>OX335646.2:21788810-23229545 GCA_946894095.1 Incurvaria masculella
TTTTTCCAAACAAATTTTATTATACGTTTTTGAGATCCTTGCATTATACATTGTTTTTTTTTTTCATAAATTTGTTGTCTAAATTAATTAACGTTCGTTCGGCTGAAACCACATGTGGTCCACGTCTATATTGTTCAATTAGGGCAAAAATAAATTGGTTCATCAATCTGTAGCCTGCAGAAATCTGCAAAAAGCCCAGTTATTTGTGCACTGCCTTGGGTTCTCCTGCGTACTCGTACTGGCGTCTGCCGATCTGGCGTTCCTTTGACGTACGGATGTTGACTGACAGTACACCGAATCGGTCGTCTTAAATTTGGCCACCAAACGTTGGAGAATCGACTATGAAAGGCCACCGCTAGTGCGGTAAAACGTGCGCAACGTTTACACCTGAAACACTTATTTTGACAATAAAGTTTTATAAAATGGACATTTTCGAGTGACCAGAAGGCGACGATGAAGAACAAAATTAAGTCAATGGGCTCGAAACATCGGATGAAATCTCCTCCCGCCATGTGAAAAGTCGTTAGTTTTTCAATCATGTTTAACTACCTCGGTAATCTAAAAAGTGTTATATTATTCAGTTATTATATATATTCAAAAACAATGAAAATTCATGAAAATTATGTTTTTTTTTAATGATTTATTAACATGTATTATTAGCTGGGACTGACGGTTGACCTTGCATTATGCAATGTATGGTGTATCCCTGCGCGCTCTTCGGGGTTTTACTTAAAAAATGGTTAACTGTATAAAAACATGTGTTGGGCAAAATTTGTGGAGAATTTTATGCTCTAATTTTAGAATTTTATGATGAAAACAGCATTGAAACCATAGGTAGAGGAATATTTGCGAAAAATTGGTTTCTGTGACCTTTGACGTCAAATATCTTAAGGTGGGCCTTCCCGCTCAACTCCCCATACAAACGTGGAAAGAAGATCATGCCTATATTTCTTCTCAGAGATCCAAAATGTTTCTCAAAATATCTTTATTTGATCAAACTAGATGTATGATGACCATTGGCATTGTAAAATTTTGTTTGATTTCTGAATTATAAATATGACCCGTAAGTTCGAATTTTTCGCGCGATTTATACAATAACTTTGGAGGGGGATTACTCAACAATAAAATAATAAAATCTTAAAAAGATTAGTCATCAGACATACCTTTTTTCATGATGATTTATAATCAATTTGGTTTTTGTTAGATTTTTACTACAGCGGTCGTGGTCTACTTTTAGCTATAAGTCGTTTTGTAAATAATATGTTCGTAATTCTTACCAAATCAAACACTATGCGAATTGTCTGCTTTGTGGACATGTTGCATTCTCTTCATCACGGAGCAGGAAGGAAACAGAGAAGGTCCCAGAGCGCTATAGCACGGTTTTGTACCATGCCCTCGGTTGAGTTAGCCCCGCCGGGAAGGGCCACCTAAAGACGCAGATACGAAATTTTGCCAAAAAACGGTTTATACGAGTTCACAGCTTATTATCTCCCATTCCGAGTTGAAACCCCAGTCATATTCAGAGTGAAAATGTGAAAACTAAGCACCGGACTAACCATACAAAAACCGGTTTAATCCGGGCATAATCCGCGTATTAATGTTAGTCTGCCCACTCTGAATATGGCTGTAAATGATTGAGTTATTATTGTAAATCTTGGTACCTGGATCTTTAGACTGCTTAATTGCACTATTGTCAAGACTGAAATTGCATAATATTTGTTATGTTTGTATTCACACATGCACATGTATGTAGGATGTACCATGAAGTTATGATAAACATTTAAGGAATAAAAATCTGTCTGTATTTTTACAGTCAATGTGTAAATCTAGAATATATATCTGTGGTGGCAACCAATGGGAAAGGCAACTGTCAAGGCGGTGCTAACATAGCCTCAAGAACTAACAGAATTGTATGGAAGCTTTAATAAAAAGTTTTATGGCATGGACTTATATTTTTTATGGTTATTTCTTTGTAAATCCTATGACTAAGAAAATAGTGCAAGGCTGGACACGAACCTTTCGCAGGTATTGGATTCCAACTCACGTAATCAGTGTCCCCTACTTATGCACTGTGAGCTGTTTTTTCGCTCTGCCCTAACCGCCCGCGCGCCAAGCGGTCGAATCACCCAATAATTTTAAACGGGTAAATCAATATTTGTCCTGCCATCTAGTGGCTGGTGGAAAAACTAAAACGAATAATAAAATAAAAAAGTTTGCTGTTGAAGTGGCTCAAACTTTGCCTGAGCCATAGAACTAGCAGCGCGGCCTGAGCAGACCGTGGCGAAGTTGTTAACCATTGAGCTACCCTAAACATGTCGGACAGTGCGAATTAAAGGTATGTGAGCTGCTCTGTTGATTATGAATGCTTCTATTCAATTTCAATGCAATTCTATTAAGAGACTGTCTTTGTATAGATTAAAACTGAATAAATGCCACCTGACAAAATCCAAATCCTGTTGTATTTCTTGAATTTTTCTATCTTGATACTTCCTAACGCTTTAGGTCTTGTCACAAAACAAATTTATTGTGACATTTTTAAACATTTTCCAAAATTTTTAAATATGTCCAAAAACTGGCGGGACTAAATTTTTTTATATAATATCGAACCTGCACACAAAATTTCACGAGAATCAGTTGAGAAATGCGAAAGGTAGAGGAGAACAGCCAGACAGACATACGAAAACATTTTTGCTCAAGCTGAAACGGAGACCGCATGCGCATACCGCTTGCACATACTTACCTAACGCTTTAGATCATGTCACAAAACCATTTTTTTGACATTTCTGAACATTAAAAAAAAATAAGATTTTAAAAACTGGCTCGACTAAAATATGGTATATAACATAAGCGCGCTGTGCACGCATGCTAGGTCTATACAGGGTGTTTGGTAATTCGATACATTCCTTCTAAGGGGTCATTCTAGAGCTAATTTGCAACAAATTTGTCCCAATAAACTGGGGGTCGAAAATCAATAGTTTTTGAGTTATTTAGGTTTTAATTTTTTTGGAAATTTTCTGTCTTGTTACCAAAAAAATATAATTATTAAATAACTACTCCACTCTGGGTACTTAATCAGCTATTATCTAATAGGTGACGAATGAGAGACTACTTTAAAAAATTATGTTCCCTCAAAATGTCCGTAATCTCAGAAATAAAAGGTCATAAATCACAGGTTATGAAAAAAAACACAAAGGTATTTAAATCGAAGAGGATTACTAAATAAAAAAAAAACATACAGACGAATTGCTAACCTTCACCTTTTTTGAAGTCGGTTAAAAAAAATGTATGACACGTGACATGCAAATTATGGGAATAACTTCATCATTTTATTAAGCTTTCAGAAAATGTACAAATGTTGTACAGTTGCATAAATATCGTATCAGATTCGTGCTCAAAATAATGAAAATTAAATGTCTGATACAGAGAGAACGTTTACTTGGGATCGACCGTTTTGTCTCCCGCCAAAATTAAAATTTGTAACACCACGGTTAATAATAAGTAAAACGAATTCCATGTTGATGATTCCTTGTTGTTCCAAAATTGTTCGTTATTTTTGAGTTGTGCAGTAATGGCTGCATTTACTAGTATATACACCCTGTATATAACTATTGAACCTACTCACAAAAAAAAATGCGACCTGGGGGTCCATTCAGAGTAAGAGTGAGTTCGAATTCGCCACTAAATATCAACTCACTTTTTTAAATAGTTAATGTTTTCACACTTCTAGAACATCATTACAGTTACGTAAAAATCTGGTTTGTCCCGTAAATCCGTTGGAAGTATAAATAACGGTTCCGTTATTTAAATAATAATATATTTCCCAGCAATTTTTAGGTTAACTCACTCCCGAACTCGAACTCACTGTTACCTAAATGGGCCCCCTGAGAGGAGAACAAGAGCCGGACAGACACACGAAAGCATTTTTGCCCAAGCCGAAATGCAGACACTCGCGCTTCGCGCTCGCTCGGTCAATTGATAAATATAGTTTGATAGTTTTGAAATAAAAACAAAGTTGGCATCTTTTTTTCTACGAAGCGTTTGACAGCTTCCATGGAGGTGAAGAAATAAGTAAATTCCTCCCCTCCATGACAGCTTCTCACACGAGAAATTCTCGTGTCCCGACTGGTCCCGAGTAGAGTATAGACTGCCACAAGGGCTACTCACGGAGGTGAAATTTCCTCACCTCCATGGGGCTACTCATAAAAGCGATTAAGAGAAGTTCTTCCGTTCGCTTCTGTCAAACTCTAAATAGAAAAAAAGTATGTTTCTTTTTTTTTACATATAGTTTCACAGAACCGAACACGAGAACTTTTCGCTTTCGCTTCCATAATTAGATATGCTGCGTATGCACAATCTCATTTACGCCGCCGCGCCGGTCAGTATGTAGCCATGTACCATGAGTTTTCTATCGAACGAACGAAAAATATCATCGAATGTTCACGAACGAGATCGAACAACGTTACAGTCGCTACCATGGGTTACTTTATTCACCGACGGAACGCTTATCGAACGCTCGATGAACGTTGCGTTCGACCAGAGACAAGAAATAATGGAAGATAGTGAGTAGGCCGTGATTAACAGTGTCCATATCTTCTTGCGCATGAGATAAAATAGGACCGCACTATTATAAATTGAGTATAAATTTGCTAAGTTTACTAGTAAAAACATACCTCAAACCGTCGATTGTTGGCAGCCGATATTTTGTGACGATTTTTGTTGACCGATACTTTGCCGGCGCGGCGGGCGGCGCGAGACAATAAGCGTGACTCATAGGGCGTACCACCCGTCTGTAAATAGCATTATATATCTAGTTACCCATTTCGCGCAAATGTTTTGTCAATGTTTGACTTTGGTTTTCTTGGATGCAATTATAGTTGTTTTATTTTTCTTATAAATTACCGATACAGGTTATGTTTTGAATGCTTTATTTTCTTTGCATAAAAAAATATGTATTGAGGAAATACACCTACATAAATTAATATTTTTTAAAATAAATTCATTCCTGAAACAGGTTTGAAGAAACGTTTATAAATAAAATAAACCGTTAAAAAAATATTTCGAATAGTATTTTTTTACGTAGAGTTGTAGTGTACTCATTATTAAGTTGCTAACATAATATTGAATTCAGAAATTGACATGAAATACGCTTGGTTTTTCATCCTTGGCACTAAAATGTGTGTTCGATCGTCCTTTCACCCAAGATATGACTAGTGAAAAGAAATTCGAATAACGTTATCGAAGTGATCACGTTGAGCTGTCAAAATGTACACTCATGGTACCGTTTTTCATACAACCGTATCGCGTCGTCGTTCGATAACGTTCGTGATGCTCGACAACGAGCGTGAATATGAACTCGTAGTGCCGTTTTTAGTAACAAGGATCGTACGCTAGAGGCGCTGCAATTTTCCCCATACAAAAATTTCGTTAACGTTGGTCGAAGTGAACATCACCAAAACTCATGGTAGGGCTACAGACGGTTGCGAGATGTCATCCGCTTATCTAATAGCATTGACTTATATATTACTTCGTAAGGACCCGGTCAACGCGCACGACTAATGGCACCAATACGTTGGCCCTAAAATAATCGTTTTAGGGCCAACGCGACTCAGTCGTCTGCGGACCACTGCAGAGTGATGTTGAGTCGTGAAAATGCCCTTGTTGCGTAGTAACAGGGTGCATAAAATACGATACGAAAGTTACAAAGACACATGTAATAACGTATCATCGATAAGTAAACTCAGATAATATTTTTTTCTGTTTAACAATTGAATAATTGCATTTTCAATCGATAATTTAATTAACTACCAAACTTCATAAGCGGGCAAGTGACGCCATGCCGCGCGTCGCACGTGTAGGTGAATTAACCTTGTACGGGCGTCCTTTTTCATTCTGGTTTATTTTGGAGTGGATATGAGTATGAGTGGGTAATCAAAGAATTTTTCTAATGTGATCTATCATGTGACCACTCAATGTAATCGTCCCGACCTGATCTACCTGCCTGTCATGTCAAAATTTGTTTTCGTTATATCTTGGGAAACACTGGTCATAGACCTATCATGCGACCACTCAATGTAATCGTCCCGACCTGATCTACCTGCCTGTCATGTCAAAATTTGTTTTCGTTATATCTTGGGAAACACTGGTCGTAGACCCATCATGCGACCACTCAAAGTAAACGTCCCGACCTGATCTACCTGCCTGTCATGTCAAAATTTGTTTTCGTTATATCTTGGGAAACACTGGTCGTAGACCCATCATGCGACCACTCAAAGTAAACGTCAAGACCTGATCTACCTGCCTGTCATGTCAAAATTTGTTTTCGTTATATATTGGGAAACACTGGTCGTAGACCCATCATGCGACCACTCAAAGTAAACGCCCCGACCTGATCCACCTGCCTGTCATGTGTTTCCCAAGATATAACGAAAACAAATTTTGACATTCCAGATAGTTAGATCAGGTCGGGGCGTTTACTTTGAGTGGTCGCATGATGGGTCTACGACCAGTGTTTCCCAAGATATAACGAAAACAAATATTGACATTTCAGATAGTTGGATCAGGTCGGGGCGTTTACTTTGAGTGGTCGCATGATGGGTCTACGATCAGTGTTTCCCAAGATACAAAGAGAACAAATTTTGACATGACAGGCAGGTAGATCAGGTCGGGACCTTTACTTCGAGTGGTCGCATGATGGGTCTACGACCAGTGTTTCCCTAGATATAACGAAAACAAATTTTGACATGACAGGCAGGTAGATCCAGACCAAGCAGGTACAAGAGAAAATTCAAATTGTATTTAACTTGAATACCCTGAAATTACAAAAAACATTTTTTAATTCATTAAAGTTAAAAGAACTTAAAAGTTTAAATTAAAAATAAAACATTTAAGGACGCAGGTACAAGGTTACATCGTTAGACCTAATGCAACATGGCGGCGAGTTGTCAACACGACTTTGACACGGCGCTCACGTAGTTCTTCCGAGTTTGGATAGATGGCGCTACTTTTTGCTTGTATGGAGAAGATTTGTTTCAATTCTATATAAGGGCGTATCCTTACCTTTGAAATCATTGTCTAATAGGTATCTTTTTTCTAGGTAGAGTTTGACAGCTTCTCACGCGAGAACTTCTTCTGTTCGCTTCCCGAGTAAACCCTCTCGGTACGTGTAGCCGTTTTTAGTTATATTTTTTTAATAATGGCATCACTAATGGGGGGGGGAGGGTGTACGTACGTTGACTAGAGGAACTAAACCATTGTGTCATATATTATAACAGTGAAATTTCAAATATCCAGATACATTTCCATTTGCTTAATTTAAATTAATCGTCCAGACTATTTCATTCGCCCCGTCATGGCTGAAGCTATGGGTAAAGTTGTCGTACTGTCAATTTTGGTAAAATAAATTAAAAAATTCTTCTGTGAGATCTTGCGAGCATGGCTGCGATCTGTTGAGTGAACAGTAGAAAGGATAGTGCGGTGGCGAGGCCAAGGTGCGCGCGCGCCAGTCACCATGAACGGCCTGAGCTTTAGCGAGCTGTGCTGCTTGTTCTGCTGCCCGCCGTGCCCGGGCAAGATCGCGGCTAAGCTTGCGTTCCTGCCTCCGGAGCCGACGTACAAATTTACGCCGGAGGAGTGCGCCGCTGGCAGCAAGTTCACACTGACGCTTACCGAGCGCGCCGAATGGCAGTACTCGGAGCGCGAGAAGGAGAATGTCGAGGGTTTCTACTCGCGCACGACGCGCGGTAACCGCATCGCGTGCCTGTTTGTGCGTTGCAGCCCGACGGCACGTTTCACGGTGCTCTTCTCGCACGGCAATGCGGTGGACCTCGGCCAGATGAGCAGCTTCTACCTCGGGCTCGGCACTCGCATTAATTGCAATATCTTTAGCTATGACTACTCTGGCTACGGCGTGAGTGGCGGGAAGCCCTCCGAGAAAAACCTGTACGCGGACATAGATGCGGCGTGGCAGGCGCTGCGAACACGTTACGGTATCAGCCCAGAGAACATAATCCTGTATGGACAGAGCATCGGTACTGTGCCCACTGTGGATCTGGCGGCTCGCTACGAAGTTGGCGCCGTCATCCTTCACTCACCGCTCATGTCTGGCATGCGCGTTGCCTTCCCAAACACCAAGCGGACCTGGTTTTTCGACGCATTCCCCAGGTAACTAGCCCTAATACAACTATTAAGCAGATAATAAGAGTTTTGCTTTAATATTATTAGGGTTGTAGATGCAAGTATATAAAGAACATTCTTGGGACAGTATACAAAAAAAGTTAATGAAGAAACTTAGACATTTTCAAGAGTACAAAATGAGGTCATATTTGCATAGTCCAAATTTGTACTAATAATGCATGTTTTGGAAATGTTACAGTTTATCATGAAGCCCCTTGCACAAATGTTTCTTATCAAATCATAATCCTTATAATCTTA
The DNA here is from genome assembly GCA_946894095.1 of Incurvaria masculella. Classification (NCBI taxonomy): domain Eukaryota; kingdom Metazoa; phylum Arthropoda; class Insecta; order Lepidoptera; family Incurvariidae; genus Incurvaria; species Incurvaria masculella. The sequence goes on from OX335646.2 coordinate 21,797,241, forward strand.
CCAGGCTCAACAAAAGGTGTTTTGATTGAAGATTGCAAAATTAATATTGAAACAAGTGATCAATTGATACCTACTAATCTTGCTTTTCTTTTATTACTTCTGTTATTTAAGTTATTTTTCCCTTTTTGTAGCCACTCATTTGTGTACAGACTAAAAATTTTATTTAAGAAATATTTATGTTATTAAATTATATTGTATTAGTATATTTTTTAATTTCTAATAATAATACAAAGGTAAATTACTAATATTACAAACTAAAATCTTATATTTAACATTAATTAAAAAGAAACACGAAAATCTTTTATCTAAAATCTAAACACTTATTTATATCCTCTTCTAGAAAAGACGATGCGATGCAGCCATTATTTATTGCATCTGACAATCCTAATTGTGTAGCAGTGCCTACATAATTTAGATTTTGAGGGATTTTTTTAAATTAAATGCATAAAACTACATGCAACAAGTTACATCACAATTAGGTCTGAGCCAAGGATTCAAACAATTCAATGATAAATATCTAAAAAAATTGTGTTAGAGGTTTATTTTAATCTTCAAACATATTTTACAAATATGATGTAAATACTTAAAATACGGTAAGGAATTAAAATGTTAACAGGAACATTTAAGCAAACAGTATATGAATGTCTAGCATTAATTTATCTAAAATAAACCTAATACTCGTGTCTGTAGGTGTAATGCATGATAAAGATAAAAATGATAAAAGACAAATGGTGGCCACATATGATTCATGCAGTAATACAAAGAGGCTATAAATCACATTTTGGCCTACTTAATACCGCACAAATGTGGCTGAGAGTGCAGTTTCCTTTTCAATGCACGGAAATGCAGCCATGCTATTTATTGTTACCAAGCGCTTCCATAAATTGGCGAGCGTGGTACGTATGAAGTATGGATGCAGCTATATGTAAACACGGTATACATAAACTACTACTAATCTAATCACCAAAAATTATGTCTCAGCACTTGAGCAAGAAGTGAATAGAATTCAACCGCATGGAATAAAGTCAAAGTGATGGGTTGCTGTGCGGGTCTGTTTCTAGTCCATAAAACAAATGTCTTCATAGGCTGGGCTATGAGCAAGAGAGATGTTTAACCATGCATCTGACTGGTCAGTCTGAGTTCTCACCTTAAGAACGGCCCGTAAGCTATGCTCCCCATACAAACGTAGTTTACTAATCATTTGGAAACCGCTATTCCAATTAAATTGATATTTAATATTTAATATCAGGTAACAAATATCTGTGTCTGCATGCTTTTGTTTTTTAGAAAAATCCAAACCGAACGAAATTAAAGCAAAAAGAAAATCTTCATACGAATTTTGTTTTCTCTGTGGTTTGACCCAGAATACGTTTACCGAAAAAACAAAGACATGCAGACACAGATATTTGGAGCCCCATATTAGATACCAAATATCAAGTAAGTTGGAACAGTGGTTTTCAAATTATTAGTAAACTACGTTTGTATGGGAGGCGAAATTTTCAGGTGCTTACGGGCCGACCTTAATTGGCATTTACGGGACTCCGAAGTTATTGTAGATGTTACATGTTTACTACTTATTCTGTGGTTTTACTTCCGATTTGTATGAAAACGCAGAGTCGGTGTTAATGGCAACGTCGACGTGTTTACGCCGACGGTGAGTAAGCTTTCAAATCAAACTCGGACTCGCAAATGTTAGTTCGCTTAACGCCCACTGCGCGCGCTCCTCAATTTCTCCATACATTTGAAAAAGCCAGTCGATCGGTTTGGCGTAAACGCCTATTTAGGTGACTACTGGCACTACGGGCTCTGACCAAGAGCGAACATGCATCTTGGGCTGGAATAGTGTGAGGGATCAATCGGCATTCATCAAACAAAAACAAATTGTAGTTGTTCTTGCATTGTTTACCGGTTAGAAGTATAATATAGATAGGTAATATATATAGTTTGCTGGTGTTAGAATAAGGGAATAAAGGGAAGGTCCTGGCATGGCACCTAATTCCGGTAGTTGTATGGTATTAGCCATCCATGTCAGGTCGCATAAAAAAAAAATCGCAACATGTTTGAAATCATTTTCAACAAACTTTACTTTTACATTTTTGTTAATTTATTAATATTTTTTCCTTGTGATTGATTTGTTTTATTAATTGTTTAATAAATGTTTTTTTCTTTCTTTCAATAACATTTTGAAAACTTGACTCTGGAAAACCTCACGACACAGTGGCGCCCATTAGTGGCTAACAGAAATTGATTTAATTTTGAACGCATTGAAGAGACGGCGTTTTTAAATTGGATAAAAAGTATTTTACTCATATTCATAGTCGGGAGTCACGACATTTTTGGTTACTTCCATTGGAATGTTTATTTGTAGTTATTACTATAATAGAGATAAATACTAGTTTTCAAATAATTAATGTTTGCATGGAGACTTTTATAAACAGTTGCTGAAAGAAAACATCTCAATTTGACTAATGTACATACTCGCAAATTTTCACAGAATTTGTTACTGTAGCTGTATTCATCCAGAGTTGTTTTTATAATGTTCTCTTCATTTCACTAAGGCTGAGATAAATAGTCGTAACAAAAACTAAGGCTAACGAAAAGTAGTACTTTGTGACGTCACTTTGACACATTTTGTATGGACAAAATCTCAAAGTAATGCAAAGTGACGTCGTCGTGTGACATCACAAAGTACTACTTTTCGTTAGCCTTAATTTTTGTTACGACTATTTATCTCAGCCTAAGAGGTTTCAATGTAATTGTATATATGTCAATAATATAGTTATGTGTAAAAAAACGATTATTATATCTACTTGATGACTGAAGGTTATCAGTGTTTAAGCTTAAGGTGGCCCATCCCGCTCATCTCCCCATGCAAAAGGGGAAAGAAGATCACGCCCATATTTCTTGTCAGAGATCCAAAATTTTGCTCAAAATAGCTTTATTTGATCGAACTAGATGTCTAATGACCATTGGCATTGTAATATTGAGTTTGGTTTCTAAGTTATAAGGTCCGAAAGTTCGAATTTTTCGCGCGTTTTATACAATAACTTTGGAGGTGGATTACGCAATGATAAAGTAAGAACATCTTAAAAAGATTAGTCATCAGACATAGCTTATTTAATCAAGATTTATAATATATTTGGTTTTTGTTAGATTTTTAACTACAGCGGTTGTGGTTTACTTTTAGCTATAAGTCGTTTTGAAATTAAATTTTTCGTAAATCTTACCAAATCATACGCTATGCACATTGTCTTTTTTGTGGACATGTTGCATCTTTCTCATCACGGAGCCTGTCTTATTCTTTGAAACAGAGAAGGTCCCAGAGCGCAACAGCACGGTTTTGTACCGTGCTCGCGAATGAGTTAGGCCCGCCGGGTTGGGCCACCTTAAAGGAGATGCCTCAGATCACATGTCAGTCTGTTTTCTCTTGGTAATGTTTAGCGATGGTTCAGTCTCAAGGCACCAACCAAGGAAAACCATGCCGGCCGGCCAGGTGCTTCTTCACACCATGTTTTAAGGAAGGTTGTACTTTGGGGGAAATACCTCCAAAGGGAGTTCATTCCATAGTTTTCCGACCCTATAGATGAATTATATAGAAGACCGGTGGGTTCTTATTTTTGGAATGTCGACTGTAAATATGTGCATTTTCTCCCCGTTCCTCATTGAATGAAGGTAGAAAGAGAGGGAGGTGCAGCGTTATGCAGCTCCGACGAGCATTCTCCATGGTTTGATTATGATATGATGAATTATTATTATCACTGGCCTATTTCCAACTCTCTGTAATCTTACAGAATCCTGTAAACCAACAATACTTTTTACGTCAAATACTTCAGATCTGGGTCATGGGCAAAAAATGTTCCGGTAACGAAAATGAGAATTTAGGTAACGAAAATTAGAAAGCAACTAAAAGTAACTAAAATGAGAATGTAAAGTTGCATTCTCGCTGGACACTTTTTAATATTTTTTGCCAGAGGTTCAAAATTATCATTCACGATCAAAATTGTTACGAATAGAGCTGAAAATTTTAATTATTATCTGTAACAATAATATAATCAATAAAGTGAATAAAAAATATTACTGCTAAGTTATAAGTAAGTTAAATAATTAAATGCAATTACCTTGCACCTTGCGAAATTTTTTTTGGATATAAAAAAAATTCACATAACCTAATTGAAATATTCTAATGATACTTAATAATTAAAATGATTAAAAACATAGAATTTTTTTAAAAAACATCAGCCCGGTTCAAGTCCCGGTTGGTACACATGAAGTAGTAGTAAGTAAGCGCATGTGTACAGCAAGCGAGTGAGTGTGACGAAATTGCAGAAACGGAAAAAAAATCGTCATAAAACATTTTCTCCGAAACTACCCATCTCCTCGCATCAATTCTTTCACTAGAATTCATCTTTTAACTCGGTCTACACAATACCCTTACTAGCAATTTACGATCAAACCAGCCCTCTACAAAGCTAAATTCCCAACATTCAATATGCCAACTATTCATAATTTCTTAAAACCTTAAAAAAAGAACACACACAGAAAATCTCATTTTCTAAATGTTTGATGATGGGGCCATTCCACCCAGAATGACACCTTAGGGGATTTTAATTTTTTTGCAATATTCAATGGTTTTTTGTCATATATTTAAAGGTACATGTTTTAAATTATCAAAAATAATAAGAGTTGAAACAACCAAACAACATTTTCTTGATTTTTATCAATTTATGTCTGCCCACCCGGAGGTAATATTTATGGAGGTAGAAATACGAATTTGGAAACACACAGCCTGTCACCTGTCAAACTGACAGCTTTGTTTTTAGAGGTTATATGGCAAGTTGGATAACCAAAGAAGATGTTTTAATTTTTTTTATAAGTTTTACGATAAGTTTTTATTAGTTTTTGCCCAAAACTATTTCCCCTACCCTCATGTCACCCCCGTCACGAAAAAATAACATTAGTTTAGTTATTTCTCTAAAGGCTAGCATTTTTCTCACACAATTTTGGCAAAGTGAGAAGAGATGTTTGTGTTCCAAGGAACACCAAGAATTTAAAAGATTTTCTTAAGTTTTGTAGTATTTTTGCTGTGACGGGGGTGACATATTTTCCGTGACGGGGGTGACATATTTTTCTGTGAGGCGGGTGACAATTTGATTAGCTTACATTAAATGTATACATAATACTTTTACGTAAGACTAAATGAATAAAACATCAATGAAGAGATTAAATCTGGTTACTTTGGGTAGTCAGATTGATTAGAGATGCACGGCGTGTACAGAACTGATAGCAGAGCAGCATAGATTAAGAGATATACTATATGAAACATTTGTATGGCTATTGAAGACCTCAGAATTACAATGAAATGATCTTTTTTCGCAACATCGCATGGTTAAGGAGCGGTAGCTGCAATTGGAGGGATGGTAAAGTGAATGGCGTGGGGGCTGATGTGAAGTCCAGAAAAGCGATCGTCAACAATGCTCACCATTTATTCACACAAACAGAAGCGATGAACATAAAATCCATATACATTGCCTCAGAAGACATATCTAGCAACAAAAATGTTTTAGAAGAAAGGATGAATATTCCTAATAAACCATGTATACCACAAAACCGATATCACCATGGAACAGCGCATGGTGTAGGGTTTAGAGGACTTGCTTTTAATACGAGAGATTTTGGTTCAAATCCTCGCCCCGATCACGCACCACTTTCTTTCTCTTTCTGAGCTGGATACGTGCATTTCGTTATGAAAGCGAGCTGTTCCATGGTTCGCAACCCATGTAAAACTATAGGTTAAGCCCACCCGAACTAGTACCACCACATTGGATGAAATTATTTTGAATCAGCAATTAAAATTGTCCTAGTTTTCTATCCAGTTCAGTGTTGTTGTGTGCTTATAAAAGGAAGGTCCTGGCATGGCACTCAATTCCTTCGGGAATGTGGTGTATTAGGCTAATATCATGACGGTAGTTGTGTTGTATTAGCCATATATGTCAGTTCTATAAAAAAAATGGCCCAGACAGCAAAGTCAGAGGTCACACCCACCTACTGTCACCAACGAATATGTCAAAGTAAATGAACTTTGTTGAAATCGGATTACCTTTAGGAAAAGGTGAAGCCTTATTATTGGCCACCGTTCTTTAAGTCAGCATGGGGACCAGTTTAGTGACAATAAGAAACATGAAAAAGAGTGGCAAAACTTGGATTTAGCATGAAGAAGAGGATACATCGGAAGAAGGTATCCATATTATTAAAAGAAAAGTTGATCCTCCGACCATGGAAAAAATTAAGAGCCAATTTTGTTTCGATTAATTATGCGATGTACCTACCTAATGATATTTATTTAAGTGTGTGACGTTAACGACATATCATTGAGCAGTTTTGAGTTCAATAAACAAGATTTTATCCATACTAATATCGTTTCTTGTGACTGCGTCACCCCCGTCACAAATTGCTGTCACCCCCGTCACACTTTTGAATATTTATATAAAAAAAACTTTTCATTTTCGTTATTCCTCAACAAGATATGAAGGTCTCCAATTCATTATCTTTGGTTAGCAGTAATTTCCCCATTTTATTTCATATATATTTTTTTGGAAAATTAAGTTTTTTCCCATTGACTCTGACCCTAAGGTGTTTTTAAGGTCACCCCCGTCACAGAAACATATTATGAATTATCGAAGAAACCGAAATGTCATCAATTTGTATTGATGTTAATTTATATTGTTTGATATGTTTTCTTTACTAATTAATAACCATTATGGCAAAAAACATGAATTTATAACTGTAATAAGCCCTTAAACTTTAAAAATAGTGTTAAAATGTCACCCCCGTCACAATGGAATGGCCCGATGACAAAAGTTGTTTGAAAGTAAATTACCAGAGGTCAAGGTGAAATCACCAGTGTAAACAATACCTTATGCCACGAAAAGTAACGAAAAGTAACGAAAATGAGATTTTTGGGAGAAGTTTTGCATTAAAACTGTTTGTGACAAATGTAAATTGCCTGTGAACACAATTTCCATGCATATTACTGAACAGCCAGTTCTTACCTATACGAATACGGTTGAATAGTAAAGATTTCCTTACATCTTGCCTTTGTAATCACCATCACAATTTCTCAAAATCCGCAAATGAAGTGACCACTATATTCAAAACGAAAACAACAGACTACCCAACTGTCACTGACTGACAGTCATGACTTGGACAGCTCAGTCAGTAGTGCCAGCATATAATATACCTTATTCCACTTACTTTGAAAGTTTTTCTTTAAAGAAAATTGATAACTAAGCATGAGTAACGAAAATTAGAAAATATGGTGGACATTTATTTTTATTATTTTTTTATTATCTTAAATACCCTCCCCACTACAATAACATAAATTAACATAAGACAATACTAATATAGTATTCATATCTATGAAATAACTGGAAATATTCACACAACATTTTGAGATAAATTTTTTTTTACATAAACACCCCCTAGGTGGACACTGCAAATTTGTATGGAGCCTCGATTCATGGGTCAAACAAAATTAAATTTATAAAAAAAATGTTGAATGCATTGTCCTTGAGATTTCAATAATATCACTGTTGATTGACCCTGGCATCTGAAAACGCAAACTGTAATACTAATTATTACACCTAATTGGATATTTAAATTTTTAAAGCAGGTGGACATGAAATATTGTAAAAATGTGACACTTTTTTGCCCATGACCCATCCACTTGTGTTCACCATTACATATTATTTATCTCGACACCTAAAAAATTTTAAATGGTTTGAAAAATCTGGTTGCCTTTACCAATAAACAGCATGCTCTGAGAATTATTTTTAGATTATTTTGTTTTTGTAGATATTTTTAAGCCTCCTCTGTAGGTACTATACTCTGTACATATGCTAAGCAGCCAGCCTGGCATGAAAAGCATTATTATTGGGAGTGGCTGTATTATATTGTAATTAACTTTTCAGCATCGACAAAATTCCAAAGGTGACCTCGCCCGTGCTGGTCATCCACGGCACCGAGGATGAGGTCATCGACTTCTCCCACGGCCTCGCCATCTACGAGCGCTGCCCGCGCGCCGTTGAGCCGCTCTGGGTTGAGGTATTCTACTTGTATTTAATTGGTGATTTTTTGGAATTATTCCATGGTATATTGAGTTTGAAGTATCCTTGCAGTAATAAGTAAGCTTTTTGACCTAGGTTAATGGGTTATTAGCAATGTTTTTCAAATTTGAAGTACTTAATGAATGGTACGGTGCGCATCAGCCTTTGTGCCACAGCAGCAATTGGAATTAGCAATGAAAACGTATGCAGTCTTAATCAGCCCCATGACCTTCGAGAATTTGAGGTGGTAAGGCTTGTATTTCTTCTATTTCTCATACAAAAAAAAATCCTTTCGAGACACAGTTAATTTGTGCGTATTCATGGCCTTCGGATAAATTCAACGCTAATCTTCTTTCGGATCATGACTTCATACGGAGTATATCCTTGAGTAGATTTTTTATAATTTTGCATTAAAAACTTTTTTCCTTATAGGGTGCTGGCCACAATGATGTAGAGCTGTTCAATCAGTATCTGGATCGACTAAAGCGCTTTGTGTCTGTGGAACTGCTCAACTGACAAAGACTGCCGGCCGCAGGCCCAACTAACCAAGGTAAGGATTAATTTGACGGAACACAACATTGAATTTAACTTCTGTGAATAATATCCCACTCATGCACTATATGACTGTTTCTCGGGGTGTGTGATATCTTAATTGTTCATACTTGTCATGAGATTGAATAAGTTGTAAGAAAGTAATTGTGGATCAAGTTCACTATAAAAAACCGGCTAAGTACGAGTCGGACTCGCACAAGATGGGTTCCGTACCATCGTAAAAGATTTAACACAAAAAAATACATATTTTGTATGGGGGCCTTTAATTTTTTATTATTTTTAAATTCTACCTAATTGTTATAGCGGCAAAATAAATACACACTCTGTGAAAATTTCAGCTTCCTACCTGTTACGGTTCATGAGATACAGCCCTGTGACAGACGGACGGAAGGACAGCGGAGGCTTAGTAATAGGGTTCCATTGGTACCCTTTGGGTACGGAACCCTAACAAGGGAAGCGAGTGCTGGAAACAGCGATTGGTACGATTAACTCTCATGAAAAGTGGGGAGATTGTATGTATGTAAAAATATCAGCCTCAGTAGACCTGCAGAAGATGCTGTGATTGTACAACATGGTAGTATGTTATCTCTTCCTACCCTCAGGGAAACGACTTCATGTTTATAATTACGACTGATATTTGAGCTTTTCTCTATGAATCGGCAGGTGATGACCAAAACCCAGCATCTACACTGAGCTCCGGCACGACCAGTTCGGCGACAGAGAGACTCCTCTAGCTAGCGGGGGCCGGGTCCAACTCGACCGGCCCCAACAAAAACACATCCGCAGGCGCCACCAGCGCCAACGCCCAGGTAGCACCGGACAATAGTAGTGATTCCCCCAACGCCCTCGAGCGATCGCCGCACGAGCATCGCAGCCCCAAAACTGTAGCGCACAGTATTAGCATAAACGTGACCGAGGTGGACTCACCGGTGTGCGTCCGGCGACGCAACCACCTGCGCTCGCTCAGCGACGTGACTCCCGCGAGCCGCCCGCACACACCGCGCGCACGCTCGCACTCTGAGCGCCCCGCCCCCGCGCCCCCCTCCTCGCCGCACCGCAACGCCTCGCAGCTCTCCCCACACAAGGAGATCTCCACGCTTAGCTCCATACTCGCCAAGTGCGAGACGACGAGCGTGCGCAGCGCCCGCAAGCTCTACAGCGAGCACTCCTCGCCCAACCTCTCGATTATGTCCGCCGATTGCTCGCGGAGCGACACTGGCGACGGTCCGCCGGCGCCCTCGCCGCGCATGAACCGCTCGAGGTTCAAGAGCGAGAACGTGATAATCGGAGGGAATCCGTGGAGGAAGATGAGCGACGTCGGCGGCGGGGCGGAGCGGGCCTTCCGGCACACGGCGCACATGTCTCTCGATCGGGCGGGTACGGGTGGCGGCGGGGGCGCGGGGGAGCGCGACCCGTGGATTCGGCACGGGCGGGGGGAGACGGCGCGGCGCGCGCGGCGCGCGGCGTGCGAGGCGTGCGGCGGTGAGGCGTGCGAGTGCCGGCGGCCGCGCACGCCTCGGCTCGGCGAGCTGCGGCCGAAGCGCGCGCCGAGCTCCCCGCGGCGGCGGCTGCCCGCCGCGCCCGCGACGAAGGAGGCGACGCTGTGCACGTGCCCGCCGCAGCCGCCGCGGCACCTGTCGCCGCGCCTCGCGAGCCGCGCGCTCTCGGACGAGGGCGAGGCGCCGCCGGCCGCGCGCCTCCGCCCGGCGCCGCTCTACAAGTCGGCCTCGCAGCGCGCCATCTGCGCCGCGGACGAGCGAAGTGAATGTGATAAAAAGTGTGCAGACCCGCTGCTAGAGACCACCTGCTGAACTCTCCTGCGGTCGTCCGGCGTCGACTCGTTGTTATTGTAAAATTTATATCTGTTGGAATAATGATCTTTCGATGTCGTGGAATGAGTGTTATTCTGTTATAAAATATGAGTATTATTAGTAATGATATTTTATATCCGGTTAAATTGTAAGCTTAGGGGTATGTACTGAGTTGCGGTCCAACAGGAAATTACCATCGCCAACTCTTAAGTAGATAAGGTTATAAAATTAAATTATTAAATTGTCCATATCGTCGCTTCTGCTGTTCAATGCAGTGATTTGATGTAGACGTAATCTGGGGAAATTGTTGCTATATTCATTTATGATTTATTGTTTTCAACAATGGTGCGGCAAAATTTATTAGTTTAGTTATATGCATATATATAGGTTATGAAATTTGCTTGATTTGATTTTGTTCCTTAAAAATGTTTACAGAAAAGCTGAAATTACTCCTCTTTGTTTACGTATGTACATTTGTTTCATTGCTTTCCATTACGATTAATGAAATGAATGTCACCCAAATAATTTCAAATTTATTTACTAATTTTATGTTGAGTGTGTTTTCTTACAATGCATTTGCAAAGTTTTTCTTTTTTCGCCTATTTTTCTCTGTGAATATTGCTTACATGGCTCCCATTTACTTACGCACTGCCCCGCATTGCAGCCAATGTATGGCTCAGGTGCCGTGTTTTTTTCGGGTACATCATATAGGTACACATTGCGACTAAGTTACTGTTTTGCGCTTTGAAGGTTGTTACAAATTTTTGTTATTTTCTAATTGATACGGTTTTTAAAAAAAAAACAACACTTGCACCTAAAACCTGACTTAACGGACGTAAGAAATGTTATTCAGGACTTCAGGATTTAATGGACTAAATTTTATTAATTGTTTTTGTTTATATTAAAGTAAGTAGGTTAATTCTTATGTAATGCTAATCCGGGCGTAGCTATGTATGTACCTGCTGCGTTCACTGTCCGACACGGCACCTTATGGATCATAATATAGTATATGGTAGTATATTCATATCATATTGACTTCCTTGCACGAATTGTGCATAGTTCCATTTTTCAAAGGGGGTTGTGTTAGAATTAGACTAGGTGTATGATATGTTTATATTAAATACGATGATTGTATGTATTTCTGTTTCCTATATCTCTTTGCTTACTAAGGCTCTCAGGATATACACTTTGCCGTGGACTTAAACTGTCGTGAAATTGCAAACTCGATATATATATTCTATGATTAACTTTGGCCATCACTGATTGAAATTGCCGCCTGTAAATACGATCTTGCGCATAAATGCAGGAGAGGAGAGGCACAAGAGGGGTTGACTGTAACTAGCGAGCTAGCCACGTTTAGCTGGTTAAAATATCTGATACAAGGTCTGCTCAACACTATGGCCTGACACATTTATATGAAAACTTTAGTCAGTTATTGTTATCATGTTGTAGATACAAAGTTGGATTGTTTTATTCGGGGAAAGGAAGTGCATTTCAAATTGTTTCTTTATATCATCTCAATATAGACAAAATTATTTTTTATTTTTTTCAAAAATGTCGAGGCCGTGATTGCACTGAACACGACTCATGAATATTTCATGCTTATCGCATTTCATCGAGCGTCCATGAACATTCGAAGGTTGCGGCACATTGTAATCGATCGTACATAAGACTGATGGTGAGAAGGGCACAACTTGTAATTTTGTGAATGTATGAGAATGGTTTTTCTGGATTGGTCACAGAGGGCAACACTCGAACCCACTACAGGTGATTACAGAATCGTCGACATGCATTGCAACTGTAGGTACTCTCAGTTATAGGTTGTTGAGAAAGTATACGATCAAGAGTTTGTGGTTTTATGAAAAATGCTCATTGTAGCCGTCAGTTCAGGGTGAATGTAGCTGGGCATTAAATATTAGAAATATTAAAATACAGGTTTGCTTGCCAACTTACGCTAGCCATTATCTTCGTTGCATATTTTAAGTATTTAGTTATTGCGTTCCTGTCAAATATTGTGCAAGTGTAATATACTTAGTTTGCCTTAGCCTTATCGCGCTATAGACTCCAGTGACTTGGAACTGGCATGTACATATGACGCCCTAATCGCGAGTGACGTCAAAAACTTCGGCATTGGATGTGCCTCATTTAATGTTATCTAATCTCCGATTGGTCTGTATGTTAAGTCAATGTTTCTTTTCTTGCAACGTTGAAATGTTATTAACAAAGATTCACTGCCATTTGATGATATTAAACTTTAAATTATTTTGCACAGTTCATAAATGCATCATACTAATGGGTTGAGAATTTGAATAACCATTTACAAAATCCGAGTTTGTATATTATGTTTCCAACCCATTATTTTTTTTATTAAACTAAAAAACCCCAAAAGCCACTACAAAAATATATATTTCATAATGGACAGTTTCATTAGGCTAAGGTAATACTAGGTTAGGTTAATTTTGTACAATCTGAAAGTTTACCAACATTTCGTAATGTAATTCATTCTAAAATGCATTTGAAATAAATATAAAGTGTAAGACTACTTTTGTAAAACCCTCTCGAAAATAATCAAAAGTGGGCTATTTTGATACATGCTTCATATACATGAATTACGTTGCATGTTTTTATAAAGTTTATAGCTTTACACCTGAAATTAAGATTTGAGTCCTTCTTTGAGAAAATTGTGGAGCTTTTCAGTACCAGCTGTTACAGTAAGCCAATACACTTTTCCTCGAGGACTCTTCGGAATGCATTTCACATTGGATTGAATTTTAGGTACTTAATAATCTTAGGAAAATTGGTCACAATATCTACTTAATTGTCACTTCTTTGGTTTCTTGAAAAATGGCACATGGCCACTGTTGGGTTTCCATTGAATGAAACAGCGCAGAAAAACTCCTATAATACTCATATGACCATATCTCACCTGGCCGGTCGGTTTTTTTAGGCTTCAGCGGTATTTCATTCAACGGAAGAAGGCAAATATGAATGCCCAGATCAACTACTCAATATAATTGTGACCCAGGTCTACTATGAGAAATTAACTGATTGGGTGATCCAGACAAGTGAGCAACAAATTGAGGACTTTTTGTTAAATTCCGTGCTGGCATGGCGCGAAATACAACAACAATATATTGTATTGTTTATTCATCATCCATAGACAGTACACTGCACTCGAATTTGTCATATTTTAACATTGGCCAGTTCAGCAAAACAAAACACAACATGCAACAAATACGACAACAAAATATTTAGTTTTATTAGTTGTTGAGTTTTATTGTTTGATTGTATGTTGGTACTATGCGGACACTTAATTAAAAAAAAGTGCTTAATTTATGACATACTTTTCTGGATCGCCCGGTGATATCATTTACCATCATTTACCGTAGAGGGCCTGTAGCGCTTTTACTAGTTTTTCGAATGGCAATATTGAATAGTGATAAAGAAAGGTATCAGAAAATTTTATTAATAACAACCGAGTGCTAGTGTTCGGCAACACTCCCCATTTATTTATTTATCGCTCGAGGCTTGCAGTAGGAATACTTAAGGGAGTGTGTGCGTCCATGTAGATGGCGCCACAGTCGTTCGTCGCTATTTCTGCTATAACTCCCCGAAAATAGGAAGTTACTAGCCATAACTATATTGGCGAGCACACTACACAGTTATGTATTTAATCTCATATGACACTTTAAAAAGTAGGCTATCATTTGTGAGATAATTATGAGACAAAGTGCAAAACGTTTCTATTTGTAAATGCCAACTATTTGCGCACATCCTCTGAATAAATCTAAGTAATTCCAACATATTTTTGTATTTGTTAATGAGATTCAATGTATAACTGAATAATTTGCTCGTCAAAACAGTTATACTTTCTAACTTCCTATTTTTAAGGAGTTAAAGCAGAAATAACTAAGAACGACTGTGGCGCCATCTTCTTTAATGCCCACATCCCCTTAAATTTTATTGATCACTGCATTGCAACTGGGGTGTTGGCCTTCTGAATATGTTACTAAACAAATGAAATTTTCTTGATGGTAAAAACTTTAACAGGAAACTGAAACGGTGTAACGAAAGTCCAGATACTTTAATATCATAATTTATATATTTTCTTTTCTTGGTTTGAAATGGAGTAGTTTTATATATGAGGCTAATTCTTTTTTACCCGACTATGTAAGGAGGGATTTTTAGCCGGTTAGATCATTTAGCCGGTTAATAGTGCATTTTGTAATGTTTTTAGTTCATAGATTTATGTCGATTTGGTATAATGCTGACCATCATGATGCAACTAAGATGAGATACAAAAATAATATATAATTATTATATTTAGTTTTATAAAATAAAATAACTTTACATTAAAATGATTCAATGGTTTCCAATGTTCAAAATTTGATCTTAAATTTTTTGACCATACCACAGCCATTAAAATATTACCAATTTCACATTTGTCCAATTTCATGGAAGTCTAATTAAATAGTATTATAAACTCGCTGCCAACACATATGCACGTCTCGAAGCCGCCATGGCACCTCATTCTCGAAGTGTAATCGACAGCATCTTATTATTCTACTAGGCGGTGCTGTCTATGCCCGGTCCACATAAATCAATATATACCTAAAAATACATTTACATAGCTGTATCAAGAGAAAAAATGAACTGTCAAATCATTTTCTCAGATCATTAAAATTTACTTAATTTAAAGGTAATAAAAAAAATCAATTAATCTTTGTCATTATGGATTGTCAGCATTTTACTCTTCGTAAATATATTTTATGACAAAAATTACTGTAAGCGATCTGAAGATGTCACATGCACGGATTGTGAGATTTGTTTAACAAACCTATTTTATGTTCCTTAGACCAATCTGGGGCATAATTTTGGAGATTTAAACATAATGGTGCCTCTTGAGTTTTTTTATTTTTAGGTGGGCCCTAAGCTTTCGAAAATATTATTAGCAAACAAATTTACTAGATTTTTGGCATCTCGGCCATCAATGTGTCTGTGTTATTTTTTTCGAAAAATTCACCCATTCAATCCACAGGAATAAGAAATATTGGATATAGTTTTTCTTGTTGTCATTTGATTCAGTTTTGAACATGTCATAAACAAAAACATGCATACAGATTAACAGATATTGACATGTAAAAACAAAATCCCAACAATGTTTTTATGAGAAGCATCACTTAGGGTTCAACCTTAAGGTATACCATTGCTGTGGCTCGTTGAATTCATGATGTATTAAGGGATCTGCCATGTGTCAGGCCCCATGTATTGGTTGTACTTAAACATAAAATCACACTATGCAGTGTAAAAAGGTTTGAGAAAATGTAATGTACTCTAATATGCTGCCTTAGATTACAATCACCCAAACGAAAGCTAACTAAACGTCCAGGTCCACCAGAAAACTAGAACTAGACAAGTCGATTTGTGTGTTGTATCCATAGTGCGGATTAATATGCGCTAGTGTTCTAGTTATCTATCTATATTCTGATATCGGTAACAAAGGCTTGAGTGGTAAGAGGTAGGCTGCGATGAGGAAGGCAGTCCGTCAGTAGAAAAAACTATCCCAAGTGACTGACCGACCACCCTTTGCTTTGAAGCCGCAGTAAATTCAAAAGCCTCTTACGCCTACTAGGGTTTATTTGACTTCATTAAGGCAGAGAAATGCAAACAATGTTATTATAAATAAATGTCACTGACACTAGTGACCATAACTTTTGGTGAGCATTTGTTGTAGTTTTGACTAGACACAGAGAAAAGCCTAAAATACACTTTGCTAGTTTGTGCTTATGGATCACATTAACATCTAGCCATAGAGAATAGACGGACGCGAGTAGAAACCGTAACTTGTTTGTATGGGGGCGGTGTAGTCATTTTTCCATACAAAAGCGGAAGCACCGGCGAGTGAGTTTGCTTACGAATTCGCTTACTACTGATTTTCTCCGATTTCCAACGACACGTAAGAATACGTAAAAACATCACATGGCGCTATTAAGTGCAACAAACATTCGATGTGCGCGGCCTGAATTCGTAAGAGAACTAATTACAGTTAGGTCAGACCGCACTAGGCTTAACTACGCTGCAGCGGAGCGACGCGATGCGGCCAAATATTCTTTGCATGAAATTGTATGCGATATAACGCACTACGCGGCAGCGGAACTGCGCGCCGCGCCACTGCGCGACAAAGTTGAGCAACTCGCCAAACATGACGTGCGCCCGTGTATTGTAGATTTGTAACAAATATTTTATCGACCTTGTTGCTCTGAGTGGTTGTAAAACCGTCTTTTTTTCGATCTCTTTTTTTTATGCAACATGACATGGCTGGCTAATACCACACAACTACCGTTTTGATATTAGCCCAACACACCACATTCTCGAAGGAATTAGGTGCCATGACGGGACCTTCCCTTTACGAGCACGGCTACATTAAACTGGATGGAAAACATGGACAATTTTTCATTGCCCCTTCGACCATAATTTCATCCAATGCGATGGGACCAAGCCGGGCGGGCTTAAACCCTACCACCTAGTAGGGGAAGGGGGCCTACAGTTTCACATAATTCCCAACCATGACGCAGCTCGCATTCATGACGAAATGCACTTATCCAACTCTGAAAGAGAAATAAAGTGGTGCATGAATGGGACGAAAATTAGAACCCAGACCCCTGGTATGCTAGGCAAGTCCCGCGCCGCTAAGCTACGAGCTGTTGCAAAAGTATGTAATATTCTCCTTTTTCACATTGGGGATTCGGAAAGTCATGTAGCCCAACCATTTGCTTCTTTTTTGCTTGCTCCGACCTTCCTTCTTCCAAACAGAGCAAAGTAACTACATATTATAATATCCATCTCAGTTTTTTCCATCTTGCTCAGAAGTTGCCGAGCGACTGCCAAGCAAAATTTACTGCGTCATGTCGCGCCAGTGCGGTATGCTCCGTAGGGTCGCGTCGCTCCGCTGCAATGCCTAGTGCGGTCTGACCTTTTGACGTTTTGGACTGGGCTGCCACCACACAAATGAGTTGAGATCACACCTCCCGTCCTTGCATTTCCTGTGCACCCAGCAGTGGCACTATAATGGTCTTGCCCGTACCCTATAAATTTACTTTTCGTAGTTTTTGTTAATTAAAATGAAATGTTTATTTTCAAAATTGTGTATATTTTCAGGCACAAAAACTGGTGCTTTCTAGCTAAGCAATCTGGAATGAGTCATGATTCAGGATTCCATAAAAAAGTGTAGGCGATGATGTTAAATTGTGTGGCATTCAAGTCTCTCGGCTAAGAATTTGCCTTTATATTGGACAATTCAAATTCGAAATTGTCATTACATGTAAACTTATATCTATGTTTATTCAATAAAAAGTTTGAACTTATACTTAATTTCTTATTTTCATACAGAATGTGTCGGCAATGTTTCAATAAATAATATGAATTTTTCCTCAATGTAGGCAATGCTAAAAGTTTCATGAAAATCCGTCCAGTAATACACGAAATTAATGAATAAGTATTAAAATGAAATTGTGATTTTCACCCTACTCAACACTGAAGGGTATGTTTGCATTGCGTTAACATTAGGATATCTTTTTTATTTACTATAAAATATACATCACCAAAAACCTACATTACCTCAAATCCCTTAATGTTAAAAATAAATGGACGCGAGATGTTCATAGTTCGCTATCACTAATAGTGTCGTAACCATTTTTATAGGTGTTACATATAAATACTGAATTTTACTTCACAGTCGACAATACTATGGGTTAGTTGCGTGGCACTTGCCTCTACAGGCAATCACTCGGTGCCACGGTGGCCGGGTGTGTTTTAAACTTTTTTTGACATGGATTGCTAATACCACACAACTACTGTTATGATATTAGCCCCCAATATACCATATCCCCGGAGGAATAAGGTGCCATGCCAGGACCTTCCCTTTAGGAGCACGGCTACAGTGAACTGGATGGAAAACACGGACAATTTTTAATTGCTGCTTCGACCATCTTTTCACCCACTGCGATGGTACCAAACCGGGCGGGCTTAAACCCTACCACCTAGTAGGGGAAGGGGACCTACAGTTTTACATAGATTCCGAACCATGGACCTCGAGACGAAATGCACTTATCCATCTCAGAAAGAGAAAGAAAGTGGTGCACGAACGGGGCGAGGATTTGAACTCAGACCTCTGGCATGCTAGGCACTAGACTACAAGCCGCTCAAAACATCTTTGTCTTTTCCATAGAACAATTTATTCAGGGTGTTACAGCGGACACTGCTATAATGTTGGGATAATGGTTCCTTGAGACCAATGCAAATCAATGGAAAGAATAAAAATCGATGCCAGTTGACTATAATATTTTGCTTTCAAATACTTTATGATATAAAATGATAAATTTAATAAAAACTGTATAAAACAATAAATATTACTAGCAAAATCAGATTATAATAAAACAATATCTTAAAATAAAAAAATAATTTACCAAGATATGAACACACTTTGGCTGCTCGGTTCATCAGTCTATTAATAATAATACGGCCGTGATGCGGGGCGGGAAAGTCTAGCAGAAAGGAAAAGGACAGGACAAAAATAACTAAGTCATGTCACGTTTCGCCGAATCTGGTAGGATAAATATCAGGTAAGTGGTTCTCAGGTTACCAGTAGGCAGAAATTAGAATTATATGAGGTAGTGATAGAACCTTGAAATTGATTTATTTCTGAGTAAAAACGTGTAGTCTGCCTTTGAAATAAAATCAAGCATGATCATGGTCACGTCAGCCGAAGAGGTGACGACCGTTGGAGGAACCGTGTCCTACGCCGGCGGCCGTGGACAGGAAAACGGAGTGTGGGAAGACCACCCGCCAGGTGGGACGACATCAAGTGCGTCGGCGGAAAGCAGTGCGAAATCACTCAGGAGCGGGAGGACTGGAGAAATATTGGAGAGGCGTATGTCCAGCAGTGGACGCAAACACGCTGACTGACTGACATTTCACTCTCAAATTCACCCTCGCTTTTTGATTATTTTGCAATTTCATACAAAATTAAAACTATAGAAATCTAGCTTTTTCTCAAAAAGTATGACGTTTTGAGCAAAAGTAATCAGTTGTTGCACAGCTGCATAAGGTCAAATGTTCAAACAACCCTTAATAGGAGAACAATAATTCGGGAATAAAAGCATGTGACCACCAGACACCAGAGGCCGACCATAAAGGTCCCTTGTTCCCTTGACTTTAAAAATAATCTATATCTTACCCATATTCAGAGAACTGAAGTGCATTGACAGCAATAACAATACTTTACACCTACAAAAGGGGAATGCTTTTGCATATAAATATAAACAATGTGGGAATGCTTGTATTTATCACTTTAAACATAATCTCCTACAGTACTTTCAATTAATGACACACTTATATTATTATGTAATATTTCATAATATTTTGGACACCAAATAAACCCTGCTAAATTATCTGTTTTGAAAAATGTCTAATATTTAATTGTCCTCTCGAACTAGGTAGATAAGCTTTTTTTTATAAACTGTGCCACCATTTCCGCTACACTCTCTGAAGATTTTAAAACAAATGCGTGACTATATGTGACTAACTGCATGCTAAGCGATGGCTGATAAGTTACTAGCTCTTCCATTTGACTGAGGGGTGCCCAGCCATCTCGGTCGCTGTAGATAATGTTTAGGATGTGTTTGATTTTATTTATGCCCTCGTGGTTGAGTTCTTTCACTGTGTCCATTTCGTCATATGCCAGAAAGAGCACTTTCTGTATTACGAGAGGGTTTATGTATTTCAGAATTCTGGCACAGTAATGTTCTGGCAAGGACATGATTTTTAAGTAGCCTTTGATAGCAAAAATTTTTAATGAGGTCGGCAAAGAGAACAACAATGTTATGAACATGAGGACCAGGGTGTGAGCTTTGCGTAGGATTTTGTTGACAACGAAGCCATTGTTGGTGTCGGCCATTTTCTGAATTGTTGGAAACAGGAAGTGCACTGATGCAGTGCGTGACATTATTTCGTCATGGTTATTCAACAACTGCATTACCATCCAGGCACCGATAGAGTGGCCTATCAAATGTAACTTCCTGCTCTTGCCAATAAGTTTGATAAGTTCCACTTTATGATCCAATTGGCCATCAAGGTTAAATTTATGCTCTTGGCCTTTCAAAACATTTGATTTTGCGTCAGGTACTTCTTCATGGCCAGCGTGTCCTGCAACAAAATATGAGAAGTCAGTTTTTAATACTTTTCTTCAGGGATCAGGAATAAGTAGCTCCGTGGTAGCACAAATTTGTCTCCATACATTATTGTATTTCAAAAGTGGATTGAGCCGGGCAATGCATGATCGTGCATTACACTTTTTCGTGTCATATTATATAACCACAAAATATCAGTTTCTCCTTGAACATAAGGACATAATCATTGATAAAAAAAACTTTGAAATGTTGAACTCACAGAGGTTGATGTTGTCAGATTACTTACAAGTTTGAGGTTGATGCTGTCAGATTACTTACAAGTTTTTCGTAGTTATCTTACACCAAAACATGGATACGGATTACTCGCTTAGGGGATTAGAATGATGCAATATTAGTGTATGCATTTTTTTAACCGATTTCAAAAAAAGGAGGAGGTTCTCAATTCTTCACAATATTTTATTTATGCAACTGGATAGATGGAATCGGGTGCCATGCCAGGACCTCTCCTTTATGAGAATGGCCACATTGAATTGAGCGAAAAACATGGACAATTTTTCATTGTCGCTTCACCCATCTCCATCCAATGGAATGGTACCAACCCGGGCGGGCCTAACCCTACCATCTACTAGGGGCCCCTACCCCTACTTTAAGTTTTAATGGATTCTGAAGCGTGCTCGCATTCATGACGGAATGCATCTATCCAACTCAAAAAAAGCAAGTGGTGCATTAAAAACCATAACCTTAAACTGCTGACGTGGGTGTTTCTTAGACACCACTTAGACCCAATTGCAGGAAGAGACGTCTGAGTTAATCAATGCTCAAACATGTCACGTTTAGTGAACCGCATGGAATTGACTCAGCTCCCTTCCATAACATATAAAAATATATTAAATTTTCATTATTTCTTCATAAAAATTATGTGTTTAATCATATTTTCGTTGAATTTCAAAAACGCGCAAACAATTCAAAATAACGAAATGTTTGATTTCATCTTTCATCCTATCCATCCTAAGCAAGCTTCTTAGGAGACTGCAGATCTTGATGGGTGACTAACCTATGACGCAGACAGGTAGCCCTAAATTATCGTGTAGACTTGTTCCGAACTCTTCATAGAAGTCTGGAAGTCCAGGGTTTCCACTAACGCACACAACTACATCGGAGCTCGGGTGCTCGGCTTGATTGAATACTTTGCCCCATGTCAGAATATGGGTCTGCACTCCATTAAAACTATGATATTCATGTCTTACTGATGGTTTCACATCCATCGTTTCTTTCTAATCTATCTATCTACCTATCTACTATTTGAGTTGGTTTGGATTCTTTCTTTCTTTTTTTTTTTTTTTTTTTTTTTAAATTCCTTTGTGGCCTCTGTCGTTATATAAGCGACAATTTGCCAGCGTCGAGTTTCACTTGATCTTTTTCGGTTAAATACTTTTAATGAAGTAATGGATGAATAATTTGGAGTAGATTATATGAATACCAAATATTTTGAGAAATCTCGCAAATTCTTTCACAAACTTGAAATTAAGTATAAAAACAATAATACCTACTTCGGTTGAACCTAAATAAATGAACTAAATATATTGGAAGTTCCCACATAAAAATAAACATTACAACTTAAAAATATTACACATAAGAGGATAACATGAATCTTAACTATTTACAATAAAGAGTAAATTATAATTTAATATCATTGTTTCTGATAAATTTGGACAGAATATTAAGTACTGAGGGTTGATCAAGGGTTAGTAGCGTGTTGATGTTAGTGGGAAGAGCAATTTTAGAGTCAGAGAGTAATTTAAATAACGACGGAGTTTTATTGTTAAGAGAGCACGAGAAAAAAATGTGGTCAAGGTTTCCCTCCTGTAGTCCGCATTCACAAAGGGACGAGTCTCTGGCATGGATCTTAGCCAAGAATACAGGAGAACAGCAATGCCCAAGTCTCATTCTACATATGATGGAAGTTTCCTTTTTTGGCAGATTTTTGTGTTTTGAAAACCATGGTTTTGTAGGTATTTCGGGCTGTAGAGATGCGTAATGTCTGCCTTTTGATCTTCTAGATCGAATCCAATCAATAGACCAGCATTCATACATCCTCTTTTTAGGTAAACAGAGTAAGTCTGAGGGTTGTACAGTAAAATAGGTATGTTCACCGGTCTCTATAGCATTTTTGGCAATAGTGTCCACAAGTTCATTGTTTTTAATACCGACATGACTAGGAATCCATGCCAGTTCAACCTTTAACTCATCAACATCACAATCTGCAAGAATATGTTTGATGGACAACACAATGTTATGAGGTTTGTTTTTGAATGGGTTTTGATGGAGAGCTTTAAGGCAACTAAGAGAGTCGGTGAATATAACTGTTTTTTCAAACTGAGATGACCTGACATACGACACTGCACCAAGTATTGCCACGCATTCTCCAGTGAAAACCGATGACTCAGGAGGGCACCTCCATGATCTAGAAATGTTAGAGTTTGAATGCACAAAAGCTGCTCCAACACATCCATCTCTAGACAACTTGGATGCATCGGTAAAAATCATTTGCCAAAAAGGCCACTTTCGAGAGGATACTTTATTAAATATACTATTTGCATTCAATGAGTCTTTGTCGATGCCTATGGAGAATTCTATATTAGGTTTAAAAATAATGGATGCAAAAGGAATATTATATGGAGGGATGGGAGACGATCGAACGATTGGTGATTCAATAGTAGTAAATCGGTTATAACTCTGTGTTAGAGGAGTGGAAGACTTACGGGACCAGTATTTTTTATTATGTGTGTACTCTTCTAACAGTTGAAGTTTGGGAAAAATGGGATGTGATGAAAGCTGAGCAGCACGAAATAAGAATCTATCGGCTAGATATTGACGTCTCAAGACTAACGGAGGCTCTACACATTCGACTTGTAGAGCGTTTTTAGGAGAAGATTTCATTGCGCCAATTATTAAACGCATGCATTTGGCTTGGATCAATTCCAGTGCGAACAATGCTTTCTTATTACATGGCTCTAGAATATATGAGCAATAGTCCATGTGACTACGAATCAATGCATTATATAGCAATTTTAGATTGAATGGATGGGCTCCCCACCAAACTCCGGAAAGAGTACGAAGAATGTTAATGTTTTTTTCACATTTTCCGGTTATATAATTGAGGTGTAATTTTCCGTTCATTTTTGAATCTAGGATCACACCAAGAAATTTGGCGTGGTTCTGAATTGTAATTGGATGCTCATCATAATGGATAATGACGTCAGGGATAGATTGTTTGCGTGTGAAAATTACGGCGCTACTTTTTGCTGCTGACAGATCCATACCATGGTCAGATAGCCATAGATGAAGGGCTTTTAGGGCTAAGTTTAAGCTCTTAGCTGCCTGCGGTATTGATTTATCAGGAATATATAAGAGAATATCATCCGCATATTGCAGTATGCGACAATGGGGGGTGATAATTTGTTCTAGATCGTGAGTGTAGAGATTGTATAAAATTGGGCTAAGAACTGATCCTTGGGGAAGTCCTTTCCATATAGTTCTGGGCAATGTCTCTATTTCATTAATTCTAAGGGTTATTGATCTAGATGACAGGAGGTTTAATATGAAATGAACAATTTTATAAGGAATATTTAACAGGAGAAGTTTATTTCTAAGAATCGGAAGGAGAACATTATCGTAAGCGGCCGAAATATCGAGAAATGCTGCCACTATTGATTCCCCTCTGCTGAAGCCAAGACGGATATCAGTTGTAAAAATACCTAGACTGTCTGCGGTGCTTCTTCCTTTTCTGAAGCCGAATTGGCTTGAAGCAAAAATATTTCGATTTTCCACTATCCAAGTAAGACGATTTTTAATTAAATGCTCAGTGACCTTGGCCAAAACAGATGATAGCGCAATTGGGCGATATGAAGTAGCATCATTTGGATCCTTGTTGGGTTTGAGTATCGGAATAATAATTTGGGACTTCCATGAATCAGGAATAATACCATTATTAAAGAAATGGTTTATCAGGTCAAGAAAATAGAGAAGAGTATTTTGACTGGATTTAGATATAAATGAATAAGGGATTCCGTCGACTCCTGGAGCGGAATCTTTAACATAGTTTAAGACTAATTTTAATTCAGCAAGCGTGAAAGGCGCTTCCATTTCTAAATCAATGTATGTGTGATCTGAGGTAAAGTATGGAATAAATACTTGGGGTGTTTCCTCTAAACCCGGAGCTATAGGGGGGGCTAGTTTATCTAGAAAGGGTTCGACCCATCTTGTTGGATCGGCTTTAAGGTCATTTTTATGTGATAATGCCGACCTATACCTTTTTATGTTGATCCAAACCTGCGATGGTTTTGTACTCGGAGAAATAGAAGAGCAAAACTCATTCCAGCCATCTTTTTTTTTCTTGTGCAATAAACGTTTTGAAAGTGCTTGAGCTCTTTTGAAATTTAAAAAATTCTCCATCGACATGTCAAAACAATATTTCCTCTCGGAATTATTTCTATTTTTAATAGTTAGGGAACATTCTTTGTCCCACCATGGAGGGGATGAAGGGGCTTTGGAGTCAGTATTTTTAAGAGGAATAACTTCATCAGCAGATGAAATTAAAGATGCAATAAATTCGTTATAACAAGGTAAGAGTGTATCTATGGTTACCGCAGGAAGTAAACAGATTCTCTTTTCAACAGCTGCAGCAAATGCACCCCAGTCTGCATCACCAACCCTATACCTAAGAAGAGGTGCAGGGTTCTTTTCGAGTATGTTTTTAAGAGGAATAGTAATCTTAATTGGGAAGTGGTCACTGCCAAATGAAAGACTGTCAACCTCCCATGTCAATAAAGAAGAGATATTTGCAGAGCATAGCGTTAGATCAACTGCGCTATGACGTTGAATTGGGGAAGCCCGGCGGGTAGGGGAGCCATCGTTTAGAAAACAAAGATTTAGATCATCGGCCAAATCTAGGATTTTGCAACCAAATGAATCGCATTGTGAAGAGCCCCATGCATAATGGTGGCAATTAAAGTCTCCAAGAACAATAAAAGGTAAAGGTAAACTATTAAACAAAGATCTAATATCAGAAATTATATTATTATGAGGATGAGGAATATATATACAGATGAAGGTGATATCATTCGCCCTCACAGCCACCGCATTGAAAAGGTTGCTGTGAGTGGGAAGGTTCACCTGGCATGAAGGAATGGACTTTTTGATGAATAAGGCGGCACCGCCCCATCCATCATCTCTGTCATCACGCAGGCATGAATATCCCGGGACTCTAAAAAAAGAACCCGGTTTTAGCCATGTCTCCGTGATTGCAGATATAATAGGTTGACATTTATTCAATAAAAATAAAAAATCAGGTTTTTTGTGGCGGATGCTGCGAGGGTTCCACTGCAGCACTGTTGCTGTTGTGGCCATTTCGGTTAGCAAAAAGCTGATTTAAAGTAACAAGTTTGTTTGCGACGTTGGACGGTAAGTTTTGCGGAGTTAAAACAGAAATAAGAGATTCAATGAGGGTCTCTAAAAAGCTGACACTGGAATCTATTGTGGGTACAATATTTCCAGGTTGAAGAGCGGATCCGTTGGGAGAAGAAGGTATGCAGAAACTATTTAGGATGGCTTGATGGGCTTGCCTGTCAAAACCAGGAGATAATGGGGCATGAGATTTTGGTTTTAAAAAAACAGTTTTTCTATAAGATGTTTGAGTTGGCAGGGACGGTTTAGGGGATCTAGCTACATCGGCAAAGGATTTTCCAACGCGGGGAAGCATTTTTGAAGCCTCAACATAGGATATGGAGTCTTCAGCCATGCGTCCCTTAATCCTACGCTGCCTCTCTTGTTCTGGACAATGTTTGCTGGTGGCAACATGATTACCTGTGCACCATATGCAAATGGCATCTTGAGGACTGCGCGAGCAAGCGTTATCTGAATGATCATCACCGCATCTGGGGCATCGAACTTTAGAACGACACAACAGTTTAGTGTGACCAAACCTTAAACAATTATGGCACTGAATAGTGGGGAATTGATATTGTTCAATGGGTAGGGAGGTGTATACGCAAAAAATTCGAGGAGGAAGGGATTGACCATCAAAGGTCAAGACTACAGTCTGGGATGGTTTCCATACTGGTTTGCCGTCTACATTCGTTTTAAAATTAAGGCGTCTTATTTTAATAATTGGTCCGTAACCATCAGGCACCTTTGCATGTTCCAGAATTTCCTCTGGAGACCACTCGACTGGGATTTCCCTGACGATTCCAATTCTCGTGACATTATACGATGGAATCATAGCTTTATAGTTGGCAGCTTGAAGCTGATCGTTAATCATAAAGGAGTTTGCAGCATCCGCCGATGTAAATTCAACCGAAACTCGGTTGCGGCCAACACTTTTCACACCGTCCCGTTTAATGTTTTTAATGCATGTTTTCATTAAAAAAAGACCAAATTTCACTGGATGTAGTGAAGTTCCCGACACAGGCGTCGGTTCAATACGAGATACATGCACAATGAAAGGGGATTTATCTAAGTCCGTGTAATTTTGACGACCCACTGGTACAGTGAGCGATGAATTTTGAGTTGGAGTTTGAGGCTTTAACAGTGAATCATTTTGAGAAACCGTTTTGGTTTGTGTGTTAATTTTGTGACGTGGTGTGTCATTATCTGAAAAAGTTGAAGACGTATCAGAAAGTTCGCCGATATTCTTCTTTTGTTTTTTTGGTCTTATGGTTTTTGGTTTTCGCTGGCCTAAAGGAATCGATTGATCCATGTCGATCGAAAGTATCTCCTCGAAAGCGCTAGGAGATGGAGGCAGACAAATTTGCGGCAAGGGAAGAGAGCGCCTATCGGCATCATGTGCAGCTCTGGTGGCTACAACCTCCAACAAATCCGTGGACACAGACTCCCCTCCGCCAGGGTCGGGTGGCCGCATATTGCGGCTAAACTCCATCGAATACACTAACCCTCGATCACCAGAAGAAATTAAACACAAAACACACACGAAAAGGAAGAATTTGCGAGCATATAAAATGTCACCAAAATTGAAATTTTGTTCACTCCTATCTACAGCGAATGACAGCAGCGAATCCTCTCTTTCTTTCTACTTTTGATTTTTCCACTGAACCACAGAACATAACAATCAAACGTCACAAACTATATTAATTACCCTGACGTTTTGTCAACACCGTAGTCCGTTTAGAACTGTAAGCGATTACAGTGCTTAATGCGTTTAAAAGCGTCCCGAATCAGATTGCACGCTCAAAGCTGTATCACCTGAGAGACATTCAATGGTTTGTCCAAAGAGTATGTTAATGGGTTTGTCAACCATTGTTGCCAACGGTCGAAAGACGATCCCTCCGTTCCGAAATGCATATGTATATTGCAGGGATGGCAGAGAAAGCGGATACAGTGAAAACGTGTGTTCCGAATTGATATCACTGCTCACAATCATAATCGTATGATATCAAATCGAAACGAATTTGAGCAGACATAGGTGTCCTAATTTCCTTGAAAATGCCTCGTTAGTCTCGAGAGTCGTTATTTCAAGCTTAGGGCCGAATGCACGAAAGAACAAAAAATCAAAATCAACGTCAACGTACGATTGAACACGTCACTTTGTATGGACAGTATGGAAGGAACTCCATGCGGTTCACTAAAAGTGACGTGTTTGAACATTGATTAACTCAGCCGTCTCTTCGTGCAATCAGGGCTTAGAATCGTCTAACTAGACTAACAAAACTGCGAAAGGCCTTCGTTATTTCTGAATACAAGTGCATACGATCAGAGAACTACAGGTAAACACGCTTAATGACAGCTCGATGACAGCCATTTGACAGCGTACACGGCGCACATGCTCTTAACATGTCCATCGCCACCACCTGCCTCGCCAATATCTGCGTCGCCAACATATGCATCGCCAAATATTCATTGCCAGCTACGGAGCTACTGCCGGACCGCAGATCCGTCGCCAACGACCGGAGACGCATAAGCGTCGCCAAAAACTGGAGGCGCAGATGCGTCGCCAAAGTGGATATGGTCATATGTAAATTAGGTTGGGTTAGATTATGTTATTTAGGTTAGGTTCATCAGGAAACCTCATGTTTGTCCGCAGCCTTATGGTGGAATAAGTGTTGTAAGTACTTAAAAATAAAATGAACATATTGCCGATTCTATTGAGTCAAAATATGATAGTTACCATCGTATTCAGAGTGGGCGGACTAACTTTAGGGCGCGGCGCGGATTATTTCCGGATTAAACCTGATTTACTATGGTTAGTCCTGTGCAAATCCCGTACTAAGTTTTTGCTAGTTTACTCTGAATACGACCGTATGAATACCGTGGCACGGTAACATTCACTGAAGAGAAAGGAAGGCAAGATTACATTATATTCATGTAATTATTTAAACGAAAGGTTCGATTCGTCTAATAAATTGGCCACGTACGTATACTATATTAAAGTATTGAAACTTAATGAGGTCAAATATAATTGTACGATAAACTTGCATCATAAAACTATTTAATTTAGTTAAAATAGTTTTCATTTTGTCCCCATTTAATGTTGGATGAATATTTTTCCTTAGAAATGGGGGATTTCTTTCATGTGGCAACTCTAACACGGCGGTAGCGCCCCCGACTTTGCAAAATGATCTATTTCGGATTATATCTACTAGGTAGAAAGATACAACTGTGGCAGGCACTCAAAATCCACAGAATACAAGCCTATGATACAAGCCACCTCTTATATGAAAATATCCTTAATTTTCTGTGATCGAATATGCCTTGTTGGCATTAATCATTATTCCTGTAAAATAAAAATAAAGCTACAATTTGAACTCGCCAATCAGTATGCCCATTTCCCCAGATATACAGCGGCAATTGGACAGTGACGATGAATATCCAGGTCAGTTTACCTATTTTCCGAACCTGGGAAAATTGTTTCATTGTCAAGTGACTGGCACAGGATATGCGGACATTTATCTGAGTTGTAAAGTAAGAGGGTCCAACACAAGAGTTTTAGTTAGAAACTCGATTTCATTTATCATCAATAATACAAAAGCTGTATTCAGAGTGGGCCCATCATCATAGACCCTGCTCCTTTTGGTGATAGTATGAATGCTGTGGGTGCAGGGCATAACTTTTTATCCTTATACATTCCTAAACCATCTCCATCCAAAGTGAACGTACAGATTTCATGTCGCCTCTATCCAAGCTGTTTATAATACTAGGCGACTTTAATTGCAAAAATATAATAGGTATGTTCACTCAATTATAGTTTTGATAATAAACATGGACGATATAAATATATCCCTATTGCATGATAGATCCACCTACTCATCGTGTCTCCCCTTACCAAAATGCTGCTAAGGGGAGACTCGATGCTGCCCTGACTTTGCTTAAATATCTTCATGGACTCCGTTATCCTCTACTCAATGATCATTTTACCAAAATGCCAAGTTTGCATTGCTGATTGGTATACTTTCAAATGAAAAGCAGACAAAAATGTCATGAATTTTTCTACACCCTCTATAGACAATCTTGAAGGTGGAAGTGCTTAATCCGAGGCTGTACCTGATTATGCTGGGTCCAAATTCACTACACCTCAGTGATTAAATATTTTTACTATCTGTTATCAATTTTCCTGTATATTTTCTTTTAGATTTTACCGAAGAACTCGCGAAAACCGAGGAAAATGCTGACCTGCCGGCGTACCTAATGGATGATCGCTTCGAATCACTTGATTTTACTTTTCCCAAAGAGACAACCATAAAGAAGACCGTCGAATACAAGGACAAGAGTCCCAACAATAAAAGAAACCAAAATCATACAATTTCCATATTACAGCAATTGCAGAGAGACTTATACACAAAGACTTGCCGATTGAAAAAAAATAAAAGTATCGTTGTGGAGGCAGGGGTGCTTTCGCGTCAGGATCTTACATGCCTGCAAGCCGTGGAGCCCTGCACGAGCGATGCGGGCCTCCTCTGGTTCCTTAACTACTTGAAGCGCAGAGACCTCCAGAAGATGCACGAGGTCCATCTAGTCAGTTGCCTCGCCGTCGACTACTCGGTGGGTGTGTACCGAAAGCAAGATGAAGCCCCCTTCCGGAAACTCCACAATTTTACTTTATCTGTTATGTAGTCAAATTTTTTTGTAGTTCCCTTTTTTCTAGTTTATGTAGATTTAAGGTGGCCCATCCCGCTCATCTCCCCATACAAAAGGGGAAAGAAGACCACGCCCATATTTCTTGTCAGAAATCCAAAATTTTGCTCAAAATTGCTTTATTTGATAGAACTTGATGTCTGATGACCATTGGCATTGTAAAATTGTGTTTTGTTTCTAAGTTATGAGGTCCGAAAGTTCGAATTTTTCGCGCGTTTTATACAATAACTTTGGAGGTGGATTACGCAATGATAATTAAGAACATCTTAAAAAGATTAGTCATCAGACATAGCTTATTTAATCAAGATTTATAATCTATTTGGTTTTTGTTAGATTTTTGACTACAGCGGTCGTGGTTTACTTACTTAGCTATGTGTCGTTTTGAAATAAAAATTTTCGTAAATCTTACCAAATCATACACTATGCACATTCTCTTATTTGTGGACATGTTGCATCTTCCTCATCACGGAGCCTGTCTTATTTTTTGAAACAGAGAAGGTCCCAGAGCGCAACAGCAGGGTTTTGTATCGTGCCCGCGAATGAGTTAGGCCCGCCGGGTTGGGCCACCTTAAGTGTAAACCATGACACAATCACGATTAACAGACTGCATATATGTTAAATATGTTATGAAAATTGGTTAAGATGTATGAAACTGTGTATAGAAACCTGTGGAGAATTCTTTGAAAAGATATAATAAAAATATTAAAACCTGTAGCATATGTTTTGTAGCATCGCCAAACTTTCCGAGCGCCCCACGTTCACATATTTGAAATCGCATTTAACTTTTTTGGTTTAATTAAAATATCAATATTGCTGAATAATTTGCTCAGTAAAAATGAGTTACCTGTTTTTTTTTTTATTATTCTTGGAAATAAAGAAAAATGTATGTGTAAAAATGGGTTTTATTGATTACATTTGCATGTTTCAACAGCTCAAGAATTATTTGAGAAGAATTATTCTGAGAATTTATTTGACTGTGCTTTATAAGACTTTATAAGACTGTGCCCGCCATCTAACGTGTTGCCAATTGGAGCAAGCCAGTCCTTACAAACAGCACCCGTTCACGAGCATCACGCCAGGCTCAGCCATCGCCTCTGTCAACCATATTTTAGGGAAAGAGGAGACCCGAACGAGTGTCAGGACACTGCAGAGCTTGTGTGGGCCGAATTCAGATGGCGTGAAGTGCTGGCAGCGAGCGAAGCAATAAAAACTTTAGCAGTATGGCAACTATGCTTAAATGCATTCCTATCCTTATAAAGGGAAAAGGAGTACGGTGTTTTACTTATTCTGTGCTTTGGTCGCTAAATACTAATTCGAACATAAAAAAAAACGCTTTAATAGATGTTTACACATTATTCCTGTATATCTCTTGCTGGCATCTCAATAGCGTCGCCGCTGAACGTCTCCTCGGGGGTCTTCTTAAAAACGAGATTCCCTTTAGAGTTGAGTCGCATTAGCTTCAGCCGGCGGTTGTTGCGGTAGGTGGTGTAGTGTCGCCACACGCGCAGCACTTCGCGCATCGGCCGCCGCAGGTAGTCCCGGCAGTGGTCGCGCACGAACAAACTCGCGCGGATGTGCAGAAAGCGCGCCGTGTAGCCGGCTGGGAACTGCGCCGCCACATCGTTCCAACGGACGTCGCGCCATCTCTTGTAGCTGCTGCTCTTTAACCTGAAACGTGAAATTGAACATTGAAATTATCAATAATATAGGTGGCAACATTTTCGGGTTCGGCCCAAAAAAAATTTTCCTTAGCCCAATGGGTTTTTTTTATTTTTATTTGTTGTTTCCAATTCTTCAAACTCTATTTAAATATTAAAAAAAAAAACCGGGGGTATTCCTTTGTTATTTCAATTTCGACTAATAGGAGAATTTTATACAATCAATATTTGACGCAGATAATAGCTAGAAAAAATATGAGCCCTCAAACTACAAAAAGAGGTAAAAAAAAAGAACTGAAATGCCATCTTTGCATACTTCAAATATTGGTTGCATAAGATTCTCCTATTAGTCAAAATGAAAATACCAAAAAAATAACCCCAGTTAAAAAATTTAAATTATAGTTACAGAGGTTTGAACAATTGGAAACGACAAATTTGGAAAAAACCGGCCAAGTGCGAGTCGGACTCACACGCGAAAGGTTCTTACCATCGTACAAGATTTAACACAAAAAAATCACGTTTTTTGTATGGGGGGCCCCACCTTTAATTATTATTATTTTTTAATTTGACCTATTTGTTGCTATAGCGGCAAAATAAATACACACTCCGTGAAAATTTCAGCTGCCTACCTATTACGCTTCACGAGATACAGCCCTGTGACAGACGGACCGACGGACGGACAGCGGAGGCTTAGTAATAGGGTTCCGTTTTTACCCTTTGGGTACAGAACCCTAAAAATGAACTCCTAAAAAAACCCATGGTGCTAAGGTAAAAGGCTAAGGGAGCCGACAACGTAGCAGACGGTCCCACCTATCCTCCATTATCGTATGATCAACTGTCTGCCAAACACCCTGCATACATTTAAAAAAAAAAATTGCTAAAATCATGCAGATTCCAAAACTACAGCACAGTTATATTATATATATGCATAAAAAAATTGAAATTATAGATTGAACCATAGATTAATAAAGTTCTATAGATTAATCATTCCCATATAATTGGCGAGCTAGGATGGTAGCTCAGTATGGTGGAATTCATGCCTCTGCTGCATGATAATTCAGAGCAGATGTAAGATAGCCCAAGATGAAATCACAAATGAATAATAATAAAATGAATTAATTATGCAAACAATAATAACATAAAAATTAATCATAACAAAATAAACAGAACAATAAACATGATTTAGAAATAGAAGCCAAGACTAATACAACTAAATAAAATTGTTATATGATTTCTCGCAAAGGTACTTTTTCTTGTCACAGTGTCAAATTAGCTAATTACCGTCATTAATTTTATACTGTTTGTTAAATAACTTCTTAATTCATGATATAATTCACACCATGTACTATAAATTATTCCTTGTTAGCGAAATTTAAGCGTAACTTACACCTTATAAAGATGTCTTCTGATTTGTTTTGTCGTTACGCTCTGCTCCAGGAAGCACTGTACGTGAAATTTTCCAAACCATGCATGCTTCAAGAGGTCATAGGAGACATTCATGTCTGCCTGGACCTTCATCCAAATCTCCTTGCCTATAGTTCTATCTTTCAAATTTTCCAAGTTAACGCCCGTGTGCTTCATTATTGATTTAACTAATCGTGTTGCTGATTCTAATGTCCATTTACTTATGGTATACCTTTCCACTTTACCTGAAAATATTAGTAAAATGTTTTACAACAGGCCCGATTGAGACTGTACTTCTCTTAACATTATTGCTAGCTGCTCCTTGTTACATATGGCTGATTACATGCGGCAAAATAAATACACACTCTGTGAAATTTCAGCTACCTACCTATTACGGTTCATGAGATACAGTCCTGTGACAGACAGACGGATGGACGGACGGACAGCGGAAGCTTAGTAATAGGGTTCCGTGGGCACCCTTTGGGTACAGAACCCTCAAAACTGCAGTTACGAGAATTTATTTATTTATTTATTTATAAGTTTTAGACAGGCAGCATATGCTGATGCGTCTAAATCCAGTGTTTAACTTGATAAATTTATAAATTTAGTTGCTAAGTGGTTTTTAATAAAAAAAAAAATTGATTATTTTTTTTTACATTCGATTTTGTTTGACATGGTTATGACTGACGTCTGACTGGATGAAATCATTGTTAAATGAAATCATAACAAATTTTAAGAACCCTTGTGCAGTTTGTTCTTAGTGACCACCTAACAGGGCTGCCGATAGGTTAGGTTAAAGCAATAAACTTTTAAAGTTGAGTGAAACCTCATTTCGTATGAAACACTTTTACGATATGTAATAAATAGACAATGATGGTTATTGTTACCATTCAAAAATATTTGGAACCGTTTATAAATCCCCCGCGGCTCACGGCCCAGGACCTTGGACAATATCGTCGTCGACCTGGCGCTTTGGAAGTTTACAAAACATGCCACCATTATCCGCTCCTCCAGCGGGCTGTAGGCGCCTTTGGCGGGATACGCAAACTTGAAGATAAAGTGAAGGTACACCTGCTGCAGCGTACGCTGCAGCCCGCGCGCCAGGTGCGCCGTCACCACCCCGCGGGCCTGCTCGAAAGGGCATGTTCCTGTTTTGTTCTTTTCCTTGCTTCTCCATCTTGCAAAGCTCTGTGGCTTGTCAGGTATATTAAATTTCTGAAAAAAAAAAAATGTGCTGGGTGGGTTCTGTAAATTAAAAATACTATTGAGCCCACTGCATTTCTTCCCGTTCATATCGTACGAGGCAACTAAGGCATTCTTTGTTCGTGCTTCAGATTTTACGTAAAAATGTAGGTCCCTTTCTTTACTTACTTTTACGTTAGTCCTGCCCAAGCATTAAACGACTGACGGTCAAAGCGACCTTCCATCCAGTTCAGTGTCAAAAAATGTCCAAAATAAACATAACTTAACCCTAACACAACCTTCACGCACTCCTCACACATACATACACACTCAACTCACACCCACACACCCTACTCACACTTCTTACAAAAGATTCCAGCACCCCCCACCCCCCCCACATATGTCCGATTAACCTTTAGGATATTTTTGGCTTAACAATTTGATAAATACCTGTACTATTTGTAACCATAAATAGCTGTAAAGTTTCTATAATAAATAAATAAATAAATAAATGACCGGAGAGAAAAAATGCATTAAGGCAAGCATGCTATGGACCATAGCCTGCTGTATTGTTTTGTGTTTGTGTGTGTGTTACAAGCCGTGAAGTAGGATTAGCAGCGTCCCATTTTCAGGTAGTGGTAGGCCGACCGATATCTTAGCTTTGTATGAAGGCTCTTTCTATCTTATCGAGCTGAGGTCAAAATATTATCGAAAGACGCTGATTCTAGCCTTGTTCTAGGTATTAATTAGCCTTTTCTTACTTAATTAATGTAACTGTATCTTTTAGCAATAGTTTTTATGAGTGAATGATCATAAATTGTTTGCTATTTCGTTATTGGAATTAATGTAACAAATTAATCATTTTATTAATACGTTATAATTAATTTGTTACTGTGAAAAATGTGCATTACTTTGAGAGTAGAGCTAAAATAAAATATATGTATTATTTATATTTAGTTTATTGGTTCTTATTTTCTAAGCACAAATATCTCCAAACATAGATATATATTTAAACATTCATTTTCAATTATTGACGCAACTACCTAAGACACAAAAAATATAATATTTACTACATATAATCTGCAAACATATACAACTGTACATATCATCACTTGAATTAATGTTTTCATTAGAAAACATTATTTAGTAGAAAAATATAGAGGACATCATATTTGCTAGATATATCTACAAAAATTGCATAATTTCTTTATGTAATAGAACCTGCCTCAAACACAAGGAAATTCATATCTACTACATATTTATCAATGACAATTTTCCGCGATTAAGGCAGGCCCTGGGATAGCTCCTAAATACTATTTGCTGTGTTGAGCTTGACTAATGATAATTATATGTCTAGTTCAATATGTTTAATATGTACGTAGGTATATGGAGCTTCAGGAAGGAGTCATTTTAAAATACATATCTTTATCGTTTAATCTGTTGCCATGTCTAAATACGTTTTCACTTAAATATGCTGCTAAATTGGACTTTCAGAATAGATATCGACATTATATATAGAATTCTACATTAAAAATTCTTCTTTATTATATAAATCTAATCTTATTTAATCAAATAATGCATATAGTGTGAAAAAAAATAATTCTTAAACAAAATAAAACCACCTAAATTATATATAACTAAACTAGCTCTTTTATTTAACAGAATGGGACTATACTCGGAAACATTTAAATCCAGTCACTGTCACACATATTTTGGCGCACACACTTCACTAACTTTCTTGTGTATGATTTTTAGAGGTTCACTGCTTGTATAGAAACACCACTTATTTACATAATAACAACCAAATCAACACATTTGAGTCAAATCACGAACGAACGAATCAAGCGCACTTCATAGCTGGCGGCACTAAGCATACTGAAAGGCGGGCCGGTACAATGTCGGAGCTACCTGCGTGTAGGCCTACGACTCGACGTACCGAATTTCTACTTCACGGCTTGTAACACACACACAAACGCAAAACAATACAGCAGGCTATGTATGGACTAATCATTGATAAGTCATTTCCATCCGTGAAACTAGGGACATGCGCGTGTGTGCCTTAATATGAGCATTGTCTGTAGTGGCAACCTTTTGTAAGTGCTTCCAGTTTTCCAAAAGCAGGAGGTCCTCATCGTGTGTGAAGCGGTCAGTGCGGTACGGTTCCAGGCTTGGCTGGAGTACGATACGCGTGATGGTGCCCCTTAGTTCCTGGTACGAGGGCGGCACCCAGTCTATTCTCATCTGCGGCAGTTTTTCCACTAAGTCCTGAAACCACACACACTTGAAATTTTTTTCAGATGTGTGATCACTCTATTGTCTAAGGACGGAAAATTTGCAAGACCTACACACCCAATAACATAATTGGTATGGACTTGTGCATATCATTTCAATATTTCAGGTTGCTTCAATTAAAATTACATATTGAATATACTATATATATATACATATAATATTTTTTGTGTATGTAACCGGACTAGGATAGTTAATATAGTAGAGCTGCACTAATCCGGACCCAGTCTAGGCCGGTGATAACGGTAACCCGGACACGACTAGCCCTCCACCAAATAATTTTGCATCGGGCAGTCGACTGTTGGGGACATAAAAAATAAGAAAAACCGATTTTTGGGAGTTTGTAAGCCACACTGAGCGTCGACCAGGAAATAGCCAGAGAAAGGAAGCCCGAAAACCCCGAAGTGGAAACTGTGACATTCTATTTGTATTTACAGCCTTGGACACATCAATACACCAATTTCAGTAGGAATTCTAGAAAAGCTCTTTTTAACATCACAGAATGAATGATGTGATACATTTCAGTGCAAGACGCAGCTGGGTGGATCATTTAAAATACAAACCGGGTAGCGTAAACATAACATACCAGAATAAAATTTTCATCTTCTTCTTCTATCAGTTCATAGTATTCGACGATGTGGTCTAAAGCGGAAAGATCGTTGCTGAAGTCATAATCGCCAAACAGTTTCTCTAAACGTTGTCGTACCTCGTTGTTATGAATCTGAAAGGAAAAGATTCTTCATTCGGTGCGGGGGCGCTAAAATGGAACAAACTCAGTTCTGACCCTCAACGTACCGCCATTCCCATTTTTCCTCGCAAGTTATAAAAAGGCCCAGTTATATCGATGGTAATGGGTGGCGCAGCAGAAATGAATGCAGCTCAAATCTTAACCAAATTTAAAACTATTTCGCTTGGCGCACAATACACCACACCAACCAAGCGTTTACAGGATATTATATGTTCTGTGGCGTTTACACACTTTTTAACCACAACTCTCTATAGTCTGTGACCACATCCACAGACTTGCACAACTTATATTTTTGACGTTAAGCACAGATTATACTACGGGTTTATCACAGGATATATACACGAAAGAGCCACTGTGACCCACCAAGGGAATATATACTCGTGAATTCTCACCTATGAGTCACCAGTGAGTCACAACGCTTTACTACTCAGGTGTCTACTCATGAAAGCTAAAGCGAGAAGTTCTCTTGCTCGCTTCTGTCAAAGTCTATATATAAAAAAGGAGACATCTTTTTCTACATGCAGTCGTATTCAGAGAGGACCTTTCAACACTTAGTACGAGATTAGCACCGGACAAATCATACAAAAACCGGTTTAGTCCTTCGGATTAAAGTTAGTCCGACCACTCTGAATACACCTGATAGAGTTTGACAGAACCGATCACGAGATCTTCTCGCTTTCGCTTTCCTGAGTAGATAGGGTCACTCAAGAAAGCGAACACGAGAAGTTTTCCTGTTCATCTCTGTAAAACTCTTAATTGAAAAAATATGCCTGCCTTTTTCTACATAGAGTTTGACAGGAGCGAACACGAGAACTTCTCGCTTTCGCTTTCATGAGTAGGTTCCAGTCTAGGGGTCAACTCATCAGATTCTTACCTGTGTCACCGCTGACTCACCTGTGAGTCACTACGCTTTCGTACTCATCACGAGTCACCCAAGTGTTGTCCCTTTATAATTATTCTTTTTAGAGTGCGATGACACAACATTACATTTGATGTTTGATGACGTCAGGCGAAAGTTTCTCACTTTCATCTGTGACTAACTCGTTTTCGCGTTCCTTAGTAGATATGCTGGGCTCAGTGTATTCTGTTAAATAAATAAAATAGATTTGATTGTGGTTGTGGATGGTATGGGCAAAGAATATGTTAAAGATGGGTGGATATGTTCTTTTGTTCTGTGTGTGGACACAGAACACCAAAGAGTTCGGGGAAAGTCGCTGCGCATCTTGCTTACAAACTCTTTGTCGTCTAGTGTCAAAGAGTTCGGAGAAGGCGCTGAGATTGTCTTTTTAGTGCATTGAGTGGGGTTTTCTTTCAGATTATTGGAATGGAAAATTGGAGAGAGCTTTGTTGTTGTGACCGCTGAAACTCGTTATCGTTGGCCGCGTCAACAGTTTCCCTGTTTGCAGGCAGTGTTTGCAGCAAGTGTGCACGGCAAACGAGGGGTGCGGCGGGGCGGAGTCCGAGACTTACATGGAGAGAACCGCTTTTCTCCTCGTCCCGCCGTTATCGCTTATTGAATATCAGGTATTTCTCTCTACATAATTAAGCACCGCCCCACGCTGTAATAATGGTTTAAAAAGGACCCAATCTTCTGGGCTTTGACTGTTTTAATGAATATTGCTACTCATTATTTTATCAATGAAAAAAAATAATAATATAATGATAATGACCAACTGGGCGAAGTTTCT
The DNA here is from genome assembly GCA_946894095.1 of Incurvaria masculella. Classification (NCBI taxonomy): domain Eukaryota; kingdom Metazoa; phylum Arthropoda; class Insecta; order Lepidoptera; family Incurvariidae; genus Incurvaria; species Incurvaria masculella. Next base: position 21,837,008 of record OX335646.2, read on the forward strand.
TGTCGGTTTTTCTTCGCCGGAAGTAATCGTACCAACAGAAAAAAAAGGGAAATCGAGTGTGTAACATCGAACGGAGGAAATAAAGAAACTGAAACTGGATAGGGTGAAAGTCTACCGGTCTTATTTGGAAATAGCATTTTTATTTGCAAACTCGGAAATTCTTTAGATTAGTACATCGCGAAAACTAAGAAAAAAAATTTATATACCTACTAAAGGCCTCAAAATATGTTATTCTAAATCAAAATTGGGGTCCGGAAATCGAAAAAAAAAAACATTAAAAAAAAATCTCATCTTTGAATTTGTGACGAAATTTCTGTCATTTGCATCCACAAACACTGAATAAACACGAATACTGCGTCCTTTTCGCACAAATGAAAGTATTTAAAACCAAACGTGTCCACTTTCACCACTCCCTAAATGTTATAAATGTGAAGACAGCATCCAAATCCCAACAAATGCAATGACGACGCGTAGCGAGTCAACAGTGACAGTGCATACATATGCGCTGAACAACAGCAAGATATGCACTGCAGTGCTCGCAACAACAGCGACACAAGCGACAAAATGGTATTGCCATGTACTAATTTATTTTTCCGTGGTCTATAAAAAAAATTACCAAGGTTAATTTAAAGAAGACACGTCGCTTCCGCTCCGTGTCTTCTATAAATTAACCTTAACCAAACTGGTCCATGTCGGGATGGCTCATGTCGGTTGCAAAGGCTCAGGACGTCCTGTGCGAGCTTTCGTCTTCGCGCTTCTAAAAAACACACCATCATTTTACCCTTAATTATGGGTAACGACGTGTTGGCAACTTAAAAATGGAATGACAAGGTATGTTCGCGTCTCAATACAGAACTAAATATATCGATGGAGCACAAAGAAAATAATTAAAAAAAATTTTTTTCAAGAAAAATAGATATCTCCGGACCGAAATTTTTACATCAAAATGTTTCTAAAAAACTACCCTACCATCCCTGATACCCAGATAGTTGGTAGAAAGGATGTACTAATCTAAAGAGCAGCCGCAAACTCTAGTATTTCTTAAAAATAACTTTGCATTTTGTACATTTATTGTTTACTAGCTGCGGTACCCGGCTTCGCTATGGTTAATGTCCGGCTGAATTATTTTATATGGATAAAAAGTTGCAAATTCAAACGAGATCTTTTGAGCCTATATGGCATGATTTAATGCGAAACATCCAATCATTCCCATTTAGAACTTTGTAAACATTTGACAATTAAAGTATGTGCCGCCCGAACCTTTCTGCACTTGCACTGCTACATTGCATACCTAGTAAGTAAGTAACGAAGGGGACCTAAAGTTTTAAGTGGACTCCAAACCACAGCCAGCCTTAACATCGTAAACGGTAACCTATCCCAAACCTGACTTCTCCCAGAGATGCTAGACGTTGATAATATATGCATATAAAAATCGGGTGAGTGGTTATCAAGTTATAAGAATTTAACACTCACTACTCCCCCTCTGGTAATAAAGAGTTATATTATGTAGCCTATAAGTTTTGAGTAGAATCAGGCTAGACATAGATACAAACCGTATCTGAATTGGGTAATTGGTTCTCATGTAATAAATTTTTTATCCCACTGGTCGCACCACTGGCGATTTAGCGTAATGCCAAGCTGTCCTCAGCAGGACATACCAAGCCATACTTCGGAACAATACTCATCGAAATCAGATAAGTGGTAGCAAATGCCTAAATACGAGGGTTGATGATCCCTAACTTGATATCTTTTAAACTATTATTTTGAATGATATAGTAGATGAAAGAAATTTTTTACATAATATTAAATGCAAAAGGCAATTGAACAATATATCTGAATAAGAATTAATAATGAATTGTAGAAAAAGGCTTTGCATATAACGTATATTTTTTTAATAATCTGTAATAGATTTATGATGTTATTGTGAGTGTAGCTTAGGAGGAAAGGCCTGTGGCCTGTAGGCCTTTTTAACCGTAGACCTAGCATAGCGCGCTGTGCTTACAGGACGAACAAAGCATGGGAGTGAGACGTCAACTCAGGTACCACTTCCGTCAGTTAGAGGGAGATAGAACACATCTGCCCGATGAGATAACTTCTGAAATCGTTATCAGTACATTACATTCGCGGTCATGGAATGTGAAATGTTGTTTTGTGAAATCTTTATGATTTCTCTAGTTTTCCTTAAATAAAGGATGCTAATTACGGGATTAGTGTACTGGAGTAAAAATCCCGGACAAAACCCCTTTGTTTATGGTAAAAACGGGGTGACCCACTGATTCTTTGTCGATCAAATTTCTTATCTTTGCCCCAATATTTCAAAGTTAAACTGAAAACATAATTTCAGATCACTATTTTGAAGCCACACAGTAGCGATATAGAAATGTTTTTGAGTATAAAAATAAATTTGAATACATTTTGTTCTCATCCGTAAGTTGACTCTGTAATTTTCGAGTATTTAGTTTACATTGTTCTCTTAGGTTTGCATAAAATATTTACAAATTATATACACAAACCTTTCTCATTAATCGCTCTTCTTATTAGTTAACTGTACGAAAAATGTGTTGCATGGTTTAGAAGTAAGTCACCGCCGCCCCCACCCCCCTTCAGCCGTCGCCCATTGTATGACAGCCACATCTAAGCGTATGCTAAACTGAATTCTATTTAGCCTATCCTGTGTCCTGGAAAATTATATGTATAGGTCGGGGAAAAAGTCTTTTCGCATTATAGTATGTATGAACTTGTAATAAAATCTCTTTGGCTATACTATTTGTATCTGGCTGGTTTTGGTATCATTGAAAGTTTAAATTTTAAAGAACATAATTCCAAATTCAAATTAGGAAAATGTGTGATTCTCATTTGTTTTTCGTACTGTCAAAATGAGTGAATCTAATGAAGAAATTCGATACATTTTAAAATTTTACTACAAAAAAGGTAAAAATGCAACGCAAGCCGCGAAAAAAATTTGCGATGTTTATGGACCTAGTGCAGTGTCTGTGAGAGTAGCACAAATTTGGTTTAAGCGTTTTCAATCCGGAAATTTTGATGTCAAAAATGCACGTCGCTCTGGTCGCCCTATTACGGATAAAATGGATGCCATTTTTGAAAAAGTGGAGCAAGATCGGCATATCAGTAGTTACGACGTAGCTGAAGAACTAGGAATTGACCACAAAACAGTTTTGGCGCATTTGAAAAAAACTGGGTACACAAAAAAGCTCGATATTTGGGTACCTCACGAGCTCACTGAAAGAAACCTAATGAACCGTGTACTCATTTGTGATTCTTTATTACGACGTAATGAAACCGAACCATTTTTGAAGAAGCTGATACCTGGTGATGAAAAGTGGATCACGTACGACAAGAACGTGCGAAAAAGGTCGTGGTCAAAGGCCGGTCAAGCTTCACAGACTGTGGCGAAACCCGGGTTAACTCGCAACAAGGTGATGCTGTGTGTGTGGTGGGATTGGAAGGGCATTATTCATTATGAGCTGTTACCACCAGGCAGGACCATCGATTCTGAACTCTACTGCGAACAACTGATGAGATTAAAGCAAGAAGTTGAGAGAAAGCGGCCAGAATTAATCAACAGAAGGGGTGTGGTTTTTCATCATGATAACGCTAGACCTCACACATCTTTAGCCACTCAGCAAAAACTAAGAGAGTTTGGCTGGGAGGTGTTAATGCATCCGCCGTATAGTCCTGACCTTGCACCTTCAGATTTCCACCTGTTTAGGTCTCTTCAGAATTCTTTAGGCAGTGTCAGGTTAACATCACGAGAGGACTGCCAAAACCACTTGTCGCGGTATATTGATCAGAAGTCCCAATATTTCTATAGCAATGGGATCATGTCCCTACCTACAAGATGGCAAAAAGTTATCGAACAAAATGGTACCTACATACTTTAGTTAAATGTAAATAAACCATATTAAAAAATGTTTTGAATTTTCTTAAAAAATGCGAAGAAACTTTTTCCCCAACCTAATATGTGTAATGAGTTCAGCTAATTTGGATGATCGGTTCAAGAGGTATGGAGGAACATATATACATACACATGCATAGAAATAGGAGGTGGAGAGACACACACATACATACATAGACTATGAAATTAAGTCCAAAATAAGTTCAAGGACTGCTTCAGGCACCGTCTACATTTACTCATTATTTTTATTTATTTGTACCTGTTAATATTATGGTAGACCTATCAATGAAGCAGTTCACTAAAGTTCTGGGGTGATCATAGGTACCTATAGTATATGATGTTGATAAAATTATGACCTCATTTTGGGAATTTGATGTGGTTTTGATAATTGCCTTTCTGTTGAATCTGCTTATAATTTTACAATATTCATAATCTTTTTCAGCGCAAAGCGCAATGGCAAATGACATTTAATCAATTTTAGGCAATTTTCCAAAGGATGATTGTAATTTGGTTGCAGGGTTTAGCCCGCAACGATGTTCGTGACGAGCGATCAGCCAAAGGCGCCGCGGGTATTCCAAAAGCCTAATATTCTGCGGAAGAAACCGAAATGCCAGCAGGAGGTAACACGACCTGACCCCGTGAAGGAGAAAGAGGCTGCAGGAATCGGCAGGGAGGGCAAACATCAGTGCAGCAAGACGGCGCATGGCGTGCGCAAGCCAGGGGGCATCCAGCTGGATACGTACATGTGCGAGGAGTACCGGAAGCGCAAGTTGCACGGTGCAACCGAGCCGGCCAGCAAGGTGCGCGGCTCGGGCAAGGCTTCGCGGCAGCAGCAGCGTGTGAAGGCGCCCCCTGTCCCTCAACAGTTGCACGATGGTGAGTGTTTCAGTTCCTATCATAAGACGATATTTATTTATTTATTTAATCGTTCGTTAACACCGTTTAGTAAGAGAAAATTTCAATGACAATTAAATTTCAAACAATACCTACATTAAACAATAATATAATTCAACACAACACATATATCCATCAAAAATTTCACAACAAAACACAGGGATGATCAGTAAATCATCATAAGTTTTAATATTAGAAATATAATTTGTAAAAAAAAATAAAAAATACATAAAATTATTAACTTTCCATTTCAATTCCAATTGGAAACAATTATACAAATTAGAATAAAATCACCGTAAGTAGGTATAGTTCAAATAATAAGATAGGCAAAATATAAGTATTCAAGAATTACAGTCACACGCGCTCTCATCCTCACTTCGCGCTGCCCTCCTCGCGCACCAACATGCTGCGTCACGCGCCGCTCACCCGTGCGCTTACAGCTCTAAATCATATATCTGACAAAATAGACATCTATGCTTGCACTCTGGCCGAGTTCCCGCAGGCAGTTACTGTTTACTTTGAAGCTGCATTGTTTTTTAATAAGGTGTGTACTGTATCTATAAATTGCCTAACGCCTTGGCTATTACGCTGTTATGTTAGGTATATTGTTGCATGAATAAAGAAATAAATTAATTAAATAAATAAAGAAAACTTAATTTAAAAATTTTAACTTAATTCGATTTGAAAAGCTGTTCATTAATTAAAGGTGGACCCGTAAGTATCAGAAAATTACGCAGTACATAATTTGTAAACCTCTGTCCCAATTTATGTGATGTTTGGTGTCTAATATTAGGCAACAATTTTTGTGTCTGCAAGTTTTTGTTTTCTCGGTAAATGTATTGTGGGTCAGCAAACCACACAGAAAACAAAATGTGTGCAAAATTTTATTTTTGGGGTCAGTTAATTCGGGTTAAATGAAAAAAAAAGACCAGACACAGATATTTGTGGACTGATATCAGATATTTTTTATCAATTAAATAATAACAGTGGTTTTCAAATGATTAGTTAATTACGTTTGAATGGGGAGCATAGCCTCCAGGCCATTCATAAAGACTATTTATTGAGAAAACAACAGTTGTGTATGCAATTAAAAAAAATTTCATTGTTAAGAGTGCAGTTTTCTTATTTCAGTCAGTGAAGAAGTTGAGCATCTCAATGTGCAGATCATGTTGACATCACACCTTTTAGCGGATCAATTAGACGCAGATATCACACCTACTGAACAGACTCAGGAACAGTTAACCGATTTTCATGAGGTATGTGATGTTTTAAATAAATTCCTTTTTTTCGCTGTGGGTAGTTCTAGCAAAACGACTGCAAAATTTTCGCTCCCCAGTGTTTTTGGAATATTTTTACTATAAAGTATAATAACCAATTAATTTGTGGTTGCTTGTGTTCCCTACCACTGTTTGTGCCTGTGGGGGTGCTGGCAAAGTTAGGGAGTGAGTACAGCTAGGGATATATTCCCTAATGTGTAGTGAGTGAAATGGCCGACTACCCTCATTCAAGTATGAGCGAAAGAGTGGATTGCGGTGATACTGGTGGAGAGTCCAGCTCGGATGCTGGGGATCTGGTGGATGTGGAAGAGTTGGTGGACGTTCCAGCCGAAAATGTGGTCACGGCACAGCTGGAGTGGGAAGATATGGCAATCATCTCTGAGACGCGCGAGAAGAGGACCCGACCAGACTTTGAGGATGAAGATGATGATTTCGAGTTGGTGAGACACAATAAACCCAAGAGAGTGAACCGGATGAACTCTAAGGAAGCGCCCCAAGGTAACCTTGAAGTTTATTTAATAAGTAAAAGCAAACTTCCTAAACAGATTGGATTGGCTAGACTGCTACAAAATATTCCGGGTATTGTTAAAATAAAGTATTTAACACAGTCGAAAGCCATTGCTTATTTTGAAACGCAGGAGGGTGTCCGGAAGATACTTGATTCTGAAGAGTTGGTGAAACAAGGTATTTCATGTTCCCGAACTACCGAGGTGCAGAACTCCTATGGTACCGTAAGGAATATCGACATGGAAATTGAAGATAAAGACCTATTGGATATTTTCAAATGTGATCAGGGGGAAATTGTTTCTGTGAAAAGACTGAATATGAGAACAGAACCTGGTAAGTGGACAAAATCCGAAGCAGTGAGGGTGTGTTTCCGGGGGCCGCGCTTGCCTCCGTACATGCTTGTGTAAGGAATTAGGTGTAGCGTAGAGCCTTTCGTGTTCTCGGTGACGCAGTGTTCAGGCTGCTGGCATTTTGGCCATACGGTGAAAGTATGTCCATCCAACACAAAGACGTGTCCAAAATGTGGCGGAAAACACGAAAATTGTGTTACTACCGTGTTCAAATGTGTCAACTGCAAGGGCGAACATATGGCACTTGACAAAATATGCCCCATATTCTTAAAAGAGAAGCAGCTTCGTCACATTATGTCACAAAACAATGTGACATATAAAATGGCATTACAAATGTATGGCAAACAGAGAACACCAGAATTAGCAACGACAAGTTCAGAAGTTGTACCAGACAGACAGCCGCCCGCTCAACCTGCAAGCATTCCTTTTGCCTCTCTGTCGAGGTCGTATGCCGCTGCATGCGCCTCAGAGAGGCCAAAAGAATATGTCTTGTGGAAGACTGCGTCGTCGAGCCACCCTCACGAGACCTTAGCCTCACCAGCAAGACCCCGACGTTGTGACTTTGTACGGAAATCCCAAAGCCCACAACGTGTACAAGCGCAAAATATACCGACAACCAGCAACGAACCCAGAGAGAAAACGATACCAGTCTATACCTCACTTGACACGGAAGAAGAAAGCCCAAGTGCACTGCGAGAAATATTTGATGGCCTAAAAGATATTGCAGGAAGTGACGGACAGAGCTGGGGGGACAAAATCACCAAAATGGCACAATTTATTATGAGTGAGATTATAACCTTTCTTAAAAAGCTTATTTTGGAAAGCTCTCTTGGAATATTCTTAAAGTAATGGCTTGTAAAAATATTAATTCAATTCAATGGAACGCCCGAAGCTTAATGCCAAAGAAACTTGATCTGGAAAGTGTGTTATATCAATTTAAAGTACATGTGTGTCTAATATCGGAATCCTGGCTTAATGAGAAAACACAGATAAAAGTAAGTGGATACAATATTACCAGGCGTGATAGGGAAGATGGTTACGGAGGAGTCTGCATCTTAACTCACAAGTCTATCAAGCTAAGGAATCTGCCAATATGCAATCAGAACCCAAGCATCGAAGTTATAGGCGTAGAGGTGTTGAACTGCTCTCCGATACGCAATATATTAGCCGTTTACTGCTCTCCATCAGTACACACCACAGAGGAAGATTGGAATCACTTATTTTCTCAATTTGACCAAAGCACTGTCATCGGAGGAGATTTTAATGGACATCACACTCACTGGTCGTGCAAAATAGACACAAGAGGGGAAGACATTTTCAACGCATGTATGGACAATAATCTCATTGCACTGAATGATGGCAGCCATACCAGAGTCAAATTAAGAAGTAATATGCTCCAGGAAACTTCCCCAGATATAACATTTTGTACTCCAGATATATCCCTAATCAGCAGTTGGAAAACGACTCAAGAAAATTTAGGCAGTGATCACATTATTATTCAAATTCGTTTCGGGATAGACAACATCATGGTCAGAGAGAAAAAAAGGAATATGAAGTTAGCTGATTGGCATAAATATGGAGAAAAATTAAATTTAAGTTTTGGCGACTCCAATCGCCCAGAAAATCTTCAAAAGGCTTATGAATGGTTCGTAAAAAATCTTGACACAGCCGCGGAAGAATGTATCCCATGGATCCATATTAACCCTAATTCACAAGAGACATTTCACCCCAAACCATGGTGGAACATTACCATTAGTAAAGCCATCGCCGAAAGAAGATTAGCGCTCTCACAATTTAGGAGAACTGGCACTCCGCAAGCTTACAATTTTTTGCATAATAGGATTAATAATGCGAGAATAGAAACACGAAAAGCCAGAGATAAGGGTTGGAATGATTTCTGCGACAATATAAATAGTCAAACATCTGCAGCCGATATGTGGCGCAAGATGAGGTGGATGAAGGGCATCCGTCAAAACAGCATGAACATCGAAGACAAGCGAGCCGAAGAACTCCTCTGCAGCCTGGCCCCCGATACTGCTGAAGAATCACCAATATCTTTTGTACATTTTGGACACAGCCTACTGGACGCCGCATTTACAGAAGACGAGTTGGAGAGTGTTCTGAAGTCAAAGGACGGCCCCGGGCATCGATGGTATTACTTATTCAATGCTCAGAAACATGCCGCCATCTGGTAAGGTTGTATTACTCCGATTATTTAATCTCATTTTTTCTACTGGAATTGTGCCCTTGCAATGGAGGAACATAAAAGTGATTGCGATTCCTAAACCTGGTAGAGACCCAGCTCTGACATCATCCTTTCGCCCGATCTCTCTTATGTCATGTCCCTGCAAAATATTCAATGCGATGATTGCAAAAAGGTTAGAGTGGTTTGCAGAACACAATAAATTATTAAGTAATTCCACACATGGCTTTCGACGAGGACAATCTTGTCTAGATAATCTCTCTCGAATAGTGACCCCTATTAATCTAGGACAAGTCAAAAATGAACCCACTCTAGCCTGTTTTGTTGATATCGACAATGCTTATAATAATGTTAATGTAAATTCTTTGATTAGTTGCTTGAATGAATTTAAGTTTGGAAAACTGATATGCCAATATATTTGGAATTTTTTAAGTGTTCGATATCTTCAAATTGAGTCTGAAGATATTTGTTTTAAAAGAAAATGTCACAATGGCCTTGCCCAAGGAGACTGGGTCTTGAAAAAATATTGTCTACGGATAGAATGAATTTAATTTTTAAGATACACGAATCATTGGGAAAGCCCTGGTCAAACGAGTTCAGAGAAGTTGTATATTTTTTCAAGATGTCATTGGCTCTAAGGAGTAGCTGATAGCTTGAAGTAATTATTATACTTATAAAGTCACTATGGGGCTGGCATAGTCGGTGACGGCTTAAGTCCCAAATAAACAACTAGATAAAAAAAATAAAAAAAATTCATTCATCATCATTCATTTCATTTTAATTAAATGAAAATGTTGCCTGCTTAACATTTTTCAATAAAAGCTATTCAATAAATGTGCTACCAAAATGCTCTTGACATGTCAGTTTCCGCTAACAAAAAACCATTCAATACGCCTGCTACTATATTTTCATGTGGCATGTGCTTTCAAGTTGGGTTGCTAGTTTTAGAGAATTGGCAACAGCCGGTCTCATAGTTCTCTGCTGGATGGCACGACTCCTTTATTTTTTGATCGAAGCCCCTTACTACATTCGGCCTAATTTGGAATGTGGGATCTTGTGGTAAATTCAAAGAAGCGAGTTATGAACTCAGATCACATAGTTTCAGCAGGCCCATAAATGTAAAATGGGCATCTGCTCCTCTTATTGTTCTCGCTGAAGAACAACAATTCCAATTTGCATCAAAATTAGTCAGCTGGCACGCATTGATACCGATCTTATACAAAAAAAGAAGAAGATGTGCCATCTAGCACGCCTGTTATGAGAACCGCTGTCTTAAATTTTACAAAAACCACCCATCCAACTTTAATGTGCATGTCACCACTCAAACATAGTCGCAAACGTATTGGAGGGTTTGTGTGGGTGGGAACTGACATGCTAAACACATTTCGGGAGAGCATACGTCGTGCGCCAGCTTCCCATACGATTATGTGCACACTTTGTCCATACGTTGGAGTCGCTATAACAACCAAATGTTAATTCTCCTTTTTCGTTTTCTGTGGTTGCCCACCCTTGAATCCAAGATACTTGCCGGCAAGGAGGGTTAACAATTTCATAGTTCAGTTCTACTCGATCTCCTTGCCAAACTATATTCTAAATGAGCCTCCTCCATGTGACACTTTTGGAAGCACAGAATCATCTAATAAACTGGATTGTCATTACAGATTGTAAACTACTCCCTGGTCGAGTCGGAGGCACAGAAATGCATCGGTGAATTCACGATAAAACTGCCGTCGTTCGTCAACTTTAATTCAATTAACAATATTAATATGGTACCAGATGAGGAACTAGATTTAACTTTTTGTAAGTATTAACAATTGGTTAATCTATCTATACGCATGAAAAGTCATATCCTGATTCACTGAATTACTGACAATTACATTTGCCTACATTACGTCACGTCCCGATGCTCTGAAGGATTCGTGAGCCAAATATCAAGAAAACAGATTATCGAGTTTCATATTAGCCATAGAAATCCTATTGAAGAAAATGGCATGGGGCTCGCAAGCAGTTTTAGTTTTACATGGAATCCGAAAAACCAATGATAAATCCCTTTGTCATCTCTTAGGACACGCACGGAAAGTAATGCAGGAGCGCTTGTATTACTAAGGGCCGAGTGCATGAAGGGACGAAAAATCTAAATCAACGTCAACGTCCGATTAAACACGTCACTTTGTATGAACAGTATGGAAAGTACTCCATATTATGGTTAATTAAAAGTGACGTGTTTGAACATTGATTAACTCAACCGTCTCTGCGTGCAATCGGTGCTCAATGCTGCTGGTAATCAATACAACAACAGACTATGCATAACTATCTAAAAGTCCCCTTTTTAATTTATTTCCAGAAAAGCCAATGTATGCAGAACTTGAAGTTTTGTTTCTTGTTGGATCTTTTGTATCTTATAATCTAATAATATATTGGTTTAAATAAGCTAGTGTCTACTGTTTACGTACATATATAGTCCACGTTGCGGTGTAGAGTATATGCTAGATTTATGTTTTCTGTGTGTGAACCTAATAAAAAAAAAAGTCCCCAAATATTTCATTCTTTTACCCCTGTTTTCACCACCTCCAGTTACCTGAAATCCGATAGTTAACTTTCGGCTGCATTGCATATTTGTATGATGTAACCGAAAGATAACTTTGGGATTTTTGTAGCTGCAGGTGGTGGAACCGGGCGTTAGTCTGGCAGATAAAAAAATCGTTATTCTTATTTTCGCATTGTCTACATGTACCCTACCTATGTTGTAAGTTGTGTATATACCCATTGTTTTTTTTATGGAATGACCATGGATGGCTAATCCTGGCATGGCACCTCGTTCCTATGAGGTGTTTTGGGCTAATATCACGACAGTAGGGGTGGTATCAGCAATCCATATCCACTTCCATAAAAAAACCTACAGTTGCAACTGGAATCGGAACCACGATCTCTACTATGTTACATCGCCTCGCTAGGCTATCGAGACTGACAAAACGTTTTTTGGAAGGGACCTGAAGCCTTAGCCCCGGTTGCACAAAGAGATGGCCGAGTTAATCAATGTTCAAACACGTCACTTTTAGTGATCCGCATAGAGTTCCTTCCATACTGTCCACAAAAAGTGACGTATTTGATCAGACGTTGACGTTGATTTTGATTTTTTGTCCTTTCGTGCACTCGGCCCTTAGTCCGCTAATTGATAACTCCACTTTTGAACTTTAGCATTTTGAGACAACCGGAATCACACAAATTTGTACCAAACCACTACAACTGCCTTACGCTCTCATAAAGCTACGCTCAAAAGTGTAGTTATCTATTAGTGGACTTAGGCTTTTGCCTTTCGCAATAAATGATGTAACTTCTAATTAAGTCTAAATATTTCTTCAAATTATTTTTATAAAAATTCAGTTTTTTAAGTGCAGAGAGGATATGTGAAATATGTTCGCTATCCACACATCACCGGTAATGTGCCGACAGCGGAGCCCGCCGAGGAGGCGTGGGCGGAGCGCTGCGAGGGGAGCGAGGCGCTGGCGGCGCGGGCGGACGAGCGCGCGGAGCAGGCGTACCCCGGCGACCCGGCCGAGGGCGCTGGGCTGGCGCGTCGCCTCGCCGCGCAACACGCCGTCCTCTTTGAGGTGAGTCCTTCAAACATTTGTTCTTTTTTATAAATGTTAAAATCTCATTACTTTTCAAACAAAGAAATGGTTCATGTTGCGAATTCTACAGAAAGCTAACTTTATTAAATGAAGCGTTTATTCTAGTATTTTGGTTTAACAATAAATGTGCAAATGGTCATCTTTGGTCATCATTATCCGTTTTTAACCGTTTTACCACATTTAATGTTTTTTTTTTGTTTTAATTTAGTTTAAACAACATCTATATTGGACCTTTGGATTACATGTCCATCCCTCGAACCTAATAGCAAAACAGTTTCTGATTATTAAAAAAAAAATGCTTCATTGCACTCAGATATCATTGTATAGAGTCTGTCAAGCCAGTCGCGAATATTGAAGAGGGGAATTTTATCATAATGGCAACAAAATCAGCTGTCAAAAGCTGTCAATGGCAAAAGCGTTAAAAAGTGGTTCTAAGGTTTGACCGCAACGGTTTCAAATTAAAATGTCCAAAGCAACCAAAACTTCTGCCGGAAAGTTGCTGTATAGCCTAATATCAGGATGATCATACAAAATAAGTAAAGTGAAGGAGTATCGTAAAGCTATTAATGCGAGTATGAACATCATCGCAATCACCGCAAGCATATTGTTTATTTCACACCTACACAATCTAGATACTTCAACAATTTAATTTACGTAATATTATTTTTGAATTTCTTATTATTGTGCAATGAGTTAGGGTTGAGAAATCAATGGTATTGTGACCATTGACTTATAATACATATTGAGTGTGAATCTGATGCAGAAAATTACGTTATGTGTGGTCTATAGCATATCTCGCCCCAGATTTTTACTCCTAATACAGTAAACATGACTCGTGAACTAAATAAAACAAGTTAATTTTTTTACAAAAGTTTTTTAACAACCAATAAATAAAATCAAAACAAATATAGAATGTGAATGATAAGTAATACTAGTAATACCATTTTTATTTATTTTTTAAATATACAAGTGCACTCCGGGAAAAATTAAATACACGCATCAGCTTTAAGCTGCTAGTGATATAAATAACATAATAATAATAAATGAAAAGTTTTTTTTAATATTCAAGTATCAAGATAATTGTAGTTTAATTTCCCCAATGCTTTCAATGTTACCATACTTTGATTTTTGGCTACCTCATATTATTTGGGGAATCACGATTGATTTGACAGACTCTAACCTAAAATTCAGTTCACAAATCAACGGAAATGTCGTATCCATTAAATACACACAAAATATCAAGATATTGCATTCGATTTTTACCAATCTAGATTAGCTATATAAGATGTTATTTTGACAATTTCAGTGTTGCCACTTCCTTCGAATTATATGGCCACTGTCGCGCTAGTTTAAATACAAATATGGTGCCATTCGTCTTACGCTCAATGAAATATTTCGGTTGGGCAGTGCGAGCGGGAAGGGTGCCGGCTGGTGTTCGCGAGCGCGGAGGCGCTGGGCGAGCACCGGGCGTCGCACGCGGCGGCGGCGGCGCCGGCCGTGCGCCAGGTGATGCTGGACTGCCCGGCGCGCCGCCGCCACGAGCCCTACCTGTGCGAGAGCGTGTTCCAGAGCCGCGAGCACCTCGTGAGGCATCTCAAGGAGGACCACACGGAGGAGGACGCCGTCTACAAGTGAGCCATACATTTGTTTGTCTTTTGTTTTTAAAGTAAACACTTACCTATAACTAATGTGTGAAAGTGGACAACATTAGTACCTTTTCTTAAAGCTTATGATATAATGAAGTTATTTCCATAATGTGTATGCCTCGTGTCATACTTTTTTTTAGTAATCCTCTTTGATTTAAAAAAAAATTGTAATTTTTTTTACATAAACTATCATTTATGACTCTTTATTTCTGAGATTGTGGATATTTTGAATGCATTAATTTGTTTTAAGTAGTCTCTCATTCATCACCTATTAGAAAATCGCTGATAAAATACCCAGAGTGTAGTAGTTATTTTACAATCATCACTTTTTCATAATAACAGAACATAAAAAAAAAATCAAAACTTAAATAACTCAAAAATTATTGGTTTTATACTCCCATTTCGCTGGTCCGAATTTGTTGCAAATTAGCATTTAAGTTGAATGCTATTCATATATTCAATTTCATATATTCAATTTAAATTGATTTGAAATTAGATGCAACACGTGCGATCGGACATTCTTCTGGTGCTCGGGCCTGCGCGCGCACATGCGGACGCACGACAAGTCCGCGCGCACGATCTACGCGTGCCTCTGGCCCGAGTGCAAGCGCGTGTTCCTGCAGGCGTGCCGCCTCAAGGAGCACAGCCGCCAGCACACCGGCGACAAACCTTACCCCTGCCTCTATCCCGTGAGTGTGTTGTTTGCAATCGCTGTGTTTAGTTTAGCAAAGACATAATTATGTAAACTTATAGAATGATGACTGAAGTAAGCTTCTATGTTTCACATTTGGGTCCCAATGCTCAAAAACCCAGTGGCACTTTAGCGGTCTAAAGGCATTGCTGTTGTCAAGCCGTTTGTTGGCGAGTACATTTGGTTGCTTGCCTAAGAGTTCCTTGGAATCTCTAATGTGCTGCCTGATCTCTTCCTTCACAGTGGGGACAGCAAGATATAACTGGATTTCCGAGTTTTTTTGTCTCAATTCATCTTTAAATATTTTTACACCTTGAAAGTTAGAGTTGCATTGCGTGTACAGTCTACACGCCGCATAGAGTATATGCAAGTGTCCCGAATTGATATAGCTACTCACATCCACATAAGTCACTACCACTACGATACCCACATTGGAACGAATGTGAGTAGAGGATATGTGTGTTATAGGGTATCTAACCGCAGCAAAATAATATTAGTAGAAGTGCGCTCAAAATATCAAAATTTAAAGTACACGCATCAGCATAAAGCTGCTAGTGCATACTATCAATAATAATATTAATAATAATAATTGGGAACGCAGGGATTGTGTTCCGCATAAATGAATTGTCGCCGTGACAGAGCTGCGGCTGGGCCTTCCGGACTGCGAGCAAGCTGCTGCGGCACGCGCGCCGCCACACCGGCGAGCGGCGCTTCACATGCCGGCTGTGCGCGCGCGCCTTCCTGCGCGCCGAGCACCTGCGCGAGCACGAGGCGCGCCACACCAACCCGCAGGAGCGCCACAAGCACCGCTGCACGCATCCCGGTAACAAATGAAGACATAACAAAAGATTTTTGCCCTAAACAAGCCTAGCATTATACTTAACCCTTCCTCTGTTTGCCTTTCCTGTGCGCATCATTGGTACACTATAAATTTGGTAATTTTCTGTTTTTATTGCACAATAAAAAAAATGGAGTTGCAAAAAAAAACTTAGAAAATATTTTTTTTATTATGATGTACATTGATGAAAAACATGATACACTCTCTGAAAATGTAAAAAAAAAAACATTACAACAAAGTTATTTGTTGTTAATCACAGAGTTGAACAGAAAATTATTAAACGTTTTGAGGTTACAATCTATTACACTTTTATTTTACCTGTAAACATTATTCAAGATTCGATTCAATCAATTACCAAATTCTTATTTGGATGGCGCTTTTTATAATGGTATGATTTATTGCTTTCGACTGATTATAATTATTGACCCCAAAGATTCAAGGAATATGGCGCCAAGAATGCACAAGGGCCTACATTGAGATTAAAAAAAAAACACATGTTCTCAGTGATGGAAAATGTGCCTTCCTGGCCATAGACAAAGAAGTAATAGTTTACTAATCGTTTGAAAACCACTGTTCTAATTTGCTTGATATTAGGGATTTAATATTAAGTATTAAATATCTATGTCTGTACGTGTTTGGTTTTTACGAAAAATTCACCTGTATCGCACAACGGAGAAAATAAAATTTGTATGAAGATTTTCTTTTGCCTGTTATTTGACTTGCTTTAGATTTTTCAGCAAAACAAAAACGTGCAGACACAGATATAAATTGCTGAATATTAGATACCAAATATCAAGCAAATTGGTGCAGTGTTTTTTTAAATAATTAGTAACGTTTGTATGAGGAGTTTGCAGCTTACTGGGCCGATCTTAAAATTCTATCTCAGGGCACGGTGGTAAAGTTAACAGACAAGAGTTCGTTTTAATAAATTACTGAGTCAGCTACATTTATAGTGTACTTTCGTACCTACAAGCTCGATCAAGACTTTTTACTTGTACGTTTTCAACCTTATACAAAAATTGTGATGGATCTCTGAAGATGAATGGCTGATACTATTAAATATGTTTGTGCAGGTTGCGAGCAGCGCTTCTCTAACAAGAGCAGCCTGTACATACACACGAAGAAGCTGCACCCGCCGCCTGCGCCGCAGACGCCGCCACTCCCGCCGCAGCCTGTCTCGCCTATCATGGATTTCTTGGTACTTTCACACTTTGCTCGCGAGCGTTATATAAACTAGGCTTTTTATTTCTAGTAGCCATTTTCATTCGCTTATTTACATTTTATTGGATTCAACTCGCATTTGCAAATAATGAGATATTTTGATTATGTTGCCCTCCCAATAAGCCCGAAACTAGTTAATTAGCATATTAAATAAATTAGTTTTACAATATTAAAATCCTTGTATTATTTTGTTTAAAAATTTTTCACTCTTGTGGCACTAATCACGGCCCAATGCGACAGAGGTTTCTGCCTAAGTTACATACTTTTCTGACTGCAAGATAGCACTAAAAGTGACTTACAAAACCTTTTAGATGAGTTAATTTATTTGCAGTCTGCATCTACTGAAGTCCTGTTTTCCGAGCCATCGACAGAGAGAGACGAGTTCCAAGCTGCACGAACGCACATCACGTGGCCCATCCCACCTGGAGCGCACCTCAGCTCTGCAGATGCGTGGTCCGACTCGGACACTCCCGTGTACACGCTGGCGCCCGATGCGCCGCAGCAAGCGCGAGAGAGTAGCGTCTACAGTGACCTCTTCCTGCATGGTGACACCATCCTGCAGCACGATGACACACAGTAAGTGCACACACGTCACGCTACCCATCCCGCCCGGATCGCACCTCAGCTCTGAAGATGCGTGGTCCGACTCGGACACTCCCGTGTACACGCTGGCGCCCGATGCGCCGCAGCAAGCGCGAGAGAGTAGCGTCTACAGTGACCTCTTCCTGCATGGTGACACCATCCTGCAGCACGATGACACACAGTAAGTGCACACACGTCACGCTACCCATCCCGCCCGGATCGCACCTCAGCTCTGAAGATGCGTGGTCCGACTCGGACACTCCCGTGTACACGCTGGCGCCCGATGCGCCGCAGCAAGCGCGAGAGAGTAGCGTCTACAGTGACCTCTTCCTGCATGGTGACACCATCCTGCAGCACGATGACACACAGTAAGTGCACACACGTCACGCTACCCATCCCGCCCGGATCGCACCTCAGCTCTGAAGATGCGTGGTCCGACTCGGACACTCCCGTGTACACGCTGGCGCCCGATGCGCCGCAGCAAGCGCGAGAGAGTAGCGTCTACAGTGACCTCTTCCTGCATGGTGACACCATCCTGCAGCACGATGACACACAGTAAGTGCACACACGTCACGCTACCCATCCCGCCCGGATCGCACCTCAGCTCTGAAGATGCGTGGTCCGACTCGGACACTCCCGTGTACACACGCTGGCGCCCGATGCGCCGCAGCAAGCGCGAGAGAGTAGCGTCTACAATGACCTGTTCCTGCATGGTGACACACAGTAAGTGCACGCACGTCACGCTACCCATACCGCCTCTCTCAAAGTCTCATCTCAAAGTTAAATCTAATCGAGGAATTGATTGAAGCTGAACTTGAATTTGGAAAGACGATAGATAATGCTATAGAAACGTCAAAATGTGACACTGATAATGGATTCTAATGCATGGAACTGTAAATGGATTTAAAAACCGACTAGACAAACACTTAAAGGAAATAATTTAAAAACAGACTTGACACTTATACAAAAAATCATAAACTTAAGACTTTTTATAGGAATAAAAAAAAAAAAAAACAAGTGCACCCCCAGTTACCAACTCAGATGTACACGCATCAGCTTTAAGCTGCTAGTGTATCGAGACAATAATAACAATAATAATAATAATAAAATAACAAATAATCAATAAATAAAATCAAAATAAAAATATAATATGAATGGTAAGAAATATTAGTATTTTAGAATACTAATATTTCTAGATATAGTAGAAATTTTAAAATAAAAACAAGTGCACTCCGGAAAAAATAAATTCCTGCCTAAATAAACCTAAAATTTGATTAATAAATAAATACTGTGAATAATAATAACTAACAGTTGCACATACAGTGCCCCACCTCCAAGTGTGAGCACTGTATGGCTTTGAGTGACGTAACGATGACGTCATACCATTCACGAGACGCCGTTTTGAGAGCTGTCAGCGCGAATTGGACCAATTGTGAACGCGTTTTCGGTAACGTAAATTCAAATTGGACCGCGCACATTGATCAAAGGGCAAGATGCTCTACCTTCACCGGGAAGTGGAGTGTGTATCTGCATACATAATAAACAAAATGTTGATGTTTGAAATCGTAGTGTGTGATGTTGAGGCTGTCCGTTTTCCCTGCAGGCAATGCCTGGAGGCGGGTCTCGAGCTGGTGCTGCTGGCGGGCGGCGGCGGCGGGGAGGGCGGCGGGGGGTACGCGGCGGACGCGCTGCACCTTGACAGCGACCTGGCGCTGCTCGACTCCACCACCGACCCCATCAACCATCTGCTGCAGGTTTGTGGGCTCTCATCCTTTAAGGTGGCCCAACGCGCTCAACTCCCCATACAAACGGGGAAAGAAGATCACGCCCATATTTCTTATCAGAGATCCCAAATTTTGCTCAAAAGAGCTTTATTTGATCGAGCTAGATGTCTGATGACCGTTGGAATTGTAAAATTGTGTTTGGTTTCTAAGTTATAAGGTCCGAAAGTTCGAATTTTTCGCGCGTTTTATACAATAACTTTGGTGGTTTATTACGCAATGATAAAGTAAGAAAATCTTAAAAAGATTAGTCATCAGACATAGCTTATTTAATCAAGATTTATAATCTATTTGGTTTTTGTTAGATTTTTTACTACAGCGGTCGTGGTTTACTTTTAGCTATAAGTCGTTTTGAAATAAAAAAATTCGTAAATCTTACAAAATCATACACTATGCACATTATCTTTTTTGTGGACATGTTGCATCTTCCTCATCACGGAGCCTGTCTTTTTCTTTGAAACAGAGAAGGTCCCAGAGCGCAACAGCACGGTTTTGTACAGTGCCCGCGAATGAGTTAGTCCCGCCGGGTTGGGCCACCTTAAGATGAGACCGAGGTTTCTTGCTATAAACGACCTAGTGTTTCTAATTTGGAGCAAATAAAAATGGTCAGTCTCTGTCATCCAATCTGCGTGATGCTGCATATTTTTATCTTGAAGTTCAGCATCACTGGGTGAGGTCAGGTTCTGGATGGGTGAACTCATGAAGCTGGCTGTGGTTCGATTTCCTCGTTAAACATATCTCCTTCCTTCGTACTAGGTGTTACGGTTGATACCTGTCCTTTAAAATGGGGATTCCTCACAATGAGGAACCCCCATTTTATAGGCAGCGGTAAGATAACTTAAAATGCCTTATTATGCGACAAAACATTTGATTTGATTTGCATCTCAGTAAATAAATCTTCATGTCCGGGACACTCAATACTCAGCTACTATAGACGTGTACAAATTAATCGATTACAGGAGGAGCTCATGCTAGCGGCGGAGTCGTGCGCGGACGAATCGCCCTTTCACGTGCTTCTTCTCAGCGGCGAGGACAGCCGCCCGCATCTCACCTAAAGCCCAGCCCGTGTAGGTGGATAAAAATATGTAAACAAACTGTCATTCAATTGTGTGCGCTAGTTCAGCATGGGATGCTTGCGCCATTCACCGTGTCCTGGCACCTTGCCACAGTTGCCAGCGTTCGATCATTAGCCGCTCAACCAGGATTACAGGGTTGAGACGATATTTTTCACGCGTGTAGCTTTGGTGATACAGGGCGGTTATTTGTAGCAATTTACATAGATTCATAATTTACAATAAATATTTCATTCTATTTATTTTATTATAGTCTGCATTTACAGATGTGATTGTATTGTATGTATATTAATTAAAACCCTAATGTTACTAGCATTTTTACATGACAGTTTGTTTACGTTTTTATCTCTTAACATTTCTTCAGAGAACTCACTGTTACGAAGTCATACATTTTTTATCCTTACTGTTCAATACACCAAAAGATGATCAAAGAAATTATATAAAATCTCCTCAACCTTTATTTCCTTTCACACATGGTATATTTCGTTTTCACCTAATAGAAATGAAGTCTGACACAAGTGGCATTTGGTACACATCGTATTCGATTTATGCTTCTATGGTAAGAAACTATGTAAATATGGTTATGATCACATTTGGTGTATTTACCAGTAATATTTGAAGTTGTTACGATAAGTAATGTCGAGATCCAACACAAAATCACATTGTGCATTTATAATGTTAAAAATAGTTAAAATGTTTATTTAGCAGATGCGCTAAAGACATTCCGTTATAGATACTTAGAAAAAACCATCCAAATAAACTTAAATGTTTTAAGCTACAAACATGTGGAACTATATTACCAAAGTTCTCAATATGTTACGATGTTGTATGAATGTTATATAGTTTGTACATCGAGTGGCACTTTTGCATTTTGGACTGTTAATATTCTCGAAAAGATTTCAAAATTAAACAGTTAATCATGCAATCTGTTGGTAATGTACACATGGAGGTCTCCAAATGTTTATTTTGTTACGAAAGCTGCTAATATTTATTGACTTCATAAAGGCGCTAATATCTCGTAACTACAGGAAAATTATAATGTTTATAGACTTTAGTGAGTTGCTAGTGCCATTGGATTAAAGTTTTCCTAATGTTTATTGACCATTGGAAGCTTCTAATGTCTTTATGCCAGGGCTCTACTAATGTTTATCGACGTTAGTTAGTTGCTCCTGTAATTGGACTAGGGTTCTCCTAATGTTTATTGACTATTTTAAGCTTCTAATGTATTTGTACCAGGGAACTATTAATATTTGTCACCTTTAGCGAGTTGCTGATGTCAAGGAATTAAGGTTCTCCTAATGTTTATTGACTTGAGGAAGTTTCTGATGTCTTTGTGTCAGGGCTCTGCTATTGTTTATCAACTATAGGAGTTTCTAATGTCAATGGATTAAGGTTCTCCAAATGTTTATTGACTTTAATAAGCTTCTCATGTCTTTGTACCAGGGCTCTACTAATGTTTATCGACTTTAGCGAGTTATTTATGTAAATGGATTCGACATCTCCTAATGTTTATTGACTTTAGGGAATCTCTAATCTCTATTGACATCAGGACTCCCCTATGTTTATCGACTTTTTGAGCTGCTAAAAGATCAATGGATTAGGGTTTTCCTAACGTTTATTGAATTTATCGAGCTGTTAATGTCGATGTACTTACATATGTAATTCTACTAATGCTGAATGAGCTTCTAATGTCTTATTGACTATAGGGTTCTCCTAATGTTTATCGACTTTAGCAAGCTACTAGTGTCTGTAGACTAGGATTTTTCTAATGATTATTGAATTTGGGCGCCTGCAAATGTCTACTGACTTTATCGGCATCCTAATGTCGGTTTACTCAGGGTTGTCCTAATGTTAACCTTTAGACAGCGCTGCTGACGTTTATTCAGTAATGGAGCTCCTATGTTATTTAATTTAGGGAGTTACCAAAGCTTACACATTTTAGAGAGCACATATCGCTCATTACTCTTGGAATGCTCCTAATGTTTATTGACTTTAGGGATTTCGAAATGTTTTTTGACTTAAGGGATCTCCTGATGTTGTTGAATTTAAGGCATACTTATTATAGGTAATTCCAGTGAATGTAATATATGAATATATCCCGCAAGATGTAGGCCAATCTCTGGGGTCTAAGTAAAAAATAAACAACGTAAGTTAGTAATTAAATCAATGTTGTATTCAAAGTACAAATTGAACTCTCAATCGGAATAAAAATTTGTCTTAGTATGCGTACATATTGTGCAATTGTTATGTTGGTATGTGGAAAAACACATACATTACAGCAATATTTTGTTAGTAATTTAGGCGGAAATTGTATCTTTTGAAATGTAAAATTTTGTTAAATCAATGCAGGCCAAAGTACCAGAGCTGGTGGTTGCCCCGGAAAAGCCGCAAGCTAAACACCAATGTCAGTTCTTACTGAGGTGACTCCACACAAGTAAATATCCCACGGCGAGACGTACACATTCACTCGCTATTCGTGGGTGTCTGCAGTGAACCGCCATTTGTACCTTTGCAGCTGGTATGTTATTTAAGGGTGTGGCGATGTGGTGAATATTTTTTAAGAGGTTAAGAGAATATAAACCTAATTTACTACTGGAAAGGTACATGTTTCCATGAGAATGTGGTCTGGATACGTGTCACGGTATTGCCAAAGGGTCTATATTCTATTCTTCACTTACATAGTGTGCATTGAGTCGTGTCTCTTTATGAAGTGAACTTTTCTGTGCCTCGTTTATTTTAATCGAGTCGTAATGATATATTCGTAATGTATGTAGTATTTGAATTGAAACTGGCAGGAAGCGCCAAAACGCTTCGGAACATCTTTGAGAATGTAGCACTATAGATTTAATTAATTTATGCTAATCACCATATGGTCTGTGGGCCCAGTCTGAGTTTCACACAAACGTGCATTTACGTAAATTTGCATTTATGTAATGCATTGTGTGCCTATTGATACGCTTCTACGCAATAGTCTGAGTTTTATTTTATATGGAGTTTAGTCGATGAGCGCTGATCATCATGACATTTCCAAAGTTGGAATATTTGCGCCTTCAAGAGTTAGTTTAATTATTCTTGGTTTTTGTTTGTTGTATATTGAAAGTTGAGACATATATTTAGCTAAAGTGATTTTCCCTTTTGATATATTGCTGTGAAACTTTGTTGACCGGCGCACAGACACCACAGATAAGTTAATAGATAAAACAGAATAACCTGTGAACTTCGATTGGATATGCCAAAACAAACCATAGTGCAAAGATTGGGAATATTTTGACAGTACTGAATTCTCTGATTCTATGCATACATACGTATACCGAAGGGTTAGGAGTCGGCATAAATGTTAATGTATAATGCATAACATTAAAATGACAAACCAAACTTGGTTTCGCACATTCTTGTTTCAATTACGCACACTGCGATGCCCTTGATCAGTCTTTTGTTCGATATTGCGATAACACAAAACTCAGACAAGGCCCACTGCTTGGGTAGGTCGCTCCTTGAGGGCTATGGATGTGTAGGATTTTTTAATATACTATTTTAGAACTTTCTCAATGCTGCCCCTGTGATCGTTAGAGGCGTTCCGAATTCCGCTCACGCTTCCGCTTTGCTTTGTCGGAATTATGCTTGCGTTCATTCCGTGAACGTCCGTCATATAATTGATTTAATAAATCTTTTCGCATCAGACTGCGGCAACCTAGAGACTAAGGAGAGAGTTAGGTCATTATAAGAAGTAGATGAGCGGTCAGATTTGCAAGTTCGGATTACGGTCATTCGGAAAACAGAAAAACTCGGTCTGAGCAGCCATCTGCACGCTTGAATGTGAGCTGGCTACGAGTGTGATTTCGGATCCGTCTCTAGGACCACATTGCAGGTTGTAATGGGTTAAGCGCCGTGTAGTGCGAACTGCCCACATATTTCCACCGAGCTACATATTTGAATCGAACACTTGCATTTAAAAAGTAGATTAGAATAATTTAAATAGAATCTAATGTTAATTTGGTTATTTCGGTTTATGCATAATGTATTTGAAAGCGATTGTGATAAGAAGGTGTGGTGGTAAGATTGATCTCTCTGGTAGTTGATGGGACTTGAGGTGTACCGGTGTACTGTATAGTCGAACTTGTGCAGTGTTATATTGTTGTTTTTATTTATGGAAATTATAATGTTAGCGTGCCAACATAATTGGCTGTCCATAGCGTTTATCTTTAGGTATGTTATGTTAATATTTGAGATTAATTGTTGTGCGAAGATTATTGCTAATATGGCTGGTATGTTATTAATTTGTCTGTGGATAAAATGTACGGCAAATTTAAACGGTGTGGTAGGAGCGCAACACTAAGAAATGGTGACCACTGGAGTGCCTCATTATCAAAATGTATGGACCACATAGGTTTTACCATACTCGTGCATACATTTTCAAAGTCAGTGATGACAGGTGGTGGAATAAGCGGCTACCAAGATATCAATTTCGTAAATGATGGACAGGTTTATTCTGTGTCTATTTTCATGGTTTAAAAATGTTTCTAAAATCACTTATTCAAACCGTACCAGGGATGACCACAGTGGTCTACTCACTACATAAAGATATCAATGTTATTGATATACTATATTACACTAGACCGTCCGGATTAGCATTGAGGATGCACGAAGTGATACATACAAAAATATGTCCCCGTTTTCATTCGGTATATTGTAGACATGCTCAAAGCAATCTATGTTCAGTTAAAGCCATCTCGGCTATCTAAGTATATGTGTAATATTTAGTTAATTTTTAGTCATTAAATACTTATTTTTGTAAACTCCTACACCGCCATTCTAGGATTACACGTGTAAATATGTTGATGTGGAATGTAGCAACACTGCTCCGGCGTTTAATAATTGCTTGTGTTCACACTGAAAATAAAGCAATTGTTGAATGCGAGGAGCTGGGGGTCGTGATGACCACACCGTGCAAATGAACCGTTGCCTTAACGTGTGCGGACCAGGCTGGTGCCAGCTTTTGCTACGTCAATTATTAAATGTGTAAATAAGGAGTCATAGTTTAAGGCTAGACTAATTTTATGTAAGTGGTTGGAAAAGTAGTAAGCTCATAGGGTGTGAATCTGTACTGTTTTAAGAGACTTGCGCATTTTATAAAAATATATATAAGACATTGAATTGTAAAATTGCATAAATATTAAAATACTGTTTCTTACCATCATCGATTCATTGATTCAATCTCCATGAAAAGCATGTGGTTTCTGGAATGATGAGTAATAATTTAGATACCACTTCCTTTTCTTTTCTGCGTCATGGTCAAGTATATGAACGGAAATTATGGATGATTTCGAAATCATACAATAATCTGTTGGGTGACAAAAAAATCATCAAACAATTTTTCGTAATCAGGATTACATAGACATTGAATAAGTAAAAAACGTGATTTTAAATAAAAAATAATAAAGTAACCCACCAATTATTGTACCTAAATAACTGACAACACAAAATTACTAAAGTTACCTCCCTGAAATAATAATCTGAACAAGGATATTTATGGAGATTCCATTACCATCTGTGTAGTTTAGTTAATTACCCTACTGTTATGCCTCAGATACACATGCTTGTGAGAAAGAATGCTAGGTGCGAGTACCTAGCAAGCTAAATACTGGCATGCTTGTAGGCGAGGACATATACGTTTCTTACGCGCACGTCTCGGTTTCGAGCTAGTAAGAGATGGAGGCTTCGGGCTGAACTGATAACTACCATAGTTAATACAATTTAAAGTACCATCGAGCCATTTTTTAGGAATGCACAACATTGCTCACTGGCACGAATAACCACTGGCAAACGTGTCCATACATGTTAGTAATTAGTATGCCACCGCCCCCCCCCATCACTACTCTCACTGAAACGGGGCGCATTTTTATGGTGATTTTCAGAGTCTGTATGCAGTGTTTCAATGCATGTATATGTCGCTGCATAACCTCATATGAATACATTATTGAACTCATAGAGTGAAAGATACAGATATTGTATAAGTCAATGAATGCACACTTGGATGAATAAAAAAATATTTACTAAATTCTGTTTTATACATAGATAACATATATTGTAATAAATAAGTTGTGAAAACTGAAAACCCTTTTTTTGATTCTTAAATACTTAGTTTAAACTTTATTCACTACCTATTCTTAACACACTACTTTATTTGTATAATTACTTTCTAGTCCATCTATTTTGCTAACATTTTCCAATTAGTAAGAATTATGTCTTGTTACATCACATTTTATCACAGAACAAGACACCATTGTGACAAGAAACGCTAACTTGTAATTAAATAAAGCCAAATTATCGCCTATATATACTAGTCAGAAGAAAATATGTCTCCGCGCTGCATCTTTCGCTGTCTCATTTCCTCTTAAATGGGTTGTTTTTTATTTTGACCTCTCACTCTCTCGCTTTGTTCATATTGAGCGAAGCGAAAAATTGGTCGTAACTCCACAAACCAAATGTGCTATGTACATTTTTATTCCTGGTAATGTTTATATGCTGCTATTGTACAATTATTCTACAGTAGTCGGCAGAAAATAATGCACATCGGATGTTGGAAGGAGACAATCGGCTAGTTTCAGCTTTGTAGAGTGTCATCTCTCTCGACGTACTGAGTGACAGCATATGTGACAGCTATGACACTGTACAAAAGTTTCGCAGGTTGACAATGATATAAGTCAATGCAGGTTGGCAATAATTAAGGAATTTTGTACTATCTACTACTACCACCCCCCCACGGAAAGCTTGGGTAAGTTAAATGCTTTATTCATCTCCTGGACACATGATGGGTAAGTTATATGGAACTAGAATGCACGGATGGCGACAACATATCCACTGAAACATGAACAATTTTTAATTGTCGCTTCCGACTATCGACATTTTTATCCGGATTCGGATGGTACCTACAGACCCTTACGGGTTTGACCCTACCACCTAGTAGGGTGAGGGGACCTACAATTTTAAATGGATTCTGACCCAAGGAACAGCTTGTATTCGTGACGAAATTCACTAATCCAACTCGGAAAGAAAGTGGTGCATGCGGGGCCGGCGATAGAACCCACGACGTCTAGGATGAGAGGCTCCGTTTCTCGCTATAGTTCTACGTCGAAGTGTCGGCTAGGCGACGCCGACGGCGGTGTCTCGCTGGCTCCAGCCGTAGTCGCCGTCGCCGCGCGGAGCGGCGGGCACGTGCTGTGTGACGAGCCGCGCGGCGAGCGCATCGCGCGCCGACGCCACGCCCACCACGAGCGCGTGCAGCAGCGCGAGCAGCGCGCCCGTGCCCGCCGCCACGGCCATCGTCAACCCCGGCGCCGCCCAATCGATCACGGAGTACACCCACGGCTCTCCCGATCTGGCGGGAACAAATAAATCCGTGCTTGTAACTCTACTCACTCACCTAGTGAGAGAAGGGTGGCAACACCAAGGCACGAAAGCCTGGAAACTCTTGGCGGCAATTTTTGGGACGCGATTCATATTGTGATTTAATATTAATTATTATCATTGAACTTGATCCAAGCAATTTATGATTTGCCCTTTGAATAACAGAAATGAAACCAGAGTTATCTTGTAAGAAGAAAAGAGTATCATAGTCAAATATTTGGCAACATTTGACGTCAGTTGGTGGCACTAGGGTGGTAACACCAAGGCGCAGATGGCGGGAAACCAGAGTGTTCTAAATTCTATGCTGCGAACTTTTGGCGGGATGTGATTATTGGGGACGTTTCAGCTGTGATTTAGCATGGTATTTATAATTATCATAGCGCACCGATTGACACCGCCAGCGAAATGATATATGAGTCCGAATATCATGTAGGCCAACGCGAAGGTGAGCGGTTGGTAGACGTGCAGCAGTCGCGACGGTGCCGCCGACACGAGCAGCTCCAGCAAGATGGCCGCCGAGTTGAGGCCGTGGATGGATACGTCCAGTAACAACTGCGGGTCGTAGTCCTCCATTGACTCGTCCGCTGCGGGGGAAGTTGGCTAACTCAACGAGGTTCTTCAAGATGGATTTAGAGAAAGCCTAATCATTCAGTCGTCTACCGCTAACAACCCTTTGCAAATGCCATTTTCGCCCCAAAATATCGGTAAAAATCATTCGTAAATTTATAGATCTTTCTACTTTCACCCTATGCATTAAGGCGTTTTGTTTGCATACAAACTCTAATTAAAACGAAATCTATGTGACAAGTTTATGCATGCATTATTCAAGAAAAAATAAGCATACCCGTATTATCCTTCTTTGCATACGGTAGGTAGGTATGAGTGGTATTCGTTATGTATTTTAGTTAGAGAGAAGTTAAATAATTGCTCTCAAAGGTATGAAATGGCCGATTTTTTATACTGGCTAATGTGACAATCGATATCTTTCACCCGATTCACCCGGCGAGATAATGAACCATGAGTAACAATGGTAAATTATCTCGCAGGAGGCACGTTGCTAATATATGTAACTTACGATGTGAATAGAGGACCGTCCAATAGAAGACGGTGATGAGGAATGCGACGGGCGCGCACGTGTTGTACAGTACCCAGTAGGTCCTCTCGTACCACGATAGGCCGAGCGACGCGTCTGGGGAACATTATTTTTCTATCAATAATACCCAAGTATACGCCGATGAGGAATGCGACCGTCACACGGGTTGTGCAGCACCCAGTAGGTCCGCTCGTACCACGGCCGAGCGACGCGTCTTGGGAACATTTCTGTACCAATACGCAAAAACTACACATTTTGTATGCATGCCGCCGATTATAGCTCAGAATGCACTTGATACTGGCCTTGATCTGAGAGCCCAACATACCTCACGGGAACTAGGTGTTATACCATGACTTTATTTTATTTTTCTCACTTACTTGGATGGAAACCACCACATAACAATTCCGTGGAAACCACGGTCATTTCATTCCCGCATCGTTCAATGGGGAATCAAACTGAAAGCTTATTGTAGAGGTAGTACGAGCGACATCACCTTAAAAACCTCATAAATGTAATTCTTGCCAAGTTTAGTTTGATTTATGAGTATTTACATGAAAGATGTACTTCATGATGCAGTTATAAGGTTTAGAAGAAAAGAAGACCTTTTGTTTGTCTTAAAACAAATTTAAATGATCTTTTGATAAGCATAATTAAAAACAATTTATTTTCGGAATATTATGGAGAGAATTGAGTCATTTCAGTTATACAGATTGAGTTAAATAAAATTTTCAAATCTATTCTGTTTGATTCATATAAATAGGATGTACGCGCGCATATTAGGTCTGTGGTTTGATTTTGTATGGTATCTGACAGCTTTGACAGATATTTTAGGTGAGTTCGCTTAGACGCCACCATTTTGTGATAATAAACATAAGCAGTTTTCTGCATCAACCCGGGCGGGATCAACTATCGGTAAAGAGTTACAGTTTTACCTAGGCTTGAATCCGAACCACGAACGGCTAATCCTTTGTCACTCTTACGACATGCACGGGAAAAAAATGCTGTGGAAACACTTGTATCTTTTCACAGCGCGTCTGATTTTTCAAATATTTCTGCTGTATTCGCAGTTTATGTATTTTTTTCTTTGTCACCTGAGGAGGAAATGTGAATATTGCATTGTTCGGAGCCCATATAAAACAAAAAAAAAATCCGTCCATGCTACTCACATGGTACAATGGCATTTAATGAAAGATGGTCGAAATGGCTATGAAAATGGTTTTCAAGCCAGCTCAACGAATAACTCAAATAAAATTAATTAAATATATTAAATTAAAATAATATCCACCCAGTTCCTTCAGATTGCAGTATAATTGACTACCCAGAGACAGCCTGCTAGGCATCGACATCAGGTGTAATGTTGGCTCTATTCATGTTCAGTCACTACATAGTATAAAACAAAGTCGCTTTCTCTGTCCCTATATCCCTATATCCATCGATATAGAAAAAATTTTTTTTAGTTCAATGCCTATACCCCTATGTACGCTTAAATCTTTAAAACTACGCAACGGATTTTGATGCGTTTTTTTTCAATCGATAGAGTGATTGAAGAGGAAGGTTTATATGTATAAAAACATCCATTAAATAGTGTAGAAATACTGTTATTTTTGAGTTTTCCAATGTGATGTCGTAAAAAATTTCATTTTTTCCGCTTACATTGCAAACGCAGGCTGAACCCTTCGAGATTTATCAAAATAACGTACTAAGTATTGTAAAAATTGAAAAGGTCTACAGAAAACTCCGCGATGGTATATGTCTATCTCTTATGGATATCCCACAATAACATTTTTTTGTCATTTACTTTTTACGACAAATAATGGCTAATTTTCGAAGTGATTTTAACCAATACAGCATTAATCCTTATCCAATTAAATACCTTAAATACATTGTTGATTTAATAAACATCTATATGGCCCGTTACAGCATATGATTTAAATGAATATTTTCGAAGATATTACAAATTTAAAAATTGCGGGCAAACGCTACGTTGCGGCGGGAGCGTGCCTATAAATAGTGCGTCGGAGGCCGCGATAGCACTTTCAATTTATTATTTCTCTAATATCTCATAATCATCTAATAATAATATCTAAGTTTTAATTTTATTTCAAATATTTCAATGTAGGAACTCTACGTAAAAAGGGTTTATTTGTGTATCATTGTGTCAAAATAATATTTTTTTAAATGATATTATGCCCGTGCAAAGCCGGGACGGGCTGCTAGTAATTTATAAAATGAAATAGGAAAAATATTAAACAAATCAATAACCCTACAGATGGATTTGTAATTTTCTTGGTACTTGACTGAACGAATGTGCTAACCTGGCATCTTCCATAAGAACGCCTTAGCGGACAGCGCGGTCGCGGCGAGCGTGGTCGCGAGCAGCAGCGTGAGCCCCCAGTGCGTCAGGTAGATGAACCACATCGCTTTGTGCACCTCGAACGAGACGAACGAGCCGATCCAGATGGCGAGCACGCACGAGCACAGCGTCCCGCGCAGCAGCAGCAGCGGCAGCGGCGACGTGCCCTGCTGCCAGCGGCTCACGTACAGGTCGCGCGGCGAACTGTGCTCCAGGCGGAGCGCGTCCCGCGAGAACTCGCGCTTCCAGTAGCCGTCCATTTTGCGTGTTCTTTATTTGAAAATACGAACCATCGATCTCTGCGGTGTTCGATTTTTGAATATTGAAATCAATGGCTGCCCATTTTCCCCATGCACTAGTCGAACTGAATATTATTAACTTATTATTAATTAATTCCGAATAGCTGAGCCAGCCAATCACGTGTGTACTGTTATTTAAGCCGAGGAAAGCGTGAATTGGAATCTCTCAAAGAAAATATGGTGCTACTCAGTGCCTTATCACTAAATAATCATGCTCCGGTGATAAACACTCCCTCCAGGTTAGTCATCCATCGCCAACCAACGACGCGATTTGTTATCTGGGCGTCGTGATAAGCAGTTTAGTAATATTTGCATAGAAGACGCTTTGACCAACTTCCAAACTGTCAGCCACGTATCCAGACTTTTGGTTCGGGGGGGGGGGACAAACATTGAAACAACCATGTGACCTGTGTAAAAATCGCTGTAATTACTGTACTATAATTTTTAGGGTTTCGCACCCAAAGGGTGAAAATGGAACCCTATTACTAAGCCTCCGCTGACCGTCCGCCCGTCCGTCCGTCCGCCCGTCCGTCCGTCCGTCCGTCCGTCCGTCCGTCCGTCCGTCTGTCACAGGGCTGTATCTCATTAACCCTAATAGTTAGGCCGCTGAAATTTGAAGGTAACATTAAAAAATTATAAAGATTAAGGGGGGGCATACAAAAACGTGATTTTTTTCATTTTAAATCTTGTACGATGGAACGGAACCCTTCGTGTGCGAGTCCGACTCGCACTTGGCCGGTTTTTAATAACTTAAAGAAGTACCGTCCGTAGTTTAGTCACACACTTATAAGTATTTTATATTTCTATATAAGTATTTTACATAAGCATCATATAAGTATTTTTTACATTTTTTTTGTCACGTTTACGTTTTTTTTCAGTCAGATTTCGGGGGGGATAAATCCCAACTATCCCCCCCCCCCTGGATACGTGCCTGAAATTGTGATCAAAACGAATGATGGAGGCTGTCCCTGCATTCCTGAAAATTTCGAAGTGACTTTCCAGTGTTTTAGATAATGGGACATTTATTTTTAATTATTTTTTCATGGGCATGGCAAGTGTTTCACTTATGTTCTGTCTTGGTTTGAGCTTTCTAAGAAAATAAGTATGGTTATTACATTACGGTATAAATGTCAGCCTCATTAGCCCAGTGGCGCGACGCCTTGCGATTCGATAAGCTTGGTGAAGCACCTGTGCAGGCTTATTCCTGGAATTCCGTAATCAGGAAACATTCATCCTGAGTCTAGAAAACAGCATTTATATCGGTTTTGAAAGCGATTTTCTGGACGAAGAGATTCCGGAGCATCGGAAACATCGCTATGAAAACCGCTATAAAAAAAAATCTAGACTCCAGATTACTGATTCCTGATTACGGAATTCCAGGAATAGTCCTAAAAAGAATATAAAACTATAAAAAGGACTTATGACCTACCATTATCGAGAATAAGTAAAAATATTACAGAATCTTAATAAAAAAAAACTAACAGTAATTAAGAGATTTGTTTTATTGTTAAAAGTTCGCCAGTCTACGCTTCAACGGTATAATTCACGTCACACAAATCATTCACTGTATGTATGTAACTTGCAAGAATCTAAAACATTAACAATGAAATCCCGGTACCTATGCAGGGTGTGTAGTCAATTTAGAGCAATAAATGAAACTATAATTCTCAGACTCTATGAGACTCACAAAACCAACAAATCCCGAAAAAATAAGAAAATCGGTGACAAAAAATTCTATCTTCTCCAAACATTTTTGTTGATACTTCCCGACAAAAATGAAGGAGGATGACATTTTTTGGACGACTACGCGACGAGGCGAGGCGAGGCGCCTATGGTTTAGGGGCTTAGTAATTTTAAAAATTGTAGATCCTGCCTACGTAGTAACTTTTACTGCGTTGCGTTGCGATAATCTGAATTCACTTGTTGTTACCCTATCTATTCCCCATGCTACGACGGGTGTTAGGTTTTTGAAATTTTGGATTCTGAAATATATTGTCATGAAAGACATTGAGTCCCAAATAGGGTTTGAACCCTCTAATCCCCCCCCCCCCCCCCCCCTCATCTAAGTCCTTGGTCGTTCACCTGTCTTGCAACTTAAGAATTGAGCTCAGAGTGGTACTGACCAGTCTCGGCACTCTGACAACTCGGACTGCCGAGTTCTCACCTAAATTGGCGTTACTAGATATTCTGTGGTTTTACTTCTACAAGCTGCCAAAGTCAAACTCGGACTTCCGATTTGTATGAAAACGCGAAGTCGGCGTAGACGGCAACATCAACGTATTCGGCGACGGTGAGTATGCTGTCAAACTTAGATGAAAAAGGAATCTAAGCTGTCAAAGCAAACTCGGGGCAGAGTGCACAAAAGTACAAACAATCAAAATCAACGTCAACACATGATTAAACACGTCACTTTGTACGGACAGTATGGAAGGAACTCCATGCGGTTCACCAAAATTGACGTGTTTGAACATTGATTAACTCGGCTGAGTTAATCAATGAAGAGACGGCAGTCTCTTCGTGCAATCGGGGCTCAGACTTGCAAATGTGAGCGCTCTTCAATTTCTCCATACATTTGAAAACGCCAGTCGGTCGGTTTCGGCGTAAACGCCAATTTAGATGACAACTGGGACTATGGTCTCTGAAATGAAAACTGTGTGTTAGGTTAGGTAGGTGCTCGTCTCAGCGATGAGCAATAAGGACATTTTCATGTTGATGTGTCCGTTTTTTTTCGGAAACTACGCGAATAGTTGCAGATGACTGTGTTTAATAAAGGAACCTGTGAAAATCTAAGGTTCCGGTGGAAGCAATTTGCAGAAGTCATCTAGTCCAACTTTTCAGTTTCGGTTAACGGTAACGTTTTTTCTCTACTACTACTAGAGATCTATAGTCGAATGTCAATATGGACGGTCATAAAATAAAACTAAAAATATACTTCCTAAAAAACTTTAATTTTACTACTTTGTGGAGGTAAAATCAAATAGTTACTAAAAAAAGGGGCTAAATTTATCAACGTAATATACACATCTTGCTTAATAGTAAAGTACTTTGCACTCACAGGTCACATTATTATAACATTAATCACAGTGCAGCCAAGCATATGCCAAATTAAATTAATTCTTAAAATATAACAAAAACATTTTTAACCACAAATCATAATCAAAATAAACTGAAACAGTACCTAACCAAAAAGAATCGCGGCTCTCCCCCTAGCCTTTATTGATAAATCCACCACCGAGTAAGAACGGGAGAGGGACGACCGAAACTCTATGGTATAGCCTAATACATACATACATGGTAGCGCCGCACCGGCCAGTCAGCTCTCTTACTTATTTGATAACTCCTAATGTTCTCGAGTTCAAACGACATAGTGCACAAGACGCCATTTAGTGGAACGAATATTCGATCCGTCCCGCGCGTCCAGAATACGTAAGCGAACTGACTGGCTGGCGTTACTGTCATGGTTTTATCACTAAAATGTGGCTACGCTGCCGCTACCGATGAGTTTCGGTCGCCACTGCCGTCCTTCAATACTAAGCATTAGACGGACATTAAATATAGGACGAGTAAATTCTTTAATTACCCTTGTATGCCTATAGGCATTTTGCGTCTACACACTAGCCTGCCTAGCAGTCATCACATACACGAGACTTCGTGGCCGTACGTCAGCGCGCACGCTGGACGCGACTAGTCACAACGCGGCACATTGCGTGACCACGGGCCTGCCTTGTCAGCCACCCGTCGTCAGCATGGATGCATGGCTTTCCGTATTGCGCGGCCATAAATCCGTCTATTCAAATGCGGAACTGAGCGGCGTGTAATAGTTTGGTGACCGCCAGCACAGAGGTTCCTTAGCGCACACTCCAGCGCACTCACTACGCGGCGACGAATCCGTCGTTGGAGAAGCTGTAGGAGAGCGCGCCCTTGTGGAGCAGGCGGCGCGCGGCGAGGTCGCGCAGGCGCGTCAGTCCCACCGCCAGCAGGTGTAGCACCACCAGCACCAGCGTGGTGGCGGCGAGCACGCCCGCCGTCGGCCCGGGCCGGCTCCAGTCGATCACCGGGTACACCCAAGCGTTGCCCCACCTGGAACGTAACGTTGCAACCGTTAGATTTGTCTGCGGTAGAGTTGGCATATTGCGGAGTAGGCGAGCGTTCGGCGGTGATTTGGGTAGCGCAGTGCAGTTACAATGAAAAATTAACTCGCCGGTTGAACAGGCAACTGACGGCTGAGTTAATCAATGTTCAAACACCTCACCTCTAGTGAACCGCATGAAGTTCCTACCATACTGTCCATGCAAAGTGGCGTCTTTAATCATACGTTGACGTTGATTTTGATTTTATGTCCTTTCGTGCACTCGGCCCTAAATCAAACGTTTAGTTGCATTTCGTATTACCTATGCTAAGTATCAAACACATTTTTATTTGGCCAAGTGACCTGAAAATTAACAGTTAGCATGGTACGAAATTCAATTAAACGTTAGATTTAATCAGTCACTTGCCTATTCACCCGGCAAGTTTATTTATCATGGAAACTCCCAGGTCGTCAAACAAAAAAAAATGTGCCTCTACTGCTTTGAATAATCAAAGCTGTACTGACACCATCGACATACGACACCGTTTCTCACAGCATCGTCAGTATATTTGGTGTCCGGTATTAATCTTCGGAGATTGTGTCTTCGCAAATTTCATGAACTTCTGAACACTGTGTATACTACTAGGTGCGACAAAAACTTCAGGCTTTCTATTCCGGGAGGTGACGACCTTTTTGGTCACGATAAGGTAAATGGCTGAATCTGGGCTCACAGGTTTTGTGACACCATTTTTATTGCAACCTCCTAGTCTATTCCGGTAGATGGCTGGCTACATACAATATGTTATAGAAGTAACATTTTTGCAAAAGTTTAAAATTTGTAAAAATAGAGCCTGTGTCGACGTACGGAGATCGTGTGTGCAATTGTTTTTAACATATGTCGGACATGCAAAACACAGGCGTGTGCACACATATTTTGTTGCACTCACTATTCAACATTTGTTTATTGCAAACGGTATTAGGCAACGAACTTAGCGTGTTAAATATTTTACCTATAAGGACCGCGCATGTACTTGGGCAGGTTTATGGGCTTATGGGTACTAAAACCTGTCGTTGAGGTGATGAAACACTCACTAGGTCGATGTGACCATTAGCGGGGCCTTGTCACCGGTTGACCTCTTGGTACTGCCGCCACCACAATCGGCTCAAACACATTATGTGAATTCTAAAATTTGACACGACTCTTTGTGGCAAAAAAATTAAGAAGTGTTTTAGGTAATGTCTGTAGGCACATTCTTACAGTTCCGTGCTCAGCAATCAGGAAACTTTCAGTCGAGAAAACAGGATTTATAGCGGTTGTCAAAGCGATTTTTTCGAAGAAAAAACCTTGAATCATCGAAATACCGTCCTCTGGAATATTTCCGTCGATATTAATGCAACGATATACGACACAACTGCTGTAACAGCGGTTTTCTGGACTGAAAATAACTGATTACTGGGCACGATATTCCAAAAATTGACCTATTTGAAGGTTTTAGATGGGTGCGGAAAGCTCAAGCTGTTCAGCATGCTGTCGTGTTACTATCGCCGGTTCAAATATGTCAAAAAAGTTTAAAAGATTAGAAGAATAATATTAAAATCAGTGAAAGTACTATATTGCAATATCATATATGACGATGTATTAACAAACATTTTTGATCGATGCCATTTATAGGATGATTGATTCGGATGTATGTAGATGGTGCATTGCATAAGACTCCTCTTAGGATTGTAAGATAGACACTTATCTACTAATAATTGTATTATATTCCAGCCTTGGCTTCAAAATTCATGTAATCGTCTACGTTTGTACAGGTGTAAGAGTTAGAATTTCCAAAGTGCCTCTGATTGCAAGTCAACGAAAAGGTTAGTTTCGTGAATAGATTTTGGCTCTGCGTACTTGGCGCCGAGCCAATGGTTGACTTTTGTCTTTAGTATCCTACGAAACCGAATAGCTGACAGTTGAACTACATTGAAAGGTTGGGACAAAGCAAAGCGGTATTGGGAAGAAAATGAAGAGAACCAAATAACTGAAGAGCAACAGAAACTTTAAACTGACGAATTGTTACGATTTCAAGACAGGCCACGAAAATAAATATATTATTATAGAAATGTTACGAAGTATACAAGTTCCTTCCATATAAGACCAATGTACTTAATTATGGGCCCGACATATTCATTCAAAACTAGTTAGTACATAGTTTATTCCTGTCGAAGGAAATGATAAGTAATGGACTGCACCGAGGACTGCACACTCTAATTTTATTTTCGCAATCAAAACAATGAATTTACCAGAGCAGAATCCACAAATTTAAATGCATTCACCATCACATTATCTAGACAGTCCGGAAGCAATTTCAACAAAGCAGAAATATAAAAGGAACGTATCTAGTTGTAGAATTACTTGCGCTGTAGGTTTCGGTATATTTTCCGAAATGTTCTGGATGGCTCTAATACCGATTAAGAGCTCTCGAAAGATGTCAGGGAGAAATGCAGAAGAAAATAGTCGAAGAACGAAGACTTCAGGAATAAGCAATGACGAAAAAGTAACTTCTCACCTTGAGAAATTTCCCAATACGCTGCTCCAGTTACCACTCCTAAGGTTTTGTTTGTCCACACGCATACGTGACAAGGAGTGCGCTCATAAATGTTGTAATCGTGTACTCTAGCTGCTCGTCACACACAAGTTTACTCAGGATTGCAATTCACATACGCATGAGATGCGATATCGTGGGAATCATAGACATTTCGTGTTCATGAATAACTCGCAAGAATATGACTAAAACATCGCATTTCTTCACAACTTCTACCTTAGATAGTTAAATACTAGCCGTGTGATAAATTAAAACCTAACTTAACCTCAAATAACTAATGAATAAAGCCAAATTAGGTACCTCAGTTAGGATGTCCTGCGAATACGGTAACAGAGGAAAACTGAAAGGAAAGACTTATCAACAGTTCAAAAGAAAGACTTATCAATAGTTCAAAATAACCTACGTTACGTTAACATACGGTATTATGAACTGTTAAATATGGGGTTAGGAAGTTTTGAGAACTTTTGTATTTTGAGAGAATATTGAAATACAGAATTTTAGAATGCACCTGTGCACTGTCGACTATCCCAAAATTAGAAACAATCAATCCTCTAGATCCTTTGTCTATAAGGTCAGTAAACTATGGAATGCACTCCCTGCCTAGAAATTTCGCTCATAGTACAACCTGGGATCCTTTAAATATGGTGCGACATATTATGTAAAAGAGACATTCTGTTTTTTATTAACGCTAGATCTACTGCTATGAGATTTTCTTTGTATGAGTCATTCAGGACACAGAGACAGAGGTGGACATGAGTGAACGAACAAAGGGCAGAGTTTTAAAAAATTAGAATATTTCGTCTTCCTCTCGTTCTTTCTAACCTTTCAAAATTAAAGAACGAAGCAGAAGGCCATCCATCACAATACCCTCAGTTCACTCTGCCATACAAATACAGCCGTATTCAGAGTAGGCGGACTAACTTTAATACGCCGGTTTTTGTATGGGTCCGGTGCCAATCTCGTACTAAGTTTTGACAGGTTCTCTCTGATAAGGACTGAAAGAGTTTTTTTAGTGTCATACAGTCCGAGGTACTATCCCAGGCTAGAACGAATAGAAAACCGACAGCAAATGAGCCACGACATGTGTGACGTCCGCTAACGAAAGTGATCGCGTGATGCGGTCACGTTTCATAGGCGCGTTCGACGAGCCGAGAGTGTGATTGCTGAGCGCACTCGGCGACCGTAAACTTGACCTCGCTGCGAGCGCGCAGCCTTGACTCACACACGCTCGGTTTTGCTTCGACACGCCTTAGTAGGTACTCCGCGATCACGATAGTCATCGCGAGCGCCCATTTCGCCGGGGCCTTAGTGACGCTGTGTCAGGATTTTTGGCGGAGTAGTATGATGCATAATGAACCTGTTGACCTCTGCAAGCGCGTGTACCAATACGGGATTTTCCAATTTGTATACACGATACAGCGGATTTTGATTTCTGAGACCACCCATGTCAATGAAATTAAACCGGTGGTGGTTCCTAGAACATATCCCAACGCTGCATTACGATTAGGTTAGGCAGGAGAGGCGGACACGACTCGGGTTGATGCCTCCGGTGAAGTAGAAGACGAAGCCGAAGACGAGTTTGACAAGACCGAAGCCGACTGACTGGTAGACGTGAAGTAGCGTGTAGGGTCCACTCAGTGAGCATGGAAGGACGGAATTATCTGCCGAAATGCGTTTGCATAATTCAATGGCGGCAGCGCCGACGAGACGGTTCGCTTAACTAATTAGCTTACTCCTGATTTTCTAGGGTTCACGGAAGAACACGTAATAACTTCACATTCGCTGTTGCGCTACCGTTAGATGTTTTCCACTAACTTGTGGCCATATGAATGAATTTCGATGGTCGCTGGGTACACCCCAGCCACCACACTCCAGCATTGACGAGTCGAGTAGAAGAGACGGACATTACTTAGGTAAGGCCACTTACGGGTCCAGGCCACCGGCGAAGTAGTAGATTACGCCGAAGATGAGGTAGACGAGGCCGAAACCGACTGGCTGGTAGACGTGGAGTAGCCGCGTGGGGTGCGCCACGGTCAGCAGCTCCAGCAACATCACGACCGAGTTGATGCCGTGAAGCGAAATGTCCAGGAACATATTGGGCGCGTAGTCCACCAGCATGTCCGCTGCAAATACATTTTAATTTCATTTAACATCAGGTGGGACTCAAGTAAGATCTCATCCTTGTGTACGCGGTCGCGGCATCCGTGCGTGCGAAATGGCGGTCTCGATGCATATTCTTGCAATTATGTGCTCAGGAATCAGGAATATTTAAGTCGAGATTACCGATTTTTTAGCGGTTATCGATGTAAAAGATAAAAAGATTCCGTAGCACGGTATTTTAATGATTCAAGGCTTTCTTTCGAGAAAATCTCTTTGAAAGCGGCTATAAAAGCGGTTTCCTATTCCTGAGTACGGAATTCCAAGAATAGGCCGTGCCACAGCAGCATGGATCGAGTAAACTGGGGAAGTGACAGACATTTCTCATGTTCAAAAATATTTTGAAAACACTAATGACAGAGATTAATTTCTAAACCTCGAATGCAAAATAATTCTAAAATATGAACCCAAAATGTGAGAAAATTGATTTGGAACTGTGTAGGTAGTTTATAGTATAATAGAAGTATAGTCCGTAAAAGCAGAAATGTATGTGTTTTTTTATACATTTTATTCTTTTTTTCAACAATTCAATGCTTTTTTTAATTGTACAATGAACATGTCTTATATTTAACTATCAATCAAGCGAAAGTTATCCCGTAAAAATTGATCTGGTTTTTCCTTTTCTGCAAAATAATCCGATAAAAAGCTGTTGGATTATTTTGCATTTGTTATCAACACGATTTATTGATGATTTAGATAGAGACATTAAAACACATTGGTTTTGTTTCACTGAATTTGCACAAATAACTGACATGCTGGGAGCATGTAGATGACAATGTTCAAGGTCTTATGCTGAGATCACTCGCACTCGGCTAAGCTAAAGTATGCCTTCCGACTGTCAGTTTTGACATCATTCATAAATTTCAAATTTTATAGTCGAAAGGAATACTTTGGTTAAGCTCTAAGTACAAGTTACGTCTGTGTATTTAAGCATAAGTTTCTTTGCTAACTCTTCCACCTAGCGATGCCTCTTGCAGTTCGGCAGTATAATTTTACTCTTCGTTCAAAATATTATGTTTCATCGATATCACCCACTGACTAAGAAATTACCTATAGCAATAATGCATGAATTAAGTTGTTAGAAGAATACTCACAGCTGTAAAGGATGGTCCAGTAGAACAAAGTGATGAGAAATGCGACCGGCGTCGATATGTTGAACAGCACCCAGTAGGCTTTTATATACCACGGCAGGCCGAAAGAGGGATCTGAAAAACATTGAGATGTACCTAGATAAAGTCGCCAATATCATAATGCAAGATCCTTGCCAAAAGCAAGCAATCTATCGGTTCAACATTTTTTAAATATTATTTTCCATCCTGCAATGTGGTTTTATGTTTGGGATAAGGGAAGTTGCGTAAACTAATTGACTGCGATATCCTTCTGCATTGTTTACTTGAAATCATTATGATAAATGACTTCGTCACACGAGACAAACACAATATTTATCGGATACTTTCGTCCGAATAAGGATATTGGATGATGAGCCACGCATATTAATATGTAAGTCCGCCAACGTACCGGGCAACCTTCTGAAGTAAGCCAAGGCGGAGACAACGGCCGACGCGCCCGTGGCTAGGACCACCAGCAGGAATCCCCAATTCGTCATATATATGAAGTAGAATTGTATGGGGAACATAACCAAGGAGATTATGAAAAGAGCCAACACGCCGAGGAATAGTAGAACCCTCAATAGAAGCAGGGGCAAAGGCGAGACGCCACCTTGCCAACAGCTCAGGTAGAATTCGCTCGCCGAGTAGTGCTCAAGTCCCAGAGAGTCTCGCGAAAATTCATTTTTCCAGTATCCACCCATTGCTAAAAAACGCTCGCTGTGTCTGAGCAAATTTGTTCGATTCACGGCCACAGGAAAACACGTTTGTTCACGGGTAAGTTTGTTTGGTAAATGCAAATGAATAGTGCACGTTAGAGCTCTTGTGTTAACTCTTCTGTGAAGAGCTAAAGAAGCGCTCTGCAAAATTATGCACACACTGGATGGTGCGAGCACAACGAACTGCCAATGAAATGGCAATGCCCAGCCGCCTCCACGACGATCGTGATACGCGTGGCAATTCCGTTATCAGTGATTCATGTGAATTCTTCAATCGTAATCACGGTATCAACGCCACGAGCATATGCTTTGTCCTCGAATTTCCGACCTTTATAACTTACATAAGTATTTCGTCACGATTTTCAAATCGGATCAAATTCTCTTCTTTATGAAGTGTGCTTCTTCACACCAGCTTGAAGGAGCCTATAATAGCCTGAAATATCTCAACACAGGGGATGCATTCCCAGTTTACAGACCTTATAAATAAAGGATCTACAAGATCAGTTGGTTCAAATTCGAGAGATGTCGACAGTGAATGGGTGAATTTCCTATATTGCGGGGATGGCGTTTTGCAGTTCCAAAAATGCAAAACACAGCCTTTACCATATTTACAATCATTTCCAAAATAAAAAGGCAGTATAGCGAGTGAATTGAGGATTTTTTATCTTAAGAACGGCCCGTAAGCTATGCTTCCCATACAAACGTAGTTTACTAATCATTTGGAAACCGCCATTCCAATTAAATGTATATTTAATATGTAATATCAAGTAATACATATCTATGTCTGCATGCTTTTGTTTTTTTTTAAATCCAAACCGAATGAAATGAAAGCAAAAAGAAAATCTTCATACGAATGTTGCTTTCTATGTGGTTTGACCGAGAATACATTTACCGAAAAAACAAAGACATGCAGACACAGATATTTGTAGCCTAATATTAGATACCAAATATCAAGTAAGTTGGAACAGTGGTTTTAAAATTATTAGTAAAGTACGTTTGTATGGGAGGCGAAATTGTCTGATGCTCATTCGCGGGCACTGTACAAAACCGTGCTGTTGCGCTCTGGGACCTTCTGTGTTTCAAAGAAAAAGACAGGCTCCGTGATGCGAAAGATGCAACATGTCCACAAAAAAGGCAATGTGCATAGTGTATGATTTGGTAAGATTTACGAAAATTTTGATTTCAAAACGACTTATAGCTAAAAGTAAACCAAAAACTAACAAAAGCCAAATAGATTATAAATCTTGATTATCTAATGACTTTTTTTTAAAGATTTTTTTACTTTATCATTGCGTAATAAACTACCAAAGTTATTGTATAAAACGCGCGAAAAATGCGAACTTTCGGACCTTATAACTTAGAAACCAAACACAATTTTACAATGCCAACAGTCATCAGACATCTATTTCGATCAAATAAATCTCTTTTGAGCAAAATTTGGGATCTCTGATAAATATGGGCGTGATCTTCTTTCCCCGTTTGTATAGGGAGTTGAGCGGGTTGGGCCACCTTAAAAAGGTTGTCCGGGGAATTCGGGCGATGCCATGCCCGGACAAGGACCTTCCTTGCAACTTTGAACTAGATGGAAAACACAGACACGTTTCATTGACGCTTAGACCAAGCGATTCAATGCGAAGGTATTGGGCGGAATCAACACTACCACCCAGTATGCCAG
Organism: Incurvaria masculella; assembly: GCA_946894095.1. NCBI lineage: Eukaryota > Metazoa > Arthropoda > Insecta > Lepidoptera > Incurvariidae > Incurvaria > Incurvaria masculella. The sequence continues at coordinate 21,881,088 of OX335646.2, forward strand.
AAAGGGAGGCTACCATTTTACGCGCCTTAGGCTGACAAAAATGATGCAATAGGAATTATTTATTATTATTATTTATCATGTTTATCTAAGGTACGCTTTTCCACAACCAGCAAGCGTGGATGGTAGGGAGTAGTAACCGTAACTCGTTTGTATAGGGCCGCGCGTAACCACTTTTACATACAAAAACGGAAGCGCCAGCGAGTGAGTTGGTTACGAATTACAATTGGTTTTCTCGAGTTCCACCGACATTATTATTATTATTATATTTTTTTTATATACACTAGCAGCTACAAGCTGATGCGTGTATTTTAATTATTGAGTGCACTGTATTCATATTTTTGCAAGTAAAGTTTTTTTTAGTTTAGTTTTTATTTATTGCTTCTCGTTTTTGATATTTGCCCAATTTGTTTTTAACTCTGTTAGATAGGAAGTGCTTTCTCGGGTTTGAAGTAGTATTATTGCGGTTAAGTTTCAAGGAGTGTCCTCGAAGTCTCTCATTAGTATTTTTTGTATACATTGATTTAAGACTCGGTACATCGTAGTGTTCAGTCAGGATTTTGTAGGTCTCAATTAGGTCTCCTCGCTGCCTTCTTTTTTCCAATGTAGTAAGACCAAGAGTGTCAAGGCGATCTTCATATGATTTGTGCCTGAGGAACAACACCATTTTTCATGTAAGAACATCACAAGACGCTATTCAGTGCAATAAACATTCGACGGTGCGCGTCGGCTAACTACAGTTAGACGTTGTGGACTAACTCACGGCTGCGCTGTCGCTATACGAATGAATTTCCGTTTCTACTCCCGTCGGTGGACGCAACTGACCTGACAGCCTCTGACGATGCGCCGCGACGGACACGGCCAACCCGAGCGCCGCCTGCGACGCCAGCACCGCGACGCCCCAGTGCGTCATGTAGATGAACCACAGGCCGCGCGGGCCCCAGAAGCCGGCGAGCGACCAGCCGCACACGCCGAGCGCCCACAGCAGCTTCAGCGCCCGCCACACCAGGAGCGGCAGCGCCGACTCGCCGCGCTGCCAGCAGCTTCGGGCGAAGTCCGCAGCGCTGTCGTGCTCCATGAGCCATAGCCGCTTCGAGAATGTCTCCTTCCACAGCATCGTTCTCTATGTAATAAAGTTTTTTTTAAAACGGCACAGAGTAGGGGTGCAGTACAGAAGGATCACTCCACAGCTGCGCGTGCGGTACGAAAGTGTAGGTACTGACAGGGGCGCCACGCTGCACTATGTAGATGTCAGTATTATTTTGCGTTACACACGCAACGTTATCGAATAATTGATCTTATTATGTTGCCCATATTTTTAAAAAAAAACCTGCAGTTTATTTTCTTTAAGAGTCAGGCTTGTAAACATTACAAGGGATTGTCACCCTCGCTTCTGCATTCCTCAACCCACCTAAGCTCTATTAATGGTATCACTACATTACATTAAGCACACCTCACAAACAATTGCATAATGTCAGTATTTAATCCGTACGTATTTTGGACGAACTTTTTGAATTAGTTAACTTATTTTATTTTAAAGTCACTTATTCGGTATGCATCTATAATAATATATATGCATGTCCCTCTAACCAACCGCCACGTCCAAATGCTTGTAAGATACTACTGTCTTCGCAACCATGGCCGGCCATAGGTCCATCAACAAAAACCACTTGTCCTTTCCGTCTCCAAGGTTGCGCACGTCTTAAATTTTATTGCCATAAATCTAATTCTCATGTAAGTCTACATTAGAACAATGGCCATGAGTAAAAAGCGAATAGCGATGGCACAATATAAAGGTGTATAATAAAACGTGGTCAAGGTAACACTTTTTCATTAAATCAGAAACCGATGTCTGAATAAACATTGAAAATTGTATTATTAACATCTACATATGTAAGTCAGATATATTGATTTTATCGACGATGTTATATAACCGATGTTAATTTTGAGAAAAAACAAACATCATGACGACTGTTGACTTATTGTCAATTTCGTTAAATTTTGAGAGCATTTCCAAAAAGAGTCTGCTGTAAAATGTTGCATGGAAGGTAATATTTTTGTTAATATTTTTAACAAAAGCTTTATTTTTTTTAAAAAGTTTTATTTTTTATTTAAAGAAATTTTGTTTGGTTTTAGAGATGTATTAAATGTTGCCCTTTAAAAAAATATGATTTAGCATCTAAAAAAAAGTATTCGATTAAGTATGAAAAATAGATAAAAAATTACATAGTTGAATACTATCTTCAGCAATCAAACACCATTGAAAAGAACGGCCCAACAAAGAAATGCTCATAAAAATCGTTAAAATCCATTCCATATTACTAGTTTATTTATTTTTAATTTTATAATTGATACGTACTCAGGTTAGGCCTTCACGTTGAGAGGTTATTGCATTTGACAGGTTCTTTGAAAATTTTATTTAAAAAATAATGGGTCACAGTCTTTGCCCCATTAATGTCAGTACATTAATTTGGTTTTTGATAGAACAATAGGATACCTGACGAAATATTTAACTTTTTTTATGTAACTGAACATGGAAAGCTGATATCAACTATGACAGTTGATATTATAAATCATATTAGCCTAACACACTACATGGGAACTAGGTGACATGCCAGGACCTTCCTTATATTGCTCTGTGACATTGAACTGAACCCAAAACAAGGACAATTTTCTCTACCGCTTCTGAAATAATTGATTAAGAGCTGCGGACAGAATTCATTATTCTCTATCCACGAAGCCGTGAGCTGACCACAGACCCAATCATTAAAAATTGTTATCAAATTTCAAAGAGTCTCAGGAGAATCCCTACAATAAACACAAAATAGTTACTTGTGGTTGGCATAACAAAACATGACTAAAGCCCTAATCAACTAATAGTAAAAAAATAAAGACCTCAAATATATCGAATACTAAGTTACGGCAATGAATGCCGTGTATTGTCCCCTTAACAATTAAGTTCAAAATTAATGGTGCCGATGTCATCAAACAATAAACAAGCTAGGTATGAACACTTTCGTAGTTATCTAAGGAAGCTCAAGAAACACCTGGCCGGCCGGCACAGTTTTCGCAGCCCCCCTGAAAGTTTCAAAGCCTCGTCAAAAGCCCATGGGCGCCATCGGGTCCTAAGACATCCTGGCGTGCGCCCTATGTCGCGCTTAACATAAAAAAAAGATGGAGAGGAAGTCTAGTCACTACCGTTATTATTTAACAGCCAAACAAATTGTTATCGCACTGCACAATCCAGTTCGCAGAGCCCATTAGGTAACGCGCGTCACGTGCGAGCGTGCACCGGACGCGCATGCGCCGAGCGAAGGCCAAAATATCCCTGAAAACATACAACGAATCCATTCCGCGATTATCACTGGCAGTGATTCGCCGAGCAGCTTTCCACGATATTCGGGTCGAGTATCCTGCGATTTGCGCTCGAACGCGCTACGATTGGGGTCATATCAGACGATACGGAGATCACGAACATTCCGAGGTCATATTGCAGTTTCAGGACTGAGGACTACACCTGCTGTCACGATAATAGCCCAACACACCTCTATGCCTCCCTTATATTGCATGGCTTCATTGTACTGTTGGTCAACGGAAAAACAAAACAGAAATCGAATGTGGTGAGAACCCTGTCTGGAACTCTGTTCAGCTTACCGTGTATTCTATTCAGTTCAATACAGCCGAGGATAGAGAAATGGCGTATGGCGCACCCTAGTTCCTTCGGGAATTCGGTATTTTTGGCTAATATTTGTGCTAAATGTTGTGCTAATATGGAACTATCCATAACCATCTACGCCAATAAAAATTGTCAATGCTTTTGTGTTCGGAAAACCCTGTCTTTGAAAATGATGTCCTCTACGGCTCAATGACGAGGATTTTGATGATTTTGATGGGTGCAAGGGCAAAACAAATATTCCATGAAAGAATATTGAAAGTTGTCAACGTGTAACCAATTTTGATACAGTACGAGTGTGTAGTAATTTTGGTACGATACGTTGCGAACAATTTCGAGGATTCATGATCTTTAAAATTTTAAGCGCTCTCATTGGGCGCTTAAAATTCTCAAGTTATGTCATTACATAACTTGAGAATCTTCGTCTCACACACTTTGGTCAGTCAAATAGTTGTTTAAGTTGTCAACTTGTTCGAATAATAAAAAATAACATCTTGTTTGTCTCAAGGTTATGCTGTGTAGGTTTCGACACGTCAAAAGAAGTTGTCATTTTTCATGTGCTTGTCGTAAGAGGCGATTCTTCGTTAGTGGTTCGGATTCTACGTAAAACTGTAGGTCCCGATCGTACCATCGCATTAAATAAACGAATTATGAATTATACTTGACAGTCGTTCTGTTATTAACTGTCCATGTCCGCCATTTACCTGTACTAACTCAAACCAAGTGTGCCCTTTGACTTGCACCAAGGACTTTGGCCCAGATTCTGTGATTCCAGAGCCGCAGCCGGTTTGACTAGTAACAATTATATCCTTAGCTAGTTGTACGTAATTATGATTACTATGCGTTTGCTAGATCTACATAGGTCGATCTAGATAATCGGATAAATCGGAGTCTAGTTTAGATATGTACTAGTATGACAAGGGCATGGATCTGATCGTATTTAATTATAGACAAACATTCGGTATTTCTAACCACTGTGAATATAATCGTGAGAAGTTTTATATTGATGAATTATTATTTATCAATGTATTTACTTCCAGCTAGAAGAAAAAACATAACTTAACCCTATCACAACCTTCACGCACTCCTCACACATACATACACACCCTGTCACACAAACTCAACTCACACCCACACACCCTACTCACGCTTCTTACAAAGATTCCAGCACCCCCTGCCCCCCCCCCGCCACATATGTCCAATTTACCTTTAGGATATTTTTGAATTTGTATTAGATCATAGGTACCTATAACGGCAACAAAATTTTCAAATTGTGAAACTTTATAATTGGCTTAACAATTTGATAAATACCTGTACTATTTGTAACCATAATAAATAGCTGTTAAGTTTCTATAATAAATAAATAAATAAAATAAAATAAATAGAGATTCGTTTGGGGAGTGTTCAGCTCTTCCATCGTTGGGGCATTCCTTACTCGCATGCTATTTCAAATTCAAATTCGAATCCTTTATTGGCAACAAAAACAACATTTAGGTACAATTTCACACAATTTTACAATCTAGCGCTTACATAATTACTTGCCTAGCAGACCAGAGCAGGGTTCAAATCCTCGCCCCGTTCGTGCACCACTTTCTTTCTCTATCTGAGTTTGATAAGTGCATTTCGCCTCAAATGCGAGCTGCCCCATGGTTCGGAATCCATGTAATACTGTAGGGCCTCTTCCCCTACTAGGTGGTAGGGTTTAAGATGATCGAAACGGCAATGAAAAAAATTGTCCGTGTTTTCCATCCAGTTCAATGTAGCCGTGCTCATAAAGGCACCAAATTCTTTTCGAAATCGAAATCCTTCGGGAATGTGGTGTTTTGGGTTAATATCATAACGGTATGCAGTTGTGTGCTGTTAGGCATCCATGTCAGGTCACATTTAAAATTGTGAGGAGTGCAAACGATATTTTCTGATTTGCAAGTAACAATGAATGTGTGTCAAGTCCAAACATAACTAGAAAACCATTATTAAATATTTAATATTTATTTTAATTAAATTTAAAATTAAATAATTAAATTTAATTAATATTTAATTAAATAGTTAATATTAAAAATTTGAGAAAAAATAGGAACAACATAAGTACCAAGCAAAGATATATTAATTTAAATAAAGAATAAACCATTGTTCATTGAAATTCTTGAAAATTTTAATAACATTAATGTGATAGCATATAAATTGGATAGTTACCTAACACGTAGAAGGTCAAGGTGTCACACGTCAAGTTGATTATCCTCTTCGATTCTTGTTCTTGAGATGGAGCGAAGGTTCCGACCATATAGACCGCGAGCTGTCAATTGATAAAATAAATACTAACGCCTTTTAGACCAGGAAATTTAAAATAAATAAATATTCCATGTCTGTTCTATTTCATGTGGCGTAATCTAAAATTAACGGTTCTCATACAGACGTTGTTTGAAAATAATGTTAAATCCCAATCGACTCGATTTTTATTTTAAAACAAATATCACTATATCTTTTTGAAAAAAAAATAATAGTGGGTCAAAGCATGTATACAGATTTTTTGTTTTTGCGAACTGGCGCTTGGTTTTGATTTTTAAAAATAACAAAACGTTGCGGCGGGTAAATACGTTGCATCGGGTACAAAGTCCTTATTAGACTGGCCAACTCCAAAACTTGACATAGTACTTCCATGGTGCATTATTTCATCAAATATCTTTTTGAAAATAAGACCGTTATGCGGAAAATCATATTTTATGTTTTTAGAAACCATTCTGGACCTGGTTAGTGTTATGGTTATTATAGATCTATCTTCTTTTTTCTTCGGGCGAAAAATAAGGATGGATGTATTCACTAATAAGAGATGGTGCACTGCACCGTAATAAATTACTTTATGAGTGTGGTACAAGCTGGGCTCGAACCAGCAAGCACACCCAACGCGGGCACTGCGGCTAGCCACTCCGGCGCCACCCGGACGCGACGTATCTCATAGGGCTTTGTAGATCAACAGTTTTTTACGTGAATACTGCCGCACCTGTTGAAGACTTCCAGTTATTTAAGGCCAATTTGCCCGTCATGCGTGATTATTAATTTTACAACAATTAATTTCAATTTAGAAAGAATTAATTTTTGATTTGGGAAATGTCAAAAAATCTCATATAAGTGCAATTGTTAAAAAAAATTCAGAACCAATAGCGGATTTGAACTAAACATTTCTACAGAGCATTATGACTCGTGTCTCGACAGGTTATATAAGGGTGACCCGGTTCCTGACGATAAACCGGGAGGTGGTGATAGCCCACATCACTACTAGCCTAAAGCGAGAAAAAAATTTAGATAAAAGTTTTTTAGATTTCGAGATATGAGCAATTCTTTTATTTTTCAAAAATCGCCGTCTCGGTGTGGTCTTTTTAGTTTTTTGGATACTAAAATGTAAGTTATCCAGATAAAAAAAAAACTTTATAATAGCTCAATAACGGCGCTTTAAGTTATTATAATCGCAAGACTTATAACTTTCAGGATAAATTATTAAAAAAAAGTAAAAACATTTTTTTTTTTATTTCATTTTTTTTTTCCAAACTTTAATGCATCACACTGAAAAAAAATTGTACCATGGATATCTGGCACGTCTATTCAAAAGTTGGCGCATTTAATGCCGTTTCTGAAATGGTATAATACTTTTGATTTTGTATGGCACATCTGTAAATATTACGATCCTAACTAAAATAAGAGCCAATTTTCACACATTCAATACTACCCAAACGAAATCATTGAAGGTGGCGAGTATCAAAATTGATGCGGCTGGCAAGCTATTATTGTGTGAATTCCAGTCTATTCGATAACGTCATGCTAAAAGTGATTGATATTACAACTATTTAAATATGGTTGAAACTTTATTTAGTGGATATGTTACTTTTTATCATTATCATATCATACTTTTACTAAATTTTTTACAGGTAGTCCTGCTGCTCGCTCCCACATCCCTTCCCTTATCTCGTCAGTTCGTTTCTCTACTTTCGCTCGCCTCGCTCGTGTTTTTATGCTCTGCTATCGATAAAGACTACTGACCATTGCTGTGCCCCAAGGACGTTGAAACTGTGTTTGTGACTTGGACTTGTTGATTATGAATTACTCGGATTGCCGACCATTGCTGTGCTCTCCGGACTTTGTTAGGACTTGATATTGTGAGTGACAATGCCGTATTATTATTCTCCCCTTCAGTACCCAAACATGCACTTTATTTACGGCGAATGTCATGGAAATGCAAATGCTGCAGCTAGACTCTATCGCCAGCGATATGAAAATGAGGAGAGGTATCCTGACTACCGGGTATTTATTGATTTACATCGCTCTATCGCTGAAGGCCACGTTCCTGGAGTGCAACGTAACGTGGATGGAGGAAATGTAGTTGACTCCGACGTCGAAGACGAAGTACTGGCATGTGTGACTGAAAATCCAGACACTTCTCTCCGTGATATTGAGAGGAATACCGGAATACCGAAATCGGTTGCACATCGAGTACTGAAAGTACACAGATACCACCCATTCCACGTACAAAGAGTGCAAAAACTAATGCCACGCGATTACGCACCAAGAGTGGCATTTTGTCAACAGATGTTGGAGAGACACGCAGCTGATCCAGAATTTTTTAACAAGATTCTTTGGACGGACGAGAGTATATTTAAAAAAGACGGATTCATGAACATGCACAACTTACATCAGTGGAGCGTAGCGAATCCGCACGCCACAAGAGCAGACCGATCGCAGTATCAATTTAAAATCAACTTATGGTGCGGTATTATTAATGGCCAGGTGGTCGAGCCATTTGAAATACCTGCTGTATTAAACGCCCAATATTATTTACATTTTCTTAGGAACGAGTTGGATGGCCTTTTAGAAGACATCCCCTTAGCTACAAGACAAGTTATGTGGCTGCAAAACGACGGATGTCCTGCCCACTACGCCCGGCCAGTTAGAGATCATTTGGATGAAGAATTTCCCGGTAGATGGATTGGACGACTTGGACCAATTTTGTGGCCGGCACGCTCACCAGATTTAAATCCCATGGATTTTTTTAATTGGGGATACCTAAAAGAAAAAGTGTATCATAAAGAGATCGAAACAGTCGAAGATCTTCGTCATCGCATCAATGCCGCCGCCGAACAATGCAACCGACTCAATATGGCACGTAACATCACACGATCATTCGTAAGAAGATGCCGCACTTGTATCCGTGCACGTGGTGCTCAATTTGAACACTTGTTGTAAGGTTTGTGTAACAAATCAACATTAAAAATATCTGTTTTTTATTTAAGCTTTGTAGTGATGGAGATATTGGTGGTGATGGTGATAGATCAGCACAAGACTGAAATTAAACTGGTGGTGATGGTGATAGATCAGCACAAGACTGATATTAAACAAAGTTGTAGTTGTAGTAAAGTTTTTGATTGAATACCCAGTGTATGCACTCATAACACTCATTAATGTTTCTAGCTGCATCAATTTTGATACTCGCCACCTTCAAAGATTTCGTTTGGGTAGTATTGAATGTGTCAAAATTGGCTCTTATTTTAGTTAGGATCGTAATATTTACAGATGTGCCATACAAAATCAAAAGTATTATACCATTTCAGAAACGGCATTAAATGCGCCAACTTTTGAATAGACGTGCCAGATATCCATGGTACAATTTTTTTTCAGTGTGATGCATTAAAGTTTGGAAAAAAAAAATTAAATAAAAAAAAAATGTTTTTACTTTTTTTTAATAATTTATCCTGAAAGCTATAAGTCTTGCGATTATAATAACTTAAAGCGCCGTTATTGAGCTATTATAAAGTATTTTTTTTATCTGGATAACTTACATTTTAGTATCCAAAAAACTAAAAAGACCACACCGAGACGGCGATTTTTGAAAAATAAAAGAATTGCTCATATCTCGAAATCTAAAAACTTTTATCTAAATTTTTTTCTCGCTTTAGGCTATGAGTGATGTGGGCTATCACCACCTCCCGGTTTATCGTCAGGAACCGGGACACCCTGTACTATATACGTTAGGCACATTTTATACACATTTGTTGATTCTATAATAGCTCAGCTATTAGGGTTGCGGAAAAAGGTTGTTAGTAAAAATATAGTTTAAAGTATTTTTTTTTTAATATAGTAGGTATATTAATGTATGGTGAATTTTCTCAAAAGTTGGGTGGCGTAGCTCTGGCGGCTTACCACGTAAGACTCGCCTGGTGAAAAGCCAAGTCATTGATAAAATCGGATGCATTTCTTACCATGCTGATTGGTAAATTTCGGTTCACTTGGTTGAACAACACGTCGTTCAACAATTTGCATGGTATTTACCTGTTCACCCAGCGGATTACTTGGCAAACCCCAGGATCCCTCGACTCGAGTTTATTTGAGATAATAAGAGAAAAGTATCACATTTTTCAACTTCTTTTGTTCTCAAAAATATCATTGTCTCTACATTTGAAGTTTTTGTTTTATTAATTCATGTCTTTCTGGCGTCACTCACCCATTTTAGAATATCTATTGAGTATGACGTAAATAAACTGACAAATGCTCTATAACTTTTGCGAAACTGCTAAAAGCTTAGTGTTTGTTGTTGTACCCATGTTGCAATCGCAAACGACGATGAATAGGTCATATTCGTTAGATCGAAACCATTCGACTGCACCAGCGGCCTCGCTTGATTACTATCTTCTTATTGTGTTCGGGATTGACATTAGCGTGGGTGGGCGCCTGCGCCGAATTATAATAATTATTTCACAATTCGGCTAGGTATCTTATATGTAACTAGCTGAGGTACCCGGCTCCGCTCGGTTCAATGTCGTTTAGGACTGATGTCGGGCTGCATTATTTCCTCGATAATATGTGACATCCCCATACAAACTTTCATCCCCTATGTCACCTCCTTCGATTTAAATTTTTGCCACAAAATATAGCCTATATGTCCTTTTCAAGTTCCAGATTCTTCCAGACACTCATCTCCATATAGAAATTCATTCAGCGGTTTCGGCGTGCAATCGCAGCAGACAGACGGACAGAGTTACTTTCGCTTTTATAATATTAGTATGGATTAAGTACGTGGGAAATACTGAATAGATCTTTTGGAAGGTATACAAAAATTGCTTTTCGTAACATGGAATTTATTTGGCCTGAACTTTGTTTCCTATATTATATGTTTATATTAAATTTCATCACTTTAAACATGACTAAGAAATCTACTAACATTTTTGGATAACATTGCATATAACACCAATCCCGTATTTCGAATGATTTTTATCAATCGATCCTCAAGAAAAACATTAATAAACATTGTATTCTTTGCACAGCTTGTACATAACTGTTTGAATAGACGGATTGAATATGTTGCTCTAAAACTGTACTACCAAACATATTTATTTAGCTGGACAAGTGTTAGTGTTAGTTAGCTAATAACACCATGATATTATGCCATCCTCTTGAAAACTACGTGGCATGCTAGGATCTTCCTTGTATTGCACGGCTACGGAAAACACCGAAAATGTTCATGGCGACCCCTCCGGGCTCTAAGGGATTTGAAGGTATGCATGTACGTATGAAAAACAGTTTTGCAATATCACGTGACAACGGCGAGGGGGAGGGGATTAGTCAAGATACCTCCTGTCAGACTCAATGGCCCAGTGGCGCGACACTTCGGCGATCGCTCTCCGAAGTTAAGCAACGCTGGGTCCGGTCAGGTCTTGGATGGGTGACCATTCAACCGTTGAGAGAGGCTGGCTGTGGTTCGGATTCCACGTTAAACTGTAGGTCCCCTTCCTTACTTACTAGGTGGTAGGGTTTATCCCGCCCGGGTTGGTACCATCGCATTGGATGAACGATGGTCGAAGCGGCAATGAAAATTGTCCGTGTTTTCCATCCAGTTCAATGTAGCCGTGCATTATAAGGAAGGTCCTGGCATGGCACCTAGTTCCCATGTGGTGTGTTGGGCTAATACCATGACAGAAGGTGTGGTATTAGCCATCCATGGCCAGTCACATAAAAAAAAAACCATAAATGGGCTAAGCGGGGAAAGTTTAAAAAGTGGCCTAAAACCGGTCACGTGGTATGGGACCGTCCCCTTAAAAATGGCCCGGCCCGTAAGCTCTGCTCCCCGTACAAACGTTGTATGATTTGAAAAACCACTGTTGCAATTTACTTGATACTTGGTATATTATATCAAGCAACAGATATCTGTGTCCGCACCCTTTTGTTGTTTTTAGGGTTCCGTACCCAAAGGGTGCCAACGGAACCCTATTACTAAGCCTCAGCTGTCCGTCTGTCACAGGGCTGTATCTCATGAATCGTAATAGTTAGGCAGCTGATTTTTTTACAGAGTATGTGTTTGTTTTGCCGCTATAATAACAAATTGGGTAAAATTTAAAAATAACACAAATTATAGGGGGCCCCCCACAAAACATGCAATTTTTTGTGTTAAAGCTTGTACGGAACCCTTCGTGTTCGAGTCAGACTCGCACTTGGCCGGTTTTTAAAATCCAAACAGAATCAAATGAAAGCAATAAGAAAATCTTCATACACATTTTGTTTTCTCTGTGGTTTGACCCAGGATACATTTCCCGAAAAAATAAAAACGAGCGGACACAGGCATTTGTTCTGATATTATATACCAAATATCAAGTAAATTGGAACAGTAGTTTTCAATTGATTAGTAAACTACGTTTGTATGGGAATCGTTATTTTCTGGTGCTCACCTGCAGGCATCTCAAATGTAGTTGGCTAGATATCAACGAGCGGTTGCAACAGTGCACTAAAATGGCGCAGTTTCCTGATTTCGTATTATCGTTTCTGTCATTATAGGGGTTATCCCTAAAGGACGCTTAGGGAAATATAAAAAAGACAACACGTTAGCGATCGAGTTCAAATTAATGAAGGAAGAAGTTATACTGCAGGTAAAGAACTTGATGAAAAATTTGTTTTTGCAGCGTTGACCCGATTTTTAGTAACTTGGTGCAGTCTTATCTGATGATAAGCCTTTCTACACCCAACAGACACGTTTAGTAGATAAGGTCGCTTCCTATCGTAGTCTTTTGTAGATGTAAATTACAGCCTGTAGATTAGTAGGATGTGCATCTAATCGAGATGATTTTAGAGTGGAAGAAAAAAGTCCAATTTCTTAACGCTTACGTGGCTCCCGAGGGAATTTTGAATGTGTTAATAATGTGTAGCGATACTTAAGTAAAATATTTCCAATGCAGCTTTATATAAGTGAGATTTTTTTGTATTTTTTTGCGTTTTTTTTTATATACTAATTAACTATTAACTATTATATACTAATATACATTTTAAATTATTAACACTTGAAAATATCTCACTTTCTTAACTCAAATCAAACCACATAAAATAATAATACATAATTAATACGTAAATACACCGTCCTTTATTTTAGATTTCTTCGATTCAATACATAATAATAAAGTCTTAATAATATAAGGTTCTAATGGTTTGCAAAACGAAATACTTAAAAAAATATATACGGCCATGTTGTGCTACGTATGACGGTTTTTTACGTTATTTTAATTCATAGTATTGCTTCTTTTAATTTTTTTACAATCTTTTAGAAAATATTATTAGTTTACCTTTTTTTAAATACAAGATTTTGTCGATTTTGTCGAAAGCAATTTTGAATTTTGAAAATGTTACCATTGTTTGCCTATGTTTTTATGAAACAATATTTTTGTGCAAACTTTAATGGTGTTCACATTTTTATTATTATTTGGTTTTAAGATTTATCGTTTCCGGAATAAAAATATAGTTTTTTTTTCTAAGCCAAACCTCAGTTTATATTAGGTCTGGCACGCGCACTATATCTCGCGGCGGCTGCGGAGCGGCGACGCGTGCGTTGCGCGTGCGCGGCGACTGAACGCGCGGCGGCGGACGGCGGCGGCGGCTGCGGCGGCGCGGAGGGCACATGCCATGGGCGGGCGGTGGAGGGGCGGGCGGCCAAGGGCGCGAGTTTCCGACCACACCGCCCATTAGACCATACCGTGCATTATCTTTTTCGGCTCTCATATTTTTACGTAAGCTGTATAGATTCGGCATTGTGACTTCGCATCTATAGAATCAAAAGTTATTCCAATAAGAAACTACTTTAGTTTAGTATTAGTTGTAAGTAACTTAAACTGAGGGTTGCTGTTTCTATTGTTCTTTGTTCTTTGCCTTAATCTGTTCTACCAAGGAATTGTTTAGCAGTAGCATTTAGATCTAAGTATGTATTTCATAATTGTGGACGGAAAAATATGTTATGTAAACCCGTGAAGTTTCTTTGCGGGTTTTTCTTTACTGGGTTGATCGAATTGGCGGATCTTTGTGACGTAACTTGGTGTAAATGAAAAAAACTTAATATTCAGTCAAGGGCCTTTTATTGAGAAATAAATATGATTGTCGTTTTTGTTTGATAAAAAAAACCGTTAGAGCTGAATCCGGTAACATTTCGTGCCACTAATTCCGTATGGCGCTGCGATCCATTACCGGAATACCAAAGTAATGTCAAAGTTAATTCCTATCCTGAGAACACTAATGATTCATCGATCTAAAAATTCCTAGAATTGGCCTACAGAGGTTAACTAGAGGAGTACGGCTGGAAGACGTTTCTGGAACCTCGTCGAGTTTAACGCAAGCAGGAACGGCACTCCACCTAGATCAGCGCAGCTCCGACCTTCGTAATTCGGCGTTTGATGAACATATTGGAATTATCAGTGTCGCCTGATTATCGGACAGAATCGACCTGAACTACTCAAGAAATATCGCGGATAAAGCCAAACTAGCCACAAAAAAGATAGACGTCCTCAATGGGAAGCGTATATAGTTTCATGATTTTTTTTTCATTTAATTATATTAGGTCTTATTTGTAAACATTTATACACTTAGACACGTCAAAAAATGTACATAATCAGTCAAAAAGTGTTAAATAAATTATCAAAATAAAGACCAAAATCTGCTGACCTACAAGGCGTAGATTAGGTATTGCATGGATTATTATTCGCATCTGTGGGACGATTTGGCTAAGTACCTGCTTGGCTCCTTGGCCAGCGACGTTCCGAGCATCTCGTCGACAATCTCGGAGTGTCCCAGAATGTACAGGCCCTCTAACTCCCATGGGATGTAGGGCCTATCTCTGTATCACAAAGAATATATACTGTTCGGAGCTGCACAAAGCCATTCTAGCATTACTCAAACCTCAATAGGCAGGGAATGCACCCATTCTGCATCCTATGAAAGAGAACCAGCCGATCCTGTTCCTTCATTTATAGAGTCGTTGAACTGTGGAATGCGGAATGTAAGTATAACCTTAGCTTTCTCAAGAATGTCGCGAAGAAGCCTGACCGACCGACCGGCATATTTCGCAGCCCCTGTGAACGTTCGAGATTCCATTGGCATTGTTGGGGACCTCTTTCCCTTGCAGCCTTGAGAGGCTCGTAGCCTAGTGGCGCGGGGACTTGCCTAGCGTACCGGAGGTCTGGGTTCAAATGCACCACTTTCTTTCTCTTTCTGAGTTCGATAAGTGACTTTCGTCACGAATACGAGCTGCTTCATGGTTCGGAATCCATGTAAATCTGTACCCTACTAGGTGGTAGGGTTTAAGCCCGCCCGGGTTGGGACCATCGCATTGGATGAAAAGATGGTCGAAGCGGCAATAAAAAAAATGTCCGTGTTTTCCATCGAGTTAAATGTAGCCGTGCTCGTAAATGAAAGGTCCTGGCATGGCACCTAATTCCTTCGGGAATGTGGTGTATTGGGCTAATATCATAACGGTAGTTGTGTGGTATTAGCCATCCATGTCAGGTTGCAAAAAAAAAAAAGTTGCATTTTGTGTTGGCCAACCATTGTAATTTAGTTGGGAGATTAGTTAGCGTTTTGCTTACTCCAACGATGGCCCTACAAAACATATGGTTCGGCAAGTTGCAGCACAAATATCAAAAAATACAATACAATGGTTGGGCGAATCATTATTAATCTTTGGGCCATTACGTATTTCCAACAAAGGCCCAACTATGATGGCTTCACCGGTCCCGCGGCACAAAAATAACCGTTGGCCAACGGATTTCCTAACATAGGCCCAATAACCAGCCAACCCAAAATGCTACTGTCTTTGACGGAGCATTGGAGTGGAGTGAAGGCTTCCTTTGTGTTTACGTAAATAAATGTAGAATTGTGTACCAGAAAAAAAACTATAATGATTATGTAGGTTTAAATCAAAATGACACGAATGGCTGTTAATATTTTATAGTTCTGTGTATTAAGGTATTTTTTTTATATTCTCGAATGGTATAAATTTGATACCGATTATTTTTTTACGATGCAATAAAATGCTAACCTACAGATATCGTAATGTTAGTTCTATTGCAAATAAAGATTACTAATTAATGATTATAGGTAGCTAATGATCGTAGTATTAAGAGCATGTAGGGTACCGTGACACGATTGGCGCACTTAGCACCCGTAATCGCAAATCATGTATGAAAAGGAAACGAAATAAGTATTATGCTGTGATCGTACCGCATGTCGTTGTCACAGTAGATGTATAGCTGTGCGACCGGCGGCAGTGGGATTACGAAGCGCAAAATGGGTGTAGGTTCTGCACCTATCTTAATCTGACGGTAAACTGACAGATTTTGTATGCGAAAGCTGTCAGTTTGGGTTAGATGCCGCACCTACACCTCATTTCGGGCTTCGTAATCGCACTGCGGGTCCACAGCAGTAACTCAACTCAGGCGATTTTTTAGATAAATACCTTTCCTCCATCGAGTGGCGGGGTTGTCACTTAAATATTGGCGGAGCACTGCTGGTTCTGTTATTTTTAAAAGGATGATCTCAAAGGACCATTCACGACAGTTCAGCACCGCGAAACTAGCTTAGAGCCCATCCAAGCGACATGTGCCTGTACAGGTGCACGAAATCGGGACTTTGTATGGAATTGAGCTACTGGATGTAATCCTATATACTGTATATATAGGATATATATGATATAAAGGTATTCCTCTGATTTACTTTTTCAAGAATTGCAATTGCTTGACGTGCGGCAAATGTATATATAAGTGGTTTTATTTCTTCAAGCTGTCAAAGTCAAACGCGGACTTCCGATTTGTATGAAAACGCGGAGTGGACGTAAACGGCCACGTCGACGTATTTACGGCAACGTTTAGTAAGCTGTCAAATCAAGCTCGGACTCGCAAATGTTAGTTCTCTTAACGCCCACTGGGCGCGCTGCTCAATTTCTCCATATATTTAAAAACGCCAGTCGATCGGTTTGCCGTAACGCCAATTTAGGTGACAACTGAGACTTCGGGTACTGAGTGGTCAGTCTGAGTTCTCACCTAAATTGGCGTTTACGGCAAACCGATCGACTGGCGTTTTCTCCAAACTACATACAAGTTTTTACTAGATATTCTGTGGTTTTACTTCTTCAAGCTGTCAAAGTCAAACTAGGACTTCCGATTTGTATGAAAACGTGGAGTCGGCGCAAACGGCAACGTCGACGTATTTACGGCAACGTTGAGTAAGTTGTCAAATCAAACTCGGACTCGCAAATGTTAGTTCGCTTAACGCCCACTGCGCGCGCTCTTAAATTTCTCCATACATTTGAAAACGCCAGTCGATCGGTTTGCCGTAACGCCAATTTAGGTGAGAACTGAGACTACCGGCTCTGAGTGGTCAGTCTGAGTTCTCACCTAAATTGGCGTTTACGGCAAACCGATCGACTGGCGTTTTCTCCAAACTCCATGCAAGTTTTTACTAGATATTCTGTGGTTTTACTTGTTCAAGCTGTCAAGTCAAACGCGGACTTCCGATTTGTATGAAAACGCGGAGTGGACGTAAACGGCAACGTCTACGTATTTACGTCAACGTTGAGTAAGCTGTCAAATCAAACTCGCTCGGACTCGCAAATGTTAGTTCGCTTAACGCCCGCTGCGCGCGCTCTTCAATTTCTCCATACATTTGAAAACGCCAGTCGATCGGTTTGCCGTAACGCCAATTTAGGTGACAACTGAGACTACCGGCTCTGATCCCAATTCAAAGACCGCCGCCACCTCCAACCCTCCGTACATTACTCGGCAAAGACACTTTCTTCCCCATCCCCCTACATCAACTCGTTTTGCGCAAAGATTTTACTCTTTTTTGGTTTCAAAAATGTATAACCACATTCTAAAGTCCATTCCTCATCTAACCTCAAATAAATCCTTAACACGCAAAAAAACTTTTAAGTTCTTGGATTATATTATAGCCAACGGAAGGCCAGAATGTGAGCTAGCTCTGACCTACATTATTGAGTAATAATTTGATAATTGTAACTCGTAACTAAGTTATACCTAACACCTGTTAAGTTAACATTTAAGTATGTAAAACACTGTTCTCTTGTATATTTCATTACGATTATTTGAATGTTCGTTAGGTTTTCTTATTGTATGTACACTCAATAAGTTTATTGTCCTATTGTAATAACACTTCCACCACGGGCCTTATGGTCTACAGGAATGGTTTAATCCAAATGTTTAAGATACCTTGTTTTGTACATAATGTATGTGTGTTATATTGGATAAATAAATAAATAAATAAATAAAATATATATTCTGTGTCGCGCCACTCCATCATCTCTGTCTACCCCAGAACAACAAACAATTAATTATCTTTAGTTATCATTTTCGCCACACTTTCCTATTACCGCATTACAAAAACTCTAAACGCCTGATATTTTAAATTCGGCAATAACATATTCTTGTGATACATTCCTATACATTTGTTTATCTAGGCGGTAAGTTCAATAGTGCGGCAGTTTAGCTAGGATATTTGACCACATTATGCATCTTTTTGATAAAAACCCCAAATTTGGCAGAGAGGTGGACGGATTTAATTTGAATCAATTTGGATGTGGAGACAGTTCCTTGAACTTCTCAATAATATTCCGTAGATCACTGAGAGCTCTCATTTGTACTTTTCCTGTGATAACTTCATCATCCAGATACTATCTTGCCGGACCAAGGCAAATATTTCATTAGATGGGACTGAAGATCGTAACATTGATGCAGATATGGGTCTAAATTGGAATGTTTTCTTTTGCAGCCGTGAAGAGAGAGTCCCATTCCATAGAATTAAACGCGTTTTTAATATCTATCTAATCAGTCGAACCTGGTTTTTTATGTATGTTACGGTAAAGCCCGATGTTGGTTAAAGTCCAAAAAAATTTTTCGAGATATACCCGTGTCGAGTGCACTTATTTCGAGTTTATAGTAAGAAAAAAATATTTAAAAGATTAAATGGCCGTCCACTCACGGCATGATTTGTGCGGAGCACGACATTTCGAGACAAACTTAAGGAAATGGATACAGCAAGAAGGCTCTGCATCAACCAAAACCGAGATTTCAGCCAATGTACACCGTGAAAAGACAGAGAGCGTTCTTACCTTACCTGCGGGGGGTGACGGACATCATCGGTAGAAAACTGAAAAAACTCTTATTGGTACAGTTTTTAAACACTACCGAAAAGTCTCCCACATGGTACGCAAAATAAATTGCCTCTGCAGTCCGCTGGTGTAGAACAAAATTCCGTGTAGTTGTGGTAAGTCATACATTGGGCAGACAAAAAGAAGCAGCAAATTGGACTTCAACAAGTCAGCAGTGTTTGAGCACATGGAATCAGGTACGAACCACTGGATTAGGTTCGATCAGGTCGAAATTCTGACGACTGAAACACGACACATCCCTCGCATCGTCCGTGAGTCTATTGAAATCGCCAAGCACGATAACTTTAATCGAGAAGACTCGTTTAAGTTATCTCCCATGTGGAATCCAGTACTTGCTCCCCTAAAAATCCGGAAGGCAAAGGCGTGCAGTGAAAGTCAAGATACAGTTAGCGCCTTTCCCTAGAGCTCCGGAACGCAGCCGCTCAAGATGTTCAAACTACCCACAACTACAATCTTCGCCAACGGCGGAACACGTCAAATTGACAGTTCCCCGTTGGTCGCCGCTGGACACGGGAGCTCACCTGAAGATGAGTCAAATGTTTGGCTCGAAACGTCGTGCTCCGGAGAAATCATGCGGTGAGTAGAAAGCCGTTTAATCTTTTAAAATGAACAGTAACCACGGTAATCTAAAAACTTACATAAGAAAAAAAATTACCTTACCCTTTTTTTTTTCAAATAATTTTCATACAAAAAATAAAAAAAACATTTTAAAGTTCGTTTTTTCTTGTCATCGACTATTCATTAGTGCACTCGTGCAGTAATCAAATAAAATTCAAGGAAAAAATAATTTCGGACTTTTACCAACATCGGCCTCTGCCTCCTTTGATAGCGCAATCCAGTTGAACAGGCTAGGTAGAATATGTCACCATTTTTAGAGTTCCGTCGGAAAAATTGATAAATACCCTTATGGCCTGGCTCCGGTGTGTCGGTGTGTAGTTTCGCTCAAAACGTTGAGAAAACCTAGATTTCTGAAGCTCAAATTTTGTATCAAATTGCAAAATAATCATCAGGCGAGGGCGAATTTCTTCGTTTCGCACTCTGTCTCGTAGTGGTATTCCGAACATGACCCATGCCCATGTCCAGCAGTGATGGAACCCTCGGCGCGTGAACACGTTCGCGCTTGGTCCGGGTTTTATTTATTATGCTACGGCATGCTATACCTTTAATAGGAGGCGGAGCAGTATCTTCTTACAGAAATCGGACTAACGCCTCCGTCTTTCTTGCTTAATGCAAAAGGGATGAGCCATACAAAATTGGTGTAAATTCATAAACTAAGCTTCCCGATAACATGTTGTTTTTCGTGTTAGTGCGTCCAGCAGATTATTACCAATTATTTATTATGCCGAATTTCTTTCGAGTTTGAACTCAAGTTATGTATGGATTGTCTAGGATTTGGGGCAAGGTTCTGAAGTGGATTACTAAATGTAGTTTTATTTTGGAACGTCATTGATTTAACGAATTTCCTGGGCTCGAATATATGTAAAAATGTTCTTTATGCAACCTGATGTACGTTCTTCGGATAGATAATACCACACAACTACCGTTATGATATTAGCCCAATACACGACATTCCCGAAGGTATTAGGTGACATACCACGACCTTACCTTTATGAGCATAGGTAGCTACACTGAACTGGATGGAAAACACGGACAAATTTTCATTGCCGCTTTAACCATAGTTTCATCCACATAGTAGAAGACCCACCATTTGTATCGAAATGCACTTACCCAACACATGACCGGGGCGAGGATTTGAACCCATAACCTCTCGCATGAAAGGCAAATCCTCGAGCCCCTACACCACGAGCTGTATGTGTGTATGTATCGCTTATTTCCTGTAGCCACTGTTTATGAAAAATAGTGGAGGAGGAGGTCCACGCAGGAGGTGAGGAGGTCTCTCAAGCGAAACGGTAAAAGGACGCTGTTCATAATTTCTGTAATCGAGGCAAGCATAGAGTGGCGACATAAGGTTACGCGAGCGCCCCCCGCCTCCGCAGCCGTGACTTCGCAATGTTCACTCGCAACCCGCCGCCGACGCCGTCCACCGGCAACGCGGTCGGTTGCACCGCGCGCGCACCAACACGCAGTACGATCCGTGACCCGCCAGCAAAACGTGCTTCCACACCTCCGTCTCGGTCCCTCCATTGGAGCTACATGCAAATAAAAACTACTCGCGGTGTCTTCATATCATTATGTCACAACACGACCGTCGAATCGCTGACGATCGATTTCGCTCTGTGTCTTCGAACTCCCAACGTTCATTGAGTTTTTGGAGCTGCGAAGGAAGTGCAGTGTCCGATTTCTAGATGCGAGTTTGTTTATTTATCAAAATGAAACTCGTTTTTCATAATCCGCTGATGCTGCTGCAGTTTGCTAATACCGCGCGGTCTCACGCCCAACTCCCTTCGTTAGCGCCGAACCGGTTTGTTACGAGTGCAATTTATGGTGACTGACTCCTTCGCGATTATACAAGCGTCCGGCATCGACTAGGTCGCTTCACACACTTGACACAGTTGCTCAACTTTACCGAGAAAGAAGGATCGCTCTCAGTTTCACGTCGACAGCGATTCTGCTCGATCGTATCGCCGATAAGACAGATATCAATACCTCCGAAGATAACGCGCTGATCTATACGAAATTCACCAGCAATATCTGCTAAGACTCCGCGAAGTTATGTAGATTCGTGGTGATTTAAAATGGGTTCCCCTTAAAAAAATTTTAAAAGTGGAAATGCTAATTATATTTCGAAATCTGTGCAATCGTTCTGCTTGGTGGTTGTTCCGCAACGAAATAAATAATGTGTGGTGCCCAGTCACAATGTGTCCGTAACCCAGTGATGCTAGAAAGCAGTGAATGAAACGTTCCAAAGTTTGAGGGATCAGGGTCAAAGATGGGGAAATTCTTCAGGAAACAGTTCTCAGTGAAGGCGTTCGGCTTGCGCCACGAGAAGCCAAATGACTTTGTCGTATCGAGCTGGCAGCGGGGGAACTCTGCTGTTCCCATGCTGGTGGTGCGGCTGATACTGGCTGCTCTGTGCACCGGCACCTGGCTGTGGAGTCTTCTGGAGGGCGGCGTCACCGGCTTCTGGTTCATCTACCTCACCAACTGGGGCCTTATGATGCTCACTGTGACGACCCTCTTCTCGGTCATCGTTTCGCTAACAGCGATTTGTTCCGCATACCCAGGTTCAAACCATTTCCCGTAATTTTGGAAACATCAGAAAAAGATGTAGTATACTTATCATGTGTTGAAATGGGAAGTATTTTACGTAGCAGTGAGCTTATCAATTTGCCGAATCTTACTCGATGCTTACGTACAAATCCTTTGAGATTGACTCTATGAAATAAAAGTTAATTCGGTTCTGTAATGACTTTTATCTTTATTAGGTCTACAATGAGGACTGTTCTCGAAAATTCACGACTCCATAAGGGAAATTACTCGTGTCCATGTATTTTAAACAAAAAAGGCAACGATTGCATAATGTTCTGCAAGTATACTATAGTTAGGTTAGGTTACTTTAACACGAATCGCTATGTAGCTTTTTGGGTCTCAACCATAGATAAAAAAACCGGCCAAGTGCGAGTCGGACTCGCACACGAAGGGTTCCGTACCATCGTAAAAAAAAAACAAAAAAAAAACAAGTTTTTTGTATGGGAGCCCCCTTTAATTTTAATTCTTTTTTAATCTTACCTATTTGTTGTTGTAGCGGCAAAATAAATACACACTCTGTGAAAATTTCAGCTGTCTACCTGTTACGGTTACTGAGATACAGCTCTGTGTCAGACGGACAGACGGACGGACAGCGGAGGCTTAGTAATAGGGTTCCGTTTTTACCCTTTGGGTACGGAACCCTAATAAAAAGGGAGGAGATATTTCATCGAGCGTGCCTAGTATGGGAACCGCTGTCTCCAATTTTTTTTAAAATATTTATCCAATTTAAACGTACAAGCCACATGCAAACATAGTCACAGACGTATTGGAGTGTTTGTCTGTTTGGGAACTGATTTGACGAATGCTATTTTCGAGCACATTCGCGCGCGGTGGCGATGCTTCGTCCGTGTGGCACATCGACATACCAGAGTGTGGCATTTGACGCGCATCCGCATTCCCTTACAACTATATGGTAGTTTTGACCATATAGCGGAGATGCGATATCGAGCGCATGCCACAAGTAGCAAGTAGTATTCGTTTCTTTGCTGATTAAATACATAATAGTTCCGATTTAAAATAAGACAGAGATCTTTATTGTTTATTCGTGCATTAGTTCACTTTTTTCTAAGTTTAAAAAAGATCTGTGTAAATATGTCTACTTCATTGATTATAACAATCACAACAAGATAAGCAATTTAAGAAAATACCTAAAAATATTCACTAAAATCACTATTACTTTTTCTGTGCTAAGATCAACAATTCAAGACTAACATCAAACAGTCGTATTGAGAGGACCTTTCAAAACTTAGCACGAGATTAGCACCGGACTAACCATGCAAAACCTGTTTAGTTCGACCTTAAAACGCGTACTAAAGTTAGTCCGCCCACTGTTATTTATTTTTTAGAAAAGAATATGTTGCACCTAATTACCAAGGTATGCGTCGTCTCCAATTCATACGGATCGGACACAACTTCTTACATCCCAGTTTTTTCCCCGATCATTCGGACGTCAAATCTGCGTTTTTCCAAGAAGCCCGGCCAGATAACTGACGATAATGTCAGAATTTACAGGTATGGGAAATAGATACAACGTTTCTTTATGCAATGGGACATGGATGGCTAATACAACATCCAATGTCATGATGTTGGCCCAAAACAAGCGTCTGGAAGGTGGTGCCATGACAGGATATTCCTTGTATGGAAAACACAGACACTTTTCATTGCCGCTGCAACCATTTTCCATTACAAATATAAATGTTTCATCAATATCGGCGGTTTTAGTTTATGTGTTTAACTTATTACCTTTTTTATTATTGTTTGAAAATTTTTGTTCGTACTATCGGAATCGTCTTAAGCATAAGTTTAAATAATGTTTGTTAGAAATGTATAGTTCGTACTTAAATTCTCTTAAATAAAATAAAATGAAAATAAATAAAAAATAAGTAAGGACGGAGACATACACTATTACCCGGAATCCGAACCACCAATGACAAATACCTAAGTCGGCTATTAACAGCCGACGATGCTAAACAAAAAAAAACGACGTGAGGAACGTGCAAAGTTTAAGATTATACATCAGAAAATTATGTGATTATCGATTGTTCCGACAACATCAGCAATAAATAATTAAATACTAATACTACGTGTTTAAATGATAAGTACATGTTCAAGATAATCCAAGCTTCGATCCAAGCTATTTATCTAGCCGACGCAAAATTATCTAAATCTGTTAAAAAGTTTTTTTCTTTGTTTGATAGTTTGTTCTCGTATTTATTCTTGAAGTTATTTAAACAATCAACTGGTAACAAACATAAAATACACTTAATTAAATATTAAAAAAATCATCCATTGGGACTGTTGTCATTGTCCCCAATACTGATGCAGCGTTCCCCCGCTGAATAGCTAAGGAGACGCGTTGTTTAAAAAATGAGGCAGCTCGCCGATCGCCTGTCGTTTCCATAAGTAATTTTCCCAAGCGTCTCGCAAAGACCCACGCATCGCTACTCCAAACTCCGTGGGTCTCCACAGCGAAGGCGAGGAACTCAAACTGTTCCTTTAAGGTGGCCCAACCCGGCGGGACTAACTCATTCGCGGGCACGGTACAAAACCGTGCTGTTGCGCTCTGGGACCTTCTCTGTTTCAAAGAAAAAGACAGGCTCCGTGATGAGGAAGATGCAACATGTCCACAAAAAAGACAATGTGCATAGTGTATGATTTGGTAAGATTTACGATAATTTTAATTACAAGACGACTTATAGCTAAAAGTAAACCACGACCGCTGTAGTCAAAAATCCAACAAAAACCAAATAGATTATAAATCTTCATCAAATAAGCTATGTCTGATAACTAATCTTTTTAAGATGTTCTTACTTTATTATTGCGTAATCCACCTCCAAAGTTATTGCATAAAACGCGCAAAAAATTCGAACTTTCGGACCTTATAACTTAGAAACCAAACACAATTTTACAATGCCAATGATCATCAGACATCTAGTTCGATCCAATAAAGCTATTTTGAGCAAAATTTTGGATGTCTGACAAGAAATATGGGCGTGATCTTCTTTCCCCTTTTGTATGGGGAGATGAGCGGGATGGGCCACCTTAAGGATTTATATTTTGAGTGTTTGAGTGCCTCGGCCTTCCCTGCAGCTGAACCCGCGGAGCAGGAGGAACCGTCCACGTGACTCGCTGCTAACGTGTCGGTGCAGGTAACGTCCCATACTAAGGCCTTCCCTTGCGACCAGGGTAACAAAGTGATGCCATCGGGTCTCTTACCGTCATCTCGAAAGATACCCGTAGGCTCTAAAGTGCTGGGTATCTTGGCGGCCGCAAGTGAACGCTTTAGAAGGTCGTTTATCGATGCATGACGTGATAAACGACCAGCCCTCTTGACGCACGAGAGTCCATGGTAACCGGACGTGTCGACCGGCGAGCCGCAGGGGCAAGTGTGAGGCTGGCATATCCTGATTCCTCCCCGGAGGCAGAAAGCGATGCGTAGCGTGTCTCGATCTAGAAGGGTTCCTAGATGTGCGGACGGATACGCCTGTAGCCACGCACCGGATTCTACCTGCGAGGCAGCCAGGATACGTGCTTTATTGGTCTTGTCACTATTCAGCAGGAGAGCGCTCTGTTTCAGGACAATTATCGGGTAGTCCCAATGTTTTTGTGCTTTTAAGTTAGCCGGTAATGTTTCACCTGGGCACAAAGCCTGCCAAGCCTCCAAGGCCTCATTCATGTACGCGATCTCGTAGCCACATTGTGACGGAGTAAGAATAATTCCCACGAGATCGGCGCAGCTGTGAACAGAGGACAGGAAGGCTGGCAGGGCTATGTCTGAAACTGATCGTAAGCCGGTGCCACCTGATTTTATAGGGAGCGAAATCTGCTTCCATGATTGATCTCCCGTTGTAATATTAATATTCAAAATTTTATTCAAACTATTTCTTAAACGGTCGTCGAATATTTTACTTTTCACTGGGTATTTCCAAAAAGGACAACATCTTAAAAAATATGTCAATTTAGGTATAAAAAAACAGTTTTTTAGTAAATGAAGAGCCATATGAGCGTTCAGGTGTAATAATCTCTCAGAAAACAAATCTAAAACTTTTTCCTTTTTGTTTATAAATGGAACTAAAGCTGATTCCGTTAGTGGGGCTCCAAGAAGAATAATTGAGTCATCATTTAATATTTTGATGTGCGGTAATAATTCTGACACTATTTCATATATTTCAGATTTTCTGGAATCTTGCACAGAGTTACAGAAAAACATTTCACATTTTACTAAATTTATACTTAAACCTATTTTCGAAAGTTCGGTTGTTAACTTTTTTAAATCTGATAAAACCGTTATTAAATTTCCACCAATAGTTCCATCGTCTAAATACCAAACATTAAAATTAGAGCTAAGAGATTTTAAGATTGGATCTATTGCCAAACTAAATATGGCTGGTCCTAGCGGATCTCCTTGTTGACATCCTACGGTTGACTGAATTAAGTGACTGTTGTAATAAAGGTTTGAAGCAGTAGAATAACATTGGTTTAAATATTGAAAAATGCTTGGTACTTGTTTCTTCACTTGTTCTAACATCGAATCTCGTTCGACGGAGTTAAAAGCGTTTCGAATGTCAATTTTCATAATTACCTCGGCATCATTTGTACTTTGTGACATAAAGGAGCGTGTAGCGTGAACTGCAGCTTCACATCCACATCTAGTCCCAAAGCCCAACTGTATCGGACGGAGCGTGTTCCCAAGAGCCTCCGATATAATAGGTCGGGGAAAAAGTCTTTTCGCATTATAGTATGTATGAACTTGTAATAAAATCTCTTTGGCTATACTATTTGTATCTGGCTGGTTTTGGTATCATTGAAAGTTTAAATTTTAAAGAACATATTTCCAAATTCAAATTAGGAAAATGTGTGATTCTCATTTGTTTTTCGTACTGTCAAAATGAGTGAATCTAATGAAGAAATTCGATACATTTTAAAATTTTACTACAAAAAAGGTAAAAATGCAACGCAAGCCGCGAAAAAAATTTGCGATGTTTATGGACCTAGTGCAGTGTCTGTGAGAGTAGCACAAATTTGGTTTAAGCGTTTTCAATCCGGAAATGTTGATGTCAAAGATGCACGTCGCTCTGGTCGCCCTATTACGGATAAAATGGATGCCATTTTTGAAAAAGTGGACCAAGATCGGCATATCAGTAGTTACGACGTAGCTGAAGAACTAGGAATTGACCACAAAACAGTTTTGGCGCATTTGAAAAGAACTGGGTACACAAAAAAGCTCGATATTTGGGTACCTCACGAGCTCACTGAAAGAAACCTAATGAACCGGCTAGACCTCACACATCTTTAGCCACTCAGCAAAAACTAAGAGAGTTTGGCTGGGAGGTGTTAATGCATCCGCCGTATAGTCCTGACCTTGCACCTTCAGATTTCCACCTGTTTAGGTCTCTTCAGAATTCTTTAGGCAGTGTCAGGTTAACATCACGAGAGGACTGCCAAAACCACTTGTCGCGGTATATTGATCAGAAGTCCCAATATTTCTATAGCAATGGGATCATGTCCCTACCTACAAGATGGCAAAAAGTTATCGAACAAAATGGTACCTACATACTTTAGTTAAATGTAAATAAACCATATTAAAAAATGTTTTGAATTTTCTTAAAAAATGCGAAGAAACTTTTTCCCCAACCTAATACTTCGGCATGCTACTTTTGAGCATAACCTACGTAGTGTGCATCCGATGGCGATCGGCCGAATTCCGCCATCCTTCTTATTGAGTGCGATAAGGGATGCACCATAAAGATATTTAGTAAATTCCTTGTTTACCTTGCCCGCTAGCATTAAATTGCACAAATTAGTCAACTCTTTTAAAAGGTCATCTCCTACTGTACCGTTAGAATAATTTATAAGATCTTTTAAGTGTTGTGGACCTAAGCCATCAAATCCCGCAGCTGATCCGTTGGGGAAAGACGCAATAGCTTCCTTGACGGAGCTTTCCTTAGTTACTAAGTATTCGTCATCATCATTCATAGGTATTCGTCATCATCAGATAGGATGCGTGATGGAGTGGGATGTTTCAGCATTAGTGCAGCCAGCGTTTCGTCCGTGTCATCCGCTAATGCATCTTCTGAAGTTAATAATCTCACTGCTCCACGGACGTCGCCGTCAGAAATTTTATCCTCAACTTTCTTGAAAATTGTCGCCTTAGAGTGAAAATTGGTCGGAAGTGACGTTTCTTCTAATTGCGAACTGTAATTTTGGAGATTTTGTCTTATTTTCGAGGTGAGTGATTGTTTATTTCTTCCCTTTTCTTTTGATACGTGCAGTACTTTGTAGGAGAATATGAATAATTCCTCCCACGCTTCCGTGGTATTGTCTGAAGCACATTTCTTGACAACTGCACACAATTTGGATGCCACGGTCGTTCTTGAAGCTCGTGGTATCCTACGGACTACAGGATAGGTAAAACGTAGATATCTGATAGTGTCTTCAAATGTAGGCGGTGTGAAATTTGATGAGGTTGGTTGTGACGAAGGTAAAGCGTTTGCACAAAGTATGGTCGGCCTGTGTTTCTTGGATAGGTGGATGTTGAGGCCCCGGATTCCGTTAAAGGGCCTTCCATCCGCGCAGATAGAGCAATATGAACGATTTTGCGCCGGAACACTGTGACATGCATTTTGCATTGCCTAGATCGCCTAGATCACTGTTTTGTTAAAAATAAACTTCTTCACATCATAAATTCTAATATAAATACTAAAGGACTCTACAATAAACAGCTAAAATAAATTAAAATTGATCAAAGTTTTGTAAAATATTTTTTTCAAATTCTGTCACCTGTCAGTTTTTTGTATTTTATTTTATTTTATTTTAAAGTTAAGATAAGGAACATATGTTCGACATTATACATATACATGACTATTATCTACGTATCAAAACAGCGATTTTATACTTGCACTGTATCTGTTTATCCAGTGAAATTATAAAATAACTTATCTGTGATATTGTAGGAAACTGGGACGAAATAATCGAACATACTTACTTTTCTAATATGAGCCTGTTGTAATGGTTTGGTGTTACAGTTTAATAAATTGGTAAAATTTTATTTTTCTTATTTTAAGTACTGTACAGAAAATTGATAGCGTATTTTGTGTATGAAATCAGATTTTTAAATCCATGTAAAGTAATTTTTAATTTCCGAAATTGGCCATTGCAGACATGGAGAGTACACCCTGGTTCGTCAGTTTCTACTGGCTGCTCTACAACATCACTACGCCCATGGCTTTCCTCATCACCATCTTCTACTGGATCATACTGTATGACAGCGGTAAGTAGCGTCTCACCTATGAAGATATTCTCGCTTCTTATCTTCATACAAACCTAGTATAGGGGAAGGGGAAGTTTTGACAAGGGTGCAAACAATCTCCGAATAAAATCAAGCCAGACGAGATATATGTATTGTATTGTCTAGATGTCGACAACGGCTGGTACCGGTTCTCGCTGGACCTAGCGACGCACGGCGGTAACTCCGCCGTGATGCTGGTCGAGCTGCTGGTCTCGCGGACGCCGTCGCGCTTCCTGCACTTCTATCAGCCCTTCGGCTTCGGCGTCTGGTACGCCGTCTTCTCGTCCATCTACTACGGCGCGGGCGGCCTTGACGAGTGAGTAGCAAAGCTTATATAGCCAACGACGGCTGGTACCGGTTCTCGCTGGACCTGGCGACGCACGGCGGCAACTCCTTCGTGATGCTGGTCGAGCTGCTGGTCTCGCGGACGCCGTCGCGCTTCCTGCACTTCTATCAGCCCTTCGGCTTCGGCGTCTGGTACGCCGTCTTCTCGTCCATCTACTACGGCGCGGGCGGCCTTGACGAGTGAGTAGCAAAGCTTATATAGCCAACGACGGCTGGTACCGGTTCTCGCTGGACCTGGCGACGCACGGCGGCAACTCCTTCGTGATGCTGGTCGAGCTGCTGGTCTCGCGGACGCCGTCGCGCTTCCTGCACTTCTATCAGCCCTTCGGCTTCGGCGTCTGGTACGCCGTCTTCTCGTCCATCTACTACGGCGCGGGCGGCCTTGACGAGTGAGTAGCAAAGCTTATATAGCCAACGACGGCTGGTACCGGTTCTCGCTGGACCTGGCGACGCACGGCGGCAACTCCTTCGTGATGCTGGTCGAGCTGCTGGTCTCGCGGACGCCGTCGCGCTTCCTGCACTTCTATCAGCCCTTCGGCTTCGGCGTCTGGTACGCCGTCTTCTCGTCCATCTACTACGGCGCGGGCGGCCTTGACGAGTGAGTAGCAAAGCTTATATAGCCAACGACGGCTGGTACCGGTTCTCGCTGGACCTAGCGAGGAACGGCGGCAACTCTGATGCTGGTCGAGCTGCTAGTCTCGACCACTGACTAGCTGTGCGTGAGCAAACTCCTCGATCGATTACACTTACCTACATTATATCACATTGATTCGTAGATGCAACCAAAGTCGAATTCGAATAAGTTTCTGTCTCAAAGTTTAATTATTAACCTCACTACTCGACTCTGTGGTTATTAAGCGTGATGCTAAGTAGCCTAGAAATTGCGGGACAAATCGTGCTATACGTATTCAAACCGGATTTGAATCGGATGAATGGCCAAAAAGTCATCTACTTGACTAGCTGATCATATTAATCAATTATAGGTAGGTGTTATGAAAAAACATACGTATTTTAATGCAGTGACACCCGAAATAGAGATTAATTCTAGATTCCTCCCTATCAAATTGACGTTAATCTTCGTGATAGGGTTACAGGATTTATATTTATTTTTACAGTTTTTTATGCAACCTGACATGGATGGCTAATACCACACATCTACCGTTATGATATTAGCCCAATACGCATGATTATCAGAATTAGGTGCCATGGAATTTTACGAATTAGAATACGTGACTGTACGATGACATTAAGAGGCGAATAAAAAAAGAAAGTTTGTAAATAATCAGGTTTATCCTGCTCCGTTCTTAAAATTAGGTTTTATAATTTTCCTAATAGTTTTCCAGAGTTACAGGCAATCATGTGAAGAACTCTAAGAATAAAGGACATACCGGAAATTCGCTAATAAATGACAGAAATAGGCTGACCTACTGAACCCTACCAGTTGTTTTTCCGCATTTTTTACTATGGTTTCGAAATTATGATGACGTGACATAGAAAATATAGCGCCATATTTTTTTTTTAATAAGAAAAAAAAATCGGGTTTGTTAGAACAAGGGACCTAAACTAGAACTGCAGTTGCTGTGGAGGCGGCCGGCGCTCAGCGAGGTGACTAAACGTTATATTCTACGCAATGTTTTGCCTTCAGTTTGCATAACTGGTTCTCAGTAATCTTATCTTGGTTTTTCCCAACCATCGGACTAATTTACAAGTTTCCTTTTTAGTTAACGCAGTCACTTAATAAAGCTTAAACTGAGGTTACATTGATATACACATAAATGCAATTTAGTTCTTTCTCTCTTCGTCTCCTGCTTCTCTTGAAACCTCTATTTTATAACCTCTATAAGGAAAGCAAGCCAAAACGTTTTTCGTAGCTTCATTCTATTAGGTTGGGGAAAAAGTTTCTTCGCATTTTTTAAGAAAATTCAAAACATTTTTTAATATGGTTTATTTACATTTAACTAAAGTATGTAGGTACCATTTTGTTCGATAACTTTTTGCCATCTTGTAGGTAGGGACATGATCCCATTGCTATAGAAATATTGGGACTTCTGATCAATATACCGCGACAAGTGGTTTTGGCAGTCCTCTCGTGATGTTAACCTGACACTGCCTAAATAATTCTGAAGAGACCTAAACAGGTGGAAATCTGAAGGTGCAAGGTCAGGACTATACGGCGGATGCATTAACACCTCCCAGCCAAACTCTCTTAGTTTTTGCTGAGTGGCTAAAGATGTGTGAGGTCTAGCCGGTTCATTAGGTTTCTTTCAGTGAGCTCGTGAGGTACCCAAATATCGAGCTTTTTTGTGTACCCAGTTCTTTTCAAATGCGCCAAAACTATTTTGTGGTCAATTCCTAGTTCTTCAGCTACGTCGTAACTACTGATATGCCGATCTTGCTCCACTTTTTCAAAAATGGCATCCATTTTATCCGTAATAGGGCGACCAGAGCGACGTGCATCTTTGACATCAAAATTTCCGGATTGAAAACGCTTAAACCAAATTTGTGCTACTCTCACAGACACTGCACTAGGTCCATAAACATCGCAAATTTTTTTCGCGGCTTGCGTTGCATTTTTACCTTTTTTGTAGTAAAATTTTAAAATGTATCGAATTTCTTCATTAGATTCACTCATTTTGACAGTACGAAAAACAAATGAGAATCACACATTTTCCTAATTTGAATTTGGAATTATGTTCTTTAAAATTTAAACTTTCAATGATACCAAAACCAGCCAGATACAAATAGTATAGCCAAAGAGATTTATTACAAGTTCATACATACTATAATGCGAAAAGACTTTTTCCCCGACCTATTATTAGCTTTTATATATTTATATTATAATATTAACTTTTTTTACTTTTAAGGGTTTCGTACCCAAAAGGTGAAAACGGAACCCTATTACTAAGCCTCCGCTGTCCGTCCGTCCCTCCGTCTGTCACAGGCCTGTATCTCATGAACCGTAATAGGTAGGCAGCTGAAATTTTCAAAGAGTGTCTATTTATTTTGCCGCTATAACAAAAAATAGGTGAAATTTATAGAAATAATAAAAATTGATGGGCGGTCACATACAAAAAAACGTGATTTTTTTGTGTTAAATTTTGTACGATGGTACGGAACCCTTCGTGTGCGAGTCCGACTCGCACTTGGCCGGTTTTTTGAGTCCACTATTGTTCTAACGGATTGCGATTAAATATATTTGATAAGAAGGTTTTGAGTATTATGCCACCTGCAACATGATAATTCAGATATTTGTGTTTGCTTATACAAATTTAGACTGTTTAAATCAATTTTTTTGGTTGAACGGTTTACAATATAAGTTTAATAACGGTAAATTCCAATACAGTAAAAAAAACTAAAATTAATATGATCATTCGTTAAGAAATAAGTAGCAGTATGTAGGGGTGAGGCATTGAGGAACGGTGACCCATGTTGCATCGAACTTTCATCATATTTATACTCGTTTATCCATCGCTATAATCTATGTTTATCTTACTCATTTTTCCAGAGTCTTTGAAACAATATAGCTGTTTACTTACATAGTAATAACTTTTTTCTGCGTTGCGTCCGTAATAGTTGTCGTTGACACACACGTGGTACCTATACACGATTAGAAGCATCAAATGGGAGATGGGTTTGTCCGTTTCGTATTTAAGACGGTTATACTAGCCAATGCGAATAGTTTAATTGCGTTATTTTCTTGATGTCTATGGAATGAGAACATAAAAAAAATCATGTATAATTCCAGCTAACGTTCTACCAAAACAGAAACAAACATTTTACAGAAATGTATATTTTATGCATGGTTTTTTTTTTAAATCAGGTCTCAAATATATTATTTTTCAAGTTTGCGGCTTATGTTAACTAATATTTATTTCAATACAATTTCAAAGATCTTAACATTATCTACCCATTCAGCGAAGAACATGTTTAACTTTTCCCAATTTCTTTAACGAAACAATAAAAAAACCGGTTTCACGCGTAATCCGGGTTGGTCACATTTAGGAAAGAATTATTTCGAGCTGCTCTAACTAAGTGACGTCGGGCTATTTCGTCTTAATCGCAAAAATTGGTCCAAAATGTTTAGGTATGAGGATGCTCCAATCCCCAAAATCATCAAGAAAACAATAGCGGTCGTATATTAGGAGTGGTGCAATTCGACCACATACAAGATCCAGCAATAAAACATGAGATGAAAAATGCATTGTCATCGCCATTATTGTTGCATGTTGATGCTCTATAGCTTTATGACACAATACTGGCTCGACACTCGTTTTATGTGCCAATAAACATTATTGGCATAACATTATTGGCATAACGAGATCGACATCAACAACTGGGTACCTACTTCAAGACACCGAATACTTCTCGGGAGGCAGAAACTGTTTTTTTTATGTAACTGAACATGGATGGCTAAGCACCACAACACCTACATTTTTTTTATGCAAACCTGACATGGATGGCTAATACCACACAACTACCGGTATATGATATCAGCCCAATACACCACATTCCCGAAGGAATTAGGTGCCATGCCAGGACCTTCCCTTTATGTGAACGGCTACATTGAACTGAATGGAAAACACGGACAATTTTTCATTGCCTCTTCGACCATCTTTTCATCCAATGCGATGGTACCAATCCGGGCGGGCTTAAACCCTACCACCTAGTAGGGGTAGGGGACCTATAGTTTCACATGGATTCCGAACCATGGAGCAGCTCGCATTCGTGACGAAATGCACTTATCGAACTCAGAAAGAGGAAGAAAGTGGTGCAAGTCGGTGCGAGGAATTGAACCCAGACCTCTGGTACCCTAGGCCAGCTCCCGCGCCACTACCGCCCGTGTGTGCTTCTTTCCGACGTTTCGTCCACCACGTTGCGGACGTCATCACCTCGAGGACCGCTGACGTTTCATCCAGTCCGAAGTCAACAACAAACGTCCGAAAGAAATGAGCTTTTACAATGTAAATCCGTAAATATCAAGTATTATGTCGAACAACAGTGAAAATCTAAATAAGCATACTTCCCATAGTAGTTTTAAAGATATTGTCGTCGTTTTGCAGGAACGGTAACGCGTACGTGTACAGCGTGCTGGACTGGTCGCAGCCGGGCCCCACGCTGGGCGTGGTGGCCGCCACGGCGGGCGGGCTGCTCGCGCTGCACGCGCTGGTGGCGAGCGTCGCCGCGCTGCGCAGCACGCTCTCCGCGGCTTTCGTGCGCTGCAAGGGGCACGACCTGCCCGCGGTGCCGCTGGCCCGCGACGCACGCGCCGGCCCCGTTTAACGTGCATCTGTTGGTCTATTCTTGGAATTTCAACCTCAGCAGGCCTATTCTTGTGATTCCGAGCTCATAAGGCATATTCTTGGAATTCCGAGCTCAGCAGGACTATTCTAGGAATTTTGTGCTCAGCAGATCTAATCTAGGAATTCCGTGCTCCGCAGGTCTATTCTTGAAATTCCTCGAGTGAAAGTTTCCTGATTCCTGGGCCCCTAATTTCAAGAATAGGCCTACGGGAATCAGATAAATTTCAGTCGAGAGTACATTTTAGTCGGCCAAAAACCCTATATAAAAGCGTTTTCTCGACTGAAATATTCCTGATTCCTGGGGGCGGAATTCTAAAAAATTACTTCCTGGACTCGCATTACCAGCGATGCTCGGTGTCAAGGCCTTTTCACACGATCCGCAGTAGTTAGCGCTTAAAGCGCTGGTGCTCGTCGTGAAAACTGGCGCTGGAAAATAATCAGTGGCGGCGACCGGAACTCATTCAATAATGCACTAATGACAGTTAGTTCACTTACGGATTCGGTAAGCCCCGGAATTATCAATTTGCATGTCGTTGCACTCAATGGCGTCCTGTGCTGTTCTTACGTATCACTGAAACCAGAGACCATCAGCAGTGAGCGAATTCGTAAGTGAATTGACGGGTCGGCCACACATCATACACACACTAACGGTAACCCGTTAGTGTGTGTATGATCACTAAAAAGTGGCTACGCTGCCCCTGTGCGGGTGAGATTCGGTCGCTACTGCCGTCCTTGCATGCTTCCACGAATACTTCAATACTCGATGATCGCGCGCTAGTGGCGCAACACACTACTTCGTATCGTATGCATTGGCCATGCCTATCCTACGTATTACATGGCTGGACCTGCAGGTCTATTCCTGGCATTCATTAATCAGGAATCCTGAGTTTAGAAAACCGCTTTACGGTTATACCGTTTTTAAAGCGAGTTTTTCGACGGAAAACCGTGATTAATGAAACAAATTATCCTTCGGTATATAATTGTCAATCGCTTTTAAAACTGCTATAAAGGCGGTTTTAGAGACTCAGGATTGCTAATTATGGATTTCCAGGAATAGACCCGCTGCTTTATACGGGGACTTGGGGACCTGTGTTCGCCTGTAATCGGTTTGCAAACCAGCAACTTGATGCATATGTTTGTGATTATATGCCTATTTTTGTGTGTACACTGTTGGCTTACTAATCAAGCGAGGGTTAAAACGCTAAAACCAAAAAGTTTATGTACATACGCTCAATTCGTAGCTATAAGTGATTAAGTTAGGTTTTAATAAAATTGTACACAAATCGATAAAGTTCAAAATAATGTTAAATAAATCAAATATATGCTTAGGGATAACGATAACAAATAACTGCTGACGATGGATCACACACTCACCGTCATCATATCCCAAGACACCGGTTTCTCGGAGGAATTATGTGCCATGTCAGAACATTCTCTTTCTGAGCAGGTACCTACACGGACAAATTCCTATTCGCCGCTTCGACCATCTTTTGAACCATTACTATGGTGATATAAACATACAGTTTTAAATTGATTCTGATGGAACAGCTTCCACGAGTGGCGAAATGCACTTATGATACTTGGAAAGAGAAATAGAGTTGTGGGTGCCTACGAGCCGCTCAAATTTAATTAAAATGTGCATTTTGTGCGTTATTTACAAAATAAGCTGGAAGCACGGAATGGTCGAATTAAATTAACACGGAATAGAGATGCCTTTCCCAATTCCTTAGTTGGAATTGATGTGAAAAGTCTTTGTATTCCGAATTACTATAAGTTTTGTACAATAAGTACATTGATTCCACTGGAAAATTCAGTACATTAAAAAAAAAGATTCCGACGAATTGAGAACTTCCTCCTTTTTTTGAAGTCAGTTAAAAATAAAAAAGGATTTCTTATGTTTGCGACTGAGCTTGTAAGCACAATCTTTGTACACGGTTGATCCTTTTTTTAGGGTTCCGTACCCGAAGGGTACCAAACGGACCATTACTATGGCTCCGCTGTCCGTCCGTTCGTCCGTCCGTCCGTCCGTACGCCTGTCACAGGGATGTATCTCATGAACCGTAAAAGGTAGACATCAGATTTTTTACAGGGTGTGTATTTCTGTTGCCATTATACGTCACATAGTAAAAATAAAAAACAATGAAAATTTAAGGGGGCCACCATACAAGAAACGTTATTTGTTGTGTCAAATCGGAACCCTTCGTGTGCGAGTCCGACTCGCACTTGGCCGGTTTTTAAACTACGTATTTTCGATGTTCAACACATTTTCCATTCTATTTTTGTTAATTATCCATGTTTGGTTAATTTAAGCTATGTACATTGCAAGCTATTCGACAGTGTTCAAATGCGAATATCTTGTAAGTTACTGGCTATATTTTAATGAAGTTTTCACCATTTAAGATAGCACGTCGAAACGGATAAGGATCGTTTTGATAATGGTTATGATGATGACGTGTGAAGAAGGCCTCGTTTTTTTGGTAATTTTGTTACGCTTATGTATATTATGTATATTACAGAGATGTGAAGCGTAATAAAAGAGTACCTAATGGTTTTTACTTGTGGAGTTTTGGAAAAGATACAAATAGATGGCGAAGTTCATCTGAAGAATACGCTAGGTCTCAGTCGAAGAGCTAAACAAGATATACCTATATATTAACTGCATGATGTTTTAAGGTATTAAGGGCCTGGTACTAGCCAAATCGCAAAGTTAGACGAGGCACCCCAAGTTAACTAACTAAGTCTGACGATTATAAGTGTCATCCTTACAATATATGATTCCTTGTCTAGGAATCGAATTATTTTCGTTAATGTATGTTTCCTTTTTCTATACAAAATACATTGCGGAAACGGGGTCCATTTCCGAACTTTTTTGACTAAATGTAGAAATCTAAAAGCAAATGGAATTTTTTGTTTATGCATATATGCTGTTTTTGCTTATATCTAGAAATCGAATTACTTTCAGATTTCTAATGAGAAAAATCAACTTTTTTATTTTTATTATTATTTAAATAAATGATGGAATAAAAAAATATTAACAATCCATTATCAGTCTGGAGTTCTATTTGGATTTGCTGAAGCGTTTCACTACATATTATTACATTTGTTAAAAAGTGCATTTGTATGGCGCGAGTAGTTGGCTAGTCCTAGCGCCTTAAGTGAGAACATATGTTTCGGTAAGATAAAAACGTAAGTTAAGCGTATACAGATTTTATATGATATAATAATTAATCAGATTTAAGTATTAATTGTACATATGGAAATGGCTAAATGCGAAGCGAATTATGTTGTATGTTGATCACAGATTTTCGAGGATTCAGTCACGTTTTTTAAACTTTCCAAGTAATACTGTAACAAATGTTTTTTTTTATTATTTGTTACGACTACTACTGGCCTTAATAATATTATTTTATTTGTTTTATCAATCAAACGCAATGAATACTTTTCGATCCGGTTACAGCGAGGGTGTCTATCATTCTCAGTAATATCAGGTAATCTTAGTCCGGGGAATATAGTGGGAGGTGGGAACGTAAGAAAATTATTGGAAATGCTATCAAATTCATGGTAATTTCGGGAAATCATACAAAAATTCTTCGTCCTGCATGATTTTCGAAAACATATTGCAGCATTCCACTCGAATTGGGTGCATAACTTTAATTTTAAAAGACTACCCTCAGAATGACCTTTTTCCTCATTCGAAATCCCCTCTCAAAAAAAGCTAATTTAAATACTTTTTGGATTTTCTAGCAATCTTGTAGTCTTTAGTAATCTTACGAAATCCCAGAATATTTGTTAATCTCAGGAATCTTTGGTAGTCCTTTAAGAATCATGGAATAGGTAGTCCTTGGGAATCTAGAGCTCACAAACACATCCTGATAATAATGACTTCTGAGTGGTCAGTCTGAGTTCTCACCTAAATTGGCGTTTAGGGCAAACCGATCGACTAGCGTTTTCTCCAAACTCCATACAAGTTTTTACTAGATATTCTGTGGTTTTACTTTTTCTAGCTGTCAAAGTCAACCGCGGACTTCCGATTTGTATGAAAACGCGGAGTGGACGTAAACCGCAACGTCGACGTATTTACGGCAACGTTGAGTAAGCTGTCAAATCAAGCTCGGACGCTGCGCGCGCTCTTCAATTTCTCCATACATTTGAAAACGCCAGTCGATCGGTTTTCCGTAACGCCAATTTAGGTGACAACTGAGACTACAGAGTGGGCAGTCTGAGTTCTCACCGAAATTGGCGTTTACGGCAAACCGATCGACTGGCGTTTTCTCCAAACTCCATACAAGTTTTTACTAGATATTCTGTGGTTTTACTTCTTCAAGCTGTCAAAGTCAAACGCGGACTTCCGATTTGTATGAAAACGCGGAGTGGACGTAAACGGCAACGTCGACGTATTTACGGCAACGTTGAGTAAGCTGTCAAATCAAGCTCGGACTCGCAAATGTTAGTTCGCTTAACGCCCGCTGCGCGCGCTCTTCAATTTCTCCATACATTTGAAAACGCCAGTCGATCGGTGTGCCGTTACGCCAATTTAGGTGACAACTTAGACTACCGGCTCTGGCTCTGGTAATAATGACACCACTGATCGTGGTGATTAAAAACCTTGTATTTTTATTATGATTGAGGCCTGAGATTTGTTAAGTTGGAATGTTTATTTGCAAGTGAAATTAATATTGTGTGTTTACGTAATTACAAGTACTTATTAAATGTTTTTATCAAAACATGGAGGTGATGAAATAACTCACCTCCATGTATCAAAAATTATAGCTATTAAAATGGCAATATGAGTGCGTTTTATTTATAAAACTTTGTGTATCTGGAATCTAGATGTTCCAGCAATTTATTCTAACTTTCATTTCAGTTATCTAAACTTTTTGATAGTCAAACGTTACAACGATACGTGACAAAACTCCAGCAATTTTACGGTTTGAGAAATGCATTAAATCCGAAAAAAAAATTGTTTGCACCGTAATGAAATATTTCATCGTGTACATAATGTTTGCAACATTTAGTGGTGCCCGGAAAATACAGAGGTTTAAAATGAAAAAAAAAACAATCTTTGGAAGTCGTAAGTTAGTATAATTTGGAAACTATAGGTGCACATTTTTAAGGTTCTACCACAAATCTGGGGTTCTACTGTGAGTTCGAAACATTTTCATGGTTATGAAAATGCGGAATATGTTTTAAACTGTATTTTCATAAATATCTTTATTATGAAGGATTCTTAGTTTTAAGCATATACATTAAATATTAATTTCATATTCCGTGTAGTTTTGAGAATATTTCAAAAGTAAATATAAAAAAAACCTACACATATGTCCCGAAAATCAACGTGAAGCGTCAAGCAGCTACTGGGTGAAATACCAGATTTTTCTAGTTCTTATAAAACAAATGTTACTTGGTTTAGTGGAAAACCACCCTGCTATTCATCACAGTCACTAAATGAACCATGGACGTCATTGGTTTATTGAAAAAATAAGTTTGTGTGAATCATGTTTTTTATTTTTACATGATAATTTAACAATAAAATACATTGCCTATTTGAAACTAAATTCCGATTTGAGAATCTGAAAATATTAAAAGTATTACGTATTACTTACTACCTTGCATTCAATTGATTGTGATAATTCTAGGCGTCATTTCTTTGACATTGAAGAAAAGGAGTTGAGTATTTTTGTAATGGAAGCTGGACATTTAGATTTCCACCGTATTTGTAAGGCTATTAGAAGTAATTGTCGGGTAAGACCACCAGAAATTTAGGACAGGCATGAAGCCAAAAATAACCTAAAACCAAAGCCAACTTGTACGTTCAAAATGAAACAACTTGTACGTTTAAAATTTAAATTAATTTATTGCTTTTATATCCATTAATGCATTTTACGATAAAATATCTTCACACACACCTTCACTATTGAAAGAAAAAGAATCCCATCACATTGATCCAAAGGTGAAATGTAAGTAAGCAACGGGCATAACTTTCCAAGCTCTAGTAATATAATTATTGCTGTGCCTTAAATAAACAGATCATTTATCACATATATTATTAAACTTTTCCTAGACTTCGTCTAGATAGTTTTAGGAACTGGCTCCTACTTACCTAACATTAAACACAATATGAACTGACGCACCGCCCTTTAAAACATATTGTTAGGCAGTTAAAATTCTGCACTGGTAGATAAATTCTCACTTCTGATCCTACTCTTTTCAAATAAATCGTTCACACAGAACAATAAAAGTAGCAACTTCTTTTTTGAGATGACAATGAGGAAAAAAAACCTCTCACTTGGTGTTACTGTTCTGACCCAAAAGACATATTGTAAATATTTTACGGAATATAGACATATTTTGTGGAAACGGATATGAGTAAACAAATCAGAGGAAACATATTGTAAATAGATTCACTGGATCTGAATTTCTTGACAAATACATATTTCTGATTACATAACAGTTTTTTCTCTGTATTTCTCAGGATTAGTAATACAGTCGATCCTGAACCATTGCATGATCAAACGTTGATCAGTCGATCCTCATGATCGTAGTTTCGAACAGAGATCAGTTTTTAGTGTTCAGAGGCGAGTATTCTTGCAAGTTATTATTAAAAACTAGTTTGTAACATGCTTTTTTTATTCAATGCAAAGTGCATATATTAAATATAGTATTGCATGAATTACGAATAAAACTCATAATGATGTACTAGATTGCCTCAAATAACAAATTCTAAATGGTAACTTAATCGGTAAAATTGTAATGATTTGAAGTACGATATAGTATGTAGTAAACATATTCTCATACCATATTGGAAAAAAATACTTTAAGAGAAATCGTATTTCTATTATAATTCCAACATTTTAGTCGCAGCTTCTAAAGTTTGTCTATTATTAAAAAAAAGTCCGTGTCTTCTGGTCTTCTTCGAGGATGACTATGATGCTTCGATTTCAATTGTGAATATTTTTTTTAAATCTTAAGACTGCTACTAAATGCTTGGAGTTATCATTGAGTTTTGATGATCAAGCCAGTGCTGACTGGGTGCCCTAAATTGTTTTTGCAGTTTTACAGACAAACAACTAGGAGTAGAATTAAGGGCTAGTCTGGTGATACGTACTAAGTACTTTCCCAAAAAAAAGTTTTGTTGACTTTAAAATGGCTCACGCATTAAAATAATTGACTTTCTTTCAAAAAGCCTTAATAGTGATATGAGGTAAGATATACGGTATTTATAAATAAATACTTACACGTGTATGGTAAGTGTGGATATGATAATTATATATATTCTAACAAACCCATTTTACATTTACCATATTCGCTTCATGATATTGTTATATGAATGATTCATTGTTAAGTAGCTCATGTGCTTGTATCATTGTATCTTTACTAAACTCATTTCTTTGAAATATGAACCTATAATGCAAACTTACACCCTATTGACAATACTGATTAGTATCGTCAAAGACTTAAATATTTATACTAGATAACGATAAAAGAGATGGAACCGACTGATACGGACACTTTTTTGGAATGTTTTCAATCTTACGGACAAATTGACAGTGATGATTACGCGTATAAATGCAAAATATTCTCATGCAATCAATGATTCCGCTTTTTAATACCGCAATAATGTTTACTTCGTATTAAAATAACATAGGCGCATCTTCCTGGTTTTTTTAATTGTACGCAGTAATATTATATTTTGTAAATAGAAAGTGTACCTCGGTGCTACATAGTTTTTGAACTGTTATCTTACACATCTTTGGCTACATCCGCCTTGGTGCATCCTATACATATATCACATACGTGCCATTCTCACTTATTTCATTACTGGCCTTAGAAAACCATGATCGTTCTATGAACATAAATTACTTTGATCTATCGGCTCTCCCTCTCTCGGTATTAGGACGGGTGTTAAACCTAACTGGAGAGCTCGTCCACGAGTCACTAGAAATAGCACTGAACGTTGGTCAAGGGTTGTAAAATGACGAGGGCTTTATGCGGGGTCCTCAGCTTCTGTGGAATCAATCGTCGAAATGGTAGTTACGATTTTTCAGGGCATCAAACCGATCATATCCACTAGACAAAGCCAACCAGACAGCCGGATGTCGCACGGGAACGCGGGGAGAGGTGTTATAACTTTCCTTACTACATAGGAATGCTCCCAATTGCGACAAAGTCTTGTAACTTTGCTTCCCATACTGGAATGCTCCCAAGTGCGACGACATGTTGTAACTTTCCTTCCCACATCGGAAAGCTCTCAAGTTCGACGACAACGTGTTGTAACTTTCCTTCCTACATTGGAATGCTCCCAAGTACGACGACGTGTTGTAACTTTCCTTCCCACATTGGAATGTTCCC
The DNA here is from genome assembly GCA_946894095.1 of Incurvaria masculella. Classification (NCBI taxonomy): domain Eukaryota; kingdom Metazoa; phylum Arthropoda; class Insecta; order Lepidoptera; family Incurvariidae; genus Incurvaria; species Incurvaria masculella. The sequence continues at coordinate 21,924,722 of OX335646.2, forward strand.
AAGTGCAACGACATGTTGTAACTTTCCTTCCCACATTGGAAAGCTCTCAAGTTCGACGACAACGTGTTTAACTTTCCTTCCCACATCGGAATACTCCCAATTACGACGACGTGTTGTAACTTTCCTTCCCACATTGGAATGTTCCCAAGTACAACGACGTGTTGTAACTTTCTTTCCCACATTGGAATGTTCCCAAGTGCGGCGACGTGTTGTAACTTTCTTTCCCACATTGGATTGTTCCCAACTTTAATTCTCATATATTGGAATACTTTCAAGTGCAATTCAGCTCGGTTCGGTGAGCACTCCCACCCATATCACACCCCTAGGAAGTCCGCCTGTCCGAGGCGCGGCGGCGGCGACGGCGCCTCCCCGATCACTCGAGACTGACGCGCGCGGAGAGCTTGTCGCGGTGCGCGGCCGGCGGCGGCGGCGGGGCGCGCGCGGTGAGGTAGCGCGCCCCGAGCCGCGCGCGCGCGCACGCCAGCAGCGCGGCGAGCGCGTGCGCCGCGCACATGACGGCCGCGCACACGGCGACGAAGGCGAGCGCGGTGGACGGCCGCCGCCAGTCGAGCGCCGGGTAGATGGCGGGCTCGCCGGCGCGCCCGGTGCCTCCGGCGAGCTGGTACACGCCGCTGAACGCGCCGTACAGTGTGCCGAGCGCGATCGTGTAGAGGGCGTGACAGGGGCGCACCGGGTGCGACGTCACCAACACCTCGAGCAACATCACGAGCGAGTTGCAGCCGTGCACGAGCACGTTCAGCACGTTCAACTTGTGGATGGCTGCAAGAGAGTACAAACTATCAATATATAAAAATCGATATGTTGGTATGTTATTTATGGACTCCAAATAGGCAGGACCGATCTTGATAAAATTTTCAGGCAATTTTCAGATTAGTCAGGCGGGTGACTCTGTGAAGTTTGGATTCATTGAATCAACAGCATTTTTGTTTTGTTTTTTGTGATTTGCTCATAACTGCTCAAATCACACTAACCCCAGGGCGAGCACGGAACTAATTTCTCTCGAAAGTCCCGTTTAAGAATACTCAAATACGAACTGTTATCCCATACTTTGGCAGAAAAATATCAGTTTTTAATTGCATGAGCGCGAAGCCAGGGCGGGTCGCTAGTAGATCATAACCACATAGTAGGCAACACCAGGATTACCTCGATAAAGGTAGCTAATGTACAAACAAACTTGCACCCACCGGGGTCGTGGACGACCAGCCAGTAGATGAGGCTGATGACGAAGGCCAGGTCGGTGGCCACGGTGTGCGCGAGCCAGTACACGCGGCACAGCAGCGGCGTGCGGCCCCGCCAGCTCCGCTCGGACGACGACGTGCCCTCGTCCAGCTCGAGCGACTCGCTGCCCCCAGACTCGCATGCTGCAACAGATTTACAACATTTAAAATCCCCAGACACCATTTCTAGCTTCCGAGCAATACGATCTATACTTAGGATACACAAACAGCAGGATCATTGTGGTCATCATCTGATTGTCATCTAGCTATTTGCTAGAAAGTCTAATTAGTAAGTCATTGAATAGCACCGGGGTGATGGGTTTCCTCACGATGTAAACCTTTATCGTAAATCATTAGGGTAACACATGTAAATTCACTTATCAAAGTTGTAAACTAGATAGACTAGGAGGTCGCGATAAAAATGGTAACGATAACGTAAATGGCTGAAACTGGGTTCACGGGATAAAGTACAACCCTATGAAGCTAAATGTGTCGTTCTGCCTGTTCCAAGTGGTTGCGTTACGTAGATAAGGCGTCTGAAAAAGTAGTTATGGTGACAAAAAAATACATATGATAAGGTAAATTGATGCAAATGACGAAGCATGAAAGTATCAATACATACTTACTTAGCAATACAAAAACTGAACAAATCTTTGGTTGCATTTGGTAGTTATAGGCGATTTAGGTTACAGATATAACTTTAGGTCTATTTAAGTATTTAATTAAGTAACCGTCTGGTTATTGTTGTATAATTAATAGGTATCAATGTTTCCAGATAATCAGTATATTAATCAGCAGGTACATACCAGCATCTATTTTATATAGCCAATCTAGAAAACGCAACCACTTGGGACGGGCAGACCGACATATTTAGCATCAGAGGGTTGGTCTCTAACATGAGAACCCAGATTCAGCCATTTACCTTATCGTGACCAAAAATGACGTTACCTCCCGGAATAAGAAAGATGGTGGTACAGCTCCGAGTATCGAACCTACGCCTTCCGTTTAAACCCGCTAGGCCCGACTGTCGGTGAAATGAGGCTAAGGTGGGACCTTGGAATGGAATACGCAAGAATTTGGTTGCGATTATGCATATATGTATGATATCATATTCAGCCAGAATATAGATCATACTTTAACCAAACGTACTTCCTTAAAACATCGGGTTTTCGCTTAATTGGAGAATGCTCAATGAAATTCCATAGACGACCCTAGGTTGTTTGTTTGTTGGTTACTAGAAGGATGAAACAAAATAATAAGGTGGGTCAAAAGAGAAGTAAAAACTTTTAAAATGAAGAAGATCCGAGAAGCTAACATACGGCGGGTAGCTACAAGCTAACCTACCTACCTACTTATCGATGATTCGCGAACCAAATTAAACTTCGACATTGAGTGCTTCGCATCTGCAGACAATTGACAGTTGGAAATCGAAACCAATAACAACAATTAAAACGAAGGCCCCGTCATTGACACGGAGACGACGGCGAAACGACTTTAATTGGCACCGAATTTGAACCAATCAGCCTCCATTGCATTGTCGCGCAGCGTATTGAACCTTTGCGCACGCACATTGAGACTTGAGCAGCTTGTAGCTCAGAGCTCGGGGTATTGCTACTCATGCATTTGTTCAATCCCCGCCCATTCATGCACCACTTTCTGAGTTGGGTTTCTGAGTTTCTCTGTCTGAACAATTATCGTTTTGTTGGCAAGAATGGCAATGGATCCAATCCAGCTAGATCCAATCCTTGTTTCGAAATACATACTTTGAAACTTTAGCTCTCCTTCCTACTAGGTGGTAGGGTCAAGCTCGCCGGGGTTGGTACCTACCATCGTATTGGATTAAACTATGGTCGAAGCGGCAATTAAAAAAAACATGTTTTCCATCCAGTTCAGTGCAGCTGTGCTCTTAAAGGGAGGGTCTTGGGAAGGCAGCTAATTCCTTCGGTAATGTGGTGTATTGGGCTAATATCATGACGGTAGTTGTGTGATATTTGAATCTTTTGACTACACATGAATGTAACTGTAATTCCTATAATTACAACCGTCTTGCAACGTTAAAATAGAGCCAACTAAGTAAGTTACTCTAACTGAGTAAAAACAGTTGGTCTTTAATGTCATAACATTAAACGTTACCGTATATTTTCGAGCACTTACATATTGAGAGCGAACGTTCACCCCAGCTCCTGAGGACGACGGCCAGCGCCAGCGCGGCCTGGATCACGCACAGCATGAACCCCCAGTTGGTGAGGTAGATGAACCACTTGAAGTAGTTGAGCTGGATGTTGGGATTCGCCGGGTAGATCTCTTGACACGCGAATGAAGTGATCGCCGTCGAGAGCAGCGCGATAAGGAGAGTCCACCTGCAAAAAGGGTTACCAGACGTCAGGATGTATCCTGATGTCAGGTGTTTGAGGGTCTTGTCAGAAACGATTCGGTCTTTTTGTGGAAATGTGAGGATTTTTCGAGTTCGAACTTTTTTTGGTCATGTTATTTTCCGAGATATTTTTTAGGGCAGCTGACTACACCGTTGGATTTTAAGACAACTGACCTTTTATTCTGGTCATGAACATTTTTTTGGAAAGTCGCCTTTTTGTCAGGACTGATTTGATTCTCATGTGGTAATGCTACTTGTAAAGAAGAATAGTAACCTTTTTTTTGAAGCTTAGGAATCCTTTAAAACCTTGTCAGGTTTGCCATGGATGTATGGTTTGGTGCCCATGCCAGACGTGTGTCGTAGCGTAGGGTAGTCAATAAACGATATCGTCTTTATGAATACTCAAATCTTCTGGGGTTACACCTAGTGCTAGTCAAGAAAGAAGATGTTTTATTGTAAAACTATGCCCAGGAACATAAATGCCGTGCTCAGGAAGTGTAGAACTGAATATAGATGGGAATACTTCATTGTTAAGTTGTGTAATGTATAGAAAGTACACTGCACTCGGATTTGTCAATTATTTGATCAACAAAACACAGCGAAGAAGAACTGGCAAGAAATATCGCTGGAGTTTTTTTTCAACATCCGCTTAGTCTAAGTTTACAAAGGCCAAACAAGTTATAAAGGAGGTACCTGTAAATGAGGTAGGCTCGGCTCTTGGAAGCGAGCTGCCACTGGCACCTGGCGAACTGTTGCGGCGGCACGTGGTGCAGGCTGAGCAGACGCCGCGCCAGGCGGCCCGCGGCGCGCATCGAGCCGGCGCCGCGGCACTCGCTCCGCTGCGGTACTGCAACCAACACACCCAAGTAGGAGGCGTCAGTCGCGTTTATAAAAGAAACCTTCAGGGGAGTCACCATGGTAAATAAACTCGCCAGGTGCATTGGAAAGTGGGTGAAAAATATTACGTTTACTTGCCGTTCTATGACGAAATGCAACTAAACGTCTGATTTAATAATTTTCTTGCCCGTTCACCTGGAGAGTTAATTTACATTGGTAACCAGATCAGAATTTGGGAGCGGCGTGCCTCGTTCTCTCGCGGGCTAAGCCCCGATTGCACGGAGAGACGGCTGAGTTATTCAATGTTCAAACACGTTACTTTTAGAGAACCGCATGGAGTTCCATTTCATTCCAAGTACCTTCCATACTGTCAATACAAAATGACGTGTCGATTTTGATTTTTTGTCCTTCCGTGCACTCGGCCCTAAATCTTATAGAATATAGATGTCTGTTTACCTCTTTTTAGTGTCGCTTTTTCGTTTAATCGAGTTTCAAATCACAACGAAGCTAAATAAGTTTTCACTTTAAAAAAAAAATGTGCCAACTCGTTTGTCTCATAGACGGCGCCTAGCCAATTTTACATACAAAAACGGGAGCGCGAGTGACTTCGGTTACGAGTTCGCTCACTAGTGATGATCTTGAGTTCCAACGACACGTAAGGAACACGTAACATCTAGTGCAACGAACATTCAATGTTGCCCGTCCCGAATTCGTAAGCACTACAGTTAGTGATTTTGTACTAACTCGTGACTACGCTCCCACCAAACGAATGAGGTTTGATCGCTACTCCCGTCCTTTCATGCTCGCTGGCGCCGCCAACCTACCTGGACGCAGTAATCGAAATGTCCCGTGGGCTCACATATTAGTATTATTTCAATTCCGTAGATTGGATTACCGATAACTACCAGAGTTGACTGATGTTCCACGGAGCCGCGTGTGAGGCGGGAGGCGGAAGTAAGGGAGGGGAGGAGGGGCCGTCGTCCCATTAATAATTCCGCGATGTCGGACGGCCTCGGCCCACGCGGGAACAGCTGCTCCTACCTCGTTACTACCGATCCTGTGCAGTGATGATGGGAAACAGATGTCAAAAGTTACACAACGAACATTATTTTAGGGAAATCACTCAGGGGAATCATTTTGTCTTTAAAACTTTGATCGACTGTCCTACTAGGCGTCGTCCCATCGCTCCATGCAACCAGACTTGGTGGCGCTTCAGTGGCCTTCGCCACAGCCGTAGATCGCGTTGCCACTGGGCTAGACTAGGCTCGATCTCTCATTATTGATTTTTATTGCGTTCTTTGATTCTTTTATAGGTACTTTCTTTCTTAGCCTATACTTACTTTATTTATTTTTTATGCTTTTATACTATTCCTTCTTCAATTATACCAATTAAATCATAATGCATGAGGAATTGCAATGTTTCGAGTTTGATCAAGTCAATACGCCACATGTCTTATTATTGTAGTTTCGTTGTAGGAAACCTCTGAGAAAAATTATAGCACTCGCTATGTAACTAAAGATCATAGTAAAACCATAAGAGTGCTAACTTCTTTATTACGCACAAAGATGAGTGAATACCATGAGAGAATGATAAATTTTCAGAGGTGTCTCTCCAGCAAAACTACTATGGTAGTTCTAATGTCAATACAAAGAGATTGCAGATTGTAATGTCAATGGCCGATAACATTGAGATATCTTGTGCTGAAGCGGAAAAATATTATTGGGGTGTTCTGTCAAGAAGGGTCTACGACGACCACTGCTTCTACTGTTGGATTTCTATCTCTTCGTCAAATATTTTCTCCTTATTTAGATCTCGTGTGCCCTCAACCGTAGAGCTTTGCATTATCAGCTTAGTTCGCCTCTTGATAGATTTATTCTTCATAATTTGAAAAAAAGTTGAGTGAAAAAAGTGAAATAAAAGTTTTGTCGTGGAAGAGATAACTTGGCCCTGTACCGGTTATAGAGAAATATCGATAAAACTTACCCCATGTTCTTATACGACACGGTAACTTATTGATTTGAAGCTGCAACGACCAAAGAGCATGGCATGAACGAAGCAGTGTCGTAGAAGGAGAATCTCGCAGAGACTTCGTAGATAAATTCGTCATTTTTAGTATTTTTTCTTGTGACATATGTCTTATTGAAGGCAATTTGCCAATAAAGTTTTACTTCTGCGTTTTGTGCCACTCTCCTTTTCGTGTTGATGGTATGGATGAAATGGAACCTGGAAACTTCTTGTATGCTCAATAAGTAAGTAGGTATTTGGCTAGTTTTACATACGTCCAGACGCTGGAGTCTTTATTATAACAAAGGCGATACAATAATAGTAAATATGACGAATATATGGCAAACAAGAGAATGAAGAGAAACTACTTCCAACTGAAAAATAAAACAATAAGTACAACAAAAACTTGAAACTGGCGAAGACAGAGCGCCTAGAAAAAGATGAACAATGGATGAGCAATTTGGAGGTGATCGAATGCATTTCAAATATTCTGAGAATATCGTAAATATTGTTGAATTGTTACATTTTTTTAATTAGAATACAACATTAACCAGTTTATTAAAAACGTTTATATTATTCACTGATTAAAAATCAACGCTTGCCTATAGTTTTCCCGTTTAACATTATTTTACAGAATTTGTTCCTTACAAGCGAAATTATTGGCTAGTGCGTATTTTATCTCACAACTAAGGAATTCGATTGGCAGCTAGAATTTTTTTTTAAATCTTAAAATTGCCGTTTTTAGTTTTTAATAAAATCGGGCCACGACTACTTTTTCGCTATTCCTTATAGTTTTCGATTTGGCCACGAAGTCACACTTGAAAATGCAACCTGTAAATGTTTAGTGCTAATTAATATTTTTGTGATCGCTTCTGTGCAATGTTAACGATTGAAAAAGTGACATACGTAAAGTAAAGAAAACTGTGCTTACTAGTGCTGTGTATGTACACCCCGAGATACTGTTTCATTGTAACTATGCTGTAACACAACCCCGAACTCGTGTAAACTCAAGTTACTGGAATTTCTGTCCGACTTTCGGCCCCACATTTGGCGACGCATTCTCGTGCACGAGCGGTACAGTCAGCCAGCTGCATTATTGACTTAGCGAAGAGCGAAGTTCGAGCTAAGCATCTTCATTTCAGATTGGGCAAAAATGCTTTTGTATGTCCGGCTGTACTCCTCTACAGGCCGCATTTCTCAACAGAATCTCGTGAGATTTTGCGAGCAGGTTCGATAATTATAAAGAATTTTTAGTCAAGCCATTTTTTTTTATTTTAATGCCAAATGTTCAAAAATAAAAACTCGCGAAGTCCACAGCTCAGGGAGCCACTAGTTGACCGAGCGAAAAGCGAAGCTCGAGTGAGATTTTTTTTTAAATTTCCAGAATATTTACCTTACTTAGGTATGTAGATTTTTGTGAGTTTTACTGATAACGACTTTAATGTTTTCACATAATGTACTTCGCTCTTTAACATCAAAATATGATACGAACGAACCTTAATAAATGTATTCTGATGCTGCCTGTACGCGTAATGATGGTATCTTTTTACAGACAGGAAGGCAACACGCTCAGTTGCGCTGCGGGCGCGGGCGGTAGGTAGGTAGGAAGGTAGATAGGCACAACTAGATCGTTGATTACCTGCCAATGCGCAAACTGCTCAACGCCAATGCCATATTGATCTAGCTAATCATAGTGGCGAGAGACAGTTCGCGGCAGCAGACTCGGGAGCAGGCGCTGCTGCTCCTACTAGTTACCTGCTATTAATTGATGCACGAAAATTATTCTTCGTATTCAGAGTGGGCGGACTAACTTAAGCACGCGTATTAAGGTCAGACTAAACCGGTTTTTGTATGGTTAGTCCGGTGATAATCTCGTACTAACTTTTGACAGGTGCTGTCTGAATACGACTGTATATTTTTAGGGTTCCGTAGCCAAAGGGTGTCAGCGGAACCCTATTACTAAGCCTCTGCTGTCCGTCCGTCCGTCAGTCCGTCCGTCCGTCCGTCCGTCCGTCCGTCCGTCCGTCCGTCCGTCTATCACAGGGCTGTATCTCAGTAACCGTAATAGATAGACAGCTGAAATTTTTACAGAGTGTGTATTTATTTTGCCGCTATAACAACGAACAGGTAAAATTAAAAACATATTAAAATTAAAGGGAGCCCCCTGTGTGCCCCCAAAAACGTGTTTTTTTTTGTATTAAATCTTTTACGATGGTACGGAACCCTTCGTGTGCGAGTCCGACTCGCACTTGTCCTTGCCTGTCTTTTCGCATATAACTTGAGAAGCACTTACCTGATTTCAGTGCGATTATATCTATAACTTAACTCTTCCAATAACGTATAGGCTAGTTAGCATAAGGTTAAATGGACAGATCCTTTATGAACCTCCGTGAGCAGAGGGTTAAATGCCAATTTCTTTCTTAAGGCTATATATGACGCTAACCTCCAATATTTTGGGGCTATTGTATCTCAGCGTCGGTTATGAATAAACAGCCGTATAAAAACCTAAATATCAAAGTTTGGACTATTATCTACTAATGTATTACCGTAAAACTGTTTAATTGCGTTGCTTATTTTCTTTAAAAAAATAAGTATGTAAACACCTATTTACTAGGTTATCAAGCCGGGCGCGGCGCTTGGAAACTATAAATGCTTTAGACAATTTATTTTTTTGTACAAGATCACATATTATCTAGTAAATAAGCGTGATGCCCTTAATATGTGGCGATTAAGCTAATCAGCAGTAGGTGAAAATGCCCTTAGCCTGTTTTTCACCAAGTGCTGATTTATTTTAATATGAGAGAAGTAAAAAATAAATTGATTTCCGACTGCACAGGTATAAACAGGTAGGTCAAACAATTTTTACATAATTTCAACCAATTGGGGCCACATGACAGGACTATTTCATTTGGAAAAGTGACTGACGAATGCCACGGAAATTTTCACGCAATCGAATTGCGTGAACATTTCAGTTTAAGATTTCAGTGACATTCTTATCAACAAATATAACTATTTAAACGAGTTTAAATAGAGCAAGTTTGGAGCCAATTATTTGATTTTAAAAATCGGTAAGTAACTGTTAAGTAAGTTTTTTAACTACTTCGGCCTTAGTTAAAAAACTTAAAAGCATACGATAAAAAAAATCCGAACATTTACAAATACATATTTATAACATCTCTGACATATTGTTGCGATCAAAGCTTGTTTCATATGCGACTTAGGTTGCCAAAATGAATACCTAACATTGATTATTGTTTATATTATAAACTTACTTAATTATTTTGGACGCTGTTTTTCCGGATTCACAAACAATGAAAAAAAAAATTTTAACGTTTTCATAAACTTTTTTAATTCCAGTGGAAACGTAACATCAAATGCACGGATCATCTGCGACTATTTCTACCTTCGCCACGAGATTCAAAAACGATAAGGCCGGCCTTGGTCTGAACCCTGTGTCGGAGAAAGTTGTTAATAGAATAAAGTCAATATTTATCCAAAACGCGTGCTCTGCTGTCTCAGAACTATTTTTATTCCCGAAGTTAAGGCGCTTGTGCGCTCGAGACACATCGCCGGCTTGATCCATTGCCATTTACAAAATTATAAATACTAAACTGCATATAACTAGAACTTTGGTCGGATCAAGAACGTCTTCACCATGGAGAATGCTCGTCGGAGCTGCATAACTCTGTACTTTCGTCCCCTTTGAAAATCATTGATAAAATGAGCATATTCACAGTCGAATATCCAGAAATATGAACCCACCGATCTTCTAGATACGTCATCTATAGGGTCGCAAAACAATGAAATAAACTCCCTTCCGAGGAATTTCCTTCAAAGTACATCCTTTAAACATGGTCTGAAGAAGCACCTGACAGGCCGGCATGGTTTACGTTGCCCTCCTGTTAGTTCGAAATCCCATGGGCGTCATCGGCTCATACGTTCGAGACATATTGCCGGCTTGATCCATTACCATTTACAAAAAAAAAAAAAAATTAACTGCATATAACTAGAACTTTGGTCGGATCTGAGGTGACGCGACCTTCCATCATATCGTCGTCTTCCGGTGCCTGTACGGAGAACGCACAAAATAATGAGTGAAGTCGGGAGGTTTTCTAGAGGTTTCATCGTGCTGAATTATTGTTTTTGAAATGAAAATAATTAGGATTTTTTCGGCCTTTTCTCTTGGAATTTGGACAACTCCGAAGAGATTATCTCAGAAGAGGTATCTCTCTGTATTCTATCGACTTTACCAAGAACGTAAAATAATAACAATAATACAATTTAAAAAACCTAAAGCATTTCAGCAACGTTCGTCGCCATCGTTTACGTATTGTTGTATTATAAAGATGAATTTAACAAGAACAAGATTGCCTGGTTTTCACCAAGTGCTAATTTATTTTAATCGACACTGCTAAGAAAGGACCTGAATAGGTATGTGGCGATTAAGCTAATCAGCATCAGGTGAATAAGGCCCTAAGGCAAATTTGAGCATTTTTTTAACGACTCATTACTTCGAATAATAATAACAAAGTATGTTTAGTAATAATGGCTCCCAGCAATTTATGTCATTCTCGGTTCAGATGTCATCGCAATGTTTCTGATACGATACCGGCAAAATCGAGTGTTTCAGCTGAATGCATGTAACTTAAATCTTAGCATATTATAAAACATACATAACGATTAGCAAGAGCAACATAGGATTGGATCGAAAGGCAGAATTTTTATTTGAAAACAGCAGTCAAACGAAATCTAAATTGAAATAGTCACACAAGATTTTTAGTTAAATGCATTTAATGCAGTTCTATGCTACTTTTTCAAATATTAAAAAAAATGGATCAAAATATTTTTAAATGCATACTACCTGCTCTTTTTAAATTACAAATCATTGTCTGGATAGACGCTTCAAAAAATTTACAATTTGTTTGAGTGTAAATTTTTGTAATATGTACATTTTATTATTCTGGGGACTTCATTCTTTAAGATTAGAAACATACTTTCAAGTTTTTGTTTTGTATCGTAATAAATAAAAATATAATATGGATCTAAAATTTAAACTGAACGGAACCAAATGCGTAATGTTCAACTTGTCGTTGTCGCTTTGCTTTGGTAATTTGTGCCAAACCCATGGTGTGATACCCACGGCGCGGCGTGCAACCCTTTCTTTCTATTTCGCTATCTTTACAAATGCTGGTTACTGCAAATCCGTGTTATATTATTATATATTGTATATATTATCAAAATCAATGCAAATTATGTTTTAAGAATTACTAGATTTTATGGCCAAAGGTAAATACAAATTGCAGGACTAGGCGGTAGGATTGAGCTTGCTGAGTTGACAATTATGCAATTTAATTAAATATAACTGAAAAATCCATATTGCTATTTTCACACTCAAAACATTTTTCAGTGAATCTAACTGTAATTCCGATAAAAACAACCGTCTTGCAACGTTAACATAGAGCCAACTAAGTAATCGGTTACTCTAACTGAATGAAAACTGTTAGCTTTAAACATTAAAAAAGTCATTGTTTCTTTTCATTGATTTTTTTAAACTGTGTGCAAGAACTGTTTTCTCATACTGTTTCCCTAACTGTGTGAAAACTGTTTCTAGCTTTAGTATTTTTTCCATTCTTGCTTATGTCTTATATTCAGTGAAAAAGTACTGTCCAATCTGTTAAAATTCCTGTACCTGTTGAAACTGGACAGTTACACACCTAATTTATAGTCAGCCGTAATGTTTAATCAGTTAAGATAACCGTTTCAAATTCATCTGATCAGTCACCCTTTTATTTTCACAAAACGTTACTTTTCTATCGGTTACAATAACTGGTTAATATTTACTGTTTTGGGTCATTCATAGATACTTACCGTTACAATAATTAGAAATACTTTACCATAAATGACTGAATATGAACTGTGCTAAAACAAAACAGTTGCACATTTTTTTTTCTTTGCGTTCAAGTTCACGGCCTTGTTTTACAAAAAAAATATCATGAATGAATAATTAATACTATGAAAAAAGTCCCAAAAGCGAGTAAAAATTTAGAGACTACTAATTTCTTAAATCGTTAAAAAAGTGACAGTAATTGAAAGTGTTGTTTTACCTATGTGGCCAAATTTGGGATAATTTGCGAAAGTTAAGTAACAATTAAAGCCTGGTTCATAGTTCAAATTGAATCTTCTAAATTTTGAAATGCTCTGAAATCAATTTCGAAATTGATAAACCCCACGATAAAACATTTTCCTTAATTTTGGCCATATAGTCAATGATTTTGTTGTAACATTTGGTATACCGTTAGAAAGGGCGTACATCTTGGAATGATTTTAAAATTTGTTGTAAAAACATTTAAATTTTTTAAAATCATGCATACATTTTAAAATTCGTTGCAATTTTTAATTTCCAAATTTTCGTTGGATTTCTCATTAGTAAAACTCCTTCAAGGATGTAAAGGGGTGGGTGGTTATCCTTTTCAAGCGAAAGGTACTTACGCGACTCCAACTTCGGCAATCTCATCTCGGTGACTTTTCAGTGAGTGCAAGCACACACTTCACTCAACTCCCCCTTAACGTATAAAGTGTACTAATACATTCAAGTAAACCGATGCAGAAATTAAAGAATGATGTTACTGAAAAGGCACCAAAGTTTCAGTACATCGATCTTTTAAACAGTATGTCGGGAATCGGGAATCGCGCGGGAATAAATCGGTAACGCCCCGGTTGCATCCAACAACCATCGCGCGCTCTCGGACCACACTGACGACGCGCGCGCGCCGGCTCATGCGGCTATGTGGCTGCCTTAATTAATAGGTATTGCAATAGGACGAAAGCCGCCGCCAAAATAACCACGTCATTGTTAAGGGGAATAAATACCTAAATATGAACGTTTTTCTGAAGTCGATTACAGTAAAGCCTTTCGTTGTTAAACATTGAAAAAATACTGAGCTTATAGAACGTACGTTTGCGAAGGTACACATCCCCATTTTGTCCAAAACACTTGTATAATCATCTAAATAAAAAAAAATCTTTTTTACCTTTGAAAGACATTTTTTCTGTTATCTTTCTATAGAAGAATGCAAAAAAAATCTTATACCTTTCAGTCATAACACATCCCCTTTTGGTAAAATCAGACTAGTCGTACCTTGCCGAGCGGGACCGAGCGCGCGAAACGTGCGTACCCTCCTGCTGACATGATGGCACTGGCTAGATTCCGCCGCGCGTATTCTTCACTTTACGCTATGTTATATAGGCCCCTTAATCACAGGAAAAAAAAACGGACAAGTGCGAGCCTTAGCGAATTGAGTTTCGTACAGATGTATATGTATTTAGTTCGTCCATCACGCATTTTTAGATTCCCTTCGCGAAAAGCGAAAAAAGGGACCCTTATTTATCTGGTTCTGGTGTGTGTCCCGAATTGTTCTCCTATTTAAAGTTGTTGAAACATTCTGAAAAAAGAATACCAATTTAGGTACACTTAAGTAGTTGTGCACCAACGCATTGCTTTTTCAAAAAACGTCATACTGTTTGAGAAAAAGCTAGATTTCTATAACGATAATTTCCCGAAGTGATTATATATGTATGTAAGAGTTCCGTGTAAAAAGTGTGAATTCAATGATTCAATGGTAAATATCAGCGAGCATAGAAGGACGGGAAAGGCGGAAGGAAGGAAAAATCTACACTCATTCGTGTGGCGGCAGTGTAGCCACCAACACAACTAACGTAGTTAGATAGCTTACTAATTCGAGACGAGTAATATCCCGTTTCAACCTTGCAGTCACTACATAGTATAAAACAAAGTCGCTTTCTCTGTCCCTATATCCCTATGTCCCTATATCCCTATATCCCTATGTATGCTTAAATCTTTTAAACTACGCAACGGATTTTGATGCGGTTTTTTTATAGATACAGTGATTGAAGAGGAAGGTTTATATGTATAATAACATCCATTAAATAGTGGAGAAATATTGTTATTTTTGAGGTTTCCAATGTGATATCGTAAAAAAACATTTTTTTTCCGCTTACATCGCAAACGCAGGCTGAACCCTACGAGATATATCAAAATAATGTACTAAGTATTGTATACATTGAAAAGGTCTACAGAAAACTCCGCGATGGTATACGTCTATTTCTTATGGATATCCCACAATAATTTTTTTTTGTCATTTACTTTTTACGACAAATAATGGCTCATTTTCGAAGTGATTTTAACCAATACAGCATTAATCCTTATCCAATTAAATACCTTAAATACATTGTTGATTTAATATAGATCTATTTGGCCCTGTACAGCACATGATTTAAATGAATATTTTCGAAGATATTACAGATTTAAAAATTGCGGGACGTAGCGTTTGCGGCGGTACCGGCCGCCGGGGCGGCGGCGGGAGCGTGCCTATAAATAGTGGGTGGGAGGCCGCGGTTCTCCCTATAGCACTTTGAATTTATTATTTCTCTAATATCTAATAATCATGTAATAATAATATCTAAGTTTTTTTTATTTCAAATATTTCAATGCAGGAACTCTACGTAAAAAGGGTTTATTCGAGGTTTATTTGTGTGTCATTGTGTCAAAATAATATTTTTTTAAATGATATTATGCCCGTGCAAAGCCGGGACGGGCTGCTAGTATATTCATAAAGTAGTTCTTTTTAGAGGGCGCTTTCTTTAATTATTGTGTTCGAGACGAGTAATATCCCGTTCCAACCTTGCAGTATATTCATAAGTAGTTCTTTTTAGAGGGCGCTTTCTTTAATTATTGTGTTCGAGACCAGTAATATCCCGTTCCACCTTGCAGTATATTTATAAAGTAGTTCTTTTTAGAGGGCGCTTTCTTTAATTATTGTGTTCGAGACGAGTACTATCCCGTTCCAACCTTGCAGTATATTCATAAAATAGTTCTTTTTAGAGGGCGCTTTCTTTAATTATTGTGTTCGAGACGAGTACTATCCCGTTCCAACCTTGCAGTATATTCATAAAATAGTTCTTTTTAGAGGGCGCTTTCTTCAATTATAGTGTTCGAGACGAGTAATATCACGTTTCAACGTTGCAGTATGTTCATAAAGTAGTTCTTTTTAGAGGGCACTTTCTTTAATTACTGCGTGTTTGAGACGAGTAATATCTCGTCGTCCGTATCATACCGTACATAGTAATATCCGTATCGTAATATTGTCGGTGTTTTCCATCCAGTTCATTGTGGCCAAGCAATATAAGGAAGATCCTGACATGGCACCTAGTGGTGTTTGGCTAATATCATGATAGTTGGTTTTGCTATCCATGTCCAGTTACATAGAAAAACTTTAAATATGCATATAAAGACAATTACAGAACACACGAACCGTAAACATATTCATGAACATAAGATAAACATAAAAACATATTATTATAAAACATATAAGACATATGTGCTCAGGATACATATATTTTACACATATGCGATAAACAGGTAAAAAAATATATTTTTAAGAACAATGTGACAAAAAACAGTCAGGTAATAAACATGTTAATTGAATGCGATGTTTGTATTGGAAGCTGATTCCAAATACACTTAGCGATGAAAGGATAATAAGCGCAGAAAGGAGAACCATATCCTGGCATAGCAAGAAGCAAATTACATATATGAGGATCTGAGATGTAGGCCAACTGGACGGAAAACACGTACAATTATTATAACGATCTTTCATTCAATGCGATAGTACCGACAGGGGCAGGATTAACCCTACCGCCTAATAAGTAAGGTGTAATCCGAACACGGCAAACCTCAGTCGCCGAACGACACCCATCCAGAGTCTGACCACGCCAAGTATTGTTTAACCTCAAAATCGTAACCCGAGCCGTTGCTCCGCTAAGCTTTATGGTTCGTACGTTGCGTACAGCATGTAAACCACAGCAAGCTCCATCCATTACTTATTCCGGTCCAAACGGAAATTTAGAGGCAATGTTTTCATTTTTAACCGACTTCAAAAAAGGAGGAGGTTATCAATTTATCTGTAGGTTTTTTTTTTTGTTACCTCATAACTTTTGCCTGGGTGAACCGATTTTGATGATTATTCTTTTTAAATGAAAACTAGTGCTTTCCAAGTGGTCCCATTTTAATTTGGTTAAGTTCTTACAATGATATCCATGAGAAAATCATATAAGTCTTAAATTTGTATTAAGATGTGCACGACAAATGGACGAATAACTCAATATAACGCCAACCGATTTCGGTGATTCTTTTTTTATTGGAAAGGACGTGTACAAATTAGTAAGTGTATTTCAGATTCACTAAAAATAAACAAATAAAAAAAAATTACAAAAAAAATAACCGACTTCAAAGAAAAAGCACTAAAAAGTAAAACATAATTGCCATTTTTGTTGTTACGATTTTTGTTATTTTTTGAGTCGGTGTCAGCCAAGGTCGCCAAGGTTCTCTTGATTGGCGCAGCGCGTGCCCGGCTGACGCGGACTCAGAAAATAACAAAAATCGTAACTACAAAAATAGCAATTATTTTTTATTTTTTAGTGCTTTTTCTTTGAAGTCGGTTATTTTTTTTGTTAATTTTTTTTTCCTGAATGGTAAAACAGTCAAAGTACCAAAAAACCATTTGTTTGTATGAAAATATGATATTAAAAAGTACCTGTTATGCACCGTCATTATTGATACAATCTACTAAATATCTCATGATAATATACAAATAATTACTTTAAAACGAATTTAAATACAATAAAATATTTAAATAGTGCACTTTAGAGTAGGTTACCAAACAATTAATAGGATAAAATACTTTTTTAGCTTCTTTATAACTGAACTAAAGAAATTGTTGGTGATTTATGTAAAATTATGTAAAAAATAAAGGTTTTCATATATATTTTTCAGCATTCTAAATGATTACTGTTGTATTTTCTGTTGAAAATTTACATTATATGTAGCAATAACGCCTACTACAGGTTGTTTTATATATTACACTAGCTGCGGTACCCGGTTCCGCTCGGGTTAGTGTCGGCTAAATTTTTTTATCACGTATCCATCTACCAAATTTAATCAAGATCGTTTGAGCCGAAATAGCATGATATAATGAGAAACATCCAATAATCCCCATTTAGAGCTTCGTTGACATTTGGTGGCTATTTAAAAAAAAGCATTTGCCGCCAGAACCTTTCTGCACTTGCACTGCTATATTGCATACTTAGTAAGAAAGTAACGTGTAACGTAGGTAAGTTTTGCGTGGACTCCAACCCCAGCCAGCCTCAACATCGAAAACGGTAACCCATCCCGAACCTGACTGCTCCCAGAGATGCTATACGTTGATAAAATACGCATATAAATCGGGTAAGTGGTTCGCAAGTTATAAGAATTTAACACTCACTACTCATCCCTCTGCTAATGAAGCTTTATATTATGTAGCCTATAAGTTTTGAGTAGAATCAGGCTAGACGTAGATACAATCCGCATCTAAATCGAGTAATTGGTTCTCAAGTAATAAGTATTTTATTTTACTGGTCGCACCTCTGGCGATTTACCGTGATGCCAAGTAGTCCTAATGTTGCGGGAAATACTAAGCCGTACTTCGGTACAATTAGTTAAAGTAAGCGCACAAAATTATATTTAGCCTTAAATGTGCCGGGTAGTTAAATGTACGTGTACTAAGTTTCATCTAATTCGGATGATCGGTTTAAGAGTTATGGAGGAGCATGCATACATACATACATTCAGCATGCATACTGATTTCTAAAAATCGTCAATTTAGTTTTAGTATCATACAAAAATTCTACAAACGAAGTATCTTAGAAAACAAAGCAACTAACTCCATGAACACCACTTACAGATTTATTATTATTATAGTTTACATGTTATTTCATGGAAACCACCAAACTTATAAAGTTAAGATTGACGAACATTTTAATTACAAAGCGATTTATAGCTAAAAGTAAACCACGACCGCTGTAGTCAAAAATCTAACAAAATCCAAATTGATTATATATAGTCATGAAACAAGCTATGTCTGATGATTTTTTTTAAATATATTTATATTTTTATTTTATCGTTGAGTAATCCACCTCTAAAGTTATTGTAAAAAATACTGTTTCAAAGAATAAGACAGGCGCCGTGATGAGGAAGATGCAACATGTCCACAAAAAAGACAATGTGCATAGTGTTTGATTTGGTAAGATTTACGAAAATTTCAATTTAAAAACGACTTATAGCTAAAAGTAAACCACGACCGCTGTAGTCAAAAATCTTACAAAAACCAAATAGATCATAAATCTTGATTAAATAAGCTATGTCTGATGACTAATCTTTTTACGATGTTCTTACTTTATCATTGCGCAATCCACCTCCAAAGTTATTGTCTAAAACGCGCGAAAAATTCGAACTTTCGGACCTTATAACTTAGAAACCAAACACAATTTTACAATGCCAATGGTCATCAGACATCTAGTTCGATCAAATAAAGCTATTTTGAGCAAAATTTTGTAGTTATCTCTGAAAAGAAATATGGGCGTGATCTTCTTTCCCCTTTTGTATGGGGAGATGAGCGGGTTGGGCCACCTTAAGGCGCGATATTGGTTCTGATGATGCGATGCTACCGTAAGCGGGGCCGGTCAGCCCATACGCACTGTAATTTTTAAAAATATTACGTACCGCAACGGTATAAATATTAAAACATACACTGTGGCGCGTGCTATAGCACTTGATGCCAATAAAAACATTTTATTCCAACGGCCTACTCTGTGGCCTACGCACGTAGTCTTTCTCGATTAATATTAATATGTTTCTAAGTGCTTGTCGCCAATCAACGCCCTCCACAGATTTCGCCTTTAGTTTCCGTCTCAGATCAAAAAAGGAAGGGGATGTGGCAGCTAGTGCGCCTGCTATCTAAACGTGCATGCCACAAGCAAACAAACAGTCGAAGACGTATTGGACGGTTTGTGTGGGTGATAACTGACTTGGCGAACGCGTTTTGGGAGAACATTCGTGAGCGGTGGCGACGTGTGGCGCTGTGTGCCATACGACGTTTCCCATACGATGATTTTTTCAAGTGTACCTTCATGGCCAAATCGGCAAAACATTTGAAATAATTAAAAACACTCAAAGAAGTCGTGGGCCGATTTTGATGAAAACTAAAAGTTGATTATTAGGTAAAAAAGAACTCGATAGTAGCTTATAAGAAACACATTCTGTCAAGTAATATCAAATGGAAAATTAAAGGATAAAGATCATTTAAAAAATTATTTTACTGTTCTTACATTAGGTACCTTTACTAATTTACATATTAATTATTAAATGAACCCTTTCCTTTAGTTTGCTGTGTGACAATGCTTCATTGCAATTATACAGGTTGCGTGATTGTCAAAACTATCGAGTTCGTATTTTTTTAATCTAATAATGAACTTTTAGTTTTTATTCATTTGGTTATTTTATGAGTTTGATTCCAGGTTTAATGTTTTTTTAAACATTTATGTAATAAATCAGTTTTATTTTTTATCAGAATCGACCTGATGAGTCTTTTCAGTATTTTTCGCTATTACTTATGGTTTCGGAAGGGCCCATGAAGGCACACATGAAAAATTCACCTGCATACATAGTCGCGGCTGTGTCGCGAGTAACGACTACACGACACTCCTCCATCCTTTTCTATGCTGTGGTTCCGGAGCTGCTGCGTTACGATGATTATGACAAATGTCAAATTCATGTCTGTACAATGTATCGATAAAAAATATATCAGATACACCAAATAGATCAGAGTTGGTATAGGGATTGAACGAGAGGCACAGATGCACAAAAATGCAACCATCCAAAAGCGGCACAAAATAAGTAATCATGAAACTGTTGACTAATATGATTAAAATGTTGCTCATGCGTGTGTTATTGGCTGATGAGCCCCTCGGTCGGTATTACTGTGCAACAGAATCAATTGATACTTTGAATTGCAATCAAATATTTCGAGAACCTCGCAGGTAAGGGGCGCAGGGACTTTCTTTCAATGCCAGAGGTCATGGGTTTGATCCCTGCCTCGTCCATGCGCCACTTTCACTCTCTTCGTTACAAACGAAAGCAGAAGGCTAAGCTCGCCCTGGTTGGAACCATCGCACTGGATGAAAATAAGCGTAACAATGAAAACAATACCGAAATAAAAAAAAATGAGTTTGGTCGTATACTCAATCAGGTCATGCTTTGGTTTTGGCATCCATGCCGAACCTAACACCCTCACTCTTACAGTAACAGCCTAACATTGTTTCTTCGAAGGAGCGCATGGAAAATTCAAGTTTTCACGGCACGAACGGTCACGAATGCGAGCTGCTCCATGGTTCGGAATCCATGTAAAACTGTAGGTTCCCCTACTAGGTGATAGGGTTTGAGCCCGCCCGGGTTGGTCCGTGTTTTCCATCCAGTTCAATGTAGCCCTGCTCATAAAGGGAAGGCCCTGGCATGGCACCAAATTCCTTCGGGAATGTCGTGTATTGGGCTAATATCATAACGGTAGTTGTGTGGTATTAGCCATCCATGTCAGGTCGCATAAAAAAAAACCGTGCAATCGACCTACGACATGACTGCGCGATCAAACATATTCCTATACTTGTATGTATGCCCTATTTGCCTTCAGTCACCGACTACAATTTGCACGTATGTAATGCAGTGGAATCTTGTTTTCATTCTGTTTGTCTATTCAATATGAATACCATGAACATCGTTGAAAAACTTTGCACCGTAAAAAAGAAATTCAAGACAATTTCTAGACTGCATCTGGAATGTGAGATGTATGTATGCATAATCGACCGTGAAGCAAGGACACATTAATTGAAGAAAGAGCCCAGTAAAAAGAACTAGACTAACTTTACGACTCGCTTTACGAATATACTGCAAGGCTGGTTCCGAACCAACAAAACATGCCATTCGCGGGTATTGCGTTTACCAATTTCGCCACCGGCTGTATACTCATAATTTGGAATTCTCCTACAGTCCCTCCTCCCGTAATTATAAATATATACATGCCACATTCCTTGGAATAAGCGACGTACACGCTTCGTACGAAAAAGTATGTTTACTTGGATCTGGAATGTTAAGGATGTTCCGACCCATACAATGTTTTTTTTAAGCAGAACGCAAAAAGTATTGCACTTTAAGGTGGCCCAACCCGCTCATCTCCCCATATAAAAGGGGAAAGAAGATCACGCCAATATTTCTTGTCAGTGATCCCAAATTTTGCTCAAAATAGCTTTATTTGATCGAACTAGATGTCTGATGACCATTGGCATTGTCAAATTGTGTTTGGTTTCTAATTTATAAGGTCCGAAAGTTCGAATTTTTCGCGCGTTTTATACAATAACTTTGGAGGTGGATTACGCAATGATAAAGTAAGAACATCGTAAAAAGATTAGTCATCAGACATAGCTTATTTAATCAAGATTTATGATTTGGTTTTTGTTAGATTTTTTACTACAGCGGTCGTGGTTTACTTTTAGCTATAAGTCGTTTTAAAATTAAAATTTTCGTAAATCTTACCAAATCATACACTATGCACATTGTCTTTTTTGTGGACATGTTGCATCTTCCTCATCACGGAGCCTGTCTTATTCTTTGAAACAGAGAAGGTCCCAGAGCGCAACAGCACGGTTTTGTACCGTGCCCGCGAATGAGTTGGGACCGCCGGGTTGGGCCACCTTAAGGCACGAATTCGTCAAAAATATTAAATTTAGCCATAGCAGTTGCAGCGAAAACATATTCACAATTTCAAGTTTAATGGTTTCGTTGTAATTGCCGATTAGAAGTTTTACACCGTTAGATGGCGCTGTTAAATAAAAATCGTATTTAAATAAATTGTAACAAAACCTATAATCCTGAAATTGTGATATGGTTTTCGCTGCAAGTAATGTGACTATAATAAACTTTTATTATTAATTCGTGGCTTAAAGTGCAATACTTTTTGCGTTATGTGTGCATGTGTGTTTTTTTTTTTGGCATAAACTCTAAATTAGTGCCCTCGACCATAGCCTCGACACAGGTATATCTTTAAAATCTTAGTTAACTTCAAGGTAAAATAGATTTCGGACTTTAACCAATATCGGGCTTTAACCGTAACATATGCACCAAATTGAAGGGTTTCTAGTTTGCAGAAGAAAAAGCTGTGGTAAACGACTTCCTACATAAACCAATTTATTTAGTTGTGCTAAGACGTTTGATAGTTTTAAGCAATAAGCAAAACTAAAATCTACATATTCATAATACTCATACACATGTTTAACACATAAAATGTCTTAAAAAATACGACCAAATTATTTAACAAAAAGTACAAATCAATGAATGGTTTGTGCAACGTTATTATTTTAATGTCTACCCCAAAATCATCTGAGAATCTCCCCAATTTTACCTTGCTCTAAAGATTTCCTGGTTGACAGCAGTATCGAATCCACGTTTTTACACATTCTCACACTAGTCGGGCACTTCACAAACGCACTTACTCCTACACCTTCCGTTACGTAATGTCTATTGAATTTAATCGTTATTGTATTGATTAGAATGCGATGGACTAGAATATTTATTGCACTTAATTATAAACTGTTTACTGGTAGAAACAGCGCATAATTGACATTGCTCTCACAACCATGGGCGACAGATGGTTTTGCACTGTATTCGCTAACTGGACACCGCCTGGCGGGTGGGAAACGAGACAGGATCGCATTGGCGGGAAATTTCGCAGCTGCGCACGTGCCGGCTGCCGCATGGCGATATTGCCAGAGGTGTTACCCCAAATTTGAGGGAATATTTCAGAACGCTCATAAAATATTTCGTCCCGGTATTCTTCGACAATTAGTACTGAAAAACCAGAGCCATTCAGAAATTCTTATTTTTGCTATCAATGGGAGTTTTCTATTAAGAATTTTTCGGTTTATTCCTGTAAAAATGGTTGTCTATTTATAGTTTAAGTAAAAATAAAAAAATACATATTAAGGACATTTATTTATTAGTATTTTACATATTTCTCAATGTTGTTTTAACGTTATATATAAATTAAAAATTAAAAGTTTTATTTTGACCGCGCGACGCTCACAATGAGCGCTGACGTGTCGCGTCGGTCCCGTATGGTTATATGGTACATTAGAGCTTTCCCACCCGCGCTCACTGTAAGGCGTACGGTGACTGTCGGCCCGGCTCGTCGGCGAGGCGTACGAGCTATTAGTACGAGAGCGGACCGTCGTCAACCCTACGTCATCGAGTAACACCATGGGACCCATTTGTGGTTGTGCGGATTAGAATAGGCTTCCTAAAAATACTAGGTTGCCTGACCCAAACCTGGAACGTTTTGTGCAGTAGGTAATATTAAATCACTTTTTTGGTAGAATTTAACGTCATCGAGTAACAACATGAGACCTAGCACAATCGGTAAAGGTCATCAAGAAAAGCTAAAAAAAAGTAGGTTGGCTCGTCCTACCCTGGCACGTTCTGAGGTTGGCCGGTTTTAAAATGTCAAAAAATAAAAAAAAATACGTCATCGAGTAACAAGATGACAATACCACCATTCGATAGTCCTATGAACATACTTCATAAAAAAATTAGGTTGGCTGCCCTCAGCCTGGCACGTTTCCTACGCGGCCATGTTGAACGTCGGATGCGCCCAGTTCATATATTCATCAATTGTTAAATTAATATAATATAACAGTTTTGTGATATGTCTATCTATAAACAGTGATGTTTTTATTGATCAGAACTCATCTTGAATAGGTTAAAATTTTTTTTAAAAAAAAGTTCAATTGATTGATTACGTGATATTAGGGCATTGTCGTATCTAATTATTAACTAAGTTTAACTCAAGTTAACTTTAGGTTATGATGCACATAGTTCCGCATACTTGAAGAGTAAAAACCGGAAGTTTCATATACATATGCTTTCGGAATCTACCGTATGGATCATTCAACGTAGGGAATCGCAACTCCAGTCAGCCCATGCCTACGGCATTAGAGGCGCACGCTTTAAATTCTGCCACGGCCCTCGTTATTACAAAATTTTAATCAGATTGTATGTAAACATAACGTAATGAAGATTTTTTAATAGTCTTAAAAAAATAAATCGCCACAAAACTTAAACCCATAAGTGAAGTATCTCAAAGTTACTATTCTTTAATTCACATGAATTTAGGGTAAATATTCTAGAGTATATTTCCATTCTTTAAACATTTCAATGTATATGTTTTCTATATATATATACGCAACGTTGCCGGGTCTATACAAAAGTACATGTCCACATCGTCACTCACATATTAAGGAAGTTTAGTAAGCTTTGGCGTCACTCTCTTTTCTTTATTTACGTATCTCTTTTATTTTATCGTAACAAAGTTGCAATGTATCCAAACCGAAGCGGAATTTTTAATTAACAGCTCTTAAGTCGTAGGTATAGTTTAAATAATACCTGAAAAGCTCTGTAAAAATATTTATGTATTAGTTATAGAAAACATATACATTTATATGTTTAAAGGATGTAAATAACCATGAATATTTAACCTAAAGTCCTGTGAATTAAAGAATAGTAACTTTGTGGCGATTTATTTTATTATGACTATTAAAATTCTTCATTACATTAGGTTTACATTCAATCAAATTTGAATTATGTAATGAGGAGCTCCGTCGCCGAATGTAAAGCGTGCGCCTCTAATGTCGTAGGCATGGGCTGACAGGGGTTGAAGAAAGGACCTTAAAGCGATGCACACTCCAGTGGCAACAAGAAAACATTTTAAAACCTGTGTACGATTTAGTCCTTCTGATGAGTCTAGTGTTAGATCCAGAATTTATACTATTATTTTTGTCATGAACTACTATAATGACCTGTAAACAAAGAGACAAGTTACAAAACCTTATTATTCTTACAGCAAAAAAAAACGACATAATATTAAACCTTTAAATGCTACCAACTACAAAAAAATAAGAGTACAATGGTTTGAGAACAGTCAGTCAATCCGTCAGCGTGTTTGCGACCACTGCGGGACATACGCCTCTCCAATCCTTCTCCAGTCGTACCGGCCCTCAGCGGTACGGACCCACTGCTTTCCCCGACGCACTTGATGCCGTCTTTCCACCTGGTGGGTGGTCTTCCCACACTCCGTTTGCCTGTCCACGGCTGCCAGTGTAGGACACGGTTACTCTAACAGTCGTCATCTCGTCGGCTGACGTGACCAGCCCACTCATAACTGGGAGTGGTCTGTGTGGCACTGGTCATATGTTCGGGTCTTTAAATTTTGCGAAAGGTCAGACCTCAGAGCGAATTTAAGCTTTCCGAAGGCAGCCCAACCCAGTTGAATCCGTCGCTCAACCTCCAAAGACAGTCTTTGTATACCAAGCCGCAGGATTTGACCGAGATAACAATTTGTCCTCCCGTCATACCCTCAGTCGCCATGACCTTGATTTTATCCCGGTTCATCTTCAGACCTACCTATCTTTCTACTACCTATCTTTATAAAGGTCTTCCAGCATTGTTTGAAGCTGAACTCGGGAATTTGACAGAAGAACAATGTGATCGGCGAAGCGAAGATGACTTAGGAAAATATTAATTAACGTTGATACCCATGTTGTCCCATTCAAGCGTCTTGAACACATATTCCGATGCGCTTGTGAAGAGCTTGGGTGAGATCACATCCCCCTGCCTAACGCCTTTAGCAAGAGGGATGGGTTGGGTATTTTAATGAAGCCTCACAGTCATCGTCGCGGACCGATACAGATTTCGGAGTACCTCGATGTAGCGGTGGTCGATTCTACACCTCAGGAGGGAGTTTTCGACAGCCCATTTTTCAACTGAGTCGAACGCCTTCTCGTAAAGGACTAGAAAAGAAGTGGAAGGCTACAAAGAGCGGCTTGTTGTTCTCCTCGCACTTCTGCACCACTTGTCTCACAGTAAATATGTGATCCATTATGCCGTATCCTTCCCTGAACCCAGCTTGCTCATGAGGCTGGTACTGATCCAGCCTCTGTGTCAGCCAACTCGTGATGACTCATGTATACGTGGCTTAGAAGTGAGATAGGTCGATAGTTCTTCAACTTCGCCTTATTTTTTTGAGAACTGCATTGCACAGTGTTTGCAGTTCCTGATGGTCTCCCGCCAGACTTTAGCAGTTCCATCGTTATCCCGTCCTCATCTGGAGCCTTGTGTTATTTTAGTCCTTTATATATTTATTTTAGTCCTATTACAGCCTTTATCTCATAGACACTAATCTCCGGCAGATCCTCGGTGTAGTATCTAGTGAGCGGGGCACGCCTATCAGAGTCGAGTGGTTTGCTTGGGCTCGGGGCATGCATTGCTGCGGAGTACAATTCGTCATAATTTTTTACCACCGCCTCAAGTATATCCGTCTTTATTGCAGTGACAACCCCATCCGCTCGCTCGAGTTTTGAAATTTAGTTAGCGCCGGTAGAGAAGGCACGGGAAAACACTTTACTGTCTCGATTTTCCTCTATAACGCGCTCAACCAACTTCATGTTCCGTTGGCGAATATCGCTACGGGATATGGTGCGTAACGAGGCAATCCGCCGACGTACCAAAGTAGTCGATATTGGACACCGGGTGGCTAAGCTAGCTAGAAGGAGGAGTAGCCGCTCTTTGTAGCCTTCGTGGAATACGAGAAGGCGTTCGACTCAGTTGAAAAATGGGCCGTCGAAAACTTCCTCCTGAGGTGCAGAATCGACCACCGCTACATCGAGGTACTCCGAAATCTGTATCGGTCCGCGACGATGACTGTGAGGCTCCATTAAAATACCCAACCCATCCCTCTTGGTAAAGGCGTTAGGCAGGGGGATGTGATCTCAAATCAAATAAAATCAAAAATATCAAATCGAAATATTTTATTCGCAGTGATTACATTACAATATTAAGAATTTGCATAACAGATTATAATATTGATACCAATCATGTGAATTCGTCGTTTTACACAATAATATTAAAGCAACCATGTACCTAACTTCTTTTTAAATCTTATGTTAGTTTCTTCTCGCAAGTCTCTTGGTAGCTTATTATACATATTAATACTATTGAAGTGGACCCCCTTCTCAAATTTTGATGTTGAGTGTGCAGCTGGCTGGATCACATTTTTATTTCTCGTCGAATATCCGTGTTTAAAATTATTATATGATTCCGGATAATTTCTCACATAAAAAATAGTTCTTTGTACGTACACATCATACATAGTATGCAATTTTAGGTTTTTAAACAAAGGCGTGCAAACAAGTGCGTCCCATTTAGAGTGTGTAATTATCCGAATTGTTTTCTTTTGTAGTCTAAATACTGAAACCGCTTCCCCTGAAGAACCCCAGAACTCAATGCCATAGGTCATGACAGAGTATAAATAACCGAAGTAGGCACTCTTCAGGGTATCCAAGTCACAGCATTTAGACAGGGTTCTGAGGCAATAACAAGCTTTTGTTAATTTATCACAAACATGTTGAATGTGTTTGTCCCATCGTAACTTTTGATCCAACGTGAAGCCTAAGAATATAGTAGATGTTGCAAACGTTATGACTTCACCGTTATATTCGATAAACATCTACTTAATTCACTTCATGTTTAATATTTTTCATCTTAAAATTTACACAGTGTGTTTTAGCACTATTTAACATTAACCCATTTGCTGCGAACCATTTACCCGACTCCTCAATTATTTTTGTTGTTTTTGTAAGGAGTGTTTCAATACTTTTATCAGTAACAATTACATTTGCGTCGTCAGCGTAAATTACTATGGTTTTCGCGAGAAGTACTAGCATAGTGTCTTTTGCAATGTCATTAATAAAAATAATAAACAGCAATGGTGCCATGATTGAGCCTTGAGGTACTCCGTAATCGGTTTCAAATAATCGTGTTATCGATAATTCCATTTGGTCTGTTCTTATATCTTATATTTACGTTACTTTCTCACCCACATTTTCTAACCCAAGCTCTTCACAAACGCATCGGAATATGTGTTCAAGACGCTTGAATGGGAAAACATGGGTATCAACGTTAGTGAATATTTTCCTCAGTCATCTTCGCTACGCCGATCACATTGTTCTTCTGTAAAATTCCCGAGTTCAGCTTTAAACCATGCTGGAAGACCTTTATAAAGCATCGATAAAGGTAGGTCTGAAGATGAACCGGGATAAAACCATGGTCATGGCGACTGACGGTATGACGGGAGGACAAATCGTTATCGACGTAGAAGTGATCGAACAGGTTGAAGAGTACGTATATCTCGGTCAAATCCTGCGGCTTCGTATACAAGGACTGTCTTTGGAGGTTGAGCGACGGATTCAACTGGGTTGGGCTGATTTCGGAAAGCTTAACTTCGCTCTAAGGTCTGACCTTCCGTAGAAATTTAAAGACCCGAACATATGACCAGTGCGTCCTCCCTGTTATGACATGACGTACGGGTGTGAAACGTGGACTCTGACGGTCGCCGTTGTCCAAAGGTTAAAAGTTGCCCAGCGAGCAATGGAGCGGGCCATGCTGGGAATATCGCTACGGGATATGGTACGTAAAGAGGCAATCCGCCGACGTACCAAAGTAGTCGATATTGGACACCGCGTGGCTAAGCTCAAATAGCAGTGGGCTGGTCACGTCAGCCGAAGAGACGACGACCGTTGGAGTTACCGTGTCCTACACTGGCGGCCGTGAACAGGCAAACGGAGTGTGGGAAGACCACTCGCCAGGTGGGAAGATGAGACAAGTGCGTCGGCGGAAAGCAGTGGTTCCGTACCGCTGAGGGCCGGGAGGACTGGAGAAGGATTGGAGAGGCGTATGTCCAGCAGTGGACGCAAACACGCTGACTCACTGACCGACATTGCAAAAATTGTACCCATGTTCTCGAAGCACAGGGTCCATTTCGGTGAAGATATGGTCCTTGTCACACAACCGCTGTGCTCTGAGTCTCAATGCTCTTGCGACCGATTCCAAATGCACCCACACAAATGCACCAAAATGAGCATGATGCGAAGTAGCTTGTAGACAACGATTTGTGTGTGTCGGCTTGCGGTACACTGTGTGGCTTAGGATTCCATCCAATCGTCGAGCAACAAGTACTTCCAAGAACGCCAAAGTGCCTACCTTCTCACAATTTACTGTATAATTTAAATTTGTGTGAACCTAATTAAGATGAGAGATGAAAGCGTCGAGTGATTGGCGACCATGTGACCAGATTGAAATCACGTCATCCACGTACCGTACCCAAAACATTGACTTAAGAGGTGAAGTTTGCAATGTGCGGTGTTCCAGCGGTTCCATGAAAAGGTTTGCCACCACTGGTGTCACTGGTGACACCAGTGGTACACCTTCTCGCTGGATGTAGTATTGTCCTTGCCACAGAAAGTATGTCGTAGTGAGACAATATGGCAGGAGCATTACGCACTCAGTGTCGATGTAGTTGCTGATGACTAAGTTTTTGATGATGTCGAGGGACTCTTGGACTGGTACGTGTGGAAACAGTGACTCGACGTCAAAGCTCACTAATAGATCCATGCATGCCAACTTCACTGTAGACAACAATTCCACAAAATGGGCCGAATCTTTAACGTAGGACGACGTCTTGCCAGACAGGGGTTGAAATATTGAGGCGACATGTTTAGCGAGGAGATAGGTAGGAGCATTTATCTGGCTGACTATTGGTCTAAGGGGGTTCCCGTCTTTGTGAATTTTAGGAAGACCGTAGAAGCGCTATCACCGCATTTCCGCTACCACCTCGACCCACACCTATGACTTACGCCAACGGCGAGCCTAGTTGTCAGTCGTCTGCTGCGTATGAACGTGGCGGACAACCTCCTTGACAACGGGCTGAACGATCAGCTCTATACGTCGGCGAATGTCTCCTCCCGCCGCGTGAAAAGCCATATTAATTTTCAAATATATTTAACGATCACGGTAACCCCAAAAGTATCACAAGTAAGGTTATTTCTTTAGTTATAGCTGAAGATAGATCATTTGCTGTATTTAATACATCACAATTCACATTACGTATTTGGGTCCCCAGTGCATTAAACTCGTTTTACTGTCATTTAAAAGTAGGTTATTGGCTTCACACCATAATTTAAGTGAGTTCATAGCTTGTATAAAGGACTCCCGTAGTTCTGATATACGATTTTTTGAAATTGATGATTTGTCATCCGCAAATAAAATCATATCATTATCTGTTGCGATGCAGCTTGAAATATCATTTATAACAACATATAAAACCACGTTCTTAGAACTGAACCCTGCGGTATACCCATAGTGATTGATTCTACATAAGACTTAGTACCGTTTACTTCACAATTTTGTTGTCTATTTAATATATATAATTTACAAATACCTCATTTATTTTCCCTAACACCATAAGTGTTCTAGTTTTCCTGGAAGTATTTTGTGATCTACACAGTCAAAAGCTTTTGATACATCACAGAAAATGCCGTAGGTGCTCATAGATTTAACTAGAGAAGTTAAAATAGACATTAACATCAAGGCAATGGCATCTCCTGTTGACCTACACTTACGAAATCCGAATTGATTATAAGTAATAACACTGTGAATGTAAGGACACAGGCCGATAATTTTCAACATCATTATGAGATCCCTTTTTAAGCAATGGTATTACCCTAGTAATTTTTAATAAGTCTGGAAATGTGCCATCTTAAATATAATTCTAAGAGGTTCTATAATACTGCCCCATATGGACTTTAACAGATTAGTAGATATGTTCCATAAACCTTGCGGTCCTTTGGACTTAAGGTCTCTGTTACTTTTTGAATCTCAGAACAGCTAACAGATTCAAAAGTGACAGACTTCTTATTGCGTGGTAAAAATATTTTGAGTTGCTCTAATGCGAGATTTACAATTTATTGGATGTATTTAGTTGTATCTTGCGCGACAGAAGAAAAATATTTGTTGAAATGAATTTTTTTGCAACCATTGCACCCAAACTATCAATATATCACAAATATTTCATTTTGTTTTTTTTTACCTATCCAAGGTGAGTTCAGATCAATAAAAACATCACCGGTTTATAGATATACATATCACAAAACTGTTATATTATATTAATTTAACAATTGATGAATATAAGAACTGGGCGCATCCGACGTTCAACATGGCCGCGTAGGAAACGTGCCAGGCTGAGGGCAGCCAACCTAATTTTTTTATGAAGTATGTTCATAGGACTATCGAATGGTGGTATTGTCATCTTGTTACTCGATGACGTATTTTTTTTTATTTTTCGACATTTTAAAACCGGCCAACCTCAGAACGTGCCAGGGTAGGACGAGCCAACCTACTTTTTTTTAGCTTTTCTTGATGACCTTTACCGATTGTGCTAGGTCTCATGTTGTTACTCGATGACGTTAAATTCTACCAAAAAAGTGATTTAATATTACCTACTGCACAAAACGTTCCAGGTTTGGGTCAGGCAACCTAGTATTTTTAGGAAGCCTATTCTAATCCGCACAACCACAAATGGGTCCCATGTTGTTACTCGATGACGTAGGGTTGACTACGGTCCGCTCTCGTACTATATCAGACTGTAGGGCGCCGCTCGCGCTCGGTGCTTCGCTGAGTATTCACATTCGTCAGTTGCGCGGACTAATGGGAATACACACCATGAATATCGAAACGAAAAGCATAATTCAAGCATTTTAATAATTCACTATCCTTAAAATATTTATCTTTCTTGCCATGGTAGTGCACCCTCTGGTGAAATAAAATAGTTAGCAAATGTATCTCTTATTACGCCTGCTGATCTTCCTAACCTGTATAGTTGTTGGTTTGGGGGTCAACATTTTAACTGTCTCCTATAAAATTGTGCAAAATACAACATACCTTAACAATATTTACCGTCAGCACTAATGAAGTACCTATTTATAGGACTATGAAACATTCTGATGTTGTTGCTTGTTATTCCGAAAGTACATTAAATGTATCGTCTTGCATTGAGTATACAACACTCGTGCTTCATGGCTGGGAACTAGGTCGAATACCAGGTCCTTTCTTATATTGCTCGGCATCATTGAACTGAATAGAAAACACGGACAATTTTAATTGGCGCCTCGACCATCGTTCATTCAATGCGATGGTAACATCCCGGGCGGGATTAACCCTACCTAAGTAGGAAAGGGGACCTAAAGTTTTACGTGGAATCCAAATCATGGCCAGCCTCAACGGTTGAAAATGGTCACCCATCCAAAACCCAACCGCGCTCAGAGGTGCTTACCCAGCTTATCGAATCGCAAAGCGTCGCACCACTGGGCTACCGAGGCTGCCAAGGCGCTCATCGTCAGCGTCGCTCTGTTTCGGCCCTTAGGCTAAACGCGATTAACGCAAACTCCGATGTGGCAACCCCTCAGCTGTCAGTGGGGGCGCCACGTGCGACACCTCACACCTCCCTCGGCGCCCCCGCGCCGCCAGCGGCTAGCTGACAGCGCAGCGCCATTGAACCGCCACATCCCTAGTCCTCGCCGGCAATCACCTGACGTCCGCCCTATTGTCAGACGGCGACAATCACACGAGGCCCATTGACGAGGCCGGGGAAGCAAGCCTCGAGGGCGTGGAAGCCAGAACATACTACAACGGATACCGGCATAATCGGTTACCGTTTCGGTCGTTGAATTGATTTTTACGTTCTACCCCGACTTCATCGCATTCAAACGCAGGGAACTGTGCACTATTTCATCGAATGTGTGATGTTTATAACAAATGTATTCATAGAGCTCGCCAATTATACTTTCCATACCCTTTTGTCAAATTGAAGAAGCAGCTCGAGTAGAACAGGCCCTTACGTTCATTAGAAAACAATGAAAAAATATGATTTGTTCTCATTAATTTTTTAACTACATATATTTCTTTATTTTTTTCTCATCGTCTGCCACATTTTAATTTATATTACATATTTGCATTATTTGGAAACATGGATTTTAGTTTGTTGCCTAACTTCAGATTTTTAAAAAACTGCATTTTTTTTCCGGGAATCGAACCCGTCGATTTTGAGAAAAATAATGCACGCTGTAATATGTCGACAGCTAAACTTAGCCACGGTTGCACGAAGAGACGGCCGAGTTAATCAATGTTCAAACACGTCACTTTTAGTTGTCCGCATAGAGTTCCTTCCATACTGTCCACACAAAGTGACGTTGATTTTGATTTTTTGTCCTTTCGTGCACTCGGCCCTTAGTGTCGTTTTTTTTTTTTTTTATGTGACTGGACATGGATGGCTAATACCACAAGTTCTGTCATGGTATTAGCCCATCACACCACATGGGAACTAGGTGCCATGCCAGGACCTTCCTTATATTGCACGGCTACATTGAACTGGATGGAAAACACGGACAATTTTCATTGCCGCTTCGACCATCGTTCATCCAATGCGATGGTACCAACCCGGGCGGGATAAACCCTACCACCTAGTAAGTAAGGAAGGGGACCTACAGTTTAACGTGGAATCCGAACCACGGCCAGCCTCTCTCAACGGTCGAATGGTCACCCATCCAAGACCAGACCGGACCCAGCGTTGCTTAACTTCGGAGAGCGATCGCCGAAGTGTCGCGCCACTGAGGCTGACAAATTATATGGGAACAAATTATGTGAAGGTTGGTCAAACGCCAACCTACGGAGACGACTTCCTGCTCAACTCCCCATACAAACCTTGAAAGAAGATCACGCGCACATTTTTTTGTCGCAGATTCAAAATTATACTCAAAACAGCTTTACTTGATCAAACTAGGTGTTTGATGAACATTGGAATTTTAAAATTGTATATTTTTCTTAGTTATAAGGTCCGAAAGTTCGAAATTTTCGCATGTTTTAAACCATAAGTTTGGTCGTATTATTCAACGATTAAGCAAAAAAAAATTTTTTCATCAAATCTAGCTTCTTCCATGAAGGTTCGAAATAAATTTAGTTTTTGTTTGATTTTTTACTACAACGTCCGTGATTTAGTTAAATCTATATATAGTATTGTATCATATATATTAGTATATTCAATTATATGTATAAATATGTATATATTATGGTGTATGTATGTTTATGGAGTTAATTTTTTTTTTTCTTTTCAAATTCTGGTGTGTCACCTACCTACAGATATTTCTATTGCCTTTCCTCATCACCCCAAGGGTTGACTGGAAGAAATCACTCTTAGTGATAAGTCCGCCTTTGTGCAGTATTGTTGTTTTGCTGTATGTTTTCTCTGAAATTGTATTTTTGTTATGCACAATAAAGAATTTATTCATTCATTCATTAAATTCCTTTGTTTTATATTTTTTAGTGAATCTAATCTTTTGGGCACCCTGCCGCCTGGCAGCGATATGGCTGAAATTTATTATTTGTTGTAAATTTGTGTAATTTATGAATAGTTTAATTTATAGGATAATGTATTATTTTAGTTTTTAATTTCTTTCTTGAATGAATCTAACCAAATCAAACACTGCGCATTGTTTGCTTTGTGGACTTGCTGCATCCTCCTCATCACAAACACTGTCTTTTTCTTTAAAACAGAGGCAGTGCCAAAGCACAACAGAACGATTCCTTTCACAATAATGATGACTTCGATCTAAATGTTACTGCAAATTTTCTTGGTAGAACAGTTGAATACAAATAACAAATAACAAAAGAAATAGTAATCCTCAGTTCAAATGGATTAAAATGTAAAAGACTTCCATGCTATTGTGTTGTGGGAAGCAGTGTATTTCGCCTTAAAGTTATCACCGCAAGGTATTACCCATTAACAATGGATAAAACAAATTATTTTAAGTATTTTCTTATTATTAATATTACACAGTATTTTAATCTACAACCAATTTTGAAATTTTAAAAAGCTAGAAGATACATTGATTTTTCTCGTTATATTTGAAACCTTTAACTGTAAAAATGTGATTCTCTGATTCTTTGCTCCAACTATTTTTTAGAATGTTCACGCATATTTGCATTATTTTGTAAATCAAAGAATCAGATAGTTGCAGTTACCCTTATCAAATAGAACGCAATCGGACCAAACTGGCATCTGCAGTCTGACCGGAGACCCGTCGCCAAAGACTGGAGGAGCATATGCATCGCAAAAACTGGAGGCGTAGATGCGTCGCCAAAGTGGGTTTTGGTGTGGGGAAATAAAAGTAAGATTAGGTCATGGTTAGGTTAGGTCAAGGGTTAGGTAAGGTTGGGTTGGGTTTGGTTGGGTGGTGTTGGGTTTGGTTGGGTTGTACAAGGCGGCAAAAGGCGGGAGAAGGCGGGACAAGGCAAGAAAATTTCTTGCTCATTTCTTGAATGAAAGTATTATCAAATTTTCAAACATACTTAACCATAGACCAAATTGGCATCTGCAGTCAGACCGGAGATCCGTCGCCAAAGACCGGAGGAGCATATCCATCGCCAAAAACTCGAGGCGCAGATGCGTCGCCAAAGTTGGTTTTGGTGTGGGGATATAAAAGTTTGTTTGGGTTAGGTTAGGTTTGGTAAGGTAAGGTTGGGTTTGGTTTGGTTTGGTGGTGTTGGGTTGGGTTGGGTTGTACAAGGCGGAAAAATGCGGGAAAAGGCGGGACAGGGCGGGACAAGACAATTTCTTGCTCATTTCTTAAATGAAAGTATTATCAAATTTTTAAACATACTTAACCATAGACCAAATTGGCAACTGCAGTCGCAGATCCGTCGCCAAAGACCGGAGGAGCATATGCATCGCCAAAGTCTGGAGGCGCAGATGCGTCGCCAAAGTGGGTTTTTGTTAGGTTAGGTTTTTAGGTTAGGTTAGGTTGGGTTGGGACACTAAACAAACTTTTACAATGCCAACAGTCATCGGACATCTACTTCGATCAAATATAGCTATTTTGAGCAAAG
The DNA here is from genome assembly GCA_946894095.1 of Incurvaria masculella. NCBI lineage: Eukaryota > Metazoa > Arthropoda > Insecta > Lepidoptera > Incurvariidae > Incurvaria > Incurvaria masculella. The sequence continues at coordinate 21,960,943 of OX335646.2, forward strand.
CTTCGGGACTCCGACAAGAAATATGGGCATGATCTTTTTTCCACGTTTGTATGGGGAGTTGAGCGGGATGGCCCACCTTAAATGGTGATAAGAGTATGCGGAAGGGGTTGCTCTAACTCATTAAGCAATCAATAAAAGCTCTTCAGTGACCGTATAGGCCCGGAGGGCGGGGGTGCCTAATCTAATAATTAACTTTGTCGACGCGTGCCGTCTCGGCGCCGCCGCCGATGGGGAGGCGTGTCGTAATTGCTTGAAAGGCGCCGCGGCGTCGCGACGTCGCGTCGCCGTCGTTTCAGGATCGTATTTTCTTCCATCAGGATATATAGAGGGAGGCTGAGGGGATCGACATGCGACCATTCAAAATCTCGCACTCGGATTTGTCATATTTTAACATTGGCCATTCAATCCTATCAAAAAATCCTATAAAAAGTCCTATCAAAACAGTTCAACATATACTGGTTTTCTTGACATTTTATTTATTATAATTAATTCCTGTGGTAGTTTTATCCATGAATGCGTTCTTGGGTTATAATCGAAGTATTTTAATTAATAAAAATTAACAGGATACCACGAAATCTCTAATTGGTCGTTTTTTCATGTAAAGAGCGGCAGAACTGTGGAGATGTGTGCAAAAAGATGCCATTTACAAACTTTTTGCGTTATGCCTCATAATTATCACGGAGTTCGACCGTGACAATTATCACAGTTTTATGCTGTGACATTGACTACATAGCTGCTTAGTGTGAACGCCAATACATTTACAGACGTATTCAGAGTGAGCTGCTATAATTTTAATGCGGATTATTTACAGAATTACCATACAAAATACGATTTAGTCCGGAGATAATCGGCGTATTAAAGTTAGAGAGTGTGTCTGAATACTATTGTGACTTCCTGCAGACATTGCGATGCAATTTTCGGTACGAATGTAAATTGAAGTCTAAGTTGAATTTTGAGTCTAAATTGACAATATAGTATATGTAGGTAAGAATCAATCAATTTTACGAACAAGATTAATTAAAGGTTGGACATAGTCTAATGTTTCAACTTTAATGTAACAACTTTTTGAAATTTCGCTTAATCGTATCAGAAATCACGTAGTGCAGAAATAACGTGGGGCTTGATGGAAGATGGTAGAACAGCGAGCAAGGAAAGACGGCAGTAGTAACCGAAACTCGCTGGTATGGGTGCGGTTTGGGGCGTCGTCGGCGGCGGCGTAGCCTCTTAACATACAAAAACGGTAGCGCCGGCAAGTGAGTACCTTATGAATTCGCTTACTACTGAATTTCTCGAGTTCCAACGAAGCGTCAGAACTTGACAGGAGGCTATTTGGTGCAACGAACATTCGATGTTGCGCGTTTAGAATTCGTAAACGAATTCGCTACAGTAAGGAGTCTTCCACGCTGCCGCCAAACGAATTAGTTTCGGTCGGCACTCCGGGGGCCCATTCAGGTAACAGTGAGTTCGAGTTCGGCGCTAAATATCAACTTACTTTTTCCGCACTATTGAAAGTTATTTTTAACCGACTTCAAAAAAGGAGGAGGTTATCAATTCGTCGGAATCTTTTTTTTTTTTTTTTTTTTTTTATGTATGTTCACTGATTACTCGAAGACCCCTGGACCGATTTGAAAAATTCTTTTTTTGTTCGAAAGGGTATACTTTCTAGTTGGTCCCATTTTTTTTTTATCAAAATCGGTTCAGTAGTTTGGTACTTAACTATACCAACATCGAATTTCTTAACCCCGCGAACCCAGAAATGTGAATTTTTAGGTACAGTAGCTTTCTTTTCGGGTGAGATTGCTCAGTATGAGAGGTTTTTTTTTACTTCAACTGTTGGAGGTATTCAAGGGGGTAAAAGAGGGCAAATTGTACACATTTCTATCTCTAGAGCCGCTGAACCCAGAAATGTCAAAGTATGTTTGTTTTAGATGGGAATGCTTAAGAAGAAAATATTTTTGGAAATTATACTATTAGGGGGGTAAAACAGGTCAAAATGAACACATTTAGGCGAAAACCACTCATGTTGAGATCTTTGAAACCAATTATCCTCGAAACTTAAAATTTTCAGTGACTTCTTGTTAAGACGAAAAGGCTCGCTCACAACGGATTTTACAAAATTCAACTGTTAAGGGGGGATAAACGAGGCCGATATGTACACATTTTCATACAACTTAAACTTACGCAAGAAACAGACTATCCGGAACGATGTAAGGATGAGAAATTCAGAAGCTCAGCGGTTCCGGTCATTCGTTGTTTTGTCTTTTTAGGGTTCCGTTCCCAAAGGACACCAACGGAACCTTATTACTAAGCTTCCGCTATCCGTCCGTCCGTCCGTCTGTCACAGCACTCTATCTCACGTGATCTCATCGTATCAATTATCGTACGTATCAACCGTGAACTCATGAATCCAGATAGTTACCGGTCTACCTTTCGTCAGAAATGAGATTTCTCAATGGTTTCATTTCTGCTAATACTCGTTCATTGTATTGTATTGTATATGTATGTATATCTTCTTTCCACTTTGTATGTGAAGTTGAGCAGTAGGGCTCGCCCACCTTGAGTCAAAAGTTACGCCACCACTAAAAAGCAAAAAATAAAATATTTTTAAATAAAAAAAGGACCGCCTTCAAAAAACCGGAACTAAAAAGCAAAAAATAATTGGTTACTTTTAATTAATGTACGAAAAGCTATTTTAATTCTAACTAATTATGTACAATTTCTTAATTTTTAATCATCTTTTGAAGTCGGTGCCTTGGGTAGACGTTCTTTAAGGGCTGCAAGTAGTTAGATGAATATCACCTATGGCTAAGAAAGAAATATAAGTAGGTAGCTACTTACATTTACCTACTTGAACAAAACACAAACACAAAAATTAAATAAACAAACAGGTCGGAAAAACGTATGTAAGTAGGTATTTAGGCAAGTACTTTGTAATTTAAATATGCCTTATACTTAAACTAAATACCTAACACAGTAAAAACAAAATATTTACAAGAAAACCCTACGAACAAACCAATATAAAAACAACGACCACTTATATGATAAATATTTAGGCAGGTGTAGCTTGTACTTTTTATTCTACCTAAATACCTACACAACACAAAACAAAAAAAAAACAAATATAAAAAAGAACAGAAAACAATAGGTAGCTACTTTGAGGTGTCTGCTCTCAACTACGTGTCAAAACGAGTTTGCGGTTAGTACATATCTCACCAATTTCGGCAGAAATCGTCTCGTTCAGACAACGATGTTGCAGGGAAGTACCAATCAACACAGAGCAGCGAATTAACGTACTCCTTCACCAGTGCGCGCCTTTATAAAGCCGAAAGTACTAATCATCGTTGAAACCCAATTTCAGTACGCTGCGCTGTATCGATATCAGCTTGCACGTAAACCAACGCTGAGGGCATCTCCAGTTAGACGAACGGTTGCTTAAAATGCTCTGTGGAATGACGATGTCTGTAGACCAATCATTGCTGACTCAGGTTGTTTACGCTCTCGTAGACTTCGGGTGTGTTCGGCTGAAATAGTGTCTGTTCGGTCAGCAGCGTGCGAAGCGAACTCTACCCAAGGCACCGACTTCAAAAGATGATTAAAAATTAAGAAATTGTACATAATTAGTTAGAATTAAAATAGCTTTTCGTACATTAATTAAAAGTAACCAATTATAGTTTGGTAAAATTCTGGTTTGCATCGGGAATACATAGGAAAATAAAATCGCATTTCTGTTATTTAAAAAAATATATTGTTTCCGGCAATTTTTAAGGTTCCCAAACTTGAGCGAACATTGAGCGGCTCGTAGCCTAGTGGCGCGGGGACTGGCCTAGCGTACCAGAGGCCTGGGTTCAATTCCGACATGCACCACTGTCTTTCTCTTTCAGAGTTCGATAAGTGCATTTCGTCACGAATGCGAGCTGCTCCATGGTTCGGAATCCATTTAAAACTGTAGGTCCCCTTCCCCTACTAGGTGGTAGGGTTTAAGCCCGTCCGGGTTGGTACCATCGCATTGGATGAAAATATGGTCGAAGCGGCAATGAAAAATTGTCCGTGTTTTCCATCCAGTTCAATGTAGCCGTGCTCATAAAGGGAAGGTCCTGGCATGGCACCTAATTCCTTCGGGAATGTGGTGTATTGGGCTAATATCATAACGGTAGTGTGTTAATAGCCAACCATGTCAGGTCGCATAAAAAAAAACTCGAACCTGAAAGAGCCCCCTGTTCTTCCATGCTCGCTGTGGTAGAAGGACGGTGCGGCGTTTGTGGGTAGAGGGATCGTGGAATGATCGCATTGCGACGAGCGGCCGCCGCTCTCCCGGCACCACCCTCCCCCGGGACCCCGACTACCTCATCCTACAACCCGAGGCTTTTGAGGAAGGGGCGGGGAGGATATTCATTACAGAAGCGATATGCCGATGCCGTCAACTCGGGACGGACTCGTCCTTGTCGGATTATTGTTGGATCCGGGCTGGGTGCGCGGCGGATTAGGACTGTGGGATTTATCCTCCGTCCGAAGCGATCGAAAATAATTCTATGCCGCCAGCGTAGCCACGAGTAAATGTGAAACGTCTAACTGTATGTAGTTAGTTCGCTTACGAATTCGGGACGCGCAACATCGAATGTTTGTTGCGCTAAATAGCGTTCTGTAAAGTTCTTAGGTTCCGTTGGAAATCGGGAAAATCAGTAGTGACCAAATTCGTAAGCGAACGCGTGCCACCAAAGTGGCTATGTTCCCCCCCCCCCCCCCCCATATAAACGAGTTTCGGGTTACTACTCGCGTCCTTCCATGCTCGCTGCTCTCGACATCGGAAGTTTGCGAAGGAAGAGATTCCTATCGACGAAGGCGACAATGGTTGTGTACCTGTTTTTCTTAGCCGAGATTGAAATGTGATTATTTCATGGTTCGGAACTGATGTAAAATTGCAGACTACTTTACTGCCTATTAGGTCCTAGAGGATTAGACTCGCCCAGGTTGGAATGCGATGGCATTGGACCAAACATGATCGGAGCGGCAATGGAAAATTATCCGGGCGTGCGTTCCATTTAGTTCCAAGTAAATACATATGAAAAACATTGTCTAAGAATGGTTAAAATCATTTGATGAAACGGAACACCTTCTAGCAGTCACAAAATAGAAAATATGAACTCATTCACATCTATTTAATGCAAATCAAAATTGTTTTTTATTTGTTGTTTTCTTGTATTCATCAATGATTTATATGGCTTCCCCAAGGAACTTCTTTCAAGTTCCTTGATCTCTCCATCCTATTTCAATAACATCATGACAGTAGGTATTCGGAAACGAGTGAACAGTATGTAGTTTGCACTGAAATGTTCGATCATCCAACAGAGGCATGCTTGCTGTATTTTAGCAGAAGGCCGGGCGTGTATTCTTGGCATTCAGTCATTGCGGATTCAGTAGAGTTAACAGTAATGTCAAAGTAAATTCTTCTTCTGTTAACTCTACTGAATCCGCAATGACTGAATGCCAAGAATACACATCCAGAGCAATAACCGAATTATTTTGACAAAGACGGGTAAACATTTTGTTGAGCCCAAAACCGCACAGATATTTGCATGGAAAAATCGACTTTGTGTCGGTGATTCACTTAAAGTCACTTATTTTAATGTCGATTTTTTAAATAGAGACAAATTTGCAATCCCTTTTCGTCACAATGATGTCGAACTTAAAGTAAAGGGGATAAGATATGGTTCTCTTTCCTGTGTCATGGAATAAATTAAAGTAACCGTCCATTAAACTCATAGATGCTTTTCCTAAAAAAGGTATCTATGATTCCACCCATTTCTTAATTCCCGACTTTTGTGTTAAGGTGGCCCAGCCCGCTCATCTCCTCATACAAAAGGGGAAAGAAGATCACGCCCATATTTCTTGTCAGAGATCTAAAATTTTGCTTAAAATAGCTTTGTTTGATCGAACTAGATGTCTGATGACCATTGGCATTGTAAAATTATGTTTGGTTTCTAAGTTATAAGTTCCGAAAGTTCGAATTTTTCAAACGTTTTATACAATAACTTTGGAGTTGGATTACGCAATGATAAAGTAAGAACATCTTAAAAAGATTAGTCATCAGACATAGCTTATTTAATCAAGATTTATGATATATTTGGTTTTTGTTAGATCTTTTACTACAGCGGTCGTGGTTTACTTGTAGCTATAAGTTGTTTTGAAAATACAATTTTCGTAAATCTTACCAAATCATACACTATGCACATTGTATTTTTTGTGGACATGTTGCATCTTCCTCTACACGGAGCCTGTCTTTTTCTTTGAAACAGAGAAGGTCCCAGAGCGCAACAGCACGGTTTTGTACCGTGCCCGCGAATGAGTTAGGCCCGCCGGGTTGGGCCACCTTAAGTGCTTGCAACAAGCTATATAGAATTACACAGAAAAATACTTACGTTTTTCTAACCAGCCGCTTTAACCTATCAGTCGTTTAGAAACACGTATCACGTTAAAAACATAGCCTCTTTTCCGATTCATTCATTCACAAATAAAAAAATTGCCTTCTCACGACACTGCTCTCTGACTTCACAGTCAATAACTGGATGAAATGCATAAAAACAACTGATAACAACTTAATATGCATTGAATGTTTTCAAAACAACGCTTTCCATATCTCCGCATGTATCGAGTGGTACCAACGCAGTTTGGCTTTGAGATAGGTCGTATCACTGATATTTTAAGTAGGGTCGTATCATAGACGTAAAAACGTAAATATTTTGTTCTCAGTAGATGATTTTGCGTTGAGATTTAGAAAAAAAAAATTTACAAAAAAAATAACCGACTTCAAAGAAAAAGCACTAAAAAGTAAAAAATAATTTCCATTTTTGTAGTTACGATTTATGTTATTTTTGAGTCGGCGTCAGCCGGGCACGCGCTGCGCCAATCAAGAGAACCTAACCTAACCTAACCTAACCTAACCTAACCTTGGCTGACACCGACTCAAAAATAACAGAAATCGTAACTACAAAAATGGAATTCTTTTTTTTACTTTTTAGTGCTTTTTCTTTGAAGTCGGTTATTTTTTTTGTAATTTTTTTTTTATTTGTTTATTTTTAGTGAATCTGAAGTACACTTACTAATTTGTACACGTCCTTTCCAATAAAAAAAGAATTACCGAAATCGGTTGGCGTTATATTGAGTTAATCGTCCATTTGTCGCGCACATCTTAATACAAATTTAAGACTTTTATGATTTTCTCATGGATATCATTGTCAGAACTTAACCAAATTAAAATGGGACCACTTGGGAAGCACTAGCTATCATTTAAAAAAATAATCATCAAAATCGGTTCACCCAGGCAAAAGTTATGAGGTAACAAACATAAAAAAAAACCCAAAAAAAAAAAAAACATACAGACGAATTGATAACCTCCTCCTTTTTTTGAAGTCGTTTAAAAATGCAAAAAGTCAATTTCTTGATATCAAGTGGAATGCGATTCAATTTCATTTAATAGAGAATGCCATCTGGTATTAAGTTTTCCTTTTTGGCATTGTTTTGTTTAAAAGTAAATTATATTTCCATTTCCATCAGGGAAACCATTTATTACAAGAACATATAATATAATATTGTCGATTTGATCCACATCAAAATCGTGTGATTAAAAATAGTCGAAGAGGCAATGAAGTTGTAATTTCTTTTTCAACCATTTCAATGTAGCAGTGCCGATGCAGGAAGGTCCCGGCGGCACATGCCTTCGAAAAACTTTGAAAAAATCTGCCTCATTTTATCATTTTATAATGATAATATTTTTTTTCCATTAAATTTCGTAATAGATACATAATCGCGAACGAGCCTTACTTTTTTTACGAGGGTTAATTTTTTTCCAGGAAATAATTCAGCCTGATATTAGTCCAAAACGACATTGATCCGAGCGGAGCCGGGTTCTTCAGCTAGTTTAGTAATACAGACATAAAACAAGTGAGAACCTGCGAATACTAAAATTAGATTCCTATAGAGTTGGATATGAAATCAAACACTAATGAATAAGACAAAATAAATGCGATAAGGAGGTGTAGAGTAAGTACCTTTATTTTTTCGGAGTAAGTAGATACAAATTCAACACGACAACGTAAATTGAACCATTAGTGGTTTGAGTAAGCTGAAAAGAAAATGAGGCTCCGATTACAGGACTAATGGAAGGCTTCGCTAGCTTGAACCGGGACGAGGTTAGGGTAGGTCATTAGCGATGGAGTTACCAAACAAGTTTTAGCTGCCAAGAACAACTTAGTAAAGAGCTTTCCCGCAGGTCTATTTTCATTCTTTTATATTTAAAAAGGTTTACTCAACAACGGCACCAACTTGTTAGGTATTCTTTGACCTTTTAGCCTGCATAATGGTGTAAATTATTTGTTAAGACATGGTAAGTCAAACTTTAAAAAATGTAACGGATACGAAATTACCGTTAAAATATATGTCGGCCCTAATTATTTCCTGTATATCGTCACGAGCGCGCCATCTGCCAAGGCGCGGGTGCAATGTTGATGCGTTCGATTTGGTCAACAGATGGCGCTGCTTACATTCTTCCAATGCCATGGCGATATTATATGAGTTCCCCATACAAATTTCATACCCTATTTTTCCCCCTTGGAGTTTAATTTTAGCCAAAGGTAGCCTATGACCTTTTCCAAGGTTCAGACTATCTCTATACCGAAATTCATCAAAATTGATTGAGCGGTTTAAGCTTGAAAACGCAACAGACAGACTGAGTTACTTTCGTATTTGAAATATATGTATAGATTGTAGATTTTTGCAATTAGAGCCGGGTTCGGAAGTAATATTGAATTCTAAGAATATTTATTTATTTGGACATTTAAAATCGTTCTCTTTCAGTTTCAGTTTCAGTTTCTTTATTTCCTCCATTAGATGTATATTACACACTCGGATTCGTCATTTTTTTTTTCCTGTCGGTTCGATTACTTCTGGCGAAGAAGAGCCGACAAGAAACTTCGTCAGGTTGGTCATTGTATTATTATTTTTTCCAGTGATACTTACAAACTAGTTTACAGTGATTGATTGATTACTACTGCTCACAAAGAACATTATTATAAGAACATTATATACATTGGTGAGGAGCAAACTCTTGACTACTATAATGACATCTTATTCTAAATTAATAGGAATTATGATCTAAATTATTCAGGTGTAAAAAGCCATCGTCATTTTTGATACAAGGTAATATCAAATTAAATATAAGTTAGTAAATAAACAAATTCATACTACAATGTAGTACCCATGTCAGAAAAAATAAAAATAATAGAAAATAATAATAATAATAAAATAAAAATTAATTGGTAGTACCGTGTTAGGTACCCGGTCAAGTATGTAGTCATGAGCTTTAATTTAAACAAGTTTTCTATCTAATAAGGCTTCCTGGATAGTGTAGTAGCTTTTTTTTATTAATACTGATTTCAATTTGCTCTTAAAACATTTATCTCCTAATTTCCTGATCTCCTCTGGAATTTTGTTGTATAACCTAATACTATTGCATATAAAACTTTTTGAAAATTTTGATGACCTATGCTTAACATTTTGTAAATCAGTTTTATGTCTAGTATCGTAGTCATGTACATCAGCATTTAAGGTATTATGGTGCTTATATTTCCTAGCATGGCAGATATTTTGATACACATATGCGCTAGGTAGGGTCATAATTCCTATTTCGCTGAATACATTCCTACAAGAATCTATAGCTTTCATGCTAAGAATACAACGCAAGGCTCTTTTTTGCAAGACAAATATTCTATTTGCTTCTGCTGCATTTCCCCAAAACATTAGTCCATACAACATGAGACTATCGAAGTAAGCAAAGTAGACAGTTTTTGCAGCTTGCGTGCCACAGAGTTCCTTGATTTTTTTAATGGCATAACAGGCTGAGCTCAGTTTACCAGCAAGACTGTCTATGTGGGGTTTCCAGCAGAATCTATTGTCAATTATTAATCCCAGAAAAGTTAATTCATTAGCCATGTTTAACGATAATTCCTCTACAGTATTGGTTACGTCTTCATTATTTTTACGCCTATGTGCCCCAAGAACAAAATGCATTACATTCGTTTTATTAGTATTTAACAATAGATTATTGTGTTCAAACCATGATGTGAGCGACTTAATTACTGACAAGAAAACCTCCCGTAGTTCAATTATATTTTTGTTTTTCAAAACTACTGAGATGTCATCTGCAAACATAACTAGTTCTATGTCTTGCCCGATTGAACCGGAAATGTCATTCACATAAATCAGAAAGAATAATGGACCAAGGATAGAGCCTTGCGGTACTCCTATTGTAACAGGGTCAACATCCGATTTTATACCACTGACCTAACATATTTGTTTTCTGTTTTCTTTGTCTGCTAGTCATTATTATTAAATCTATTTTCAAGATGACTGACTAATAACTGTAAAAATATTTTAGTCTCTTAGTTATGCCAGGCGGCTTACAGTCAATACCCACGGAGAAGCTCGGCTCCTAACGACACAATGAAAATAAATGACTTGCAGAAAACTGTCAATTTCATACTGATGTACACTGATACTGAACAGGGCGTGTATTCTTGGCATTCAGTCATTGCGGATTCAGTAGAGTTAACCGTAATATCAAAGTAAATTCTTCTTCTGTTAACTCTACTGAATCCGCAATGATTGAATGCCAAGAATACACGTCCTGGACATAGATAGCACACTGAACTTCACATATTACCCTAACACATCACATGGGAACTAGATGCCATGCCAGGACCTTCCTTATATTGCTCAGCTGCATTTAAGAATGAAAAAACACGGACAATTTTCAATGCCGCTTCGACCATCGTTCATTCAATGCGATGGTACCAACAAGTAAGGAACCTACAGTTTTACGTGGAATCCGAACCACGGCCAGCTTCAACGGTTGAAAATGGTCACCCATCCAGCACCCAACCGCGCTCAGAGATGCTTACCCAGTTTATCGAATCGCAAGGCGTCGCACCACTGGGCTACAGAGGCAGACAATCATGAAGGAAATAGGTACGCACGGTAGAGCACGGAATCTATTGAAATATTATCGAATTCTATTTCTAACGTTCCATACGATGCATAAAGGGTTCGAGATGAAAGTTTCCAATAACAAGTAAGTGAACAAACAAAAGAGTGATTTTGAACGAGCCTCTTTGCCCTCTTTGCCGTTAAAACTTTTAACAGCCTTTGAAATGGGAGACGTCCGTGAGACTGCTGTCTTTAGCTGTTTCATGGTATCTATAATGTAGCACAGACTAGGTAAATGATAAATACGAGTACTGTTACATAAATACTGTGTTGTAGATGGACATTATTTCACTGCATGCATGGCGACATAAAATAACAAAGTAACCTTCTCATCTTCCGTAAACTTGAAAATTAAATGTATTTCAAGTTCATAGTAGATACAATTCATTTAGTTTTGTATTTGTGCAATGCAAGCAAAGAATTAAGCAAAGTTCGATCAATAAAGCATGCAAAATACTGGATTAAAAAACCTGGAGTGTATTATTTGGCTTTAGTTTTAGAGGCACTTCTGGGCTGCTTCTGGGCATTGCCTCTCTGTCAGATGAACGATAAGGGGTCTGTCTTCTATGGCACCCTATGTACGACTTATGATTATAATACTAGCCAATGCTTATGGTTTCCTGAACCTTATGGGAGGAGAATAAGATAAAAAACATGTATAATTTCAGCTAACGTTCTACCAATGTAGTTAAAAAAATATTTTAGAAAATGATATTTTCTCTATGGAAAAAAATGATGAAGTCAGGTCTCAAACGTATTCTTTTTCATGTTTGCTGCTGATATTGACTTAACTATCATTTTAAGGACCGTAATATTATCTACCAATTTTGTTAAGGTTATGTTTAACTTTATGAATTTTTTTTATAGTAAGAAAAAAACTGGTAACTAAGCGACGTCGTGCTCTGGCTATCTAATTTCAATCGCCAAAATTGGTCGAAAATGTTTAGGTATAAGGATGCTCTTAAATATGGCAGAATACCAGGTTTTGTGCGCATAACCCCAAAAAGTTCATAAATATCATAGAGGGGCGCGTAAGAGCTTTTATTCCCCGCGGAGCTGCGGGGGGGGGGGGAGTGGCTATGAAAACATCATTAGTACGGAGCGTACCGAGCACGAGCGCACCGCGGCCCCCACCGCGGCTCCCCCGCGCCGCCTGGCGGCAGTCGATGCGGCTCGCGCCTGACCTCCTTCCCGCCCGCCCCGCGCGCTGGGCGCCGCGCCGCCCGCCCTCCGCCGGCGCCGCGCAGCCGCCGCAAATAGAAGCCGGCACGTGCGTCGGGCCGCACGGACCGCCCGAGCGTGTCGCCTCGCGCTCAAACAACTTCAGCTCTTCTCTTAATAATTCACATAAATTACTCGCGCCGGCCGCAACGCGCAAGCGAACAAAACATTCCTGAAAAAGTCAACGGCGACGCCCGCACACCGCCCGATCGCAGTTTGGATGTTATTATTTGAAAAGTGACAGCGAAACTATTTTTACCGCCAGTTCCGGGCGTAACGCGAAGTAATAGCGAGACTTTATTTAATAATTCCTTTTTCTGTGAACTCGGTTATCTGAGCTTGAATTCGCTGCCTGGAAAAACTACAAAAGTGAATGGTTTCGAAGCGCGTTTTCCGGTGCACGGATGGGTTGCATATTTCGAAAGATGATTCATACAACCTTGTCGGGTCGCGGAGTGGAGTGTCTTAATTGTCAAGTTTTATAGTGACGCAGCAGCAGATACTGAACGAAAGCCTGTGGTTCTCTCGTGCATTTAACTAGTGCCTTACTCCTCGTTTTCCCGCCTAAGATAAATATTGTAACTTAAACTTTAACACTAGTTGATTAATTGTAGAATTTGTTGAAGGGTAGAGCTAGAATGGAGTACGTGTGTGCTTAGCGATGCGTTTCGCTATTGTTTTTCTGCTGGGCCTGATCGTGGTCCGACAGACTGCCCCGTCCGTGGCTCCGAACCCCGCGTCCAACAACACGCTAATGTAAGTCCATGTTATTATTAACTAGTCACTGGAACTGTCTAAAATACAGTTTATGTATGATATCGACAGCTTCAGTAATATTTTAATCTTTAATTAAACATTTAATTTAAGAAGGATTATTATTATTATTTTATTAAATAAAAAACTTATTTTGTCACAAAATCAACAAACAAATAAAAAACTAAAATATTATACTTTATCCTATAAATTAAACGAACCCTAAAATTACACATTTCTATATCGAATCATTATTTTTATCATTTTTTATTCATTAATTCAGCTGGATCGTCCATTTGAAAGTAATTTAGCATGCGTATACACACAGAATTACGCAGTATTTCAATAATATATGTAATCTGAGACAACGTTTGACTTACCTATAGGCCGCAGCTTAGGGGCGGCAGATTTAAATTTATTTTCACAAAGTTTAGTGGACTATACTCAACAAAAGTACGAGTCAGCTGCTCACCTGTGATATCTTAGGAATTTATTTCACTGATTTTTTTTTGTGACAGCCTGCAGGACGATTACTCCGTGCATGTTACGACTTTAATATCAAGTCGATTTGGATTTTTTTAACAATCGAGTCGTTTCCAAGGAATTACATGAACTCAAAGAAAATGTACACTTACATCATTGTGTACTATCATCAAAAGCACAAGATCTCCATCAGCCATTTTGTTATGTTTTTTGGCCCTGCGATCTGCATACGTACTTGCAGACGTTGTAAAAGACGACTGCTTTTTTGCTTGAAATGGTATTCGAAAAACATATCTATAAACGTATTCGTGTTACGTTTTCCGCCTGTCATGATGTCTGGATGTTTGAGTTTAACAAGATTTACGATTGCAGCTATAAAAGTATTTTCTCCCGGTAATACTCTTTCTTAATGTTTATGCTTTTGATAAGCAGTATTTTTGCAACATTTTGAATAGCACATTTAGAACATAAGGCTGCGGGCATGAAGAAACCTTGTAGTATTAAATTATAAACAACATTCCATTTGAGTCAGCCTCGTGGCCCAGTGGCGCGACACTTCGGCGATCGCTCTCCGAAGTTAAGCAACGCTGGGTCCGGTCTGGTCTTGGATGGGTGACCATTCGACCGTTGAGAGAGGCTGGCCGTGGTTCCAAATCCACGTTAAGCTGTAGGTCCCCTTCCTTACTTACTAGGTGGTAGGGTTTATCCCGCCCGGGTTGGTACCATCGCATTGGATGAACGATGGTCGAAGCGGCAATGAAAATTGTCCGTGTTTTCCATCCAGTTCAATGTAGCCGTGCAATATAAGGAAGTTCCTGGCATGGCACCTAGTTCCCATGTGGTGTGTTGGGCTAATACCATGATAGAACTTGTGGTATTAGCCATCCATGTCCAGTCACATAAAAAAAAATCATTGCACCCTCTTATGTTTTTGTTAATTTGGTTTTACGACGTAGACTTATTTCAAAACAATTGTATAACAAAACAGAATACCTTAAGACTATCGGGACCTATAAAATGATCAAGCTAAGCCAACTTATGAAATAGAAAACAACAACATGCGAAAAACAAAAACGTACAAGTTAGTAAAATCTAATAGAAATATAATCTTGAATTAAATATCAACTCTAACTTTAAACTTAGAAACTGATTTATAACACACTAAGGTTTAAATTAAGAATATTACATTTCAAAAATATAGTGAACAGGAAACTTAGAACTTCAGGATTAGAACATTCCCTTCAACATTGACTTTTTGAACAGGGCGTGTATTCTTGGCATTCAGTCATTGCGGATTCAGTAGAAGTAAATTCTTCTTCTGTTAACTCTACTGAATCCGCAATGACTGAATGCCAAGAATACACATCCAGAGCTTAATCTATTATTGAAAAATTACATTATTTTATTTCAATTCCTTGTATGATAACGGATGGTCAATCGAATTGAAATGAATTGAATGGAAGAAATTGTTAAAACTACGAAATATCCTATTAAGTGGCGCATGATTTCCAAGATGATTTCGGCCTTTCTTTTTATAGAATGGTACAAAATTATTTAACGTGGCATTGCACCTTGGAACCTTAAAGCCAATCTTGTTTAGCAGATAAGGACAATTATTATTAAATCATTTGAAAATTAATGCCTTTATTTGTTCAAGCGTTTTAATGTTACATTTTTATATTTAATGTGATGGTGTGACCTTACAGTGTCAGGAGATGGGCGCAGGTACTCGGAGAGGAGCTGTGGAAGTTAACCAGCAAACTCACCAACATCAATGAGATCAAACGTGTTAGTACCTCCACTTACCTACCGTCTACTTTGTCAGTATCGTATGCTAAAATCTGGCACCGCAGCGTGAGCAGATGATCCGAGTCGCCGGGGAAAGAGCTGTGGAAGAAACTTGCCAAGATCGATTATATCAAACGCGTTAGTACCTTCACTTACCCGACTGTGTCCGTGTCGTAAGGTATGAGTTGGCAGCGTGAGAAGGTGGGCCCAGACGCTGCGGGTGGAGCTGTGGAAGTTGACCTGCAAGATCACGAAAATCGATTAGATCGAACGCGTTAGTACCTTCACTTACCCGACTGTGTCCGTGTCGTAAGGTATGAGTTGGCAGCGTGAGAAGGTGGGCCCAGACGCTGCGGGTGGAGCTGTGGAAGTTGACCTGCAAGATCACGAAAATCGATTAGATCGAACGCGTTAGTACCTTCACTTACCCGACTGTGTCCGTGTCGTAAGGTATGAGTTGGCAGCGTGAGAAGGTGGGCCCAGACGCTGCAGGTGGAGCTGTGGAAGTTGACCTGCAATATTACGAACATCGATTAGATCGAACGCGTTAGTACCTTCACTTACCCGACTGTGTCCGTGTCGTAAGGTATGAGTTGGCAGCGTGAGAAGATGGGCCCAGACGCTGCGGGTGGAGCTGTGGAAGTTGACCTGCAAGATCACGAACATCGATTAGATTGAACGCGTTAGTACCTTCACTTACCCGACTGTGTCCGTGTCGTAAGGTATGAGTTGGCAGCGTGAGAAGGTGGGCCCAGACGCTGCGGGTGGAGCTGTGGAAGTTGACCTGCAAGATCACGAAAATCGATTAGATCGAACGCGTTAGTACCTTCACTTACCCGACTGTGTCCGTGTCGTAAGGTATGAGTTGGCAGCGTGAGAAGGTGGGCCCAGACGCTGCAGGTGGAGCTGTGGAAGTTGACCTGCAATATTACGAACATCGATTAGATCGAACGCGTTAGTACCTTCACTTACCCGACTGTGTCCGTGTCGTAAGGTATGAGTTGGCAGCGTGAGAAGATGGGCCCAGACGCTGCGGGTGGAGCTGTGGAAGTTGACCTGCAAGATCACGAACATCGATTAGATTGAACGCGTTAGTACCTTCACTTACCCGACTGTGTCCGTGTCGTAAGGTATGAGTTGGCAGTGTGAGAAGATGGGCCCAGACGCTGCGGGTGGAGCTGTGGAAGTTGACCTGCAAACATCGATTATATCGAACGCGTTAGTAACTTCACTTACCCGACTGTGTCCGTGTCGTAAGGTATGAGATGGCAGCGTGAGAAGATGGGCCCAGACGCTGCGGGTGGAGCTGTGGAAGTTGACCTGCAAACATCGATTAGATCGAACGCGTTAGTACCTTCACTTACCCGACTGTGTCCGTGTCGTAAGGTATGAGATGGCAGCATGAGAAGATTGACCGCGCCGCTGAGGGACAAGCTGTGTGCCCAGCAAACAAATAAATATAAGACCACTTAATCTGTAACCAAATTCGTTAACCCATTTAAATAAAAGTTAATTAAAATTTCAATATTACGACATTCACAAATAAAATGCGAATTAAATACTTTGCACTATGGTCAGGGCTCAAGGCGACAAGACCCTCGGAAAATCATATATTTCTGCGATTTCTGCTATCAGCACATGTATGCACCCTTGTCAGTTTTATTCTCGATCAATCTCACGGGTGCACGAAAGCTGAAAGACAGAGAGAGCTCCGAACAAAGAAAAAATGTGTTTATGTATATGTACACCGACTCGTAATAAACTTTAGTTATGGCAGCCATTTCACGGCACGCCAGCTCTAGACGTGGATTTATGGTACGCGGCAACACACACCTGCCCTCACCCTCGTGCGTACCTTGCCGCTTTGCCGACCCCTGGGTTTACATCTCCATTCTTGCCGCCTCCTTTTTACTTCGTTAGGTTCCACTTTGAAGTACATCGACGGCTTTGCGCGCGCCAGTCACTTGTTTATCACACTTGCGTGCTCCAAATTTAAATACGTATGAATAATTCCGAATATCGAACGGGCGTTAATTCGGTAACTGCACTACTTAATGATTCATTTGGCAAAAATAGCAACGGTTTCAAATGTAAACGCATTCTTTGAACCCCAAACTATCCAGATATTTGTATAAAGTACGTGGAATGTCTTTCATTGACCGAGCGAAGCGTCTCCGTTTCAGCTTCAGAAAAAATGATTTCGTGGGTCCGTCCGGCTCTTCTCCTCTACATGCCGCATTTCATAACCGATTCTTTTTAAATTTTGTAAACAGGTTCGATATTTTTATAGAGTTTTTAGTGAAGCCAGTTATTCTCTGAAAACTGGATCGATTAAAAAATATAAAAAACTATCTGCTTTCAAAATTTGGTATGAATCGGTTGCGACCGTAGAGGAGGACTGCCGGAGAGAGGTGACAATTGTGAACATTTTTCAGTCCAAAATTTTCATTTACTTTTCATTACTGTGGACGGAAAAACCCTGTAAAATAGTGAAATTTGTATGCGGGTTTTTTTTCCTGAGTTGATCGAATACGTGGATAGGATCCAGTTTGTGACGTAACTAGTGTGTAATAGTTTGACTACCAAAAAGTTTAAATAAATTAAATTGTGACTCTTAACACTATATAGCTGTCCAATAACAAAGCGATTAAATAAATATAAACCAAACATTTCAATCCAGTCCGACTAGAGAACTCTTTTTCTGTGGTCAAAGGAAATTATTTTGCTATCCTATAGATATTTTCCAATAGCCGGCGCGGGTCGGCGCGGGTCGACGCGGGTGGTTGGTGGGTTGTCCAGCGCTTGCCGGCGCGGCCTGTATTAGATTGAAAGTTTCGCCATGCATCCACAAGAGGTTATCGATTTCCCGCGGCCGCACGGTCGGCTCGGGGAAAGGAAAAACCGATCGATTGCTTAGGATTCCGCGGACGGAGTCTTTTCTCGGTTGTCCTTTCACATACAAAACATCGTACAAAGTTTTCACTACTTTTTCATGTTGCCACTGGAGTAGTGACTCGCTTTAAGGTCTTGGCTTGCGGCGACGCTAGGTTCGGGTCTCCTCTTTCCCTAAAATATGGTTGACAGAGGCGACGGCTGCGCCCGGCGTGATGCTCGTGAACGGGTGCTGTTTGTGGGGACTGGCTTGCTCCAATTGGCAACATGTTAGATGGCGGGCATAGTCTTTACAAATAAAGTGATATTTGTCATGAACTGTTGCATATGACATGAATTGTTTGTACTTTATAATTTTGTAAACTTAGACTGAGTGGACTTTGAAAAAAAAAACCACCGGAGTTTCTTGCCAGTTCTTCTTCGCTGGGATTGCCGAACTGGCTAATGATAAAATATGACAAATCCGAGTGCAGTGTACTGTCTATGGATGATAAATAAACTATAAATAATACTATTTGAGCGGTTCGTAGCCTAGTGGCGCGGGGACTGGCCTAGCGTACCAGAGACCTGGGTTCAATACCGACATGCACAACTGTCTTTCTCTTTCCGAGTTCGATAAGTGCATTTTCATCACGAATGCGAGCTGCTCCATGGTTCGGAATCCATGTAAAACTGTAGGTCCCGTTCCCCTACTAGGTGGTAGGGTTTAAGCCCGCCCGGGTTGGTACCATCGCATTGGATGAAAAGATGGTCGAAGCGGCAATGAAAAATTGTCCGTGTTTTCCATCCAGTTCAATGTAGCCGTGCTCATAAAGGGAAGGTCTTGGCATGGCACCAAATTCCTTCGGGAATGTGGTGTATTGGGCTAATATCATAACGGTAGTTGTGTAATATTAGCCATCCGTGTCGTGTCGCATAAAAAAAAACTATATGAATGGTGGCATTTTTGTATGCCGCCCGAGCACTACACTTCCGCTCACTTCTCCTGCCTGAAATGTTTTTGATAACACCTTCTAAACTGTGTGCAGTCAATCAACTAAACATGTGTGCCAAACATTTAACATTTTTGCAGCGAAGCTTCTGTTGTCACGTGACGCAGTCGCCCTTCACGAAAACGTCACGTTGTGCCATCATCGGCGGCCGGTGGACTTATATTTACATAATATTATGACGGGTCTTCGAATGCATTAAGAATTGGTCTCGACGAACAATGCGTAGAAGCTTCGCTTCTTTTGGGCATATTACCCTAGGATCTTTATTATTTCGGCAATTTTCATGATTTTTAATCCATTAAAGCGAGTGTAGAGCGCCAATACGGTATGTTCACAGCATATTGAAATCGTTTCATGAACATTGTTTACCTAGGTAGATGCATATTTGCATGGTAAACGTTTCAGAACATATATGTATCCATGTTCATGCATGTATTTCTGGTACTACTAATCTTTACATGTTTTTCAAGAGCAATATAACACGTCCTCGTAGACGCCCGAGCTCGACACACATTTCCACTCAACAATAGCATAATATTGCGACATTCTCCCCCCAACCTTGAATAATTTCACGAAAGCCTAAATGAATTTATCTACCCTCGCGATAGCGTCGCAGTGCCGCGGAGCCGGGCGGGTCGACGACCGCCTAGACTAGGAGGTCGCGACAAAAATGGTAACGATAACGTAAATGGTAAACAACCCTCTGAAGCTAAATGTGTCGGTCTAGCTGCGCCAAGTGGTTGCGTACAGTCAACCAAAGGTTAAAGGATACACTTCCGGTTAAACGTAAAAATGAATGGTGTTTAAATACAACCTCTGATTCAATTTTGTTAGGATTTTGTTTACTCAGTAGCTAGTAGACATCCTCAACTATGTTTGAATCTATACTCAACACTATAATTGTTTCCAAAAGTCAAAGTATTTCGACTGTTCATCTTTTCATTCAACCGGATGTGTATCCTAAACTCTTTGTTCGACTGTGCCTAGATGAGGCGCCTGAAAAAGTAGTTATCGTGACAAAAAAGTATGATAATCTTATATAGCTGCAATTAATGAAGTATGAAAGTATCACTAAATACTTGCCTAGTAATACAAACATCTTTGGTTGCATCTCGTAGTTATAGTCGATTTCGGTTACAGATCTAACTTTAGGTATGTTTGAGTAGTAGGTATATTAAAACTGGTTATTGTTGGATAATAAATAGGTACACACATTTCCAAACAATCAGTATTTTTATCAGCAGGTATATACGACTAACATCTATTTAGTATAGCCAATCTACGAGTAGCTAACGCAACCACTTGGCGCAGGCAGACCGACATATTTATTTGCGAACCCAGATACATTATCATAACCAAAAATGTCGTGACCTCCCGGAATAGCCCCTCGGCCGCGGCGGCGGCGCCGGATCGCGGGCGGGCAGGAACGAAAAGCCTCCGCGCTTTCAGTTTTATTGTTAAAGTTACGATCTATTTACTGACAAATACAGCGAGAGTGGAAATAACGGAAAACAATATTGACTTTTCGCGGTGAATACAGACATAGCCTTGCTTGTACAGGTGCTTCGGGGTGACTGGTATTGTATTGAAGTATTTGGTGTGTAGAATAGTGTAGGCATGTGATGGGGGTTTTAAATTGTAGGGTTTTTTATTTAAGATGGTTGTGATGATTGGGATTGGGTATGACAAATTGGATATGTAAAATTTTTGTAAATATTGATTGACTTGAGCATAATATTTTTTCCTTAACGTGAATTTCGAAAAAAATGGCTTGATAATAAATGTAACATAGACAGAATGTATTGAATACGGAGACGTCGGACTGAATTACGAAAACTATAATGTATTTTGACACGGTTTCTCTGACATCTCTGTTTTCTTTTTTATTGAGACTTGCCATTAAATGTTTAAATCAGCTAAAGACATCTTTGTCTGACATTCATCTCAAGGATGAAAATATTAGGTTTATAAGAGAATATAGTATACGGTATATTAATATTCCTAAAATATCAGAATAATCAAATAAACTACTTAGCCAGGCAATTCGATATGAAGTATGAAATTCGGCAAAGGATTACCTATATGTTCTAGAAAATACTATATTGGACTACGCATAAAATATACATTTTGTTCTATTTCAATGTTTTTGCCACAGCGCCTCCGCCATCGTGGAAGCTGCGATATAGGTTTTTCTCTCTCAAACAGCTTCTTCCAAGATATGAAAACCAATGCCAAAGCCAATAAAATTACCGCTTTGATCCACCTTTTAATTACCGTTTTTGCTCAGTTTATATATGATGATGGTTATGTATGTGATTATATTTCGAACGCAACGAACATTCGATGATGCGCGCCCCGAATTCGTAAGCGAACTAACTAAACCCGTGAACTAAACTCAGCCCACAAACTCGTACTACGCTACCGCACCGCTATTTTGTCTCGGTCCTTTTCCAAAATTACGTAAAGGGGAAGAAAACTGCATATTTATCACGACAGGTGGCGCCTAAGCGAGCTAACCTAAAAGATCGGTCAAAGCTGTCAGATACCATACAAAAGCAAACTGAATAAATTTGATATTTTTTTTTCAATTTACTCAATTTTCTCCATGTTATTCCTAAAATAAATTGTTCTTAATTATTCTAATCAAAAGAAGTCTTGGAATAGAAAATATCACAAAAACATAACCTATAATGATATATTAACTGGTATTATATATAACTGGTAGAGAATGCCCCTGGCATTAAGTTGTACCTTTTGCCCGAATTTTGAGTGCAATAAACATATATAAATAAAATAAATAAATAAATATAATATTTCATTTCATACTTTGTGCTGGTCAATGACATTTAAATTTGTTTAGAAAACAAACAAAAGGTCTTCTTTTGTTTCGCTCATACGACATCTACAACAAGCTTTGAGTTTTCTTCCCTGAAAATGTTTTGTAATGAGTGTAAAATGTTATCGTTACATTGCTTAGTAACACGCACACCACTATTCTATATTTTACTAGTCACTCTAATATTCTCGGGAGTAAAAAAAAATGCCACCCAAAACGAATTATAGGGAAACGAATTAAACTTCGTCTTATAACACCAACATATAAGACTAGCCGGCTAAAAGACGGACGGATAGACGATGTGCTTTATAGTTTTGTATATAAGATCAGATTTAGGACGGTGAGACCCTCGGCAGCTACTCGTCGTACCGCTGACCGTGGGAGGAGGCACGTCTGAAGAGAGGGGGCGCGGGGGATGGGGGGACGGGGTGGAGGATACCCTTGATTGCACGCTCGGGTCGGCTGTAGCAGACAAGTATATTCTTTGGTCAATCTCTGTCTGAGGGTCATATATAAATTACGTGACGCAATCTAAGGCTGAGATAAATAGTCGTAACAGAAACTAAGCCTAACGAAAAGTAGTACTTTGTGACGTCATTTCGACACATTTTGTATACACGTCAAAGTATTGCAAAGTGACGTCACAAAGTACTTCTTTTCGTTAGTCTTATTTTCGGTTACGACTATTTATGTCAGCCTTTGTGCAAAAGAGTGTTTGTGTTTGTGCCCATGGAGGTTATTTCCTCACCTCCATGTTTGTGCCATATTCACATGAACAGAATACAGAATTAACGAAATAATAGGAATATTATTTGATCACATGAATTATGAACAAAATAGGTTCTAAAATTACAATAGTATAAAAATGTTCAAATGCAATGGTTTTCAAAATATATAAAAAGGCATAAACCGTTGCATGGTCAGTTCGTAAACCCATCAACGTGAGGCAATATTTCGTTACAATTATTAATATAGATTACACAGGCAATGGAAATAAGTTCCTATTAACTATACAGAGTTTGGTGACATACAAACGTACCAAAGAATTGTATCCATACTTATATCATAAATGCGAAAGTAACTGTCTGTCTGTTGCGCTTTCACGCCTAAACCGATGAACCAATTTGAATAAATTTCGGTATAGAGATAGCCTGGACCTCGGAGAACGACATTAGACATTTTGTAGCGAAAATTTAACTCGAAGGGGGAATAGGGGATGAAAGTTTGTATGAGGAACTAATAAAATATCTAGGAAATCATTCAGCCCGACATCAGCCCACAACGACATCGACCCGAGCGGAGCCGGGTACCGCAGCTGGTATAGAATAAAGAAAGAGTTAAAGAAAAGAAGAGAAGATGTGATTTCACGTATTTCCGTTAAATTAGATAAGTTAAAAAAAATCACGCACATGATTTATGAACAGCTCATGTTTACTTACATAAAAGTAAGTTGTCACGTAGCCTAGCGATTCGTGGAATGAGGGGAGGGTCTGCACGCCCATTACACATAGTAGGTACACAATGTGTATCCTTACCCAACCGAACGGGAGGCTTTCAGGGCCGGTTTTTAAGTACCTAGGCAGACTGACCGTGCCTGAGGTAAAGCCATATGTAAACAATCATTCGTTGAATAGGTTTGCTTTTTAGATCCATTCCATACACGTTCGATTCACAAACATCAATAAAAACATCACCGGTTTATAGATATACATATCACAAAACTGTTATATTATATTAATTTAACAATTGATGAATATAAGAACTGGGCGCATCCGACGTTCAACATGGCCGCGTAGGAAACGTGCCAGGCTGAGGGCAGCCAACCTAATTTTTTTATGAAGTATGTTCATAGGACTATCGAATGGTGGTATGGTCATCTTGTTACTCGATGACGTATTTTTTTTTATTTTTCGACATTTTAAAACCGGCCAACCTCAGAACGTACCAGGGTAGGACGAGCCAACCTACTTTTTTTTAGCTTTTCTTGATGACCTTTACCGATTGTGCTAGGTCTCATGTTGTTACTCGATGACGTTAAATTCTACCAAAAAAGTGATTTAATATTACCTACTGCACAAAACGTTCCAGGTTTGGGTCAGGCAACCTAGTATTTTTAGGAAGCCTATTCTAATCCGCACAACCACAAATGGGTCCCATGTTGTTACTCGATGACGTAGGGTTGACTACGGTCCGCTCTCGTACTAATAGTTATTTGACAAAATGTAGACAAAAAATTGAAATTTAAAGTTCACAAAATTAAATTTATGTTAGGGAAATATTTTTTATATTTGGGTAGTCAATGGCTTTTTCAATATTTTTGTAATATAATTAGGTACAAACATAAAAATCTGTTATAGATCGTAGACTTCGGGTGTGTTCGGCTGAAATCGTGTCTGTTCGGTCAGCAGCGTGCGAAGCGAACTCTACCCAAGGCACCGACTTCAAAAGATGATTAAAAATTAAGAAATGGTACATAATTAGTTAGAATTAAAATAGCTTTTCGTACATTAATTAAAAGTAACCAATTATTTTTTGCTTTTTAGTTCCGGTTTTTTTGAAGGCAATCCTTTTTTTATTTAAAAATATTTTATTTTTTGCTTTTTAGTGGTGGCGTAACTTTTAAGTCAAGGTGGGCGAGCCCTCCTGCTCAACTTCACATACAAAGTGGAAAGAAGATATACATACATATACAATACAATACAATACAATGAACGAGCATTAACAGAAATACAACCATTGAGAAATCTCATTTCTGACGAAAGGTAGACCGGTAACTATCTGGATTCATGAGTTCACGGTTGATACGTACGATAATTGATACGATGAGATCACGTGAGATAGAGTGCTGTGACAGACGGACGGACGGACGGACAGCGGAAGTTGGTGCCCTTTGGGAACGGAACCCTAAAAAGACAAAACAACGAATGACCGGAACCGCTGAGCTTCTGAATTTCTCATCCTTCCATCGTTCCGGATAGTCTGTTTCTTGCGTAAGTTTAAGTTGCATGAAAATGTGTACATATCGGCCTCGTTTATCCCCCCTTAACAGTTGAATTTTGCAAAATCCGTTGTGAGCGAGCCTTTTCGTCTTAACAAGAAGTCACTGAAAATTTTAAGTTTCGAGGATAATAGGTTTCAGAGATCGCAACATGAGTGGTTTTCGCATTTTGACCTGTTTTACCTCCCTAAGAGTATAATTTCCAAAAATATTTTCTTCTTAAGCATTCCCATCTAAAACAAAACATACTCTGACATTTCTGGGTTCAGCGGCTCTAGAGATAGAAATGTGTACAATTTGCCCTCTTTTACCCCCCTTGAATACCCCCAACAGTTGAAGTAAAAAAAAACCTCTCATACTGAGCAATCTCACCCGAAAAGAAAGCTACTGTAACTAAAAAATCACTTTTCTGGGTTCGCGGGGTTAAGAAATTCGATGTTTGTTATAGTTAAGTACCAAACTACTGAACCGATTTTGATAAAAAATAATGGGACCAACTAGAAAGTATACCCTTTCGAACAAAAAAAGAATTTTCCAAATCGGTCCACGGGTCTTCGAGTAATCGGTGAACATACATAAAAAAAAAAAAAAAAAGATTCCGACGAATTGATAACCTCCTCCTTTTTTGAAGTCGGTTAAAAATACAGAGTGTCGTCAATTCAGAAATAATAATATCTGCAGGGGAAATTTCGAGGCGAAAATAAGGAGTTTTTTCTAAGTATTTCGAAATTTCAAAATAATGTTATTTCATTTCATTTATTTCAACTTTTTGGTAGTCAAACTAAATTAAGTTACGTCACAAAGTACCGCGAATTCGATCGAAAACCCAGTAAAGAAGATCCCGCAACTTCACGGGTTTACATTAAAAAAAAATCCGTCCACAATTATGAAGTACACACTTAGATCTAAATGCTACTGCCAACTGTAGCTACTGTTGTAATGTTGTCAGCTGTACTGTTAGCTCCCGTGAATTCTAATAAGAGTTAAAAGTTTTCCCAAAATGAATGTGCCTGCTGCGTGTTTGCTACGTCAACGCTCACTTATTTTGCGAGCCACAGCCAGAGTGGTCCGTCCGAGTTCTTGCCTAAATTGGCATTTACGGAAATTCGAACTTCGAAAACTCCATACAAGATTACAATAGATATGGTGTGGTTTTACTTCTTCAAGTTGTCAAAGTCAAACTCGGACTTCCAATTTGTATGAAAACGCGAAGTCCGCGTATACGGCAACGACCGTGGGTAAGCTGTCAAATCAAACTCGGACTCGCAAATGTTAGTTCTGCGCGTGCTCTTCAATTTCTCCATACGTTTGAAAAACCAGTCGATCGGTTTGACGTAAACGAGACTAGGGGTTCAGGATAGGTGTCGTGACAGTTTTCGTTGTCGACAGGGCTACAACGAGCTACACATCAACGTACGGCGGAAGAATGAAACCTCCATCCTCAGCTCGGCCGTGGAGTCCGTCGGGAACATGCTGCAGAGCAAGATCGATGCCGTCAAGGTACACTCTGCATCCTCAACTTGATTGCACACTCTCTTGACTGATAACTTTGACCTTCTTTCTTCCACGTGTACTCCGTCAAGTAAACACAAAAAATGCGCCCACTGTTTATAATTACCCTGCTTGTGGTAAGAAGCTTAATTAAAATTTTAGCAGCCGTATTCTGAGTTAACTGTCAAAATTTACGCGGACTAGCACTGAACTAGCCATAGAAAAAGCTATATTGGGTCTGGCGATAATACCCGTATTAAATTAGTTTTATTTATTAAGTTAGTCCGCTCACTCTGAATAATACTGTATGTGTTTCATTTACTCTGTGGTAGGGTTAATCCCGCCCGGGTGGTACCATCGCTTTTAATGAACGATGGTCGAGTCGGCTATGTTATTTATTGTCCTTTTTTCACCTGGCTCAATACAAAATTTAAGAAGGTTCTGGCATGGCATCTATTTCCTATATTTTGGGACTAAGTTATGACAGTAGGTGTGATATTAGACCAACCATATCGATAAATGATCTAGACGATAGGTTGGTCCTTATTTTCGTAATGTCGACAGCCATGATGGATACTTCTACATATGGTTTTCTTCGAACCGGATATGCACTGTTCAAATTACGTTTACTAAATTGCGGTCTGTACATGTACAGAGCTGTAAAATTAGTACAATGTGGTTCAAATCGATTGGTGTTATGATAATCGCTCATAGAATAGACGATGCTGTTCCAGTGCATACACCACAAAGCGGAAAGCCTCGCGCGCCAATTCGAGATGACGGAGGAGCTCAGAGATAACTTCACGTACTGCTCGAGCAAGTACTCCTTCATGGAATACCAGGACGGCAACGACACGGTCTTCACGGACGGTGTCCAGAAGCGGCCCGACTTCGTGGACGAGGAGGAGATCCTCAGGCACTACGAGAACATCACCGTCAACGAGGACTCCCACTTCTATGATATTCCCGTCAACACGGATCGCAGCTGCGTCCAGGTCCCCACCAATATATACGATCAAGGTGGGTTGCTTTTTAGGGTTCTGCACCCAAAGGGTACTAACGGGCCCCTATTACTAAGCTTCTGCTGTCCGTCCGCCCGTCTGGCAGCGGGATGTATTTAAAGGACCGTAATAAAGGGGGGCAGAGCGCAGATTTTTGGTGTGTAAGGTAGACGCTTGAAAATTTCACAGAATTTGTCATTCTATATCTGCCACAATAAAAAAAAATGTAAAAATAAAATTAATATAACGAAGCTTGTTTTTTTTGGCATGGCCGTGTGCGAGTCAGACTCGCACTTAGCCGGTTGACAGATAAGAACAGTTTAATCATACTAACATGCCTACATCGATGGTAGGTGACGGTAGAGTATTGATCGTAAAATGGTGATTACCTTTATTGCTTAATTGTACTTGACAAACATAATTGGCACAGAATATTTTAGCAGCAGTTCAGGCGTGAAGGCCGTATAGTTTGTTTAAGGTGGCCCAACCCGGCGGGACTAACTCATTCGCGAGCACGGTACAAAACCGTGCTGTTGTGCCCTGGGACCTTCTCTGTTTCAAAGAAACAGACAGGCTCCGTGATGAGGATGCAACATGTCCACAAAAAAGACAATGTACATGGTGTATGATTTGGTAAGATTTACGAAAATTTTAATTACAAAACGACTTATAGCTAAAAGTAAACCACGACCGCCGTAGTCAAAAATCTAACAAAAACCAAATAGATTATAAATCTTGATTAAATAAGCTATGTCTGATGACTAATCTTTTTAAGATGTTCTTACTTTATCACTGCGTAATCCCCCTCCAAAGTTATTGTATAAAACGCGCGAAAAATTCGAACTTTCGGACCTTATAACTTAGAAACCAAACACAATTTTACAATGCCAAAAGTCATCAGACATCTAGTTCGTTCAAATAAAGCAATTTTGAGCATAATTTGGGATCTCTGATAAGAAATATGGGCGTGATCTTCTTTCCCCATTTGTATGGGGAGTTGAGCGGGATGGCCCACCTTAAGCACAGAGATCGACGTGGATGTAAGATTCGATGAATGCTTAAAATAACAATTAACTAATTATTATTTTGAGCATTCATCCATTCTCTCAGAGCCATGTCGATCTCCGTGCTTGCAACAATACATGTTCACGGCTTCATGTCTAAACTGCTGCTAAAATATTCTGTCATTGATGCATAGAGCAAGAAGCTAAAGTTGCGGCTACATTAGGTCCAAACAAAAACATTTTTTCATTGCAGTTTGATTGGTTTCGTTAATGTTTTCGTGCGAAATTGGGTGAACACCTCCTTCCTCCGTGGTCATAAGTTGTTCCATGCAAGTGATATCTTTTCCTAGGTCTCTGGTGCGAAATCGCAAAGCCGTATCAACTCAATACCCAGGTAGTTTTAATTCAGCATTTTTTAATCTTTATCGAGGAATATATGAAACTTAAGCAGTTTTGTTCTTTTATGACCTACCCAATGAATGATAAACATATTTGACGCATTTTCAGAGAGTGACGCGCTAGAAGCGATACTATGGTCTAAGGAGTTGGACGAGACGTTTACAAGGAACTACGAGTCGGATCCTTCGCTCGTGTGGCAGTACTTCGGCAGCTCCGCCGGAATTCTGCGCCTCTTTCCCGGCATGCCGTGGAACAAGCAGGAGGTAGACGTCTTCGACTGCCGCGTGCGCTCCTGGTACATCGAGGCCGCCACCTGCTCGAAAGACGTCATCATTCTCTTCGACGTATCCGGTTCCATGACCGGCTTTAGGAACTACGTGGCGCGGAAAACTCTAAAGACCCTCCTGGAGACTCTCTCGAATAACGACTTCATTAACGTCTACACGTTTAAAAATGAGACGCGAGAGGCGGTCGGGTGCTTCACTGACCTGGTGCAGGCCACGCCGGAGAACCTAAAGACTATTACAGATGCCTTAGAGCCGACAAATAATGGCAAAAAACACAAAGTACCTTTAGAAGGTTATGCCAACCTAACTACTGCGTACATCACTGCATTTGAAAAGTTAAAAGTGGTGAGTATACTTTTTAGGGTTCCGTACTCGGAACTCTATTACTAAGCCTCCGCTGTCCGTCCATCTTGAGCCTATTGGTAGGCACATAAAATGTTCACAGAGTGTGTATTTATTTTGCCGCCATAACAACATATAGGTAATATTAAAAAATAATAAAAATAAAATAATAAAACGAGTATGTTTGTATTAAATCTTGTACGATGATACGGAACCCTTCGTGTGCGAGTCCGACCCGCACTTGGCCCGTTTTTCCTCTTTACTCGACTTATGATAGAATAAAAAATTTGGACAAAATACATCATTTCACTCTTGGCAAATGAAAGTATTGGAAAAAATATTAACACACACACATTAAATATTTTATTTTGTATTTTTTACATATTCAACAATGACTGTATTTCTTATCTTCGGCATGTTAATAATAGCCAAATTTAAGATCATTTTAGGCTGATTCGGCTGTAGTTCGGCTCAAAAAACTTCCAGAAGCCAGTAAACATGAGCTAAGTTTATCCTTCTACGTTTGCAGAGGAGGGAGAAGTGCAACACGAGTCAGGAGACGCAGGGCTGCAACCAACTCGTGATGCTCATCACGGACTACGTGCCGGGCAACCTCACCGAGGTGTTCGAGACCTACAACCGCGAGATGGTGGGCAACGAGACGCGCACGCCCGTGCGGGTCTTCACCTACCTCATCGGCAAGGAGGTCACCAACGTGCGGGAGATACAGTGGATGGCGTGCCTCAATAGAGGTACGGATCGACGGCTTTTGCATATACCACCGGAAATATAACGCACTTTGCTTCCATCCAACTTAACCAAGGTGTTCAAGACCCCCAACCGCGAGAAGGCCGTAAGATTTTTCATTCAATAATTCATTATTAAATACATTTTTAGGGTTACCCACAGGGTGAAAACGGTACCATATTACCAAGCCTACGCTGTCCGTCCGTCCGTCCGTCCGTCCGTCCGTCCGTCCGTCCGTCCGTCCGTCCGTCTGTCACAGGGATGTATCTCATGAACCGTAATAGATAGGCAGCTGAAATTTTCACAAAGTGTGTATTTATTTTGCCGCTATAACAACAAATAGGTAAAATAAAAATAAATTAAAAAATAAAGGTGGCGCCCATACAAAAAACGTGATTTTTGTGTACTAAATCTTGTACGACGGTACGGAACCCTTCGCGTGCGAGTCCGACTCGCACTTGGACGGTTTTTCATAGCGTTTCCCCAAAATACAACCGGGGCCCTTCAAACATGGTGTAAAGCAGCACCTGACCGGCCAATATGGTTTCACAGCCCTCTTGTATGTTCAAAAGCATGGGCTTCTCTTCTATGGCACCTCTTTTTTGAGGGTCTGGCATAAAACGATCTAAATCCTGAAATTTTCTTTAGATCGGAAGACAATAATTTGTTGCTAACAGAAAAAAAAATAAGGCTGTTTAAATTTGAAACAATATTTCCAACAGATTACAGGTTTATTTTCCTACCACCATACCTGCTCTTGAGAAATATGATCTCATCATACGACAACCATCCGATGATCCGTCGGTATGCAGAGGCGCCTGCTATCGTAGTCGGCTCCGATTTCACGGGGTCGCCTCCGATGACGCGCAACGGTCCCCCTTTAGAAGGAACCCGCAAAGGCTCCAGGGCCCCATTCTTCGAGTAAAACGACTCGGATTGTGACTCTCTGCATCAAAGAATTACACAGTTCCAACAGGGAGTCGACAAATCAAAACAGCTGACTTGTCGCCTGGGCTTCCCCTGGTGTCCACTGGTTTGGCGCTAACGTAAAGTAACCTCGGCCTCGGTGGCCCAGTGGCGCGACACTTCGGCGATCGCTCTCCGAAGTTAAGCAACGCTGGGTCCGGTCTGGTCTTGGATGGGTGACCATTCGACCGTTGAGAGAGGCTGGCCGTGGTTCGGATTCCACGTTAAGCTGTAGGTCCCCTTCCTTACTTACTAGGTGGTAGGGTTTATCCCGCCCGGGTTGATACCATCGCATTGGATGAACGATGGTCGAAGCGGCAATGAAAATTGTCCGTG
This sequence comes from Incurvaria masculella, assembly GCA_946894095.1. Taxonomy (NCBI): domain Eukaryota; kingdom Metazoa; phylum Arthropoda; class Insecta; order Lepidoptera; family Incurvariidae; genus Incurvaria; species Incurvaria masculella. The sequence continues at coordinate 21,992,516 of OX335646.2, forward strand.
TTTTCCATCCAGTTCAATGTAGCCGTGCAATATAAGGAAGGTCCTGGCATGGCACCTAGTTCCCATGTGGTGTTGGGCTAATACCATGACAGAACTTGTGGTATTAGCCATCCATGTCCAGTCACATAAAAAAAAAAAAAAACAAAGGCAAAGGGTAAAGGATGAGGGTCTGTGTGTCCGCAGGCTACTACGTGCACATCCACTCGATCGAGGAGGTGCAGCAGCAGGTGCTCAAGTACATCAACGTCATCGCCCGGCCCATGATCCTGGAGGGTAAGGAGCCGCCGCCCACGTGGACCCACGCCTACATCGACGAAACGGTAATTATCATCAGCGCGCAACGACATAAAACATGACTCATAAAAAAAAAATAACCGACTTCAAAGAAGAAGCACTAAAAAGTTTTGTTTTCTGGCCTGGGACTGTAATGATTCCTGTAAATTAGCTGAATCGAGTGAAAACTGCCCAAATCAGATTTATAGCAAATACAAAAAGTTCTAAGTAATGTCGATTTGCAGGTATCTCGTAAAAAATAAAGCCAATTTTAACTGTGCACGTTTATTCCTTTTAGTACAGACTCGTACATTTACATTTCTTTTTATTTTTCAGCGGACCAATAAATGGGGTGTCAGCAAACAGTCGCATTTGGTAAGTTATTAAATAAAGTAAGTCAGCATCGACTTTATGAATTTCAGGGAAAGCTGTAGATGCTGGCTTTATTTTATAAAATTGAGATTTTCCGAATGACTTATAGAATGAAGGTAAAGTTTATTTTAAAATGACTTCTAGCTGACCAATGCTTACTAAATGTACAGTCGGATGCAGACAAGCTGGTTACCTCGGTAGCGATACCCGCTTTCAAAACGGTCAGAAACGGTACCAACAAGACCACTGCCGAGCTCCTGGGGGTCGCCGGAACCGACGTGCCTATTGACAGCATCGCCAAGCTCACGCAGCCACATCAGGTACGAGTACATACAGCTTCCTCATTTACAACAAACTTAGACCAGACAAACATCAACGCTTAGCCAAGCCTACCGGGGGTTCCAATCTCTATGAATCGGCGAGTATGTTCTACGCCTTCAACCAAAGAATCTCCGATCCTGCAGCTATCTATTCGCATTATGGAAGTCTGGTTTTAAAGGAACGTATTGATTGAACTAGTATGTTTAACTATATGGTTCTATTTCAATTTCAGCTTGGAGTGAACGGCTATGCTTTCATTGTAAGCAATAACGGCTATCTGCTGCTACATCCATACCTCGTGCCTTCGGTGAGAAACCTAACAATGACTTGAATTATTTATCTGAAGCCTCGATTTCACTGTTAAAGGTTTTAAGCAGTTGAAATAAGAAATTGTACATTTTTTCACATATATTCGTCGGTATATGTGCTACCTGGGTTATCCCAATCTGTTCTCAGCATGGGATTTGCATTGAGTTTACATTTTTACTTTCTCTAAAGCATTTAGTGATGGAATAGGTACAATATTTAAGTCTCTACTGCTATTTGCCCTTAGCATTATTGACTTATAGTTAGAAAATGTTGTCTTCAGAGAGAACCGCCGTACGTATGGCAGAATCTTGGGTCGCTCACATATAACACCTTCTTCTGCAGATCAAAGGTAAGATGCAGGAGAACCTGAACAGCGTGGACATCGTGGAGGTGGAGCAGGTCGACGACGGCAAGGGTTCGCGCGAGCTGGGAGACCAGATCAGCCAGCTGCGGCGGGAGATGGTTAACGGAGAGAACAAGCAGCTCATGAACGTGCCCGTGCTCTTTCACTACGATCAGATGAGGTAATGAAACTAAAAGGTTTGGACAGCTTGAGTATCGCGTACCAATTAATGGTACACGCTTCCGCAAGAGATGTGAAGTGGCTGGAAAGGGTACTCGGAGGGATCAAACTAGAAAAATATTCAACAATGCTGATTAACCCTTTCGGCTGCAACAATTGGTTAATTTCTTAGATATTTTCAACTAACTTGGAATTTCGGTAATTGAATCACTAGGTATAAAAAGTCTGTCTGGACATCTTTGATTGACAAAAAATATGACCAGTTTCCAAATCTGAAATTATTTTTGGAAATTACTTTTTCATCATTAAATGAATAGGTTTTTATTTATATACTATAATATTTTTTTAATATAATTAGGCAGCTATTTTCCAGATATATCGCCTAAATGGAAAATGTTAAAAAAACAGTCAAGCGTGAACGTGTTCATGTACCGAGGGTCCCGTCATTCCTGAATATGGAAATGGGTCATTTTGGGAATATTGGGAATATCACTAAAAGACAGTGCGAAAGGTAAAAAAAAGTAGTTAGTTAGTGCACAACTACATACATTTACTATAAAATTGTAAACTTATTAGTATGTAATATTTTCAGAATTTTCAAACAATCGTTAATATGTAGGAGAACAATTCGGGACAAAATGCACCAGATTCAAACCATAACGTTACCTTTTTTTGCTTCGCGACGGGACCCTAAAAACAGCAAACCGACCATCTACCTATCTCAGATTAAGAAAAAATTGGAAGCTTCTGGCGTTTAGTAAATTTTCCTAAAACTCTCTTTTGTTCCAGGCGTATAGCGAAAGCGAAACACCACTACTTCTATAACAAGTTGGAGGGCACACCATTCTCTTTGGGCATCTCGCTACCGGTCGGTTATGGCAACACATACCTAGATGTGGGCGACATCTGGGAAGTTGACTACGGCTATTACAAGGACGTGAACATCACTTACTACTTCAACAGCAGTTTTCGAGTCCACCCTGACTGGTAATTTTCCAAAATTTTAATCATCCTTTTTTGATCTTCATACTTCCTAAAATTCTAGCCGTCCTTTCGTAAACCTTTTTGGATTTACATATGTCCCAAAATTCTAGCCATCCTTTTGCAATCTACATAGATCCCAAAATTCCAGTCTTTCTTTTGTAATCGACATATCTAGCTCTATTCACACAATCCTGACTTCACCATTAGTATGAGAAGAGTCTTTATGATTTGGGTCATTACCATAAAACTTACTGATGAAGTGTATAAAGCTGATTGAGCCCGGAGATTCTTTTTTTCATCTTTTCCATGGAAAATAATAAATAATAGCTTTATGATAAAGTTTACTTTAGTGAACATAGTTCATAGCTCATAATTACAAAAATAAATTAGCTACGTAACTAATATTCTTACTCCAGGGTCTACTGCAAATATCACTACTTGGAAGATCACGAAAAGGAAAATGTGGAACAGGAAACCTGGGAGTTTCTGAAGAAAATGACCGAGGGTAGCTGGAAGTGGAACACGCAGTACAGCGGAAACATCACCACCAGATCAAAGACCTTTTCCGAACAAAGTATGTTTGAATTTCGGTATAAGTTTCGTCTACAATGTAATAATATTATTTTAGGAACTGGATGTGAATGACTAATTCCACACTACTTGATATTACTGTCTTGATATTATTCCGACATACTACGTGTGATTCCGACATACTAACCAACCTAACCTTCTTTATATTGCTCGGCTACTTTGAACTGAATGAAAAACCCGAATAATTTGCACTGCGGGTATGATCAGCATTTATTAAAGGCGATCATACTAACCCTAGCGGGATAAATTCTTCTACCTAGTAAGACATACCGTCGAACAGTCACCCGTTCAAAACCCTAATCCCGAGGTGTCGCCCTACTGGGCTACCAACTATGCAATACATGTAGATTTATTTCCTAAGTATGTATGAAATTATGATGCGCGTGATATTTCGATTTCGTCGAAAAATATTGAACAAAAAATAATAATAATGTAAATTATAGGTCACTGCACTAAGCGAGCAAGGTTGGACAAGGAGGATTACTACTGCAACCAAGACTTAGTCCAGATGCTCGTGTTTGACGCCAAGTTGACCGACAATTTCTTCAAGGAATGGACCGGGAGCGAGCAGGATCTAGATCTGGCGCGACTCTATAACGCGCATGTGCGATTCATCTCCACGTCTAGCGGACTCACGCGCTGGCATTACCTATTCGAAGACGGTATGAACGAGGTAATAAATGAAGATGGCATGCGCCAGACCAAGGACCCTCAGTATTCGACAAATCAGTAAGTTTTGGCTATGCATTTCCACTGCGTTACTAAACTGTGTACACTGACCATTACGTATATTTGTAAATTGCCTTCTGGCTTCTCCCATGTTCCCAGGTTTGCGGGTTATCAAAGAAGTAAGTAGGCTAGTAACATTTTGGCCGATATTAGTCTTATGATGTCAAATGAAGTTTTCTCAATATTTGCCTGCACTGAGAGTTTTGTATTTAACTTCTAATAAATAGCAAGGGTTTCGAGACATTGCTTCCCAAACCACTAGGCCAGGAAAATTCTCAATTTTTTTCAAATTTATATTGTCTTATTTTCTTGTCTTTTTCAGGACTTTTGGAAGCATATATCCGCGGTCAATAGAGGAAACATGGTACATGTCCGCCGTGCTGCAGCGCGTGATCCAAGACGAGACGCTCGTGGTGGCCGTCAACTTCACGTACGAGGAGCAGAGTCCCGTTAACGCCACCGACTATACGTCCGACAGTACCACCGAGTTCCCCCCCACTACCACGGCCCGTCCGCTTTCCACCAACAACATTACGGTGACGGCGAGCTACGCCATTTTCGCGCGCGCCACCACCGAGGACTCCATCAACGAGTCGCCAGCCTCCGTGGTCGGAATACAGTTCGAGTACGCCAACTGGAGGGAGAGGTTTACTGAGGTTACGGAAAAAGCGCACATTGGGGTTTGTACTACCTATGTATTTGTAACGTCAATAAGCGAGAAGCAGTAGTTAGAAGGCCCCCATTGATTAAAAATGTGTCAAATACTAAATTCTTCGTGTCTATCATCCAGTTACCTATAGCCGTCCTCGAGAAATTTGGAAAGGAGAATGCCCATTGCCCCATACATTTTGGGCCCCTAAAAATTTCAGTGTCTATCTTCCAGACTAGGGTTATAATTTAGAAAATAATATAACTTTTCTAATTATGAATTTTTAAGACCAAATTCGTTGCCATTTTAACGTTATTGACAAAATGCGTTTTTGTGGTGATGAATGTTTTAGAGACACCAGAGAGTTCAGCGTAGAGCAAAATCTCCTGTCCAAACGCAACAAAAATGGATAAAGTTTATATTTCATAAGCAACAATTCTTCACATTGCTCCTAGTTTTTACGCCTTTTTTCTCCCTTAGACGGAATGACATGGAGCAGGCTTACCCAAACACGTCTTGTGACAACGGAAGTACTATGCGATGTTCTGTCCTTGTCTTATTGATATTGTTAATATAATGATTTCTAATCTCTAATCTAATTCCCTTTTCATTATTTAACGAGTAACCGGCCATGAATAATGGGGATTCAGATAGTTTAAAATATGTTTAAATAATAAATATAAATTATCGCATTTCTGTCAATAAAAGACACGAATGATACCTAAGGGGCCTGGATTTGGGCATTCTCCTTTGCAGGTGAATAATAAGCTTATGCACGATACTACAGTTGCACAATTTATTAGTCTACCATTGATACATCCATCACTCTCTCGACTGTGCAGTGTGAACGTTGCATTACGTCATGCTGGAACGAGAGCGGCGTGGACTGCTTCCTGGTGGACAGCTCGGGCTACGTGGTGCTGGCGGCGGAGCAGGAGGAGGTGGGCAAGTTCTTCGGCGACAGGCAGCCGCGCATCATGATCAACATGAAGAGGCACAAGGTGTTCGAGGAGAAGATTGTGTTCGACTACCAGGCGCGCTGCGGGCCCGAGGACCTCAAGCCGAATAACAGCTCGGGCGCTGCGTGTCGACTCCGCACGGTTCGAAACTTCATACTCGATCATTCTAATATATAAACTTCTTAGGTTGAATATAAATATGGAATCTTATCACATCATTCAAGGAGCGTCCAAGCATAAAACAATATATTTAAAAAACCGCAACCTGTGGAAATCAAAACGAAATACTCCAGCATGCGAGATGAAAGAAATAATTATCACCTAATATTTTGTATATTTCCAATGTAAGCATTACAATGTACAAAATATGACAGCAGTACACAATAAAAAGAAGTTCTCAATCTTCATACTTTTCGGTCCTATAGTCTTACAATAATTAAAACACTAATTGAAACAACTTTATGTATGATCGGAATATGTATCTCCCCCCGATTACACAAGTAAGGGATCACTGAAACTCAATTGAGCTGCGAGCAATATCTTACCCATACCTATTAATACTGCAATATAACTACTCTTGAGTGAGAGTAATTAATCTACCTATGGTGCAGGGCACTACTCTTGAGAGTAATTAATCTATCGTGCAGGGCATTGTTACGGGTGAATTACGGGAGTGGATCGGTGGGGATACTTCTGGCAATACCTAAGCACCGTGAAGCTGCGTTTGAGGGTTGCTTCATGTACGCGGTTTCTCGATGCTGGAATAATATTCCTCCTCCTTTCAGCCATTTCACACGTTGGAGTTTCTTGTAAAATGGCTGTTCGCTCAGCTGATGTGGGTCGTCAATGAAGTGGTCGTGGTTTCCGCCCGCCGCCGTGTTTCCGCCCAAGAGGATTTGGGTAAGGTTTTACATGTAAATTTGACACTGTAACACTACTCAAAAAGTTCCAGCTGGAAAATAGTACTGCCCAATTTTATCCGACATGTGTCATGGTGTACTGTTTCCTTTAATTATAATTTCTACCTACTCTGGTACCTATGTTTAAAATATTGTACAAAGCCAACTAAGTTATTAAGGTTTGCATCAATGTTGTCGTTTTGGTATGGCTGGGCGATGTTGCACGAACTATCGGAGCTTCAGTCATGGTTGAGCCGACGCAACAAGCTTCCCTATTTCTTTTTGTGCAGACTGATAGGTTAGGTACATTCCGCTGAGTTACCAGTCATGCGATTAGGGTTGTCAGATGAATTTGGATAAAGAACACTTAGGCTGGAGGGCACCATCTCTGGTTAGGATTATTGTAATATAGATTATCTAGATCGATCTTCTTACTTCTTCAGGCGAAATATATGGATGGATATATTTTAATTTAAAATGTAACACTTACCACAGATGGTGGACTTCACCCTTCATCTGAATTGTGTAATCTATCTGTAATATAATCTGTACACAGTAATCCCAAAATCCCGACTCTTTTCAATTTTGCCCAGATATTCTGGTCTTCCCGTCTGGCAACCCTACTTGCAATCGGTTATCTCATGATCTTAAAAGCCAATTGCTCGAGTTTATTAACTCAGCGGATAGGAATCATCTGCAAATACATTTACGATGTCAATGTACAAAGATACTCAAAGGTCGAAGAGTCGGCAAACTAGGTATAGCCTTGGCAATGCTCGAATACTACCTAACCTATTTTCACAGAAAAAAATAAGTTGCTTTCTTGCTTGTGATTAGTTGGGCATTCCCTGAGTAAACCTTGGTTTGCGATCACTTCGGCGTTTGATCGCGATATACACACAAAAGAGAGCGCCGCATGCCCTAACCCTCCAGCCAGCTAACGCCGCATGCCGGTGTCGTTCGTAGACTACTTGGCCGACATCGAGCCGTACATAGTGACCACGTCGACGACACCAGCGCCGCCGGCGGACGGCGAGGCCGCGCAGGACGAGCCGTCCAAGGAGCACTTCTCGTGCGACAAGCAGGTGCACCTGTACATCCTGCAGCCGGAGCGCATGCGCGACGGCTTCTACGAGAAGGTGCGCCCGGGGGGCTGCACGCCGCCCTACACGGCCGTGATGGTGAAGCACACGAACCTGCTGCTCGTGGCGGTGGACTCGCGCGGCTGGGCGCCGCAGCCAACCTGCCAGCCGGTGCAGATCTCGACGCGCCCGACGCCGACGGACGAGTCGACGCAGTCCAAGATACCCTGCCACAAGCTGGCGCTCGGCAGCCTGGAGCGGCGCCGCCTCGAGGGGTGCTACACCTTCCACAAGAAGGTAAAACTACTGCTAATGACATGGTCTCTTCTATCAGCTCCACAATTCATTAGCTTAATGATATATTATTTCCTAAGTGTTTATTCATAAAATTACCGTCATCGACCATGTTTAATTTTTTGTTCACCTCTTAGTTTCCTTACTAGAACTGCTTGATGGTTTGGCGCCAGGTCGGATTATAATACATAAATTGAACTGGATGGAAAACATGGACAACTCAAATTGCCACTTCGATCTTCTTGAATACAATGCGATGGGTCTAAGCCGGACAGATAGTAGGAAAGGAACCCAAACCGCAGCTATCCTCAACTGTCGAAAATGGTCACCCATTCAGGACCTGATAGCTCCCAGAGTTGCTTAGCCTCCAATATCAAACTCAATGGCGTCGCGCCACTAGGCTACCGAGATTTCTTTTTATCTATGTTACCGACGCTGACAGACGTCCTCGTTCGTGTTCAGGAGGCGGAGATCGACGCTTGCGGCACGGGGAGCATTCTCCGACTGGACGCGGCGCCAGTGTTGGCCGCAGTTGTCATCCTGCTGGCCGCTACGCACCGCCTGCTACCACCCTGACCACGCCGCCGCTACCGCAGCCGCAGCAGCGGCCGCCCACACCACAGACGCTTTACTTGTTACGCACGTCCTTGTTATTTCCTCACGAGTTTATAATGATTAAAATTGTTTATATTTGCTTTGAAAGTTGTTAATTTTTATGTATCCTTACTTCCATCCCCCAGCTTCTTTATCCTGTTACTTTTTTATTTCTTATATTTTCCATCAGGCTTTTGAAGGCTGTCCCTAATCGTCCCTATGTCCAAATAAATTATTTGCAACCAACCTGCAATCAATAATTATTCATTCTAAATAACCAATATATTTATTTTTTAACTGGACAAGTAAAACCGGTATGGGTGGCTGTGCTGAGGACCAAAGGTGCTTAGGAAAGCCAAAAACACCTCGCCTCGCGAAACCACGCTCAGCAAGGCGCCATGCCAGCGGATTTGCGAACTATGGCTGAGCTATCGAGCTTATTCAAATTAAGCTTGAAGACTCCCAGGTTGTAGGTATGAGGAATGGCATCCGCCGGTAGACAGTTCCATATCCTGGCGGTGCGGCAGAGAAATAAGTTTGAGAAACGGTTCGTTCTCAAAAACCTAATGTCAGCCACAAGTCGATTCTCTGCGGCGGGTGCTCCGGATATAGGTAGGATAGGAAGGAATGAGGGATGCAAGTTCCACCGAGCAACGTCCATGGTAGTACCTGTAGAACAGACTGAGCGACCCCACAAACCGTGGCTCAGCAGGTACTGGGGACTACCCTCCCATATGTTGTTACAGTATTCTATCACCGGCCTTATCTGTGATTTATAAAGAAGAAGTAGTTGTACCGGTGAAAAGAACCTTCTGCAACGGTATAGGATCCCCAGTTTCTGCGATGCAATTTTGGCCTTGGCTTCAATGAAACGCCGAAAACCCACGTCTTTGGAGATGTTGCAGGTGATCCGAGATAACAACGCAAGCGCCGGTTAGTGAGTTCGGTTATGAATTCGCTTACGACACGTAATAAAATGTAAGAACATCACAGGACGCTATTTAGGGCATAACAACAGCATCGAGGATCAAGCCAAGCTCGCCTCGAAAAAGCTGGGAGTTCTCAACACCCTGTCAACACACGTCAATATTTCATGCCAAACCAAAAACTACTCCTTTACAAGGCGCAGATAATGTCTTGCGTGGAGAACTGCTCGCATTTATGGGACGGCTCAGCTCAGCACCTGCTTGGCTCCGTGGACTGGATCCAGGGGGTCTAGGGTGTTCTACCGTCTTTACTATGGAGAATGATCGTCGGAGTCCCTTTTCTACCATCGCACAACGCGGAACATGCAGGAACCGGTCGGGTCTCCAGGGTCGGTAAACTATGGAATGGTACTTTCGATCGCTTCTTCGGTCTTTCCAAGCTCGCTGCTAATACCACCTATTCTGTGCCAATACCACACCCACCGTCATATTAGCCCAACACACCGCATTCCCGAAGGAATTAGATGCCGTGCCAGGCAACATTGAACTGAATAGAAAACTAGGACACTTTTTCATTGCCGCTTCGAATATCTTTTTACCCGACTGCGCGACTCAAATGAGGGTAATTATCCAATGCGATGGTGTTTATCCAAAGCGGGCAGGCATTAACCCTATCACCTAGTAGGAGTGGCCACAGTTTTAGTTGGAGCCAAACTATGGAACAGATTGCATTCGTGACGAAATGCACTAATCCGACTCAGAAAGAGAAATAAATATTAATACCACGGAGATTATCAACACTCATTTTATTATGGCTATGGATGGCTAATACCACACAACTACCGTTATTATATTAGCCCAATACCATGTCAGGACCTTCCGTTTTATGAGCATGGCTAAACTGAACTTAAACCGCGCAATTCCGCTTCACTCAATGCGGTGATACAAACCCAGGCGGCTTAACCCTCCCCGAACCATGGTACAGCTCGCATTCGTAATATGCTAATAAATGCACATCACCAAAGAAAGTGGTGCTTGACAGGGCGAGGAATGAAAGGTAAGTCATCTAGCCCCTACACCATGAACTATAGGTACGCAACTTTGCCGGCTCATGCGGAAAGTCGAACCACTCCCGGTAGCCCCCTATTGTTTATGTAACTGGACATGGATAGCTAATACCACACCCACACTCACCGTCATGATTGATCGATCATATTAGCGCAACACCGCATTCCCGAAGAAATTAGGTATCATGGAAAACTACGTGGATATATTATTTCCTAAGTGCTACGATTCCTCCGAATCGTGGAATAGTTCGCATTTGTGACGAAATGCACTCGACTCGAAAGAGGAAGAAAGTGGCGCATGAACGGGGCGGGGATGAGTCATATAGCAAGTCACCACGCCTCTGAGCAACGAGCCACTGTTACTGACTAAATTGATAAGTTTTTCTTGGTGGAACTCCATTCATACTGCACAAATAAGTGCACAACACTTGGTTTTCTTTGAGTGTCGGGCCGATCTAGTGCGGTTTGTTGCATACAAAATACTCTAAGGCCCCATTTCCACGAGGAAGTAAACTTCCGCGAAAAATTTCGGACACTACTTTCACCCGTATAAACACGTCTTGCAGAGGCGTTTACACGGGCGACACGCCAATTTACGTGAAAACTTGGCTCTGGGGCTAAATAAGATTTCGACGGCGCATTTCGTCTTGAATGCGAGCTGTCCATGGTACAGATTCCATGTAAAATTGTAGGTCCCCTTCCCCTACTAGGTGGTCAGGTGAGACCCGTCTAGGTTGGTACCATAGCGATGAATGAAGAAAAGGTCGAAACGGCACCGTTCAATGTAGCTGCGCTCAAAAAGGGAAGGTGCTGGCATGGCACCTAATTGCTTCGGGAATACAGTATGGTTGGTTAATATCATGGTATGGGTGTGGCATTGGCCTCTTTGTCCAATTAGATTTTAAAAAACCCTACCGAAAAGGCCCTTATATTTCTCGATTACATACTACCCTCATTTCATTGAGTCACTCTTCAGCCGGCCTACATAACCTACGTCAATGTTATCGATTGAGAGCACGCTATTTGACATACCTACTAATAAAGTGTGGTGAGTGAGTGAGAAAGCAAAGACCACTAACTGACAAGTCTATAGGTTGGAAGGCTTTTATATTTTAACCTGTTAATATCAATGAATCAATTTAAAAAGTGTATATAAGCTATTTGAAACGAGTTTGACCACATTTGACGCCTTTTTATCCGTGTAGCTCTAATTTACATGTAAAAAATTAAATGAATGCCATTTTCTATGCAAACTTCCTTCGAAAGCGAAATACGAGTAACCATCCAGGCTTTAGTAATCCGCAGACCATTCAAAGAAATAAAAAACTGCGCGCGCATAGGTACCGCGCATGCTCACCTCTAACGACATCAATGCCTCTCCCCGTCATTGACGTTATCAATTTCGGGTGAGTTCCAGCTGCTATCGCGAAGTGCCAGTGAAAATGCACAGTGGTCGAAAGAGTGAAATCTAGCTATGTTGTGCAGGTGATTAGAAAAAATAGTGGTGGAGTTTGTTGCGTGAAATGTTGCGATAAATAGACTGGTCTGATGTGCTGGTTGGCGAAGTTTTTCAGTTTGCTTGTATTGCTCTGCTCACTGGACTCCCGCCGTTGCTCAGCCAGCACCGGCGATGAGTCCGAGGCCGCGGACGCCTCTGATGATGGACCTCGAATCCCGCTCAACGTGTAAGTATAAGGGCTAGATTATGGAAGTAATAGTGCATGTACAACACGATCATTCCGTCGGAAGGACATAGCCCCGGTTGCACGAAGAGACGGCCGAGTTAATCAATGTTCAAACACGTCACTTTTAGTGATCCGCATAGAGTTCCTTCCATACTGTCCACACAGAGTGACGTGTTTGATCAAACTTTGACGATGATTTTGACTTTTTGTTCTTTCGTGCACTCGGCCCTTAAGTTTTGTGTCAACCCGCAAGTTTTTATGTAAGTAGTAGACTACGTTTACCGACATATGTGTCATTGGTGCAAACGAAATGATAATCCAAAAGTACATTGATACTTACAAGTGCCTATTTCTGAGTAGAGGGTACACTTTTTTTAACCGACTCTCAATTCATCGGAATCTTTTTTCATAAATAAAAACACTTAATTCGCATTGAATATTTTGAAATAGTTGAAGTAAATGGCAAACTATTGTCTTCTAAAATATAGGGTTCTCCAGTTAGGGTTACCATATGTGAAGTACGAAAGTTCTGACAAAAAACATGATGTTTTAAAACTAGCTTTTTTTTAGAAGCCGATAGTGCAGCATGCAAACAGGCATGTCGACTCGTTAAAAATATAAGCTCGATAAAACAATGGAATATTACAGTAAGCTCCTAAAATCCAGTGCCATAGAAATTCGAAGAAATCCTGACAAGACCCTAAAAAGCCTGATATCTCGAAGAAATCGAGAAGTATGGTAGCCCAAGTTTCATTAAATTGACAGCACTTGCCATGCCACATTCGCTTCGCTATCTATATTCTGTGACTATTCTGTGGCGCCTGCATTACGAATTTGAAAATAAGTTCCCTAAAACATTTTCAAAATTGGAATCCATCAACTTGGCAGTACGTGAATGGTGTGTTATTTTTTTTTATCCACGGTTCATTCCCATGAAATGCAAAAAACCTTAGATTTTCAGAAATAATTGGTTTTACCGTACAAAACATCGATATCGACCGAGTTTTTAAATAAACATCGCCCTCTGATAGTTACCTAGCTGTAAAACAATTTTAAAGATCACAGAACAGTAAACATACGTTGAAGATGTCGTAGGTAGGTACCCCTTGCACATGTCTCGTTTCAACCCCAACAGTACCTAGTGAGAATTGTATATTTTATTTATTTATTAGGAGAAATTGAAAGAGAGAAAACATACAGAAAACAATTTAAACAGAAGCACATGTTCCAAATAGAAGCATAATAATTAGGTAACTTTTTAGCGCCCGTCCTTTTATTGTAACGAATTTACCAACGGCCAATTATAGCAGCCGAATATTTTATTTTGAGGTACTTATAATATTGTATTATGTATATTAATAACACTGGCATTGGTTACTTTTGACTGGTTTCCTGGTTACTGTTTATGGTATACTGCCATTTGGTATTAAGTGTTCCTTTTTGCCATTGTTTTGTGTAAAACGAGCAAATAAATGATATTTTCATATCATTTCATTTCATTAAAAAATAATATAAATACAGTTTTGTCATCAGAAATACATGCCAATCACTCGCAAAAAACTGTGTACCTAATTTTACCCGTGTCGGTCTCGCAGAACGACGACCCGCACTCCTGCTCTGTCGTGTAATAGACATACCTTCTAACACACAATAAGTAATAATATGCTCCTTATAATGTTCCCGTTTCTTTGTTAGACACAAATGTGTTTTATGGAAGGAGATTGTAAAGATTGTGTGGGCTAGAAAATCATTACGAAATTTTGTGTTTTTGATTAAACTGCAATGGTTAAACTGGCACTTAAACAATGTCATTAACCTAGTGCTCGCTAGTCTATGCACCGCCGCTGTATCATGTTCTTGTAAGGTTAGGACTTTATTGGTGCGATAGGACTACTGATAAAACAGAAGTAATAGTATTCCTATTCAGACGGTCGCAGTCGCGAGCGTGAACAAGCGAAACGGCGCGCAAGCAGACTCACTGAACTACCAACCAAACTAAACGACTGTATGAAACGACTGTCAGGGTTATTATTCCCGTAACCGAGAAAAAAACCATATTGGAATGTATTTGTTAATGTAACAATAATGGGAAAACATTCATAATTGAAAAATAAGGAAAGGATTCATGATATAGTAATAAAATATAACATAAAATGAAATAACGTGCATACTTTAATACTTACAAATAATGTCGATATTACAGGGCCAATTTTTTTTTGGGGCCTATTTTATGAGGAATATTCAATGCGAGATGTAGCCACACAAGCGAAGGCTTGTTCCGCTTTAGAACTTTTTAATTATTGTTTAATATTTGTAATTTTTTTTTGACGTTACATGAAAATTGAAATATTTCAAAATTCTAATAATATCTACAAAATAAGTATCAATGATTTTGAACACTATCGTAAATATATCGGTTTTGAAACTAAAGAGTCCTGAAGCTCCGGTTAGATATCTCCTTTGGCAACGGAGTATATCAATTTTTGTATGGGTGAAAATAGCGTTGTCAACTTAAATGTTCCTCTAGGAAAAGGGTAGTTCGTTTGTAGATATTTAATCATATTACAATTGATATATTTCACTTTTATTGAAGACGGGGAACTATACATAGATGTCATTTTTTAAAAATCTCATCTGGTCTAAAGTCTTGCCTGCTCCGTATGGGTGGAAAATAAAAGCAGTTTTTGTAGTGCAATCGGAAGTCAACCAATCTATCTAGCAAACCTGTTTATGCAATCTTCCTGTAATGCAACAATCAGGACCTGTTGTGTATTCAGAGAGCACCTGTCAAAACTTAGTACAAGATTAGCACCATACAAAAACCGGTTTTGTCCGGCGAATTAAAAATAGTCCGCCCACTCCGAATACAGCTGTAACAGTTGTATTCAGAGAGAACCTGTAAAAACCTAGTACAAGATTAGCACCATACAAAAACCGGTTTAGTCCGGCGAATTAAAAATAGTCTGCCCACTCCGAATACAGCTGGAACAGTAGTATTCAGAGAGAACCTGTAAAAACTGAGTACGATAGCACCGGATTAACCATACAAAAACTTGTTTAGTCCGACCTTAATACGCATACTAAAGTAAGTCCGCCCACTCTGAATATGGCTGCAAACATTTAGGCATTTTTCGGGAACAGTCCGCTTCAGCTCCGCTTTTCAAATGGACAATATCCTTTGTATTTGTTTTTCAGTGTTCAGGGGTGGTCCGTTAAACTTGGGAAAGAGCTATGGCACTTTGGAGAATTCGTCACCCGGAGAAAGGAGGTGCAAGAAGTAAGTACACATAAACTGAGCTCGGAGCGCATCACGCCGCCGAGCGCATGCCACAGTAGGCCTTAGCCATTGTACCATTTGTCAGTAAGGAAAACATGTCAGTCAAAGTCCATTATGCGGTCGACTGATGACACGGTGATCCCGAATTATGTTGTGTAGCTATAACATAAAAAATAAAATAAAGTCTTTTCATGTAATAACTCCATGAATATTCTTAGCAATTATGATTATATGTAGGTAGTTATCATAATTGCCTGTGCTTGCAATTTACTTGGCTTACCCAAAATAACAAACTTACAAAAATGTTTCCTCACACCTCACATTAAAAAAATTACATTTTGTATATTATCGTTTTTGTGTTGATAAGCTCTGAACAATATTGTACATTTGCAGAGCTTCAAATCAGCACAGGTGGAGACGCGAGATGGCAAAAAGCTCGTTCAGAGCATGGCAGACGATATCCAGGCTATGATGCAGCTCAAGATCAGTGCCATCCGCCGGATAGTCGACTCGGCCGAGGCTGCCGCACTGGACTCGCAGAACGATGTAAGTCTCCTTCGTGTCACAATAGAAAGAGTGTACCTTCCTGGTGTAGGGGCATGACTAATAACCTCCTGGAGACCTGGGCTCATTACTTGGCTGCTGAGTGGACATGAAATTGGCGAATCATGACCGCTGTGTGGTTTTTGAGGCAGAACAAGTTCTTTATTCCGGGAGGTCACGAAATGTTTGGTCAAGTTAAGGTGATTGGCTGAATCTGGGTCCACATGTTAGAGACCTAACAGCTGATGCTAAATATGTTGGTCCATCTGTGCCAAGTGGTTTCGTTACCTAGATTACCAATCATAAACACTTGACTCTCCACGCTAAACATAAATATGGCGCTAGCTGAACAGCTGAAGTGTGTCAATGTCAGCAGAGTCCAATATATATTTTTTTGGTAGTTATTATGGATTAAAATCTGGGAAAATTACCCTATATTTTTGTGCAATTCCGCGTATGTGACCCCTGGATGGTCAGCATTGGAATTAAAATCGTTTTTGTCAACTGGCAACTTAGTATTAACAAATTTCAAATCACAAAAAAAATTGCAACAGGAGGTGCCCATCGACTACCAGTTCTTCAACAGCAAGGACATGGAGGAGCCGTGGCGCGCGGAGGCGCCGACGCCGCTTCCCGCGCCCACCGCGGCGCCCAACGAGGGCACCGTGCTGCGCCCGCCCTCGCTCGACGCTCACCTCCAGCCCAACCCGCACTTCTTCCACATCCCCGTCAACACCAACTTTAGCAGCGTCCACGTGCCCACCAACGTCTACGCATGGGGTACGTTGCCTCCCATTCATTATCTCCCGTGGCTCAGGGGCGAATGGACTTGCCTTCCAACCCAGAGGTTGGGTTCGAATCCCCGCCCCGTTTATGCACCACTTTATTTCACTTTCTGAGTTGAATAGTGCATTTTGTTACATGAGCTGTTCCATGGTTCGGAATCCATGGATAACTGCAGGTCCCATTCCCCTACTAGGTGGTAGGGTTAGGCCCGCCCGGGTTTGTACCATTCGCATTGGATAAAAAGATGGTCAAAGCAGCAATTCGAAATTGTCTGTGTTTTCCATCCTTAATTTAATTTTTCATTGTACTCATAAATGGAAGGTCCTGGCCACCCCACTGATATCATGACGATGGGTATGGTATTAGCCATTCATCTTGTCACATGAAAAAAATTTAAGTTTCAAAGTATATTTTCATTACGAATAAAGGTTATTTTCTGATTCCATTTTTAACTGTAGGATCCCGATTCACCAGTTGAAGAGTTACACCTTCCTGGGTTGTGACCATTGCATTGAATTAAAGATGTTTGTATGGTGACCTCCAGGTGTTGTATGGTTACCATGAATTAATAAAATCAGTAAATCAATACTGATATTTTGTATGTTATTAATGGATACAACATTATTGTTATCTCATAATTTGAGGTTATACAACGACATCTGCATTGAAGGATTGTTATCAGATTTTTAAAGTAATCAGAAACATTTTTACTCTGGATATTCATCTGAAGAGGAAAACCTTTGGATTACATGTCCACTGCTCTGACCGCTGGGCTACACAATTACATCAGCCAACGAATTTCTCGATTATTTTTTATCAGCACAGTGCTTTTCCTGCTAATAGATAGTGCTGATTTTGCGTATTAATCCTTCGCTAAGGAATTTTGACTGCAATGATTCAGATACCAATATCAATGAGATGTAAATTTAAAAAAAAGAATCAGATTATTTTCAAAGTCTGAGATGTCATTGTATGTATAACGTCAAATGTAATGTATGAATATGTATTGTAATAAAACCTGTATTTATTTCAGCACCCGAAGTAATAAAGGGCATCCATTGGTCAGAGAAGTTGGACTCAATATTCATGGATAACTACCGCAAGGATCCAACATTGTCCTGGCAGTTCTTTGGCAGCTCCACTGGCTTCATGCGGCACTATCCTGGTAAATAGCATTTCATTATTATTTTTGTCTCTTCATATGTTACTAACTTCTACTTTAATAGTTTTAAACAATATATAGGGATACTTAGGGCCTTTTTCACCTACTGCTGATCGCCACAAGTTAAGGGCCTTTATTAGCAGCTTGCAATTAATACAAGTACAAGATATTTTAAATACAAGCACTTTAGTAATAAAGGCCCTTTAAGTGTCGATTAAAATAAATCATCACTTGGTGAAGATACTAAAGTGCTGATTATCTTGTAGAGGTATTGATTGCGAGATGGTAAGAAAGGCCCTTTAATGTGAGGATTAAGCTGATCAGTACTTGGTGGAAGAGACCCTTACTCTTTTACTTTTTATTGTGCATTGTCGTATATTAATACCTAGGTATAAACTACACACTTGAACATGTCCAAAATGTTTATCGTGGCCTTAACTACGCAAATAAATTATGCGGGAAAACCCCTTTTAAGGTGGCCCAACCCGCTCATCTCCCCATACAAAAGGGGAAAGAAGATCACGCCTAAATTTCTTGTCAGAGATCCAAAATTTTGCTCAAAATAGCTTTATTTGATTAAAGTAGATGTCTGATGACCATTGGCATTGTAAAATTGTGTTTGGTTTCCAAGTTATAACGTCCGAAAGTTCGGATTTTTCGAGCGTTTTATACAATAACTTTGGAGGTGGATAACGCAATGATAAAGTAAGAACATCTATATAAGGAAGGTCCTGGCATGGCACCTAGTTCCCATGTGGTGTGTTGGGCTAATACCATGACAGAAGGTGTGGAATTAGCCATCATGTCCAGTCACATAAAAAAAAAAAAAAAAAAAAAAAGATTAGTCATCAGACATAGTTTATTTAATCAAGATTTATAATCTATTTGGTTTTTGTTAGATTTTTGACTACAGCGGTCGTGGTTTACTTTTCGCTATAAGTCGTTTTGAAATTAAAATTTTCGTAAATCTTACCAAATCATACACTATGCACATTGTCTTTTTTGTGGACAGGTTGCATTTTCCTCATCACGGAGCCTGTCTTATTCTTAGAAACAGAGAAGTTTCCAGAGCGCAACAGCACGGTTTTGTTCCGTGCCCGCAAATGAGTTGAGGCCGCCGGGTTGGGCCACCTTAAACATAAATCAAATAAAAAAAATTTGGAGAGCCTGAATAAAAAAAAAACACTTTCCCTACTACACTTTGTTTGGTGAACTTGGTTTGAGTGGTTCTTAACTCTTGCTTCTCAACCGGGTCGCGTGGGTTAGTATTTTTTTTTTATCCGACATGTATCCCTTATACCACACCTACTGTCATGATATATTATTAGCCCAATAACCTCCTAGGAACTAGGTACCATGTCTGGACATTCCTTATGTATTGCACGGCTCATAACCTTCTGGAACTACTTAGAAACAACCACCCATCAACCTACCGTTCCAAGTAAAACCCAGCGAACAAATCTGCGTAGGTTTTGTGGAGTCTTCTAGCATAACATGGTTTTATTGAACAGCGATGAAGTGGAAAGCGGAGCCAGTGGACATCTACGACTGCCGCACGCGCGCCTGGTACATGGAGGCCGCCGCCAGCCCCAAGGACATGGTGGTGCTAGTGGACCGCAGCGGCTCCATGACCGGCCAGCGGCGCGACATCGCGCGGCACGTCGTCACCAGCATCCTCGACACGCTCGGCAACAACGACTTCGTCAACGTCATGAGCTTCGCCGACACCGTCGAGGAGGTCGTTCCCTGCTTCGAGAATTCGCTGGTGCAGGTAACCGCCGCGGCCCTAGCCTGAAACGTGGCGAGGGAATGAACCGCACCGAGTTAGTCGT
Organism: Incurvaria masculella; assembly: GCA_946894095.1. Lineage (NCBI taxonomy): Eukaryota > Metazoa > Arthropoda > Insecta > Lepidoptera > Incurvariidae > Incurvaria > Incurvaria masculella. The sequence goes on from OX335646.2 coordinate 22,012,373, forward strand.
TTCCTACTTTGAAAACTAGCTGGTGCAGGTATCTTTTAGGGCCCTAGCCTAGAACATAGGGGCTTCAACTAGCCCCCCCCTCATTTTGTGGACCGCAGGAACTCCATGATTGGCCACCAGCACATCACATCATCACAAGCTGCCTTGTCAAAATCATGAAATTAACTGACACCGTCGAGGAAATCGAGTCCTGCTTTGACAACCCCCTGGTGCGCGGTTCTAGCTATTTGGGTTCTAGAATTTTTAAACAGCCAAGTACTTACTCTTAGAGGTAAAACATTTTTTTGGGAGGGACACAATTTATTCTACATAATTTTAATTCATTTATTTGTTTAGTAAATAAGTTTTTTCCACCACATTGCGCTAATTATCCATTTTATCGACAAACAGTTTGTAGACGTTTTCCAGTACTTACGACGACTGATAATAGAGAAAATGTAAAAAAAAGTCATTAAATCTGGACAGCAAAGTTGATTAGAAGGAATGTTTCCTTGCACAGGCGACCCTGGCGAACCTGCGGGAGCTGAAGCTCGGTCTGGACACCTTCGAGACGATGGAGATAGCGAACTTCTCGGCGGCGCTGACGCGGGCGTTCGAGCTGCTCACGGAGTACCGCGAGAGCGATAACACTCGCGGTGCCAACTGCAACCAGGTCGCCATCCCACATTATCTTAGCTGATGGTGCATGGAGTTACCTCTGGCTCTTTGCTGCAACACCTACTAGGAAAACATACACTTGTTCTGGCAGAGGCGTTATTTTTTTATTTATTTATTTATTTCAGGAAAAACAAACAGAGTAACATAGAAAACTTAATATAAGTGTTAATATATTGCTTAGAAAATATGGTAGTCCAGCTTCGTATTTCACAAGTTTAGCAAAAGTAGTAGGACGAAGCAGTAAATGTATAGTGTAGAACAGAGAAACAAAATAAGAAAAACTTACAGCTATTGATTAACTTTTATATTAAATATGTTATATGCTAGTAAGCAAACCACAGTCGATATTGTCGTTGCAGTGCCTAAGTGAATCATCCCGATCGAATAAATTGCAAATAATAGGCTTGCCCTTACTAAGGACCAATATGCCACAGTTGTTGGCACTCATTCGTCTAGTTTTGTCTTGAATATAGGATTTCCTTCTGCAATGTAAAATAATCCACACTCAAATCCATCGGACTTGTTTGTAGAGTAATGTATATTGCAATTCTAATTTTCTCAAAATCTGTTAAGGTGGTCACACAGACGCGTGGTCGCACGCAAATAAGCATAGTGTAGAATAGTCGGGATGGATGGTGGCTGCTCCCCTCCACTCGCAAACAGTTGTGCAGTACCAAAACCATATTAGATTCGGTATTGGCCTAAACGTAATTATTATTCCACCGACCTGAATTTACAGTGTGTATTTATTGAATTTGGAAGAAGCCTATTAAGAACGGCCCGTAAGCTGTGCTCTCCATAGAAACGTAGTTTACTAATCATTTGAAAACCACTATTCCAATAGAATAGATTTTTGATATCTAATATCAGGCAGCAAATATTTGTGTCTGCAAACTTTTGTTTTTTTGAAAAAATCAAAACGAATCAAATGAAAGCAAAAAGAAAATTTTCATACGAATTTTGTTTTCTCACTGGTTTGACCCAGGATACATTTACCGGAAAAACAAAGACATGCAGACACAGGTATTTGTTGCCTGATATTTAATACCAAATTTCAAGTAAATTGGAAGAGAGGTTTACAAATGATTAGTAAACTACGTTTGTATGGGAGGCGAAATTTTCTGATGCTTACGGGCCCACCTCAATAGTTCTGACAATCTAAAAAATCATGGGGGATGGGAGTGATTAGAAATGCAACATCATTGATTTCCATATAAAAGGTATATATTTGCTCCAAGTAGTTTCTACCGGTTCGAAGCTTGATAAACTTGAATTGCTGACTTACTAAGTTTACCACGACTATAGCCAGAGGTGGTTTATCTAGATTTTAGAGCGACAAGGCGTCGCGCTACTTGGCTATGGAGGCTTCTTATTTATTTACCGCTTTGTTCACTTAATTGTTTCACGCCCGACATACTCGCAAGTTCTATCGCAAAACGAAGGGACAAGAATGTCATCACTGCTCGTTCTCTTGATAGACTAGGAGGTCGCGACAAAAATGGTAATGATAACGTAAATGGCTGAAACTGGTCTCACAGGATAAAGACCAACCCTCTGAAGCTAAATATGTCAGTATGCCTTCGCCAAGTGGTTGCGTTACGTAGATAAGGCGCCTGAAAAAGTAGTTATGGTGACAAAAAATATATATGAAAAGGTAAATGGCTGCAAATAACGAAGCATCGTATATCAGTACATATACTTGCTAAGCAATACCAAAACTGAACAAATCTTTGGTTGCATTTCGTAATTATAGGCGATTAAAGTTACAGATATAACTTTAGGTATATTTAATTGTTTAAGTCTTTTACCTTGGCTCTTAATCCTTGTGTCCCCATCCTTTTTTTTTTCCTTTTCATGTTGTTAAAATTTTCATTTAATAATGTTGGCAAAATAAAAAAAATTGTTTAGTTAAAACACCGACTTGTTATTGTTGGATAATTAATAGGTGTCAATATTTCTAGACAATCGGTATATTCGTCAGCAGGTACATACCAAAATCTATTTTATATAGCCAATCTAGATAACGCAACCACTTGGCGCAGGCAGACCGACATATTTAGCATTCGAGGGTTAGTCTCTAAACTGTGAACCCAGATTCAGTCGTTTACCTTATCGTGACCAAAAATGTCGTGACCTCCCGGAATATGATGTGAGATCGCCACTTGCAGGCCATAATGCTGGTGACGGACGGCGTGCCCTACAACTACAAGGAGATCTTCCAGCGGCTCAACTGGAACTACTCGACGCCGGTGCGCGTGTTCACGTACCTCATAGGGCGAGAGGTAAAGGTAGTACACGATCCAGGTATTACTGTGTGTCGTAGAGTCCACGTCGCGACCGTCCTCAGTAGACCTAGACTGTGCTGCGTGCGTGCTGTGAACCTGTTACTCGCCCTTCGTGTCGTGTGGCTTCCGTTGTCAAGGATGTATCCAAGTGTTCAGTGTTTTTTCATCATCGTCTTAGGGTGGAGCGCAATCTCCGGTTAATCACATTGTGATAGCAACCAGAATCAAACCGCTGTCAAATCTCCGATCAGGTGAATATCGGCGAGCACAATCCGCAAATGATGACTTAACCTTAATACTATAACCACATCTCCATGGTTAAACATAAATTTGGCGCTTGCTGAACAGCTGTCTGCCAAATTCAGCAGTTTTTTTTTTTTTTCAGATTAAAAGTCTGGAAAAATATCATATATTTTAGGGCGATTTCCGCAAAACTTGATGGTTGATATGGTAAATTTGAATTTTTTTCCGGTTTTGTAGGCTTCGTAGTATATGTATATAATAATATAATATGATAATTAGTTTTGGATACATTTTGGTCAACTGAAAATAACTTCTTGCAACTAATTCCCATTCCTGTGTTTGTGCCGACAGAATAAGTTATATATGTACTAGTACTAATGTGTGCTAAAATCATTTGTGCCACTCGCGCTTGTCAAGCTCTAATAAAAACCGCTTTAAAAAGGACCGTTACAATTTGTGTGCAATTGGTTTAAAAGTTTTGTTACGAGTGTCACAACTGACCGAACAGAATCATTTTGCTAGTGAATGTTTGTTATGATACTGTAAATAATATATGTTTACTTATGTTAAAAAGTGTAGTTCTAATACTTGAGGTGTTTTACTTAAAGTGTAAAGAATGATGTAGTGTTAAGTGCCAAACATTAAAGAATTAAAAACGGTAGTTTTTGAGCCTTGCCCGTTATGTAAAACAAGAATTTCACACTTGTTGGTAAATTCTAAATTTTTTAAGTCTGACCGAATAGATAGATTGTTATAAATATTGTATGCATCATAGCTGATAATTACTCATTTCGAATTTATTTGCATCGAAAATTAAAACAGGAACAAAAGAAACAATTAGAAGTAAGGGGGCTGCATGTTTTCAAAATCAAAATTTGAAATTTGAAAGTGACATGTACCTACTGATGACAGAATTTTACAATTAACATGCACTATCTTAGAACTTACTAGGTATGCAAAACGCGATTTAGGGCCGAGTGCACGAAAGAACAAAACATCAAAATCAACGTCAAAGTATGATCACGACACTTTGTGTGGACAGTATGGAAGGTGCTCTATGCGTTTCATTAAAAGTGACGTGTTTGAACATTGTTTAACTCAGCCGTTTCTCCGTGCAACCGGGGCTTAGTCGTGAGATGAACTAAGTTTAAAACTAAATACACCTACTCTGAATTATGACTAATGTTTAAAGTGAAAGCGAGAATTACAAAAGCCGCGAAAACTAAATCAAAATCTTACCATACTGCATATTTACTATGTATGTATGTTCCTGTTTTATTTTTCTTATGATATGAAGACCATTTACTAATATCACTCACAAACATATGCCATTGTATGCAGTGATAAAACCAATCTGCCTTTCCTATTACATAACATAAATAGATATGAATTCTTGCAAATTGTCTTCTTACTAATTGCTACCATTATGATCAGTAAACATGACCTTCCAAGCAATGAAACCACCATTAAAAAAACGAATGCTGTGGTGCAGGTGGCGGACGTGCGCGAGGTGAAGTGGATGGCGTGCGCGAACCGCGGCTTCTACGTGCACCTGAGCACCATGGCGGAGGTGCGCGAGCGCGTGCTGGAGCACGTCAACGTGCTCGCGCGCCCGCTCGTGCTGCAGCGCGAGGAGCACCCCGTCGTGTGGACGCCCGTCTACGCCAACGTCACGGTGCGTTCGCGACTGTTGTAATGAATGACAGCTGATGACTACATAACAACTCTGCTTAGGATACGGTCTTACGCCTGGTTTAATCACCTCCAGCTACAAAAACGACCTTTCGGTTACACCATATAAAGATGCAATGTAACCGGGTAGTTAATTATCGGATTCCAGGTAGTTAGAGGTGGTGAAAACGGGGGTAAGTGAACTGCCTTTTAAATTCATTTCTATATTTCAAAATTGCTGTGGTTAGGATGTTTCTTTCCTGTCAATATATGAATACTAAATACCTACTAAATACCAATTAAAAAAATAAGATTATGATGTGAGCAATAAAACATTCAATGCGACACTGATTTTGTTTCTGACCATGTTCAAAGTGGACTCAGTTCATGCCAGTTAGGCAATGATATTTTTAAGTTTATCATTTACATAAAATTTTTTGTTCTGTTTCAAGTTTGTAACTAGTCGGTTATATCCTAAATTAATCCTCTCTAAAGACAGGAATCGCTCGAAGGACAAGCCAAATTCTTTTTAACCTGAGACTTATTCAATACCTGTCATTAACAAATCAATTTTTCCTGCGATATGAACTTAAAAACCTATTGAGGACTAAAATTCCGCAGGACCCTAAGATAGCGGACTATCTGTGGGAGCAGCGCGAGAGAGCAGAGCAGAAGGAGAGATTCATGAGCCAGCGGCGTGACAAGACGCTCTTCAACTCAGAACGCGAGCAGGAGCGACGCTGGAAACTTACACAGGTGGGTTCCTGGCAACAGCTTATCGATATCCTAGACAGGAACACTCTCCTATGACTCGACTTAATCAGCGTTTTGGCCAAAAAATATTTTCTGATTTTTCATGTCTCAAATTTTCACCCTGGCAAACAACTACTTGACTATCTGTTTAGGTGAGACACTGAAATTAAAAAAGTACCGCCTTTGAAATTCGGTGTCAAATTAGATATCGCCACTAGGCTCGTAGCCTAGTGAGGCCTGGGTTCAATTCCGACATGCACCACTGTCTTTCTCTTTCCAAGTTCGATAAGTGCATTTCGTCACGAATGCGAGCTGCTCCATGGTTCGGAATCCATCTAAAACTGTAGGTCCCCTTCCCCTACTAGGTGGTAGGGTTAAGGCAGACCGGGTTGGTACCATCGCATTGGATGAAAGGATGGTCGAGGCGACAATGAAAAATTGTCCGTGTTTTCCATCCAGTTCAATGTAGCGGTACACATAAAGGCAAGGTCCTGGCATAGCACCTAATTCCTTCGGGAATGTTGTTTATTGGGCTAATGTCATAACGGTAGTTGTGTGGTATTAGCCATCCATGTCAGGTCGCATAAAAACAAATATGCCTCAAATATTGTACCTACATTTGAAGTAAATTGTGTCAGGTGCCTTTTATTGCGTCCTTGCCATAAATCTACCATGATAGTGGTGACGACCGAAGAGTTCAAAGGAACCGATATGCCTAAAATGTTGCCAACAGATGAAACAGGGTCAGTATAGTGAGCTGGGAGACATGCAGTACCAGCTGATGACATCCGTGTCCATGCCCGTGTACGATACACGCGATTACGAGGTGAGGACTGCCTTTCAAACTCTTTACTCTTTTAACTCTGAAACATACGATGACTAATACCCCTCAGTATGACCAGTCTATTCCCGCTTTGGACCAAGTAATCGTTTGTAATTCTCCGGTTGTTTTGAGCGTACAGTTGTTGTCACACTATTGTGCATGTCCAAACTTTTCAATTAATAATAATCCTCAATTATAAAGTCAGCAGTTTTACACCAACTGTGTAGCAAAATATCCCCACTGGCCTCTAAACTTCTTCCAGTCGTCAAATGGAGCAATGAATAACGCGTGTTAGGAAAATTATTTTTACAGGTGGACTGTATCACCCCAATTGGATGTAAGCAAATCATGTTACCCGTGCTGTGGATACCCTTTCTAAAGTCAAGCGTAGTACGTAGACCGTGATCTAAGTTGTGTAACGGAAAATGAGTTTTATGTAATTAACACTGAGTTTTGTTTGGTGATTTCCCCCTCAGAACATCACAGAGAATGTACTCATAAACGAAGCGTTGTGGGTTTCGGTTACGAAAGAGGTACATTTAGAAACATTTTTGACGATTTCCTGTAACGTTTTTTGCAAGAATACAAGAGCGTTTTTTTGAGATTTAGTTTTTGGATTTGAGTATCGAGGTTGTTTGCCCCGTTAGCAGTGCATTTGTCCCGCGATAGTGACTGGCTGCAGGCGCACTGTAGTCGACGCGGCTGCGTCTACGGTGGCGTCGCTCCATACCCGTTCCGACTCGCTTGTGCACTCGAACACCGATTATCCGAATTTATTGTTGTCTTAATGTCATTCTAATAATTTTCAACATGTGCAGAATCATTGTAATAATATTTTTGATATTGCGCATAAAAGAACTGTCATTATTCTGTCAGATCTGAGAGGTCATTAAATTCCAAATATTAACAATGCCAATAGGATTACCGAAAATCTAGATGGATCCCAACACTTTCAAAAGCATGGATGCGTACAGCCACTTATGAAGCTGTGCATGTGCAAAAATCGCAACTAGAATTTAATTGGACATTGTAACAGGTTCTAAGACGCTGATTTGGAATTGAAAAGCTGCCTTGTTGAAGCTGACCATCTGCGGTTTTATTGTTATCTTTGGGGAGATTCAAATAACCGGCAATTGCGGTTGACTAGTAGTCAGATAATCGGTGCTCTACTGCAGCTGTAGATCTCCTAGCTCGTAGGCGTAGACCACTAGGGTTTTACAACTCAAACGTTTTACCAGTTTATGCTAATATTCAGTAAGACTTACGATCATACAATGTCACACTGTGGTCAACAATTATACTTTATGCCTGAACCTAGAGAATATTTTGTAGAGGCGTTTTTACTGTAACTAGAACTAAATTTGGTGATGTTTACATAGGATTCGAACGCTAATGTAAATATGTTCCTATATCTATGAACAGCCTGGAGCATAAGACGCTTCAGGCTATTTTGCTCCTATTTCACTTAGCTCCTTGAAAGAAACTAGATTCGTTAAGAATGTTTAATTCTGTAAAGTATTGTATTTTGTTCGACAATATTAAAGAATAGTGTACATAAAGATACCGTTTCCTGTAATAATGGAGATCTAATAGAATTAGTGGAAGCTAAAATTACTGGATTGTTACATGATGTTATATTAATGTTATTGCATTCGTACGTCCACCCACCACCCGCAGTCCGTAGCGGAACCCGAACCCGGAGAGGTAGGCCCGAGCTTTGATCGCTGCACGCTCGTGTGACAGGGACGGACGTAAGCGCGCGAGGTATGGCTTCTAACACACCTAGCGGCTTGAAAGTGAACCATACCCAGTTACTCTGGTAACATGAGTTTATTGGAAAAGGGTAGATCCTGCTCATTGAGTTCATGGTGTAGAACAGATTAAAGGTAAGACCGCACTAGGCATACCTACGCGGCAGCGGAGCGACGCGACGCGGCGAAATATTCTTTGAATGAAATTATATGCGATATAATGCACTACGCGGCAGCGGAACTGCGGGCTAACACTGCGCGACAAAGTTAAGCAACTCACCAGACATGACCAATAGTATCGCTGCTACTAGTGCGGTATAGCAAGCGGCGCGACACTACATGTATAATTATATATTATGTATCAAATATTGTATCGACCTCATTGCTTTGAGTGGGTATGAAACCGTTTTTTCCGATCCCTTTTAAGCCGTGGAAAAAGTATGTAATGTTCTCCTTTTTAACATTGTGAATTCGGAAACTCATGTTACCATATCCTTTGTTTATATTTTGCTTGCTCCAAACTTTCTTCCTCACAGAGCAAAGTAACTATTATAATATCCAACTCAGTTTCTTCCATCTTGCTCAGAAGTTGCCAAACGACTGGCAAGCAAAATTTGTCACGGACTGTCGCGCCAGTAGGGTAGGGTCGCGTCGCGTCGATCGCTCCGCTGCAATGTAGTTACTTCAAAGCAGCGGTTCAAAATGTTTTGATTACTTTCGAAACTCTAGGGGAAGCTGTTGCCTGCCTCCCCATGGCGACGCCCTCAATGACGCATCTCTCGAATGATTACCAAACTTTACATGTATCAGATTTCATACATCTATAAATTAATAATGGTTATTTGATATCATAAAAAATAACTACATTATAAGATATTGTTTTGTCGCCAATTCAATTTAGCATTTTGTTTATTAAGGTGGCCCAACCCGCTCAACTCCCCATACAAACGGGGAAAGAAGATCACGCCCATATTTCTTATCAGAGATCCCAAATTTTGCTCAAAAGAGCTTTATTTGATCGAACTAGATGTCTGATGACCGTTGGCATTGTAAAATTGTGTTTGGTTTCTAAGTTATAAGGTCCGAAAGTTCGAATTTTTTCGCGCGTTTTATACAATAACTTTAGTAGTTTATTACGCAATGATAAAGTAAGAAAGTCTTAAAAATATTACACATCTGACATAGCTTATTTAATCAAGATTTATTATCTATTTGGTTTTTGTTAGATTTTTGACTACAGCGGTCGAGGTTTACTTTTAGCTATAAGTCGTTTTGAAATCAAAATTTTCGTAAATCTTACCAAATCATACACTATGCACATTATCTTTTTTATGGACATGTTGCATATTCCTCATCACGGAGCCTGTCTTTTTGTTTGAAACAGAGAAGGTCTCAGAGCGCAACAGCACGGTTTTGTACAGTGCCCGCGAATGAGTTAGTCCCGCCGGGTTGGGCCATCTTAACTGTCAAATCTGCAGATTGGTAAAGAGACTTAACGTTAAATGTATTTAGGGATCATAGTAGTTATAATCAGAGAGCTATTTCAAAGAATCTGGCAACATTTCGTTTGGATTTGATTTGGTGTTTTATACCATATCACTCATAACTTGTCATCTCTCAGTAGGTAGGTACTCAAAATATGTATCTTCAACCATTCTTACTACATTCTAAGAATTACATCTATTTAATCAGACATTAAGTAGACTCTCCGAGCCGCTAGGTGCGTTAAGTTTGTAAGGGATCGAACGTTTCTGCTTCTGTGATTCAATTGTTAATCAGTTCTATCGAATGCACCACATGGATACTGTTCATTATTTATTTGCAATTCGCAATGCTTTTCGGATGCAGAATCATAGGTGGACGCTCATTTGCAGTTTGTTATTTATGTTCTTCATTTGACACAACCTTATCTGCGATCCGACGTGCGCTTTTGAATCCCAGCACTACTGCATGTTTTTATTCGGTAAATAAAAAAAAAACATAATTTTTGAGGCGTACCAGCCACGGCAGTGGTTCTGATATTCATGGAAAACACCTTATTTTCAAATCTTCACAATTCTTCTACCTACCCATTTTGACTACTACCGCACAGTGAAAAATATGTTTTGTTTTGTAATATTTCTTAAATGGTATTTCTAAACACCTGGAAATCATTCTTTATAATAAGGTATCTCTGAAATTTACTTTTGTGAATAACTATTAAATCCTTTCAAAAGATTTAAAATTTTTAAATTCTTAGGCTAGTGCTTGGATAAAATTATCTTAGATGATGAATTGTACTGGAGTTTGGTATCATATTATTCTTTACCAGAACAAATGTAGTTATTAACCGTTATATTCTTATATTTGATTATTAAATTATATAGTAAGTATTGTGTTTAGGCTGGTAGTGTGATTTAAGCTACTTCTAACGCTAGAACGGGGCTTAGTGATATTGTGATTTCTAGAACATATGTCAGTTTAATAGATTGTGTTATTAACTAACTTTATTTCTTGTCGATAGAAAAATTAGGACAATTTGAATAGACTGAGCTTGGTTTTCACCAAGTACTGATTTATTTTAATTGACAACTAAAGGGCCTTTATTACTAATGTGCTGATTATCTTGTACTGGTATCGATTGAAAGATGGTAAGAAATGCCCTTTAATGTACGGTTTAGACTAATCAGTACTTTGGCGTGTTAAAATGTTATATTTGTGCATTTTTCATACCTACAAATATTACTTCACAGACTACTTCACGTTGGCTCAAATGAGGTTTCTTATTCATCATGCTGCCTTTCCTGTTGCTTTTGAAAGAAAAAATAATCATGGAATCACACTTCATAATATGCTTGCGTAACGGTTGATGCAATCTACTCCTACACAAGGAGTCGACAGGGCAATCAAGTAAAATAACCTAGAACTTCGAAGCATCATCAAACCACATTTGTGCGAACATTTTCAGCCTGCACACTCATCCAGATGGTGATATCTTAGATCAGAGTATATAATATTTAGACCTACAAATGGGCGAATTGTGTATGAGTATAATGCACAGCCTGCCTCAATCGCTGGATTATTTTTCTGTTAGCCAATATCTACCATTTATGCTGGTTGTTTGTTAGTAGCGATGAGTCATTCCAAGTGTACCCCAGTCTCTAGAACACGTTCCCCATCTAGAAACGACTTGCCTCTCACTGACTCGATTCTCAATTCCATCCCCTTTTCCATTTGATGCCGCAATTTCTTTCATAGCTTTGCAACATCCACCTATGAGTATTTTGAGCACCTATCAACTAACCATGTACTTACAGCTTTATTGTGGTCCTATGTTTGTCATCGTAACACAAGTCGGAATGGCTCATCGCTGTTGTGTAGTGTGTGAGGGTATGTATGCGTGTGTGCTGTGGGGCTCTTGCTGACTGATGTTGTGTTGAAGGTGCGGATTGCCAACCTTCTGGGCGTGGCCGGCACGGACGTGCCCCTGCAAGAGATCCAGGATCTTATGACTCCTTACAAGGTCTGCATTTACTGTTAGAGATTACTTTACATCGCAAGTGGAAACCCCTCGTAATTGACTTGTTTTGTTTATTATTAGACCTACAGTTATAATCTTCTATTGTTGTGTGTGTGCACACAAATAGTCTATGCAGATATAGTCCACAGCATAATAAAACAGGGATAAATGAAAGCGCAGACTATCGGCAACTTTTCGTATAAACAAAAACATTAAAACTGGGAGCCACAGGGCACCGTTGCTAGTGTCCAATACGTCTGCATTCTATTCGCTTTTCGTAGCACCACAGATATTAGCATAGAGGAATTCAAAGCATTGTGTGACATTGTATTCTCACTGGCGACGTTTGTCTTATATTTTATTACGTATCCTTTTTAGTGGTAACTTTAATCCTGTCGAGATTAATTACGATTAGCGGTTAAAATCCAAGATCATCGTAATTTTCAATTGTTGTGCAACACAATGTTTTACTGATCTGGCTTTAATCATGCTTGGAAGTCAATGGCCAATTAGGCGCAGACTATCGGCAACTTTTCGTATAAACAAAAACATTAAAACTGGGAGCCACAAGGCACCGTTGCTAGTGTCCAATACGTCTGCATTCTATCCGCTTTTCGTAGCACCACAGATATTAGCATAGAGGAATTCAAAGCATTGTGTGACATTGTATTCTCACTGGCGACGTTTGTCTTATATTTTATTACGTATCCTTTTTAGTGGTAACTTTAATCCTGTCGAGATTAATTACGATTAGCGGTTAAAATCCAAGATCATCGTAATTTTCAATTGTTGTGCAACACAATGTTTTACTGATCTGGCTTTAATCATGCTTGGAAGTCAATGGCCAATTAGGCACTTGGTCCTAAGTAGGCTTATTTGATCATACAAATGTGTTGTGATTACAGCTCGGGGTGAATGGTTATGCCTTCATAGTGACCAATAACGGCTACATTCTCATCCATCCAGACCTGCGACCCGTGGTAGGTTCTCCGTTATTGATATCTATCTGTGTTTTACTCGGCTCCGCTGGACACAATATCGCTTTATGATATTATGTATTCCTAAATGTTCGCATTTTTAATATCATAAAATGAAATTAACACTCAACACGCTTAACACTTAAAAATAAGCTTATAAGCTTACATGCTTGTGTACAGTTTCAGGGAATCCTCAAGCCGAGCTACAACAGCGTGGACATGATCGAGGTGGAACTGATGGATGACGACCGAACGCCGCGCAATTTCAGCCTCGAGCTGCTCGCAGTGAGTGTTGCTAAACTAGTCAGATACATTCATACACTTATCATAAATACATATTGCTCAGGTGTACAGTAGATTACATAATTTTTTGATGATTTATTGATCGAGGAAATTAACCTCGGTAGCCCTGTGGCACGGCGATTCCCTGTTGGATCATTGGGGTTAAGCAAACAGTCTCTATTGGGAGATTACCTACCTCTTTTATCTCCACAGAGTTATATTGTAGTTAGAAATAAAATCTTTTGACATCTCTGTGACAACTAATGACAACAAGGAATTCACAATCGAAATTCCCTAGGCAAGAGGCAAAAGAAATGGTACCGTTCTCCCCACCGATATAACCCTCAAACTTCATAAATCCTCATCGAGTTATACTTTCTTTCAGATGCGCAAACACATCATAGATCAAAACACCGGCAGTGAAAGAATCAATGTCAAATATCACCTCGACAACATGGTTGGTAAAAAAGTGGTTGTCTTTGGTCATTGCTGAATAATTGGTTACTTGGGATCCGTCATTCGCTGTTCGGAGTCCATCTTAAACTGTCTTAGTTACTGTTATACAGGAGGTCCCCCCTCCTCGCATACTAAGTGGTGGATTAATGCCGCTCTGGCTGGTACCATCACACTAAACTAACGCAAGTCAAAGCAACAATGAAAATAGTCTTTGTTTTTCATCCAGTTCAATGTAGCCATGCAATCTCTTTTAGAAAGGTCCGGGCATGCAACCTAGTTTTCATGAGGTGTATTAGGCTAATATTATGACAGCAGATATGGTACTAGGCATCCATGTCCAGTTACAAAAGAAACATTCTATTAAGTGTACAGCTTACTATGCCAACTTTAGCAATAAACCAATTTTCTGCTATATCAAATGCTTTTTCTCAAACATTTAATAAATCATCTGTTGCCAGCAGAAGCTATTAGTGCTTTTGACATTGCAGAAACGCGTATCCCGTATTCGGCGCCACTACTTCTGGCGCGGCATCGCGGACTCGCCCTTCACCCTCGTGGTGACAGTGCCGGAGCCGTACGGGCTGCACCGGCTCACGCCGCCGCCCACCGACGACATCCACCGCACCACGCTCACCTCCAAGGGCACCTCCGCCAGCCAGTACTTCACGCAGCCGCACAAGTGGAGCGTGCATCCCGACTGGTGAGTCAGTCTTCCCACACGCTCAGATGAGTTGCTCTTAGGGCACATCAGCCTCCAAATCATGAGAGCAGGTGTGTTCTGGAGCCCATAGATCGGAATATGTGATATTCGTCGTCCACTGGCCTGATGCTTGGAACAATCATTTGTACCATTAAAAGTGTGTCCATTCAAATAGTAAAGAATATCTGCTAGACGTGAAAAAACCATCAGAGTACTAAGAGGAAGAATTCGGATAGCACAAGAAGTCTGGCGGCCCATAACAACAGACCACTGCAACCTAAGTACTAAAAGGTTCCTCCTAACGAAGAATTAGCTCGATGTCAGTATCTCTCTTCCAAAACATCACTGAAGGTTGGTAAGCATCAGAAAATTTAACTTGCCATACAAACCTAGCTAGGAAATCATTCTAAAACCAATTTTCCAATTGACTTGATTTCCTAACGAATCTGACTAATGTCTGCAACTACTCATTTTTTAATTTTTTTTTAAAAGTGTTAAAAAATATAATGAAGATTTTCTTTTTCTCCTCATATTTGGCTGCTTAGAAACTAAATTACATGCAGATGTCATTAATGTTAGATACAAAAAAACAAGTCATTTGTAACCGCTAATTAATTAATTAATTGGGACCGCTTGTTGGGGTAGGTGATCTGATGCTTGGTTGTCCCACCTTAAGTGAGTGTTGCTTGGCAAATTGCAGGCTGTACTGCCGCCACTACAACCGCACGTTCGCGTCGCCCGAGGCGGAACTGCTGTACTTCCTGGAGCGCATGAGCCGGCCCGGCTGGCGCTGGCCCATCCGTCCGCGGCCCCCCGAGCACCACCCCACCGGTACGCCCTGCACAACCCTCCATTCAAAAGCCTTTATGAAGAGGTGGATTTTTGTAGAAGAATCTCAAAAATCCCTGTTTACCCCTCTGGGAAAGCAGTTATTCGCACAATCATTATTCCTCATCGTAATTAATACCCAAAGGAAGTGTTTTTGCTCTAACACAGTTATTTGTTTGTTAGTCATTAATGTAAAACTGACTATATGGAAAAGGGTCTTTGTCCACCCCCTGACCAGAAAGTGGTCAAAAGAACAAAGTATTTCTTGCTTTTTTGATCTGTTCAGCCTGTCCTGTGTCACATACAGCAAGTTCTCGCAGCGACAATTCGCTACCTGCTTGTCACACAGCTCAAGACAATCTACGAAAGTCTACAAAAATATTGCAAACGATCTATCGCTAGTTTGTATGCCTATAGATCAATTTCAATAGCAACAAACGTACAGCAGATGTGCGCTTATTGTGTACCAATGTGAACTTTGCCAACAGCACCCACCCCCGAGTCGACGAAATCCAATCACACCAAAGAGCACCACGGCAAGGATCCGAAAACTAACCACACAAAGGATCGCTTCCGAGATAATTACTATTGTAAGTATATAAACATTATAGAAACATAGATATTCTCTTCACAAATAAAAAGATAGATTTAAAGCAGTATGCCTGATAGTTGCTCCATCTCTTGGTACAAACACCCTTTTGTAATGATCAATTGAATGGAAGTTACTATCTTAGTTCGACGTATATTTGCAAGAGAGGGCCAGCTTGCTTGACACATATTGAATGAAACTTCCGTCACTAAAGCGCAGAGCCATCTACTTACGTCAGTAAGTAATTATAAATCTAGCTTGTACATTGTGCATTAACGTGGCCACCACTCCTAAAGCAGGTTGGTCACGACAGGAGTGTATATGGCTGTGCTGTTAGGCATAGATTTCATCATCACAATGTTGTCAAATGTGTCAAATGTATCTGTAAATAATATATTTGTATTTCTCCTACAAAATAAGTACACCAAACTTATCTTGCCAACTTGCTGACACTGATTTACCCTCTATGATTTGCTGTAACAGTTTGGAATTGCGTTGGTATGTATGCATTAACTGTGTGTATGTATGTTTAAATGTGCAGGCGACCATGGACTGATGCAGGCTCTAGTGTTTGATGCCCGCAACACCGACTGGTTTAATCAGAATATCTCAATCTCCACCAAGGATGACTTCAAGTGAGATCACTGCTCACTCTATACACAACTTCCTGTACACATGGACACTGTACACACCATACAACGCACGTTACACACCGCACCGCACACCACACACCACACACCGCACACCGCACACCGCACACCGCACACCCCACACCACACACCCCAAACCCCACACCACACACCCCACACCCCACACCACATCCCACACCCCACACCCCACACCCCACACCCCACACCCCACACACTGCACAATACATACCGCACACTGCACAATACATACTTAAATCTGCATACTCTATGCTCAACACGAAACACTCCAGACTACAAAATACACGGCACAGTGCACATTGCACACTCCACTACACACTGCACACCATACTCCACACTCTTGATCTTCCCTCGCTGCAGATCCCAGCTATATGTGCATTAGTCTTCATCATGCCCTTCAACAACTAGACACTTACAAATGTAACAGCTTTCTGATTTGCTGCGTGCTATGTGAATGTGGAATCTTTGAATATGGAACTGGAATATTATTTTACCAGAATAGATCGGTCGTTTTTTCATTTTAAAAAAATGAGTGCAAATAATTTAGTTATTCACTATAACGTGTCCCACGCCAACGTATATTTTACTTATCTATATTCTGAAATTGTTAACAGCTTTTTTTTCATTGATGGCTATTTTTCCAGTTCCAAAGTATACAATATTTTACTAATACATTTTGTTTTATCGATATGTTGCATGTTATTTAAGAATGCACTGATTGTTTAATAAAACACATGCTTTTCTCTTAATTTTCATTGGAATAGCCCAATAACAGTATTGGTCGGAAAGTTGACGAGGTAAAGTACTAACGATCATTTAACAATGTTCTTCGAATAATCAATATTGACACTTATTATGATCGTTTCGTTCTCCTTTAAAAAAATCACTTCAACCTAATATAATACAATATGTACTTAAAATGTATTACCTGTGAAAACTGTGTTTGCATCTCCATCGATTTTGTGTTTTCCAATTTCTAGCCAGACGCTCTAGTAAGTAATATCGGTGTTAGAAGAAATACACACTGCCATATACACTGACCGGTTTTACCCTCAACATCCTCAAAGGAAACCTCTCTTTATCTCCAAAGAAACATTTCGTATGGGGCATATGCTCGAAAAATACCCTCTTAAGGTGGACCTTCCCGCGCAACTCCCTATACAGACGTAGAAAGAAGACCATGCCCATATTTCTTGTCAGAGATCCAAAATTTTACTCAAAATAGCTTTATTTGATCGAACTAGATGTCTGATGATCGTTAGAATTGTAAAATTGTGTTTGGTTTCTAAGTTATAAGGTCCGAAAGTTCGAATTTTCGCGCGTTATATACAATGACTTTGGAGGTAGATTACTCAACGATAAAGTAAAAACATCTTAAAATCTTAAAAAGATTAGTCATCAGGCATCGCTTGTTTTATCAAGATTTTTAATAAATTTGGTTTTGGTTAGATTTTTTACTACAGCGGTCGTGGTTTACTTTTAGCTATAAGTCGTTTTGTAATTAAATTTTTTGTAAATGTTACCAAATCAAACACTATGCGCATTGTTTGCTTTGTGGACTTGTTGCATTATCCTCATCACGGAGCCTGTCTTTTTCTTTGAAACAGAGAAGGGCCCAAAGCGCAATAATACGGTTTCGTACCGTCCCCGCAAATGAGTTAGTCCCGTCGGGAAGGGCCACCTTAATACGAAAATAATATACATTTCTATGCCGCAAAACGATTTGAACTGTTTCTTGAGCATAAAAGAGATTTACCTACAATTTTCATATGCAAGCAGAAAGAATGTTATGCTTAGATAAATTGATGTATTGTTAAGCACAAAAGCTTTGACTATGAATATTTTGTCGTAATAAAATAAGACATGAACAAGACAAAGTGTTGTAAGTTGCCAATGACACCGTGATACGTAAATGGCCTAAATGATGCAGGCATTCTCAACAAGCCGTATATTATTCTTTCTGCACCTGATGTCATCGATAGTCTCATATATAATTAATTGATAGCTCATAAGGTGATCCTACTGTTTTGCACTCAGCCAAAATTCGTCTCCTACGGGCTCCAAGATGTTTAAATTTTACATATAGAGAAATATGGATTTATTTGTGAACACTGTCGTCGATTAACAGAAGACCTCCCAAAACTAAGGACCGCGTGCGGAAAGTACGAGAATGGTTATTGCATTTTTAGGGAGGAATTCATCAAGCGGTTCGGCATAACGGTGGCTTTCCTCGCCACGCACAGCGGCCTCACGCGCTGGCAGACATTCCCCACGCCCACCGAGCCCGAGGTAGACAGGTGAGTCTGCCGTGCTCTTCCCTCATCTAGCACTGTCGTTGTTATTGTTGTTGTTCTTTGGGGGTGGTCGCTGTATATCTTGTGGTAGCTTTGTATATCTCCTCCTCGATAGTTGCTACCCTAGCCAGCCATGGTTCGGAATCCATGTAAAACTGTAGGTCCCCTTCCCCTACTAGGTGGTAGGGTTTAAGCCCACCCGGGTTGGTACCATCGCATTGGATGAAAAGATGGTCGAAGCGGCAATGAAAAATTGTCCGTGTTTTCCATCCAGTTCAATGTAGCCGGGCTCATAAAGGGAAGGTCCTGGCATGGCACCTAATTCCTTCGGGAATGTGGTGTATTGGGTTAGTATCATAATGGTAGTTATGTGGTATTAGCCATCCATGTCAGGTTGCATAAAAAAATAAAAAAACGTGTCTGCAGACCTGCGCAATCGATGTGGGTAAAAGCAGCAACTCCCTCCATCGTTTGATGAGCATGTCGCACTGCAAAAACCCATGTTTAGCGGTCTCGTTCAGTAAAGAGGAATATCTATCTATCTATAAATATAAAATTCTTCTAGCACTATCCACAGCTCGGATTTTTTGATTTCATGGAAATTTAGAGCATGTACGTGATTGTACCATGTTTTCACTCTCCCCAGGAAGCATGCACAATCTCTCCGTTTTGCTCAATCTTAATTATTATGGATGAAAATAAATGATACGTGTTGTGCGTTGTAGGAGTGAGTTTGGCAGCGTATGGCCGCGAGCTATAGACGAGGTATGGTACCGTCGTGCGGTGGAGCAGCACTATGTGGAGCCCAATAGCTTCGTGTACAGGTATAGTGGAACTGGAGACTTTTTCTATGTTTTTTAATGTGCTCTTAACAATGATTTGTAACCCTTAGCCCCGATTGCACGAAGAGACAGCTGAGGTAATTAGTGTTCAAACACGTTACCTTTAGTGAACCGCATGGAGTTCCTTCCGTACTGTCTATAAAAAGTGACCTGTTTAATCGTACGCTGACGTTGATTTTGATGTTTTGTCCTTTCGTGCACTCGGCCCTTAGTTAGTTAGTTAGTTGGTCAACATGTTTTCCGCGCTAAGCCTACTTCACAGAGAGGCCATTGTGCGTAACAAAGGTGACTATGTAAGCCATCCCAGCTCGTCCCAGAAGTCCAGCATACCCTTTCTATTCGAAGCCTTAAGTTCGATTCAAAACAATTTATTATTTGGAGCTGAAAAACGCACAAATTCAGGACCACTCTCCGTATAGTGCCATTTTTAGTTAATATGGTGGGTTGTGATGGTTGTCACGTATTTTTTTTTCATTTAATTTGACAAACTAGTTTACAATGGTTGGTAGAGAACTACTGCTCACAAAGAACATCATATTTACATAAGTTGAGAACAGACTCTTGACATCTTGTGTAAGGAAGCCATAACAACCTTCATACACAAGTTTGTTGACAGCAGTGTTACTATATTAGTCAAGAAGATATGAATATTTGTGATATGGGAATGTAGAAAACGAACTTATCAAATCTCGGAAACACTGCAATCCACAATGTTTACAATCTGACATAATTGGCGAATCATGAAGTGCTATTCAAAATGCTATTTAACTTTTCTGTCCATTACTGGCTGGGCTACTTATAATGACAAATGGTTTTGCTGCCGGCCCAGTCGTAGCCCAGCGACATCTAGTTACAACACAGGCTTCTTAATGCACTCGTCAACATCACCTCCACCGTATTCTTCTTCCTCCACTTCTAGCCCTGCAGGGAGGTCCATGGTTCCCATGAGCTTTGTTGGGATAATATCATGTCAGTAGCTGTGGTATTAGCCATCAATGTAGTCACAAAAAAAAACCAAGCCGACTGCCAGCTATTTCAGCCAATTGCACCTGAGCGGTCTACACCGACACTGTGACAGATGTTTTGTCGCAGCGTGGATCTGGAGGGTGAGACGGGCACGCGGCGCGGGGCCGGCAGGGAGGCGCTGGTGACGGCGGCGCACGGCGTGTTCCACGCGGCGGAGGGCGAGCGCGGCCGCAAGGCGCCCGCCGCCGTCGTCGGCTTCCAGTTCCCGCACCGACACCTCAAGGCACTCTTCAACAACATTACCTCTGCCGTCAGTCTCACTTATATTTTATATTTCATTTTTAGCGTTCCGTACCGAAAGGGTGCCAAACGGAACCCTATTACTAAAGCCGCCTCTGTCCGTCCATCCGTCCGTCAGTGTGTAAACATTCAAAAGAAATAAAAATTTAAAGGGGCCACCATACAAACCTTGTATAATGGCACGGAACCCTTCGTGTGCGATTCCGACTCGCACTTGGGTAGTGTTTTTTGTCAGCATACATTAAGTTTACGTTCACGACACAGTTGGCATTATGATCTTACCCTAAGGCGAGGTGCGGTGCAGGGAGCAGGCAAAGTGCCAAAAGCGCTGCAGGAGACGTCTCTCTACCCCTCCTACTTCACTCTACCCTACCGCAAGTTGGTCTAGGCCAAACTTTATTTCTGTGAAGTACGGTGCGAGTGCGTCGTCTTAGATCTTTTGTACACTGTTTTCATATTGAGCTCCTGTATGTGTTAGTTTATGTAAGTGGACATGGATGGCTAATACCATACCTACTGTCATGATTTTAGCCGAACACTCCTCATGGAACTTAGGTTCCATGCCATGACCTTCATTATGTTATGTTATATAGTTATGAATCAAATGTGAAATGCATTTTTGGTAAAATAAAGAATTATTATTATGGTTATTATTTATTATTATTATTTACACCGTCACTGTACATACCGTAAGTTTTCAAAACATTAGGATCTTTTTTATATGACATGGCTACATTGAGCTGGATGCACAATTTTTAATACCGCTTTCATCATCATTCCTTCCGAACCATGACGTTTCATAAAAATATCATGGGCGTACGGGATCCTCGGACAAAATGGAACCTTAAGTGGAGGAACATTATGCAGATGGGAGAGGGCGGCGAGTGCAGCTGCCACTCGGAGGAGCTGGACTGCTTCCTCGTGGACAACAGCGGCTATGTGCTGGTGAGCGACAACGACGAGCACACCGGACAATTCTTTGGCAAGGTACCTGTTACAGAATTCAGCAGATCGGGGAGTTTTGAAACCCCTTATGACATAGATATGTGATTATATAGGCACTCATGTAATTTTTAGGATTTTCAAACAAGTACCATTAAGGTGGCCCAACCCGCTCAACTCCCCATACAAACGGGGAAAGAAGATCACGCCCATATTTCTTATCAGAGATCCCAAATTTTGCTTAAAAGAGCTCTATTTGATCGAACTAGATGTCTGATGACCGTTGGCATTGTAAAATTGTGTTTGGTTTCTAAGTTATAAGGTCCTAAAGTTCGAATTTTTCGCGCGTTTTATAAAATAACTTTGGTGGTTTATTACGCAATGATAAAGTAAGAAAATCTTAAAAAGATTAGTCATCAGACATAGCTTATTTAATCAAAATGTATAATCTATTTGGTTTTTGTTGGATGTTTGACTACAGCGGTCGTGGTATACTTGAACTGGAGCACCATCTAGTGACGAAAAGTTTGCAACTTTACCTAACAGTACCACCTATTTAATGTACAGTCTCAACTAGTTTATACCCATCGAAGTTATCAATAGTGATCTAAAAGTTAACAATGGCAGAAGGTGTTGACATCGGCTTTTAATGGTTTCTCCGAATGGTTAATCCGTGGCGATTGGCACTAGAGGAGGATATAAATGGAGGTCAATACTAGGGTGACCCACCCTCCTTAGCATAGCCGTTTCAGATAGCTTCAAGCCTCACTGCCTCTTGACCTCCCGTAGTCTGTAGGATGCCTCTAGTCGACTTTGCAGCTCTCTCCATATATGATTCTAGCTTCGCTGGTAGTCCTCCTGCTTTGACGTCAAAAGCAAAGAATTCAGTCTTGGGGTCTTTAGACTGACAATATGAGAGAGACATGAGTAAACTTTTTTGGTAATTCAATACATTCTTATTTATAAAGTTCAAATGCTACATTTTTGTTGTATTGGATTAGATTCAGAATATGGAACATTAGGGAGAAGGCAACAAGGATGGTTCTGTGCAAGCATTCTAGACATTGCAGGCGTGGATGCAAAATGGAATGCTGAATGAGATCTTCATTAAAACCATTTATAGCAAATAGAATTGTCCTATCTTCTAACTCTCTCGTCTCGTGAACTAAGACATTTTATCACGACGCTGGTGCCCTTGCAGGTGCGTTCGGATGTCATGTCTCGGCTGGTGGAGGAGCGCGTGTTCCGAGCGGTGCACGTGGTGGACTACCAGGCCGTCTGCTTCCGGGAAAAGAAGACCACCAACCCGGGCCGGGCGCTGCTCACGGTCAGTGCTCACCATTGACGAGGATTTCACGATCCATGTTTAGCAAATTCGTGCAACAAGATAGCGTCCCATCATCGCTGGTTTTCAAACCGGTTGCCTAGTGTCATTATTGACAGTTTACATTGGTCTGACAGATTCTCTTTTTATTTCGAGTGTTTTAGACAGGACATTCATTTTGGACCATATATCCGACTTGATTGAGTGACTAGAGTTGGTTGTAAAAGTCACTCCTTCAAAACATGCCCTCAAAGTTTACTGTAGAAGTTAATGTGTGTATGTGTGTGTGACAGAAATTCTCGTGAATTTATTTGCATATTGCGTGTCTATTCCGTGACATTGCAATACTTATTTCTCCGTACTTACATCTTTAAATTGATGCTCTGCGATTACGGGTGCTACATACCTGACCTTGACAAAGTACTTCATCAATCTGATCATGGTACATTCTTCTAGGCCTTACACGACAATTCAACTCACTTCTGCTCAATAAATCTGTCTCGTCATTCCGTATTCATTCATTCACTTTACATGTTTTAACCATGTATGAATCAATAACTGTTGGTAAGGTCGTACTACTGGATAATAGTTGTTTACGTGTAAAAAGTATGCTGTAGCCCAGAGGTCAATTTGGAGTTTTCCTTTTCTATGTAATTTTCTTTTTTAACCAACTTAAAAAAAGGAGGAGGTTCTCAATTCGTCGGAACCAT
This sequence comes from Incurvaria masculella, assembly GCA_946894095.1. Lineage (NCBI taxonomy): Eukaryota > Metazoa > Arthropoda > Insecta > Lepidoptera > Incurvariidae > Incurvaria > Incurvaria masculella. The sequence continues at coordinate 22,035,933 of OX335646.2, forward strand.
TTTTATTCTCTTTTTTTTATGTATGTTCACCGATTACTCGAAGACCCCTGGACCGATTTTTATAGGGTAGAATCTACATACATGCATGTTGTATAGGTACTTTTTTTTTATTACATTCACTTACCAAAAATAGCGTTATCCTGAGTATCGCAGAAAGTGTAAGATAGTTTTCGTTTTTCTAAGTCGTGCACGTGTAGCTGGTGGTGCAGACCGCCGTGTCAGGGTCAAACACGGACGTCGTCGGACAGGTGTAGCTGTACTGCACGTACGTCCCGTTCGACGCCAGCACGCAAAAGAAATAGTCCTGACAGCCGGAGACGCTGTCGTCGGCGAACCTCCCGGCGGCCGTGCACGTGAAACTCGCGCTCGTGCAGTTGTAGTCCGTCTCGCAGTTGGTCGTGTTGGGGTTGAAGTAGGTGCCATCGGGGCAGGTGTAGTCGGTCTCCGTGTAGGTGCCGTTGATCTCGATGCACTCGATATACCCGGTGCAGTTGGTCGAGTTGGGGTTCGCGATGTACCCGTCGGCGGTGCAGAGGGAGGTAGTGTTGGTGGTGTTGTCGGTGGCGGTGTTGTTGCAGACGTAGTTGGTGGAGGCGGTGCACTGCGCCGTGTTTGGGTTGAAGACGGAGGTGGTCGTGCAGGTGTAGTTGTAGGCGAGGTAGGTGGCGGTGGAGGAGTCGTAGACACAGAGAGTGTAGTTCTGGCAGGTCGTATCTTCGGTGTCGGCGAAGCGGCCGGCGGCGGTGCAGTTCACGGCGGCCTGAACGCTCCACCACGCCATCGCTATGATCTGTATAAAAAAACCGTTCAAGATAGCAAAATATATATCGCATATTTAAGGTTTTCCTGAGATGGTCTTATGGGGATATTGATTAGTCTGTCAACATGGTGTTGATGTCTGTCAACCACAAACACGGAATGGCCTTAGTGCTATATTTATGAAATCATCAAAATTATGTGAAGTTCCACAATAGCTAGGTCAAAGAGTATTGAGAAGAATTGAAAAAGCTATGATAAGATAAAAAAGGTAGCAGGATGAAAGTATTGTGTGCAAAACTATGGAAAAAAATATTAATGAGCCAGTAAGATCATTTCTAACCCAAGATAGCGTCATAATCGAGGACCAGCATGGCTTTGTACAGAGACGCTCGACTGTAAGTAATCTGCTCACTTGTGCTGACAAATGCACTAGTGACTGGAATAACCGAAATCCTATTGACGTCATTTACTTGGACTACGAGAAGGCCTTTAATATAGTGGGACTATACTGACATAAACTGTTTAACTCAAAAGCTGGAACATTTTGGATTCAGAGGGAAACTAGTGGTATGGATCAAGGACTTTCTCACAAATAGAAAATTCAGAGTACGCATTGGCGAGGCTCATTCAGAGGCGCACGACGTGCTTAGTGGGGTGCCCCAGTGTTCGGTTATCGGCCCAGTCGCTTTTGAAATTTTTCTGACTGATCTACAAGCCGTAATGCAGCAACCATTCACACTTTTTGCTGATGACACGAAATTTTTTGGGGACCCTATTGTTAGTCGTCAATCAATACAAGACAATCTCGACCGCACAGTACAATGGACTAAAGACTGGCTCCTAACATTAAATGCTAGCAAATGTACTGTGCTGCACATAGGCAAAAGGAACCCACACCATCAGTACACAATCGATGGATTACCACTAAGTGCAGTGTCTTCACAAAAATACCTTGGAGTGACAATATCACACTATCTTAAGTGGTCATTAAAATTGTAAAGAGAGCAAATTCACTTTTAGGAAGTCTTTTTCACACATCACAGCAGAAGTATTTGTTAAACTCTACAAAGCATATGTACGTCCTCTCCTAGAGTACGCATACCAAGTCTGGAACCCATACTTCAAGAAGGATGTTGAATTGCTAGAAGGAGTACAGAGAAGAGCCACTAAAATGGTGTTACCTCTCAGGAATAAGCAATACGAGATTCCATTAGAGGCTCTGGACCTTACTTCACTAGAGGAGCGAAGAAAGCGAGGCAACTTAATTGAAACCTTCAAAATATGAAATGGACATTATGACATACCTAACCTAAAAGCTATGTATTCCCTGAACACTGACCAAAGACTTCGTGGACATTCTCTGAAACTCAATCATAATAGCTTCAATTCCAACCCGAGGAAACACTTTCTGTCAAACCGTGTTGTGGAAGACTGGAACATGCTGCCGGAGGAAGTCATAACTGTATTCTTACAATAAAAAAAACTTACTTAAAATAAAAAATAAATGAAATAAAAACAATGTGCACTCAATCAGTGAAGTACAAGCATCAGCTTGCAGCATGTACCGTCTAGCACACCTGGTATGATACCCACTGTCTCTGATTTTCTAAAGCTACCAATCCAACTTAAAGGTGCGTAATCGCAGCAATATTGGAGAATTTGTGTGAATGGGAACCAACTTGGCGAATGCACTTCGGGAGCATTCGCGCGTGTTGGCGATTATTAGACTGTGTGGCATATGACGTATTTATAACAACCACATTTCTAATGTTTTCCCTTCTGAGGTTAAGATGCTCTGGACATGTAGAGTGAATGGGTGACGAAACAAATTTAAAGAGCAGAAGCAAGTGGAATTGCCGTGGCCTAAGACATCGCACCACAACAAGATTGATGTAATACTTTGAAAAGGTACCTGACATCGCAGAGCGTACGTTTGTAGAGGAAGTGAAAGAAGTATGCTGTGATCGTACTATGTGGCGCTCTATGGTCTCTGCCTATCCCTACGGGGCGGCGAGATGTTATTTATGTAAAATTACGTCCGAGAGAGAAATAATGAAAGCAACACATTTATGCTATTACTTACTAGCAGAACCAGTAACTCCCTCATTGTGATTGAATACTTTCCCTCTCCGTAAAAGTTGCGAAATCCCAACCTTTTTATACCATCGATGATGAAATGGCTTTATCATGGTAATATTGGGGCTATATTAATTTAGGCAATCTGAATTGCCATAATCCATTTGACACACAAAAAAGCAACAACCTTCAGTTGATTACTTAACTCCTCTGTGTACATACCCTAAAAGTGAATACATTACATCACAGACTGTTTTCTATTTGCATACACAAATCCTTGGTGTTAAGGTGGCCCATCCCGCTCATCTCCCCATACAAAAGGGGAAAGAAGATCACGCCCAAATTTCTTGTCAGAGATACAAAATTTTGCTCAAAATAGCTTTATTTGATCGAACTAGATGTCTGATGACCATTGGCATTGTAAAATTGTGTTTGGTTTCTAAGTTATAAGGTCCGAAAGTTCGAATTTTTCGCGCGTTTTATACAATAACTTTGGAGGTGGATTACGCAATGATAAAGTAAGAACATCGTAAAAAGATTAGACATCAGACATAGCTTATTTAATCAAGATTTATGATCTATTTGGTTTTTGTGAGATTTTTGACTACAGCGGTCGTGGTTTACTTGTAGCTATAAGTCGTTTTGAAATTAAAATTTTCGTAAATCTTACCAAATCATACACTGTGCACATTGTCTTTTTTGTGGACATGTTGCATCTTCCTCATCACGAAGCCTGTCTTATTCTTTGAAATAGAGAAGGTCCCGGAGCGCAACAGCACGGTTTTGTACCGTGCCCGCGAATGAGTTAGGCCCGCCGGGTTGGGCCACCTTAAGTCGATTTCGTAGGTTTATTTTTTTAATTCAGCTCGACATATGGCGTCCGCTAGGCCCTCACATAAGGTGCCCGACGATGCCCATGGGTTTTCGAACTTTCACGCGAGCTGCGAAAACCATGCACGCCGGTCAGGTGCTTCTTCACACCATATTTGAAGTACCCCCGGTTGTACTTTGCGGGAAATACCTCGGCACCGAGTCAATTTCATCGAGTTAAGAGATGGTAGAAAGGGGACTAAAGGGACATTCCCTGATGTGTTGTGAGCCGGTACCAAGACAATTTAATTTAATCTATTTAAACTCTTGGTAGTCAAACTAAACTAAGTTACGTAACAACTAAGTTACGGACCCGCTGTCTCCAATTTTCAAAAACTACCAATTCTACTCAAACGTACATGCCACATGCAAACATAGTCGCAGATGTATTAGAGGGTTTGTGTGGGTGGGAACTGACTTGACGAATGCTATTTTAAAGCACATTCGCGCGCTGCCGTGATGTTTCGACTGTGTGGCATACGACGCGCCCCCGGATTCCCATACATTTATATGGTCATTTTGACCATATAGCGAAGACGCGTTATCGACCGCTTGCCACTTCTCCTTCCTTTCTTTCTTCAGCATCAGAAACTTTCGGATTCGGATTTGCGGTCGATCAACTTTGTAAAGAAGAACTGATTTGCATATTTTTTCCGTCAACAACAAGGAAATACACACTTAGATCTATATGTTTCATTAGATTACTTTCAGCTAAGCTGCTGATAATAGAGTTCGGATCTATTTCGGATTGAGTCTTAAATAATATTGCAGTCATTAAGCTCAGATAGTCGAGGGACATACCTTGATAGGTTTCTTCACCTCGCGAGAACCGATTTGGAAATATGTCTCGAAAAATGGGAATATTCTTCAATAGTGCATGAATGTAACGCCAAAAGTGACCACCGTTGGCCGGTTGCAGCCGCTGGACAACCTCCTGCTGACGCTGCGCTGGCTGGCGGCCGCCGCGCTGTGGGCGTGGCACTCGCTGTGCTTCGCAGTCGCGCACGCCACCACCTACACTCACGACTTCGGTAAACTGTCCCCGTCTGCCCGCCCCCAGCCCCCGCACCCGCGACCTACTCGCTTACCGACCCACCGTAGCAGCGCTTACAGAAAGAAAAAATAAAATCAAAACCAACTACCTGTACGAGTGTCTATTTGCTGCCATATACTATATAATATAGGGTATAAGACCTGAACAAAAAAAAATACGAAAAACACTACGGAGACATGGGACCGATTTTGATAAAAACTGAAACTGCAAAAGGTATGGGTTAATGTGTGTAAAATGTTAATCAGTTTATAAAAAATATACATTCACAGAATGTCTTCTTTATAGTTTACTGGTGCAATCATTATAGGTGTGTTATTTTTCTAAAATTCCACGAGTTCAATCCCCAAATAAAAGGTTTTTCCAAAAATCTACTAATGCAATCAAAATCGGTCCCATGAGTCCGTAAGTGTTTTTTGCTATTTCTTATTGTTCCATATTTGGCCATGAAGGCGTGCTTGAAAAAAGGAACCAATATACTAACTACTCCTTGTCATTATACTTAGGTGCAATTTATTGCTTTTTGTTTTTAGTAACCAAATGTCCTTATGACAAGAGTTTCTTTAAACTTTTCCAATTTAACTTTTCTGCATTTGACTCTAAATTTAAAGTAAGGAAGGCCACGGAATGTAGTGTGTTGGGCTGATATCATGACAGGTGTGGTATTAGACATCTAGATATTTTACATGATACCCACTTATGTCAGAGTAACACTTTGTAACAAGTTGTCTAATTAGTATATGATTGTGCAATGTGTACATTGTGCGAGAAAATACTGTCTGTAAAAGGATTGTTGCTTCTGTCAAAGAATAACCCTAGGAATGGTCGATCAAGCCCTATTTTCAAACCTGTCATATTCCACAGCTTTTTTATTTACAATGAACGACAAAAAACACATGGATCTATCTAGGTTATTCTTTGCAAGCTCAAACACTGCCAGGGTCATTAACATAAATATTACTACGTAAGGACAGGCCCTTCCATAAAACATAAATGGAGCAACCAAAGTGGTGTTGTATACGTCGCGGGAACACCACTTTGTCGCCAAACACCCGCTCGCTGTAGTCATGCGCCTGTGCGTCGCCTCTGGCTAATAATGCACCACTAAAATGCCCAAATCTGTGGTAAAACCGTGCAAGAATTACATAAAAAACGCAAAGAAAGATGGAATGTCGGAATGCTGCAACAGGCGACAGAATTGTATGAAAGGGCATGTCTTTACCTTTTACATATCACTGGCCAGGGTACACGCTTTGGTATCCCGTGTGGACGATGTTTATTGCGCGATCGTGTCGTTGCGAGGCATGTTGCTGTTCTATTAGCGTAATGCATGTCCAACTGAACACGACTCACTTTTATGTACGTCACTTTTGTACAACCGTTTTGTAACCACGGCAGATTATATAGTCTATATTAGTCGATAATTTCTTCAAAATTTGTCCATTGGAGTCAAAATTGGTTTGTTCTGTCGGAGGGCTTGGAATGAGTAGTAATGACTCCATCTTGTTTTCAGAGTATGTAACCCCCACCGGTGAGTTGTTAGCAGGCAACAGCACAGTATCTACATAGTAGACAAGTCATTAAACCAAAATTAAACATTTTTAATCTTACTTTTTAATTCCTCCTCTTTAAAGAAGTATGTAGCAACATTAGCGAAAAACTTGCATGCGAACGTCGTGAGACTACATTTAGATTAGCATACATTTATTATGTATCTATAAAGGTATATTTTGGCGCTGTTCATAAGCTTTTCTTGGTCGTAATAGATACATTTTTTATAGAACACTTGCTTAGGTAACCGGTTCCGCTCGGGTCAATGTCGCTTTGGAGTGATGTCGGGCTGAATTATCTCTTGGAGGTTAAATGAGTTCACAATACAAACTACCATCCCTTATTTCACCCCCTTCTAGTTTAATTTTCGCCACAAAAGGTAGCCTATGACTTTCTTCAAGGTCCAATCTCTATACATAATTTCCTCAATTTTATTTCCTCGGTTTAGGCCTGAAAACGTAAGAGACAGACAGAATTACTTTCGCATTTTTAATATTAGTATGGATTACGAATATATATGCATAGAATAGGTGTTGATGCCCAATACAGAATATTTAAGGTGGCCCTGTAGGCATCAGAAAATTACGCTCCCCATTCAAACGTATTTTACTAATTTGTTAAAACCACTGTTCCAATTTTCTTGATATTTGGGACTTAATATCAGACAATAAATATCTGTGTCTGCACGTGGTTGTTTATTCGAAAAATGTATCCTGTGTCACACAAAAGAGAAAAAAAAATGTGTATGAAGATTTTCTTTTTCCTGTTATTTGATTTTTCAGCGAAACAAAAACATGCAGACAGAAATATTTATTGTAGAATATTATATACCAAATATCAAGCAAATCGGAACAGTGTTTTTCAAAGGATTAGTAAACTACGTTTGTATGGGTAACATAGCTTACGGGCCATTCTTAAGGAATAAACATGACAGGCATAACTGAATATTCTTGGTTTCTAGATGCCATTCTTTCCATTTAGTTTTTTTAAGAGTAAGGGATACTTACCTTCTAGAACTGATCAACTTGATATTTTATTAACATTATCATTTTGAAGTTTTGTTCAACAATCATTTTAAAAATATATGATAGGTTCAGTTTGCAAATTGTTTTTCCTTGTTTCCTAACATTAAAGAAAACTATTTTTTCCGGTGTTAGCTTTACATATTTCCTACCCAAATTTTTCTCTATATTTATGTATGCATTTATTTTTCAATGATCCAAACACAGAGTGCATGGTCACTGTTTATAGATCAGACTTTTTAGCTGGCGAAGTTGAGATGAAATTCCAAGCTGTGCCTAATTTGCATGCCTATAGAAACAATAGATGATTGTGTTTGATTTCTCTTAGCAAGTTTCCACAATTTTTTTGCTCTTGCAACAGTGTCTGTCGTTTAAAACAATTCAATAATTCGATGAATGAACCTCTGTAAATATCGCACTCTCCACTTCTGCATGCCTTCACTTCTTTTTCTTCTGCATGCTCCGACCGCCGCCCTCAAACGACCAATGAAAGTGTCGTGTCTCGCAGCCGGATTCGACAGCTATGGCTACGGGGGCGAGGAGTCGCTGGACGACGCGGACGACGAGTCCAACGCGCCGGGGCCGCCGTCGCGCGCCCGCGAACGCGACTTCGACAAGCTGGTGCTCATCAACCGCACGCGGCCGACGCCGTGCGACCGCGAGATGCGCCTCTACCAGCTGGTGGAGAGGGACCTCGAGGAGAAACTCAACCGGCCCATGCGCAGCTGCGAGCGGCCCTTTGTCGTGCAGGCCGTCGCCAACACGAACATGCTGATGGTGATCGTGGACTCGCTGTGCGCGCGGCGGGAGGCGCCGCTGCCGGCGACTCCGGTCGAGGTCGACTACAACGGCAGCCTGCCCTGCCTCAAGCACGAGCAGGGCCTCTACCGCACGCTGCCCAAGTCCTGCATCAGCAGGCACGCCAACGTATGTCACACTCTCACTTCATACGTAACCTGATGGTGATCGTGGACACGCTGTGCGCGCGGCGGGAGGCGCCGCTGCCGGTGACTCCGGTCGAGGTCGACTACAACGGCAGCCTGCCCTGCCTCAAGCACAAGCAGGGCCTCTACCGTACGCTGCCTAAGTCCTGCATCAGCAGGCATGCCAACGTATGTCACATTCTCACTTCATACGTAACGTGATGGTGATCGTGGACTCGCTGTGCGCGCGGCGGGAGGCACCGCTGCCGGCGACTCCGGTCGAGGACGACTACAACGGCAGCCTGCCCTGCCTCAAGCACGAGCAGGGCCTCTACCGCACGCTGCCCAAGTCCTGCATCAGCAGGCACGCCAACGTATGTCGCACTCTCACTTCATACGTAACCTGATGGTGATCGTGGACTCGCTGTGTGCGCGGCGGGAGGCGCCGCTGCCGGCGATTCCGGTCGAGGTCAACTACAACGGCAGCCTGCCCTGCCTCAAGCACGAGCAGGGCCTCTACCGCACGCTGCCCAAGTCCTGCATCAGTAGGCACGCCAATGTATCTCACACTCTCACTTCATACGTAACCTGATGGTGATCGTGGACTCGCTGTGAGCGCGGCGTGAGGCGTCGCTGCCGGTGACTCCGGTCGAGGTCGACCATATTTTTTATTCATCATCCGTGTTTGTGATTCCACGTAAAACTGTAGTTCGCCTTCCTTACTTGCTACCACTGAATTACCATCGCATGAATGAACGATGTTCAAAGCGACAATGAAATTACCCATGATTTCAATATCATTGTAGCCTTCCAATATAAGGATTGCCTTCTTAGCACATGCTCTCTTGTACCTCTAGCATGCAAGGCAAGTCCCTGCGCCACTAAGCTACGAGTCACTCTAACAAACTCTTCCAGCCTGCTGCAATGCCGCTTGGTGTAGCACATAGAAGCTAATCACAATACTCCTATTCGCAGGAGAGCATGATCGTGATGTGCGGTCGCGGCGGGCGGCTGCAAGCGCTCTCCTGGGCCCCGCTGCTGTCCCTTGCTCTCGCCTGCCTCTACTAGGCGGACCAGTTTCCTAACGGAAATATTGAATTATCAGGGTTTGCCATCCTAGATAGATTTGTACTGAAGCTAGTTTAACAGTCGTCCGAAGTCTGCTGTCGGGTCAAGATACGACCAATTTAGGCTGATGTTAAATCATAACATGCATGCAGTTTTGTTGATCCCAAAGACAATATTTGAAATATGAATCATATTCATTAGCGAAGCAATACATATCAATGAGAGTGTGTTAGTTATTTTTTTATTACAGTTTTAATCGCAAATAATTTGTGAAACTATTCAGGGAGCGTCTGTACACTAAAATTTGCTCTTATTCAAGCATACCATTATTTGTATTCATAAAATGTAAATATCAGATAAATGAAACCTTCCGTTATTGCTTTATTACATTTTATTTTCAATGCAATTCGTAGGGGGAAAGAATAACTTAGTTATTAGTAAAAATATACATGTCGCATGTTGTTTAAGGAACTTGTTTTAAGCTTGTCCTGGTGTTCAATGTACCTGTTATTTACTCAAGCAAATCTTTATTCGTGTTTATTTATTTACAATAAACGTTTACTCCACCACTCTATCTTTTAGTTATATTTAATTCAATGATAGCCAATTATTGATGATGACAGTAAATGATTGCAAATATTACTCGTTAGGAATTGACGCAATAGCATACATTCTTGTAATCCAACAATATTTCAGTGAAACCTGTGTCAGTCATGTTGGGCCATATGAAGTTGTTTGCTTGCTCAGGTAAACCTCCTTTTGGAGGAAGCTAAAATGGAAAACAATTCGTTATAGAAGCCAGCACTTACAGAAGGAAGAGAGACTTGGTAATTAATAAAGAAGAAACGCAGTAGAAAACCTATGCAAATCGTTTGCGGTAAATCGGACAAGTGCCACAATTGAGAGAGCATTGTCAACTTAAAAATATATTGACAAGGATTGAAAAGGGAAGAATTGATATGGTTTGGACGTAGAGCAAATGAGTGACGAAAGAACACGGAAATGGATGAAAAGAGCGGAAGCCTCAACAAGGCTGAAAATTAGGAGCTTATGAACTATTCAAATCTAGTTCACGAGTTTACCGCCATGTGGCATCTACGGGAAAACCTATCGTGCCAATTGTTATGTTTACGAATGGGATGTTCAAACATCTGGAAGTATTGCACGAGAATGTGTACAGCAACGCAGCACGCTCGTCGTCTGTCGCACCCGTGGCAGTACAGTCAGTAGCTCGCCAGCTCCAGCTTATGCGCTGAGTGCCAATGACCCTAGGACTACATAGGTTCCGATACCAATCGCGCAATCTCCGTTGTGAGGCGATGATCGCGAATTTTGTTTGTATAGTTAGTTATGCCAGGAACCTCTATCAACCAACTTTTTCTATTATCTGACCTAGGGCTGGTCAAAGAACTGCATGGACGGTTTTTTGTGTACTAAAGTCAACAATCACATCATTGTTCCAAAAATGTGGGCCAAACTTTAAAGAAATTGGTTATCAATCAGGCTCTGATTTCTACTCTGAAATTGTGCGGAGATTTCTGTCTCTGTCGCTCGGAGCGGCCTTATCTGATTCGTCCCAGATTTGACGTTCCTAAAGTCCTATCCACTTTTAGATTTGTTTAACGATACATTTAAATAAGTCTAAAATTGTGTAAAAATAAAATACTGTAAATAATAAATAATAATAATAATTAATTGTAATATTATTTAGGTATTAACTTAATTACTATGTGAAAATTATTGCATATATTTTCTACAAATAATGACAAACAATATTTACATGAGCTTATGAAAGTACAATTTCACCACAAGCAAAACAGTTGACAGGTAGGCAGAATATTATTTTCCTTCGGGTTCGGCTGCTCGGCTATTCAGCTCTGTAATCTCGTCCATGAGCTTCTGGTAGCGCAGCTGCTTGAGCACAGCCTCTTGCATCTGCCCGAGGTGTTCCCCGCCGGCGAGGAATGCCCGCAGCCCATGCACGCTGCCGCCTCCTGGCCGATGCTCCGTCACGCGATCCTGGGGGAAGTTGTAAGTGCGGATCTTCTCGTTTCGTTCCCCGCTGCCCACCTGGAAGGAGGTGTATTTTTATGAACTAATTTTAAAATATAATTGTATTGTAATGAAAGGGTTATGGTATTTCTGGAAATGAGCCCATTATTTAGGGCCAAGGCACAAACACCACAAAAAAAGCCATTGATGCGTAGTCAAACAGGCAGTATTGATGGAATAGCTAAATGACAACGCGCAGGCACACTGCGATATATACAACGGATTATACTGTTCCTATGCGACAACAAATGTATGGATTTTGAATAATTAAAAAAATCCCTTTTCTCTTTTTGTAAGGGCAAAGTTATTAAACAACAACCCGCAGGCACACTGCGATATATACAACGGATTATACTGTTCCTATGCGACAACAAATGTATGGATTTTGAATAATTAAAAAAATCCCTTTTCTCTTTTTGTAAGGGCAAAGTTATTAAATGCCCTAATACACATCTCTTTAACAACAAAGGAAGATATCAATGACCAATAAATTGCTCATTTTGGATATAGCGATTTTGTGTATCTAGGTAAATTACCTGCGAACGTCTTTCAGAATTTATCTGTGAAGTTTGTTTTTCCTGTTGCCGCTGCAACAGTAACGTACGCAGTTTTTGCATAGCAATCTCTCTGTTCTTGATCTGCGAGCGTCCTTCCTGGCACTCCACTACAGTACCGGTTGGAATGTGCGTGAGGCGGACGGCACTATCTGTTGTGTTGACATGCTGCCCACCGGCACCGCTTGCACGTTTTGTCTCTATTGATATGTCTCGGTCGGGAATTTCCAGCTCAACTTCAGTAGCCTGCGGGAGCACTGCAACAGTGACGGTGCTGGTATGCACTCTGCCACCTCGCTCTGTCGACGGTATCCGCTGCACTCGGTGAACCCCCGCCTCCATCTTCATAAGCTCAGGAACACCGAGGCCATCGATCAACAATGACCCTTTACGAATCCCTCCAAGATCCGACTTTTCTAGGGAAGCTACATTAACTTCCCAACCTCGATGTTCAGCGTAGGACGTGTACATGTCAAGGAGCTCCCGCGCGAACAGCATCGCCTCTTGTCCGCCCGCGCCCGCTGTCACCTCAATCATCACCCCACCGTCGGTCATGTTTGTTTCTAACATCACCTCCATCAGTTCGTTATCGATTTCATTCATCCTCGATAGATAAATCTTCGCCTCTTCCTTGATGAGTTTCTTCATCTCTTCGTCCTTAGACTCCTGCCTATTGAGCTCAGTAAGCGAATCGATGTTTTCGTGCAGCCAGATTCTCTCGTCAAGGACCTGAACGATTGGTGCTATTTCGTGCAGCCTCAACCGCTCATATCGGTCCATTTGAGCCTTGGAGCGCAATTGGTGGTATTCGCCTACCAAATTCCGCAGGTACTTCTGGACTACCGAGTCAGAAAGATTTAGGGAGTTGTGATTTGTGCAACGGATAGAAGTTTGGACGACTTTCGTTCTAGCGACATCGAGAAGACGCCGCAGCACTGTTAGCCGGGAATACGACATTTCAACCTGCGTTAACTACTATATTAATATCGTTGAAAATATTATATTTATTTTTAACGAAAACAGATACATCGATCCAAACCAAACCGACTTTTAGGTTATATCAGCACAGAAAATTAAAAAACAGAAAGAATGACTGCTTGAATAATACCACAGAATTTTCCTTTTTTTTCAGCGAAGAATGAAAACAGTTTTCGCCATGGAACATTTTTACTTTTTCGCCTTAAGCCCGTCTCCTAAATTTAGAATAATATGACAATTAAAAAATTAGGAATACTTTTGAAAGTTTCATTTTGATCCGGGCATAAATTACGTAGTTATTAGCTTTCAAAGTCAGTTCATTTGAAAATAGGGCTCGATTGCCTCGTCACGTCACGATATACGAGCGCGCCGCCCCGAATCCGTTCGTTCAAGCAGTTGAAGGACATTTGCCAATACAATTCCCTGCATGAAGCATGTGCACGCTTTTGCTGGTAATTCATTTAATCGCACTGTTTTACATATTGTTCTTTTGAATCCTGGGGATTATCATGGTAAAATAACTCGCCGGGTGAATAGGCCAGTCGAACGACGTTGACGTGCTCTTGAGATAGCTTGTACCATTGATGAAGCTAGCATTTGGATCAGAATTTTCAAATAAATTGTAAATAAATAAATCTAACCTTCAATGAATAAGGTTTTTTTTGACAATAGGCATTTGATACTTTATAAAATGCCATCACATTGGCAAAATGCTTTGAAAAGTAGAGGGCGGAATCAATCTTCTTTGCTCGAACAATAACCACAGAATAGATATTCTGTGGTTATTTTATTCTGTGGTTTGCGCAGATAAATTTATGATTTTTTCAATATTTCTTGCTGTTTTGTTTAATTCGTTGTACAGCATAGTTAAAAATGGTAAAGCTTAGGAAAAATAAACTCAAGCAGCTGAACAAGATAAAAAAGCAACAGGAAGCCGGGAGCATCACTAACAAAATTGTTAGGAAACGCATCAACGTCGAAAAGAAAGTCACATTTCAAAAGCAAGTTCTTCTGAAGGATGCCATTACAAAGAAGAGTGCATTAGTGAAGAATGTTTCTATTCCGAGGAAGGAAGCCAAGAAGCCTGCATTGCAAGAAACAAGTAATGAGCCACCAACACAACAGGCAGTTGCGAAAATATTGAAACCAATACAGAAACGTAAACAGCGCCACAAAACATTAATAAACGACACTAAACTTCTGATGAAGCTAATGAAATCTGAATAAATTGTAATTTTTAAATATTTCTTGAGTTTTTTTATGTTGACGATGGTATAATAGCACCCAAATCTTACGAGGCAGTTTTAGCAACAATTTAAAAACAATATGACATAACACATAGTTTTTCTTATTGCAAAAGACAAATGTTTGCAACCAAATAATTATTCTCTATTTTGAATTAATTACTATGTTGATTTGTCTATTTTTTCAGGCTTAAACCACTAGGCTATATCGCGGGAGGCGCAACACGCTGCTTGGTGCCAGTATTAAATGTTCTTTGCTGGTACATAGCGCAAATCTATGCATGATGGACATAAATCCAGTATCCCCCTACAGTTGAGTTTGTCCTTCCTCGACTGGTCTTCATGCGGGGCGGCCTAATATAATCGTAAATATCTTCTATTTGTATATGCATTGCTGCAAACAAACGGGGGTCACGAGCGATACTTAGCGGCAACTTACATATATTGCGTGTCAAGTGTAGCTGACCTGATCGCCATACAAAAATCATCAAGTGGACCGGGTGTGTCCACTGTATTTGAACCATCTTTGATAATTGATGAATCGAAGAGTGTATGTACAACAAATAGAAGAAAAAAATATTTTGTTAGAAGAGCACTCTTAAGGTGGCCCAACCCGGCGGCCCTAACTCATTCGCGGGCACGGTACAAAACCGTGCTGTTGCGCTCTGGGACCTTCTCTGTTTCAAAGAATAAGACAGGCTCCGTGATGAGGAAGATGCAACATGTCCACAAAAAAGACAATGTGCATAGTGTATGATTTGGTAAGATCTACGAAAATTTTAATTTAAAAACGACTTATAGCTAAAAGTAAACCACGACCGCTGTAGTAAGAAATCGAACAAAAACCAAATAGATTATAAATCTTGATTAAATAAGCTATGTCTGATGACTAATCTTTTTAAGATGTTCTTACTTTATCATTGCGTAATCCACCTCCAAAGTTATTGTATAAAACGCGCGAAAAATGCGAACTTTCGGACCTTATAACTTAGAAACCAAACACAATTTTACAATGCCAATGGTCATCAGACATCTAGTTCGATCAAATAAAGCTATTTTGAGCAAAATTTTGGATCTCTGACAAGAAATATGGGCGTGATCTTCTTTCCCCTTTTGTATGGGGAGATGAGCGGGTTGGGCCACCTTAAATGTAAAATAGGTATTCGTAGGGCTATGAAAAAAATGGGTCAATCGTGGTGCTCTATACAAAATAAAAAAAGGTTGAAACTGCAATATAATAGTTGAATTAATAAAAAATAATCAGACAGATGATACCTACATATTTCAAAGGAATTCATATTATATACTTTCTCTGTGGCCTTGCAGCTCCTAACCAAGTGAACTGATTTCAATGCATTATTTTCGTGAGAGGCTGGCGTTAGATGTTTGATGGGGATCTGTTCGCCCATTTAAAATTATTAGCTGTTAACACACTGTGTAGGGATCTTAGCTATACAATTTTTCACTCCGCCGAACGATCTGAAATTTGGTACAGTTTGTAAGCCCGATGATGCGAGGCAGGTAACCTTGACTTCATACTGCAACCAGGAAAGTCTGCTGACAACCCAACTCAATTTATAAAGGTTCTTATGTGCCGGGTTTTCAGGGTTCTGTACCCAGAGGGTGCCAACGGAACCCTATTACTAAGCTTCCGCTGTCCATCCATCCGTCTGTCACAGGGCTGTATCTTATGAACAGTAATAGATAGGCAACTGACATTTTCACAGAGTGTGTATATTTATATTGCCGCTATAACAACAAATAGGTAAAATTTCAAAATAATAAAAATAACCCTTCGTGTGCGAGTCCGACTTGTTTTATTTCAATCAATTATTACTGATCAAATGGAACTTAGTTTCACAATTTATCTCGTTGCTGTTTTATTTTATGCTCTTAAGGTGGCCCAACCCGCTCAACTGTCTATACAAACGGGGAAAGAAGATCACGTCCATATTTCTTGTCAGAGATCCCAAATTTTGCTCAAAAGAGCTTTATTTGATCGAACTAAATGTCTGATGACCGTTGGCATTGTAAAATTGTGTTTGGTTTCTAAGTTATAAGGTCCGAAAGTTCGCGTTTTATACGATAACTTTGGTGGTTTATTACGCAATGATAAAGGAAGAAAATCTTAAAAAGATTAGTCATCAGACATAGCTTATTTAATCAAGATTTATAATCTATTTGGTTTTTGTTAGATTTTTTACTACAGCGGTCGTGGTTTACTTTTAGCTATAAGTCGTTTCGAAATCAAAATTTTCGTAAATCTTACCAAATCATACACAATGCACATTGTCTTTTTTGTGGACATGTTGCATGTTCCTCATCACGGAGCCTGTCTTTTTCTTTGAAACAGAGAAGGTCCCAGAGCGCAACAGCACGATTTTGTAAAGTGCCCGCAAATGAGTTAGTCCCGCCGGGTTGGGCCACCTTAATGTTTTACTAGGTTTTTGAATTTTTTTATTCTAAAATATATTACAGAAATCTATGTCTGTATGTTTTAATTTTTATAATATACCTTTAAGATTAAAAAATTATGGCTAATAAACAATGGAAAGAAGTTATCTTTTTTTAAGTTCATTTTTGATAATTTTTTTACTAAATAATACAGCAACATACGGACATAGAATGAAGCTTTCTCGAATTTAATAAAAAATTTGATTAATATCGGGCAACGTTTAGGGGTAGGGAAACATTAGTGCCTGAAAGACAATTTTGCTATTTTAATGGCAAACGCCGTACAAAATTGTGCCTTGGCCAATGGACAAAGAATGTGTTTCTTAACATTTTCAAATCATAGATTTCCTGTGACTTCACGACAGCCTTAAGAACGAACATAAAATGAATAAAACCACAATTTAATTGTAATTAATTACATTATTATAAGAAATATTTAAGTGTGGACGGGAAGACATGTTTCTTTACTATCATTTATTTGAAATAGTCGGCAGGATTTTCTTATAATCTAAGCACTTCAAATTGTGTTGCAAACATCAGTCTATCAAATATTGAAGTTATAACTGATAATGCAGATAAACACATTGATTAATTTCTTCATTCTTACGTTATACTTATTGCCACAAATGTTGTATTTTTTTACATCGAGAACATTGAAACACTTAAGAACCTACCTAATGAGAAGGATGGTCTTTATATGAACCTGCACATAAAACTTATTACCAAACATGTAAACAATCAAAAAGTCCCATAAGAGCCCTCTAACCATACCGCAACCAAGAAAATCATTTTGAGTGCAGCCTCATAGTTTAAGTATGGATGATGAAAAATATTGCATGGATTTTCAGTCTCATAACTTTTGAATAGAAGACATTAAAAAACCTTTATATGTATGTTCAAAGCATAGATTTTGAGTAGTTAAGTCGATAATCCATACTATAGGTCGGGGAAAAAGTCTTTTCGCATTATAGTATGTATGAACTTGTAATAAAATCTCTTTGGCTATACTATTTGTATCTGGCTGGTTTTGGTATCATTGAAAGTTTAAATTTTAAAGAACATAATTCCAAATTCAAATTAGGAAAATGTGTGATTCTCATTTGTTTTTCGTACTGTCAAAATAAGTGAATCTAATGAAGAAATTCGATACATTTTAAAATTTTACTACAAAAAAGGTAAAAATGCAACGCAAGCCGCGAAAAAAATTTGCGATGTTTATGGACCTAGTGCAGTGTCTGTGAGAGTAGCACAAATTTGGTTTAAGCGTTTTCAATCCGGAAATTTTGATGTCAAAGATGCACGTCGCTCTGGTCGCCCTATTACGGATAAAATGGATGCCATTTTTGAAAAAGTGGAGCAAGATCGGCATATCAGTAGTTACGACGTAGCTGAAGAACTAGGAATTGACCACAAAACAGTTTTGGCGCATTTGAAAAAAACTGGGTACACAAAAAAGCTCGATATTTGGGTACCTCATGAGCTCACTGAAAGAAACCTAATGAACCGTGTACTCATTTGTGATTCTTTATTACGACGTAATGAAACCGAACCATTTTTGAAGAAGCTGATAACTGGTGATGAAAAGTGGATCACGTACGACAAGAACGTGCGAAAAAGGTCGTGGTCAAAGGCCGGTCAAGCTTCACAGACTGTGGCGAAACCCGGGTTAACTCGCAACAAGGTGATGCTGTGTGTGTGGTGGGATTGGAAGGGCATTATTCATTATGAGCTGTTACCACCAGGCAGGACCATCGATTCTGAACTCTACTGCAAACAACTGATGAGATTAAAGCAAGAAGTTGAGAGAAAGCGGCCGGAATTAATCAACAGAAGGGGTGTGGTTTTTCATCATGATAACGCTAGACCTCACACATCTTTAGCCACTCAGCAAAAACTAAGAGAGTTTGGCTGGGAGGTGTTAATGCATCCGCCGTATAGTCCTGACCTTGCACCTTCAGATTTCCACCTGTTTAGGTCTCTTCAGAATTCTTTAGGCAGTGTCAGGTTAACATCACGAGAGGACTGCCAAAACCACTTGTCGCGGTATATTGATCAGAAGTCCCAATATTTCTATAGCAATGGGATCATGTCCCTACCTACAAGATGGCAAAAAGTTATCGAACAAAATGGTACCTACATACTTTAGTTAAATGTAAATAAACCATATTAAAAAATGTTTTGAATTTTCTTAAAAAATGCGAAGAAACTTTTTCCCCAACCTAATATAATATTATGAATGCGAACTTAACTGTCAGTCTGTCTGTTGCATTCTCACACCTAAACCGCTAAACTAATATTGATGAATCTCAATACATTGACATATAGATAGTATAGGTATCGGTATAGAGAAAGTTGGATGGTTCAAAATGACATTGACCCGAGTGGAGCCAGGTACCTCAGCAAGTTAGTTTTATTTTCAGATTGCCACTAAACCTCATAAATTTACAAAGGAATTATGTTAGTATTGGGGCAGTTTTGGCTAGGGGACTCTTCATGAACAAAATTCCAAACTACATACACCCTCAATAAAAGAGAAATACCTTCAAAGTCTTAATCAGAGTTGGCGTTCCAAAATTTCAAACTCCGATTAAATTGAGTCTCGTACCGTAACACCGGATAATCCAATTTTTTCTCGCCAACTTTGAATAAGATCGACTTCGACATTAGCACCCAAAATATTATCACATCAATATTGACTCACTAACCACACCCAGGCACAAACATGAGACACATACCTATCTTCTTTCTTCTAGTAAAAGACAAAGATCGCAATAACGCGGCCCGGGTATGTCAGCCACTTCCCCACGCTCAAAACGGGTCAGAATCACTTTGATAAATAGAAGGTAAAAATTGTGACATCGAACATCACGAAGCATAACGGAGTGACTAGTTTGTGCCTCGAACATCCGCATGAACAAATCCAAGACAAAATATTTGTTGCTGTTTTAAAGATACTGTTTCATTTAATAGTTATAAGAAAACATTATCGTGACATGGCTTCCAGCAAAGAATCTTGTAGGTTATTCTTCATTCGTAGTAATGGAATCGTCATTGATTGAAACGTAGTTCACCTATTAGACCAAACTATATGAATATTTTTTTCTCATAAATCAAATAAAATCTCTACAATACGAGCGTAATTCTCGCAATATAATTGAAAAAAATTAACAGATTGAGCAATTGAAACATTTTAGCTTAAACAAAAAAAAAATGCAAATTGAACATTGCTACCAAATTCTCACAGTACACTAATGTTTTAAAAGAAATTTTAACATTTTAATTGTATTATATGTTGAAGATACTTAAGTTTCATACTACAGAAGGTACAAAACTGGTTCATAAATATAATCCACACCACTGCTTTTTGCATAGATTGAAGGAAGGTAATTTAGTAATGTTACCCTGCATAAAATAAATTGAAAATGACTAAGTACTATACCACGTAATTAGCAAATCTGGGACTGAATACAGACAAAAGTTATCAAAAAAAAAAAAAAACACTAGGTGGGAGATAATTACTTTTTGGGATTTTTTGGCCATTCTATCTTGGAGATCATGAACATATTTAAAAAGTTTATACCTATACCAAAGTGTAAACCTACCTTAATTTAAACATTGAATAACAGAGTACTGTGTCCAACAATGTTAATGAACTCACTTATATTTGAGCTGGTAAAGCACCATTGTTTCCTTAAAAAAACTATAACAATTCAAGTAAGCTCGGATTACATACTAAGTAATATCTGGAACTTAATAATTCTCAAATAATGTACATCACTATAGCAGAGTCTGTCTTCAATACAATACAATACAAAAGCTACACTCGCTCCCATAGATGAACGTCCAATTTAAAGCTATTCCTGTTGGCCAACAAATCCGCCGATTAGCTTGCGTTGGGCACTAATACATGCGCACGGATGGCGGTTGGCATGTACAGTCTCTCACTTACACATTGGAGTGTCATCATATCCATGAACAATTGTGTCCATCTTCATGCTCACATGTGAAATGTTTATTACAACAGATAATCTTGTTTATTTACTTCACAAAAGAGAAGATTGTCATATCAAAGTAACCAAACTCTTTACAATTGTAATTAGTGACTATCTAATGACATCACATTCCTTCATATTTATGGCACAACTTTTCGTAGTCCGCCTAACACTAGTCTCACTCTCCCGCATCGTCTAGTGGCAACTCTGAACGCCAGCGCTGAGCGCTCCATGCACGGAGTCTGCTCTACGAACTGAGCTTGACCAGGCCGAAGTACGAAGAGCCGCTCGCCAGGAGCAGAGTCGAGTTCTTCTCTCGCTGGGCGAAGTTGAGCTGGTCGCCTTTGGCGAGCCGCGCGACCGTGACCGTGGAGCAGGTTATCTGCGAGTTGCGGAGCGGCCGCCGCGTGGCCACGTCGCCGCTCGCGCACGTCGACAGCAGCCGCAGCGGCTCGGGCCGCTTCTGCGCCCACACGTAGAACACGTTGGGTGTGTTCGTTACGTATAGCACCTGGAATGGAGCGTTCCGTGCTGAGTTAGTTTCGCAATGTGGTCGGGATGTATAATTTTAAAACCAGTCAAGCGTTAACGTGTTCACGTGCCGAGGGTCCCGTCACGGCTGGCTTCAGAAATCTAGCTTTTTTCAAAAAGTATGATATTTTGAGCAAAATTAATTAGTTGGACACAACAAGAGTACCGACATTGGTTTTTTTTATTTTAAAATAACCATTCATAGGAGAGTAATCCAGGACAAAATATGTGTGACCGACAGACACCAGAGACAGCCATAATTTTTATCTCTTTTTGCGACGGGACCCTAATAACAGTGCACTTCAGTGATTTGTGTGCATTGTTCAATGGAAAAACTCTGAAAGGATTTTTTTTATTGATTTGAATGGACAAAAAATATCAATAATTTGAAGTTTTACAAGGATATCTACATTGAAGCATTGCAATAAAAAAATAATAATATTTAAAATCAGATTTTTTTTGTTCAGGACGTTTCTGTAGCAGGGTTCGAACCTGCGATCTTTGGATTAAATATTCACTGCTCTACATCTAAACTATCCAGCTATTCTGGAAATAAAGAAAAGGATTAATGTAAAACACATTTAAAATAGTTTTCTGAGTAGCATAAATTTGTGCTACATACTTGTGCGTATATGAGATACAGGCCCCCTTCATTAACATTCACATATTTTGACTCAGTCAGTTCTACGTGATGCAGGGCGTCTTTTGTCGATGCGTTGTAGTCGAGTGCCCAGGGTCCGATGGTAGCTGAAAACAGTCGACAATTGAGCATTGCAAGAATTTTGTACACTCATAGAATAATGGATGGGGTACCAAACTTCTCTGGAGGGAATAACGTTTTGGATGGTAGCTGGACTAATTTTGGGATGAAAAGTACCATACCAGCTCATGGAATTCCCATTTCCTACTTTACTACATGCCTTTTGTGTAAACATTTTTAATGGGACTGAACATGGATGGCTACCGTCATTACATTAGCACAACACATAGCATTCCTGAAGGAATTAGGTGCCCCGCATTTGAGAAAAAGGGTAAGTTTTCGTTGCCATCTTGATCATCTTCAATTCCATACGAGTATATTGAAGCATACAATGAATGAAAAAAGCATGTATAATCTCTATTCGAATTCTTAAAAAAGGTACTTTTAGTTTAGTTTGGAGGCCCATGACTAAATATTCGATTGTGTTGGAGGTATGACTAGAATGCCAGATGCAACAATGTATGTAAATGTATGCAGCAGACAACTTTACACAGGCCATATTTATCGGTGTTTTGTGAGTCTATGATCTCTATGGTAAGTGGTCTATGGTAAGAAAGCTACACACAATGGCGTCCAAACCATAATAGGTTGACATAACTCAGCGAAGTTTTATTTTTATTTTCAAGCACAAATAATCTTGCTTAAGCAAAAAATAGTTCTGGGGTTATCATGTCAGAAATGATAACCACAATAATAACCGCAATGTCCAATACCTACACATGTTTGTTGCAGGAAGCTTTGTATGATAACTTAAATGTGTACAAGAGTGATACACGAGGATGATCTAGAACATGGTTAGTGAATTATGTATAAACAATGTGTCACTAATGCACATAATAGTAAATAATTTACTTACTCGTTGTTTTTATTTCAACATGCAAGCAAATTATAATTATTCATAAAACGGTATGCATTATCAGGTGAGTATGAATCATGAATGCAGAAAGTGGGCATTGATTAAGGTAAAGAAGCTTACTTGTTTTCTATTTGAATTACTAATGATGTGTAGATAACACAAAATGAAATAATGAGATTAAAAAAGGTTATTTGTGTCCAAGCTACAATAAAAACATATGGCTCATGAGACTAGGCATGAGAAGCATAGGACAGAATGCAAGCAGAAACACTCATGCAGACCATATGGAGATACAAATGGCAAATCATATTAGCTTTTGAGTTGGCATGTGATGCAAAAAATGGGTCAACCTTGAAGCCACATGTTGTTTGATAGGCCAGAGGAGGGTACAGCAGGGTAATATGCATGTCTTAGATCGAGTAGGTTGGTCCGCTTCTCCGCGCCCTATTGATGGTTTTGCAAAATTTTCGGCCAACAGTAGGAAAGCGCTGTATGTAGATGTGTAAGCACATATATTTTGTTTGGATCCTTACATTCTCCACGCAGATTCCTCTCCAGGCCGCCTCCTACGAAGTGAGCCACGGCCAGATCTGTCAGATAGAAAATTCAGAATTCAATATGTTGGACCACTGTTTTGTAATTTTACTTATTAGTTATATTCAGTTATAATTATTATAAAAAAAATATGAGTTGAATTTTTTTTAAATACACAAAAAGTCATGGTAGCAATACTGACCTCGCCTCGGCAAAACGGCATCCTCGGCACCCTTGCTGTCCTTATCTTTGTTTCTATAGAAGTGAAGGTCTTCTTCGAGTCCGTCCACAAAATATTTTTTCCCGGAGACCTCCAGACCTGGCTCTCCGGTGCGTCGCGGGAGCGTCTCGAGTCCGCGAGGCCTCGGCAGCACGAGGGGGCTGGCGTGGCCGGCCTCCGGGCCCAGGCTGCGCGCTAGGAGCTGGTCCTTCATGGCGTCAAGCTGCCGGCGCATGGAGGTGAGCTCGTTCCAGTAGTAGAACGCCACCGAGCAGCTGATGATCATGCAGATGACGCTCAGGAGGAAATTTAGGATGAAGAGCAGCTTGACCTTCTTCGAGGAGGCGATGGAGAATGTGGTGTTGATGTGAAGGCCCACCTCGTTTGCAGAGCTTTTATCTGGAAGTATTAAAAATATTTCTTTTGTAAATATTGTTTTTAATATTTCTTCTGTTGGTTTGTGTGGGCTGTAAGTAGAAAATGAATCCGTACATGATGATATCCATGCGTACATTTTTTATACAAAGTATTCACTTTGGAACGTTCCACTGCGTTAAGTGCGGCTAAAGTAAAACAGCATTTAATTATTTTTAAAAATAACTACGAGGTACCAATTTTAACAGTCAAGCTTAATCAGTTTTTATACAGTTTTTTTTTTACAAATAAAGGTTCTATTATAAGCGTATATTCTTAACTACAAGTGTAAGTAAGCTCTTCTTTGTTTTTCTTTTATTACACTGCCTCCTATGCGAGCCTAGTGACAGTGATATAAGTGGCTGGTTCTTAGATAGCAAATTTAATATGCGGGCTTAACTGTAAACTATTAAATAAGTTGTATTGTTTTTTTTTATTTATTAAACTGTAAACTAGTAAGTGCTAGCGACTTTAAACACCTATGTATATGAGGGTGAGTATATGTCTGTATATGTAGATATGGGTATGAGGGTGTGTGCGTATGTGTATGTATGCATCTGTGTGATGGTGATTTTAAGTTTGTGATTATTTTATCAAGTTATGGTTTTCTAATTGTGTATTTTATGTATTAATAAATTGTGATCATCATTAATTAAATAACATTCGTTGGTTTTTTTTTTACTATGAGATTGTGAGCAAGTTTTCAATATATTCATAGTCTTTTGATATCAACCATTTATTAAGTTCGTTTTTACAAGCACGTCTCGTTAGTTCAGTAAGTGTGATTTCTTGTTTACTTTGTTGTAAATGTACGGTTCAAGAAACCAAGTAAAATGTTGGGCAAACCGAGTATGGGTCGGTGGAACGTAAACTTTAACTGTCCCTCTGCTCCTGTGCTCGCCAGTGTTAATCGACACTTAAAGGGCCTTTATTTCTAAAGTGCTGGTTATCTTGTACTGCTATTGATTACAAGATGGTAAGAAAGACCGCTTAGTCAACACTTATGTTCCGATTAAGCTAATTAGCACATGGATTGCTCAAATTAGGGTCTCTTCCACCAAGTACTGACCTGCTCAATCCATACATGAAAGGGTGTTTCTTACCATCTTGCAATCGATACGAGTACAAGATAATCAGCACTTAAGTAATAAAGGCCCTTTAAGTGTCAATTTAAATAAACCAGCACTTGGTGAAAACCAGGCTAAGTCTAACATAAAAAAAATCATGTTAATGTTTGAATAAAGAATAAGAGCATTAGATATATAAGCTAGATACCATTAATGTATATTTCACCTTTTGGAAATTTTAAAATGAGTTATAGTTAGTTTAAAAAATAAATATTGTGGTTTCTCTAACGACCTTATAGAAGTGAATGCAATAGACTGTTTTCACACCCTTTTGCAGTATAATTTGGCAAGAGGCATAAAATAAGACGATATATTAAACCATTATACAAGTACAACCAATGTGTAACCCCTCACCAAGGAATTTGTTTAACCAAGTTAGATTATGTTTTACACAAAATATATGCATATGCATATATGCATTCACAAAAAAACCGAATCTCTGACAATAACTAAATTCCAAATGGGCTTTTGTATAAAATATCTCCATATGTAATACTCCTTCACAAAAATTGCTTGTGGAATATGTTTTGTCAAATTTTTATGAGGCACAAAATTTTCGTTCATTGCAGAAAGGGTACGGGGGGAACTAACGACTGCGAAAAACAAACGTTAGAGGTATCGTAGAAATTACCATTTAACTATTTTTCTATGATAAAATATCCATACTTAATCAGCGTGTACACCCTCGAAATTTAAGCTATCTTCATCCTTTGCCATTTTGAGACATGTTTTTACTCGGTCAAAAAGCCGTTCTACAAGAGCGGAATAGGTTGACTTATATTGTAAATACAATGTAAAAAATCATAAATTAGATAAAAAATTTAAATTTGTTGAAGGTGATAATACAAAAAATATAGGTAAATATTGGGGCTGGCTGACTGTGCAAAGCGTACCCTACCGTCGACTTTAAAGTCTCTCACACAACCTCTTATTCGAAATACAAATAGGCGTATTATTTGCAGTACTTGCGGATAAACTCATAGCCTGCAACTTTGGCAATGGAGCACATACAAGCCATAAAAACGAAATATGCACTAAGTACCTAAATATATATATTATACCTGAAATGTTTTAACGGACTTAGGTTCTGAGGCTCGAGTTGTGCTGAATGCCATATTCTGGTCTAATTAAATGGAGTGCAGATTGTAATCACACAATTTGAATGCAAGGAGTTAGCAAAAAGGATATTTTTTTCACTGTTTTACTTCTGTTCAAAGCATGGTAGGTATGCATGTAAAGACAAAATACCAGGTAGGTTAAATGCTCTTAGCACAGCCTTCTTGTACAAGTACCTATTATATACACTCATAGATACAACACAACAAACATACAACAAAATAGATTCAAAAAAGTTTTAAATGACAATCTAAATATTCAACTTACCTACCTATTTGCAAGTTATGCAGAAGATTCATTTCTTGATACTTTTAATTAAATAGCATTTTTTATATTTACATAGAATACATAAATTACCTAATATGGGTAGGAGGTTCCTACCTATAATACAGATTTATTCAGCCAATTAGGTAGGTATATCAGTAATTTTATCACATGGCGCTAGACTTAAATTAACTGTAATGTACATTCGGTTAAAGTCAAACGTTTTGGAACAAACCTGATTTCAGATGAATGACGGTCCCGTTGGTTGAGGAGTTGAGCTTTGTGCCATTTCCTGTGTTGAAGACTATGTTGGCGGGGCATTCAGAATTGAGCGGTATCCCCTCGCTCAGGTTGATCTTTCGTTCACTATCCATGGTGGATGAAAACGTATCCTCACAGTGACAGCATTCTGCAGTCGATTGTGGACGCGGGAGCGGAATGCAGGAACTGCACCGCAGACCGGTTGCGGGGGCGATACAAAACAAACAAAGGAAGCGAGATTGCGAGGTTGAAATTCGCGAGCGGCGGAGACACAGGGCCGATAACAGAAAACCAACGTTTTTTAAAACATCACTTTGCTAACTATTTTGGGAGAACAATTGGCGCCGAAGCCGCAAGTAGACATCGCTAAATGCAAGAAGCCTACAATCACTTGAACTGCAACGACCACAACACAACACAACAGAAAATACGCCCCGTGCGGACGGAGAGCCTGAGGAGGCGGCGCGGGAGTTGCGGGGTGACGGCGGCGGGCGCACGCGGGCGCAGAGGCGGCGAGCGAACGGCTGTCCTTCTCGACGCGCGCGATTTAAATATTTCGCAGACTGGACAATCTGCGGCGCCTCACGCGTTCGCTGGGTCGCGCCGCGGCGCCGCCGCGTGGTGGAAGGGAGGCGATGACGGACTTGAGAGTTTTGAATGGAAATGGAACATTGGTGATTGGACATGTTTTATTAAGAGCATTGGAAAACTAAATATTTACCTAAAAAAAATGCTACGAAAATTCACCGAGAATCGTCAAAAATTCAGTTTTTTGTGTCCAAAAGAAATATAGCTTTAAACAATATCAAACACTGGGCTTAGATGAAAAAGGAATTTTTCATCTAAGACACCGGGTAGGTATGCGCATTTACCTTTTTTATGCAACCTGACATAGGTGGACTTTTTTTGCCGCCTTTTTTCGTAATTTCCCAGGCTAATACCTACTAATCCACAGATAATACCGACTTCAGAGTCATGATATTAGCCAAGCCATACTCATTGGATCTACCGTTCTTGGATCTATCTATGTTGCTTGCTAGGATCTTCATTTCAATTACTGCTTTGACATATTTATAAGTTCAGTTAGTTCAGTTTGATAAGACGTATAAGTAAAACTACATAAACATATAATAAAATGTTGTTTACCACGACGAATTTCGATTATCCAAAAAGTATATATCAAAATTGATGGTCTAGCCATAATTAGGGTTCCGTACCCAAAGGGTGAAAACGGTACCCTATTACTAAGCCTCCGCTGTCCGTCCGTCCGTCCGTCCGTCTGTCACAGGCCTGTATCACATTAACCGTAACAGATATACAGCTGAAATTTTCACAGAGTGTGTATTTATTTTGCCGCTATAACAACAAATAGGTAAGATGAAAAAATAATAAAAATTAAAGGGGGCCCCCATACAAAAAACGTGATTTTTGTGTAATTGTTTTTGTACGATGGTACGGAACCCTTCCTGTGCGAGTCCGACTCGCACTTGGCCGGTTGTTTTAAATATAAAACTGTACCGTCGTATTTAAAGAGCACCTGTCAAAACTTAGTACCAGATTAGCACCGGACTAACCATACAAAAACCTGTTTATTCCGGCGGATTAAAGTTAGTCCGCCCACTCTGAATAGACCTGTCTCTGGTGCTTTGTGTTTTCAAATTAGACAAATATTCATAAACGTAAAAAAAAAGTTTGGAACACAGATTATGAACGTACGATACGTCCGTGTCGTGTCGTGTGTATCTTTGTGAAATTCTGAAATTAGTAGTAGTTATGTATTTTTTAAAATAATAAAATATGGTTTCGCTTACACTACTATGGAACTGAATGCAATCAGGTGAGATTACAAAGGCAGAGACATCACGCCACTGGGCTACCGAGGCAAGCTACCTGGGCAAAACACAAACCACTACCGCATCAAAATCGGATAAAGTAGTTATCAAGTTATAAGTGATTGCGTTTATTACCTGACTTCTTTGATATTGAACCCTAAATAGTGCGCAGTCAATTACACAGAAATTTAGTGTGATAGCATTAGTTTTAGATGGACTACAGAACAAATCAAGTGAGACTATGGACTAGGTTTGTACAGAATATTCCGAGGAGCGGACTAACTTTAATACGCCGGACTAAACCGGTTTTTGTATGGTTAGTCCGGGGCTAATCTCGCACTAAGTTTTGACAGGTTCTCTCTGAATACGACTTCGACTCAACAAGTATGTAAAACAAGTTATACTCAGGCTTACCCCAATTTATTGTTTAATATTTTCCTAACACACCTCGTGGGTACGAGGTTATATGCCAGGACATTTACTGGATGGATAACACGGACTATTTACATCCATGAACGACAAATCTTTTAGGCGCCGATATTCATGGGAGAAAAGGCAGTATTGCCGATATTCAAAATAACAGTCTGTAAATACGCTACCGGAATTCCTCAGAATTCTCCTGAAATAGCAGTCGTCCTCGCGAAACTCCGACGGCTGAAGCATTTATCTATGTAGTGCTTTCATCAAAGCATCGCCAGCTGCACTCAGTTACAGATATAGAACGTTTCTATTTGCGACTGGGTAACATACCGTTCACCAGATAAGCACGTACTTCTGTGCTGAGCTGGGGATGACTGGGGTGCAATTACAGTACACACACAGTGAGTTCAAGTTTTGCAGATCATAGGTACCTCTACTCCCTAACACTGGGTGTTTATGGAGTCCAAGGATTCCTTGGTCAATTTAAGGAACAGGATCATTTTACCTTTTTGAGCGGCTCGTAGCGTAGTGGCGCGGGAACTGGCGCTCAATTCCTCACCCCGACATGCACCACTTGCTTTCTCTTTCTGAGTTCAATAATTGCATTTCGTCACGAATGCGAGCTGCTCCATGGTTCGGAATCCATCTAAATCTGTAGGTCCCCTTCCCCTACTAGGTGGTAGGGTTTAAGGATGTTCAGACCCATACAATGTTTTTATTACACAGAACGCAAAAAGTAAGGCACGAATTCGTCAAAAATACTAAATATAGCCATAGTAGTTGCAGCGAAAACATATTCACAATTTCAGGTTTAATGGTTTTGCTGTAATTGCCGATTAGAAGTTTTACACCGTTAAATGGCGCTGTTAAATAAAAAACGTATTTAAATAAATTGTAACAAAACCAATAATCCTGAAATTGTGAAATTGTTTTCGCTGCAAGTAATATGACTATATTAAACTTTTATTATGAATTCGTGCCTTAAAGTGCAATACTTTTTGCGTTATGTGTGCAAACAACTTTATATGGTTCGGAACAGCCTTAATGCCCGCCCGGGTATCCATTCACCATCGCATTTATGAAAAGATGGTCGAAGCTGCAATTAACAATTGTCCGTGTTTTCCATCCAGTTCAATGTAGCCGTGCTCATAAAGTGAACGTCCTGGCATGGCACCTAATTCCTCCGGGAATGTGGTGTAGTGGGCTAATATCAAAACTGTAGTTGTGTGGTATTAGCCATCCATGTCAGGTTGCATAAAAAAACCTAAAATGCAGGTTTTTTTATGTTATTTATTAATTTATTTTTTGCTGGGAAATAAACTCAGCAGTGCGAACCGACGCAGGTGAATGATCTGCCATCCTTTTCTCACACAATTCGTGCTCGATGGCGCAAAACTCCTGCTCCATCGCTTTGCACTCAAGGAGTGAACACGAGTTCAATTCACAGATGAAAGTGAATAATTTACGCTTCGCTTTCACATGACGTCATTGCTGATAGTAGTATGTTGTGTCACCGCACTCTAATCGGAATAATTAGAAATCGACAACACTATAAGTACTTTTGTATGGGGCAATATTTTATTTTATTTTGACAAGCATTTTTTCTCTAATTATTTCTGGTTTCTAATTTATCATTAAGTACTAAAAAGTAAAGAGAAAATATCATGCTGCGCTGCGGAAAATATCATTGAACACAATACAATTATTTCCATTCTGCTTATAAGCTGGAGGCCAATTCTGGGAATTCCGAGTTGATGAATCGGGAG
Organism: Incurvaria masculella; assembly: GCA_946894095.1. NCBI lineage: Eukaryota > Metazoa > Arthropoda > Insecta > Lepidoptera > Incurvariidae > Incurvaria > Incurvaria masculella. The sequence continues at coordinate 22,066,628 of OX335646.2, forward strand.
AGGAATTCACTTTGACGATACTTTGGTCTTCTGGTAATCGATTGCAGTGCCACACGGAATGAGTCGCCCGAAATTAAACATTTCCAAGTGTTTCCGAATTCACTAACGAAAAATTACATTCATTCCATTCATTTCAATAAGCGAACCGTAAATGTTAGAGGTCGGAAGGTGTTTGCTGATTCAGTGAGGATTCAGGAGTGTGTATTCCGTATGCAAACTAATTAGCGCAATAATTGGCCTCCTCCAGGTCTTACATATCTTCGGTGGCCGTTTCTATGGAAAACCTTAGTGAGTCACCCTTTTCGGAGCAACGAAAGTTTGGAAGAGCGAACTCACAAATATGGATGATTTCTACGTAGCAGGACGATTCGATTTCAATCGATCAATGATTCATCTTACGACGAACCTACGCGGAGGTCCAAATTCGTTCGTAAACGCAAGTAGGTATCGCACCGATAATATTTTAATCACCCAATTTGATGAGTGCACCAACATATTATTTATGTAATAAAAAAAAAGAAAGTAATTTTCCTCGCCCATAATTTAGTAACTATGCGTATCTTGGCTTTTTTCTTTTTTGCTTTTTTACGTATCACGAAGTTTATTATTTTGATAAATGTTATAAATATCGCAGGAAATCTCGAAATGTTGTCATTAATATGACGAAAAGGGATCACGATTTTGTCTTTCAGATGAAGCGATATGCATTTTTTTCATAGGTTAGGTTTCATACACCTCATTTAAATCTGACTAGTAATTTACGAGATATTCGCATTCGAATGTTTATATACATGTTTTCCATACATTTAACAATTTAAATATTTTTTAAACCATGAAAATTGTGATCGATATCAAATACAGAAGGATTGGACTATCCTTTACAACCTGTATTGAAAGCAATGTTCTAACTAGTATAACAATGAAGATAATATCCTCGTTTTAAATTAACGAAGTAATCTAGTAACTACTTAAAATTTAACCTTGATAACGTAACTTAACCCACCCTAAGACATCGTATGACATGATCTGAGGGAATTCGACATTGACATACAAAAGATGAGCCGTTTGCATGCTAGTCAATATTGCAATTTGTGTATGGTATTGCTTACAAAATGTCTCGGATGCTGCCTTCTATGGAACTTCGATGTCGAACCACATAAAGCGCGCGAAAAGATATTGCCGCACACGTGCAGTATATCATTTGAGGGATGAACTAAATCACCCGTCCATGGATTTTTATATCCATATTTTCTACACATTTCTATTATTTAATAATTCTACACAAATATAAAAATCCATGGACAGGATGTATTATTTATTGTATCCTTCAAATGCTCTATTCAGTGGTGTAAGCCTGCGAAATCGATGATCTTAGCGATCAATCGATAAGTGATTTGTAACTCGTAACTCAGTTACAAATCACTTATCAAAATTTCGCTTACGCAGGTTTACACCATTGAATAGAGCAGACATTTTAGGGATACTAAAATGCTACTATAATCAACTAATTTGTGCTGCGCGGTGTGAATAGCGGAACCCAAAATACGTGGAGCCTACGAGCCGGTGACTCACTCTCCTCTCACCGCGCGGTCACTCACTCTGACCTAATCAATTTAGGTGAAGTACCGCTACACCAAGGTGGTCGCACTTCGTGACTCCTCCGATATTAGAACAATGCGTAGCCTATATCCATTCAATTTTCCTCGCCTTAGGGTCAAAAGAGTTAACGATGAGTCAATCACCTGACATGGTTGCACATAAACCGAGGGAGGTCATTTTTTAGGAATCCGTACCCAAAGGGTGAAAACGGAACCCTATTACTAAGCCTCCGCTGTCCGTCCGTCCGTCCGTCTGTCACAGGGCTGTATCTCATGAACCGTAATAAGTAGGCAGCTGAAATTTTTACAGAGTGTGTATTTATTTTGCCGCTATAACAACAAATAGGTAAAATAAAAAATAATAAAAAATCAAGGGGGGCCCCATACAAAAAACGTGTTTTTTTTGTTGATGGTACGGAACCCTTCGTGTGCGAGTCCGACTCGCACTTGGCCGGTTTTTTATGGAACTGGACACGGATGGCATCACCGCTATGATGTTATCCCAACACACCGCATTCCCGGATAATGAGCACCGCTACATTGAACTACTTTGAAAACGTAAAAAAAAAACATAGCCGTTTCTACCATCTATTTGTACAATACGATGGTATGCTACAAGGGGACCTACAGTGTTCCTTGGATTCCGATCCATGGAACAGCGCATTCATGTCTAAATGCACTTATTCAACTTCGAAAGAGAATGAAAGTGGTGCATGAACTGGGCGGGGACTTCAACCCATGCCCTCTCTTGCATGCTATGCAAGTCTATTAAAGCTATTTGTTCTGTGTGGGTTCCGGCACATAAAAATAAAGCATTGGGCCCACTGTCGGAAGGGACCTACGGTTTACGAGGAGTCCGTACCACGGCCAGCCTCAACTGTGACCAACCCAGAACCCGACTGTGCCTAAGTTTGCCGAAATGCCTCAATTATCGTACGCCACGGCAGCCACGACACTGGACTACCGTGGCTGACGCAAAAATATCCACAAAGCGATCAACCGTTTTGTGAAAATGCTAATCAACGTACGACCTACATGGCTTTCTTCAACTTCACATCAGACATGAAACTATTCAACACACAGTTGTTTTTAAAATATCGTGAGATAGCGTTTAGTCCAGGGTTCAATGACTATGGATTTTTGTGCCACGAGTTCGAATCCCAGGGATGGATGGATGAAGCAGCAATTAAAAAAAACCTATTTCCATCAAGTAGGTCACGGTACTCAAAGATAATAGAAGTCAAGAGGCATGGATCATAATTTAATCGGGAATGTGGTGTGTTGGGCTCTATTTTCCACAATATTTCCATAGTGTGAGAGAACATTACCATTACTTTAAAACTGTCTTTAATTAAAATTTGCGTGCAAGAGAAACTAAATCATCAGGTCGACGTCAATATGACAGCGCAAATTTTGAATTTCTATTTCCGGCGGAACGAAAAGAAAACACGTCACTGTACTTGTTAAGAAAAACATAAAAGATTCCCAACTAACATATGCGATACAAAAAAGTGTCAATAGTGGCAGGCGATACAGCTCAGTCCATCGTTTACTTGACAGACATTGATAAATACAGAAGGATGGAGGACGTGCTACCGCAAATATACGGTATCGCGGGCATTGACTGCTGCGGCAAGTTCATACACAAGACGCGGCGCCATTGTAAGTAGGACGATCTCGAGACAGAAGCACGGTGTGTCTGCGCCACACAAATGTGGGTCTCAATTTGTAGGTACCGTTAGCAAAACTCTCTCCGTGTCTGTCAGAGTATTGTGCAATTCTGACGCATACTCAACGTAGCGCTTTTGTAACGACTGTGAATTTGACTCCATACATGCGACTACCTTTTTAGGTTTCCGTACACAAAGGGTGAAAACGGAACCCTATTACTAAGCCTCCGCTGTCCGTCCGTCCGTCCGTCCGTCTGTCACAGGGCTGTATCTCATAAACCGTAATAGGTAGGCAGCTAAACACAGAGTCTGTATTTATTTTGCCGCTATAACAACAAATAGGTAAAATTAAAAAAATATAAAAATTAAATGGGGTCCCATACAAAAAACGTGATTTTTTTGTCTTAAATCTACGATGGTACGAAACCCTTCGAGTTAGCCAGTTTTTTTATCTAACTGGATAATGGATAGCTCATACCAAACTGACCGTCAGATATTAGCCTTACACACCACATGGGAACTAGATGCAACTGCCAGGACCGATAATTTGCCCGGCTGGTAAGTCATTACCACCTGGTAAGTCAAGAAGGAGACCTACAGTTTTATATGAAATCCGAAACACGGCCAGCCTCAACGGTTGCAAACGGTCACCCATCCAGAACCCACCCGCACTCAGAGGTGCTTTACCAAGTTTATCGAATCGCAAGGCATCGCGCCACTGACATCGGCTGACAACCTAGGTACCTACTTATCAACAACCTAGTTATAATTTTCAAAATTAAAGTAATATTTTTGAACAGTCGATGTTTTTATATTTTTTCAAATGTTTGCGATGTTCAGATTACTTTTAAAAGCTTATTTGGAAAAAGTTAATAAAGTATATATATATATATATATATATTTTAATTAACTGGCTTGATGCATAATCACCTCAGACGCATATTTAGAAGAATGAATGACAGAATAAATACTGAAACAGTGGAACAATGTTGGAGTGGGTACATAGAATTTTGCAACTAAAATTAAGATATTAATTTGTATTTCAAAATGAAGTGAAAAACTTACTGAAAATTACAAGAACACTGTCATGTGACGTAGATGGATTATTTGTTCTAAAGTTATAAATAAGTAATTAAATTGTTATTGTGGACAATTTGTGGTTTGCCGCAACTTTCCCCATCTAAAAGGTAACGCAGCCTGTGCGCGCACTGGCATCACTCTAGTGACGTCTCAATAGAGGCAATCTTTTAGGAGTCCTACAAAACCTTGACTCGTTATTGTTTTGCTCCAGGAAAATTCATGTTTTTTCAGCACTTTCTGACGCAAGCATTTTGTGATTCTCCCGGCGAATTGTCCTGACGCAAATTGGTCTTCACATAAGTACATATTCTACATGTTCTTATGTATATTTTAGAAGATATTGCATTTGAGCGCGATATAAAACCTCGACGGGTAAACCGACAATATAGCTAGGTACCTACGAATGAAAAAATAACGGATATCTTTCATTCTCCATGCGACGTAAGTATCAATGGAAAATTAATTTAAAAAAATACAAAACTGGCGAAGTTTCTTGTCGGTTCTTCTTCGCCAGAAATCATCGAACCGAAAAATAAAGAAATAAAATTACGAATCCGAGTGTGTAATTAACGTCTAATGGAATAAATAAAGAAATTGAAATTGAATCAATCCTACAGACATAAAAAAATACATTTATTAAAAACTTCATTTTGGAAACATTGGAAATTATCAGAAATAATGTTTGGTCTGGACATTCCTCTCAAGCAGGATACGAACCTGCGACCTCGGTATTACATGTCCACTGCTCTACCCGCTGAGCTATCCCGACAATTACGTCAGCCAACTATTTTTTTAGGGGCGATTTTTCAATCCTCAGATAGTACTTATCGCACTGATAGCATAAATTCACGTTTGTCAAAAGACGGATAGTCGTTGCCGGAGAATAATATCTTCTATCACAATAATCGGACTATAATTTTACTAATAAACATATGGACTTACTTTATCTGATGGATATGCAAAAACATAAATAAATCCGTCGAATAGTTATCTGGCTGTTTATCTGACTATGGAAAAATTAGCCCTTATTATATTCGAATCGACAAAATACTTTCCCTATCTACAACTAGGTGGCGCTGATGATTTCGCATATCGTCCTACGCCATTTTTTCTCTAATGATTGAGATATCAACATTATTGCTGTCTTCACCAGTCGATTTTGGTATGGGATGGTTATTACCGTTATATCATTAAATTGAGGTTCGACGACATCTACATTAAAGCAATGTAATCAGATTTTCGAAAACGGCCAGAAAACGTTTTTGGTCCGGACATTCGTCGGAAATAGGACTCAGCAACTTTGCCGGATTGGTAAGAAACGTTGCAAAAGTTAGATACGTATAAAAAGACATGTTTGTTCTTTATAGGTAGAAGTACAGAAAAGCGAAAGTGTGCGCTGTCATCAATGGCTTACAAAGGAACACAGAACACTACGGCAGACCAATGAAAATATGAGAAAGAAGTGCTATCTATTATTTCGTTAAATTATATTGTCTTTAGAAAAACAAGAAGTAATTATTTATTGTAATCCTAAACGGCTTGACCGATTTTATTGATTCTTTTAAAACGTATTATATGGTTTGGAAAAATATCTACTTTAATTATAATACAATAGAAAAGGGTATAGGATAAGAAAAACTTAGTCGCCATTTTGATTGGACGCCAAAGATTGTTGGACGCATGAATGTTCGTAATACCTATTTGATGTTTGAAGAGTTGAAGAACATTGCATGCTTTTGTGTTCTTTGTTCATGTATTGATATGTATTGTCGTCAGAGATCACAATAGTCAATAGGAATTCCAAGTGGCGCATACGTTAATGTTGTGGTTAGCAGTTAGGTCCGACCGGAAGATTGAATGACTCGATGAGTACACAGCAATAAAAACGGAAGTATGAATACGGGAGCGATCATTAGCGCTGATCGAAACTCGACACCCAATGTTGAACAACAAAGTCGAAGGTAACGGGGACAAAGCCCGTGTCGGTGAGTAATGTGTGACAGTGACCGCGTGCTCGAAAGAATGTCAAACTTTGCAGGGGCCACCAGTCTAGCGCAACTCCCTTACTAAAAAACGTTGTATGAAACGGCTGCTGACAGCAATGGCGGCTCTGTCCATCTCGCTTTGTTGGACTGACAGTACACTTTTTTTTTAAGTAAGTAAGTAAGTTTATTTTGCAAATAAAGGTACAATACATTATCATTTCTTATACATCTATAATATCTGTAGAAAATGTTATACCCGTGGAGCGAGTCGTAGTCCAGCATCAGCCTGACTACATTCGCAAAGGTTGTGTCCCGAATGCTTCGCTAGGAGTCCCGTGTTGAAGCATGCGGGTTTTTTTTTTCGCTTGGCTTAAATCATGTGCGTAGTAATCAATAAATACTTGCCCAAAGAAAAGGGTTCATAGATACTATACAAACAAAACACACGTTTCATACATTCTGGTGGAATCGACCCAAACCGTTCCAAATTATAACAGAACGCAGTGATTATATTCTCTTTGATTCACGAAAGATTTGCGTCCAAGGTTCCGCACTAAGGGAAGGCCAAACGTTCTCGGGCACGGAGGAGTGTCGAAGCGGCACCTGTACCTACCGTGTTTCCATTCAGTTCAATGCAGATTTGTAGCTATTGCTTAGCATGGCACCCATGGCACCTAATTCTTTCGGGAATGCGGTGCGTTAGGTTGATATATTGACGATGGTTGTGGTATTGCCACCCATGTGATAAGAAATCATTCTTCTTACATCTTTGTAACTATGACCAGGCTGTTGAAAATGGAAAAACCTAATGCAAAATTACATTGACGATTAATTCATTCTAATTTAAATCATATAGTTTATTTATCTAAAGATAAATATTCCTCATTTCAGAATTTTAATCTGAACCGAGCGTTTAAATGTCGGACGAGACTTCATTCAGAAAAGCACGTCCCTGCAGTTTCGCTGATGCAACAGCCTTGGATTTAGCATATGTGCGCAGATGCATACATATGTCGCAAGATGCCTTCTAGGTGAATGGTGTGCACGACATTAAATTATAGGCGGTTAGCGCTGCATTCCAGACGTCTCGGTCGTAATTAAAGATGCTGGTGAACTATGTTATTTAGCTTGTGCCTGCCTACTGCGAGCATCGTACTTTTTCGCATCAGCTGTATTGCCAAGTAGTTCCTCAAAGGATGTCCTTCTACTGTGTTACTCTCGTGGAAGCGTGCACAGAATAATTAAATTTGATTATGATTATGAGAGGCTCTTAGCTCTGTGGCGCTGGGACTTGCCTGGCATGCTGAGTTACTGAGCAGCATAAGTGCATTTCGTCAAAAATGCGAGCTGGTCCATTGATCGCAATCCGCAATCCTACTAGTCGGCAGCCAGATTGGTATCATAGCATTGGATGAAAAGATGGTCGAAACGTTAACGCGAAATTGTGCGTGTTTTCCATACAGTTCTGGCATGGCATGGAATTGGGGTGTGTTGGGCTAATATCATGACGGTGGGTATGGTATTAGCCACGGAGGAGGGAGGTAGAGTAATCCGTGGTATTAGCCATCCATGTCCAGTTACATAAAAAATCGGCCAAGTGCGAGTCGGACTCATACACGAAGGGTTCCGTACCATTGTACAAGATTTAACACCAAAAAATCACGTTTTTAGGGGTTTAAGTTTTTTTTTTATGTGACTGGACATGGGTGGCTAATACCACACCCTCTGTCATGGTATTAGCCTAACACACCACATGGGAACTAGGCGCCATGCCAGGACCTTCCTTATATTGCACGGCTACATTGAACTGGATGGAAAACACGGATAATTTTCATTGCCGCTTCGACCATCGTTCATCCTATGCGATGGTACCAAGCGTTGCTTAACTTCGGAGAGCGATCGCCAAAGTGTCGCGCCACTGGGCCATTGAGGCTGACTAGGCCACTTTAATTTTTTTTCAATTTTTTAATTTAAAATTTACCTATTTGCTGTTATAGCGGCAATATGAATACAGCTGCCTACCTGTTACGGTTCATGAGATACATGCCTTGTGACGGACGGAAGGACGGTCGGACGAATGGACGGACGGACAGCGGAGGCTTAGTAATAGGGTTCCGTTGGCACCCTTTGAGTACGGAACCCTAAAAATGGTCACATCACATCACTAAACTTGTACACGTGATTCTCGCGTGGATCCTTTCAGGACGGATCCGATTTTGAATGCGATTTTGTGTCATGGATGACTAGTACCACACAACTAACGTTATGATATTAGTCCGATACACACATTCCCGAAGGAATTAGGTGTCATGACAGGACCTTCCCTTTATGAGCACGGCTACATTGAACTGGATGGAAAACACGGACGTTGTTTTAGTGCCGCTTCAATCATAGTTTCATCCAAAGCGGTGGTACCAAAACGAGCTGGTAGGCTTTAACACTACCAATTACAGTTTAAGATGGGTTCCGAACCATGGAACCGCTCGCATTCGTAACGAAATGCACTTATCCAAATCGGAAAGAGAAAGAAAGTGGCGCATGACCGGGGCAAGGATTTGAACCCAGACCTCTTGCATGAAAGGTAAGTTCTCTGGCCCGATTGTACGATTAGTCAATAATGTCTACCCGATAGAGTCGAAATCTGACATTTGACATACTACTGCGACTTTTTGGCGTAGCGAAGCATGCATGCATGCAAGCATGTGAAGCTGGACAGGGCAATGCATTTACTAGGTCAGTCACCACTCGATAATGCACGCAGATAGGATTTCAATGTCAATGAGATATTTCACTTCCTACGATCGGCGCTTGTAAACACGTTTCACGTTGGAATTTATATAGAGCTGACACCTTTACTCATCTGTCCAAGGTAGCATTGTACTGCAAGTGGTTGATATGACCGCGGCCATTTGACATTGTTTACTCAGGTTTTAATTTACGAAGCGTAGGTTAGGAATGCGTGTGGGCACAGTAACCTCTGATAAGATGACTAGTGAACATATAACTGTACTCCATTGATTTTAATTCGATGAACGTCTTACTCGGCGAAACAGTGTATGAACTTAGCTAAACTAAATTCCTTACATACGATAATACTTAATGTTATATAGCAGCATCAGTCGTGACAGTCGTACACTGTGAACCCTCCTAATTGTTCTGTGCTGTGAACAACTACGCATAGACATTTCGACTTTGATCTTTCATTTATTACATTATGATCGAATATTTGGGATCGAATTATTTAAAATGCCATTGTATTTTTTTGAGCTACAACTAGAGGGTATTAATCAGTTTCTACATAAAATGTTGTTAGGGGCCGATTGGCCGACCTATGCTTTTTATTATTACCCACGGAAATTCGAGGCTTGCGCGACAGGAGCTGCGGTGGGAGGATGGGATTCTCATATTTATACAAATAACGAGAATGAATAATATTGTTTTGGTCCTACAAAAATCGCGTTAAACTAATTAAGCTATGTTCGACCCCATAACATTTTATTTCTTCCATTTTTTATGCCGCTACAATTAAAAAAAAATCAAGCATGGGGTCTCTTATAAACAACGACATCTATTGGAAGCTCTTGAATTCTCTATCAGCTGTAGCCGCCATCGCGCGGTTAGCACAGTAATTCGTTAGGGTGTATCTTGATAGATGGCGCCTCGAATAAAACTAGCTGCACATGGAACTTTGTTCAACCGTTGGTTTTCACTGATTTGTTCAAGCACATGCTCCCAACACAAAATATTTCATTTGGATAAAAGGAAAGGAGGAAAAGCGGAATTCATAGAATACATCAAATAAATTCGTTCCCTATTGAATCAATAGAAAAAACCCGCCCGCATGATACTTTAACCAAAATAAATTGGACAATATCATGGTAGAATTTTACTTAAATTGCTGTCTGCATTACTACGCAAACAAGATTTGATGCCATTATCTCCTCGTTATCTGCTCTTACGTCATGCATACATTCCAAACATCATTAAAGGAAGATCAAGTAAGCCGGCATGCACCCGAGTCTGCGACTATGTTTAGCGGGGGACTTCGCTCGCGTGGAGCGTGCGGGGCGGCGCCCTGCCCCCCGCCTCAGTCCCCCAGCACCCCCCTCACGGTGGCGCTCACGTGGGCGTGCGCGCGCGCATCCCGGCTCTGTCACCCAGTGCTGCCAGCTCAGGGATCTTCCCCCAATTGAGGGGATAAATAAGTGGGATGGGATTTAATTTAATTTAGGGCTTTCATATTTTCGGGGTATCTTTAAAGAGTTTTTAATTTTTATTTTATTATTGAGAAAAATAAAGGTGTAACTCCATACAAGTATACGCTCCAGGGTAACACAATCCAGATAATCATATTTATGTGATGACCCAAAAGCATCAAAAGAAAAGAAAAAAAAATATGTAACATTTTATATATTTATACATTTAGACTATTGCAAAACCAAAGTATTTAGGGGAGTTTTAAAGTATTTGTGGGGGTTTTAGGGGTAAATATTCTTGGGAGTTGGCAACACTGGCGTGCGCGCCCGCATCCCGGCCCCGTCACCGCTCCAGAAGTAAACAGGCGGCCGCACGCGCCGCACCGGTGATGAGCGCGATAGTCTATTGAGTGACAATTCTCACGCCGCCCGCTAGCGGTCACAGTTCGCTGTCGTGTTATGGCGAGGAGCTCGCCGTACCGCGCGATGTTCCCGCCGGAGTCCAAGGAGGCCTCGAGGAGCCTGGTGAGCGGGGAGGTGGGGTTGACGGCGGGGACGAGGCGGGGGGTGCGCGGCTGGGTGTGGGCGGTGGCGGGCGCGCTGCTGGCGGCGGCGGTGCTGGCGGCGCTGGGCGCGCGGCGCGAGCTGCAGGTGGCGGCGCTGCGGCGCGACGTGGACGCGCTGCGGGCGCAGCTCGACGCGCTCGTGAAGAGCGCCGCCGAGCAGAGGAATCTCGTCAATGACCTCAACGCCTATGAGGATGGGGTATGTTGCATTTTTTTTCTCATCAAACTCGGCGAGCATGGAACGACGGCAGTTGCGATCGAAACTCGTTCGTAAGCAGCGTAGTTACGAGTTAGTGCAAAACGTCTAACTGTAGTTACGAATGCGGGACGCTTAACATCGAATGTGAACATCCTGCGATGTTCTCAAGTGTTCTTCTCGTTCTCCACGTGTCGTTGGAACTCAAAAAAATCTGTATAGCGAATTCGTTAGCGAGCTCACTCGCCGGCGGTTCCGTTAGCGCTAGCAGGATTTAGAAGGTTGGAGGGCATTACATGCCAAAATAAAGTTAATTTGAAACTATGTAAGAAGCTGCTACTAGTTTTCAGAATTTCAGGCCACTTCAGTCACTTATCAGTAAGAATTAAATCACGTTTTACCTATGACAACATTGGAAAAACCATAACGGCTTTCGTATTTATTTTAATTAAGAAAAATAAACATCAACTTACTTTTACATCTGTACCAGGACCGCAACGTGTTTTCCATGTGAGCAGGAGTAATCCTAATTATTTTTTTTCTTTGCTTAATTAATTTAAAGTTCAGGTAATATGTTATGACAGTTAAACCACAGTGGGTACACATTACATTAAAATGAAAAAGATACCGCTTAGAACCTAAACGTATGCCGCAGGAAAATTGTTAAATCCGTTAACTTACAAGTTTCCTATGAAACTTTTAAATTGACTGAGAGACATTTCCATTAACGTCTTTCCTAAATTAAGTATTTTAGTAATTTTGTAAGTTTACTGACATTTTTTCAGTGCACTTGTTAGGCGAGATATTTTTGCAGCTGTACAGTCTGAATTGAGCTTTACCGCAGTGCGTTTACGAAGCGCGAGGTGTAGGTGCGGCACTTATACCCCAAACTGACAGCTTCCGCATGCAAAATCTGTCAGTTAACTGTCAGATTGAGATAGGTGCAGAACCTACACCTCATTTTTGCTTCGTAATCGCACTGCCGGTACACGACGGCACTCGCAAGTGAAGGACAAACCAAAAACTAACTCAAAATCTTCCAATTGGCTTTCATACAAGATAATATCTACTTACAAATGTACAGCGGGGTTTCCATGGTGAGTTGACTCGCTGGGTGAATAGCAGGTGAACCGGTAAGACAATGAATAAATATGACGTTCAATTGCATTTCGTACCATGCTAACCACCAAACGACGTGTTATTCGGCCAAGTGAACCGAAATGTACCAGTTGGCATTGTAAAAAATGCAACGTCTCATCATTATATTCTACTATTCACTCTGCTGTTCACTTGCTATTCACCTGCTGTGTTACTCACCATGGTAAACCCCTGATGAGGTACACATAAAACTGAATATAGTTCCCTACAAAAAAGATGTTTATGCCCGTAAAGATGTACACAAATTTTCGACTTAAAAATTAATTGAGGTGGCTCCGTCAACTTACAAGTTTTCTAAATCGAAATGCCGTCTAATAGAAACGCCTTCATAAAGTCCAAAAAGCATAAGGTCCAAAACAAAAAAAAAAGTAATATTTATATATGCAAATATTATAATGTAACCTGACTTAACCTAACCTAATTGAAAAAGTTACGAATTCATTAGTGTTTTGGACGGTATGGGTTTTGGACCTTGTGCTTTTTGGACTTTATGATGCGTCCCCAATAGAAATATCCGCAAAATTACAAATTTCCTTGGACGGATCTCAAGAGTTCCCTGCGACATGTATACACTTTATTGTTGTGAGCTAAATCAGAATTAATGTCTCTAATTATATGCGAGGCCGCGCGCCCCTGAGCTACGAGCCGCTTACTAAATCCACAATATATTCGTCAGTAAATATAGATTAGAGTGACCTTTCTTGAGAGCAGGTACAACTTCTTATCTTCTCAGCAGAGAAGTATTACGTTGTCGGTAGATGTTATTTAGACGCCGAGAAAATCGTGGCTTATTGTGTTTACCGACTAATTGAAGCAAAATAATAATGGATTATCCTAATAAGAAATATCTCGGACAAAAGGTGTTATTGCAATGCAAGTCATTAGGGACGGTAATTATTGAGGTAACGCGATCTGAAGACGAGATCAATCGGCTTATTAATTGAGAGAAGTTATCAAATAACCTTGTAGAAATAACCTTTGCGATGCCGTTTCAAAGTGCAACCGAACGTTCATTAGGTCCAGTGCGCACTTTGTTTAGCGGAAATTTTAACGATTGTTTTGTATTTTTAGTTTTCTTAATAAATATGTTGTTTTTTAAATAGTTGTAGGAAAAACTTGGTATCAAACCACTTTATGATTTAGATTAATAAAAGTTGGTCCTTTCCATTAAAACCTTGAATTTATTTGAAAAACTTTGACGTGCGTTAACACCTACAACATAAGCGGTAAGGGTATTTTTTTTAGGGTTCCGTACCCAAAGGGTGAAAACGGAACCCTATTACTAAGCCTCCGCTGTCCGTCCGTCCGTCCGTCCGTCCGTCCGTCCGTCTGTCCGTCTGTCACAGGGCTGTATCTCAGTAACCGTAACAGGTAGACAGCTGAAATTTTCACAGAGTGTGTATTTATTTTGCCGCTATAACAACAAATAGGTAAGATTAAAAAATAATTAAAATTAAAGGGGGCTCCCATACAAAAAACGTATTTTTTTGTTTTTTTTTCTACGATGGTACGGAACCCTTCGTGTGCGAGTCCGACTCGCACTTGGCCGGTTTTCATTTAATTCAACTCACTTATCGATCGTAGGTGTTAACGCGCGTTAAAGTTTCTCAAGTAAATTCAAGGCTTGAATTTTCATGGAAAGGACCAACTTTTATTGTTCTTAATCATTAAATAACTCCATGCCAAGTTTTTCCGAAATGCGTGGTGAACTGAAAATATTTTAGTTTTCTCTCGTTAGTTCTAGTAATGTAAATCGTCGGTATTACGACGTTACAGTACGTAATATCTAGTCACCTAGGCTTCGCTCAGGGAAACCCGCCATTTAGTCCAGATAAATTAAATGTTATAAATTTTGTCAAATGAAAACCTAAAAAAGATGAAATTACGTTGATATACTTGTATTCATATCTAGTCAAACGACCTCAAGAACAGATGATTTTTTTAAGAAAGCCCGTTATTGAATAATCTCGTTTAGGAGTTACAAACGTTGGAAATACCGTAAGTGATGTGAGAATGCAATATGTAAGTTCTGCGATAGAGAGAAATGTAGAGTAAGCTCTGTGAAAGTAGGAGTTGTAAAGTCGAAAGTGAGATAATTAGAGTAAGCTTTATGAAAGATGTTAGAGATTTAGTTAAGCTTTATGAAAGCACTTTTTCTTATGGTAAAAGTGAGAAATTCAGTGCAAACTCTGCGGTAGTGATAGATGTAGAGTAATGTCTCTGAAAGTAATATAATCGTAAAGTCCAAAAAGCACAAAGTCCAAAACCCATACCGTCCAAAACACTAATGAATTCGGAACTTTTTCAATTAGGTTAGGTTAGGTTAGGTTAGATTATAATATTTGCATTTATAAATATATGCAAAAATACATACTTTTGGATGTTCTGGGTTTTGGACCTTACGCTTTTTGGACTTTATGAAGGCGACCCAAATACATGACTGATTTCAAAGGAATATAGGATTGCTATTGCTTCGGCCGACGTCTAAAGCTCTTAGATTCATCCATCAACAGTTTAATCGTAGAGTAAACTGTGCTACCGACGCGAAGCGGTCACGCTATATCATTCCCACGTCCTTGTCGTGGTCTGTCCTAGCATTTATCTCCACTTTATCCTAGATCAACTGTTTCCAACATCATCCAAAGCGACCGCAAACTCGGCGGCCGAGGCGACCATCTTATGTTTCTATATGTTCAACTCGTTTATTCGTGCAAAAACGAAAACCAGTTTTGAGTCTAGACGGCATCGGATCCAGCCAAGGTGAGCGCGAGAGACGCTCGGCGCCATAACATTCCTTCGGGATCTCTATAACTACTTATTTGTTAAAATATAATATTATATAATAGAGACCTAGGCTGAGATAAATAGTCGTCACCGAAACTAATGCTAACGCAAAGTGGTACTTTGTGACGTCACTTGGACACATCCTGTATGGACGAAATGTAAAAGTAATGCAAAGTGACGTCACAGAGTCGCGCGGCAAAAACCTTTGAATGCATGGAAAATGCCTACCTTTTCTAGATACTTTCCACGCCGTAGAAACATGATATAAAAAAACAAAAAGCTACGTTTGTATAGAACATTGAAATCTATACTTTTACATTACTTTCATATCGAAACGATGAAGTGTTCTCAAAACAATTTATATTTTCCATAAAATAATTAGAAAATGTGTGCATTTCTTAACTTTTAGGATTGATTTAGTTCATGCAGAAAAGTAATTTTTACTTATATCCAACGATCAAATTAAAAGTTCTCACGAGAAATATTTTTACATCTAAAAAAATATAGCATACCGAAAAATACCGAGACACTTGACTTATGCCCGTTTCCACCACCTCCAGCTACAAAAATCCCAAAATTACTTTTCGGTTACACCCCGTGGTTACACCCACAGAAATCTGAATTTAGTATATTCCGATTTCTGTGGTTACACCATACAAATATGCCATGTAACTAAAAGCTACTTATCGGATTTCAGGTAACTGGAGGTGTTGAAAACAGGGGTTACTGAGGCATTTCACTACATGTGATCACATTTGTTGGAACAATGTACTGTAATACATTGTTTGTATGGCTATACGATGTTTTCTAAAAAGAAAATAACACGATGTGTACATCAAACTTTTTATGTTGCCTTAGGCTATTTTTATGTAAAGCGCGCCATATGGCGTACGCCAGGCCTGCCTAAGAGGAGCCCGACGACGTCCAGGGGCTTTCGATCTGATTTTTTGAAAAACATGCCAGCCTCCATATTAGTAATCTGTGCCAGCCCCCAAGTTGCTTCAAAACCTAATGGTGGAGAAAAGTTTACCAATCCGTAAAAATACCATTTGGACATTTCGAAACAATCGA
Source organism: Incurvaria masculella (assembly GCA_946894095.1). NCBI lineage: Eukaryota > Metazoa > Arthropoda > Insecta > Lepidoptera > Incurvariidae > Incurvaria > Incurvaria masculella. Next base: position 22,082,932 of record OX335646.2, read on the forward strand.
TTGAGAGTTCGATAGAGCTAGACGAATATAGCCGGTATTCCTTGCAACCTATGAGTAATCATTCATTAATTCAACTTTTTTACTGGGAAAAAGTCTAAAAGTGCTAAAATACATTATTTTTTAAAATACTTAGCATGGACGTAACAATCAAACGTACTTAAACACTGTGAAGAGAAATCATTCCTAAATCCCTTTTTTTTCTATTTCTCGCTCTTTCGTTGACTTCAATATAACAGAATGAGATCTCGAATTCGTCCCTATTTCCGGTGTATAGGTTTCAAATTAATTAAAGATTAATTTATTAAAATTAAAGATTGTGAAAAAAAAATATGTGATCAACCTGAACATCATGAAAGTACCCAGTTCTAATAAAACAAAATCTAATAGTACGTTCTCTAAAAAACGCTTCCTGCATTTAGTTCATAAATGATATACCTACCTAATTTACGAAAAACCATATATTAAAGAGCTTCTGAAAAACCCTGCGCGGTCACTGTTGGCTCTCTGCCTCAGATGATATTTTATGAATGAACTTCTGTGACGGCAAATGACTCGCCAATACGCGAGAAATTCCACTCGCATGTGACTTGGCTCTGAAACTCATGTGACGATGATTCGGACTTGCGCGTGTAAGGGAATCTTCTAATTCCCACTGTGTACATATAATGTACTTTGTGAGCAGCAGCTAGCTATCGACTATTGTAAACTAGTTTGTAAGAAAAAAACTGGCCAAAGGCGTGTCGGACCAAGGGTTTCGTACCATTATACGAGATTTGACCCAAATAAATCACGTTTCTTGTATGTTGGCCGTTTTCACCCTTTGTATACGAAACCCTAAAAACGAAACTAAAATATAAATATAATATTCAGATTCTAAAGCAATGTCCTTTACTCACATCTTCTCATTTAAAACAGGCTGACGTTAGTAGCTGGAATTCATCATGAGCAAAGAAAAGCATGAGGCTATTATGTCAGGCTGATACCGATTTCAGCGTGCAATAATCGAAGCAGTTGCAATTTCGGTTTTAATGTCAAAATGAATGAGACTTCTTCGAAATGTATGTATGCTTTTGCCACAAAAAATATCAAAATATTACGTTACGTAAGTACTTTATTCCTGAGTCCGGTGCATATCTCGGATGCTAATCATGTCGATGTAATCATGGTTATGATATCGTCTCAGTTGAAAGCAATCGAAGTTTGTTTGCTGCGCTCCGTTCGGCGTCTTGTTGGTTTTGGTGCGGTCTTTGATCTCATTTCTTTCATATGATTTCTTTGAAATTGAACAATTTAAATAATTACGTTTGCTGGAATGGACTCCTTTGATATCGCGGTAATGAATCTGCCGTTCCTGTATACTCACTGCTGAGCTGTTTTCGGTTTTGAAAATGACCTTGTAATATACAGGCTATTAAATGTACGATTGCATCTAATTTTAAATTAAAAAAAAAACCTAGCAGTCGTATGCAGAGAGAACCTGTCAAAACTTTGTACGAGATTAGCACAGACTCAATTCAAGAACCGGTTTAGTCCGGCGGATTAAAGTTAGTCCGCCCACTCTGAATACGACAGCTACGAGTGTATTTAGAGAGGACCTGTCAAAACTTAGTACGAGATCAGCACCGGACTAACCATACAAAAACCGGTTTAGTCCGGCGGATTAAAGTTAGTCCGCCCACTCTGAATACGACAGCTACGAGTGTATTTAGAGAGGACCTGTCAAAACTTAGTACGAGATTAGCACCGGACTAACCATACAAAAACCGGATTAAAGTTAGTCCGCCTACTCTGAATACGATAGCTAATGTCTGCGATGTTCAAGCAGATTTTTTACCTACATACAGATTTTTTACATAAAATAAGGTAAGGAATTCGATCAATTGTGCGCCAATCAGAAGTGGATGTCAAATATTCCACCAGTGAGGCAGCAGTTTGTTATAATATAAACACTTGTGATTGGTACAGACTGGGTCGAAAGCAGTCATTTATTTTATCGGCAATGGTTTTATCCCGTGATTGGAAAAGCCGAATCGTGGGATTACCCTACGGAGTCGATCTCCGTGGTTTATCCCTTGGAACTTTGGAATGAAAAATACTTTGACAATATTATTGTGTAGCTAAAATATTACAGAGTGCTACAGAAAATTAAACGAATTTACAAATGTTAGCAATAAAGTTAAAATAATGGTCTTATCCCGCCGGTTGGACGCAGTCTAAGTGCTGAATATTTGGAGTAGGAATTAATGGATTGTCCATTGGAACACACAAGAAGACGTGTAGGATAAATCAAGTTTTAAGGCCATGTCGGAAGTAAGTACGCTGCCCCACGTTAATATCGTGCCACTGTATGGCAGCGCTACACTATACCCCAACTCCGTCGAACTGTGTGGTCGAATGTAATGTTTACCTCTTGAAATTTGTCGCAGTATTTTTTTATGGAACTGGACGTATATGGCTAATCACTGTCAAGATGTTAATTAACCCAAAACAACAAATGGGAATTAGGCGCCACGTCAGGACCTTCCTTATATTGATTTATTCCAGGCGATGTTAACTTCGGCCGGGATTAAACAGAGTCAGTAAGAAAGGGGATTTACCGTTTTTAGTGGAATATGAACAACGGCCAGCATCAAGTCTATCTAGAACCTGACCCAGCCCAGCGTTGCTTAACCTCGCTCGAAAGCCAATGCATCGCACCACTGCTGGCAAATTACTGGTTTATATTACTATATCTTATTACGGCATGTAGGCGAGTCCTAACTCTACCCTACTCTACCACACATAATGTGCGACTACAGAGCCTTATGACGCAAACGAAGTTGCCTAGGCGGGTTAGTGAGTACCTAGGTGGGTATAAAATGCAGACAGATGTCATTAAACATCCCCACAAAATATACTCCTGAACTATAATCAAATTTTAGGACTGATAATGTAATGTAGCGTGAATAAAATGAAAACGGCGAATCCTCCGATTATAAATCGCGTCATAGGAGAGCCATGGCACTGTGAACTGTTTATGTGGCGCGATCACCACACTGAAATGATAATAGGAACCATAATCCCGGCGATATGTGAGGATTATGCGACCGAACTCTAAATTCCCGACCAAAACTCGGCAAACCTCGATAACTACGATGCGCACTATAGAGAAGATTGTGTTAGTTCAACAGAGTTCGCCAATCGTGCGGTGCCGCCGTAGTTCTTCGCTCCAGCTGAGTATGCACACATTCGTCTACATTTTATTGTATCCATTAGGCCGACAGCGACTACAAACATCTCCCGCGAGGCTAGTCGCTAGTCGGCTAGGAGTAGTTCCGTGGCACGCCGCGAGGTGGGTATCAAAACAAGACGCGACGCGACACATATAACTTTGGGCCGAAGCCAGATGTTGATAAAAATAAATTTATTGCTTATAAAATGGTTTACCCGAGTATTTAGTGAGACATGAAGCGGGTATATTCCATCCGTTTCAACCACTGAAGGTTTCAACGTCTTGCGTTGAAACCTTCAGTGGTTGAGCTGAGGGGTCTACTCTTTAAAGTCACATTCGCCTGCGATTCCCAGGCACCTGTGATTCGTAGTCACATGTGACTCACTTCTTACTCTTGAAATGACAGCCACAAGTAACCCTAGTGTTGTCCCTTTATAATTATTGCGATGACGCAATATGAACATTTTCAGCGGTGACGTCAGGCGAAAGCTAAGCATAAACGTTTCACTTTTATCTGTGAATGAAAGTCGAGTTCGCTTCACGAATGCATACACACACAGAACAGAAGACAGAAAATAGCGAGATGGTGGGCACACAAATCAGGACAAAATTGAAATAATGTATAATAAATGTACGTTCAAACTGTTTATTTCCACTCATCGTAACATTTAGTTGACAATTAAAATTTTGACAACTTGGCGCGAAGCCGCGAACCTACTGAGGTGGCACGCACAGAGTTGGCACTACACTTGGAGTTCAGTCGGTGACGTTACAATGTATAATGATTGGATACGTAGTTCTGTAGAGTATGAAGAGCTAGTCTGTTTGCGTCGTGCGAAAATCCAGCCAGATAAGATATGTACTCGTGCTGAGAGGATTTTACACCAATTTACTGATTAATATTTTAAAACTTACGCGGGACATTACGATATTTAGTTTGACGGCTTACCGCGCGTGTGAGGAGCAGTACGTGCTGCTTGACGTTTCGGAGCCTCACATGGGCTCCATCTTCAGGAGAACGTGCCTGTCGCGACGGAGGTAGGCACGTTACTGGCTACCCGCCGCTTTGCACGTCCTGCTCCTCACACGCGCGGTAAGCCGTCAAACTAAATATTGTAATTTACTGATTGTTTACAAAGGAATAAAAAAATCATCATGAAAGCACAAATCCATTCATTCGATTGGAGGCTATAAAGTCCCATGCCAAATTTCATTTGAAACGAATTAATAAACACGTATTATAAAAACATAAGTGGTCTGAAAGTTATTTTATACCCATTTAAATTTAAAAATTTGGACATTAACCACAACGCGATGCTCAATTTCGGGGAAAACAAAAATAAATCCGGACGAATCTCGGTGAAGTAAGCTGACAAATGACGTGAATCGAACAAACACAGCACTGTAAGAGAAAGCCCTCAGAATTACCTGGATTACTCAGAGCAGCGGGAAAAGATTTAGTGAAGCAACTCACTGCGCATGCTCAGGATTACTCGCGGCCATCGAACTCTACTCCTCGCGCTTGACAATTGGCTGGGGCCACCTACGGCGAATCTAAATTAGTTAATTGCACTTATTGTGCAATTACTCTTCATAAGCCCCTGGATCCTGGACTCATTCCTGATCCACCTTTACATCTACGCACTTAACAATTTAAAGGGCATAGAAAAAGGCAAATATTTCCTCAAATTATCGTTGAAAATTCTGGGTTCATCGCGAACCTTAATAATAGAGAGTTTTTACTTAGCAACATATTTCGAAGCCAAACATTTGTATGTTTTTATGTTACTGGAGATGAATGTCTAATAATACCAAAGGGCGGGGATCGAACCCGCGACCTCTCGCTTGAGAAGCAAGGCGCCGTTCTATGAGCTACGAGCCGCTCGATACGCCGTGTGGTGTGTTGGGCTAAGAGAGTAGTTGTGGTATGAACCATTCGCCATTACCTAAAAATTATATGATATACATAATTAACCATCCATATTCAGTTACCCAAAAATTAAATGATATACATAATACCGCAAGGGTGAGAACAACAGCATGGTCCGATTTGAGCAGCTTACGCTACCGATAGCACGTTCACAACTGGTCCGATTCGCACTGGGGGTCCATTCAGGGAAAGAGTGAGTTCGAATTCGTCAATAAATATCAACTCACTTTTTTTAATAGTAATGTTTCCACACTTCTTGAACATCATTACAGTTAGATAAAAATCTGGTCCGTCCCATAAATACGTCGGAATTATAAAAAACGGTTCCGTTATTTAAATAATAATATATTTCCCAGCTATTTTTAGGTTAACTCACTCCCGAACTCGAACTCACTCTTTTTTGAATGGACCCCCAGATCACCTCAAAATGGTGTACCGTGGTGGTCGATATAACATCGATACATATATGACGTCAATCAATGTCGTACACAATGCTCACGATTTGGAGATAGGGCACTGTGCGAGCACTGTATCTACAATTGAGTGTCATATTTTACATTTTTATAGCGATGTCTGTCTTTCGACCGTGTTTCAACGGTTTGTGAAACACACAAACCGTTGAGTTGAATCTTAGAGGAAAATTAAATTTCAGCTCAGAGGAATTGATAACATTCAACTTTAAGTAGAACTACATCAACGAATATCATTTGTTCCATGTTTTTTTGTTTTTGGTTCCGTAAGCGCGCATACGAAAAGTTCGACTCGTTTGTGATTCTGAAAGCTTTGAGCATCCAATCTGAATCGGGAAGCTTGTATTCGCCGTGTACAGTGTAAACGTTGCCAGTTCAAAATGGACCGCGCAGAAAGTGCATCAGTGTTTTGTTTTATGTAGCGCAGAAACCAAATCCGATATAATTTTGGTTCTGCGCATCCGCTGGCTCTTGTAGGGGGTAGAACTCGATCCATCCCGTCAAATATACACGAGTAATTAATGAGTAAACGCAATCATAGTAACCCATATTAATAATAGTCTTTGAGCGCTTCATAAAGATAGCATTGCAGTAAATGGACGCCGTCTTGTATCGAGCTACACATTGAAATTAATTGAAGCAATTCATACGGAAATATTTACCACGGACGATAAATCTATTCATACATCATTGAAGTTAATAGCGCATTGATCATTTAAGTCGGCAGTGAGGTCAAGCCAGTAAATTGACCCTTCACTATTCCAACTGTGAATTCCCGGAAACTGTCCGCTTTTATTGTATGTAATCCTTAACAATTGGGAATAAAAAGAAATCACAAGGGAGTTGATGACTCAACATTTAAATACCAAATTCTGGAATAAATGACTTTTGTGCTAAGCGAAATGTGTGCAGATGCATTAACGTTATACAACATGATTCGCCTTAAGGCCGGTCTTTGGTCGTTTTTCCTGTTGAAGTGATATATGATATCAAAAATGTCAACGGCTGTATACACCCGAACATAGTAATTAGGATAATTTTGTAAGACCATAAACCTCAATTTTGTAAAATTGTGTAAGTATGTGTAATGAAAACTACTCAAAATTGTGAGCGGTAGTATTGAAAATGGGGCAACTTCATTTTTAATTAATTTATGAATGAAACTTGTATATCGACTCTTCTCGAACCGACACATTGTTAACGTGTCCAAGTGTAGGTATCCTACCTATTGGATAAGAAATTAAAAAAAAATTGCTTTGAAAACTTTTGACAATGACACTGTTGATCGTACACAAAAAACGTACACAATAGTCTCTGAGTTAACTGATCTACAATTTTTCTAGCATCGTGTCGCACTTTTTTTTTTGCGAAGTTCCGAAGTATTTGCAATTTCGTTGGCAACTTGCCATCTGGAAACACCCATACCGATGAACGGTTCATGCTTTCCGGATCATGTTGATGTAAGTATCAATTTTTAGTCAACAGTAATGATTTCAAAAATACACCTCGATGACCCATTTTCGAAACGTAAGTAGTTGTTGGTATCTGCACCAATCTACAATATCGTTGTATCTGATTCGTGAGTTTTCGTTCACCAGCATTTCAGCATTTCGGGTTTTTTCTTTACTGAGTTGATCGAATCCGCGAATCTTTGTGACGTAAATTGGTGTAGTTTGACTACCAAAAAGTTTAAATAAATGAAATGAAATGAAAAAGGAAATTTTCTGCAGTGACTGCCCTTGGCGGACGTCCACTTCCTTCGTCGTCTTCAAGACTAGAAACCCTTTTAAAATCGTTGAACCATCTAAAAAGCATTTCCCTAGAAGAAACAGATTCACCTCAGTTTAACCACATTTAAAGTCATAGAGATCATGCATCACGCAAATGTTTTCGCTTAGCAAATCTTAGCAAATTAGGGGACCCCTTCTTCTTTTCGTCCGATCACAGAATAATAAAAGAATCATTGATTTTATTTTTGATGGGTTGGACTTTCGATATTTAAATACAAATCGTGCTTAAAAACATAAGATAGAGATGTGAGCATCCGAAATTTACCTATTTTGTAGTGACTCGAGATTATTATATAGCATTTTTATTCATGAACGAAATATATTGGGTAAGTTCTTTAATAAGGGTATATCTATGGATATAGAATATCTATTAGAGATTAATATTCTTATAAAATAGTGACCCTTTTATGGATCTTTCTTTTAACTATCATGTGGCTACATACTCGTACATATACGTGCCAGCTGTGCCTAATACGTGCCAGTGTATACCTCGAAGGGAACCTCCCTTCTTCCTTAACTTTTTGCTTTGATCCTTTATCAGGGATTACCCTAGGTCACCTTGTGAAGGCGTCACGAAGAACCTGATAACTTTGAAGACGCTCGAGGGAAGGGAAATCTACCTAAAACCTAACCTTTTCTCAGGTTCGTCACAGGGCGCACCTCAGTTTGAATTTCATGATGTGAATTGCCACAGATCCTGTTGTTGTGCCACGAACTTAAACATTGCAAAGGCTAACCGGGCGCTTGCACAATCTTTTTGTCGACAATTGTTAGAAACAAAATTCTGTTTGTTTCTTTGACCTAAAAGTTATTTATTCAAATAGATTTATGTAACACATTAATTAGCAGACTTTTGGTTTCCCAGCGCGTGATGTCTCTGGATCAACATAATTCGCTCCCTTCGTCGGAGGCATTGAGACTTTCGTAGTATGCTTATTTTCAAACTTACGTTTTCCCGGTGCGCGATGTCGCTCTGCGTCGAAATATTTCACCTGCATCGACGGCGGCGTTGAGAGTTTTTTAGTACCTATATCAATTTGCAAACTTACGGTTCCCGGTGCGCCATTGGGTCGACATGTTTCGCCTCTATCGACGGATGGTGGACAGCACCGCTAAGCGACGTTATAATATTAAAATAAATGTTCACTTACTATTCCCATCTCTCGTCTGTTCGCATCAACCTACGTCAAGGATCCGGGCGTGGATGTAGGTCGCGCCGCGCGGGAGATTTCGTAATTTCCTACCGGAACTCGCGGCATCACCTCGCGGCATTCGGGAGGCGCTTCAAGCTGGTTTTGTGTTGATTTTACGAGACGTTTTTATGTCGGCTTATGTCGCCGCCTCGTCCGCTTGTCACAGTCTATTTCTCGCTCCCTCACAACCCGATAGCTGTAAAAGCAAGGTATTCAGCTATCATAAAATACATATTTTCGTAGTTGGTTTCATTTATGTTTTAACTTCTGGTCAAACTTTAGGGTTAAAGCCCGATTGCAGGAAGAGACGGCTGAGTTAATCAATGTTCAAACACGTCACTTTCAGTGAACCGCATGGAGTTGACACAGCTACATTACATACCTGTCAACCATACGTTGACGTTGATTTTGATTTGGTCTCGTTTCGTGCATCGTCGATCTCCGTGTTTCGTGCACTGGGCAATAAGTCATGTCACAATTAGAACCCAAAGAAACAGCAAAGAAACTTCAGAAGAATATTTTATTGAACACTTATGAATGAAAAAAAAACAAGGTAATGGAGGTAATGGTAATTTGCGAATGACTTTGAGAATACTCGGCAATGCCGAAGATTTTCTGATTGCACGAAATCCCGCGCCTAAGATTTCCCGAAATTACCATGAATTTGATAGGATTATTGCCAATGATTTCCTTGCTATTTCCAGATTTCCTCAGATTACTCCTCCTCCACCACCACCTGATTCCTCGGACTTCCACCTAAGATTACCAGAGATTACCAAATATATGTACACCAGATTCCCTGAATGAGTGACTTCTCTAATGTGAGTGCTCATAAAGTGAAGGTTCTTCCATGTCACCTTATTCCTGCTGGGATGAAGTTTGTTGGGCTGATATGACGTTGGGTGTGGTATTAGCCATCCAAGAATTACTACTCTGTGTGAAAAATAAAATGTTATGAACACTTATCCACCCCATCGTTGGATGTTGATGACGCGGAGCGCGGACGGTTACCGCCGCAGACACGTCAGTGGTTGCCGCACACGCCAAGTTGCAGCGCGAGCCGTTACCTTCACGGCTGACTATTTGCGGCCGAGAATGCAGCTCGGCTGTGCGTCATTTGGTCTGGAACTGAACGTAACTTGCCTAGTTTGAAGCGGCTTATTGGCGTCGCCATCACTTTCCGCAGTTTATCACTCGCGTTATGTTTCTACTTCACAGAAGCGAAAAGGAAGGAGAACTGTCATAATATGCGTTTATGCGCGACTCTGTCATAGGACAAATTATACATATGCAAAACGGTCCATACATCGCCACCGCGCGATGCGTTCGCCAGGTCAGCTCCCAACCATACAAACCCTCCAAATACATCTGCCACATGTTTGCGTGAAATTTACGCTTAAATTGTGTGGGTAGTATCAGAAAATGTAGGCGCGCTTGATGGCACATCTCCTCCTTTTTTATCTGAGTTCAATTGTCATAGAGATGTAATAGTCACACTCATAGTACATATTCATAGTACAGGAATTGCCATGACAAGTTCATAGTTACCTATTCGTGCCAGCTTCACAATAATCGTTTTTAACCATAGATAAAAAAAAGAGAGGAGATATGGCATCGAGCGCGCCTACTATGGGACCCGCTGTCTCCAATTTTCCGATTTCAATAAAATCTTGTTTTTTAAAAAGGTTTTACTATTAATTATTACAAATAAATACTGAAAAAAAATGATCAAAACATTCACCCATGATAACCATGGTAAGGAAATATCATCCATGACAGTACACTGGACTCGGATTTGTCATTGCCAAATCAGCGAAACAATTGGCAAAAAAATTCGCTGGATTTTTTTTTTAACGTCCACTTAGTCTAATCATGCAAAAGGGTTTTGTCCATTTTTTAGGGTTCCGTACCCAAAGGGTAATAACGAAACCCTATTACTAAGCCTCCGCTGTCCGTCCGTCCGTCCGTCTGTCACAGGGCTGTATCTCATGAACCGTAATAGGTAGGCAGCTGAAATTTTCACAGAGTGTGTATTTATTTCGCCGCTATAACAACAAATACATAGGTAAAATAAGGGGGGCATATAAAAAACGTGATTTTTTGGTGTTGATGGTACGGAACCCTTCATGTGCGAGTCCGACTCACACTTGGCCGGTTTTTAATAAAAAAAGCAGGTAAAACAATAAATTAAAAATAATTCACGATAATCAACAATCCAAGCCGTATGCATTTCATGAAACTTATCAGTTTATTTGCAAAGACTATGCCCGCCATCTAGCAGCACAGGAGCAGGCCAGTTCCCACAAACAGCATCTGTTCACGAGTATCACGCCGGGTTTAGCCATCGCCTCTCTCAACTATATTGTAGGGAAAGAGGTGACCGGCAGTGCGATTACGCAAAATTTGAGGATGGTGCCGCGGTACGTGTAGGTGCGCCCCCGTCATTTCTAAAGCGCGATTACGAAGCCGTTTTTCATCCACCTACATCCAGCACGGACCAATCTGTGTCGACAATAGGTCAACTTTTGAGGTAGTTGACTAGACGAGCAGACGAAATATGCGTTTACCTCCCCGCATTTGACAGTTCTTTGCCGTTTCGTAATACCGATTCGACGCGAAATGTATGGAGTTGACCTAATTGCTGCGGGTAGCGCTGAGTGCCGCACCATTTGTGAATGCATCGATTTCGTAATCGCAAAAGCTGTCATATTGCTGTAAGTACAGCAACCTACACCCAATTTTGTGCTTCGTAATTGCACTGCCGAACTAAGCGTCACCGTACAACTCCAGTGGCGTAGCTAAGCCAATACAACCAATGCGGTCGTATGGGACCCCTGAATCAAGGGGTAGGTACCATTTCAAGGGAGTAAAGCTCCTATTGTATAAGAGTATAAAAGTGTAATAGTGCGTAGTAATTAAGACTATGATGGTTTATTTTTTTGCCCCCAATGCTAGTTTCCCAAAAAGGCTAGTTATTTTCATTGGGACTAATAAGGCTAGGTACACTGGTGGCAACATGAACAACTTGTGAAACATTTGCAAGGTTTAATTTTAATACTATTCGTTTTGTCATTTTTTAAATAGTTTTTTATGCTTTCTATAGACTATACTCTATTACTATAGACTCGGTGTATGGCGTTTGTTTCTTAAGGTGGGCCATCCCGCTCAACTCCCCATACAAACGGGGAAAGAAGATCACGCCCGTATTTCTTGTCAGAGATCCCAAATTTTGCTCTCAGCTTTATTTGATCGAACTAGATGTCTGATGACCATTGGCATTGTAAAATTGTGTTTGGTTTCTAAGTCATGAGGTCCGAAAGTTCGAATAACTTTAGAGGTGGATATGATACGCAATGATAAAGTAAGAACATCTTAAAAAGATTAGTCATCAGACATAGCTTATTTAAACAAGATTAATAATATTTTTGGTTTTTGTTAGATTTTTGAACGCAGCGGTCGTGGTTTACTTTTAGCTATAAGTCGTTTTATAATTAAAATTTTCGTAAATCTTACCATTGCGCATTGTCTTTTTTGTGGACATATTGCAACTTCCTCATCACGGAGCCTGTCTTTTTCTTTGAAACAGAGAAGGTCCCAGAACGCAACAGCACGGTTTTGTACCGTGCCCGCGAATGAGTTAGTCCCGCCGGGTGGCAAACACTCGGCGAATTCAAATTGACAATATCTTCTGAACTAAGAGGAACTTCACTTCTTGCATCCAGCAAATTCCCAACGGCCACAACATTTTCATCGCCGCCATGAAGCTTTCACGCGTGCGGGCGGCGCGTGAGTTATTAATACGGTGGCAACTGGGCCGATTGTATTCAAGGAATGTACCCACACTCTGACCCATAATCCTCTACTCCACGATATGCATTCCCGGACGGTGGTTTCATCGGAATGGATCGAATATTTTCGTTGAATCTAATGGACGCAGAAGCGCACAACTCGAGCTACGCAGCGTACAAACAACAAGTAACATTTCCCGCCGGCCCTTAGACGCCAATGCACCGAATATCTTGCTTACTTTTCCAGCTACTCAGCGTACAAACAACAAGTAACATTTTCCGCCGGCCCTTAGACGCCAATGCACCGAATATCTTGCTTACTTTTCCAGCTACTCAGCGTACAAACAACAAGTAACATTTCCCGCCGGCCCTTAGACGCCAATGCACCGAATATCTTGCTTACTTTTCCAGCTACTCAGCGTACAAACAACAAGTAACATTTCCCGCCGGCCCTTAGACGCCAATGCACCGAATATCTTGCTTACTTTTCCAGCTACTCAGCGTACAAACAACAAGTAACATTTCCCGCCGGCCCTTAGACGCCAATGCACCGAATATCTTGCTTACTTTTCCAGCTACTCAGCGTACAAACAACAAGTAACATTTTCCGCCGGCCCTTAGACGCCAATGCACCGAATATCTTGCTTACTTTTCCAGCTACTCAGCGTACAAACAACAAGTAACATTTCCCGCCGGCCCTTAGACGCCAATGCACCGAATATCTTGCTTACTTTTCCAGCTACTCAGCGTACAAACAACAAGTAACATTTTCCGCCGGCCCTTAGACGCCAATGCACCGAATATCTTGCTTACTTTTCCAGCTACTCAGCGTACAAACAACAAGTAACATTTTCCGCCGGCCCTTAGACGCCAATGCACCGAATATCTTGCTTACTTTTCCAGCTACTCAGCGTATAAACAACAAGTAACATTTCCCGCCGGCCCTTAGACGCCAATGCACCGAATATCTTGCTTACTTTTCCAGCTACTCAGCGTACAAACAACAAGTAACATTTTCCGCCGGCCCTTAGACGCCAATGCACCGAATATCTTGCTTACTTTTCCAGCTACTCAGCGTACAAACAACAAGTAACATTTTCCGCCGGCCCTTAGACGCCAATGCACCGAATATCTTGCTTACTTTTCCAGCTACTCAGCGTACAAATAACAAGTAACATTTCCCACCGGCCCTTAGACGCCAATGCACCGAATATCTTGATATCTTGGCGTCTTTTCTCGATCACGTGAGGTTTGTTAGGCCACTTTCATATCCTTCCTTCCCCGTGGTGATACGTCTGAGAGCCTTACCCCTAAGGCTGTATCTGCTACGCCTATCCAATACAATTGATAAAGAATAAAGCTTTACCTACGTATATACATGCCGCATCATAATCGGATAAACGTTTCACAAGTTATACGCGGACATAGAGACGGACCTGCATGGTGTATACGGGGGTTAGTAAATGGTGGATAAAGCGTGATAAAATGGGATGGGCTGAGAGCGCATAAGAGGAAAGGACTCAGGTCGCCGGCGCATGGACATACTGTGCATGTAATAATTTATAATCGTTCGGGAAGCCGTACGCGTGTCATGTGCCACACAGGCCAACCATCACCGTCGCGCGCGAATGTTCTTTCGAAATGCGTTCGTATTCCGATTTGTATTTTAAGGTGGCCCATCCCGCTCATCTCCCCATACAAAAGTGGAAAGAAGATCACGCCCATATTTCTTGTCAGAGATCCAAAATTTTGCTCAAAATAGCTTTATTTGATCGAACTAGATGTCTGATGACCATTGGCATTGTAAAATTGTGTTTGGTTTCTAAGTTATAAGGTCCGAAAGTTCAAATTTTTCGCGCGTTTTATACAATAACTTTGGAGGTGGATTACGCAATGATAAAGTAAGAACATCGTATAAATATTAGTAATTAAACATAGCTTATTTAATCAAGATTTATGATCTATTTGGATTTTGTTAGATTTTTTACTACAGCGGTCGTGGTTTACTTTTAGCTATAAGTCGTTTTGAAATTACAATTTTCGTAGATCTTACCAAATCATACACTATGCACATTGTCTTTTTTGTGGACATGTTGCATCTTGCTCATCACGGAGCCTGTCTTATTCTTTGAAACAGAGAAGGTCCCAGAGCGCAATAGCACGGCTTTGTACCGCGCCCGCGAATGAGTTAGGCCCGCCGGGTTGGGCCACCGCGCAACTCCTTTCCCATGATACAGCCAAGGGAATATAACAGTTTTTTTACTGTAACTTTATAAAATCAAGTCTGATTTGATTTGATTTCCTGATCTCAACGTGATTATAAAGTCAACGTCAAAATAGTCAAAGCCCACGGACCAGAAGGAGGACATTCAGGAAAACCTAAATACCTGAAATGTCAACGACTCCTCCAGAAATGAGAACGCTAAGTCAAATCAAAACATTTTATCGGCCGTGCCAGCTGGGAATTGAACCAATTTCACTGAATATCTCACTTGACCTGCGGTGCCGGACAGAGCTACCCACAATGCTAGTAGGTAAACAAATTCGTCATTTCAGTTTAATTTGCTATCTAACAATTAAATAATCTTCTTAATTAAGTAGCTCAGCAATGTTCTGAAGCGTAAGCGAGAAACAATTTTAGATAAGAAAATCATTACGTATTCTTGCAGTCCTAATTAATGAAACTTGACAATATTTTTTGTAACTGGTATTGTTTTAGATCTTATTTTATCTTTTACTACTGAGGTTCTCTACTCCATAGACCTAGCATTCTATGCTCTACTCCAATAAGGTAATCCCCACCCGAGCGGTCAGAAACCTTATTGCTTGATCAGAGTGGTCAGTCTGAGTTCTCACCTAAATTGGCGTTTACGGCAAACCGATCGACTGGCGTTTTCTCCAACCTCCATACAAGTTTTTACTAGATATTCTGTGGTTTTACTTCTTCAAGCTGTCAAAGTCAAACGCGGATTTCCGATTTGTATGAAAACGCGGAGTGGACGAAAACGGCAACGTCGACGTATTTACGGCAACATTGAGTAAGCTGTCAAATCAAACTCGGACTCGCAATGCGATGCATCGCATGCGGTTCACTAAAAGTGACGTGTTTGAACATCGATTAACTCGGCCGTCTCTTCGTGCAATCGGGGCTTAGACTACCGGCTCTGGGGTCGGCACAATACCTCACCAAAGTTTCATCGCAACCGGATGAATGGTTGTATTGAACGTAAAGAGAAAACATCTCTACATACAAACGTTGACTCTCCCATTATGGACGGTATTTCCAATCCCTTAGTGCATCCTCTAGGGCAGGTAATGAAGGAATATTTTCGCTAATTTTCATGCTCCATGTGTGTACGTTTTATGTCAGTCGCTTAGTCACAGTGCTGTCTAATATTTACTTATAGAAGGGTCTAACGCTAAATGATGTGTAGGTATATATGGATATATATATACTAGCCCATTAAACGGCATTCCCGAAGGAATATGATTATATGCCAGGCCACATTTGTTTGGTTCTCGGTTTTATTTTGTATTTTTCTTTGACCCCCTGTTTTATTATAATTACATTTAATTAAAACATATTTGTATTGTATTTATGAGTGATAACTTTCTTGTATTTTCATTTCACCTGATTTTTTTTTATTTGATGTTTTCAGCAGATTGATCTGCCAAAAGCCACTCTCTGACTTGAGATATATCCGTATTTATTTAAATAACACCCCATCTCGACCGAACGATCTCGACAATTGGCAACTAATCGTAGCTCCGACATCAAGCCACGTTTCAGCGTAAAGTTGTTGCAGCAATTAAACTTTCAGGCGGATGAAACATTAACGCCATGCTTGATTTATTTCCAACTCAACGTTGTGCTACAGATGTTTTTATGTTTGAATGTGTCACTGGGTTTATTCACGGCAAAAGCGATTAGAAATAAATGTATATTTGTTATTTGTATATGTGTAAATATCATTGACTCATTCATTGACCACTAACAGTTCAATATATTGACACAATTGCAGTCTTATCTATTGCAACTTCAGACGGCGGCCACTCATCCTGACAACCACCACAAAGAAACATAGTAACCTTAGGTTTTATATGATACAAACATATTAAAGTTACTAGAAAAAAACGCCTGAATATTTTGTGTACGATTTGAGACTCACTAATTCTTTTGACGGGTCAGGGGGTCCATTCACGTAAGAGTGAGTTCGAGTTCGGGAGTGAGTGAACCTAAAAATAGCTGGGAAATATATGATTATTTAAATAACGGAACCGTTATTATACTTCCAACGTATTTACGGGACAGACCAGTTTTTTACCTAACTGTAATGATGTTTAAGAATTGAGGAAACATTGACTATTTAAAAAAGTGAGTTGATATTTAGTGACAAACTCGAACTCACTCTTAACCTGAATGGACCCCCTGTAGAGGATAATGAGGTGATTTGAGTTGACTGTTTCCTCAGTCAAATTAAGAAATACTTTTCTGAAAATAAATCAACCGAGAGCTACGTACGTTTTTGTTGTTTTGATAAATTAACTTATTTCCGTGATATACGCCTTTTTGTAATTCTATACAAATCTTTAGTCGCTTGTTAAACAGTATATCACGGAAATGCTTCAACGAAATTGTACCTAAATACCGGGTATTTAGGTACAATATTTTAGAATTATATTCTTTGTATATTTTTTAATGTAATAAACACAATAAATATTTTGTTTCTTTCAATAAAAGGCACCTACAACCGACAAAAGAAGTTCGCTGGAACCTCTGTACCACCTTTAAACCACAGACCTACCTAGCATGCGCGCGCAAGTAGGAAAACAGATGTGGCAAAGTTCAGTGCACTTCACACAAGCGAAATGTAAAGTGGGCGAAAATTACACAGCCCGCAACCACGAGAAATTGTAATTTCGTATAGTAGATAAGTTCAATTCGTTAAGAATTCCAGCAGTTCCATGGAGCGGATTCCACACAAAATTGTAGGTCTCCTTCCTTGCTTACTAGGTGGCAGGACGAATGGGGCATTCGTCCTGACACAATGAGATCGCCAGAGACAATGACAATCGTCCGTGTTTTCCATTAGTTTAATGTAGCCGAGCAATATGTGTGACGTCTTGTAATAGACAAATATCATGACAATTATAAGTTGTATTTAGGACACATTAATTTGGGAAAGAAAACTGTACTACTTGCTAATTACGAAAAAGTATCATGACGGTGAAAATTTCCAGATTTCTAAATCTTTGGTATTTGCCCATCCATGTCTCTAACTTAGTTTATTAGGTTATCTTAACGTTTACAAAATAATAAAAAAACTAATTGCAACAAAATGTCATTTATTTAGCAAGTTAAAAAAAAGATTAGATATTTTTGGGAAAAATGCGGACCGCCACGCTAACCTTTGTCAATTAAAATATTTCGCTGATTTTTTATATTCAGTAAATATGTTTTTAATGAATTTTATACTTTATCAATAAACCTAATAAATTAGCTCTTGAGATTCCCGAACTCAATTTAGAATTGTAAATCACGAGTGAATGGACATCGGAGTCATTGTGCCACTTGAGATTTTTCCTCCATGGCCGAATAAAAATAAGACACTTGAGCGATTTCACAAATGTTTCACTGGTCAGAGTTTCGGTAGCGTATCACTTATTTATGAGCAATAACATTCTTAATAAAACGGTTATGTATACAACGCGTGCTGTTTGTGAGTTTAATTGCTCCTATCTTATCCCTCCTCCTCACTTAAGGATGTTCCGACCCATACAATGTTTTTTTTACACAGAACGCAAAAAGTATTGCACTTTAAGGCACGAATTCGTCAAAAATATTAAATATAGCCATAGCAGTTGCAGCGAAAACATATTCACAATTTCAGGTTTAATGGTTTCGTTGTAATTGCCGATTAGAAGTTTTACACCGTTAGATGGCGCTGTTACATAAAAATAGTATTTAAATAAATTGTAAAAAAACCAATAATCCTGAAATTGTGAAATTGTTTTCGCTGCAAGTAATATGACTATATTACAATTTTATTATTAATTCTTGGCTTAAAGTGCAATACTTTTTGCGTTATGTGTGCAAACAACTTTATATGT
The DNA here is from genome assembly GCA_946894095.1 of Incurvaria masculella. Taxonomy (NCBI): domain Eukaryota; kingdom Metazoa; phylum Arthropoda; class Insecta; order Lepidoptera; family Incurvariidae; genus Incurvaria; species Incurvaria masculella. The sequence goes on from OX335646.2 coordinate 22,101,425, forward strand.
GTCGGAACAGCCTTAAGGCGCTAGGACTAGCCAACTACTCACGCCATACAAATACTCCTCTTAACAAATGTAATAATATGTAGTGAAAAGCTTTAGCAAACCCAAATAGAACTCCAGACTGATAATGGATTGTTAATATTTTTTGATTCCATCATTTATTGAAATAATAATAAATAATAAAAAAGTTTATTTTTCTCATTAGAAATCTAAAAGTAATTCGATTTCTATATAAGGGCAAAAACTGCATATATGCATAAACAAAAAAATCCATTTGCTTTTAGATTTCTACATTTAGTCAAAAAAGTTCGGAAATGGACACAGTTTCCGCAATTAATTTTGTATAGAAAAAGGAAAATAGGTCTATTCCTAAACAAGGAATCATATATTGTAAGAATGACACTTCTAATCGTCAGACTTAGTTAGTTAACTTGGGGTGCCTCGTCTAACTTTGCGATTTGGCTAGTACCAGGGCCTTAAGGGGGTGTGTGCGTCAAAGTAGATGGCGCCACAGTCGTTCGTAGTTATTTCTGCTATAACTCCTTAAACATGGACAAACTATAACTGTAGCGGCGAGCACATTATTCGGTTATGTATATTTAATCTCATTAAACAATTACAAAAATAAGCTGGAATCGCGTAGATTATTCTGAGGATGTGTCGAGTTGCCATTTACAATTAGAAATTTATGCACTTTGTCATGTAATGCTCTTACCGATGATAGCCTTTTTGCAAAGTTGTGTATGCGATTAAATACATAACTTCGTAGTGTGCTCACTTATATAGTTATGGCTAGTAACTTCCTATTTTTGGGGAGTTATAGCAGAAATAACGACCAACTACTGTGGCGCCATCTACATGAACATACGATAACGACCTTGTAAACAGGAAAATGGCAATATTGACTCAGCGCTGTATAATGCAAAGATTCAAATATTTTATTCAGCGATTTTTTATTGTACACTTTTTTATCACTTCGTCAAATGGCATTCGGTCAGTCGCAATTAGGGAATGCAATCCCGACTCGAGATTGCAAATTCGAGATCCCGCGGGATTAGAAATATCAATCTCGCGGGATCCCGGAATTTTCGGGATCCCGTCTAGTTTTGGAGGTTAACTAAAATAAAAACTCGAAAGAAAATAAAAACCTTTATTCTTTATTCTTACCAACTAAATAATTATCAGGTTTTAAGGAAATTAACATAGGTAGATTAGGTGATCAAAACAATAAGCATATTTCAAGGGAATTAGGAAGTAGTTACCTACGAGTGATTTTGAAAATGAAAAAATAATCACTACAACTGCACACCTAAAACAATCACGAACGTAAACAAACAAATGACTGCCTCACCGCGCGCATATACTTCTTTCTCACTTACTCGACACAGTTATATATTATCTGTCCCACTCGTCACCTGTCGCTAATATTTGGAATTAGTCGGAATTGTTTTCTAACGCCTGTTTGGTTGGCGTTCCTGCCGCTCGCGGCTGTCAGTCAGCGCCAGCGCCGCTTGCGCCCCGAGTGGACGTGTGTGTGTAGCGTCGCTGACCACTGCCACCCAATCCCGTCAATCTCGAACGGGATCTCGTCATATGATGCGTCGGGATTGATCCCGAAAAATTACACGAGATCTCGCGAGATCGGGATTCCGCGGGATCGGGATTGCATTCCCTAGTCGCAATATTGTTTGCGAAATATTGGAGCGAGGAATACTGAACATGTAATGTAAACAATCATGTAAGCATTAGTATTAGATATGACTAGAATAAAATAACTCGATTAATGATTTCGGTTTCCATATTTTTCTATTGAGCCTATATACAGGCTGTGTAACTAATTAAAATCAATAAATGAGACATAGACTCATAATACTAGCTATTCCAGAAATGTTCATGAAAATCTTTAACAATACCATTCTACTTTGCATCTACATTGCGTATTGATTCCTGAAGAAAGCTGTTAAACATTGAATTATAGTTATCTGGAAAGAGTTATAAGAAAACGATTTGTTTAAATCCCGCGTGTTTATGGTCATAAACAAACTTATTTTTTTACTATATCAATATTTAGTTCATTGATATATGTTTGTCCCATGCCTAGAGCCTTACTAAAAAACTTTCACAGTTACCATTTCATTTCTTAGAAAGTGTCGTTTGTAATATCATATCACAGATTGGGAACTGCTACGTATATGTTCACATAAACGCTTAATTGGCTGCGAAAATATCTATCGGAACTTTCATGGATATAAACTTAGTTTTAGTTTAACTAATTTATTTGCAAACCGAAACGGCTTCCCGGTGTGCGAACTAGTGCTAGGTTACCATGTTTCGCCTGCGTCACAGATGAATTAATAGACCTCCGTTGACCTTTGCAAATAAACAGTGTACAGCAACGGTGTGAAAACCTAAGAACGTATGCACATTCCGACTGAGAAATTAATTGTACTCATGCAAAAATTAAAGAGTATTGACTTATCATAAAATATGACAAATCCGAGTGCAGTGTACTGTCTATGGATGATGAATAAACAATAAACAATTACGAGTTAGAACAATGAATCTACGTAACAGGGTTTTCATAGATATAATTTTGCTAATAGTTCTAGATAGCTCAGTTGTAGAGCATTAAGTTATGCACGTCGTAATACATAAATACAATACGACTACTAACATTACTATAGGTGTCACGTTCACATATGTAAGCAGATGTCGTGACCATAGAACATACAACATAAGATAACAGTACCAAAATACAGAGGCATGCATATAGTCGTATATAATTCGTATATAAGTCGTATAGGTAGGTATCTGAAAAGTATAATTGTTTATTGTTTATTCATCATCCATATGCAGTACACTGCACTCGGATTTGTCATATTTTATCATTAGCCAGTTCAGCAATCCCAGCGAAGAAGAACTGGCAAGAAACTCCGCCGCAAATTTTTAGGGTTCCGTACCCAAAGGGTGCCAACTAAGCCTCCGCTCTCCGATCGTCCGTAGGCAGCTGATGAGTGTGTATGTAAAATTAAAAAATAATAAAATATACGTTATCTTGTAGGACGCTGAAATTATTACAGTGTGTGTTTTTATTTTGCCGCTATAACAACAAATAGGTAACATTAAAAAATCCTGCTCCTCTTACGCGCGGTAAGCCGTCAAACTAAATATTATGATTAAAAAAATTTTTTTACAAAATACGAGATTTTTTTGTATTAAATCTTGTACGATTGTACAGAGAGGTCGACTCGCACTTGGCCGGTTTTTTCAACACCCTCTTACGCCCGGTTCCACCACCTCCAGTTACAAAAATCCCAAAGTTATCTTTCGGTTACATCATACAAAAATGCAATGTTACTGAAAGTTAACTATCGGATTTCAGGTAGCTGGAGGTGGTGAAATCAGGGGTTAGTCTAACTTTACAAAACCGCTTGCCACTGATTACATAATATACGAGTATACAAGCTATATCTTTACTTCAAGCCTAGCACCTAGCCTTCCTTTAATTATGTAAACAGCATCGATAATTTTCCTGCGAATTCGGTAATTGATACTTAACCTTTACGCCTTCATTAAATCTCCTAACCTTTCATTAAAAAGTTACTATAACTTTCATGTATATATCTACAGCTAACCACATCGATAATGTTCATCCGACCTCCGCTAATACCCGGGAAATACACACCATCACTGAATTAGAAATGGGTTGGATGTGCCTTGATTCAATATCGTGCTCGTGTCGCCGTCTGTAAATATTTAACTGCATACACAGAAGTAAAAATGCGAACGCCTATATACATTTTTTCTTGTAACCTGCACACAGAAAGTAATGGACGCGGGGACTAATTAATTATTAATATTAGCTAAATCTACCCGTATACCCATGTTATGGCCTTTATATATACTATATAATTGTCACAATTTCAGGTTTATATCGTTAGGTTGAGTTATAAAAGAATATTTTAAGAAACTTTGTATGGGTCGGACACGTTCGGAATCCCGTTAAAAAAAAAATTGCAACGTAACATGGATGGCTAATACCACACAACTACCGTTGTGATATTAGCCCAATACACCACATTCCCGAAGGAATTAGGTGCCATTATAGGACCTTCCCTGTATGAGCATAGCTACATTGAACTGGATGGAAAAAACGGCAGATAAGGAAGGTCCTGGCATGGCACCTAATAACCATGTGGAGTGTAAGGCTAATTAATATCTGACGTTCAGTTTGGTATTAGCCACCCATGTCCAGTTACATAAAAAAAGTCCGCTAGACTTCGTGAATTGCAAGAACTAAACGCATTCCCAGCCTAAATTCAGTGTATTTATTGATGTTTCCAGCTGTACGCCGACCTGGACAGCGGCGAGGGCGAGCCGCTCCCGGCGGGCGGCGCGGCGGAGGAGCGCGCGCGCGCCGCCGGCCGCGCCTTCAGCGACCGCCTCGACAGCATCACGGTGCTCGACGACGCCGAGTCCGACGCCGAGACCGACGCGGACGACGACGACGAGGACATGTACGAGGAGATCGGCGAGGAGAGCGGCTCCTACCAGGACTACGACGCCAGGGAGAAGGTGGGCCTCTAGCGTTGTCGAGCATCTCTTACTGTTATTTCGTCGGGCAGCTCTTTCTAAAGTCTGGCAGCGTGAGCCGGTAGTCTAAGTTGTCACCTAAATTGGCGTTACGGCAAACCGATCGACTGGCGTTTTCAAATGTATGGAGAAATTGAAGAGCGCGCGCAGCGGGCGTTAAGCGAACTAACATTTGCGAGTCCGAGCTTGATTTGACAGCTTACTCAACGTTGCCGTAAATACGTCGACGTTGCCGTTTACGTCCACTCCGCGTTTTCATACAAATCGGAAATCCGCGTTTGACTTTGACAGCTTGAAGAAGTAAAACCACAGAATATCTAGTAAAAACTTGTATGGAGTTTGGAGAAAACGCCAGTCGATCGGTTTGCCGTAAACGCCAGTTTAGGTGAGAACTCAGACTGACCACTTAGAGCGCTGTCAAAGTCAAACGCGGACTTCCGATTTGTATGAAAACGCGGAGTGGACGTAAACGGCAACGTCGACGTATTTACGGCAACGTTGAGTAAGCTGTCAAATCAAGCTCGGACTCGCCAATGTTAGTTCGCGCGCGCTGTTCAATTTCTCCATACATTTGCAAACGCCAGTCGATCGGTTTGCCGTAAACGCCAATTTAGGTGACAACTGGGACTACAGGCTCTGAACTGAGTTTGAGTAAGAGGATGAACGATGCTCAGGGATTGCCAAGGTCTTACACTCAGAGAACAGAGAGATAGGCCATGCTCTGAAAGGAACGAACATTTATTTTTATTTATTTATTTTCACGTAGATACGAGGGAGCATGAGGATCATGAAGAATGCGATATAACATAAACAGAATGTGACAGCCCCTTCGATATCTAATTGGAAGCCAGTTCAGTCTAGCTCGGTATTCTGAAATATGGTCAAACTTGCGTAAACCATAAATATAACGAATTCACACATTTTGTAGTCGTTCCAGTTTATCTAGCATGTCGTGCGAGACGTCCAAGTAACATGTGTCGGCATAATCAAGCAATGGGAGAAGTAGAGATTGTGCAAGTATTATCTTTGTCTGGATATGCAGGAAATAAACGGATAAAAAGTTTGCGGCTGATATCCCTTTCCTGGGGTTTCCAGGACAGTCGATCATCTTACAGAATACCCAAGTTTTTTGTAATATTTATGAAAGTAATGCTGATAGGCATTCTTATGAACAATTTCGCACATACGAAAATAAATAGTGAGATGATAGTGAGTGAAAAATGTACCTTGGAAAACGCCTTGTGAAACGCCACAGTAAGTTCAAATAAGTCCAAATAGAATTTCAAACCGTTTTTTAGGGTTCCGTACCCAAAGGGTTAAAACGGAACCCTATTACTAAGCCTCCGCTGCCCGTCCGTCCGTCCGTCCGTCCGTCCGTCACAGTCACAGAGGATGGAGGTAGAGGTCACAGGGCTGTATCTCATGAACCGTAACAGGTAGGCAGCTGAAAGCTGTGAGGCACAGAGTGTGTATTTATTTTGCCGCTATAACAACAAATAGGTAACATTTAAAAATAATAAGAATTAAAGGGTGTCCCTATACAAAAAAAACAGTTTTTTTTTTTGTTAAATCTTGTTCGATGGTACGGAACCCTTCGTGTGCGAGCCCGACTCGCACTTGGCCGGTTTTTTTTTTGGATTGCATATTTTTTTAAGTATGGTTTAAAATGAACGATCGTTTACATTATGAAAACGTGATTAAAGATTAGAAACGTGATTAAAGATTAGAAACGTGATTAAAGATTACAAAAAACTACATTTATGCATAAACAAATAATTCCTTTGCCATTTCAATTTCGACCTTTAGTCAAAAAGTTCAGAATAGGACATCTTTCATATATTATTTTTATTGGAACCAAAAGTACACAAACATAGGTTGATCGCTAGAAGATAAATCATATATTGTAATACTGCCATTGCGTATTTACTAACTTATCTTAATTGACACTTAAAGGGTCTTTATTAATAACGAACCGATTTTATTGTACTGATATTGATTGCAAGATGGTAAGAAAGGCTTAAGAAGGGCCCCTCGCTTATGTCCCAAATAAGCTAATCAGCAGATGGTGACGGATGCTCTTAGGGCCTTGTTCACCTACTGCTAATAAAAAGGCCATTAGCCTGATTTTCTCCATGTGCTGATTTATTTTAATCTACACTTTGGACCTTTATTACCAAAGTGCTGATATATTGTACAGGTATCGATTACGAGATGGTAAGAAAAACCCTTTAATGCGAGGATTAAGCTAATCAATACTTGGTACAAGAGACCCTTAGCCAGTTTACTTGGCTGCCTCGTCAAATTTCACGTTTTGGCTAGTACCCGTGCCTTCATTGAACTCAATTAAAAAATATAAAATAGCAGTAATCAAGGGTAAACACGAATAAATGCCTAAATCAAAATTTCAAAAATAAAACTTCTGACATTATAACTAGCTACTTTTGAAACGTTTACAAATAATTTAATGAGGGTTGTAAAATAACAATTCTCAAATAGGTCAAAATTAAATAAATAGAATCACTACAATGTGACGAATTCGTACAAGAGTCATTGCTTTGTTACCAATAGAATTGAACATATATTGAAGTAAAGTTATTTTCATAATTACCCAGAATCAGCACAATAGTCATCGAGCGGTTACCGACTCGTCGTCGTCAGAAATATACGCTTTGTCACATGTGGTTATTTGTTTTGATATTATTGTAATATGAAAATATAAGAATATGTAATGTTTTGCTTCAATGATTGCTGTCTTGAGTTTTTTTAAATAATTTTAGAAATGTATTAATCAGCCGATTAATTCCGATTGTAACATATCATTTTAATTAAACAATTTAGAAATATAATTAAACATATGACCTTGGTGCGATGGTGACAAAATCTACCACAAATTTTTGGACACTTCGACTAATAAGAGAATTTATTACTATGATGACCAACTTGATATTACACGGTTTATAAAAGCGAAGGCAGGAATTTTAGGAATTTGAACCCTAACGTTGTAAAACGACCATTAAAACAATTATCCTTGGTTCAATATGTTTAATTATAGAGACAGATTAATATTACCACTATCTCTAATATCTTATATCTTCCAAAATACAATGTTTGCTTTAAATGAACGCAGATCATCACCGCGCTGCATATTTTGAATTATTTCTGGGTCGTCGCACCTAAAAACCGAGATATACCTACATCTGATCATTCTGAGAGAGTTTATCATTCATAGAGATCGAGAATAACTCCGCAGTGATGACCTGCCGGCTCGTGTTGACTTAGTACTTAGCTGAGCACGGTTCGGTCCCACCAGGTGACGGCGCTGCTGCAGGCGCAGGAGGCGGCCCGGTCCGGCGCCGGCGCGGTCACCCGTCCGTCGGACGACGCGCTCGGCGTGGTGCTGAGCGCACGCCCGCCGGACCTGCCGCGCTACACCTCCAAGATGAGCGAGCTGCGCCGCATCATGCAGCGGGCGCCGCCCGCCGACGCCGACGCACCACCCGCCGCCCGTGAGTGCCTCTAGTCCACCAATCCAATGTTTATTAGCCAATATTTTCCAAACTAAATGATGTATTAATAAATGGAAAACATACAGTCCTAGATTCCTATAATACATTTTAAATTAAAAATATTCAAAAATCTAGTATAACATTAAGATCATGGAAACAGTTATCGTCCGTAGTATGGCGAATTGATAGGGTCACGCTGAGCTGTAGACGCGAGGTCTACAGCTCAGAGAGCCACTAGTATTGTATGTAATATGGACGGCTAATCCTAAAACTACCGTCATAATACTTGTCCAACACACCGCATTACCGAAGGAATTAGGTGCCATGCCAGGACCTTCCCTTTATGAAGCACGGCTACATCGAAGTAGATGAAAAACATGGACTATTTTGGCAATGTCGTTTCGACCATATCTTCATTCAATGTGATGGCACCAACCCAGGGGGATGGAGTTGTTCGCGTCCGTGGCTGCTAATATGCACTTTGAAATGCCACACGTGTCTCCTGGGTAGTGCCAAACGAACAACAACTACGTGGTAGACAGGTCCTCCACCATGTCGTCCGGGTGAGTACCACAGGGTGTCGGTGCAATCACTCCTGATGCAGCTCGCTGCACTTGGAGGTCAGCTGCCACTTAGCCGGTGTGGTGGACTTGCGTAGAGGATCGACAGCTTGGAGTCGTGGATGCTGTACACACTCTTCCTTTGAAGCCAATGTGCTGTCCGGGAGTCGCGGAGATCAGGGAGACCCAGAGAAACAGGGTATCGCAGCCTGCCCGCCGAGACTAGCATAGCACTAGTCACGTTAGTAGGGGGCCCGAACCTCACATCAACCACTGTGAGGAGGCTGCCCCGGGCCAACCGGCGAATAGTCTGTAGATGGACTCAGCGGTCCGTGTGGTACACGGTGGGGATACCGCTGTTTTCCTGACGCAGAGGTCTGGGGGCCCTTCCGTGCTCCGCGGCTGCCGTACCGTAGATGGCATAACCGCCTCTCTGAATTGTTCTTTCCTCTATGCCTCTTGAAACAAAAAAAAAAACGTTTTAAAAACCCATGGCACAAAAATCAAAAAGAAAACGTTCCACTGCGGTTTTTAATAAACCCCCCAAAACTTCCTCCCCTTTTCGTGTTGACCTCGCTAACATTCGAGGTCTGCGCTCAAATTTTGTTGCCGTCTCACATCATTTAGAGTCGGCAAAACCCCACCTCCTATTTTTGACGGAGACTCAAATCTGCCAACCTGCAGACTCATCCGATCTCACTGTCCCTGGGTATTCTCTTTACGATCGCTTTATGCCCAAGAGTGGTGTTTGCTTGTATGGTCGATCTGATGTCTCCGTCAAAAGACTTAGCCATATTGAAGACTCCCGATTCCCCGTGATATGGGTCCGTGTGAATCTTACCCACGTGATGAGAATTTATACTGGCCTGTATCGCTCTCCCAACCTCGGTGTCAACGAAACCTCTGCACTCTTCGAGTACCTCAGCAGAGCGACGGACAAACTGCTCGAAGAGCTTCCTACGGCCGAAATCGTGATGGTTGGCGACTTCAACGCCAAACATAAGGAGTGGCTTGGCTCCACCGTCACCGATCACCCCGGTAGGGAAGCTTACAACTTGGCCATAGCTCATGGATTGTCGCAGTTGGTTTCGGGGTATACCCGCATTCCCGACAATCCTGCGCATAAGCCTAGCTTGCTGGACCTTGTGCTGACCTCTGAACCGGCAGGATATAAGGTAAATGTGAAAGCGCCACTTGGAGGCTCTGATCACTGCCTGGTATCCTGTACAGTGCCATCGCTGTCTCTCGCGACTGGACGTGAGCCCAGTACACGCAAAGTATGGCACTACAAGTCAGCACGATGGGAAGAATTCCGTTCTTTCCTTGGAACCTTCCCTTGGCAGGAGGTCTGCTTTGCCACTTCGGACCCATCGAGGTGCGCCGAGTCTATTGCGGAGCTGTTACAACAGGGTATGGATTACTTTATTCCATCCTCTGTTGTACCAGTGGGTGGCAATAACAAGCCCTGGTTCAATCGCTAATGTCGTCTCGCGGTTGAAGCCAAAAACCAGGCCTATAGACAATGGTTGCTGGACCGAACCGTTGTGGCAAGGCGTGCCCTCAATACCTCCTCCAAGTCTTGCAAGCGAACGCTGACTATGACCAAGTTTAAGCACGACCATAAAATTGGCGAGAGACTAGTGCGCTGCCCGTCAGGCAGCCGTGCATTCTGGTCTCTCGCCAATTCGATCCGTCGTAACTTCTGCCGCTCTACTACACCTCCCCTGGAACGATCTGATGGATCACTCGCTATCCTCGCGAAGGAGAAGGCGAATATTTTTGCTCGTCTTTTCGCGTCTAACTCCACGTTGGATGACCACAGTGCAGCCCCTCCCTCGATATCACACTGTGGGTTTTCGATGAAGGAGCCGAGGATGCACCCTAGACTGGTATTCAAATGTTTGAGGACGTTAGATACTTCGAAGAGTAGTGGTCCTGACGGCATTCCAGGCATTGTGCTCAAGAAGTGTGCCCCTGAGCTGACACCGATAATCACCCGTCTCTTCCGTCTCTCCTTTACCCGGGGTATCGTTCCCTCTTGCTGGAAGAGAGCCTCGGTCCAACCGGTACCAAAAAAGGGCGATCCAGCGAGCCCCTCCAACTATCGACCCATCGCGATAACTTCTCTTCTGTGTAAAGTTATGGAGCGCCTTATCAACTCTCAGCTCCTAGCGTACTTAGAAGCGAGTAAACTCCTGGATGACGTTACGCATATATGGGCCGAAAGACTGGACAACTTTGGGGAGTCGCTGGCAGTGGCATTGGACATCTCCAAAGCCTTTGACCGTGTTTGGCACCGGGGCCTACTAGGCAAGCTCCCGTCCTTCGGCATTCCCCCCAAGCTTTGCTCATGGATCGCCAGCTTTCTGTCGGGCCGCTCCTTTTACGTTGCCATCGATGGTGCGAATTCGGACGACTTCCCGATTGGGGCTGGTGTACCACAGGGCTCAGTGCTGTCACCAACGCTATTTTTAATCTTCATTAACGATTTACTGTCCCTCGGCATGATACACAGTTACACTGATGACAGCACCGAGCATGAGGGGTATGTCAGGGATTGGAGGAGCAGAGATGCACAGCCCATCGAGGCGCAACGTTCTGTGGTAAATAAGGTAGATGCTGTTCTCGATAAAGTAGCCAACTGGGGCCAGGAGAACCTTGTCGCCTTCAACGTTCGCAAGACCCAATGCTGTGTTTTCTCTGCCAAGGTAGAACCCTTTCCGCTCCTCTCAAGTTTCCAAGGCAACGTAGTAACTGTCTCGGATCACCTGGACCTACTGGGCTGCAACATCTCCAAAGACGTGGGTTTTCGGCGTTTCATTGAAGCCAAGGCCAAAATTGCATCGCAGAAACTGGGGATCCTATACCGTTGCAGAAAGTTCTTTTCACCGGTACAATTACTTCTTCTTTATAAATCACAGATAAGGCCGGTGATAGAATACTGTAGCCATATATGGGAAGGCAGTCCCCAGTACCTGCTGGCGTCCTTGGACTCAATTCAGCGCCGAGCGGTCCGTCTAGTTGGGGACCCACAAATCACCGCTGGCTTGGAGTCACTGAGCCACAGACGGTTTGTGGGGTCGCTCAGTCTGTTCTACAGGTACTACCATGGACGTTACTCTGTGGAACTTGCATCCCTCATTCCTCCCCATCCTACGTATATCCGGAGCACCCGCCGCAGAGAATCAGAGCACCCCCTTGTGGTTGACATTAGGCTTTTGAGAACGAGCCGTTTCTCAAACTCTTTTCTCTGCCGCACCGCCAGGATATGGAACTGTCTACCGGCGGATGCCTTTCCTCATACCTATAACCTGGGAGTCTTCAAACGTAATTTGAATAAGCTCGATAGCCCAGCCATAGTCCGCAAATCCGCTGGCATGGCGCCTCGCTGAGCGTGGTTTCGCGAGGCGAGGTGTTTTTGGCTTTTCTGAGCACCTTTGGTCCTCAGCACAGCCACCCATACCGGTTTTTCATAAAAAAAAAAACCCGGGCGGGCGTAATACTACCACCTCGTAAGGGAAAAGAACCTTCAGTTTTTTATGGATTACGAACCGTGGCACCGCTCGCATTCGTGGCGAAATGCACTTATCCAAGCGACTAGATATAATGTCGCTAATTATAAACAAATTCTGTAACCGAAACTATTGACTGGTGCAATAACACAGAATGCGTTATTATTCTCAAAATCCATGAGCTCGATTCCTAGCTAAAAAAATATTTTTGTTTTAATCTAATAATCCACATTTAGTTTTTATCAAAATTGGCCCCATGTCTCATTTCAACGTTTCTCGCTATTTCTTATAGTTTCGGATTTGGCCTTGAAAATTTCACCGTTATATTCCAATGAGGGTTCTTGTGATGCAGCGGACGCAGACGCTGCAGCGCCCGGCGAGCAGCGCTCGAAGCGCAGCGCGCGCGTGGAGCCACCCCCGGAGGAGGCCGCGGACGAGTTTGCGGCACCGCGCCTCTACTCCGTCAAGAGCGGCGACAGGTATGCACTAACCAAGTATTATTACATATTCTTTGCTAACCAGCAGGCGTATTCCTGCAATTCCGTAAATAGGAATCAGGAATGCTGAGTCTAGAAACCCGCTTTTATATTTTCAAAACGTTTTTTTTCGACGGAAAACCTTGATTAAACTGAAATACTGTGCTCCGGAATCTTTTCGTCAAGAACTAGTTTCTAGACTTCTTGATTCCTGATGACGAAATTCCAGGAATAGGCCTGCTGTAGGCTTGGATTTTCTTGCTTAGGAAACATCAATTTTTCAGTCGAAAAAAGAGCACTGGAACCCAATTCACCAGCACCGGAATTCAATGATTCAAGGTTTTCCGTCGAGACGATAGCTTTGACAGCCGATATAAAAGCGCTTTTCTCGACGGAAAAAAACCTGAGCGACCACGGATTTTCAAGAGGAGGCCTACAGAGTGAAGCACATCAAAGGTCATTCACCATCGGCAATCACATGCCGCTTGAGATTACATTCCTTTTTCCGTTATGAGTCGGTCACCTAAGGTTTAACACAAGCACTAAATCTGTTAATTTCCTTTGATATAAAAAAATACTTGAAAAGCTCGTTAAACAGCTGACTAATATTCATTTCTCAAGATTTTATAGGTAATTAATTGAATTTATATGTTTCCAGTTTTATGCACATAGAAGTAAAATGCGAGTTGGTTGGTAGGTATACCTAATCCTCTTAGTTAGAGTAAAATGGAAGAATCCTTCCCCCGAAAATATTTTAGATTACTTGCTCTGATCTAATGAAGTAAATACTGACTAACCCTTAATGAAGGAGCGCTCCAATCGTGAAATAAGATCAAAGTTTATTTTCAAGAAAGCTAATAGGTAAGCCGAGCCGTTGAACAAATACCTGGAGCGTGATTAGCAACCTACCTTACCCCTCTCCGCATCAAATATGTAGGTTTCCATATCACAAAGACACAATATTTCAGCGTGATCACGTGTCACCGGCAAAAGGCTAACGTAATTAAATTTCCTTCTAATTAACCCTTTTGATGCCGAAACATGTCTCGGAAAAACGATCCGGGAGCACGAACCGGTATGCGACATTAAGATGGCTGCAGACTGAACACAATACACGGCGTCTAGTTTACATATTTACCGCCATTTTCGAATAAAGAACATATTTAAATTTACAGATACATTTTTAAATTTAGAAGCTTAAAAGTTTGGTAATATTTGGAGATTAGAGAAACTCAAAGTTTCAAAGTTGTCGAGTTGCGTACGAACATGAATGTCTCTAAGTCCCAACCGTCGAGGAGCTGTCCGTCGAATGCTGGTATGTAACATTTCAGCGTTTGTCAGCCTCAACGACAAATCTCGTGAAGAAAGTAGCATCATTAGGTATGTCAGGGACAACAATTGAAAAGATCCTGCATGAAGTGCTTGGTGTGAGAAATCTGGTCTCTCGTTGAATTCCGCGTTCGATTCTTATTTTATATATATTGTTTTTTATGCAACCTGACATGGATGGCTAATACCACACAACTACCGTTATGATATTAGCCCAATACACCACATATTCAGTCCCATTCAGATCAATAAATCATTTATGATTTTAATTTAATTTCATTCCTGATTACGCGATTTGTGATACGCTAGAATTTATATTGTATTGTTACGCGGGTAGGGTGCAGATTAGAGAAGAAAACACCAATACTCAACACTCTTCCTTTATTTCAAATAATTCACAAGCAAACTCACAAATACAATTTCACACTAGGTTAATTCAAACACTAATTTACAAACTATATCACTCACTTCACTTATTCACTTCAGAGCTAGTTCACTGCACTTCTATATCGCTTGTTGTCGCTCACTTCGCTTCCAAAAATAGACTGCCGCCCTCAGCGCCTTGGGCGCCTTTTATATCGGTGGAGCTTCTTTCCAGAACACTCCACCGATTTCTAGGCGCCCATGTAGGGCAGCAGTCGAGAACAATCTCCCTCGAGACATTACTAGAATGTCCGAGATTTGTTTCTGAAGTCAGCTGGACGAGGCGTCACTTTATATGGGACGACAGTGATGCGATAGCCTGCGCAATGCAATAAGACAAGTAGCGCCATCTACTGAAATTCGAAGGAACCATTTGGCGCACTTTGGTAGTGTATCAGCGCTATGTCTTCGCAGCGGGGCGCGCTCGTAACACTGCCTCCTCCTTAGTTATGCTCGTCTCGAGCATAATTGTCTCCGTGGTATCGGGCCAGACGATCTACGTGCACAATCTTTTCCCGACATCTATCATTCCGGCGGATACGATATGTCACGTCATTGATTTTAGTCACCACTCTATATGGGCCTTCCCATTTTGGTTGCAGTTTGGGACTTTTTCCTTTTTTTCGTAATGGATTATGTAGCCAAACTAAAGATCCTTCTTCAAATACATTTCCATTAGCTTTGCGGTCGTAACGTGTTTTCATCCGCTCGCTTGCTCGTAGACCAGCCTCTCTGACACGTTTATAAACAGTGTCCATTTTTCCTCGCAGATCTGACACATACTCTGTTACACAATGGGATGCCTCTGGTGGAATTCCTGTCAGAAGGTCAGCTGGTAGTCTGAGTTCGTGTCCAAAATTTATGTAGGCTGGAGTTTCATCTACGCTTTCATGCACAGCGGTTCGGTATGACAGCAGAAACAGCGGAATATACTGGTCCCAATCCTTTTGATGGTCTTCTACCAATTTGGCCAAGTGTCTTTCCAATGTCTGATTAAATCGTTCCACCATGCCATCTGACTGTGGGTGGTATGGGGTTGTCCTGGTCTTATGGATTCCCATTATTCGACATGTCTCCTGAAACACTCGGGATTCGAAGTTTCTGCCTTGATCAGTGTGTATCTCGAGAGGTACTCCATAGCGACAGAAAACTTCGTGGACCAATTTCTGTGCAACCGTGATCGCCTCTTGGTTTGGTATGGCAAATACCTCAGGCCACTTAGTGAAATAATCCATTACAACCATAAAGTAACGGTTGCCGTCATTTGTCGGAGGAAAAGGGCCAGCCACATCAAGAGCAATTCTCTCCCACGGAGCTCCAACATTGTACAATTTTAAAGTTCCCTTGCTCCGTGTATGAGGCCCTTTAACAGCGCTACAGATCGTGCATTTACGGCACCAATCTTCTACATCATCGCGACAATTTATCCAGTAGAACCGTTGTCGTATCTTCAGGAGAGTTCTCTTTATTCCCAAATGTCCACCTGAAGTTCCATCGTGCAGGCATTGAAGAACTTCTTTAATCTTAGATCTGGGGATGACTAATTGCAGAGAAGTATCCTTTCCGTTAGGTGTTTCCCATTTTCTGTACAATATTCCGTCATGAAGTACCAGGCTCGACCACTGCGCCCAGTAACTTTTAGTCGCTGTGCTCATTGCAGAAATATCTCTCCATTCTGGCTTTGTCTCTCCTGCTCTCTTCCAGTGAATAATGGGCATCAGATCATCGTCCCCCTCCTGGGCTAGCTTCATGTTTTCATTGCTCCATTCTTCGCTGATGTTATCCGTTCGGATGGCCTTTAAATGAACGGTCTCCTTTATCTCCTCCCTGATGCAGTGCTTACACTCTTCTGGGCAGGGTCGACGAGACAAAGCGTCAGCATTTCCATGGGTTTTACCACTCCGATGCTCTGTATCGAACTGATACTCTTGGAGCTGTTCCAGCCAACGTGCAACCTGCCCTTCTGGATTCTTAAACTGAAGCAGCCATTTCAAAGCAGCGTGGTCAGTCCTCAAGCGGAATCTTCGGCCGAGAAGATACTTGTTGAAATGCTGCATAGTCTTCACTACTGCTAGAAGCTCTCGTCTTGTCACACAATAGTTCCGTTCTGGTTTTGAAAGGGATTTGCTGAAATAACCAATAACGATCTCCTTGTCCCCATGACGTTGTGAGAGTACACCGCCGATTCCGGTATTACTTGCGTCTGTGTCGACTATGAACTCTTTATCGGCTTCGGGGTAGCCCAAGATTGGAGTGTTACAGAGATGTTGCTTCAGTTCTTGAAACGAATTTGCGCAGTCCTCGTCCCAATTGAATTGACGCTTATCTTCTGTAAGTCGATGCAGAGGCTTAGCAATCTCGGAGAAGTTTCGGACAAAACGGCGGTAATATGAGCACAGTCCTAAAAAGGCACGAACTTCAGTCTTATCCTTTGGAATTGGCCACTCCTGTACGGCTTCGATCTTCTTTGGGTCAGTTTGGATGCCATTTCCGGAGATAACGTGACCCAAATAGCTAACCTGACGCTTGAAGAAAGAACACTTCTTGCCACTTAGTTTAAGGTTAGCTTGGCGAATCTTGCTCAAAACATTCTCCAAATTCTTGATGTGCTCGTCAAATGTCCGCCCTAATATGATTATATCGTCCAAGTACACCAGACAAGCTTCCCCGATCAGCCCAAAAAGTACTCGTTCCATAAGCCTCTCGAAGGTTGCGGGAGCATTACAAAGTCCAAACGGCATCACTTTGAATTGCCACAGCCCATGCCCTGTCGTAAACGCTGTCTTCTCTTTGTCTTTGTTGTCGATTTCCACCTGCCAGTAGCCGCTCTTCAGGTCCAGGGTTGTGAACCACTTCATGCCACTCAATGTATCCAGCGTGTCATCAATTCTAGGAATTGGATAGCTGTCTTTTTTCGTTACATCATTTAAACGTCGATAGTCCACACAAAATCTGGTGCTGCCATCTTTCTTCTTTACCAGAACTACGGGTGAACACCATGGACTTGATGAAGTCTCTATAACATTATTTTTCTGCATGTCCGCTATCATTCTCTGAACTTCTTCTTCTTTAGCTACGGGAACGCGGCGTGGCCTCTGACGTATTGGAAGAGCATCTCCTGTGTCGATGCGGTGCTTAACCATGCTTGTTCTCCCAATGTCTCCGTCGTGCGAAGAGAAGATGTCTGAATATCGCATAAGTAGATTTGTTGCTTTCTTGAAATCATCAACAGTCAGGTCCCGTCTGCTTTCTTCCAAAAGAGTGGACACTTTAGATCTTCCTGTGTCCAATTTATCTGAGGAAATTTCATCACATTTGCGTAGCCAGGAAACTTCTTCTTTGCCACATATTAGCACGCCATTTGCCACATCGATTTTACAGTTGTTAGTTCTCATAAAGTCCAAACCTAGAATGCAATCATCGATGATATCTGCTAAAACGGCGGTATGACGATAAGTCTTACATCCAATTTTAATCGTAACTTCTATCCCTCCATAAACGGGTATGTGCTGACCGGTAGCTGTCTGAAGCCTGCAACCATTAAAATACTGGCGACGATTCCATATGACGCGGCCAAAGGTTTTTGACTTAACGATTGTACGGGATGCTCCAGTATCCAAGGTCAAGTTGCATTGTATCCCGTTCACTTGCCCTTCAACGAGCAGGCTGTTTCCAGTACATGCCTGCGAAATTGTGACTTTCGGGGCTTCTATTCTACCAGCCAGCACCCGCCCCCCGGTTCTGGCCTTTACTCGTTTCCCTGCTGTGCATCTTCATTTGCAGCATCAGGCCTTTCGGTTTGGTTTTTGGGGCAGTTGGTTCGAAGGTGCCCCAGTTCATTGCACTTGTAGCACCGGGGAGTAAATTTACGTCTTGCAGGTGATCTGGTTTCCGACGTCACCACTTCTCTTATTCGATGCGCTCGGGGATCTGATCGAACCGCTTCGACCTCCAACGCGTGGGCAAGAGCGTTCTTCAACGTTGCGTGGTGACTTAATCGTACAGCAGCTCGTACTTCGATGTCCCTGATGCCATCCACGAAAGCCTGCACCAAGTAATCTTCCAACGAAGAATTCGATGATGATTGATGGGCCTTTCGGACAAGTTTTTCGATTTCCAGTGCCCACTGTTGAAGTCCTTCACTTGCTCGTTGTACTCGATCACGAAGTTGAGCTCGGTAGACGTGTTCCAAATGCTTGTCGCCAAACCTTGACTCCAGTGCTTCTAAAAGTCCGTCATAGGTGATTTGGGGACCTAAAGCCTCGAGAACATGGAGTGCCTTGTCCCGAAGTCCTAAGGTCAAAGCAGTTCGTGCTTGGTTCTCATTCCATCCATTTGCAATAACCACTGATTCAAACTGAAGTTTGTAAGCGGCCCAGGATGTCAAACCATCGAAAGGAGGAACCTTAAATCTTGCTCCTGCTGTTGCAGATGAAGATACAGTTACTCCACAGGTCTTGATTTTCTCCATTTCTTCGGATATCTTTGACTCAAGCCCGTTCAGTCGCTCTTCATGGCGCCCGAGAGTTTGGTCTTGCTCTTCGATCTTAGAGTTTACCTCATCAAGCTTCTCCTTTATTTTGGCATTGGATTCCCTAACGGCCCACATCAGTTCTTGCTGCTGCTCCTCCTGACGGCGGGCCTGTTCTTGCATGAAGGTCATCAATGCGTTCAAGTCCAAGGCAGGAGTTTGCGTCATTAATTGATGGCTCTCGAATTCTTGAGTTCCTGAGGCTGCTGCATCCTCGGCCGGTGTTGTGTCAGCTGCCGTCTGGCTCCTGGTCCTCACGCCTTCCTGGTCTT
Source organism: Incurvaria masculella (assembly GCA_946894095.1). Classification (NCBI taxonomy): domain Eukaryota; kingdom Metazoa; phylum Arthropoda; class Insecta; order Lepidoptera; family Incurvariidae; genus Incurvaria; species Incurvaria masculella. The sequence goes on from OX335646.2 coordinate 22,120,624, forward strand.
CTCTCGGTGTAATCGGCATCTCTAATCCCCGCTTCTGACACCAATTGTTACGCGGGTAGGGTGCAGATTAGAGAAGAAAACACCAATACTCAACACTCTTCCTTTATTTCAAATAATTCACAAGCAAACTCACAAATACAATTTCACACTAGGTTAATTCAAACACTAATTTACAAACTATATCACTCACTTCACTTATTCACTTCAGAGCTAGTTCACTGCACTTCTATATCGCTTGTTGTCGCTCACTTCGCTTCCAAAAATAGACTGCCGCCCTCAGCGCCTTGGGCGCCTTTTATATCGGTGGAGCTTCTTTCCAGAACACTCCACCGATTTCTAGGCGCCCATGTAGGGCAGAAGTCGAGAACAATCTCCCTCGAGACATTACTAGAATGTCCGAGATTTGTTTCTGAAGTCAGCTGGACGAGGCGTCACTTTATATGGGACGACAGTGATGCGATAGCCTGCGCAATGCAATAAGACAAGTAGCGCCATCTACTGAAATTCGAAGGAACCATTTGGCGCACTTTGGTAGTGTATCAGCGCTATGTCTTCGCAGCGGGGCGCGCTCGTAACAGTATTTAAACTTGACTGTTTTAATTACATTGAAAACACGACACATTTTCATCGCCGCTTCGATCGTCTTTCATTCAATGCGGTGCATAGTATCTATGCGGGTGGTGCCACCTAATTGCACAGTATGTAAGTAAGTGGACGGGTGCAGCTTACATAGGTCCATTTAACGACGCGAACTAGGTCGCCGTCGCGTCGCGTCGTCGCGCCGTTTAACTTTATGCTATTTTATGTGTAGCAGCCATTATGTAAGCCCCGCGGCATCGCAAAGCGGCCACCAAAAGGTCCAAGCAAAATACAGTGGCGCTTCCGGATTCGACTGGGTGCGTTAGAGTTCTGGATGGGTTACCGTTTGACCGTTGAGGTTGGCTGTGGTTCGCTGTAGGTCCCCTTGCTTGCTAACTAAGTTGTAGCCGCTTGGCTTGATACCATCAGTGCCATATAATGTCCAATTCCAAGTTTTCATGTGGCTTGATGGACTAATATCATGACAGTAAAGTGTGGTATTAGGCATGTTCATGTACATATATTTAATTTATTTGTTAACCACCCGAAGCACTGCGTTCATTCTGGATATGACTACAATGCTCCACATTTCCGTACTCGATACAAGGATATTTGCGCAGTATACCTTTAATATTGAAAATTTCGTTATTTTGATCTTTCGGCCGAGGTTTGCGGTTTTTTATTATATTTTATTTAACAAAGAGGAGTAGTTGCATTGACTAGAGTAAATAATTATTAATGTAATTTTTAAAATAACAGTTTAAGTGATTGCTGTATGATTAGTAATTTAAATATTTTTATATTTCGCTAAATGTAAAATAACTTTTCACACCTTTGTATGGCGAATTTTTCAATCTAACTTTCTAAGCATCTAACTTTAAGGATTATACAAATAGAAAATTGATTGATTATAATGTTGCTACATGCCGCTTTAAGGTGGCCCAACCCGCTCATTTCCCCATACAAAAGGGGAAAGAAGATCACGCCTATATTTCTTGTCAGAGATCCAACATTTTGCTCAATATAGCTTTATTTGATTGAACTAGATGTCTGATGACCATTGGCATTGTAAAATTGTGTTTGGTTTCCAAGTTATAACGTCCGAAAGTTTGGATTTTTCGCGCGTTTTATACAATTACTTTGGAGGTGGATTACGCAATGATAAAGTAAGAACATCTTAAAAAGATTAGTCATCAGACATAGCTTGTTTAATCAAGATTTATAATCTATTTGGTTTTTGTTAGATTTTTGACTACAGCGGTCGTGGTTTACTTTTAGCTATAAGTCGTCTTGAAATTAAAATTTTCGTAAATCTTACCAAATCATACACTATGCACATTGTCTTTTTTGTGGACATGTTGCATCTTCCTCATCACGGAGCCTGTCTTATTCTTTGAAACAGAGAAGGTCCCAGAGCGCAACAGCACGGTTTTGTACCGTGCCCGCGAATGAGTTGGGCCCGCCGGGTTGGGCCACCTTAAGCCTTACCTTTCCTCAGAGTCAGAATTGAAAGAGAAAATTTTTTGCTTATTAAACTTGAGTTATCCCATCTCGGAATTAATTCACGCAATGCATTAACACCACAGATTACTAAATTAAGGCTGTTCCGACCCATATAAAGTTGTTTGCACACATAACGCAAAAAGTATTGCACTTTAAGCCACGAATTAATAATAAAAGTTTAATATAGTCATATTACTTGCAGCGAAAACAATTTCACAATTTCAGGATTATTGGTTTTGTTACAATTTATTTAAATACTTTTTTTATTTAACAGAGCCATCTAACGGTGTACAACTTCTAATCGGCAATTACAACGAAACCATTAAACCTGAAATTGTGAATATGTTTTCGCTGCAACTACTATGGCTATATTTAATATTTTTGACGAATTCGTGCCTTAAAGTGCAATACTTTTTGCGTTCTGTGTAAAAAAAACATTGTATGGGTCTGAACATCCTTAAGGCTCTTTTTTAATCTTCGTCACTCTGTATATATGTTTAAAGCCATTTTAAATGACCGCCGCCCTACGAAGCGCGCCCGCCTTGTTAGAACGTGGTGGGATGGTGGCGCGGGCGGATTTTCAATTACGATTTCTTAACACCACTTTCGAAAGCACTAAAATTCGTAAGCGCGCAGAGGTTATTTTAATGTTTTATATATCCTTCGTAGGTATTATTAGCTTGGCGTGGTTTTTCATAAATAATAGATTAACTACAAGCCGATTCTGTTCATTTGATACCTCTCAGGGGCTCTGCGTTGAATTTTGTAGAAATTAATTACTGCGATTACAGTTAAAAAATAATAAATAAAAAACAGGGTTGTTTATTCGGTGTAAAATGTTACTTTTTGGGATTTTACTTTATCATCATGTTAATTTTGCTAGTATATCAACGGTTACTAATGTATGAATAATCTGCAATAATATTAAAACGTTTCTTCATTTAAGATGAATTTAAATATTTGTTGCTATTTTTTATGGTTTGTCGTACATATTTCAATACAAAATTTCAGCCGAATCCTTTGAGCTGTTTCCGTGAAACTATTGACTTTAAAGCCTTAAAAATCAATGCTTGAAACGAATTACGTTTGTATATGTTTACAGATATGTGTACGCAACAATAAATTATGCTTAATATGGTACCTACGTAAATGTTTCCGTCCCCACGTTATCGTAAATATATTGTTAACGAGAGGCTCGTCTGCGGTCGTTCTCTGGGAATTTGAGGACGCTGCCGCGGGGGACGATTTAGACAAGGGTACACTCACTTATGTTACACGAATTGACTGGTTGGATTGTTATAATATTTTTAAATAATAAATATTTTATACGCTTATAAAGTATTTATAAGTGTATAAATGAATAAGGTAATAAAAACGCTTCGTGAGGGTGATGATTTTTTTCAAGTATGCCTTCATGGCTAAATCCGAAACTATAAGAAATAAACACTTAAAGAAGATTTTGATAAAAACTAAAACTGCATTATTAGATGTTTTTAAATTTCTCTTTACTAGCCAGGAATCGCACCTGTTGAATTTAAGAAAAATAACGCACCTGTATTATTGCATCAACTAATGTTTTGTTTATAAGGAACAAATTATGTGTAGTAATGCCAAACCTCAAACTAAAGGAAAGTGCTCATTTAACAATTAATTACTTAGTTATGTTAAATAATTTAAGAACAATACAATATTATTTTTGTTAAAAATAAGCCCTTTGCCGACATCCCTCAAAACTGTCCATCATATAAATTTATGATAATGTCGAAAAGTATGTCACCTATCTTTTATATAATATTGTTATTCCAAAAGATTTCCGTTAGAATCGTAGCCCCAGGTAAGGGATCCATTACCCCCCCCCCCTCACCCGGGTCAGAGGGCAGGGGGTGGGGCGGGAGGGGCGGAAGGAGAGGCAGTCCCAAGATGACGCCTGACCCCGCTGTAAGGATCCGCTTACAGGAAGGGACGACATTGCTGTTGTTACAGGAAATTGCGTTGTTAAAAAGCTGTAAATTCTTGAACGGACCCTTTGGAACGGATTTATAAAGAAGATTTTCTTGTTTGCGACCTATTTTGGGCGTGGACTTATTATACATATGTATGCATTTTCACCACGGGCAGGAAAAATATGCCTTAGGAAAAATACCTCTATTAGTAGCAAGGTCCTATACATCATTGAAGCTTATATTTGATTGAGACAATATTGAACATAACTGAAGAAGATGGTTTTTTACACGAGAATATTTAAGATTAGTTTCAGATTGGGAAAACATGCTTTCGTACGTCCGTCCGGCTGTTCTCTACGGGTAGCATCGCTCAACGGATTCTCGTGAAATTTTGTGAGCAAGTTCGATAATTATATAGTTTTTTTTAGTCCAGCTTTTGAAATACGTTAAAAAATATCAAAATGTTCAAATAGACAGACTGGCGAGGTTTTACAGCTCAGAGAGCCACTAGTTTAGAATAAGATGCCATTATGGTAATGAAGAGTTTGCTGCCCGCCTACATTGTTCTTTGTGCGCTAGTAAACTATAATATCGTTACCTGTTATGAATTAGATGCAAGTATAAAAACACAACAAACCAGGCGAAGTGAGATCGTCGATTTTTCTGGGCTTAGATAAAAAAAAAAATTTCCTTTTTCATCTTAGGTCAGAGGTAATCAAACCGTCAGAATTTATTTTTGACGAATCCGCGTTTGTATTATGTTTACATATTATAATGGACGAGGTCAAGAATCTGAAACTTTATTTTTATTGAATAACATTCATATTAATTTTACCGTATAACTGAAAACCTACAGGATCTGTCCTTCCTTACTTACAAGGTTTTTCTTTCTCATTAAATTAAAGGTGGTATTTTCCCCTCACGTCCAGTTCGATGTTGTGCATAAGGAAGGTCGTGTAATGACACCTGGTTCCCATGTTGGCTTTTCGGCATAGCATGACAGTGGTCTGGTATGAGCCATCGATGTACAGTCCCATAAACAAAATTAAAAATAAAATATAATTGTTTATGAAAATGTTGACAGACGGAAGTGGAAGAAGTACGAGCCAGAAGCGCTGCAGGCTAACGGCATCGCTCCGCGGCCGCTGGTCGCGTCGCTCGCCGCGCCGCTCGCCGCCCCGCTCGCCTCTCGGCACGAGCTGCCGCGACACACGCGCAACAGCGACGACGAGGTAAGGCCAGCATCGATCGGTAGCTGCTAGCCACGGAGCAGTAACGATATGGGAGTCGCCGCCGCCAGTTCGTATTGCGTTAGAACATTGCCAACAAGTTGGCATATCCGCCATTCAGCGTGCTTCCCTCATTTATACTCTCCAACGCGACTGCCGCACACGGCTGCAACCGCTACGTCCAGCGAGCATGGAAGGTAGTTGCATAGATGAATGAAGAGCTAGATGGCTCAACAATAGGTCAATGCCGAAGGGACGAGCAAATAGTTGGCGCAACTGCATGGAAAAGGCTATGGAAATAGGATGACGCCTCTTTCGAACGTAGAACTTGCGAAATAGCCAATAGATGGCGCTGTACAAACATATAGGGTCTATTCATAGATGAATAATGCCTATTATTATGCCAATCAAATACAATTTTGTTTCAAAGTTAGACACCAATTTTTAACAACCCATAAAATGAGACAACATTTTAATAGATTTAAAGCAATGTGCGTGATAGCTGCGACATCTCTTGGTACAAACACTATTTTTGTTGTAACCGATTGAATGGAAGTTACCACCTTAGTTCAACGCCTGTTTAACACTTATTGTAGGAAACATCCGTCACTACGGCGGCGAGCCATCTACCTACACCAGTAAGTAATTAATAATCTATGGTAGTAGTAGTAAGCGAATTCGTAAGCAAACTTACTCGCCGGCGCTGCCATCATTGCATGTAAAAAGTGGCTAGGCCGCCCCCACACAAACTATTTTCGGTTGCTACTCCAGTCCTTCCATGCTCGCTGGCCACGTCAGTCATCCTAAGGGTCTCGCTGGAAGCGGTTTTCACATCGTCTGTTTTCAGTACATGTTTTTGAAACAATAAAAAATATAATATTTAGTTTGACGGCTTACCGCGCGTGTGAGGAGCAGGACGTGCTGCTCGACGTTTCGGAGCCTCACATGGGCTCCATCTTCAGGAGTAACGTACAGCAGTAACGTGCCTACCTCCGTCGCGACAGGCACGTTCTCCTGAAGATGGAGCCCATGTGAGGCTCCGAAACGTCGAGCAGCACGTCCTGCTCCTCACACGCGCGGTAAGCCGTCAAACTAAATATTGTAGTTATGTCCCGCGTAAGTTTTAAAATATTAATAAAAAATATTATCAGGGACCAATAGGTTACTTCCATAAGCCCGTAGGTTACTTCCATAAGCCCGTAGGTTACTTCCATAAGCCCGTAGGTTACTTCCATAAGCCCGTAGGTTACTTCCATAAGCCCGTAGGTTACTTCCATAAGCCCGTAGGTTACTTCCATAAGCCCGTAGGTTACTTCCATAATCCCGTAGGTTACTTCCATAAGCCCGACGAGTATTCTAAATTTGCAACATATTACCTTTTTATTTATGTAACTGGACATGGATAGCTCTTACCAACTGTGAACTTTGTGCCATGCCAGGCCGTCCTGATATTGCTCGGCTACATTGCAGTATATGGAAAAGGCGGACAATTTTCATTGCCCCTTCGATCATTGTTGATGCAATGCGATGGTCCCAACTCGGGCGGGCTTAACCCTACCACCTTCAGTTTTTCGTGGAATCCGAATTTCGGGAAGCCTCATCGGTTGCAAACGGTCATCCATCTGAAACCCAACCGTGCTAAAGGAGCTTTCACTTAAAAATTCCCCTCACATTTCACTTTCGTGTCCGAAATGTCCTTGACTTTTTTCTCATAACATCGCATAAAACGAATTCCTCGAGCAGGCACCGTGACCAGGCACGACGAGCTTATTGCGCGACATTTCGGGGTTTCTCATAAAATAGAGTACCGGGTAAAAGGCAGACGGCCGCGGCCCTTCCTTTGAAACCCAATCATGAGTAAAGGACCTCTTTGCACATCGGAAATTATTTTCTTTTTCCTCTTAGCAAATTTATTCCGACAGAGTACAAGACGTTATAATAATTCTCGTCCATTAATTCGACTACGATTTCACCGGCGGAGATAATAGCAAACACCTAATAAAGCCGAACACGAAGCATTTCACTTGATTCGTTAAGATGAGGAAGGGGATTTTCGAGGATTTTTTTTAGAATGAGGCGAGATCATACCGCAACAGTTTTTTTATATAACTGGGCATGGAAGGCTAACAGCACACCCAAAGACATGAAACTAACCGCACACCGCATTCCCGTAGAAATTAGGTATTATAGTAGTATAGTATAGTATTTTTTATTTCATCAAACAAACAGACATTTACATGATTAGAAACATTATTAACTTAAGATTAGACATTTAACAATAACAAGTATTGGATGTGGTGGGTGAACAAGTTAATAAAATAACTGCAGCCTACAAAAGAACTGAATTCTGAGTAGTAGGCGGCATTCGACATAGAATTATTAAAAAAAAGGTGAACGCACACTTACTATATGGCAAGCTGAATAAGGTCATGCCAATATGAGTGGATGTGTAAGAGGAGGTAGGAAGGGGAGTTAGGTGAAAAATGATGGTGAGTTAATTTGTTAATTTGAGAAATGTATGTTTGTGTTGTGTGTCAGGGGAAATGCTTATTGCAGCTAGTTAAATTATAATGTTAAACAATTTTTCAATTTCACCTGGAAGCATATCTAGCACAATAGAAGATAATTTTTTTTTGTAAATATTAATGCTTGACCATTTCTTTGTACCAATACGGGCATTCAGTGTGCAATAAATCCTTGGCCCGAGCCATTGCAATGATCTTTGTGAAAACCTTGTTGTTGTAGTAAGCTGGATGTATTTATTTTGTTTTAACCTTGTATCGTACTTGTGCTCAGGAACTTTAAGAAAATGTTTGCCTTTACTTGAATGTAAAAGCAAACATATTTTTTGTATGTAGATTTTTTTTACGGACATCACTCTGAGATCTTCAAAAAGCTTGATGCTGGCATACGTTTTAGGTAGATTGCTCATTATTTTGAGTACACCTTTTTGGGCGACCTCAAGACGATCTAAAGATGATTTGTTCGCAGCTCCCCAAGCTAAAATACAGTAACTAATAATGCTTTGACAAAGTCCACAATAAATGGTTTTTTTTGTTTTTTGGTCAAGGATGTTCCGGGTTTCTTTGAATATATATATGAGTTTTCTAACCCTTTTAGTTAGACTGTTAATATGTGCGTCCCAGTTGAGGTATTCATCGATTTGAATTCCTAAGTATTTAACTACGTCCGCTCTTTGTATAATCTGGCATGTACAAGCAAGTAGTGATAATGAAATGTAAGAATTATTCGGACATGTTGAATTATGCAATCTTAGGGTTATTTGGGTAGGCATTTTTCCTGCTTGAGTTATTGAAAAGGAGATATATTGTGTCTTTAACACGTTAAGAGTAAGTAAATTTGAGTCAAGCCAATCTTTAACTTGTCTAAGACCATTTTCAGCATTTTTTACTACCTCCGCCCAGGATTCTCCTTCATATAGTAAAGCCGTATCGTCAGCAAAAGAAAACAATTTCATACCTTGAATTTTGAGACTACACAAATCATTCACATAGATGAGGAAGAGTATGGGTCCAAGAATGCTGCCCTGTGGTACGCCAAAATTAATAGGAAGAACTGAACTTAGTTCCATACCAACTCTCACACGTTGCGTACGATCGCTTAGGTAGCTTTTAAACCAGTCCAGTGCAACCCCCCTTATTCCAAGTAGCTCGAGTTGTAGCAAGTAGCAAGAGTCGAGGGAGAATATGAGAAGAAACAGTGTCGAAGGCTTTCGCGAGATCAAGAAAAACAGTAATGCAACGTTTTTTCCTGTTAATCGTGTCTATAACTGCTTGAGTAAGTTCTGACACTGCATCTTCTGCTGAGCGATTACTCCTAAAACCGTACTGGTTCTCAGAATAAAGGTTATTTTTTGTTAGGTATGCATCAAGTCTTTTCTTGACAATTTTTTCTAGAATTTTTGATACGACACTAAGCAGAGAAATTGGTCTATAATTTGACATTTCCGACTTATCTCCGGCTTTAAAAATTGGTAGTACAATTGCGTGTTTCAGGGCATTCGGGAAGTATCCGCTCGATAGACTTAAGTTACAAATGTGAGCCAGTGGTTTTGCAACATGATTTTGACCTTTTTTTAGAATATTGGATGATATTTGATCGAGCCCGGAGGCACCTCCAGCTCTTAATTCATTTATCGTCATTAAAATTTCTTTTTCGTTTGTTGGGAGGAAAAAGAATGAAGACGATTGGAGAGGTACTTTTGTAAATAAGACTTCACTACTCAACAATTCTTCATTCGTTTTTAGGTTAGTAAGAATCTTATTTGCGAGATTACTGCCTACTTTTGAAAAGAAAACATTAAGTTTGTCTGGTACTGATAAGCCTTCGTTATCCTTTTCAATTCCTAATTCCATTGAATAGTTATCCTTTTTTGTATTGGTTATTTCCTTTATAATTTGCCATGTTTTTTTTATATTTGTTTTGTATTTTAGTAGTTTCCTCTGAAAATAGTGTTCTCGTGCTAATTTAAGGGCTATGTTACATACGTTTCTGTATCTAGTGTATTCTAATTGTAGTTGGGTATTAGTTTTATCTTGAATTTGGATCTTGTACATCTGATCTCTTTTTCTTATAGATTTAAGAAGGTTCGGGGTAACCCACGGTGTAATTATATAATCTTTACTTTTTATTTTTTTTGTATTTGTGTGTTTCTCCATTAGGGATTTTAAAGTATTAATGAACATATTTGTAGCTTCATCTATATTATTACAAGTGGTTACCGGTTCCCAATTTGTTTGAATAAGTTCTTCGTGTAATTTAAGATAATCTGTCGTTGTTATACTCAACTCCTTCACTCTATGAACACTATTTGATATTGCTATTCCTAGTATAACTGCTGAGTGGTCAGTAATAGCACTATCGACCACCACAGAACATGTAGGGTGCTTGGTTTTCACCATGTAGTGGTCTAGGCAAGCTTCTAGTCTGGTGGGTTTGTCAATAGCTGGTAGAATTCCATGTTTTGCTAACATACAGAGATAATCATTGACATGTGGCTTGGATTCCGTTAAGATATCTATATTTAAATCACCTGAGAGTACTGTTACGCGGGTAGGGTGCAGATTAGAGAAGAAAACACCAATACTCAACACTCTTCCTTTATTTCAAATAATTCACAAGCAAACTCACAAATACAATTTCACACTAGGTTAATTCAAACACTAATTTTCAAACTATATCACTCACTTCACTGATTCACTTCAGAGCTAGTTCACTGCACTTCTATATCGCTTGTTGTCGCTCACTTCGCTTCCAAAAATAGACTGCCGCCCTCAGCGCCTTGGGCGCCTTTTATATCGGTGGAGCTTCTTTCCAGAACACTCCACCGATTTCTAGGCGCCCATGTAGGGCAGCAGTCGAGAACAATCTCCCTCGAGACATTACTAGAATGTCCGAGATTTGTTTCTGAAGTCAGCTGGACGAGGCGTCACTTTATATGGGACGACAGTGATGCGATAGCCTGCGCAATGCAATAAGACAAGTAGCGCCATCTACTGAAATTCGAAGGAACCATTTGGCGCACTTTGGTAGTGTATCAGCGCTATGTCTTCGCAGCGGGGCGCGCTCGTAACACTGCCTCCTCCTTAGTTATGCTCGTCTCGAGCATAATTGTCTCCGTGGTATCGGGCCAGACGATCTACGTGCACAATCTTTTCCCGACATCTATCATTCCGTCGGATACGATATGTCACGTCATTGATTTTAGTCACCACTCTATATGGGCCTTCCCATTTTGGTTGCAGTTTGGGACTTTTTCCTTTTTTTCGTAATGGATTATGTAGCCAAACTAAAGATCCTTCTTCAAATACATTTCCATTAGCTTTGCGGTCGTAACGTGTTTTCATCCGCTCGCTTGCTCGTAGACCAGCCTCTCTGACACGTTTATAAACAGTGTCCATTTTTCCTCGCAGATCTGACACATACTCTGTTACACAATGGGATGCCTCTGGTGGAATTCCTGTCAGAAGGTCAGCTGGTAGTCTGAGTTCGTGTCCAAAATTTATGTAGGCTGGAGTTTCATCTACGCTTTCATGCACAGCGGTTCGGTATGACAGCAGAAACAGCGGAATATACTGGTCCCAATCCTTTTGATGGTCTTCTACCAATTTGGCCAAGTGTCTTTCCAATGTCTGATTAAATCGTTCCACCATGCCATCTGACTGTGGGTGGTATGGGGTTGTCCTGGTCTTATGGATTCCCATTATTCGACATGTCTCCTGAAACACTCGGGATTCGAAGTTTCTGCCTTGATCAGTGTGTATCTCGAGAGGTACTCCATAGCGACAGAAAACTTCGTGGACCAATTTCTGTGCAACCGTGATCGCCTCTTGGTTTGGTATGGCAAATACCTCAGGCCACTTAGTGAAATAATCCATTACAACCATAAAGTAACGGTTGCCGTCATTTGTCGGAGGAAAAGGGCCAGCCACATCAAGAGCAATTCTCTCCCACGGAGCTCCAACATTGTACAATTTTAAAGTTCCCTTGCTCCGTGTATGAGGCCCTTTAACAGCGCTACAGATCGTGCATTTACGGCACCAATCTTCTACATCATCGCGACAATTTATCCAGTAGAACCGTTGTCGTATCTTCAGGAGAGTTCTCTTTATTCCCAAATGTCCACCTGAAGTTCCATCGTGCAGGCATTGAAGAACTTCTTTAATCTTAGATCTGGGGATGACTAATTGCAGAGAAGTATCCTTTCCGTTAGGTGTTTCCCATTTTCTGTACAATATTCCGTCATGAAGTACCAGGCTCGACCACTGCGCCCAGTAACTTTTAGTCGCTGTGCTCATTGCAGAAATATCTCTCCATTCTGGCTTTGTCTCTCCTGCTCTCTTCCAGTGAATAATGGGCATCAGATCATCGTCCCCCTCCTGGGCTAGCTTCATGTTTTCATTGCTCCATTCTTCGCTGATGTTATCCGTTCGGATGGCCTTTAAATGAACGGTCTCCTTTATCTCCTCCCTGATGCAGTGCTTACACTCTTCTGGGCAGGGTCGACGAGACAAAGCGTCAGCATTTCCATGGGTTTTACCACTCCGATGCTCTGTATCGAACTGATACTCTTGGAGCTGTTCCAGCCAACGTGCAACCTGCCCTTCTGGATTCTTAAACTGAAGCAGCCATTTCAAAGCAGCGTGGTCAGTCCTCAAGCGGAATCTTCGGCCGAGAAGATACTTGTTGAAATGCTGCAAAGTCTTCACTACTGCTAGAAGCTCTCGTCTTGTCACACAATAGTTCCGTTCTGGTTTTGAAAGGGATTTGCTGAAATAACCAATAACGATCTCCTTGTCCCCATGACGTTGTGAGAGTACACCGCCGATTCCGGTATTACTTGCGTCTGTGTCGACTATGAACTCTTTATCGGCTTCGGGGTAGCCCAAGATTGGAGTGTTACAGAGATGTTGCTTAAGTTCTTGAAACGAATTTGCGCAGTCCTCGTCCCAATTGAATTGACGCTTATCTTCTGTAAGTCGATGCAGAGGCTTAGCAATCTCGGAGAAATTTCGGACAAAACGGCGGTAATATGAGCACAGTCCTAAAAAGGCACGAACTTCAGTCTTATCCTTTGGAATTGGCCACTCCTGTACGGCTTCGATCTTCTTTGGGTCAGTTTGGATGCCATTTCCGGAGATAACGTGACCCAAATAGCTAACCTGACGCTTGAAGAAAGAACACTTCTTGCCACTTAGTTTAAGGTTAGCTTGGCGAATCTTGCTCAAAACATTCTCCAAATTCTTGATGTGCTCGTCAAATGTCCGCCCTAATATGATTATATCGTCCAAGTACACCAGACAAGCTTCCCCGATCAGCCCAAAAAGTACTCGTTCCATAAGCCTCTCGAAGGTTGCGGGAGCATTACAAAGTCCAAACGGCATCACTTTGAATTGCCACAGCCCATGCCCTGTCGTAAACGCTGTCTTCTCTTTGTCTTTGTTGTCGATTTCCACCTGCCAGTAGCCGCTCTTCAGGTCCAGGGTTGTGAACCACTTCATGCCACTCAATGTATCCAGCGTGTCATCAATTCTAGGAATTGGATAGCTGTCCTTTTTCGTTACATCATTTAAACGTCGATAGTCCACACAAAATCTGTTGCTGCCATCTTTTTTCTTTACCAGAACTACGGGTGAACACCATGGACTTGATGAAGTCTCTATAACATTATTTTTCTGCATGTCCGCTATCATTCTCTGAACTTCTTCTTCTTTAGCTACGGGAACGCGGCGTGGCCTCTGACGTATTGGAAGAGCATCTCCTGTGTCAATGCGGTGCTTAACCATGCTTGTTCTCCCAATGTCTCCGTCGTGCGAAGAGAAGATGTCTGAATATCGCATAAGTAGATTTGTTGCTTTCTTGAAATCATCAACAGTCAGGTCCCGTCTGCTTTCTTCCAAAAGAGTGGACACTTTAGATCTCCCTGTGTCCAATTTATCTGAGGAAATTTCATCACATTTGCGTAGCCAGGAAACTTCTTCTTTGCCACATATGAGCACGCCATTTGCCACATCTACTTTACAGTTGTTAGTTCTCATAAAGTCTAAAACTAGAATGCAATCATCGATTATATCTGCTAAAACGGCGGTATGACGATAAGTCTTACATCCAATTTTAATTGTTACTTCTATCTCTCCATAAACGGGTATGTGCTGGCCGGTAGCTGTCTGAAGCCTGCAACCATTGAAATACTGGCGACGATTCCATATTACGCGGCCGAAGGTTTTTGACTTAACGATTGTACGGGATGCTCCGGTATCCAAGGTCAAGTTGCATTGTATCCCGTTCACTTGCCCTTCAACGAGCAGGCTGTTTCCAGTACATGCCTGCGAAATTGTGACTTTCGGGGCTTCTATTCTACCAGCCAGCACCCGCCCCCCGGTTCTGGCCTTTACTCGTTTCCCTGCTGTGCATCTTCATTTGCAGCATCAGGCCTTTCGGTTTGGTTTTTGGGGCAGTTGGTTCGAAGGTGCCCCAGTTCATTGCACTTGTAGCACCGGGGAGTAAATTTACGTCTTGCAGGTGATCTGGTTTCCGACGTCACCACTTCTCTTATTCGATGCGCTCGGGGATCTGATCGAACCGCTTCGACCTCCAACGCGTGGGCAAGAGCGTCCTTCAACGTTGCGTGGTGACTTAATCGTACAGCAGCTCGTACTTCGATGTCCCTGATGCCATCCACGAAAGCCTGCACCAAGTAATCTTCCAACGAAGAATTCGATGATGATTGATGGGCCTTTCGGACAAGTTTTTCGATTTCCAGTGCCCACTGTTGAAGTCCTTCACTTGCTCGTTGTACTCGATCACGAAGTTGAGCTCGGTAGACGTGTTCCAAATGCTTGTCGCCAAACCTTGACTCCAGTGCTTCTAAAAGTCCGTCATAGGTGATTTGGGGACCTAAAGCCTCGAGAACATGGAGTGCCTTGTCCCGAAGTCCTAAGGTCAAAGCAGTTCGTGCTTGGTTCTCATTCCATCCATTTGCAATAACCACTGCTTCAAACTGAAGTTTGTAAGCGGCCCAGGATGTCAAACCATCGAAAGGAGGAACCTTAAATCTTGCTCCTGCTGTTGCAGATGAAGATACAGTTACTCCACAGGTCTTGATTTTCTCCATTTCTTCGGATATCTTTGACTCAAGCCCGTTCAGTCGCTCTTCATGGCGCCCGAGAGTTTGGTCTTGCTCTTCGATCTTAGAGTTGACCTCATCAAGCTTCTCCTTTATTTTGGCATTGGATTCCCTAACGGCCCACATCAGTTCTTGCTGCTGCTCCTCCTGACGGCGAGCATGTTCCTGCGCCTGCTCCTCTTGACGGCGGGCCTGTTCTTCCTGACGGCGGGCCTGTTCTTGCAACTGCTTTTCTTGACGGCGGGCCTGTTCTTCCTGACGGCGGGCCTGTTCTTGCAACTGCTCTTCTTGACGGCGGGCCTGTTCTTCTTGACGGCGGGCCTGTTCTTGCATCTGCTCCTCTTGACGGCGGGCCTGTTCTTGCATGAAGGTCATCAATGCGTTCAAGTCCAAGGCAGGAGTTTGCGTCATTAATTGATGGCTCTCGAATTCTTGAGTTCCTGAGGCTGCTGCATCCTCGGCCGGTGTTGTGTCGGCTGCCGTCTGGCTCCTGGTCCTCACGCCTTCCTGGTCTTCTCTCGGTGTAATCGGCATCTCTAATCCCCGCTTCTGACACCAATTGTTACGCGGGTAGGGTGCAGATTAGAGAAGAAAACACCAATACTCAACACTCTTCCTTTATTTCAAATAATTCACAAGCAAACTCACAAATACAATTTCACACTAGGTTAATTCAAACACTAATTTTCAAACTATATCACTCACTTCACTGATTCACTTCAGAGCTAGTTCACTGCACTTCTATATCGCTTGTTGTCGCTCACTTCGCTTCCAAAAATAGACTGCCGCCCTCAGCGCCTTGGGCGCCTTTTATATCGGTGGAGCTTCTTTCCAGAACACTCCACCGATTTCTAGGCGCCCATGTAGGGCAGCAGTCGAGAACAATCTCCCTCGAGACATTACTAGAATGTCCGAGATTTGTTTCTGAAGTCAGCTGGACGAGGCGTCACTTTATATGGGACGACAGTGATGCGATAGCCTGCGCAATGCAATAAGACAAGTAGCGCCATCTACTGAAATTCGAAGGAACCATTTGGCGCACTTTGGTAGTGTATCAGCGCTATGTCTTCGCAGCGGGGCGCGCTCGTAACAGTACTATACACTTTTGCTTACTCTCTGTTTTTAACAAATCGTCCAAAGATTCTATAAAATTTGTAGCATCCCTAAAGCACGGTGGTCGATAAATGCACAGTATCGAAACTGTGTTTTTTATGTTAACTACCATACAGTTACCCTCCGATAATATTGCCTCATAAATAATAGCATTTAGACCATTTCTTACGTAGACAATCACACCGTCGTTTTGATTGTACAACCGTTTTGTACTGTGGTAAGTGTAACCTTCTAAGTATTTTGGGATGGAACAATCATTTAGCCAACACTCTGTAAGTATGATAACTTGGAATGACATTTCAAATCTGTGCAATAGTATCATAAAGTTGTGGAAATTTCGTGCAATGCTTCGTATGTTAATATTTAAAATTTTAAAAGAGTATACTTTATTTCGAATTATGCTATTACAGTACTCTGGCTTACATTCAAAAGTATTAGGCTCATTTAATTGTTCTATTTCTATATTAATATTGTCTTGGCTAAGCTCTGTGTTTTTTAGAGTTAATCCGAGCAAGCTCCGTCAACAAACGTTTTCCAAATAGTTGTAATGTATCATCCGTTAAATATTGTGCGTACTGTGGTGCAAGATCAACGCATTTCGCGGGCAGGTGCGGGGAGGTGTGGCTCAGAGAGACGCAGTGTGGTCGGCGGCGGCGTCGGCCGACCCGACGACGGGCTGAACGGGCAGCCTGTCGTCGGGTAGGCCGAGCCACTTGATTCACCGACGGCGCCGCATCTCTCAGCATTCGCATGCTCTGTGTTAGACACATTCGATTCTGGAAAACATAATAATGTGGTGCATTTTTTTCAGGTTTAGTTAAAAGATTAATTTTACTTGTAGTAAAGGTGCTCATAGTGATAATAATTGTACTGAACGAGGAGAATGTGAAGTGATTTGAGTGAATTAATTGTGGATAGAATTCTAATGTTTGTGATAGTGTGTAGATACTGTATGCATGTGATGTGTGTATTATGATTAGGCTAGTTATTTTCGAGAAGGTTAAGCGTTCCTTATTAACGTTCTTAGTTGCATCAGTGGGAAGGCGAATGATATGAATATGAATGGAAAGGTATATTGTGAGGTGGATATATGTTGGCATGTGCAAGGTATTCTTTAGGTTTATTATTGTAAAGTAAAATAAAGCAAGCTTAATACCTATTTTAAAATAGTAAAAGATGATAAATATGATTAATATCGGATATAAGACTACGATCCGAATATCAAGCAGCGCAGTGGGCTGGGTAGAATTAGGCATTATATTGCATATTGGCAGAGTTTGATGCCTGCAAGCGTGATTCTGTTCGACCGCCGCCCGCACCGAAGGGTTCGCCGTCACCGCCGCCGGTTCCGGTTTGCTTCGACGGCAGCCGTAGTGCAGCCAGGTCCGAGTGGTTACGAATTCTTTTGACAACAGAGCCTTCCTCCCGTCTGACGTAAATGTTACCGCGTCGAGTCCATGCATATTTATAATGTCCTTTGACCTCGGCGCGAGTGTTCCGAAATAACTCACGATTTGCTCTAGACAGACGTTCGTTGAAAAAAATTTTATTGGAGCCTTGCATGCCTATATCATACGTCAATAGACCACGTCGCACTCTCGCTGCTTGTAGGAGCCGGTCCTTGAGAGCCCTTCTTACGAGTCGAATGACTACCGGACGAGAGCGAGTAGCGGCTGGTGTAGCGGAGGCCGCGTCGTTGATGGCTGCGGGCGGGCGCCAGGCGCCGACGCGCTCGACGTATACTATGTCCCGCTCGTCGAGTTCGACTCCAAGCTTGCGAGCCGCCAGCGTAACAATGTGCTCGAGCTGCTCGCCCTTCGCTTCCGGCAGTCCGGTCACCTCGACATCGTTGACGACGGCGTCCTGGTCTCGAGCGGAGAGCTCGTCGCGCAGCTCCCCGACGGTTCGCCGCAACTCTGTGACCTCCTCCATCTGCCTTTCTACGGACCCCAGTCGACACCCGAACTCAACAAACTTCTTAGTGAGCTCCTCCATCCGCCCATGGGCAAATTCGAGCGATTCTATGAAGCTCGAGATTTGTTCCTGGCAGCGAGTAAGGGCAACGGTAAATGACTCTAAGCTCGATACGGCATTATTTGGGGGAATACAATTAGGCATGACAGGCATTGATTCCTCATTTTCTAGGCAATCGAGCTGCCCAGTCGCGTGCTTAAGGGTGCCAACCACAGTAGTCCTCTGATTACTGGATGCAGTGGTTGTGGTAAGGGCTGAGGTGTTCGCTCCTGTGACGGAGGTGGTGGTGTTGGTGGTGCCTGTTGGGGCACTGGTAGTAGTAGTGACAGCAGGGGATAACTTCACGGGGGTATTGTCATTGCGCACGACTTTGGGCACGCAGGCTGGGCACAGCCAAGAGCGCGTGACCCTGTCGGTTCCAGGAGCTCCCGCTTGATTGCAGCATAACTTATGAAAGTCACCTCCGCATTTACTACACCTGATAAAGTCTGCCGCAGTTCCGCCACCTCTATTGCAAGCTACACATTTCTTCATTTTAGTAACAGTTCTGAAATGTAATCTTAATACCAAAAATGCAGGTAGTTTAGGACACCCGTATATTATTTGCTTTAGATTATATACTGTAACATTCACTGATTCAACATAAAATTATGTCTGGTTAAAATTTTAGAAACTTCAAAATCACTTAACACTCAGTTATTTATAGATTTAAATATTTTAGGCTCAGCGCAAGAAGTGATGGTGCGTTCACGTCGCGATGCGAGATTCAAGACCTTATGCCAGGACCTTACTTACCTTTACGAGCGCGCCTACATTGAACCTTCGACCATCTTTTCATCCAATGCGATGGTACAACCCAGGGCGGGCCTAAGCCTACCACCTAATAGGGAAGGGGGCCTACAGTTTTACAAACCATGGAACAGCTAGCATTCGTGACGAAAAAACTTATCCAAATATGGCATGAGGAGCAAATCCCCGCGCCCCTGAGCTCCAAGCCATCAAACATAAGTTGCTTAGTACGATAAGAATCATCTGTTAATAAATGAAAATGTATAGGCAACGATAGCTGAGCTGTGTTATGTATAAAATATATTACCAACAGCTTGAATCAACATCGTCGAGTTGATATGAATTCATTCGGGATCTCAGGTCCCGGAAAATTCAGCCATCCATGTCTATTTCCTCAAAAAAAAGAAAGACGAACAAATTTGGTTACAAATGCTCTTAAAAAATAGGCTGTGATGATTATTCATTTTCCTGGATAAAACCGCCTGCAAATTGTTTAATTTTATTGTTTTTATTGTTTATTCATCATCCATAGCCAGTACACTGCACTCGGATTTGTCATATTTTATCATTAGCCAGTTCGGCAATCCCAGCGAAGAAGAACTGGCAAGAACTCCGCTGGTTGTTTTTTCAACGTCCACTTAGTCTAAGTTTACTTTAAGGATGTTCCGACCCATACAATGTTTTTTTACACAGAACGCAAAAAGTAATTCGTCAAAAATATTAAATATAGCCATAGAAGTTGCAGCGAAAACATATTCACAATTTCAGGTTTAATGGTTTCGTTGTAATTGCCGTTTAGAAGTTTTACACCGTTAGATGGCGCTGTTAAATAAAAATCGTATTTAAATAAATTGTAACAAAACCAATAATCCTGAAATTGTGAAATTGTTTTCGTTGCAAGTAATATGTCTATATTAAACTTTTATTATTAATTCGTGGCTTAAAGTGCAATACTTTTTGCGTTATGTGTGCAAACAACTTTATATGGGTCGGAAGAGCCTTAACAACCTTCGAAACATTGTTCTCTCGTCTCCACTCTCTTATCCGCATGAACGGGCGAGTCCCCAGCCGCAGAAGCGCTCAAGTCGATACGCGGAGCGAGGTACGAGTGCGTATTGTGCCCACCGGCGCGTTCTGAGCCCTTAGTCTGACTTGCCACTTAGATTTGCGTTTCTGTCAAACCGAGAAACGCGTTTCAAATGTATGGGGAATTGAAGAGCGCGCCCAGTGGGCGTTA
The DNA here is from genome assembly GCA_946894095.1 of Incurvaria masculella. Classification (NCBI taxonomy): domain Eukaryota; kingdom Metazoa; phylum Arthropoda; class Insecta; order Lepidoptera; family Incurvariidae; genus Incurvaria; species Incurvaria masculella. The sequence continues at coordinate 22,140,637 of OX335646.2, forward strand.
AGCGAACTAACATTTGCGAGGCCGAGTTTGATTTGACAACTTATGTATCCTCGACGTAAATACAAACCGGTAGTCCGAGTTTGATTTTGACAGGTTAAAGAAGTGAAATCACAGACTAAGTAGTTAAATTGTATGGGTTTGACCATAGTTAAAAAGGAAGGAGATTGCCAACTGCGCGTCTGTCTACTATGTGACACTTGACGAACGCATTTTAGAGCACATTCGCGCGCGGTGGCGATATTTAGGCTGTGTGGGGTGGCATACTACTAGCAGTCGGATTCCCATTCAATTATATGGCCACTTTGACCATACGGCGGAGACGCGATTTCGACCACATGCCACTTCTTCATATTTCTTCAGTGGGTTTGACTTTTTTACGTAACTTTGAAGTTCCGTAAACGCCAATTGATGTGCGGACTCCGACTAACCGTACTGTACATTGTTGTGTATCAACAGGTGGAGGAGGATGCGACGGAGGCCCCCCCGCCTCCCCCGCGCCGCGCCTTCATCGCCGCCCACTTCCATGGCAACACGTCCCACCTCAGCACGCAGACACACGAACACTACAAGGGTGCGTATGTGACTCCCACCTCCCCCCGCCCGTACAGGTGCCGGCAAACAACTAACGTCCGCCGGGCCGGGCGCCTCTTTTTAACCCGACACTGCCTAAAGAATTCTGAAGAGATCAAAACTTGAGAGATCAAGGTCAGGCGGATGCATCAACACCTCCCAGCCAATCGGTCTGCTGATTTCTGAGTGGCTAGAGATGTGTGTGTTCTAGCGTTATCGTGATGAATTCCTGGCCGCTTTGTATGTATTTCTTGCTCTAATCTCATCAGTTGTTGGCTGTAGAGAATCGAATCGATGGTTCTGCCCTGCGCGGTAAGATACACACGGCATCACCATATTGCGCGTTAACCTGGGCTTTGTGACCGACCTTTGACCACGACCTTTTTCGCGCTTGCTTGTCGTACGTGATCCACTTTTCATCACCAGTTATCAATCTCTTCAAAAACTGATGGCTTTCATTATGTCTCAAAAAATAATCGCAAATGGTTCCATTAGGTTTTTTTCAGTAAGCTCGTGTTGCACCCAAATATCTAGCTTTTTTGTGAACCCAGTTTCTTTAAAATGAGTTGAAACTGTTTTGAGGTCAATTTCCAGTTCTTCAACTACATCGTAACTACGTTTAAATTTTCAAAATGTTTTGCATTCCTTTATTAGATTCACTCATTTTGACAGAAAGAAAAACACATGAAAAAAGCGGGAAACAACATTTAGGTAACTAATTGGTTTCTTTTTTAAATTTTACTTTTTAAATGTCATCAAAACTAGCCAGATACAAATAGTATAGCCAAAGACATTTTATTACAAGTTTATATGCGAAAAGACTTTTTCCCCGACCTATTATTATCTTTAGTGTTTTTATGCCAATTTTGGGAAAATCGGGACATTTCGGGACATTGTTCAGTTTCAGGCGCTATTGGACCCTTACGTCTGCGTTACATCGGTGTAGAGTCAACACTCTTTTCATTACTCCAAGAGTTACTGATGGATAGTCCGCTACGCATTTTGGGCTTCCATGGAGTACTAGGCGAACCGAATCGAGTTTATCAAATCGAAAAAAACCCCTTTAAGGATGGTACGACCCATACAATGTTTTTTTTTACACAGAACGCAAACGTCAAAAATATTAAATATAGCCATAGTAGTTGCAGCGAAAACATATTCACAATTTCAGGTTTAATGGTCTCGTTGTAATTGCCGATTGAAGTTTAACACCGTTAGATGGCGCTGTTAAATAAAAATCGTATTTAAATAAATTGTAACAAAACCAATAATCCTGAAATTGTGAAATTGTTTTCGCTGCAAGTAATATTACTATATTAAACTTTTATTATTAATTCGTGGCTTAAAGTGCAATACTTTTTGCGTTATGTGTGCAAACAACTTTATATGGGTAACAAAGCATCCGAAAATTACGCTCCCCATACAAACGTAGTTTACGTTTGTATGGGGAGCGTAATTTTCGAAAAAAAATGCTCCACTGAATAAAGAATTTGAAATATGAAATATGATATTAAGTCCTAAATATCATGCAAATCGGGACAGTGTTTTTCAAATTATTAGTAAACTACGTTTGTATGGGGAACACAGCTTACGGGCCTTAAGGCCAGCATCGATAAAATCACAATGTTATGCCCTTTCATGACCCAAACGCTCTGAAGTTGAGCTATCTTTGGAGAACTTAGGCTTTAGGCGCGCCACGCACGCACGTGGGCGTTGGGTTCTAGTTAGCTGCCGCTACCTGTACCACCATGTACGCTGCGCGGCCGCGTCCAGACGTGTACAAATAACAGCGCTCGTTAATTTACACACCTTGCTCTTTGCCCTCTAAACAGCAAACACGTAGGAAATGGATGCTGTTCTACTCTTGTTTGATCTTGTGCTTCTTACCCGAAACTCTACGTAATACGAAAACAACTTAGCTGCAAATGAGTGCGGCTAATCGATTTTGCTCTTTACATACAAGCAAGGGCTTCGCCAAGGGGGGACAGGGAGGGGCAGCTGCCCCCCCCTTAGAGATTCTAAAAAAGTTGCCAAATATAATGCAACCAAAGTCCTAAGTCTTTGAGTTGATTTGCTTGAAGTTCAAGCCTTGAACAATCATTCCCGTACGTCGAAACTCGAATGAATTCCCCAATGAGAATGAGAAGAGTATGAATTGTAGTAGGGAAAGTCAACTTGCCCCCCCTGCGCCATCGGCTGGCGATGCCCTTGCATACAAGCAAGGCAAGATTAATCTGGCACAGTCGTCGATGTCTTGTCGTAAGATGGAGCTACTACTAGCAAATCATAATTTATCAAACTGTACAATTGTGTTTACAATTATTTCTATATCTTGCCAGCATTTATGAATAGCCTAGATATACAATACACATTAGTCGCGCTATAAATACAATAGATTACAGCTCTATTTGAAATGTGACACTAAACCATTTTTAAACAAGCGATAGCCTGCTAATCAGCTGGTATGGTGCCTCGCTGAGCGTTATTTCCCGACGTGAGGTGAATTTTTGCTTTTTTTAGTTCATTTCCCTTTAGCACAGCCATATCTATAATGATTTGAAAAAATATGTTCCCAAAAATATATTTTAATCTTTCATGTCACATTGTACTCTATGGTTTTACGAAATCTCACTCTAATTCCCAGATTAAAATTCAGTTTGTTTTCCTCAGTTTAGCATAGATTAAAATATATAAAAAAATGCTAGGTTGCGGTAAGAAAAATGAGCATGTGAATTGATTTATTTCTATCGCTTTACAAACGTCTGAACAAAATTCACCGACATTACGATTAAAACTTTTCATTAATGGCTCAATTTTAAACTTTCAACATCAATAAACGAACTTCAAAGGTTGCCCCAAAACCGAAGCTTCTGTGTCGGCGTCGGGATGAGCTTTCGTAAGCTCCGAGATGGCGCTCATAGGCGGCTGAGGGCGGCCGGGAGGTATTATGATTTTGCGAAACTTCAGCCTTACATTAATGAGCTTTGTTTTAATCGTCTCGTTTCATTTGAGAGATTTTTGATGTTTTTTTTTCTTTCATGATAATTTTCTTGGTTATTTAATGTGAAACATGATCTAAGTCTAACTTTCGTAAAATTTCACCCACCAAGGATCTGTGAGTTAGAACAGTTCCCAAATATAGCAGCAATTGTTTTTCTAAAATAGCTGTTTTTAGGCCATAGTTAGTCTTTAGTCTAAAATTTGCCACCAAGGACGCTCCCAACACCTAGCGAGCATGGAGGGACGGGAGTAGCAACCGAAAATCGTTTGTATGAGAGCGGCGCGACACGGAGCCACTTTTATGTACAAAAACGGTAGCGCCGCCGGCGAGTGAGTTCGGTTAGGAATTCGCTTACTACTGATTTTCTGAACTACACTTAGGAACACGTAAGAATTTTAAAAACACGGTGGCCCTTCCCGGCCGGTCTAACTCAAACGATAGTAACTATTATTTTTTTATTATTTAATGTTATATTTAAAATATTACATTTAAATTTAATATTTAACTAATTCTAACTCTCTACGAACAAAAACATATGGAATAAAGCTTTCTTAAATGAGGAAAAATTTTTATTAAAATCTGACAACTTTAAGGGGTAGGTAGGGAAACGTTAGGGCCCGGAAGATTTCGCAAGTTTATTCGAGGTCGCCGTAAAAAATGTGCCTTGGCCAATGGACAAATAATGTATTTCTTAAAATTTTCAAACCTTCCATTTCCGCTGCCTCACGACGACTTTCATGATTTCCTTCCTGATGACGTGTTTCCGCGCACAGGCAACGGGCTGCTGAATCTGCCGCACGACGCGCCGCACAGCGTGTGGTCGCCGGCGGAGTGGTCGCTGCGCGCGCCGCACCACGCGCCGCGCCTCACGCGCGCCGGCCACGTGCACGTGCGCCACACCGGCATCTACCTCGTCTACGTGCAGGTACACACCCTCGCTCCAAACGATACCGGAGTGGTCAGTCTGAGTTGTCACCTAAATTGGCGTTTACGGCAAACCGATTGACTGGCGTTTTCCGTAAAAACGTCAAACTCCATACAAGTTTTTACTAGATATTCTGTGATTTTACTTCTTCAAGCTGTCAAAGTCAAACTCGGACATCCGATGTGTATGAAAACGCGGAGTCGGCGTAAACGGTAACGTCGACGTTGAGTAAGCTGTCAAATCAAACTCGGACTCGCAAATGTTAGTTCGATTAACGCCCACTGCGCGCGCTCTTAAATTTCTCCATACATTTGAAAACGCCAGTCGGTCGGTTTGCTGTAAACGCCAATTTAGATGACAAGTGGGACTACGGGCTCTGATATCAGTACTCTGTGTATGTAGACTGAACCGCACACGGAGTAGTGAGGTAGAGAGGAGGTATTGCTAGCTCATATTACTAAGGAACGCAGCGTGACACTGCGCGGGGAAGCGGGGGGAAAACATTTCATGGTGGGGGTTCAAGCTCCGCCTTTTGTGCTAAATCCATCCACCGGCAGAACCGGTATTCTGGTAGCAGCTATTCCGAGAGCTATTGTTAGTGGTTACAAGACTACAACTAGATGGCGCCTTTTGCATTTACTGTTAGTTTTTTCTATAAAAAAACCTTCGAAATTTAAATCTATATCTTCGCGCGGATTGAAATAATTTTAATTTAAAAATTTCATAAAAATTTGCATCGTGAGATCAACATTTCTTACCGTACAAAGAAAATCATTGCGCGCCATCTATCGGCACATAGCATGAGCGATACATCGATACAATGCTCGAATATTGACTCAAATTATAAAATATGAGGTGTTTTACTGACAAATAAAACTAAATTCCACCTAAAAACTTTACATTATTTTGTCCTGTGTAATGTTTGCAACATTTTACAATCGTGTAATCGACTGTTCGCGGAAAATTGCGCCGCAGACCATAATATTGTCCCACATCCTAACACCGCCAGCGCCATGTCGCGAATGTCGCTAAGCCACGCTTTCTTATCACGTGAGCTGTGACGTAGAGACCCACTTGGTGGACACAGACCCAGTTTGCTTAGACCATCTCCTCCCTACCTCACTCCTCCGTGGAACCGCACTAGAGATATATCTCGCTGACTGCCAAGTGTTGCGCGCAGATCTACTACCTGGACGCGCACGACGTGACCGGCTGGGTGCTGCACCGGACGAGCGCGCCCGAGCACGCGGAGCGCGACGCGCTGCTGCAGTGCGCTGGCACGTCGCCGTCGGCGGAGCGGCGCGAGAAGCCCAACTCGTGCTTCTCGGCGTCGGCGCTGCTGCTGCGCGCGGGCGACCGGCTCGCGGTGCGCAACACGGGCGGCGACCGCCACTCGCTCATGCAGCGCGAGAAGAGCTTCGTCGGGCTGATCAAGCTGGCGGACGCCGACGGCGCCGACGACACCGACAGCTAGGCTCGGCGCCGCCGCTTGAGATGGGAACCGGCCGATGTTATCGAGAGATTGTGCGGCCATCGAGAGATTATCGAATTGAGGGATTATTTTGAAAAAGATAAGAGTGAGTTCGAATTCGTCGCTTAATCTCAACGCAATTTTTAAAATAGTTCATGTTTCCACACTTCTCGTAGGTACATAATTTTTAATCGACTTAAAAAAAGGAGGAGGTTCTCAATTCGTCGGAATCTTTTTTTTTCAGTTTGTTAAAAATCGAATTGTCCTATAAATACGTTGGAGCATAAAAAAAATTATATATCTCCCAGCTATTTTTAGGTTAACTCGCTCCCGAATTCGAACTCACTCTTAGAGCCCCCTGTTTCTGTTGGTCAGTTTAAATAATCAAATCAAAATCATTTATAAAACTGTGCCGTTTTTAATGCAGATATGTTGATAGCTTGAATCAGTTTTAGGGCTTGCAAAAAACATAGCGTATACCTTTTAATTAAAGGAAATACTTTGACATGTGTAATTTTACCGAAAAAAAATATACTTTTCTCTTTCTCTTATCTTTCGCATCTCTCGGAAATACACTGATATTTATGGTGCATCACCACTGCAGTCATACCAACAGTAGTTGCATGCAACATGAAGAGTTAACGACTGAAAAAATGTTAAATAAAGCTGACACTGAAAGCACCCTGTGTTCGTGCATTTTTTTGTAAGAACTGCCTAAGCCATATGATTTCAGTGATTTTTCCAAAAACTCTGACTAACTTCGATAGTTTCTTTAAAAGCAATGTTATTTTGTAACCTACATCGATTGCAAAAATTTCTTAAATTAACATTAAACATATCAAAAATAAATAAACTACAAAACTAAAACTTCTTTGTCCGAGTTGAATTTGACTATGTCAACGCAGCTTGGAAAAAAGGGTGATCGTAAAAGACTTATGTATAAAATGTATAAAATCTACCCTGCTCATGGACTGTCAAATCGGTTATCTTTCGACCGCTGCAGGCCTATGCCTGGTAATCCGTAATCAGGAATCAGGAATCCTGAGTTTATAAAACCGCTTTTATAGTGGTTTTCAAAACGTTTTTTCGACGGAATACCTGGAATAAATTGAAATACTAATCCTCCGGAATCTTTTCGTCTAGAAAATCGCTTTGAAAACCGGCATTAAAGGGGTTTTCTACACTCAGGATTCCTGATTACTGATTACGGAATTCCAGGAATAGGCCTGCAGGTATCTGGAGGGCCAAGCTTCGCTAATAGAATATTTCCAAAAAATTAAACTGTGGAGAAAATATGCTTAAAAAATATAATCTGATATTTTCATTAAAATCACTTAAATTACTATCGAGAAAGCCTCTTTAAAGTGCTGTTTTATAGTAGAGAATTTTCAATATTTACGCAATTACAAACATAATGTGATAGAAGAATTTAGCGCTAAATTTAAAATTAAATTGCGTTAATTATTAATCACGCCGAGAGGAGTTTCTTGCGGATTAAGGGACAAGATTCATGTTCTTCAGACAAATTTCTGAGTAAACACGCTTCGACTCCACTTTGAAACATTAAACTCGTCTTTAGCCGTGTACCTTAACGTGGCACGATATTCAAGAGACAATGTTTTACTGTTGATATCTCGAAAATTCTATCGGCTTGTCTATTTAAGATCATCCACTTGTGTAAATACGAATCTAAACGTTAATAAATAAACAACATTGTTTAGTAGTCACAATTTATTTGATGATAAAAAATAACACTCATATACCTATTGCAAAGCTGTATTATCTATTTTCTACTAAGTACACCAAAGCATTAGAATTGCCTAATTGGTTTCGTGTTGTATGGCGTTTGTCAAATTATTTCTCAATTGAAATGAACCAGTGAAAGCATAGGTACTTAGGTACTGACGACAACTTGTGGAGTAATTTTGTTAAACGACTCGCTTCTAATACTACAAATTCCAAATGTGTCGAGAGCCACGTCATTTTGCTTTCGAGTTCCAACGGCACGTAAGAACTGACAGGACATCATTTATTGCAACGAACATTCGAAGATTTTATTTGTCACATCTAATTTTTCCCGGGGCATGGGCAACCATTCTTGAATACGGTTCGTACTTTGAATGCAAAAGCTTATTCTTCTTTATTAACACGCATTAAGCAACATTATATCTCTTATTGTAAGCTTACTTATAAAATCTGTGATTATAATACATTTTACATGCCAGGCTAATTCTGGTTATTTATTTGAAAAAAAATCTCATGTAAAATAGGATTGCATGAAACAGTCAATGCAACAAAAGATTGCAATAATAAAGTTAAATTTTAAAGTTGAGAGTTGAAATGTAAAAAAATGTCAACAGTTATTATAATAAAACCTTAAAATTCTAAACTCATAAGTAAGGTAACATTTTATTTTTGATACACTCAAAATGGTACTTTTTTTGTATGTATTCGAAGTTGCGTGTCCCGAATTTGTGAGTGAACTGACTGGCCGGCCGCTACATGGGTTAGTTTCTGTCGCTACTCCCGATCTTCCTTACTAGATGAATACTTTAAGCTTATGAATATTATTTATATCATATAGTTGACTAAATGCAGAAATCGTCAAATGATATATGTGTTAATATTTAAAATCTATATTGACCAAAGTTGCGATTATAAAGGACAAGGAAGTAATTTTTATTTTGATTATTCGTCACTAAATTGTTCATAGCTATCTTCAAACATTTGCATATTGCTACCTACCTACCCATCTGATATTTTCCTAAATGATTTACGTCTTTCGTAATTAATATAATATACATCACAAATTCAAATTGAATAAAGTTCAAACTGTACGCAATCGTCATGTTCATTAACCGATAAAGTAAAACGTATTTTTTTTTATTTGAACGTTAGACATTTCTAATCAACCTCACACATACTATATCTTTATGGATATTTTAATGATAAAATATATATTTAATACGTTTCAATGTATTATTGGTTCTATGCTGTGATTTCAGCGGTGGTTTGTTTGCGAATGACGGCTGTTGCGTTTTAGTTAGAATGTAGTCATCTTAGTGCCATACAAATAATTTTAAGCAACTTGAAATCATTTGTAGTTATTTTCAACAATGCATTGTTTTGTGTATGTACATTCTTAGTACTAAAACATTTTTGATCGCTTAGTTAAACATGTATAAGTCAAAACCTAAGAATAATTTAAATTATTAACATTAAACTTATAACAGCAAACTTCCATTTGGTACCTGTATGATATCATATGGTATGCAGCTGTTTAATTTATAAGCTGTAAATACATTTGTTTTAATTAAAATTATGAATACATAATGTCAAGATGTTTTATTTTACAAACATGTTTAATTTTTAGAAAATTTTAAAAGAAAATCATTGCTATCATACGATTCGATATTCGCAAAAAAATACTTATCAATGGAAACGATACACGAATATTGAAACCGGAAACGATGGGCACTTAATAATTATTCCACGCCATAATAAAAAAAAAGAATAATTCAACTATTTATTAATTACTTTTTTTTTATAATACAACCTTTGGGATGTTGCGGGTCGACCGATGGAATCTATTTTGTTTTCATTGAAAGTCGTCGTAATTCCAAAAAAGTGTACATCAGTCGGAGCTGGTGGGAGGTATGTGGTGTATGACAGACAATTTTCTGTTGCACCTTCTCTAATTGGTCTGTGGTCGAGCGCAATCCTGAAGGGGCAGTGGGCTAGAGGGATTGTTGCGTTTTGTTGAATGGCGAACTATTCCATCATCGTTTGCAATTGTTGGAAATGCATATCTGCATCAATTCGTCGCACTAGGGACATACAGGCGTATCTCACAATTATAGCTTTTATAAATAGATATAAAGAATACATATATTAATTTATTTGCTCTATTAATAAATAATAGATAAACTCTTAGCAAAGCTTCTTACCAGGTAATTTTTTACACCATCATTTTTGCAGTATGTTCAGTAAAATATGAAAGAAAACAGAGCAACGATTACTTTTTCAACTCTACTGCAAATTTAATAAAGATAAGATTCGTACGTCCCGGGTGCGACGAATTGTTTTGCTAGATCTCAAGAATCGTGGAAAATTATCTCTCGCCGGTTAAACAGGCAAGTGAGTGATTAAATATTACGTTTAGTTGCATTATTGAGCGACTTTACTGCTTTACCTAGACTGATTTAATGTGATGATCACAAACTACTCCCCCCCTCTTCCACTCGCTTCACGTTTTACGTCCTGAGGACAAAATCAAATATCAACGTGACCAGAATATAACAACGGATATTACCTTTACACAGTTCATTTCCTCCCATGTTCGGGGTCGGAAAATTCAATTTTCATATTGTCCAGTGATCCGACAATGTTTCGAATAACAATGAAGAGCTTTCGACGCCGGGCGGCTTCTCTGAAGCGCCAGGGCGGACCTGCGCACGCCGGCCGCGCCGCCCGGCACAATCTATCGACCCGCCCGAAGTTATATAACCTCCATCGGCCGACGGCGAGTGTGATAAAGCCTCGCACCTCGAGCGGGAAAAGCGCGTTTTGTGAATGCGATTTCATCGCTCACTGCTAGCAGTGAACCTGAACAATCCCTGGAATATTCGTGCGGAAAAAGACAATTCGGTGTGAAGCTGCGCATGGTCTGAAAGGTAGGCTCAACACTTCCTGTTTTCGGGTGATGATACATTGATGATTCATCGTCGATGGGAGCTTTAGGGTAAACATGATATGTTGGGGTGAAGACTGTTATCATCTGTTGTTATAAATACTAACACAGCTTCTGACTAAGTGCTAAGAAATAAATATAAATTATTCATTCGACACAAAGGAACGCTATTCACACAGTATAGATAACATTCTTCGAAATGGTTTGTAATTAAATAATGAAAATGTGTGATTTATAGTGCGTATAGTCTTTATTCTACTAAGTAACAGTAAACAATAAAAAGATATTTTAAAAATATTATCGGAACTGTGTTGTGGCTTTTGTTACCAACAACAATGGTCGATTTATGTACACTCTATTTAATATTATTCATTGTTTTTAGTGGTAAGAAATAAGCCTTATATCCTCCTCGAAAAGGGAGCGAATAATTTACAAATAAATTTGCCGATTGTCTTTTCACTGAATGGAAAATACCTTTCCACACACACACATCCATGCCTGCACACTCTGCCAATTCAATCCAATTATAGTCACAAAGGAGGTCGTGTTCGAAGTGACCACGTAGCTGTACGTAGGTATACGCAGCTCGAGCTACGGTTCGTAGCACTCGAGGTAAAGAGCGCCTTTATGATTTAGGTTATTTGAAACAAGTAATAGAAATCCATAATTCCATTGCATTTTCAAATTTACTGAGAGAAAAATATTTTTAAATAAAAATGGAACTAAGTAACTAAATAAACGCCTTCAAAAAATCACACTGAAACTAAAAAGAAAAATATAATTGGTTACTTTTAATTATTGCACGATAAGCTATTTTAATACCTAACTAATTTTATAATTTTTTTTAATTTTAATGATCTTTTGAAGTCGGTGCCTTGGGTAGACGTTCTGTAAGGGCTGTAAATAGGCAAAAAAATATAAGCTACTTATATTTACCTACTTACAGAACACAAAAACAAAATAAGCAAACAGGTAAGAAAAACGTATGTAAGTAGGTATTTAGGCAAGTACCTTGTACTTTTAATCAAAACCCTACAAAATAAACAAACAAACCAATATAAAAACAACGACCACGTATATGGTAAATGTTTAGCTATATAAATACACCTTGCGTCTGCCATACGTCGCGCTGTTATTCAACATTTTTTGCCGAACGCAAGTCCATCGAAGTGCGCAAGACTTACAATTATATTGTAACAATTTCTTAAGAAACCATAAGAATGTTGACAACTTTACTGTTCGGAAATGAAAACGTTCATTAAAAACCAGCCAAGTGCGAGTCGGACTCGCACACGAAGGGTTCCGGACCATCGAAAAAGATTTAACACAAAACAAACACGTTTTTTGCATGGGGACCAAAATATGCACATGGGGAAAAAAATATGCACTCTGTGAAAATTTCAGCTGCCTACCTATTACGGTTCATAAGAAACAGCCCTGTGACAGGCGGACGGACGGGCGGACGGACGGACGGACGGACAGTCGGACGGACGGACGGACAACGGAGGCTTAGTAATAGGGTTCCGTTGCCGCCCTTTTGGTACGGAACCCTAAAAATATGTTTTCTTACTAGGCGGTAGAGTTTATTTTGTTGTTATTTTATATTTCAGGATTGCCAACAGACTTTACGCAATACACTTGTAATAACATATGTTACAATTTCGGTTACGTGAATCAGCCCAATAACATGCAAACACAATATGCTTAAAATTGGTTTTAGCTAAGCATAGGCATAATGGGGTCGAGCGCTCATCTACCATGGGTATAATTTGAAATAAAGAAATAAAAATAGAAGCGTGCTCACTCCCAGTTTTATGTAAAGTAACGGCAATTAACAAAACATGTTTGAAAACATGCTAGCTACAACTGATGGAAGTAAACATCGATAACATTTCGTATTCATTTTAAGTTGAAGAAAAAAAAAGAAATCTCATCCAATTAATATTAAGGAAAAAAACGTATGTAAATAGAAAATCAACTAATATAAAGTGACTAATTCAAATTAAATAAAATTTGGCCAAAAAAAATATATAACAGTAAATATGATTCAAATCTGTGGTGAAAAAAATTCTAAAATTTTTTGTTTGTAAGATTGATCCCATTTGATTTTTGACGCGTATTGAAATCAACTGAAACTTTCTTCAGAAATTTGGCGTAATGGTCTGATATCATGTCTAGTTCTATAAAAAATACCTGAATTATTTGTTAATGTTGTTAGAGAAAAAATGGAAAATCTAGAAAACCTTCCAACTCCTTTGTAACCCTTATCAATATGTATTTGATACCAAACAGCTTCGAAGCACAGAAAAAGAGGCAACGGAACAAATAGGTCCAATTTTCCTCAGACATCTTGTCTTTGATGCCCTTCGAAGAACCGGAGATCGACGATCTCCGCGCCTTCCAATGTCGTCTACGCTCACGTCACATTCACTTTCCGTACGAGTGACTTCATGAATAACAAATTTGCGCGTGATTTTCATTACAGACGCACAAAATATGTATTTGCATAATGAGGTTTCTACGTGTGTCAAAATTATATTTTGTGTAGATAATGCGGTCTTTAGTTCATACTGATTCTCTGAAATTACACATTTATGTTTCGTTTAAAATCATTTTTCATTAAGTATCCTAAAATCATGCTACCCATACAAACGTATGGTGGAAATAATTCAAAAATACCTTTTCCAGTTGAATTTTATCATTTTCGTTCTACCCGTTTGATTCTTTTTTGTGTACATTTGGTCCACTTCACACAACAAAAAAACGTTTCGATAATTGATATAACCTTCAAATGATAAACAGTTGTATTCAGAGAGCACCTGTCAAAAGTTAGTACGAGAATAGCACCGGACTAACCATAGAAAAACCCGGTTATTCTGGCGACTAAAGTTAGTCCGCCCCCGCTCTGAATACAGCTGAAAGTAATGAATGGTATTAAAAAGATTTTCAAGCTAAATTATTTTATGTGAACTATTTATATTTATTTATTTAAAAAACATTTTATGTGGCTAAATCACCACACCTACCGTCACGATTAGCCCTACACACCTCTGGGAACTAGGTGCCAAGCCAGGACCTTCCTTATATTGCACATCTACTTTGAACTGTAACACGGACTATTTTCATTGCTGTTTCCCATGTGGTGTGTCAGGCTAATATCTGACGGTCAGTTTGGTATTAGCCATCCATTTCCAGCTACATAAAAAATATGTTTTATTTTATTTTTTGTCCGAAACCCTGAATCCGCCCCTACTTCCAGCACACCCGCTGCTCAAGATGGTGATCACCCTTGAGGTGATGGCAAGAAATAGGAGTATATGATCGTGCGGCAACTCCTGGCGTTTACGTGACTTTCGTTTTTATTAGGGTTCCGTACCCAAAGGGTGCCAACGGAACCCTATTACTAAGCCTCGGTGGCCCAGTGGCGCGACACTTCGGCGATCGCTCTCCGAAGTTAAGCAACGCTGGGTCCGGTCTGGTCTTGGATGGGTGACCATTCGACCGTTGAGAGAGGCTGGCCGTGGTTCGGATTCCACGTTAAGCTGTAGGTCCCCTTCCTTACTTACTAGGTGGTAGGGTTTATCCCGCCCGGGTTGGTACCATCGCATTGGATGAACGATGGTCGAAGCGGCAATGAAAATTGTCCGTGTTTTCCATCCAGTTCAATGTAGCCGTGCAATATAAGGAAGGTCCTGGCATGGCACCTAGTTCCCATGTGGTGTGTTGGGCTAATACCATGAACAGAACTTGTGGTATTAGCCATCCATGTCCAGTCACATAAAAAAAAAAAAAAAAAAAAAAAGCCTCCGCTGTCCGCCCGTCCGTCTGTCACAGGGCTGTATCTCATGAACCGGAATGGGTAGGCAGCTGAAATTTTCACAGAGTGTGTATTTATTTTGCCGCTATAACAACAAATAGGTAACATTAAGGGGGGGGGCATACAAATAAAGTGATTGTTTGGTGTTCAATCTTTTACGATGGTACGGAACCCTTCGTGTGCGAGTTCGACTTGCACTTGGACGGTTTTATACCCATTTAACCGTGCAGCAGAATTAACAACCGCATTACCTGTACACGTGACATACCCTCCTAAATAACAAATATATAACTGAAGGCAAACAGATTAGAAACAACACCTTTTATCAATTTTGAAATATATTACGTACCTTCAAACTACGTAAAAAATGTATCATATCCCTAGACTTCAACGCCCGTAGACCCTCTACGGAACAGCGCTACGTCTAGTAAATATATGCAAGAAAATCATGAAATGTTTTTGAGAAAGCTAATCTGAATTGTTGAATACTTATTTAATCGCACCACACTGATATCATTTCATATTTTATTTTATCTTTAAAATGCTGTGTTCTAAATTTACAAGAAAAATATTGTCAAAGGTGCTCCGACTCGAACTTCGTCATGATTTATTGTTTCGTGAAAATGCACACAATTCTTCGATCCGTTCACCGGAATTTAATTGAAATTGTCAAAGTGCATATATTTTTGTAAAAAAAAATTGATTTTAATTTTTTATGGGCCTTAGGTATGGGACACGGACGTCAAATACCACATCTGCGGTCATGATAATATTATCATTAGGATAACTTGCTCATGGAAAATAAGTGCCATTCCAGGACCTTACTTATATCGAACGGCTTCACTGACAACATTCCGACCGTGTTTCATTCTATGCGATGGAACCTGAAGCGTCCCGTGGTCGCAACACTTGTTATCGAGTCAGATAAGTACCTCGGTAGTAAATCTAGGGAAGTGTATTTCTCTTTAAATTTAATAGGAAAAATTACCCAGCCTGTCCTAAAAAATATATCCACCCAGTTAATAAAATGTGGCTACACCGCCGCCATTTAGTACTGAGCAATTTCGCTCGTTTGTAATAAAATAAACAACGTAATTGCTTGGCATATTGTTTTCGTTTCATTTCCCGGTAACTGCCGCAGGCACGCAGTTTGATTGCCTTTAAAAGCTTTAGCTTGAAATTCCGATTTATCTAAGCCAGGAAAAAAGTAATACTAGTAATCACAAATGTATATTCGCTAGCCCGAATGAAATTAGGGTTTCGTGATTTTTTAGTAGTCAGAAAAGACACAACATACAATGCGAGTCTTTATACCTGACACTGTCTAGGAAGATCGAGTGATACTCGAACACCGATGTAACATCGCATTGAATTCAATATTTTCGAAGGGGCAGTGAAATTAATGTATCTGTCCAGTAGGTCTATTCCTGGCATTCAGTAATCAGGAATGCTCAGTCTACACAACCGCGGTTTTCAAATCGATTTTCTTGACGAAAATATTCCGGAGCAAAGTTTTTAGGGTTCCGTACCCAAAGGGTGAAAACGGAACCCCATTACTAACCCTCCGCTGTCCGTCCGTCCGTCGGTCCCTCTGTCACGGGGCTGTATCTCATGAGCCGTAATAGGTAGTTAGCTGATATTCTCACAGAGTGTGTATTTATTTTAAATAAACTATAAGAACAAATAGGTAAAATCAAAAAATAATAAAAATTAAAGGTCCCTTTATCCAAAACACGTGATTGATTTTGTGTTAAGTCTTGTACGATGGTACGGAACCCTTCGTGTGCGAGTGCGATTCGCACTTGACCGGTTTTTTAATCAATCAAGGTTTTCCGTAGAAAAGCTAGCTTTGAAAATCGCTATAAAAAGCTGTTTTCTAGACTCAGGATTCCTGATTCCTGATTACTGAATGCCAGGAATAGACCTGCTGTTCAGTCGTAAGGAAGTTCGATGTATCTGAATGTAGGTAAAGGGAAGGTAGCATCTAACTGGGCTTCCTTCGTAAATACGGTGCGACGGATTGATATCATGAAGGTACGGTATTATTAATTTGAGTTTCAGCGACATCTACATTTGAAGCATTATAATCAGATTTTAAAAATAATCTGAAAAAGTATTGGTCGTGACATTCGTCGGAAGGAGTCCGGAACCACGACAAATACTTTTTTAGTATATTTTCAAAATCTGATTACAATGCTAAATTAATGATATAACGGTAATTTCGTATCCATTAAATACGTAAAATTATCGCGTACAGTATTAAAATTAAAAAGTTAAGTAAAAAAAAGACAATCGAATTATTAGGGTATTTTTTTGTGAAGTCGTGAATAAACAACAATTCAAACAAGATAATCCTTCTAATATTAGGAAATCAAAAATGAAAAGGAGCTCCTATTTTTAATTAAATTGAGGAATTCATTAATATTATTGTTTTTTTTTACATTTAGTGCCGATTTTTCAATCCGCAGATAGTACTTATCGGACTGATAGTACACATACACGTTTGTCAAAAGACGGAGAGTTATATCTTCAATCACTATTATCTGACTATAATTTTACTAATAACCATATGGACTTGCTATATCGGATGGAAAAGCAGAAGCGTAAATAAATCCATCGAATAGTTATCTGCCTGTTTATCAGACTATTGAAAATTTTGCTCTTAATTATGATTAATAAAATATTTAAATAATAAGAAGAAGCGTACTAGATTGTACAAAATAATATTTTGAGCTAGCTTTACATGTTAAAAAATTTTTTAGTAAGGTGTGTAAAAATGTGGTCTGCTGTACCTTTAAACCTACCTGACACTTCGCCAATGAAATATCTCTGTACGTTTTAATGACGCAGCCGTAATCAGGAATCCGTTCCCATTCACCACAAAACAATTCCTATCGCCGAGTCTCGGGGCTTCTCTCTTGTCCTCAGTGGCGCAGCGCTGGAATTTCGCAATATCGGCATAGCTCGGTTCGCCACGCCATCACGCCCGCGCCGGCGGCGGTCGGCACCGCAGGAAGGAGGGGGTGGTTCGCAAGTAATTGCTTTATTTCACGCCCTGCTGGGAACGAATCGTTTACTTGGGCTCGTCTACACAGTATCCAGCTAGCATGCCTAATTGGCGTAAGATAGGCCGGATGGTTGCTTTGAGATAAGTTGTAGGTTACCTTGAGGGCTAATCTTAGTTTAGGATGTGTATACTCAGCTTTGGGTTTTGCAGGCCTTGTGCTTAAGTTAAGTTAATAAGTTTATCAAGTTTTTTTAAAACGAAGCTTCTTTGGGTGGAACGTTTGAGGTGGAGACCCTATTCGGAAAAAGTGAATCTTAATTTTCTGGCATCCCAGTGGTGGGGTAAAAAAAAATCATCAAAACCTAGGCTGAGAGATAACCGAAACTGTGTTAGATCGTAGCTAATTCCTCAATTATTAACTTATTTGTATTAATATATAAGTTATTCCTCAGTTATTAATTCCTTAGGTGCTGTAAACGATGAGTGAATTGAATATTTTAGCACAGTTGATACATAGCTGTGCGACAGGGGCCACAGCAGTAGCTCAACTCAGGCGATTTTTGAGATAAATACTTGTATTAAATAATATATATATATTTAATAAACGCTTGTATTTGTATGCTTGTATGGAGCTGAGCTACTAAATGTAATCCTATGTATTCCGTGATGCGGGTGTCCCGCAGGTCGCACGATGCGGTGGTGGCGTGCGCGGCTGCTGGTGTCGTGCTGCGTGCTGGCGTGCGCGTGCGCGGCGCGCACGGGCGGCGGGGCGGGGGGCTCACTGCGCGGCGCGCTGGAGGCGCTGCAGCGGCGGCAGCGCGCGCGCGCGGAGCGGCCGCACGCGCCGCAGCGCTACCCGGACGCGCAAGACTACGAGGAAGCGCTGTACGAGCTGTATGGACCGCCGCCGCTGCCGCAGTACGATGGTAAATGTTTTTTGAAATACAGTCAGCATCAAAGGTAGTGGTTTTAGATATACCTCTAAAGCAGGGTTTCTTAACCTTCTTGGAGTAATGGACCCCTTGCAGGATTTCAAAATTATTACGGACCCCGGGAAAGAAAACAAGGCATTTTGAAAAAAACTACTTATGAAACATGGACCCCCAGCATTCATGCTACGGATCCCCGGCACTGATGCCACGGACCCATTACCTAAGTAATTAATGAAAAAATATCACAACATTTGAATAAACAATGTATTACGTCTTTCAAATATTATTAATTATATTTCTGTAATTGTACACAATAAACATTTTAATCGTTTACAGAAGACCAGTATGGCATCGATCTGGATGCCATTGAGGAAGCCATTCCTGAAAAGTACATAGTTAAGTATCTGAACGAAGACGAGCCACCGCGGAAAAGCTATTACGACTATAATCTGAAGAAGAAAAAGTCCCACCCGGAGCCCGAATCAACCGTCGCGCGCAAAGCAAAACAGTCTGCTTTCCGTGAAAGAGCTCTTGACCATAATGCCGACGACAGGCTTAAAGAACTATTCATGGATCGAGTTGGAGAGAATGAGAAAAAGAAGGAAAAGGCAGAAGAACAATTTGAAAACGACGCTGAATATGCTGTGTTACTTGAAAAGCTCTGGTCTAAATACAAGAGCAACCACCCTAATTTTGTTGAAGCCTCTCCGGAAGGAGTTGTCAAACTATATAAAGAGATGACAGTTAAAAAACGTCAATATCCAAATGAGGTCAGTCCATGGGGTCCGGTTGCATTTAAAAGGAAGCGCAGTCCGGTAGAGGATGATGACGTTGTAGATACCGAAGACTATTCAACAGCTTTGGAGTACCCGCTTCGACCGGATGACAGACTTAAATATGCAAACGACAACGATATCGCTGAGGGGGATCCCGGCTACAATCAGTACGAATTCCCATCGGATTCAGATAAAGACATGCGTGATGAGTATGCCATTGCCTTTCAGCCCGTAGATGATGAAAAAATTAATCTGCCGACTGATGGAGATGAGTTTTCGTATGATGCGATAGAGAAACGGTTTCCAGTCACCAAGCGTAGTAGTGGACCATATGAGAGTATGTCACAAAGAAAACGTTCCACTGATAGTAAACATTCCACTGATAAAAGGTTTCGTGGAGGGTCCGGTACCGATCCAAAAGTTGTTAGAGAACTTTCTAAGATATTTGGAGAGCCAGGAGAAATATTTAAATCACCGGTCAAAAGAAGTAACAATGAAGAAAATTCACATGAAACCAAACCACCTGTAATATCAGCATCACCGCATAATGCGAGTCAAGATCAAAATATGACTCATATTCATAGCGATGGCAGCCACGAGCACCATGGACACACTGTGATGCACCCTCCCAATCTTTCTGGCAAGGAAGAAATCATTGAAACTAGCCACACTTCGAAGGAAAAAGACCATCCCATTACTTTGAAGAAAAAATCCATTGATTGGTCACAGTATTTTGGAATCGACAAACGCAAGAAAAAATCCATACCATTTCGCAACGACATAAGTGAAGGGCTTAGAAGGAAATATTTAGAGACTTTCAATCGAGATATGGAAACACCACTGATGAACTCGCGAGCTCACAACAAGGTGAAACGTGATTTCGTTATCAATAAACCTCTCGATGAAAGTGAATTCGTAATAGATAGAGCTTCAGCCATCGCCATACGGTCTGAAGAAAAGCGTAACGTCGACCAACAAGATGACTCCAAACTGGATAATATAGACCGAAAACTAAAGGGAGTAGAAACTGTGATCGTGGACGAGGCACTTCATTTGTCCAATATCGGTGGTGAATCTAAAGATGAACAGGACGTGAAAGAAAAAATGTTATCACGATTAGCAGCGGCGTACAGTCTGGAAAAAATGCGTAAAGCGCTAAAGGAATTTAAGCAAAGCTTACACGCCCAAAAAGGGTTTGCTAAGCCCTCTGTAGACTTTGATGAATCCAAGACAAAGAGAATTGCAGTGAAAAAAGAGAAAGCAGAAATTAAACACGAAGATGTACAATCTTCAAAGGCTACTGAATTTGAAGGTGAAGTCAACGACGATTTTGAAGGCGAACAAGGGGCGGGACATTATTCTAATGGTGGCACAGACGAATCCTTCTCGGAGGGCTACATGGGAGGGAGCGGGCGACAACAAGCACCTGCATCATACCAAGGTAGTTCTATATCTTTTACAAAACTCTAAGATATAGCCATGATTGGCAGTTGTATGTAGTTAGTAACAAGTACTTATTATTCGTACTTGAGTCAACTAAACGTATTTAATTACTTTAAAGCTAGGATGAGAAGAGTCTGGTTAGAAAGGTAGTGCAAGATTGAAAGGGAGCAATACAAATTATAAAATTGCACTCACACTTTCACTAGCATATATATAACTTTCACGTAATCTTTACTGCCCTACGAAGTTTAATTATGAAGATCTGGGAGCTTAATTGATTTGATGATTGTGGTTATTTTCATCTTTAGGTCCCACTGGCGGAAGCTGCCCAGTGCTGGAGCGCATCGTAAGGCGCTGTCGCGGCATCGAGCTTCTGGCTGGCGACCCAGGCCAGCTATTTCTGCCTCTTTGCAGCCTTCATCAGATTTGCTACTTATGCGTACGTATTTGATTGCTACCAAACTCCAAAGTGGCAGAACTAATTTTGCCTCTGTTTGATACTACCGCGCCTTTCCCAAGTCATATAAATACTACTGTTTTAGGGTCAGTCCCCGCCGACTACGTGCGACCTGATCTTCCTGTCGGAGGCGGATACGTCGTGCGGCGGTGACGCGGAGTGCCAGCAGGCGGCGCGCGCCACGCTGATGGCCGTGCGCGAGCTGCACGACGCCCTAGCCGACGAGCTGGACGGAGAGTGCCAGGCGCAACCCTGCCTCGCCTCCGCGCTGCGCCGCCAACACCCCTGGACTCAGGTAGGCCTCATCAGTCGCCGACGATGCGCGACCTGATCTTCTTGTCGGAGACGGACACGTCTGATGGCCGTGCGCGACCTGCACGATTGCCTAGCCGATGAGCTGAACAGAGAGTGCTAAGCGCAGCCCTGCTTCGCCGCCGTCGCGCTGAGACGCCAGGATTGTTATAAGAGACAGTTCGTAAAAAAAACATGTTGCATTTTGTAATCATTTCATCTGTTATTGCGGTTGTTGATCCCGAAAAAAATCCAAATGTCTAATCGTAATGTTTCATCGAAGCTCTAAGTATAACCCTTAGGTATATGCCTCTTTGAGCGAACTCTTCGCGAATAGCTTTGTGCTATTATGTCTGCCTCTTTGCAGCCTACATCAGATTTGCTACTTAGTACGTATTTTATTTCGACCAAACTATCAAGTGTCAGGACTAACACTAACTTTCATCGGATAGGTGCTCCGTCGATAGACGAGCTGGAAGACACCTGCATCCACTCCTCGATGCACCC
Organism: Incurvaria masculella; assembly: GCA_946894095.1. Lineage (NCBI taxonomy): Eukaryota > Metazoa > Arthropoda > Insecta > Lepidoptera > Incurvariidae > Incurvaria > Incurvaria masculella. Next base: position 22,162,524 of record OX335646.2, read on the forward strand.
ACGAGAGCGAGGCCAACAGTGGAGCTACGTACATGGTCATCAGTGGAGTCCGCTGTCTTCACGGCGAACTTGTGCGAAGTTCCACCTCGAACTAATTCGGACCGCGCGTCTGCCATGCTGCAGCAGGAACATACACACCCGGAAACGGAGACATCAATGCTATTGTATATCTAGCCCAAGTACTTAGTGTTCCGTAACTTTGTATTCTTCAGTATTATTTTGTGAAAATTTGACGTGAATCTAATGTGCGTTCTTTTCAATCTATGTTTCTCACCGCCCGACACTTTGGTAATTAATGTTATTATTTAGATTTATATAGTACCTATATGTACATTACACACATACATACAACCTAAAAATTCCGCTTTCGTTGTTCAACTTGACATTTCTGAAAAACTGATCCTGTACTCCTGCTACTACTGCTGTGTATCAGCAGTAGTTTAGAGTGCAGCTCGAAACAATCCTAGTGAACAATGTATTTATTTATTGATTGATTCAAATAAATAATTTATAGTTACAGATACTAAAAATCCCACAAGTAGTATGCACAGCATGTACTAACAAAATGTTGATGCAATATACGTGCTTCATTTTACAAAACACGATTTAAATAAAGAATTCACATTAAAACAGTGTCATCAATTATTCGTAGCAAAACTTATTAAACATATTATCTTTATTATTAGGTACATACTTAAAACTGAAAAATATTTTATAAAAAATATCATTAATAACATTGTGGATAGGCAGTGTATAGTCCTACATAGATCATTTTGTACGTGGGGGAGGAGGGACATTTCTGGTTCCTGAGCAGCGATATACGGTCTCGGGCAAGTTAAACAAGATGATAGGTGTGGGCTGGACGCAAAGCTCACCGGGAAATTCTTTTAAATGAGATAGCGCCTTCAATAAACTTACTTATTTTTTTTTTCTCTGTTTTGTTCATGGAAGTCGTTTACACCACGGTTTTATTCAAAGAAAAAAACACCAGATTTAATGCCCTCACAATGGTTTGTATGTTCAGTCAGAATGCCTCATACTTTAGCCCTTAAGGTGGCCCAACCCGGCGGCCTCAACTCATTTGCGGGCACGGTACAAAACCGTGCTGTTGCGCTCTGGGACCTTCTCTCTTTCCAAGAATAAGACAGGCTCCGTGATGAGGAAGATGCAACATGTCCACAAAAAAGAAAATATGCATAGCGTATGATTTGGTAAGATTTACGAAAATTTTAATTTCAAAACGACTTATAGCTAAAAGTAAACCACGACCGCTGTCGTCAAAAATCTAACAAAAACCAAATAGATTATAAATCTTGATTAAATAAGCTATGTCTGATGACTAATCTTATTAAGATGTTCTTACTTTATCATTGCGTAATCCACCTCCAAAGTTATTGTATAAAACGCGCGAAAAATCCGAACTTTCGGACGTTATAACTTGGAAACCAAACACAATTTTACAATGCCAATGGTCATCAGACATCTAGTTCAATCAAATAGAGCTATTTTGAGCAAAATTTTGGATCTCTGACAAGAAATATAGGCGTGATCTTCTTTCCCCTTTTGTATGGGGAGATGAGCGGGTTGGGCCACCTTAAAATCATCTTTTGGAAAAGCCGTCTTATCTCAAATGAAGTTATGTAAGTTACATATTACTATGATTATTGTTCGGTACCTGCTTCCATAATATTAAGTGAGATTTGTTTGGTTAGTGGTCAATTTACATAAATATGATAGCTTTGTAAACATATTGAATCGTTTGCTGTTGTTTGTTATCTACATATTTATGTATAGAGATATGTTAAAAATAAGTAATGAATACTATCATAACAATTGTATTCTTGACTAAATGTTTCAATATATATTTGTGTTATATCCACAAAGTATAAAGCGTTTTTTAAAATAAATGTTTGCTATTAATATTGTACCAAGATTATAGGAAGTAGCAGTACCTAAATCTAAAAATATATTCTCAGTTAAATCGTCATACTTTAATTTTTCACAACATTTGTGCGTTGTGACTGAATTAAATTATTGGAACTTAAATTAATGTTAAATGAACAAAATGAATAAATTCAATTCTTGTATTAATATTCTTGTTTAGTTATAATGTTAATTTCTTTATAAGCACTTCGCACGTCATTTGTTTGAACAAAAGGATTTTTATGTAGCCATTTTGGTTACATGCCTGTACTTAAAATTCCGGTTCTGTTTCAGCATTTGTTAGTTTCAGATCACATTCTAGCACGTATTGATATCGGTAGACTTTACTAGGACAATAACATTAATTTCAAAAAAGATTTCTCTGGCTAGATAGGAACTCGAGCGCATTGCTTGGGTAATCGTTTGAAAAACGTGTGTCTAGACAACCTTGGACAATTCCCATGTCTTCCTCTCTTACAGCCATGAATATTTTCAAATACCTAAAAAGAATATTGCGTGTATATTCTTTTGAGGAATTTTCTTAAATGTACTGTAACCAATACTGTCAACGCTTGGGGTGATTTCGATTATTAGGAAGTAACGATTTTTTTCTTTAATTCCTAATTTATAAAAAACTAAATGTGAATCGAGCCCGACATGGTTTGTGAATCTGAATATATTTTATTTGTATCCATTATTGCTTTATTTATTTCTCCTGAAACCCAAAATGAAAAACTAAAAAAAAACCTATGATGTGAAAATAGTTCTAGATAGGAATGTGACATGTTTGTATGTATAATCGACCGTGAAGCAAACGCAATTCGCAATAAGCGACGTACTTGCTTAGTACGAAAAAATATTCTATAGTTCTAGATAGGTTATTTTTAACAAACGTGGTTATGCACGACTTGTCCCAAGAACATTTTATGACTGCAATGGTTATTAAGAGGATTATGAGATGATCGCGTTTCATAAAAGGTTTTTGTGATAACTTAACTTATATCTCTCTAAAAATGTGCATGAAAATGTTAAAAGTTTTTCCTTTGAGGAGTTCCCTTAGGAGTTAGGAGCCATCCTTGAGCGCAGTAGCCATATCATGGTGACACTTAGAATTGGTTATCATAATTTAATGCGATTAAAACATTTGGTGTCGAGTTCCCACCTTAGGAGCCATCCTAGAGTGCAGCAGCCATGTCATGGTGACACTTACAAAGGGTTATCATAATTGAATGCGTATACCAAATCTCATGTCTGTGCTGTTGACCGTTGAAGAGTTCCTTTGTCCGGAGCTTATCCTGGATGTCGATCCAGGTCATTTTTACCATAAAAATGCATTGTCTTCGGAACTGAACTAACATGTAAAGATGTACCTACAAAGGAAGTGGTTCTAATTCAGCTTGCAAGATTTGACCCCAACACCTTCATTACATACATACATACATACATACATACATACATACATACATACAAACATAGCAAGTTAAATGAAGGCTTGTAATGTAAAAAGATTAACGGCTTCCTACAGTTTTACGCGGAAATCGTACAACGACGAAATTCTTTAGTTGTCTCTTATGACAAGCACTCGGGAAGGATTTCAGAAGTCCAATAGTAATATTTATTTTATGCCGAAAGCCGAACGGCAATTTCCTTGATCTCTCTTGATTTCAGATTTAATTGTTTCTGTGACGAAATGTAATGCCGACGGCTTTATCGGAGTATCGACTGAATTCCCTCGATATCAACGTTATCAGATAGATTACACGTGTTGTGTCGCGCCGCACACCGCACCGCTTGTTGCCTCTAGCGACTTTGGCTTTCGCGACCGGCACGGTGCTGACTGGTGGCGCGAGTGATGCGATCGGCCCGAGTCGGCGATCATGCACTCGGTGATGGCGGCGGCGGCGGCGGGCGGCTCCGAGGCGGGCCCGCCGGCGGAGGAGACTCCGCGGCGCGACGTGCTGGGCATCGACAACCCGGCCGCGACGGACGGTAAGCACCTCATGTAGGTACTGTCGACAAAAGAGTTTAGGATACACATCCGGTTGAAGGCAAAGAAGAACAGTTGAAATACTCTGACTTTTAGGAGCACTTTTAGGAGTTGAGAATGTCTATGATTTACTGTGTAAACAAAACCAAAAAAAAATTATCTTTTAATCTTTGGTTGACTGTACTACGACTGTACATATCTGATGACGTCACATGTTATTAAAAACATCCTCACGGACGCGTCCCGAGGACCTAATCTTCGCCATTTAGAATATTCGGGGTTCATGCATGATTTTTAGGGTTCCGTACCCAAAGGGTGAAAACGGAACCCTATTACTAAGCCTCCGCTGTCCGTCCGTCCGTCCGTCTGTCCGTCCGTCTGTCCGTCTGTCACAGGGCTGTATCTCACGAACCGTAATAGGTAGGCAGCTGAAATTTTCACAGAGTGTGTATTTATTTTGCCGCTATAACTTTTATTATTTTATGATTTTACTTATTTGTTGTTAACAAATAAGTAAAATCATAAAATAATAAAAGTTATAGGGGGGCCCCATACAAAAAAGAGTTTTTTTGTTGTTGATGGCACGGAACCCTTCGTGTGCGAGTCCGACTCGCACTTGGCCGGTTTTTCCATTGGACATAGAGTTTAAGTTTACGAACGACAAATCATATAGTCACCTCTTACGACTTGCACGAGTCAAATGCAGTGAGACCACTTGTTTTATTTGCATATCCTACCACGCAATGGAGGAAGGAGGTCTTGAAACCTTTTACTTAACCTTTATTACACTAATATGTGAATGAGTTTGTGTACTATCTAGGAACCATGTTTACTTGTGATGGAAATTGAGTGCTGGTGTGGACAGCGCAGCGAGCATGGAAGCGCGTGGACTCCATGACCAAAAGCCAGGCGATAACGCCTGCAACTAGGACGGAGTTTCATAAGTCGCTACACTCATGCATGGAAGAAGAGGCACGAACGTTAAGCAAATGCTGGAAAAATACATTCTCTAATGAATGTTTGCGGAGTGAAGTTAGAGAGTACAGTGCCAACTGAGTTACGTGTTCAAACACGTCACTTTTAGTAAACCGCATGGAGTACCTTCCATACTGTCCATACAAAGTGACGTGTTTAATCGTACGTTGACGTTGATTTTGATTTTTTGTCCTTTCGTGCCCTTCGTGTTAATGTAGTGGACATGTAGAGCGAATTAGTGACGAAATAATGAAGAAACATTTTTATAAATTGTAAAATGTACCACGTTGAAAAAGTTGAATACTTTTTTATAAGGTCAGTTACGTAGCTACCGTAATCGTCGAGGCGCATCAAATGTCGAAAGCGAAAGAAGTAAAGAACCGCATGACACTATCATTTCTGCCTAGCTCTCCAGGGAAACGGCGTAATGGTATGCATGTATGTCTGTATATTTTATCTAAGTACTATTACACCTTTCACTTTTACATTTAAGATGCACTTCGTAGGCCTATTCTTGAAATTCCGTGATCAGAAATCACGAATATTTCAGCATCGCTATGATAACCGCTATAAAATCTGGAAGATTATTGTGCCTGAGAACTGGATTCCAAGAATAGGCCCACAGGTCACCGCTTCCCCATACCTGCCCAGTACGGTAGACTGCAGTCCAGTTCTAGGCTAGATTTTTTTTTTATGCTTGAAAAACCCAATCTGACTGCACTTGTTGCAGGAACATAAGCGTAATGATATGTGATTGCAGATCAGGGAGCAAGGCTACGGGCGGAGCGGCACGTCATCACGGCGCAGCCACAGATAACGCAAGGTGCCTATGCCGACGTCTGACATTCTGAAATAATCGACCGCGAAGAAAGGACACATTCATTAATGAAAGGGCCCTGTAAAAAGAACTACTTGATAAATATACTGCAAGGCTGGATGTATTTTCATAAAGTAGTTCTTTTTACAGGGCTATTTCTTAACGTTCTTCTTTCTTTCTTCTTAAAAGGACCGATGTCATTGCTTCACGCTCGATTATACATGCCTTGAAAAAAGCGACGTATTTGCTTAGCAGGAAAAAGTATATTTGCGTAAATGATTACTGCTTAACCCTCAAATAATTATATTTAAAAATATTATTTTCCGTTCTTTAATCGTCCTTCAATCAACCATTCCCAGGGTCGGTAGACTGTAAAATGCACGATAAATGCAAGGTTCAAAATACAAAATACAAGGATTGCTTGATCAATAATGTGCCGGCCGGCATTATTTGCCCCTTTGAAAGCCTGAAAGCCCATGGGCCTCGCTGGGTGCCTCTGTTGAAAACCCTCCATCTGGACATGTTTTCGGTGAAACTATTGCTAGTTGAAAAGAAATGTGCTGCCACTATGTACCCGAAAAGTAATCATGTCTATAAAGAAGTAAATTTAAACGTATTTAAATACTTTAGATTGTATGTGTCGCAGTGGAAGAGAGCCGAGCGCCATTGCCGCTATCGACGAGGGACTGGCAGTCTACTAATAGCTCGCAGTTTCTTCCTATACACGGCCTCGACTTTCTCATTGGCGTCCCAGCCCTCACCATCCAACAGACGGTCGAGCTTGGAGACTGTGAGTTTATCTATGAGTTTATTTGTCTTCTCCATACAAAAGGGACATGAAGAGATATCATCATTGGCGCGGCGTCTCTTCCAACAACATCCCAAATATCTAGAAAAACGAATCTCTACACACATTAGGTTAGGATAGGAGAAACTTCTTCATCGGTTTGCCTCTCCCTTCATCCATGTCTTTCCCTTGCTTTCATGCAACTATGAATTTTATCTTCTCTTTCAAGATCGAATACAACATTTCGATATCCTCCCCTGAAATTAGGTAGAGATACATAGAGACTTCGTCAACAGCATTCCTTTCCCTAACCAGCCAGGAACCATCATAGTAGGACAGTGTGAATCTTCTCTCTACATAGAGATAGCTAGGTGGACGGTTAGGGGAAGGCTTCGGGGCCTTCCAGTAAACCGCCAATGACTGTGAGTCTTGATCGTTTCATCCGGTGTAATGCTTTAGCAACGAACTATAAGGATTGTTTTACCAGTTACATAGTTTGATGGATCTTAAATCGGACCTAACACATAAAATCAGATCCTACATTTAATGACCCACATTTAAAGTTACCGGAAATCATATTAAACGGCACCATTCACAATTTTGCAGTGATGACCCACATCGAGTCGGAGAACCGCTATATGGTGAAGGTTCCCGGAGGCGAGACACTGTACATCGGCAGCGAGGCGTCGAGCTCGATGCAGCGCGCGCTATGCGGCGCCGGGCGCGCCTTCACGCTGCGGCTGCACGACGCGACGCGGCAAGAGGCGCTGGTCCTGCATCGCCGGCTCGCAGCTGCTTCCTGCTGCTTCCCTTGCCGCCTGCAGGTGAGATGGGGCTTCACGTTCACTTCACTTATAAGCGGCGTGTGAAAAAGCAGCACTGCCGACTCTTGCCTGAATACTTCAGTGCCCTTGCTTCTGTCAGGTAATCATTGCGGATTCATCAGTCTGATAAGCTGTGGGTGAATAATCAGAGGGAGAAAAGATGCACGTCGTCATGATACATCGAGTGCGATTCTACGCGGCATAAGGCACGGGTGCTGCACAACCGACTCTTGGCTGAATTCTCCAACGCCCTTGTTTCTGTCAGGTAATAATTGCGGATTCATCAGTCTGATAAGCTGTGGGTGCATAATCAGAGGGAGAAAAGATGCACGTCGTCATGATACATCGAGTGCGATTCTACGCGGCATAAGGCACGGGTGCTGCACTACCGACTCTTGGCTGAATACTTCAGTGACCTTGCTTCTTTCAGGTAAACATTGCGGATTCAAAAGTCTGATAAGCTGTGTGTGAATAATCAGAGGGAGATTTGATGCACAATGTCATGATGCATGAAGCGCGACACGAAGCGGTATAAGGCATGGTCGCACCACCGACTCCTGGTTGCATACTGCTGCTGTCCTTATCCGTTGCAACTGAACATTTGCGACTGACAAGCCGCGTGTATAAAACCAGGAAGAGAAATACTGCAATGTAATGAAGCATCAAGCGCGCGATGTGACACAGCAAGAATTGCTGATGCTGCGGTACCTCACATGATTCTTCCTACCTCGGAGACTACTGTTCCGACTTCCAATAAATGTTTTCTTACTTTAAATTTCACAATTATGAAAAAAATTACTAGGTCGTGTGATTGTTACACAGGAGATGAAGGTGGTATCGCCGCCCGGCAACTACCTGGGCCGCGTGCAGCAGCAGTGGACGCTGATGGCTCCCTTCTACCTGGTGCGTGACGTCAAGGATGACGTCATCTTCGTGGTGGAAGGGCCCGCCATCGTGCCCTGCACGCAACCAGTTGTCACAGAGTTCAAAGTATGTTTTTTTCTTTTCTTGGTAGTGGTAGTGAAGCTATTGATACGCTGGAGGTTACTAAACTTTCTCAAACCACTGGTCACTTGGTTTTGGTGTTTCCAAACGTTCCTAAAAATGTCATACCGTAACCTGGCAAGGATGGTAAGGATTGTTGGTCAGGATTCTCGTTAATATTAGCTGTACACAGGTGCTGAGCGGTGACTCGCTGACGGTGCAGGGCTCCATCCGTCACGCGTGGGACCGCCAGCTCGTCAGCTACCTGCTCACTATCAACTTCCCACGCGCCGCCGCTGACCCCAAGAACAAGGCGCTCCTGGTCGCCGCAGCTTTTCTATTGGTGAGTACCTAACCCCCGTTTATGCCGAGAGTACAGGACTCTAGTCATCACATATAGGAATGGAAGGTCGTCAGCTACCTGCTCATTGTCGGTTTGCCGCGAGCCCTAGTTGACTTGAAGCCAAAGGCGCTGAGGTAGTCGCGGCAGCTTTTCTATTTGTGAGTACCCCTATTGCGAGTATGTGCCGAGCCGACAGTACAGGTTCTAGCCATAGACCACATCTCATGGTCTAGATAACAGCTCGTGGTCTAGCGGCTATAGGACTTGCCTTTCATGCGAGAGTTCTGCGTTCAAATACTCGCCCCGGTCATGCACCACTTTCTTTCTCGTATTCACTGTAAGTTCTGAATTGTATGGGTGCATTTTGTTACGAACGCGGGCTGTTCCATGAAAACTGTAGGTCCTCTACCCTACAGGTGGTAGGATTAAGCCCGCTCGGGCGGGTACCGCCACATTGGATGAAACTATGGTTTAAGCAGCAATAAAAAAATTAGTGTTTTCCATACAGTTTAATGTAGGCGTGCTCATAAATTGAAGTTCCTGGCATGGCACCTAATTCCTTCGGTATCATAACGGTAAATGTGTGGTATTAGCTATCCATGTCAGGTTACATTAAAAACAAGAAAGCACGTGCCACCATCATCAGCTAACTTACCATCAGCATACCGATATCTATTGAAAAATATTTGTTACGAAGAGAGACTCGATACACTCAAACGCTTGAACGAAGACCTTATCGAGATGCACAAAATACTTCCAATCAAATACAAATCAGTGTGTATATTCAAAGCTGATATTCTTAACATTATAAGGAAATCAGTGAAGACATTTCAAACTTATTTTTTTAAGAATTTTCTAGTCAAATGAATGATGCAAATTATTTTTCATTTACAGGAATACACCTACTTCGAGAGAGCTAAGACAACCAGATGTCTTCGGTGCAATTGTTTATGATTGGGGTAAAAAACCAAGCCAACGTTGAGCCTAGAGAGCGGCTACGGATATTGAATGATCTACATCCAAATAACAATTTAATTTACTTTATATACTTCTACTATTACACAATTTTATAATAAATATACATTTACTATCTTACATACGGCTTCGCGTTTTTTATTAATGTGTTTGTACATTATGTATGTACATCTATAATTATTATGTACGTATGTTTGTCAGTGAACTCCTTCTATCTAAACGGTTTATATTTTAAAATTATCACTTACAAGAGATTGCGCATGAGGCTATAATAATCCAATCTTTGTCCAAAAGTCCAATCTTTGGGCTAAAATATCACACTGTCAACTCTCGCTGGTCAATCGTGATAGATTTGAGGCCAAAAAGTACAAAAATAAAAACACAACAATCAATGTCATAAATTATATGTATACAAGTGTTCGGAAAAGTATCTGCGCTCATACAATATTTTATGAATGCTTAGATGTCAAATTCTTTAACGGATGAATGCTCCGAGACTCGAGCAATGGTTTCGTTGTGCACGGCGAGCTCGGCCCAGAAGAAGTGGCCCTACGAAGAGAGATACGTCGGCGAAAGAGAGGATGGGCAGCGCCATGGGACCGGAGAGAACATATGGAGGAGCCCTGAGGTTACACTCATTCGTGGTTTTAGAGACCTAGGAAGAGAAATAAAAGGAAGCAAGCCTTTTATATGTTGCATTTGGCGTATGCCAGGCCCTGGCCTAAGATACACCCGACGACGCATAGGGGCTTTCGAACTTTGTCACCGACTGCGAAAACCATGCCGGCTGGCCAGGTGCATCTTCACACCAGGACATATATACCACGGCAGGGAATGCATTCCACAGTTCACCGATAAAGTACCTATATACATTTAGATCGTCGCGTCGGTGGGTTCCAGTTGGAGGAATTTGGACACTGAATGAGTGCATTCCCTGCCTGCTGCACGTTGAGCGATAGTAGAATAGGGTCGGTGGGATGGCTTTATGCAGCTTCGAAGAACATTTGGGCTTCGTTGTTTAGTTAGACGATAAAGTTTAGTGAAGCACCTGTGAGCGAGGTTAGGTTCTGGATGGGTGACAATTTTCAACCGTCGAGGCTGGCCGTGATTCAGATTCCACTTAAAGCTGTTGGTCCCATTCCTTACCCACTAGGTAGTAGGGTTAATCCCGCCCGGGTTGGTACCAGCGCATTGAATGAACAATTGTCGAAGATTGTCCGTATTTTCCATCCAGTTCAATGTAGCCGAGCAAAATAAGGAAGGTCCTGGCATGGCACCTAGTTCCCATGTGATGTGTTAGGCAATTATCTGAGGTCAGTTTGGTATTAGCCATCCATGTCATGTACATATAAAAAAGGTACACAATGAGGGACCCTACATCCCTTCGGAATTTGATACAAACGAGCTTAGGTAAGTTGCTACTCACTCTATGCTGCTCGACTCGGTGTATTTGACGAGCGACTCCTATGCATTCCGTAGTCGATAGAGTCGCACGCGGGCCGGTTCGTGCGCGACGCCATGCACGGCGAGGGCGAGTACCGCTGGCGGCGCGGCGGGCGCGGCGGGCGCGGAGGGCGGGGTGCGGACGCGGGGCGCGCGGACGCCACGTACGAGGGGCCGCTCTACGCCGACCGCCTGCACGGCTACGCCGACATGTCCTTCGCCCGCGGGGCCGTATTTACTGTAAGTTCACAATAACAATATTAGCTCGGAGCCTAGTTCTTTTCTTGATCAAATCCAAGGGGATGCATGGGTTATGTGAATTTTCGGTGGTAATAAAGGTCACTCCATGGATCGGAACCCATAGAAGCAGTAGGTTCCCTTATAAACTTCGAGCAGGCAGGGTTATCCCGGTAGGGTCGGTAACCTGCAGCGATGAAAGATGGTCGAAGTGGTTAATGTGCCAGGAAGTGTGGTACATATTAGCCAAACATGTCCAGTTCCATAATAAATTCGCTGGAAGACATTTTTAGGGGCAAGATGCCTTTGAAGAAGCCACGAAAACATTTGTATTCGGTTATTTGAGTGGTACCTTAGGTAAATATACTGTTTCGTGATAAGTAAGTACGTAGCTTTTTCCGAAGAATGCGTTATGAAAGGACACGTGTCACATTAATTAAAGGAAGAGCACTAGTTCTTTGCAGAACTACTTTACGGATATAGGCTGGACCCGAACTCTCCGAAATCTCCTTAGTTTTAATAGATCGAATAGATAAATAAATAAAGAGCCTCCTAAGCAGCAAAACAAGAAAATTCAATAAAATGAAATAAAAAAAAGGGCAATGCCCCAAGTAAATCTTTCGGGACCTTGAAAACCAATAACTTATCATTTTTCACGCATCCATAGGGCTTATTCTGCAACAACCAGCGCTTCGGGCCCGGTGTGGAAAGAACTCCAGAGCTGTGCTCGGACGTGGGCCTGTGGCTTGGGCCGCGGCTGTTGCGGCTCGCGTGGCAGCCGCTGCCACCCGCCGTGCCGGACCTGGCTTCCACGACGGCCGCAGCGGCCGCGCTCGCGCCGCACAGGACCAAGCTGAGGAGCAGAACCGTTCACGTGAGATGTTCAGCTGTGTTCTATAACTACTGATTCTTCGGACCCTGCGTGGAGATAACTCCAGAGCTGTGCTCGGACGTGGGCCTGTGGCTTGGGCCGCGGCTGTTGCGGCTCGCGTGGCAGCCGCTGCCACCCGCCGTGCCGGACCTGGCTTCCACGACGGCCGCAGCGGCCGCGCTCGCGCCGCACAGGACCAAGCTGAGGAGCAGAACCGTTCACGTGAGATGTTCAGCTGTGTTCTATAACTACTGATTCTTCGGACCCTGCGTGGAGATAACTCCAGAGCTGTGCTCGGACGTGGGCCTGTGGCTTGGGCCGCGGCTGTTGCGGCTCGCGTGGCAGCCGCTGCCACCCGCCGTGCCGGACCTGGCTTCCACGACGGCCGCAGCGGCCGCGCCCGCGCCGCACAGGACCAAGCTGAGGAGCAGAACCGTTCACGTGAGATGTTCAGCTGTGTTCTATAACTACTGATTCTTCGGACCCTGCGTGGAGATAACTCCAGAGCTGTGCTCGGACGTGGGCCTGTGGCTTGGGCCGCGGCTGTTGCGGCTCGCGTGGCAGCCGCTGCCACCCGCCGTGCCGGACCTGGCTTCCACGACGGCCGCAGCGGCCGCGCCCGCGCCGCACAGGACCAAGCTGAGGAGCAGAACCGTTCACGTGAGATGTTCAGCTGTGTTCTATAACTACTGATTCTTCGGACCCTGCGTGGAGATAATAGAGAGCTGTGTTCTATAACTACTGATTCTTCGGACCCTGCGTGGAGTCCAGAGCTGTGCGCGGCCGTGGGCCTGTGGCTTGGGCCGCGGCTGTTGCGGCTCGCGTGGCAGCCGCTGCCACCCGCCGTGCCGGACCTGGCTTCCACAACGGTCGCAGCGGCCGCACTCGCGCCGCACAGGACCAAGCTGAGGAGCAGAACCGTTCACGTGAGATGTTCACTTGAGTTCTATAACTACTGGGGCTTTGGGCCCGGCGCAGAGAGAACTCCAGAGCTGTGCGCGGACGTGGGCATGCGTCTCCGGCCGCGGTTCGCGTAGCAGCCGCCGCTTATGGGCCAACGATTTATATTATGTATAGTATTTTACAAAATATTAATAACTGGGTATTCCTTGACCCCCAGAAATGAGAACGCCCCTTACCCCTTCCTACGCGCAAACTTAAATAAACCATGGTTTCAACCTTCTAAAAATCTCAGGGCACTTTTATGTTTTTCATCTGCTGTAAGATGCCCCAACGTTGGATGTTGGAACGTCGGATGGAGCACAAATAAATACAAAAATATTGGAGAGTGCAGTGGTGATAAACGTTTTCCTGTTCAGATGAATGAAGACAATACAGCTGTGGAGATGATGAGAAAATGCGGCGCCACCGAAAAACAGATAGAAACGCACTGGCGCTCGCTGTGTTCTGAGCGCTGTACGCAACCTGACAGCGCTTTCTTCAATAGGCCTTCGTTTGATGGAGAAGCCTTTGGAGAAGAAATGAGAATTCTAGAAAGAACATCAAAAATTACTGAAGATGATATTGAGGTAAATTCGAACAATAACGTCTTGAATGTTTCTGAAACAATTTTTTTTATATTATTATACGTAACTAGACTTCACCTGTCAAGTATACTAAAGATGAAGAGGGTCGAAAGGTTTTAGGTAAGGTAAGGTTTTAGGTAGGTAAGGTAAGAGATTACACTGAATGTATTACTTACTAAAATCGTCCGTTTTATTGCGCTGTCCATCGCATTTGATGCTAATGAATTGCTGCTCTGCGACGAACATACGCCCGGTCGTTACTCTACGTTACACATTACACTGAGAAAATGTGGTAAAATGAAATCAAAGCCGTTTCACCGCAACCAGAAAACCTATTAAAAAATGGACAGCCCGAGTCTGGCACCAATTGCTAAAACGTTTCTAGTCAAAATTATCTAACAAATTCAACTATATCAGGCACCTAGTACCAAATGCTATATTATTCAAACTACTAAGTTTTTGTAGATGAATTACTCTTTCGTTATGTCAAAATTAAACTCAACTCTGGTTAAATCCACCATACACCCTTTTACTAGATCATGTGAGCTATCGCAACCGAATAGTTGACCCTTTCAACAGGCTCTGAAAGAAAACATCCTCCATCTTTTCCACTGCTGGAACAACGCCGAAGACATGATACAAATGATGCAGCACAGTTACAAATATGCCAAATCCGCCAAACTCAACGTTGCCAATATTTTGAACGGGAGAAGACGGGGCTTCGGGCCTCCCGGGGCGCACGAGCTGAACTGCAGGACCCTTCTGCTCTCGTGTTACCTGGGCGACACCCTCGCGGTGGCTAGACTCATCAACGACTGCAATCTTCATCCGGATGTTAGCGACTCTAAAGGAAATAGTGCTCTTATGTATGCTTCTGTAAGTACTGCTGACTTTAGGTGTGAGTGGAATATCCTTTTATTCAATCTGGTTCCTAAGCTTTGCTTCAAACCCATACAACATTGTAGATACCCCAAGAGAAGGCGTGGTATTCGTTATCCTTTTTCGATTCCATAAAAATCAGTTCAATCAGAAAATCAGATTAATCCTTGGCCTCATCTCTCCTTGTGGAGTCATTCCAGACTAACGCATGCATCACATTGTTTCTCTATCTGAGTGAGCTGCTTCATGTTTCTAAATCATTGTAAAACTGCAAGTGATCAAAAAAGCGACTGAAATTACGCAATCCCTACGTCTCCCAGCCATCCAAAATGTCCGTGCTGCTTCTAAAACTGAAATTCGCATCGATTGCTGTCATTGATCCAATAACTGATATCAGATGTTTAGATATTTATGGCTGATCATATCCATCGTCTTTCCTATTTAGGATGCAACGCGACATATTGTTTCTTTCTAGTGTGCGGACGAGCACAAAACCGTGTCGATTCTGCTGGCAGCGGGCGCGAACGCAGACCGCGCCAACGACGCATGCGTTACACCGCTCGCCATGTGCCTGCTGCGCTACGCTGCGGCCGCCCGGGAGGCCTCGTCCCAGCAGTTCGCAGACCTCTTCACTCCACCCAATTACGTGGCATCTGAAATTGGTGCGTGAAATTAATTTATTTGCCAGCTGATTGGATTGGACCAGCTCATTGGATTCCATTAGTTAGAGTAAATGGAACAGCAACGTCAAATATAAAAAATAAGATGCATCTACAGTTGAATGGTAAACGATGTTAAAACGTAACCATCCATAGGGTTTGATACTACAGTCGAATCATCTACATTTACAATATTGTATTAGGTTGGGGAAAAAGTTTCTTCGCATTTTTTAAGAAAATTCAAAACATTTTTTAATATGGTTTATTTACATTTAACTAAAGTATGTAGGTACCATTTTGTTCGATAACTTTTTGCCATCTTGTAGGTAGGGACATGATCCCATTGCTATAGAAATATTGGGACTTCTGATCAATATACCGCGACAAGTGGTTTTGGCAGTCCTCTCGTGATGTTAACCTGACACTGCCTAAAGAATTCTGAAGAGACCTAAACAGGTGGAAATCTGAAGGTGCAAGGTCAGGACTATACGGCGGATGCATTAACACCTCCCAGCCAAACTCTCTTAGTTTTTGCTGAGTGGCTAAAGATGTGTGAGGTCTAGCCGGTTCATTAGGTTTCTTTCAGTGAGCTCGTGAGGTACCCAAATATCGAGCTTTTTTGTGTACCCAGTTCTTTTCAAATGCGCCAAAACTGTTTTGTGGTCAATTCCTAGTTCTTCAGCTACGTCGTAACTACTGATATGCCGATCTTGCTCCACTTTTTCAAAAATGGCATCCATTTTATCCGTAATAGGGCGACCAGAGCGACGTGCATTTTTGACATCAAAATTTCCGGATTGAAAACGCTTAAACCAAATTTGTGCTACTCTCACAGACACTGCACTAGGTCCATAAACATCGCAAATTTTTTTCGCGGCTTGCGTTGCATTTTTACTTTTTTTGTAGTAAAATTTTAAAATGTATCGAATTTCTTCATTAGATTCACTCATTTTGACAGTACGAAAAACAAATGAGAATCACACATTTTCCTAATTTGAATTTGGAATTATGTTCTTTAAAATTTAAACTTTCAATGATACCAAAACCAGCCAGATACAAATAGTATAGCCAAAGAGATTTCATTACAAGTTCATACATACTATAATGCGAAAAGACTTTTTCCCCGACCTATTATGAACGACATTTCAACCGGAATGTGACTGTTTCTTGCTATACTTGATTCTGCTAATTCTTAAATTAAAGAACAATTCTTTGAGCGGCTCGTAGCCTAGTGGCGCGGGGACTGGCCTAGCGTACCAGAGACCTGGGTTCAATACCGATATGCACCACTGTCTTTCGCTTTCCGAGTTCGATAAGTGCAATTTCATCACGAATGCGAGCTGCTCCATGGTTCGGAATCCATGTAAAACTGTAGGTCCCCTTCCCCTACTAGGTGGTAGGGTTTAAGCCCGCCCGGGTTGGTACCATCGCATTGGATGAAAAGATGGTCGAAGCGGCAATGAAAAATTGTCCGTGTTTTCCATCCAGTTCAATGTAGCCGTGCTCATAAAGGGAAGGTCCTGGCATGGCACCAAATTCCTTCGGGAATGTGGTGTATTGGGCTAATATCATAACGGTAGTTGTGTGGTATTAGCCATCCATGTCGGGTCGCATAAAAAAAAAATTTCATAGGTTCTATTTCAAAATTAATAAAGAACAATAATATTAAATCTGAGATTGAGACTATATTCATCGTTTTTGTTGTACAGATAGCGCTTGCACAGAATGGATGCTGGCCGATAAAAATTTTGCTTCTTCGACAACTGGCCTTCAGGGAAATAAAGTAAAAGGACATAGCTTAAGAAAATTGAAGTCTTCTTCTTCAATGAAGATTAATAACCAAAAAAGTCCTCCTGTAGTAAAATACTCCACGCACGATTCTGAAGATGATAATGAAACGGGCGTAGAAATATCCATTCACAACGAAAAACAAAATTATTTAAAGGCCATGCTAGAGTTTAGGGCAACACAGATATGCAAATTGTCAATGACCAATAACAAGGACGCCGGATATGTTTTTGAATTAGGGGAAATCGCTAAAGAGTTAGACCTAAAGGGTATGTCCTTGTTTGAGAGAACACCAACTAAATCAATGACAATGTTGAAGAAGGCTTCTAAGCCACCGGACATCAAGCCAAAGATTCGGAGCAAAAAGAGCAAAGAATCATTGAAAATCCTAAAGAACACTGACGAAACTGTTTCCACCATAAGTTCGGCACAGTTGAACATTGAGAAGTAAGTGCAAGTTATCGTATCGTAATAATAAATGTAATAATTAGACCTGAAAACTCATTGTTCATAGAATGAGACCAGGTTATGTTGGAGGTGATGGCAACAGGCAATAACGACTGCCATCTCTAACTCAAAACAACGTTACAAAAGATCCTTATCGCATTTTAGTACAATTTATTTATCTGTTGATTTGCTTTCCATTTACATTACCATTTATGCATCGATTTATGCTATGCTGCACTTTTCAACCTGGGGATACGTTGACTCCATCGAGTATGGTCGGTTGGCCTGCACAACTTTGTTTCTTTCTCATTTCAAATTTAATAATTGCGTTTATTTCGTCATTAATGCTTATGGTAAAGGAATATGACGATTCCGAGTGCAGCAAGCTGTCTATGGATGATGAATAAAATACAAAAATATATCGAATTGACGTCAGGAGGAAATCGATTACTTCTATGATGTTAGGCTCTAGGCTAGAACACAGCAAGGGGCTCATCGTCGATCTGTCCCTACTCTTAAACCATTTAGGTATCTCTTTCTCGGCAGGAAGACATATTTCAAATTATTGTATACACTTTTTCTAATCTAGATAATTTCATTGATCAACTCACAGTTTAGCGGAGATCGAAAAGACGATAGGGCAGTTGTTGTCGGACGGCGGCGCGTCGCCGGCGCAGGCGCGCTGCCCGCTGCCGCCGCTCGCGCTCGCCGTGTTCTGCGGCGCGCGTGTCGTAGCACGTCTGCTGCAGCACGTCGATGTTGACGAACCCTTCCCGCAGGTCGAATTAAATATTGAATTCAGCAGGCAGAAATCCTGAGTCTATAAAACCGCTTTTATAAATATAAACCTATTTTAAGACCTATAAATGGGTCTTTGGTAAATTATATCGCACCTTACAAGAAAAAACCATTTTCACATGTCAAAGACCTAATCGGTATCCAAATAGTTGTTCGGCTATAAGGCGGTGGACATAGCTCTCGCGGGACCGCTGTCGGACGCCATGTTGGAAACGACGCGCGCGCTGCTCGGCGGAGGAGTTGATGTCGCGCACACGCTGCCCTCGTCCAACGACTGGCATGGCGACGCGGGCCCGACGCTGCTTCACGTCGTTCTCGACAAGAGCGTCGACAGTGAAGCTGCAGCTGTGGTAAGATCTTTATTATTTGTAGCAAAGCGTCGCCAGGACAGATTCTATTAGAGACCTTCCAACTCCGAAGGAATGTAGGAAGGAACACTCTCTATGTTCTATCGTCTCTACCAAGAACGTTCTACCATGGATAATTTTCGCGGAACAGGCAGGGAATGCACCCATTCGCTGTCTACATTCCGAAAATGCGAACCAAACGATCCTTTAGATAGGTAAAGTATGGAATCAACTGCCTGCCGATATATGTCCACGGATTTGGTCCACGGAGGAGTCTACCTCCCTCCTCCGTGGTTCGGTCACATACAGTGAAAGGCCCTGAGCCACCCTGAACACTAGCGTATTTTGGTCTTAGAAAGCATTACCATATTTTATTTTGTCTCATTATGCAGGCAGACAAATCTTGCTTGACAAATATTACTATTCCCAAGGCATTAAAAGTGTGAGGGTGAACGACATTATCAACACAGCTACCACTTACTAACCGGTGCACTCCGTAAGGTCTGTGAGATCCTGGCGTGCGCCATATGCCTCCCTTAAAATAAAAAAAATAGTATCCAACATATTTAGCCAAAAAACTTTTTTTTATGTTTAATCACTATCTTGTATGGCGTGAGATCCGTCGGAGCGGCAGTTCCGAATCACGATGCACCTCTATACATCAGACGGCCTGTTGACGCTTGGGAAAGCGCGACCAACTGTTGCAAACCGTAGGCCTCCTAAATGTTGGCAGTCGCTTCAAAATTCGGATCAACTAATGAACGAAAATTGTGCAATACATTGCAGATCCAAAGGACTCTCCTGGCGCTGCTTCTGGGGCACGGCGCGGACGCGCACGCGCAGTTCCTGGGCCGCTCGGCCGTGGGCTACGCTCTGGAGAGGGACGTGCGCCTGCTGCGGACCTTCGCCGAGAGCGGGCGGGTCGACCTTGACGCGGAGGTGGACGCGCACCATCAGAGCATCCTGGTCAAGCTGTTTACGTTGGACTACTTCGCGAGGGTGGAGCTGGCGGAGATGCTTTCGGCTGTAGGTGTTGCTCATCTTGTTTGGAAGTCTACGGTCAGGTATGTTAAGGATGTTCCACTAGAACGAAACAAGACTTGACGTATCTGAAATGGAACACGTTTCAGAGGGACTAGTATCCCAGATAGCAATGTAAACTTGTTTTCAATGTGCCACAAGACCGCAGCGACAAACAAGAAGGTGCGCTACACATTTGACATTGCAAGTGAGTGCACTTGCGTCAAGTTTAAATCAAACATTCTAGTTTACACCCGACAAAATTGCTTGATGTTCATCAAAACAAAGGAGTTTCAATGTTGACATAACAACCTTGTGTAATGTTTATCACACCAAAAACCGAAAATATACTTTGTAGTTAAATGTTTATTTGTAGGTTCTGATCTAAACAGAACTACAATAATGTCAAAAAACATCGTTTGCTTGCAGGCTATGCTCTCCTAGCATTTCTCTTAACGAATAGCTTACTATTCGTTGATGTTATTTAATTATCACTTCGAAACATTTATGCAACACTTGTGGTGAATTCACTGGTGTTATATATAAGTAAGCTAGCGCCTTCTATTGACGAGAACGTAACATGACACGTTTGCAGCAATGTTAAAACAAACTACGTACAACATCCTTCTCGATCCCTATCTGGACAAGTTTAAAATAATATTGAAACAAACATGCTCCGGCAAATTTTAGGAAACAAGTTAAAATCACAGATCAGCAAACTTGCGGCAACCGCCCTTGCTATCTGGAATAGTTTCGATTCGACTTGGTCAGCAGCTCACCTCCACAAGCTAGGGTGGGTCCTCAACACATTGCCTGACCAAAAAATTGCTCTTCAAGGCGCAGATTTGCATGGACTATTGTTCGCATTTTTAGCTGAGGACCTGCTTGACTCCCACTCGCCCTGGGGCCTTCAAAAATGATGTGAAGAAGCCCCTGACCGGCCGGCATGGTTTTCGCAGCCCCCATGAAGGTTCGAAAGCCCGTGGGCGAAGTCGGGCACCTCTTATGTGAGGTCCGGGCGTACGCTCGCACTTGCAACAGACACACGCAGGCCACACAAACCGCACGATCGAGTGCCAGAAACCGCCGGCACAACTCACCTCCCGCAGCTGTCGAGCGCGCTGCTGCTGGGCGCGGATCCGCTGCTGCCGTGCCGCAGCGCGGGGGAGCGCTACCGCAACTTGTTCGTGTTCGCCTGGAGCCAGCTGGAGCAGTCGACAGCGGAGCCTGCGCAGAAGATGCTTCCCAACAGGAAAGGTCACTCGTTTTAAGTTTTGTTTCAAAACATCGAGTAAGTAAAGACGTAACGTCCCTTGCGACGTAAGGCAGACATGGGCTGTGATTAGTTGATGATCAGGCTGGTTATTCCGGGAGGTCACGACATTTTGGTCACGATAAGGTAAATGGCTGAATCGGGGTTTACGGCTTAGAGACCAACCTTCCAATGCCTAATATGAAGGTCTGCCTGCGCCAAGTGGTTGCGTTAGCTACACTGGCTACACAAAATATATGCTTTTATACATGCTGATGAATATAGCGCTGTCTGGGCATATTTATACCTATTAATTATATACAACTTAAACTAGTCGGTTTTTTTATTTCATACTTAAATATAGCTAAAGTTATATCTGTAACCTAAATCGCCTATAACTACGAAATGCAACCAGATTTGTTCAGTTTTGGTATTACTAGGCAAGTCTGTACCGAGCGACACAGCGAGAAGTTAAGATTATGTTTACGTTTCGCAAATTACGGTACTGAGGCCGAACCGAGAAGCGGACTACTTTTCGTCGGACTTTAACGCGGGCTTCTAGTAGTGCCACAAACACCTTCGCTCTACCTAACCATAACTATATACCATCGCAACAGAGGCAAAAGGCAAGGCTGCCCCGGCGGAGGGTGCAGGGGTGGCGGCGGGCGGCCAGTACGAGGCGGCGCTGCGGCTGGCGGCGGAGTGCGCGCGCGGACGGCACGCGCGCTGGGTGTGCGCCTCGCTGCTCGCGGACCTGTTCGACGTCGTGCACCGGTACTATGTAGAGCCCAACTGTTACACTGTCTTCCAGATCGATTAACTCTCACCCCGATACATGAGCGAGTTATTCCGCTTCTATCGGAATGGATGAGGCTCTTCATTCCGGAATATGGAGTGGCGCAATGTAAGCCACGTGATGATCGAGTCGCATGGCGTCCAACGGGCGCGGCGTCTAAGAAACTAGCAAAAAAGTAATACGCTCGACCCCCAATTTTCGATAAATTATCAGTATCGATATTACTTTAGGCCCATCCCTACTATCGATTTAACAAATACGTGCGCTCACAACCCTACTCACTTAATGTACTCTTGTCAGGGTATGCGTATTTGTGTGTTAAGGTTCTTTATGCTGGCACAATAATTGCAAGGATATCACGTTTTTTTACCTTTAAAAGCAAATAATATACATACTTTAGGAGTCTATACTCTTTGAGCGTCAGTAGGATGAGCTTATAGAGAAAATGTTCATCAGTTTTCAATCCAAAATCAGGCCTTACACCAATTAAAATGATATAGGCAGGAGATCAAGAGCACGGGCTTTTGTGACAATACGAAATAGCCAAAGTTCAACTGTACCTTACTTTGTCGATTCGGTAGGAAAAGGTTCTAACTGATAATACATTTTTAAGATTTTAACTATTGCATTGTGCAGTATCGTAGCCATTTGATGAACCATTCAAACTCTATGGGCGCTCATTATTTTAAAACTTCATTCAATATTCGTCTAAAGCCACCGATTTCATTTACATCCGAT
Source organism: Incurvaria masculella (assembly GCA_946894095.1). Taxonomy (NCBI): domain Eukaryota; kingdom Metazoa; phylum Arthropoda; class Insecta; order Lepidoptera; family Incurvariidae; genus Incurvaria; species Incurvaria masculella. The sequence continues at coordinate 22,184,940 of OX335646.2, forward strand.
GTCAGTGAAGTAAAGTGTGCCTTGTTTGTGTAATTTCTACCTCCGAAAGGCCCAAGAGGATAGCGGTATTTTAAGTTATTCTGTTTATAGTGCTGTCTATTAGGTTCCATCGTCGTAAGTTTATCTAAATGTCTTTTCGAATAAAAAAAAAAGATTTACCATAGTAAGAATAATTTTCACATTGTGTAGTGCTATGGCTATACTCTTCACAAATAATGTAAAAAAGGAGGCTATATAATAAATGTTAAGTTAAAACCACATTGTCTGTCATTCAGGATGTCCAGTCACGTATTTTTGATAACGTTACACCGGAATTAGCGTCACAATTTCGAGATCTCGAGCCCAAAATATTAAAATTTATATCTCGATGAATAAAAAAAAACCTACTTTTTGCTTCATCACAGTTTGGGACACCTGTGCAGAGCCCTTTTAGCTGAAGTTGCCTCCATTGTGATGTTCATGAATCTGTGCAGCTTCCAGCACCGCCCCTGGTGCAAGATTGTGAAGGAGCACGAGCGCCAGAAGCCGACGGCCATGTGGCTGACGCTGGCCGACGCGTTGACAACTTGGGACATGCTCAAGACAACAAACAAGGCCAATTTCACTAACGAAATTATCGTTTTCAAAGTGATGTGCATCATCCAATACTATCAGTCGGCTGCACTTCATGGTGATAGTGTGAGTGGATGCATACTATCTACCCTACGTTCCGAAATGCGTACATCGCAAATATCGCAGAGAAAGAGAATACAGTGAATACTTGTGTTCCGAACTTATCTCACTGCTCATAGCAACAATCGCACGATATCAAATCAGAACGAGTTTGAGCAGACATGTGTCAGAGCCTAACCTAACTACCTCGAAAATTCCTTGTTAGTGTCGACAGTGGTTATTTCAGGCCTACAATTGTCTAACTAGACCAACAAACGGCGAAAGGCGTTCGTTATTTCATAATACAAGTGCATACGATCAGAGAACTACAGATAAACACACTTAATGACAGCTCGATGACAGCCATATGACAGCGTGCACGGCGCACATGCTCTAAACCGTGAGCGCTTTGTACGATCGGTGAGCGGTCTGGAGTCACGTCACTTATGTCAAAATGACGTTCACAGGAGTGAATATAAGCAATTCGGAACGAACGTGTACGCGTACATTGCTCCATTATCTGCAATATACGCATTTCGGTACGCAGTGAATATGTTACTAAAAAAAAAAGGCCTTTGCATTCTATTTAGAAAATTATTATTTGGATCAATAGGAACATAAACAGTAAAAAAACTCTCAGAGTTATATCTATGTAAAGAGTAAGTTTTGATACAAATCTATTTAATAATTTAGTGTAAAGATACTTATGCCACACTGGTTAACCATTTGTTTGGCAGTAGCATTTAGATCTAAGTATGTATTTCATTACTGTTAACCAAAAACAAGTAAAGCTTCTTTGCGGATTTTTCTTTACTGAGTTAATCGAATCTGCAGCTCTATCAGTTTTTGACGTAAGGTAGTGTACTTTGACTACCAAAAAAGTTTAAATAAATCAAATAAAATGATCTTTATCCATTATAAAAATACTGATAAATGTTTCCACTTCAGTATTTTGAATAAAATAAAAAAGTTTTTTCAGTACAAGCTTTCCCTCAATGGCATCGATTTTATAGAGCACACAGTGAAGAGCACGATAAAGGAACACAAAATGTCCACCGCCAGCTCGCCACAGCCGGTGCCAACTTATGGCGTGTTTGCTAAACAATCCCAGCGACTGGAAAGAGTGAGTACCTAACTCAGATTAACAATCCTGAAGTATTGAGCCTGCAAACTTGGTCGCGAACAGTAGACAAGTCAGAACAGCGAGCTCGTTCGTATGGAGGCGGAGTAGCCACTTTACATACAAAGGCGGCAGCGCCTGCAAATCAGTTCGCTTGCGAATTCACTTAAAACAACTCTTCTAGCAAATGGAGTTTGAACCTATTCACCTCATGGCTTCCGTACTTGGCTTTGAAAGTATTTGACTATTTCCATTATGATGCGCCACCATCTGATCGATCATTCACTTAAAATTAGTTGCCAATATGAAATTGTGACAAAAAAAATAAAAAAAAATGTTTTCAGGCATCAAAATACAAAATATGCTTTGAGTGCTCGCTGCTGCTTCCCGAAGAACCTATACAGTGTATTTACTGTGAACACGTATATTTCTGCTCCGAGAAATGCCTCGACAGCAATATACTGGGATCCTTACATCCCTGTGCTCCACTCATGAGCAGACCGGAGACACCTTCGTCTACAGAGCCCGAGTGACGATTTTCGTCATCATATAAATTATTAAATTCTTAAAAACATTAATAAAAATTACTTGTAAAGCATTCGAGGTAGTTTATTGATAGTTGAGATGGTCTTTTGATCACAATACATTTTATTACACTTACGCGAAAGGACATCGACAAAAAATCAACGATAACATATGATTAATCATGTCACTTTATATAGACTGTATGGAACTCCATACTGTTTACTTAAAGTGAAGTGTTTAAACATTGATTAACTTATACGTCTCTTCCTGCAATCGGACCTTAATACTAGTTAAAATCGTTCATTAAAGTAAAGGTGGTAGAAAATTTGTACTTTCGTTTCATAGCTTAGTTTAATACTTATACTTTCACATTCATACCTTATCTATCTCCTGTTTGACTGATTGACAAAATCCTGAAATGTTCACGCCCTCAGAAATGCGTGCATGGTAAAATCCAAAGATTCTGACGGCTGATCCGACACGACATCATGGCACTCTTTATTATATTTTTTTTTCTCTGGGTATGTATCATGCAATCAGTCTCTAGACTATGAGCAGATGTGTTGCGTGTGACGTCTTTATTAATAAAAACAGGGTTTCTATTGAAACGGAAAAAGAAAAAAATCAGATCGGCCGAGATACAAAATTAGAAAAGAAACAGACAAATGTGCTCAGGCACAAACAAACCAAACAAAGATTAGACCTTCCTTGTGTAGTCCCCACCTAACTTCACTGCTAAGCCCCTGTGAATCGTTGTGAGCATAAGCTTGATTAATTAAGGTGTGAAACTCCACTTTCAATGGTTTCACCGAACATATCCGGGCCTATTGGCAGCAGAGCAGGGTGGCCACCATTTATTAAGAGGATAATGAGATGATCGAGTTCCATACAATGGCTCGTACCTATTTCCTCAGTCAAACTAAGAAATATTTTTCTGAAATTTTGCACATTAAATAAATCAACTAAGAGCTGCGTCTGTACGTTTACATTTTGATGATAAGTTATAAAAAAAATCTAAACGTACAGACGTAGCTCTAAGTTGGTTTCTTTAATGAGCAAAATTTTAGAAAAATTATCTGTTAATTTGGCTGAGGTAACAGGCACGAGCAATTGTATGGAACTCGATCACCTCATTATCCTCTTAATAAGGTCAATATTCGTGCTGCGGTGGACGTCTCTCGTCTCTGACAAATACCAGAGGTAACTCGTGCGGACGGCGAGGGATCATTTCTTCTTGAAGGACAACTTGCCGGCGGCGTGCACCTTCCCACCGTAGCGCGCCACGAACGCGCCGACGTCGAACTTGCGCTTGCAGCCCGCGTAGTTCATGTAGCGTATCTTGCCGAACACCTCGCGCTCCCGCCAGCCCTGGTCGTGGATGCCGCAGATCGACCACATGCAACCTGTCGCACGAGAACGGCACGATAAGTATGTACCAGACACATGTAATATTGCTCTCGGTAATTTTGAAGTATCGTTCCCGGTGAATGAATTTCCCTGAATTGAGAGACCCTTAAACTTCGAAGGGATGTAGGTAATACTTTTAATGCTATAAATTACATTAATTTATATTATTGCATTAATAACTTTGTTAGTTGTAAGTAATTTAAACTGAGGGTTGCTCTTTCTATTGTTCTTTGTTATTTCCCTTAAGGTGGCCCATCCCGCTCATCTCCCCACAGAAAAGGGGAAAGAAGATCACGCCCATATTTCTTGTCAGAGATCCTAAATTTTGCTCAAAATAGCTTTTTTTGATCGAACTAGATGTCTGATGACCATTGGCATTGTAAAATTGTGTTTGGTTTCTAAGTTATAAGGTCCGAAAGTTCGCATTTTTCGCGCGATTTATAGAATAACTTTGGAGGTGGATTACGCAATGATAAAGCAAGAACATCTTAAAAAGATTAGTCATCAGACATAGCTTATTTCATCAAGATTTATAATCTATTTGGTTTTTGTTCAATTTTTTACTACAGCGGTCGTGGTTTACTTTTAGCTATAAGTCGTTTTTAAATTAAAATTTTCGTAAATCTTACCAAATCATACACTATGCACATTGTCTTTTTTGTGGACATGTTCCATCTTCCTCATCACGGAGCCTGTCTTATTCTTTAAAACAAAGAAGGTCCCAGAGCGCAACAGCACGGTTTTGTACCGTGCCCGCGAATGAGTAAGGCCCGCCGGGTTGGGCCACCTTAATCTGTTCTACCATGGAATTGTTTGGCAGTAGCATTTAGATCTAAGTGTGTATTTCATAATTGTGGATGGAAAAATATGTTATGTAAGCCCGTGAAGTTTCTTTGCGGGTTCTTCTTTACTGGGTTGATCGAATCCGCGGATCTTTGTGACGTAACTTAGTGTATTTTGACTACCAAAAAGTTTAAATAATTGAAAAAAATCCTTTACCATGGACTAATCTCTTCAGAGCTGCATAACGCTGTCCCTCCGTCTCCTTTCTACCACCGCACAACGCGAAACTGCACTGTCGACATCCCCAAAATAAGAACCCACCGATCCTCTAGATGATCCAGTTCAATGTAGCTGTGCTCATAAAGAGAAGGTCCTGCCATCTATTTACTTCTGGAATGGGGTGTGTTTAACTGATATCATGACGGTGAGTGTGATATTATCCAGTCATGTCCAGTTAGATCAAAAAAATATCTTGACCAACAGCTTCATGGGTCGTTGTTCGGTCTACGCCTAGCACAGTCCGAAACTCACCAACAAAGCCGTTGGGGTCCCGCCCGTCGATACTGTAGTGGTCGTTGAGGTAGATGGCGTAGCGGAGCGCGTCCTCGGGCGACGGCGTCCACTCGAGGATCTTCTTGGCCCAGTACATGCGCAGGAAGCCGTGCATCTTGCCCTCGCGCACCAGCTGCAGCCGCGCCGAGTTCCAGAGGTCGTCGTGCGGTAGAGGCCTGGCACAGTCACAAACTCACCAACAAAGCCGTTGGGGTCCCGCCCGTCGATACTGTAGTGGTCGTTGAGGTAGATGGCGTAGCGGAGCGCGTCCTCGGGCGACGGCGTCCACTCGAGGATCTTCTTGGCCCAGTACATGCGCAGGAAGCCGTGCATCTTGCCCTCGCCCACCAGCTGCAGCCGCGCCGAGTTCCAGAGGTCGTCGTGCGGTAGAGGCCTGGCACAGTCACAAACTCACCAACAAAGCCGTTGGGGTCCCGCCCGTCGATGCTGTAGTGGTCGTTGAGGTAGATGGCGTAGCGGAGCGCGTCCTCGGGCGACGGCGTCCACTCGAGGATCTTCTTGGCCCAGTACATGCGCAGGAAGCCGTGCATCTTGCCCTCGCGCACCAGCTGCAGCCGCGCCGAGTTCCAGAGGTCGTCGTGCGGTAGAGGCCTGGCACAGTCACAAACTCACCAACAAAGCCGTTGGGGTCCCGCCCGTCGATACTGTAGTGGTCGTTGAGGTAGATGGCGTAGCGGAGCGCGTCCTCGGGCGACGGCGTCCACTCGAGGATCTTCTTGGCCCAGTACATGCGCAGGAAGCCGTGCATCTTGCCCTCGCGCACCAGCTGCAGCCGCGCCGAGTTCCAGAGGTCGTCGTGCGGTAGAGGCCTGGCACAGTCACAAACTCACCAACAAAGCCGTTGGGGTCCCGCCCGTCGATACTGTAGTGGTCGTTGAGGTAGATGGCGTAGCGGAGCGCGTCCTCGGGCGACGGCGTCCACTCGAGGATCTTCTTGGCCCAGTACATGCGCAGGAAGCCGTGCATCTTGCCCTCGCGCACCAGCTGCAGCCGCGCCGAGTTCCAGAGGTCGTCGTGCGGTAGAGGCCTAGGACAGTCACAAACTCACCAACAAAGCCGTTGGGGTCCCGCCCGTCGATACTGTAGTGGTCGTTGAGGTAGATGGCGGAGCGGAGCGCGTCCTCGGGCGACGGCGTCCACTCGAGGATCTTCTTGGCCCAGTACATGCGCAGGAAGCCGTGCATCTTTCCCTCGCGCACCAGCTGCAGCCGCGCCGAGTTCCAGAGGTCGTCGTGCGGTAGAGGCCTAGGACAGTCACAAACTCACCAACAAAGCCGTTGGGGTCCCGCCCGTCGATACTGTAGTGGTCGTTGAGGTAGATGGCGTAGCGGAGCGCGTCCTCGGGCGACGGCGTCCACTCGAGGATCTTCTTGGCCCAGTACATGCGCAGGAAGCCGTGCATCTTGCCCTCGCGCACCAGCTGCAGCCGCGCCGAGTTCCAGAGGTCGTCGTGCGGTAGAGGCCTGGCACAGTCACAAACTCACCAACAAAGCCGTTGGGGTCCCGCCCGTCGATACTGTAGTGGTCGTTGAGGTAGATGGCGTAGCGGAGCGCGTCCTCGGGCGACGGCGTCCACTCGAGGATCTTCTTGGCCCAGTACATGCGCAGGAAGCCGTGCATCTTGCCCTCGCGCACCAGCTGCAGCCGCGCCGAGTTCCAGAGGTCGTCGTGCGGTAGAGGCCTAGGACAGTCACAAACTCACCAACAAAGCCGTTGGGGTCCCGCCCGTCGATACTGTAGTGGTCGTTGAGGTAGATGGCGTAGCGGAGCGCGTCCTCGGGCGACGGCGTCCACTCGAGGATCTTCTTGGCCCAGTACATGCGCAGGAAGCCGTGCATCTTGCCCTCGCGCACCAGCTGCAGCTGCGCCGAGTTCCAGAGGTCGTCGTGTGTCTCCGAGCCCTCGAGCTGTGCGAGTGTGTAGATGTGGCTGCGTTTGTCTTTTCTGGAAACCATGACAGAGTTGACACTGCAATCATGGAGACTTCCACAATGTTTAGCAATTTTCTAGATTTTCCAGTTTTGATTTTTTATTTCAGATTAATGTTGCATCTTGAGGACTTGAAAAAATACACAGAAATAATCAATGAGAAAGATGGTTTTTTTTTTGACAGTATTATCTGAAACATTGTTAGAACAATTCACAGTAGATTATAGAAGGCAGACAGAGAAAAATTATCTGCAGCCAGGAATATCTGACTAAAACATAGTCAGAATTGCAATCTTGTAACGACATAATTGAAATAATTACACTACTTATTAATTTTATTTTTTTGTAACAATGATCTTTTTTTTCCAAGCAATTTATTGAACTAATTTTATCTTGTAGTTTTGACTACGTCTTTATTCTTAAAAATTCTATTGATGCCTTGTTATTTGATGTAATTTTAATTTCTGTGACAAATATCTTGACAATTCTATTGATGCTATGAATTTAATATTTATTATTGTATTTTAATGATTACTATATTTTCTTTAATTTTCTATTTTGTTTGACAATTAATTTTTATGCTAGCATTGCTGATTTTGTAAAATTTAAGTGTAGTTATAGTTTATTTGCAAATCTAGACTTAAGTGAGCCTCTTGCCATGATAACGACAAATAATGAACTTTTATGCTTTAATTTTAATTGTATTTAATTGTGATTGTAAATGTTTAACGATTCCAAGTGTTCCCTGCGTCCCAAATGAGGATTAATAAATACAAATACAAATAATTCTACCACCAATCATAAAAAAATGTACTTTGTATTAATTTTACATTTTTTAAATCAAACAAATTACAAAAACTAATTAATTTATTATGTTTGAAAACCAGTACCAGAATTGGTGAGAGTAATGCAGCTGACACAAACCAAAAGGAAAATGAATGCACCGCGAGGGTATGGAAACGTCTACGGCAAGTGCCCTTCAACCTAAGAGTCTTTAAACATAATTTAAACAAGTTCCATAATTATTTTCAATAATAATATATTTAAATATACTAGAGCTAGATCGGAGGTCACTGTTTCGTAACATAATTCACGCGCTCTCCGTACCTGTGCTCGTCCAAGCTCTGCTTCGCCCAGCTGCTGGCGCCGTCGATGCTGTCATAAAGGGGGTTGTAGAAGCAGAAGTTGTCGGCGAGCTCGCGGCGCACGATCGCCTCCTCGAGGAAGGCGTTGGCGCTCTCCGTGTGTTGCGAGCGCAGCCCGCGCACGCACAGTGCGGCGCGCTGCGCCGACACCTGGCCTGCGCCCATTGTCATTCTTTTATTTTTTTTGTGCAACCTGACATGGATGGCTAATGCCACACAAATACCGTTATGATATTAGCCCAATACACCACATTCACGAAGGAATTAGGTGCCATGCCAGGACGGCTACATTGAACTGGATGGAAAACACGGACAATTTTTCATTGCCGCTAACAAAACCACAAGCAAAACTCATCTAAATGGCTCATTGTGTTTACACAGATCCCTAAGCTACAGAAAAAATAATTGCCTCTTCCACCATCTTTTCATCCAATGCGATGGTACCAATCCGGGCGGGCTTAAACCCTACCACCTAGTAGGAGAAGGGGACCTACACTTTTACATGGATTCCGAACCATGGAGCAGCTCGCATTCGTGACGAAATGCACTTATCGAACTCGGAAAGAGAAAGAAAGTGGTGCATATCGGTGCGAGAAATTGAACCCCGACCTCTGGTACGCTAGGCCAGTACCCGCGCCACTAGGCTACACACAGGTTTTCCAAGAGTTACGAATAAAACGAAGTGAAATCAATCTCAATTACTATGTACGGTCGCAATCAAAAGTCCGGTAGCACTTTGCAGAGCGATTGCTTTGAAGTGAAGCGCGGAGGTGAAGCGGTAGGAAGGGATCGCACCGCCCGCGCGGCTTGCGGTAGGACGCCCCGCCTGAAGACCGGTCGGCGGGAGAAGGGGCACGCAACAAGCGCAAAACACACCCGACTGTAGGGTGTTACTGGACTAACGACGCCGATGGTACATGGCTATCCTATTCCCATCTTTTTTACTACTAAACAACTTATCATAGAAATATTTGACATGTGTTCGATTGACCTATTTTTAATGGGCCATGAACTCTAAAAACTAACCCTAGTAGATGGTTTCTTAACCTGAGGTCCATGGAACTCTTAGGAGTCCTCAGTGGCCTCAGCTGTCAGCCTCAGTGGCCCAGTGGCGCGACACTTCGGCGATCGCTCTCCGAAGTTAAGCAACGCTGGGTCCGGTCTGGTCTTGGATGGGTGACCATTAGACCGTTGAGAGAGGCTGGCCGTGGTTCGGATTCCACGTTAAACTGTAGGTCCCCTTCCTTACTTACTAGGTGGTAGGGTTAATCCCGCCCGGGTTGGTGCCATCGCATTGAATGAAAGATGGTCGAAGCGGCAATGAAAATTGTCCGTGTTTTCCATCCAGTTCAATGTAGCCGAGCAATATAAGGAAGGCACCTGGCATGGCATGGCACCTAGCTCCCATGTGGTGTGTTGGGCTAATACCATGACACAAGGTGTGGTATTAGCGATCATGTCCAGTCACATAAAAAAAAAAAGCATGAGTGCAGGGGGCTCATTTTTGATATGATGTCCACCTGATCGTGAACGATCTAAAAATTCAGTTATCTTTACTTATTCTGTCGTAATCAATAAAAACTTTTTCTTTTTAAATCTATTGTTTTCTTTCCTTTCAATTAAGTTTTTTATTGCAACTACAAAAAGGTTGAGAAACCGCCCTAGAGGGCAACCGCTGAACATATTTACCAAAGTGAAACCACGGCGACAGGTTGCTGAGGGCGTCGACGACCGGGTCGTTGCGCTTGCTCGCGAACAGCTTCAGCCGCGAGCGCAGGAAGCCGTGCAGCGTCTGCAGCCCCGCGCGGCGCCCCGGCCGCGCCCACGCCGCCGGACCCACGCGCGCGTCCGCGTCGCGCGACACTATCGCCTGCTCCCAGTCTATTGGCTGCCAACGTCATAGATTACGCCCCGATTGCACGAAGAGACGGCTGAGTTAATCAATGTTCAAACACGTCACTTTTAGTGAACCGTATGGAGTTATTTTCATACTGTTCATAGAAAGTGACGCGTTTAATCGTACGTTGACGTTGATTTTGATTCTTTGTCCGTTCGTGCACTCGGCCCTAAGGATAGTAGGGATAAATTGCTAACATCATACGCTCATCAAGTGCTGAATTGACATAATAAAAGTTCACAGATGGCGTTGCAATTCACATTTCGGGGGGTTACCATGGTAAGACAACTCGCCGAGTGAATAGCAGGTGAACGGGTAAGAGAGTGAATAAATATGACATTAGTTGCATTTCATATCACACTCAGTGCCAAACGACGTGTTTTTCAGCCAAGTGAACTAAACTTAACCAGTCAGCATTGCACAAAATGGAACTGAACGTCACAGTTAATCACTCTCTATTTAATATTGCAACCCCCCAGAATATATTCAATATTAACCAATCAATAACAATGTTATTTCTTATTTACAATGATATTATTTAATTTATAGTTGAAATGTAACATTTTAACCTCGCCTACCTCAGCAAAATTTAAAATCAAGCTTAGTTTAATGACGGTGTAACTAGTTCTGGCAGTGACGGGAGATGGCGCTGGTTAGTAATGCCATGAGACCAGCAAAAATAACAGCATTCGGCGAGTTTTGTACGTTGTATGATATTAGCAATCTATCTCTACTATAATTTATCAATGCCAAACGTTCAGGGTTCTTATTAAATAACAGGGCTTCGTTCAGCACTAGCGGTTACCCGCGTCCCTGCCTGCGGAAAATCACATCTTTCGATTTTTGCTCACTTTCTGGAATCGAATGACATGTATGTCTAAGGCGCATAACTCGATTTTTGTGTAAGAAACTAAAACGTAAATAGTTTTATGGCGAGAGTTTATTTTATCCTTGAACTTAGCTTTAGTATAGTTATAGTTAGTATAGCGTTAGTATAGTATAGTTTAGGATATGTATGATTAGTCCCGAATGCGTGCTGATTCTGGGCTAGGAATCCATGCAAAACTGATGGTCCACAACTACCATCCACTACTAGGTGGCTAGGTCCATTGATTACGTCAGGCGTTTAGGGGGGGGTCAAACAGACTCTCACCCAATCTCACGTGAGGCAGAGGGGGGTCTCGGCAAATATCACGTAATTTATTTTTCCGCAAGAAACAGTGTAAAATAGAGAGAAAACTGGGTTAAATTAAGTAAAACATGTTTCTCACAAATCATAGAAGGGACCCTTTTAAATAATTATGTGATGAATGACATCATTAAATAAATCCAACCCAGATTAACATATAAATACGTATTTAAAAAAATCTCACGTGACATTAGGAGAGGAGGGAGGGGGTCGAGCCAAATCGCACGTCATCTCACCATGGCAAAAAAGCCTTAATGTTAAGCCTACCCGTGTTGGCCTACCTACAACAGGATATACTGACCTCAGGTTTGAATTTGCTTGTAAACGGGTGCTTAATGACCGGTGGGAACTCTGTTAGGTATTCATCCAGCTTTGAGTTAATCTTGTTCCTTATAGTCCTCGCCGCATACTCCAACTTGTCTGATGCCACCCAGCATGGTACGATGTTGTGTGCATCAACCTTCAACCAAATCCAATTAACAAATTAAAATCGCAAATGTGGAAGGACCATGTGAGTTCATTTGCTTAGCTCATTTGTTATTTTTAAGAATAATGTGATAATTTTCTTGTAAATTTCTTGTATTTTCCAGCAGGCGATAAAAAATTACTCAGTGCTAGCGAAATGCCATACTCTTATCTGGTGGGCCTTACCGGGCGTCATACCAATTAGAGCACATTATTTATTTAATTTTTTATATAAATTTGTAACAGCCAATTTTTTCTCCTGTATTTTTTTTAAGAAAATGAAGCGGTTAATCAGGGTGTGATTTAAATATCAAGAAAAAACTGGTAAAGAGTGAACACGTTAACTGCTGGACATGAACCTGGGTCATATTGGGAATATCACTACGAGACAGTGCAAAACGAAGAAATTTGCCCTCGCCTGAGGATTATTTTGCAATTTCACATAAAATTAGTACTACAGAAATTTAGCTTTTTCTTTAAAAGCATGATGTTTTGAGCAAAAGTAATAAGTTGGTGCACAACTACATAAGTGTACCTATATTTTTATATTTTTTCTAAATTAAAAAAAAACCGTTAATAGAACAATTAGGGACAAATTGAAACCAAAATGCGTGTGGCTGATAGACACTAGAACAAGTATTTAAGGGGGGTTCCTACTTATTTAGCATGTTGCTTCGTGACCTTAAAGATGCATTGGCATACATCAGTAATTCTATAAAACAACCCTTAACAAAAAACCATATTATTTGTGGCATGACCAAGAAAGGACACCTGAATGAGCGGAACATCTTTCTTGAGTGCTTTCTTGGCACCGTCGAGCCAGCCGAGAGGTACGCGCAGTGGGTTGAAGTCGCAGACAACGGCACCAATGTTGTGCGTGATGACCCACGGAGGCAGTGCCTCCGCACCGCTGCCCTCCAGCAGGTGAAAGGAAATGTTCAAGTCTGCGCACTCCGCTGCCACCTCCTCGAGGCCTGCCGGTGGACAATATGTGAGTGAATATTTTTTAGGAACTGGACATGTACAGTTAATACCACACATCAGAGGCTTACTTTGCTTATTGTGTCCCCTAAGTTAACATTGTTTTCTTATCATTTGAAAACCAATTTGCCGGGTTGCTTGATTGTTTGCTTAGATTTGTAAATCAATTTATGTGTCTGCACGTTTTGGTTTTTGATATGGCTTCAAATTAAATGAAATATAAAATTTTCATATTTTGTTTATTTTCACTGTGGATACATTTTTAGAAAAACTTCAAACATGTAGACGAACACATTCACGGTCTGGTGATAGATACCAAAAATCAAGTGAATTGGAACAGCAATTTTCAAATTCTTCCTAAACTACATTTTCATGGTAGGCATAATTTCCGTAAGTCCGAGTAGAACTTCATACTGATAATTGCTCAATTGTATTTTTTGCATTGCAAATTTTTTATAAGATTTTTCAAAAGTGAAAACATAAAAAATTTTAAAGACTTTAATCAATATTTTATATTCTTAAAAATGTCATTTAGGCATTAAAAATATTTATTCCGTTTCCATTTAGATTTTTTACTCTTTTCATACAAGTTTAGAAATTTACACCATTTTTACATATCTGATATGTTAAATTGGTAGAAAAGGAATTAAATATTTTATTGATGCCATGGGTTCCTGGGGAGCCGGATGAATTACTTCTTTTTCCGAGCGTACTGTAGCACAAATAATTAAAAGCGGAACGAAGTTCAAACTGAAATTGCAAATGTAAATATTATGATTTTAAAAAAAATCTTACCAGTGCATTGCCGGAAGTTCGGATACATCATGCTGAATAAACGATTAATCAATTCTTTATTATTCTAGGTGCTTTTAAAATTCACATGCGTGAAGTCGGAAGTCTGCTAGTAAACTCGTTTACATTCATTCAGTAAATGATGGGCCTGAGGAGGTCTACTAGGTCCCATTCCAGGGACTTCATTAGACATCATACATGGCTACATTGCACTGAATGGAAAAAAATACATTTCTCATTCCAATTTCGACATCTTCAGGACGGAGACGATGTGCTTAGAACTACAAAAAGTCAAGGCTAGCTAGAATCCAACTGCAGCAAGCGTTCCAGCCTGTAGCATTTGCTTTTGCATCAAAACTCATCAGCAAGCCTATGTTGGCTGGTTTTACTATTTAATTTAATTTACTAAAAAGCCGAGATACCAGATTGCAAATACATTGATATCGAATTAAATGGAAACTAACAGCTTAAAACAAACACAACATAAGTAACAAACATAAAATACACTTAATTAAATATAAAAAAATTCATCCATTGGGACTGTTGTCATTGTCCCCAATACTGATGCAGCGTTCCCCCGCTGAATAGCTAAGGAGACGCGTTGTTTAAAAAATGAGGCAGCTCGCCGATCGCCTGTCGATTCTATAAGTAGTTTTCCCAAGCGTCTCGCAAAGACCCACGCATCGCTACTCCAAACTCCGTGGGTCTCCACAGCGAAGGCGAGGAACTCAAACTGATCCTTTAAGAATTTATATTTTGAGTGTTTGAGTGTTTGAGTGCCTCGGCCTTCCCTGGAAACTTATAAAGGTTCTAATATGAAACATTTTTTTAGTCTTGTTTTGAAACTTAAATAAATAAGACTTACCTTTGATTAAAAAATGGAATTGACGTAGAGAAGCGTCTAGATACTTCGCAATGAGGCAGAAGCAGACGTGGAGTGGCACCTTATTCTTGAGGGCCAACTTCTGCGCGAACAGAAACGCCCAGTTGTCCTGCACGCGGCTGTCGCGCGACATCCAGTAAACGACGCCTTCGCAGTGCTCCGCGACGAGTTGCTCGTCCGATACTATACGGATGCGCTTTTTGTTAAACGGGAAATCCAGCACAGACTTCGCGGTCTCCTCTCGCTGACGTTGTAGCTTCAAAATGAACTCTTCGAGGCCGGCCGCCGGCGCGTCTACGGGTTGCACCTTTTCAGACACCTTCGCTTTCTTTGCGGATGAGGCCATTCTGAGCAAGGTGCATTTACTAAGCCTGCAGGATATATTCATACATTTACGTAAAAAAACTTGAGAAATCTGGAATCCGTTCCCACGCCGTTTGCTACTGTTGTGACCACAGAATTTAAGACAAAAATAAATAAACAAAATGCTGTAATCTGACGTAACCAAAGTATCAAAAGAGAAAAACAAAAATGACACTCCCTACGTTTCGAAATGCGTACATTGAAAAGATCGCAGAGAAAGCGAATACAGTTAATACTTGTGTTCCGAATTGATATCGCACGATATCAAATCAGAACGAATTTGAGCAGACATACGTGTCCGAGCCTAACCTAACTACCTCGAAAATGCCTTGTAAGTCTCGAGAGTGGTTATTTCAGGCCTAAATTTCTATAACTAGACTAAGAAACGGCGATAGGCCTTCGTTATTTCAGAATACAAGTGCATACGATCAGAGAACTACAGATAAACACGCCAAATTACAGGTCGATGACAGTCATTTGACAGCGTACACGGCGCACATGCTCTCAACAGTGCGCGCTTTGTACTATCTGTGTACGGTCAAGAATCACGTCCCTTATGTCAAAATGACGTTCACGGGAATGAATATATGCAATTCGGAACGGTCATGTACGCGTACATTGTAACTCTCCGCAATATACGCATTTCGAAATGCAGTGACTGTAATGATGATAGCCATAAGTCACCCTAGTGTTGTCCCTTTCTAGCAATGATAACATTGACATGACGTTCACGGGAGTGAATATCACAGAATATAATACTGGTGTGAATATAAGCAATTCCGAACGGTTTTGTACGCTTACATTGTTACATTCTCTGCAATATACGCAATTCGGAATGCAGTGCTAAAGATCTGTCAAAGCTGTCAGATGCCATAAAAAAATTAAGCAGAATAGTTTTTAAAAAAAATTACTCAATTTATGTAATTAAAATGACCCAATTTTCTCCATGTTATTCCATTAAAACAATCTTAGTTATGCTAGTCAAATGGGAAATAAAATATCACAAAAGCATAACCTATATTTCATTTCATACTTTGTGCTGGTCAAGTACATTTAAATTTGCTTGAAGACCATCGACATAACCAAAGCAATAGACCGAGAATCAGAGAAGATCTCCATACAAACGTCCGTACCACCATTGGGAAACGTACGAGTGTTGCTGTTATTCCATTTTAATTTTCCCGCTTATTGAATACGTTTTGGTTTTCTTAATTATCAACACGATTGCTTAAATACGTGATATTCGTTATAATTACTTTAGTAAAATAGTTTTAGATCAAATTCAATAAATAAAACATAGCAAACACCGGGCAAATTACGAAGAAACAATTCCGAAAAGCAACAAATAACTTTATTTTCAATTCTGGTATCCCTGACCACGGAAGCAAGTCCCTAACATTGGTCGTCTCATTCTCTCTCGCTGAACACGCGCTTTCGTGTTCTAACGCTCGCTCATATTCGCAAGCATGGCGGCGTTCGCCACAGTGGGGCGAATTTGTAAAATCAGGGACATCCGATTGTATTCATATCCTGTATAATTGAAGAAAACGAAGTATGCCAAAGTCTTCTTACACCTAATACAAACGTGTTTTATTCGTGACGAATTTCTATTTTATCCATTATTTTACGAGTTACAGTACTTTTACGTTTTTTACTATGGAGAAATTAGGACTTTATGGTTTTTCTCAAAATGCTTAAAAGAGCCTGAGCTGTGGCTACTAATTATTCATTATGCCAGCCCTAAAGTATATAACTTTGTAAAAATCCTATCCCCGTGCGTCTCCGTTTTGAATATATTTACATTTATAAATTATATTATTATGTTGTTCTAAAAATGTTATATTTAGATATGACTCTCATGAAAAAAAAAAAACCTCAACAACGTTGTTAACAAAACATTTAATACCCACGGCTCTGCCCGCGTGAATATTTTCTTATTTCTCGTATATTTACCATAATTCTCACTGCTGGAAGTAACTTAACGTGATGTTAAATGGACTATAATTTATAGGAAGAATGAAGTTGTACGTAGATACATATGGAATCAAATTCAGGTGGGCAATTGTTCACTAATGAGCGAAAAGACAAGATTTTGTAAGAGTGTGAAGTAATGTGTTAATTCGATGTATGATTATTTTTGTTTAACTTAAACCAAATTAACAATAAAAAATTATGATTAGGAAGTAAAATAAAAATTTGATGTACTTAACCCACAATTATAAACATGCCCAAAATACGCATATAATGATCAACCCGTAAACAATTTATTATTCAAGAAATTATGGAACAAAGCGTGTGATTAAATAATTGTATGTATCCACACAAACCAGAGAATGCTTCAATATAATAAAATGTGAAAATGTTTTTTTATTATATCAAACTTGTACTGACGGCACTAAATGTGCTTGGTAGCCATCTTGGTTCACACGATTAATCTAAAGCGTGGCAGAGTACTCATCTGTGGCGTCGCGGCCATACAGGCAGATTATATTAATCAGACTTACACACATTTAAATTGCTGCTCCATCCTCAAAGGATTGGTATAGTGCAGTATCCTTCACTATGCTGGCATTCGTGAATTCAAATGGTAAATGGTTTTCAACATAGTTCTTACAGAAAAATCTAAGTTGTTATTCTAATATTTCGGCAGTAAGTGCTTTTGAGTTTTCTTATGACGGTGTTCATACCATTTTCTGGAAGTATTAGTTACATCGCATAGTGTCTGTCAGCTAACTATAGTATTTCCAGAAAATGGCTTGGGTCTTATCGCAGCTTCTTCTTTGTAATACTTTAAACCGCTAATCCTCACTTCTCAAAGTTTAGTTAACAAATTATTATTAAAAAGGTAATTTTAATAATATAATACGTATAATAAATACGGAGATCTTGTCAGGTGGAGGCTGTGACTAAGGTTTGTCATAACCCCCAAATTCAACTGAATTGCAGTTAAAAGCCAGTGAAAACATAGACCTGAGAAAGATACTGGATCACTTGTAAAACATCTTGATGAAATAGAAAAGTACAAACCGTTCATGGAAAAAAAATAGAAAACAATGTATCTTGAGTTGGCTGTATCGTTGAAACTTTGAAAACGATGACAAAATATAACACAGAGAGTCATTGGTATAGAAGTGGGTTCTTATTTATGTCCATTATGCTCCAAAGTAAAATGGGCAAAATTTCTATTCTAAAAGAAGTTTAGAAGTTCTGATGTATTGAAAGACTTGTTGTATTCTGAACGATTTATTAACCAGTGCTCGCATACTTATGCTATGGAGCGGCCACGGCTTGCATAAATACGGAGCGCGTCGTGAAACACCTCTCATTCCGGTGTCGACCGCCGAGCGCGCTGCACGCACGCTCTCCGCTCCGCTACCGCTGTCCCGCTGCGCAGCGCCATCTGTCCGCCGCGTCTACTCCAGTGACTCGGCACTGACTCATGCAGTCAGCTGTCGAACCGCTCGGCTGACGCGGCGCCGAAGATGGCAGACCGCAGCACCCACCGCGCCGGGAGTGCAGCGTTGAGCGGCGTGAGCCCTTGCTCCGCCAGCTCCGCGCACTCCCAACCCGCCGCACCGGCTCCGTTGCAGCGCGACCCGCGCCTCGCAAAAAGCCGCCTCCCTGTCCCCGCACTCACCGTTCGGGACAACGAACGAAGCAGCCCACCCGCCTCGCTTCCGATGGACACGCAGAGCGACCAGCCCGCTCGCGCCTCGCCGTACCCGGCCTCCGCCGACGCCATCAAAGCGATCCGGAGGAGACGCAGCCGCTCGGCCGCATCTCCCCGCCACGCTCCTTCTACGGGCGCCATTGCTGCCGCGGCAGCAAAGCTTGCCACAGCAACAGCGAGCCCAGCAACGCCCACCACCCCCGCTGCCTCGAGCACCGAACAGCGTCCCGAAGAGGCACGCCAGCTCACCCTCGCAGCAGCGAGCCCCGCCTCGCCACCCGCCGCCGCAACGGCGCGCCCCGCGCCGCCACCCGGCATCACCCCCGCAACCACGAGCGCCGCACTGCGACCAAACGCCGCGCGACCGCTCACATTCGCCCCAGCGAGCCCGATCGCGTCGCAAGCCTCCGCAGCAGCGCAGCCGCCAGGAGAACCATCGCCGTCCTACGCGCTCGCCCTCAAACAAGCGAACGGCAAACGAGCTGCGTCCGACTTGTCGGACATAAAAAAAGAAGCCCCGACAAAATGGCGACGAAAGTGAAGAAGAGGGGATGGACACGTCGCCACCCGCAGCGGCCAGCGAGCCCAGCCCTCCGACCAGCCGCCAGCCTCGCTACCCACCACTAGTGGTCGAGCGCATGCCCGAATGGGTGCGCCACTTCCGGGCTCTGAGGGACCGCCTCGGCCACGCTCCCAACGCGAGACCGCTCGCCAAAGGCGTCCGCTTCGAGCCCACATCAGCCGAGGAGTACCGCATCATCCAACGATACCTCTCCGAGCTGGAAAGATCGGAGAACCTAGCCTGGTTCTCCTACTCGATCCCGGCCGAACAGGACGCCAAAATCGCCATCCGAGGACTACCCCTGGACACCACGCCAGAGGAGGTCTCCCAAAACCTGCAAGAAAAAGGCTTCCAGGTTACCTACTGCCGCCGCATCCCGCCAGCAAAAGGCAGGCTGGGCGGCCCCTTCTTCCTGCAACTGAAGAAGACGGCCAACTGGCAGGATATCTACCAGCTGGAGGAGATCCTCTTCATGCGCGGCATCACCGTCGAGGCATGGAGAGGAAGGAGGAACGCCCCAGCCCAGTGCCACAGGTGCCAGCTGTTCCGCCACAGCAGCCATAACTGCCACCGCCCGGTCAAGTGTGTACGCTGCGGCGAAGGACACCTGGCCAAGGAATGCCCTCGCCCTCGGGAGGACAAGCCAACCTGCGCAAACTGCGGTGGTGAGCACACCGCAAATAACAGAAGCTGCCCTGCCTACCGCAGTGAGGCCAGCAACCGCAAGGCCGGGACGGTAGCCTTATCCAGGCCAGCGCTGCCCGCCCGCCCTCGTACCGAACCCGAAGCCAGCGCCCCAGCCGCCACTGCGCCCACCACACTACGTCCGGCCGCCAACCCTGGCGAGAACCGGAGTGGGCGATCGCAGAGAAAAAAGAAGAAGAAGAAGAAGAAGAACACCACCAAGAAGACGGTAGCAGGCCTAGCACCGACAACCCAACCGCCAAGACCCGCAGCACTGCCCGCACAGCCGACTGCAAGGGAGGCCACGGTCAGCCACACAGCGGCCACTGAGGAAACCACCGCCTCCAAGCCCGCTGCCCCGACTCACGGGCAGGCTCCAGCCAGCGTGATTAGTCTGTGCATGCAGCTAATCACCCAAATCCTGGCCCTCGCCCACGAGGGAAAAGACATGGCGCCGCTGATGGCAGCCATCACTGCGAGCCTGGCTGCCTTCAATGGATAGCCGGGGCCTCCGTATTCTCAACTGGAACGCCGACGGCCTGCGAAGCAAGCAGGGCGTCCTCCGCACCTTCCTCGCAGACTGGGACATCGACGTGGCCCTAATCTGTGAAACGCACCTGCGCCCGGAAATACGAATTAAATTCGCCAACTACATAATCTACAGGACGGACAACGTCTCGCCAACAAACCGGGCCTACAGGGGCACGGCAGTCCTAGTCAAGCGGAGGATTATCCACCAACCGGTGGACACACCGCCACTGACCTCCCTATATGCAACCGGCATTCAACTGAGGACCCCTGGAGGAGAGCTCCGCCTCTTCGCTGCGTACCACCCTCCAGCGATCGACGTGCACGTCGCAGACATCCACGCACTACTGCAGGGTGACTGCGCAACACTGATCGCTGGAGACCTCAATGCGAAACACACAGCGTGGAACTCCTCCAGAATAAACACCAGTGGACGAGCCCTGCTGAGCGACGCCGAAGCCCACGGCTACGAGATCTCGGGCCCCCGGCAAGCTACAAGGACCCCGGCCCAGGCGGGTTTCACAGCCGACGTGATCGACATAGCCATCACGAAGAACTTAAGACAGCTACTGACCCAAGAGGTCCACTACGACCTCACGTCGGACCACCTGCCGGTGATCCTGAGCCTGGAAGCGAGCCCAGCAGCGGCCGCTCCACCCCACCGCCCCCGCAAGAGGGTGGACTGGACCCAGTTCGCCGACAAGCTGGAAGTTACAACGGCCATCCGGCCAGTAACGACGGCCGAAGACGTCGAGGCCGCCGCCACAGCGATACGGCGAACCATCCAGGACGCCCTCGAAGCGAGCTCGACTCCGGTTGCACCCAGAGCACCCCGCTTCGACCTGCCTCCCATCATCAGGAGGCACATAGAAGAAAAGAGGCGCCTCCGGAGACGCTGGCAGGAGACCCGGTGTCCCCACACGAAGGCCCAATGGAACGCTCTCTGCGAGAGGGTGTCGCAGGAACTCAACGAACACCGCGGACACAGCTGGGAGCGATTCATCGAATCAATCCAGGACGACCGCCCCAGCATAGCAAGGCTGAACCGCAGCCTCTCCTCGACACCCGCCCCAGTGAGACCGCTTCTGGCAGCCGACGGGACACCGCGCTACCTCGCAAAAGACAGGGCCGAGCTACTGGCGGACCACCTGGAGCACCAGTTCCAGCCAAACCCAGCAGCCGACCAGCCCCACGCCGAACGCATCGAGAGCCAAGCCGCGACCTTCCTCGGATCCAGCACCCCAGCCGGCGAACCGCACATCTTCTTCACCCCGCAAGAGGTGAAGAAAACTATAAGCCGGCTGAACAAAAAGAAGGCGGCCGGAGAAGACGACATCCCCAACACAGCCCTGACACACATGCCGCGGAAAACCATCGTGGCAGTGACGGGGCTGTTCAATGGAATCATCCGCTCCGGCCACTTTCCAAACACATGGAAACTGGGGAAGATCATCGCCATCCCCAAGCCCGGCAAGAACACCAGCCTCGCCGCCAGCTACCGTCCCATCACGCTGCTCCCGACGCTCTCCAAGGTGTTCGAGAGACTTCTGCTGAGCCGCCTACTACCACACCTTCACCCGAGGGACGAACAATACGGGTTTCGACCCGGCCACTCCACGACCCTTCAACTGACCAGGATGATCCACGCCATGACCAACACGCTCAACAAGAGCGAGGGCGCGGCGGCGATCTTCCTGGACATGGAGAAGGCGTTCGACCGCGTATGGCACGCGGGCCTCATCCACAAGCTGGCGAGCACCACAGCACCGAGGGCAGTCACGAAGGTGATCGCCTCATTTCTGAGTGGCAGGCGATTCGTGGTAGCAGTCGAAGAGGAGCTGTCGTCGGAGCGCCCCATCACCGCCGGAGTCCCACAGGGCAGCAGCCTATCACCCTGCCTCTATTCCCTCTACACAGATGACATCCCGAAGGCCGACAACGTCGGCCTCTACCTCTTCGCTGACGACGCAGCGTTCGTTGCCACGTCACTGAACGCAGGTCACGCAGCCGTGAAACTCCAGCGCCAGCTGGAACTTCTCCCCGGGTGGCTTGCGAAGTGGCGCCTCGCAGCCAATGCAGGGAAGTCCCAAGCGCTGAAGCTGGGACACGGCAGCGCCAAAGCGACCAAAAAGCTGACGTTCCTCGGCCAGGAACTGACGTGGCAACCTAAGGTCACCTACCTCGGGATCGCCATCGACCAGAGGCTAACAATGCAAGCAACCGCTGCCAAAGCACGAAACTCCGCCCAGAACGCGCGGTATAAGCTGCAGCCGGTCCTCAGATCGAGACTCCCGACACGCGCCAAGATAGCTATATACAAAACGTATATCAGATCTCGCCTTACGTACGCAGCCCCGGCCTGGTACCACCTTCTGTCGGCGACCCACAAGAAACACCTACAAGCCCAAGAGAACGCCTGCCTCCGCACCATCGTCGGGGCCCAGCGCTACGTAAGGAACGCGACAATCCACCGAGACCTTAACTGGCAGCAGCTCGACGCCTTCGTTGGGCGCCTAGCGGGCGCCATGTTCGAGAGAGCCGATAACTCGACCCTCCCGAGCCTGCACAATATAGCGCCCCTCCACGCTAGGCCGCCAAACACAAGACGAGAGCTGCCGCGCAGCCTAATACCGCCTGCCGCCACCGCAGCCACCACAAATCCGCCCGCAGCCACAACAAACAGGCCCTGCCCACTCGTCCTCGAGCGAGTGAGGGCCCTCGGTCGCTGGTCGTACGACGACCACTAGCGCCCACAAAAACCAGGGACGACCAAACCAAAGGCTCCAGCGACGGACCAGTTGAAGCTGGTCGCGAATAGACACCTGGGCCATGAGGCAAAGCCTCGATGCCCACGAACCGCCCCACCCAACTAGGGGCGCGAAGATAACAGAACGGGAAACACCTCTCATTTCATTGGCCGACGTCATGGCGGTGTCGCGCGCGCTGTGCGCTCGCTACAGAAGCAAGAATCCAGCTTCAAGCTCTTTTAGCCAGATGGAATGTCGACTCGCTAGGCCGGGGTGAAACGCGTGCGTACTGGTAGAAGGGCGTATATTCACTGAATAAATGCGGGCGCGCGTTTATAAGCATGCCGCCACACTCTTTTAGACCATACAGCAGTAAGATTCTAAATGTTGTTAGCAGGGATCTAGTAGGAACTTATCAGACGCTGTTAGTATCTAGGGTGTTAATGACTCTAGATGGTCAGAGTACCTATAATCAACCACTTAATGGTGATGAAGAGGACGACAATGCATTGTCTTTTTTTTGGTAAATTTCTTACTCATTCAATTAGCCTGCGACTGCTAAGCGTTATGGAGTAATAAGACACCTTCATCAACTATTTTGTGTTTGCCTATTTCCTCAAGTTCGTGAACGAGACCACTAAAATAGTCAAAAATGAAATGGCAACCCTAGAGGCTGAAAATAAAATTTGTAGACTAACCAAAGGTACTCTCAACATACTATGGTGCCTTATGAGCGAATTTGCGTACTATCGCTGATCTATCAAGCAAAATTACGTTTGAAAACTCCCGGGTATAGGTTTGAGGAAAGCCTCCTGCCGACGGACACTTCCATATCCATTCGTTTGCAAAACGGTTCGTTTCCAAAAGCCTAACGTAAACTACAAGGGGGCGCTCTGACTACCCGCGGCGGGTGCTGCTATTTTTCATAATAAATGTTATTTACTACAATCAAGATAACTTTTAATACCGAATAACCATTACCAATTCTTACAAAATCCTACATCTGGCGTTGTTCTGTCCGTCTTTTCGCTTACAATTTAACAATTGATTTCCTGATTTGACTCCGTATGTATATATGTAAAGGTTCATTCTTCCTATCAATTATAGGCCATTTAACATCATGGCAAGTTACTTCAAGCGGTGAGCATTAGGGTTAAATGTAAGAGAAATTGGGAAAATACATCCACAGTTTTTCATCCGACATTAACGCGGGCGGAGCTGTCGGTATTTTAGGTTTTGTAAAAAACGTTGTGGAGGATTGTATTCATGGCAGAAACAATCAAATATATCGAAATGAAACCGTTTTAGGACAACATATTAAAAACATATATAAATGTAAATATAACAAACACGGGGACGCACGGGGACACGATTTTAACAAATTTATATACTTAATGGCATGCTTAATTAATATTTAGTATAAAGAGCAAAGGCTCTATCAAGCATTTTGAGAAAAACCATTAAGTCCTCATTTGTCCATAGTAAAATAATGAAAAATTACTGTAACTCTTAAAATAACGAATAAAATGGAAATTGGTCAAGAATAAAATACGTTTGTAATAGGCTGAAGAAGACTTTGGCATACTTCGTTTTCTTCAATTCTACAAGAAAATCGGATGTCCCTGATTTTACGGTTTCGCCCCACTGTGGCGGCGGTTGCAGCCACCGCGGTCGCTACCGAATTATTATTTCGGACGAAATGTTTTCTTGATTTATGTGTAGTAATATGTACGTTTGCTTGTAATAAGTAATTCCACGGATCTTTGTATTCCTTTCACTCCGATTTTTATACCTTTTGACCTTGGGTATCGGCATTTTGTCGCATTGCAAAGCCTGTAGATGGCGCGCACGCTCGGATGTCGAGTCGACCACAGACTGACAGGCAGTAGGGCAGCAGCGAGCGGATAGGGTATATATTACGTGGTACGCGGGGAAAAGCTGATGGTGCGTCTATTGCTTTATGTACGTCAATGTTGAAGACAAACAAAAGCTGTTCTTTTCGTCTAAACCTAGGGTTGCCATCCGTCCGGGTTTCCCCGGATTTGTCCTAGTTTAGAGGGCATCCGTGGAGCGACCGGGCGGGGTTTCATTTGTAGTGCGGGTTTATCAATTGACTGTTTAAAAAACCTGTAAAAAATAAAAAAAATCTAAAATCCGGGGTTTTCACCCGTATTTTCACGTCTTGTCCCAGTTGCCACATTTTAGAGATGGCAACCCTATCTAAACCATATTCCAACTGAATCATGCAGTACATATTTCATCTAAAAACTCGTAAATCAAACTTGACTGGAATTACAGTTTTGGCATTTTTAAAGTGAGGTTGCTCATGCTACATTTACAAAAAGTTTTGAGTTTTCTTCCCCATTGACGGAATCGACCAACCATACGGCCTTGTCCATACCATCTTTTATGGTAGCGTCAGTGATACGCTAGTAATATATAAGTCTATAGGTAGCATGGAATACGGGATTATGACGTTATGGCGGTTTCAATCAGGGCAGGCAAAAATAAAAAAAGGCAGGTTTTTCTGCAATTTCGAAAAAAAAAATGACAAATCTACCTACGTCGACAGTCAGTCATTGTAAATTTTGTGATCAAACAGAGCAACGAAAGGTTCTTAGGTTCAACCATAATTATGGTTCAATCTAGACTTCTACTCGTAGCGGCTATGAGAACTAATCTTAGAACCATGCAAATAAACCTTAATTACCTTGCTATCAAATATCGATACCATCGCTATAACTTCAGTATTTTTTGCTGCCTGGTACTTCTAGCTAGAAATACCGAGTTATGGCGATGGTACTGTGGTGATAGCCACATATCATAAAAGCTTGCATTTGACATTGTCATATCTTTTTGTAATGTCAGCTGTGTTTTAGTCAGCTGTGTTTTAGACGTGGAAAGATAATCTTGGGCAGCGACTTCTCCGAACTCTTTGGTTTTAGTTGAATAAAACCAAGTTTTCCTGGTTGCTGTTTATATTCCTAACAGGTACAAATGTTTTAGTAAGGGAATACATACTTTGGCGCTATCACTAGTGCGCTGCACGCATTGAACTAATGTTTTTTTTTATATTGATGGCAAAAAGAGGCAAATTTTGGAGAATTGGTTTTTATTTCAAAAAACAGTCAAATATGATATAATATGAATCAAGTTGTTTATTAAACCAAAGAAAAATAGACATACAGTGCATTTAATTGACTAATAAATATGAAAATTAGCCTACTTTTATTATTCGTCCACGCCCATACCTGTGTAAAGACTACAGAATAAAATCTAGAGCCTAGGCTTCATAGTAAAATGGACCGTCTGCTTTCAGTAACAAAACAGAAAAATTGTAAGAATTGTTCATGTCATACTAAAAACAATTTAACATCTTTTTATAATGTATGATATATGTGTGCATTTTTAATGTTTTTAATTACTTAATTGATACATGGATTCCGAGGTAAAGTTCTTTTAAATTATCAGTACTTTCATCTTTCTATATTCTACAAAAATTATTAAACCAATATAACATGTATGTATGTGGACTACCTGGGACGGATGTTGTCCAACGCCAAGCACCAGTGGCTGCGCAGAAATCAAATTCGATAGTTTTTTTCGTTCTACGCAGGCGTTTTCGAGTAGAGAGGACCATCCAACATCAATCCCGACAATTATACGAATATTTTTTGATAACTGCAATCTGTAATGTAATGTAAAAATATGATAAATAGAAATTAAGCACTGTTGAAAAAATTTGATAAGAAGTCATAAAAACCAATGGTGCTTTTGCAGGTTAGGAAACATAGCCAACGCCACCCCTACATATTGACTAATCTTGATAACCTTTTACGATGGCTGGCAGAGCAATCATAAAAAAAAATACATTTTGGTTCTGCTAACCTGTCGCATTCTAAAAGAGTTAGAATAACGTGATGGTATCTAATTGTGCCAGTATTCTGTGTTTCTAAAATAAAGACTCTCCGATAAAAAAAAAACCCAACTCCTTTAGCTGCCACCGCAAGAGCCAAGGCGACTAACGCCCGGTTCCACCACCTCCAGCTACAAAAATCCCAAAGTTATCTTTCGGTTACATCATACAAAAATGCAATGTAGCCGAAAGTTAACTATCGGAATTCAGATAACTGGAGGTGGTGAAAACAGGGGTAAATCCGCCTAAGCAGTTAGGTTGTATTGGTGCATGATGCGCTGCTACCGTGTAGTGGTACTGCAAGTCTTCTCTTCACCACTCGCCGATCCAGTGAGAAGAGATAGCATTTTTCTACTCATCGCGTCACTGTAAATGCAGTTGTCATGGCAACTGAACACTATGGCGCATCTAAGAGAACTCGCACCTGCGCCCCATTGCTTTCTGCGCTTATGCAATGGAATAAGAACATAATAAATGTATGCATGTGATAAACATCAATGTTTGTTCCCAATAAAAGCTAATTTTAAAGCTTATTTTCCGAACCCCTATTATCCAAACTAAATAAGGTGCCACTCTGATTGAAATAATTACCTTAAAACCATAGTCATATTTGCACTCAGTTGCAGTAATAATTTTCAATAAAAAGTCAACATCGTGCTGAAAAAAATATATTATTTAAGACTCAATCAACCCCCATATTACAATCAACATGACATTCATTTAATCTTCGAAAGGAGGTTCGCTCTAAACTGGGTGTTCTGGAACAGCGCCTTAATCAAACTCCTCAGCTCGTTGACCCGAAAGTGCACCGCGAGCGGGCCTGCGCCGTCTCCCCAGCGCTTCTCGATGTCCTTCAAAGAGCCGCCGAGCACCATAATCAATTCCTGCAGCTTCACCCAGCATTTCACGAGCTCCTCCAGCTCACTCTCATTCTGAAATGGCATTGGTTCAATCTGTAATAACCTCTATTATGTGATGTACGTAAACTTTATTTATGCTGTGTTTCGGCACTGAAAGGCCTTTAGGAACCTCGGCTGTGCCTTCTAAGCTCCGCCTCTATCCCCTATACCCTCTTATGCATGTAGCAGCGTACCATGGCAGATATAAAAAGTGTTTTTTGGGGCAGACGATGCATCCCTAATAAAACCACGAAAATCGGAGTAAAATCTAGCATAAAAGAGTGTGGTACTGCGTAGAGGGATCGTCCATGACTAGGCGGAGGATGGAAGTCTAGCGCGTGCAAGAGACAACCACACGGCGGCAGCAATATACCAAACATTTTAATTTAAAAGGGGACACTATGTTTATGTACCTGATGCTTCATTACCTTAAATAAATTTGGTGCTTTCGTCACTACTATTGTGTAGATTTCTGTGAGTTGAGTAGCCATTTCTGCAGAGATGTCTTCAACCGTGCACACGCGATGTATGAGTTCCTCCATAAACATGTTCACCAAGCAAGCCATGAGCCTGAAATTGTATAAAAATTACATTACCGTTAAAAATAATTTTCATTAATAGATGACTCTACTCCCTTCCTTCCTTATTAACACGCACACACCCTCTCTCACTCGCATACACACCCTCACACACATACACCCGGTACTCATGTGTTAAAGGACTTCGGAAAAGGATGCATTGAAAACCAGCTCGCAACGTTTTCTGCGTACCAGCTGAGAGCATACCCATTCAGTGCAACACAATATAAGCCTAAAGGTATTAATTATATTTGTACACTATTTATAACTTGTGTAACTTTTTTCTTTATTTGATTCATTTGTGTTCTATGTATTTTCGTGTGTTATGGCTGAATACATTATTTGAATTTGAATGACATGATGAACATTCCATTCTACCAACAGTCTATTCAGATCATTACCCCAATGGTCAGCCTTACTCTTGAATGAGTGTTTCTGTTATTTTTTTCTAAATTAATCCATTTAATAATGTACAGCCTTTTAGACTGAGACGCTGGCAACAATATGCATGATATACGCGTGATGCCAAAAAAGGCCAATCCACCAGCCTGTTGCGAAGCCTTCGAAAAAGAAAAAGAATGGTGAACCTTCGAGTAATCAAGGTTAGACAACTCTGGTGCAGTCGGGATCTGGGTAAGTTTTTATGAACTGCGTGATATGGCGTACACCAGACTCTCAGTCTGACAACACGCATGGGCTTTCGAATCTTTTCAGGGGTCAGGTGCTTCTTCACATTGCTAATATTATAATTTGGTGGAAATAGATATGAATTTCACAGCAATCCGTCCCTATAGATAAAGAACACATACCATCTGTTGGTTTTCATAGGAGGAATGTGAGGGTGTATTCCCTGCTTGCTAGTTGAGAAACGGTACAATGAGGACGCAGATCTGGGTGACAATTGGAACTAGGGGCTCAGATTCCATGTAAAGGAAGAGATCCTTAATAGCCTGGGTTGGAAGCATCTCATTGAATCAAAGACGCTCAAAATAGCAACGAATATTGTTAATGTTTCCCATCCAGTTCTACTATATAGCCGAGCAATTAGGGAATATAATCGCACAGTACCTCATTCCCGCATAGTGTGTTAGGCTAATTTCACAGGTGTGGTATTATAAATCCATGCTTAGTTCCACAAAAACAGATGTAATTTTTTAATTTGTCAATGAATCTGTTATCCAAATTAGGCAATCAGTTACCTTCTAAAGACATTAGGCGGAAAGACTCCAACCCAGACGTTCTTCAAGAGCTGCAGTTGCCGGAGACACTGCCGGACGGCCTGCTCGGCGCTCTCGCCCAACACATCCTTCACCACTATGCAGTTGAGATCTGCAATGATAACATTTGTTGAATTGTATTGTATTGTATTGTTTATTCATCATCCATAGACAGTACACTGCACTCGGATTTGTCATATTTTAACAATAGCTGTATTCTGCCATTTTTTGTTGACAATCATGAGTGGTCATAACTGTGGATCAATGTTGAGAATTCTGCTTATTTATCACAATAGATGGCATCTAGGCGACCTGACCTCAAGATCTTTCAAACCCGTCCAATACCATGTAAAATAAAAAAAGAATAAATATGGAGATTTTTTTAAAATTTAAATGACTAAATTTTCTGAATATGATTGCAAAAACAGAAGTTGTGGGAAAGAAAAATTACATAAGACCATAACATACAATATTTAATCATCATCTCTGTTTCAAAGAAGAAGACAGGCTCTGTGATGAGGAGGATGCAACAAAGCAGACAATGCGCATAGTGTTTGATTTGGTAAGATTTACGAAAATTTTAATTACAAAACGACTTATAGCTAAAAGTAAACCACAACCGCTGTGTCAAAAATCTAACAAAAACTAAATTGATTATACATTTTCATTAACAAGCTATGTCTGATGACTAATCTTTTTAAGATGTATACATTTTATCGTTGAGTAATCCACCTCCAAAGTTATTGCACAAAACACGCGAAAAATTCGAACTTTCTGACCTTATAACTTAGAAACCACACACAATTGTACAATGCCAACGGTCATCAGACATTTAGTTCGATCAAATCAAGCTATTTTGAGCAACATTTTGGACAAGAAACATGGGCGTGTTCTTCTTTCCCCGTTTGTATGGGGAGTTGAGCGGAAAAGCTCACCTTAAACATGTGATTTTGAGAGCTGAGAGCGTTAAACGGACCATTTTAGAAAGTGCTATCAGTAGTGTTAGCTCAAATCGGACCATGCTGATGATTAAGTACCATATGTTTGCTCCAATTTTTTTGCGAGATTATTAGCATGCCAAGCACGGGGTAATCTACCCCGTTGCAATTACTGGTTAATTAAAAAAAAAATCTGACCTATCCAATGAGAGTGGACATCCTGGCCAAATCTCATGAGAGCACACACCTGAAGACCTGATATTGTCCAAAATTTGCTTCCTTTGCTGCTGCATGTGAGCGGTGAGATGTTTGCAGGCGAGAGCGCGCAGCGACGGCACCAGGTCTAAGAATGACAGCGGGTATCCGAGCTCACGGCCCTCCAGCTGCACGCACCACTTCTCGCCCAGGGTCAGAAGGTTGTGCGCCAGATACATGCAGTTATTGTGGAACAGAGCTGGGAACAATGGGAGTTTGCATTATCTTTTGCTTTAAATTTTGCAATCTAATTTCGGATTAGCCGAAAGGGTTATGAGAGCAAATCCAATGCACATCCATACTCCAAAATGGGACAGTATTTTTTTATTGTAACTGGACATGGATGTCTAATACCAAACTGAATGTCAGGTTTAGCCTAACACCACATGGGAACTAGGTGCCATACCAGGACCTTCCTTATATTGCTCGGCTAAATTGAACTGGATGGAAAACGTGGACAATTTTCTTTGCCGCTTCAACCATCGTTCATTCAATGCGATGGTACCAATCCGAGCGGGATTAACGCTACCACCTAATAAGTAAGGAAGGGGACCTATGTACAGTTTTGCCTGGAATCCGAATCACAGCCAGCCACAACGGTTGAAAATGGTCACCCATACACAACCGAATCACTCGTCGCACCACTGGGCTACCGAGGCTGACAAATAATTGTAAGTTGTAAATTTGGTATGGAAATGATAACTCACCAACATACTGAGGGATTGTGAGCAAGAAGTTTTCATGGTGGTAGGGCACAACAGCATCGTACAGTTCGAAAATGAGGCGCGCGGTGGTGTAAAGGCGGCGGCACGCCACATCTGAGCACTCTGCCGCCTGCTCCATCATCACGTGTACTAGGTCTACTAGCTCCTGCGCCGACCGGGAAATCATGCAGCGCGGAAAAAAGAACAAACTCTTGGGCAGAGCCCCATCGAGCAGCTGCAAAGCCTCCTCCACGTTATCTTCAATTTTCACCGGTTTCTCGTCCAACGACGGCACTGTCTCCACTCCGATAGACATGGAACTGCTCAAATCTTTGAGCATTATCTCGCGCGCTTTACTCAGAAAATACTGGCTCGTTTTGTTAGCAAATAATACATCGAGGTTGTTTGCGTACTGCATTATGGAGAAGTTCTCTTTGGGGAAGAATTTGATAGCAGTGAGGAAACCCTGCAGTCGCTGCACCTGACTTGTTATGTGCCCGTACTGCTTCATCTCTTGCACGCTGCTCGGGATAGTGAGCATCAGGCAGTCGCGTATCAACACGTCTCCAAACTCCTCGCAGATCTCTTTGCCGATCAGCGAAATCAAATTATCTGATTTATCCACTGCCATATTGAGCCTTTCGTTGAGGAAATCGAAAATGAATTTAACATTCGCCATGACGGCCACAAACTGAGGTTTAAAATGATACTTTTCAAAAATGTCAATTGTCATCACTTCGTCCGATTGTTTAGATATTGTGCTATGGTAACGAATAACGGGAATCAAAATTTCCTTCAAAAGGAATTGGGAAAACTCTGCAAGTTTAACCCGCAAATGTTTTAATTTAATCATGGCTAGGATAATGTTCAAATGATCTGTTTCATTGCAAATGAACAGGTTCAAGTGATAGGTTTTCTGCTCGGGCTGAGCTTGGTGCTCCCAATATATCATCCCGTCGAACTCCTCTGACAACTGTTGGACAAAGTCTTCGTTTTGAGTTTTGAGCGCCATCTCGCAAGTATTGTAGATGGCCAGCGCTTGAAAGCCATCAATGGGTGTTGCAAGATATTCTCGGACGATGTCGAGTTCTTCTGCTGCCCGTAGAAACTCGCGATGCTTTCGACAATCCTCATACTCCTTGAAGCCTTTAACGCAAGTAGAGACGTAGTACATGATGTCGAGGGAGTAGTTGACTTGTTCCAACTGGCTGGCAATAGTGTCGTGTTCCTGAATAGAGTCCAGGATCTCTGACATAGTCTCGAGCTCAACCTCCTGTTGGCATGATTCCAGCTCGATGACCAATTCATTGCTTTCAAGAGATAAGGCACTACTCTCATCAGAAAGCTCCGTTATTCGGAAATCAGAGTCCTTTAAATAGGTTTTTACATGTAATTTCAGCTGTTCAATCTGTTCTATTACTATAGCAATTTTTTCAGTAGGCTGCAATGGGGTGTCGTCATCACAGAACATCACATCGAGGACATCATTAGCTTTATCACACAAGTCCGACATTTTACTAATAGCAATTTATCACTTGGATCTAGATTTTTCGGGGTGGGAAGCAGGTTCAGGCCCACGCTCTCTCTTGGTGGAGTATCGCAAAAAAGATCTTCGGCGGTCGTAGCTTATTTCGTGAAAGCGGTTGGAGGAGACGGCGTGACGGATAGTGTTTGTGAGGAACTTCTTATTAGTGCGAGGATGAGCGGCTTTCACCCATCCGGATGGCCCCACGAGCTCTGCGCGCGCCGCGCCGGCTACAGCTTCACGCAGCAACTCTTCTACAGCCAGCCTATTTAGGTACAGGTAAAAAACCATTTAGATTATTATAAGTACATACCTATACCGACACAAGTGATGGAATTGAAGAAGACCATAAAGGTCACACCATACACGAATTAAGTAGGGACAACTTTGTTGCCAAATAATATTATAAATTTTTCGAGTGGTACTCACTTCTCTAACTCCTCCTCGGCTAGCTTTTTTGCGTCAGTTCCCTTGGCTTCATCCTTTGTGCTGGACATAGCTGGAGTAATCAAAGGCTCATATTAACCAAGCCAAGAAGCCAGGCCCGGCCGGGATTCCCAGGACCGCGAATTTCGAAGTTTGCAAATTTAAATTAAGCTAACCAACCAGTGCAGCAATATTGCCTTTACATACTCTTTGTCCTTGGCTTCGAAAATCCAAAGACAAGTCAAAATCGATCAATCATGAATCGTCAAAGACTTAATAATATGACGATCCGATTTGAGCTATATAGCGATGGGCGATTGCTTATAAAAACAATGAAATTATTCGATTGTTCCCGACATTCGATTTATTCAAATACAAATCTACATTATTCAATTGTTGCATAAAGCTTCAGCGCATGCCAAGACTCGCCAACGTGTTTCAGCAGAGGCGCGACCAAATAATATAATACATACGGCAGCAGTCGTTAGGATATTCTATATTCTATGGCGGCAGCGCTCCGGCGCGACGGACGCGAGCGAACGCGATACGGCGATACAATCGAAAAGCAGCGCATACGCGACCACAGAATGTTGAGAACGCTACGTATAGCGATGCGATTGTACGCGCCGTCGCGCAATATGGCGCGTCTGGCGCCGCGCCGCCGTCTCATTCGCTCCGCTCATTGTGATGCGATTGCGCGCACTACACTAGACTCGCCGCCTGCTGCTACTTCGCCTGTATCGCGTGCGATTGTAAAGCGCGATTTTTTAAATGATTTTATTTGCGGCGACGAATGAATCAACAATTGAATACACGACTGAACAATTGCTATTGTATTCGATTGTTTTTTCAATTGCAATCGCCCATCGCTAATTTGAGATACCGATTTCACAGGATAAGTAATAGATACGTAGAAAAAGAACGCAGCTACTTTTCCGAACTCAAAATATAATGTTCTAGCACGTTCACAACTGGTCCAATTCGGGCTGACGTGCAAGATATGACATCATTGTTACATCCCTCAATGCCGGACACTGTGCTCATGCTTTGGAGGGAGGGCATGTTGTGTGATCCTGTTATGTGATTAATTTATTGAACTGTCATTCAGGGCATTTGACATAACTCATACAACATGCCCTACCTCCAAAGCGTTCATTTATCGCGAACATATTGCCCTCATCACCAAAATTGTATATCGCCGTATCTGATGCCAAATACGATTTTGGTGATGACGACAATATGTTTGAATGTTCAATCTTTGCAGTCAATGTCCGCAACGCAGATGAAGCGTTAAATAAATGTATGTAGGTATAATCTTAAGCACTGTGTTAGTAGAAGGCATTCATTACGGGAGGAGAAACTGTAGATTTCCAAATTATGGATATACAGCCGGTGGCGAAATTGGAAGACGCTAATGGTATGTTTTGCTAGTTTGGCTCCAGCCTTGCAGTAAATTCGTAAAGTAGTTATTTTTACTGGGCTCTTTCTTCCTTCCTGCTTCACGGTCGATTATATATACATACATATCACATTCCTTGTCATATTTGGATGTTTCGACAGCGTTATCTATCCTCCACGTGTTGTTTCACATACGGTTGAATGTCTTCAAAGTTAAAAATC
The DNA here is from genome assembly GCA_946894095.1 of Incurvaria masculella. Taxonomy (NCBI): domain Eukaryota; kingdom Metazoa; phylum Arthropoda; class Insecta; order Lepidoptera; family Incurvariidae; genus Incurvaria; species Incurvaria masculella. The sequence continues at coordinate 22,219,912 of OX335646.2, forward strand.
ATGTTTTGATTTAGAGGAATTGACTAATTTCAACTTTGAGAAGCATTGTTAAAATAAATGTGATTTGTTCCATGCTTTTTTTTGTTTGCGTAAGCGCGCGCACGAATAGTCCCGAATTGTTTGTGATACTGACTGCTTTGAGCGTGCAATCTAAATCAGAACGCTTTTATTCACCATGAGCACTGTAATTGCTTACAGTTCAAATAGGACCATGTGCTCAGTGTGGCAGTGAAAAGTCAACTGAAACAGAACTACTGCTAGTTGGAGAGAGATGGAACATACCTACACGAAGCGGTAACTTTTAGATTCGCTATAAGACCAGTGGCCGAGCTCATTAAATGTGCAATGCGATTTTTGTTTAATCTTTATGATTACTCAAGTTTTACTTAAATAAATGCTTCCTTAGCATTTGCATTAGTAAAGCTGTTTAGATGGTAAGTTCTCTTGCCTTGCCGCGTTGGGATAAATATGATAACTTAGCCCTTTAATTGGTATCACCTATAGAAAAATTAAGGGCCGAGAGCACGAAAGGACAAAAAATCAAAATCAACGTCAACGTATGATTAAACATGTCACTTTGTAAGGAACTCCATGCGGTTCACTAAAAGTAACGTGTTTGAACATTTATTAACTCAGTCGTGTCTTCGTGCAATCGGGGCTATAAGAGTATAATTGTTTGAGAGCATCCTCGAATAATATCGGCAGGGAGAGCTTGGAAATTTTGCAATTTGCGACCCACAGAATACGATTGCAGTAACGTCAAAATTGGACTGCAGGCTCAAGTCTGATTCTGTTTGAGTTTTACTTTCGATAAACATTTTTAGAAAGAAGTATTGTGTGTATCGCGTCGCACTGAGCGGAGCGACTGAGACGGCGCCGCGGCGCGCGTAAAATTGTATTCGGTACCGGCCGCGTGCAATTGTGTTCGGTGTGGCGCGGTGCGGAGGTGCGCTGCGCAACAGCGCCCGCGTTCTGTGGTCGCGTATGCGTTGCTCATTGATTGTGCGCGGCGCGGACAGTTCGATTGTTCACGTTTGCTTGCGTCAGTCGTGCGGTCGCGCCAGAGTGTTTTATATTATTTTGTCGCACCTCCGCTCCGCTGTAGCGCTGTGCAACATGGCCACAGGAAGGAAGGGTCCAAAAAGTGGCCTAAAATCGGTCACGTGGTATGGGAACGTTCCCTAATATCCTTGGTCCCTTTTGTCTTTTTGAGAGCTGGTTCAGCGAAAATGGGATCGGCTCTGAATGTGTTATTAGTAGCGTAGACTCAAATCGGACCACGCTGTAGAACTCTTTTCAAATGACGCTAGCAACACTGATGAATGCGTGGAATGAAACGTCAGCCACGCAGCGAATTTTTCTTCGATTGACCGCTCACTTTACTATTTCTACCATTTTACGAATAGTTTGAGTTTGTTTGTTACTCAGGGTGGTGTCAGAACATATCCATCGAAATCTCTATACAACATTCCAGCAAACGAGGTGAAATACATTTCTAGTAACTCTACTCGTCGTTTTCAGTTCGATTTAGGTTAGTAAATTGGCCTTCCCTCCCGATGTAATTGTAAACTTTCTCTGAATTAGATTTGGCGTCCTATTAATTAAAGTAAATCATTTGTCGCAGATGGCGTCCAAGATAATCCTCCTGCTGTGCGCCCTCGCGGCGGTTTCGTCTGCAGACGAAGAGGTTTCAGCGGCAAGACTTCTCGTTTCCAAGCAGATACTCAATAAATATCTAGTAGAAGACCTGGACATACTGGTTAAATACACACTCTATAATGTGGGCAATTCCGCTGCCGTTGGCGTGCATCTGGAGGACAATGGGTTCCACCCGGAGGCGTTCGAGGTTGTGGGAGGGCAGCTGTCGGCGCAGATCGAGCGGATCCCCCCTCAAACCAACGTGTCTCACGTTGTCACTGTGAGGTCCAAGAAGTACGGATACTTTAACTTCACGTCTGCTGAGGTCAGCTACAGGACATCTGAAGATGCCACTGAGGTAATCACTGGACATATTGTAATTTTCATTTGAATACTTTCCATACCTAACGACACTTTGATTTCATCTCTGTGAACTTATTTTTGCGCATTTTCTTAAGCACCCTGACATTGATGGCTAATACCACAACTACTGTTAAGATATTAGCCCAATACACCACATTCCCGAAGGAATTAGGTGCCATGCTAGGACCTTCCCTTTACGAGCACAACCACATTGAACTGGATGGACAAAACGGATAATTTTTCATTGCCGTTTTGACCATATTTTCATCTAATGCGATGGTACCAATCCGGACGGGCTTAAACCCTACCACCTAAGTACCTACAGTTTTACATGGATTCCGAACCATGGAGCAGCTTGCGTTCGCTTGCCTTTGTGAAGAATTGCACTTATCCAACTCAGACAGAGAAAGAATGTGGTGCATGAACGAGGCGAGGATTTGAACCCAGACCCGAGACGGCCAAAACGCCAAGTCGGCAGACGGCAAGTTCCCGAGTGAAATTAACATTGTATATAATCATATTTCTTGTATGTATTGAATGTAGTATGTACAAGAAAAAAAACCGGCCAAGTGCGAGTCGGACTCGCACACGAAGGGTTTTTTTTATGGGGACCCCCTTTAATTTTAATTATTTCTTAATCTTACCTATTTGTTGTTATAGCGGCAAAATAAATACACACTCTGTGAAAATTTGAGCTGTCTATCTGTTACGGTTACTGAGATACAGCCCTGTGACATACGGACAGACGGACGGACGGACAGCGGAGGCTTAGTAATAGGGTTCCGTTTTCACCCTTTGGGTACGGAACCCTAAAAACTCAAAGAGGGACTCTGATTTGGCCAAGAAATCAATTGGAAAAAGGACCATATGGCTAAGGGCGAACATGTTACCCAATAAAGTTTCCTATGATGTGAAACATATACAGTGTGTTGTTTGAAGGGCTAATAAAATTTAAATCGCAGGTCCAGTTTGCGCTGAGCAGCGCACCGGGCGAAGGAGCCATCGTGGCATTCAAAGACTATGACCGCAAGTTCTCATCGCACGTGCTGGACTGGACTGCGTTCGCCGTCATGACCCTGCCTTCCCTAGCCATTCCCTTCGCCCTGTGGTACTCCTCCAAGAGCAAATACGAGAAACTCGCCAAGCCCAAAAAGAGTCATTAGGTTATGTTAGGTTAGGCCTCAACAATTATTGTTAAATTACATATTAGAAAACTGTTAATTTATTTGGTCAATAAATTTTTCTAAATATTTTCTTCTTTTTGCGTAGTGCTGATACAATATTATATACATAACATTGACTCCTTTTAAAAATACAGTGACCTTATTAATACGGGCATCACTTGAGGGGGGGTGTATCTGTATCGGAAACTGAAGGAACCATTTTCATGAAGAAATGATATTAAATTCCAATGTTTTTTTTGCGGTCTCCATACAAATTAGTCAAATGACTTCAACAAAATGTGTGGGGACCAGTTTCCGATAATGGTAATTTTATGTATTTAATGGGTATGACATTACCGTTATCTCATTAATTTGAGTTTCAGCGACATCTACATTTGAAGCATTGTAATCCGATTTTGGAAATAATCTGAAAAAGTATCGGTCGTGACATTCGTCGGACCTGCTTCCATGTAGATGTCGCTGAAACTCAAATTAATGAGATAAGTGGTGGCGGTATTCCTAAGGTGAGCCTGTGTAACATAACTTTTAAATTTGAGTAAGACACGATAATGCATTTTCTCTTCCTTTCTCTTTTCCACATAACCGACATGTGTTGTACAAGACCATAAGCACCACAATGGAACGAGACATGATTGCCTTTTTGCTCAGCATTAAATACACAATCAGAGTTATAGGCAGGCAGTTGGAATATAGCAGGTGTCTCAGAAATATGGTCAAAGCGGCAATGAAAAATTGTCCGTGTTTTCCATCCAGTTCAATGTAGCCGTACTCATAAAGGGAAGGTACTGGCATGGCACCTAATTCCTTCGGGAATTTTGGTGTATTGGGCTAATATCGGCTAAATTGGGCTAAGAGCGGTGTAGCCGTCCATGTCAGGTCGCATGAAAAAAAAAAAAAAGGAAATCACAAGAGAACCCATCTTTAATTTGGTAGACAAGTTCAAAGGACAATGGTTATTCTACAAGAAATACAGCGCAGCGGCCAACCAACAAACACCAAAACCAACAAACACCAAAACAACCCCAAATATCACCAAGAAACTTAAAAAAAAAACCAAAAAATAAAAGATTGTATGCTTCTGTAGGTGTTTACATCAAAATTTCAATTATTTTCAGATTTATATCGAACTACACGGATCCGCTCGGATCAATGTCGTTTTGGACCAATGACGGGTTGAATTATTTCCTGGATCTAAATTAACCCAAAGGGCTCGTAATATCATATGAGTATTCCATATAAACTTTCATCCCCTATTTCACCCCTTTCAAGTTGAATTTTAAACTATAACAAAATCGGTTCAGCGGTTTGGGCATGAGAATGAACAGTTACTTTTGTATTTATAATATTAGAATGAATAAAGAAGTGGCTTATTGTTTTATGTTTCGATTGCCATATATAATATATAAAAAAACTGTGGGTGTTTAAACCAGATAATAATATAATGTAATATCACTCGGAATTTTGCGGTCATATTGGCAGACGTTTCTGATCGTATCGTCATGGTCCATCGACAGGGCAAGTGGTGGCTGCGTGCGGAGGGGCCCGTGGTGGCAGAACACTATCTGCCAACAGTGAGCGACTAAGTATACAAACTTGTTTCCCCTTAGTTCCGCATAGATTTGTTCCGCACTCTCATTGACAAGCAGAAAACGCTCACTATGTCCTCCTGCATTTGATGAGGTGGACAATTTAACTTACTATGCCGTAGACCGCGAGAACAAGGCTTGCTACCAATAGTACAACAAAGTTTGTATGTTTCGAGATCTCGACGGACCCATGGGTATCCTACGGTGGTACCATATTTCCGTAGCTAAGGTGAAGGTGTGGAACTCAGAATTTCATGGCTTCACTAAAAATATGCGGGCCCATTGCTAGTGGAGCAGGGTTTCGATCGAGGTCGGGACTAGGGGTGGCCAGACCTCTTTATAGGTAGCGTAAGCGTTTCTGTGGACGGGCTATTCACGTGGTGAATAGCCAGTCCCCCTCTACCTATGCATATTCTGTAGGATGCATCCAATGACTTCTTAACCCTTTCACCGCCAAGGTTTTTTGGCATAATGCTTCTCAATACGCCACACTACAATTATTTCGATAATGTGCAGTATTGAATTGTTGTTTGTTTTGTTGCAAATAGTGTGTTCCCACCGTCGAAACAGTAGAAATCTAATGAACGCTAGTATATACTGTGCAATTATGTAAATAAAACACATTATTTCGTAATCAGTAAAGTTTTATTAATTTTTGAAGTGGAGTAGTTTTCTGTCGGATATATCCGACGATGGCGCCTGCAGAATGCCTTGCTCTGACGGATATATACGTTCCTGGCGGGGAAAGGGTTAAGGTGGCCACCATTTGCACCATGCCCGCGAATGAGTTGGTGGCGGGACCAACTCATTCGCGGGCATGGTACAAAACCGTGCTGTTGCGCTCTGGGACCTTCTCTGTTTCAAAGAAAAAGACAGGCTCCGTGATGAGGAAGATGCAACATGTCCACAAAAAGACAATGTGCATAGTGTATGATTTGGAAAGATTTACGAAAATTTTAATTACAAAACGACTTATAGCTAAAAGTAAACCACAACCGCTGTAGTCAAAAATCTAACAAAAACCAAATTGATTATAAATCTTGATTAAATAATCTAAGTCTGATGACTAATCTTTTCAAGATGTTGTTACTTTAACATTGCGTAATCCACCTCCAAAGTTATCGTATAAAACGCGCGAAAAAATCCATCTTTCGGACCTTATAACTTAGAAACCAAACACAATTTTCTGATGCCAATGGTCATCAGACATCTAGTTCGATCAAATAAAGCAATTTTGAGCAAAATTTGGGATCTCTGACAAGAAATATGGGCGTGATCTTCTTTCCCCGTTTGTATGGGGAGTTGAGCGGGGTGGCCCACCTAAAAGCCCCAAACAACACTGAACAATATAAAAACACATTAAAGAATTTCAAATAACCCTGTTGGTTCTTAGCTAACATATGTACATATACCTAATTCGGTGCATTAATTATCTCCGCTATATGGTCGAAATGACCATACAATTATATGCGAATCCGGCAGCGTGTCGAATGCCACACCGTTAAAACAACGCCACCGCGCGCGAATGTGCTCTAAAATAGTGTTCGTCAAGTTAGTTCCCATCCACACAAACCCTCCATTACGTCTGCGACTATGTTTACATGTGGCATGCACGTTTAAGTTGGATTGGGAGGTTTTAAAAATTGGAAACAGCGGGTCCTATAGTAGGCGTGCTCGATGCTATATCTGCTTTATTATCCATGGACCGTAAGATTTTTGCGGACCGTACTGTACTCCATAATCCATCCATCCATTTATGGAATAAGAGTCAGAGGCAATTAGACATAGTACCTGCACTATAAGGGTTCCGGGTTTGAAATCATTGAAACACTCACACATTATTATAGTGCACTTAAAAAAATATATTTAACATTAATTACATACACTGCATAATGTACAAACTTTTAAATATATTAGCTGAATATTATTTACATAACTAAAATACTACTGTCAAAACACAAATAAATAGATATGGTTCGTTTTCGGGTTTATTTCATCTTAAAAATGCAACAAAATCCTACAATTATAAATTAACTAGCTGCGGGACTCGGCTCCACTTGGGACAACATTGTTTGCGATATAGCCTATCTGTCAAGCGGGATCTAACCACACAGATTTACAAATTTTACTGAAATTGGTTGGGTGGTTTCGAAGATTAGCATATATGAACATTACACTAGATTTCTATTGAATAAGATAAACTACCATAGGAATTAGTGGGTGCGTTCACGGTTGAAACTAATCACACAAGCATTAATTTATTTCCATCTAAGCTGCCAATGGATGAAATACATAAATACAATTATTTTATTTTATCCTTTAGGTATAAATTAAAAGTAGGATAGTGCAGAGTGCCATCAGACACGTCGCTTCTCAGTAGTATGTTACACAACTTGTAAAACTAACATAATCCCTCCTAATTTTGTACATACATTCTTGACTGTGCCTCCTCGTGTGTAACCTCCATTTTTAACCGACTTAAAAAAAAAGGAGGAGGTTCTCAATTCGTCGGAATCTTTTTTTTTTATGTATGTTCACCGATTACTTGAAGACCTCTGCACCGAGTTGATTTTGTTTTATTGTTGAAAGTATGATGACAGGTCATTCTTGGAGGACAACAATAGTGGTTTTCTAAGAAGGTAGCTCTAACAATGAAACACATTCTTGGGCATAATGCTTAGTTTTGCATTCAATGCAAGATCTGGCACAAAAAATGAGTTGATTTGTTGGGATCATTCTTTGTACAATACTTTAATGAAAACGAACCAGGCATATATTTAAGCATGATTGCATTTAGGAACTATATAAAAATAAGCACATTTAACAAAACAATGAAAATCATGCCAGATAATAATAAGTCAATCGACATCAGATAAAGCTGGTGAACCTACAAAAATAGTACAATAAAAAATATATTTTGATGTTATATATAAATATTCATTATTGCCTGTTAATTTGATTAGGTTTATTAAGTTAATGAGGCCAATCTATCGCTTACTAGATAATTTAAGGATGTGGTATGAGCGGATTGAATTCAGTTCAATAAGGGCGTCAGGTAAAACCACATTCAATTTTATTTTAAAAATAAGTACAACAAATTTCGATACACAACGCTGTGCAACCTTAAACTCTTAAGACCTTGTGCCTGTGATATTGGTTTCCTTGATTTTGTTTGATTGCTGGCACAGATTTACCTGTCTTCAGCGCACTCTGGGTCCTAATTTATTAATATGTGCTAAGTTCCCTATAACCAGCTAATAAGCGTGCATGCAAACAATCTTGACTTATATCATAATGCTTAAATATAGATCACAAACAAAACTATATTCATAAATTAAAATACATACATATGTACATAACTTTCATTTATTTGTTTATTTTTAAACCAAGTCATCTTATAAAAATCTGAATTTTTTATTCAGCGCTCATGTGGATGGTGGCAGCGTAGCCACGAGTTAGTGGAAGATATCTAATTGTATTTAGTGTGCTTACGATTTCGGGACGCGCAACATCGAATATTTGCAGTTCTGAAGAATATTATGGAATATTTGAAGAGTCCTGTGAAGTTCTTATGTGTCATTCAAACTCGAGAAAATCAGTAGTAAGTGAATTCATAAGCGGACTGACTCGCGGGAAGTGCTGCCATTGTATGTGAAAGTTTCTGTTGCGACTCCCGTCCGCTGATATTACCGTATGATTTTTGTTCGGCCAGAAAATGTATGAACAATAAGAGTCCTATGTAATTAAAGCATAAAAATATTTTGAAATAAATATAGCAATCATACAAAAATACTACATATAGTCAAGGAGCAAAATTTCTATATTTTCATATTATTAGATAAATACTTTTTTTGCAAAACTATATAATATAGGAATATATTTATTGGTTTTTTTAATAAATACAAATATTATAAATGGATAATCTGAATTAGGAGTAGTAGCCAAATTATATTTAAGCCATCTAATCACAGTTAATTATAATAACAGAAGAGGTATCTAAAATTCATGAAGATATTCCCTCCGCATTAAACACACAAATAGTCACCTGCTCTGTTTACGCACATGGTTTCTGCTGAAGGAATGTAGGTACAGCGAGTAAGTACATTTAAACATATTTGGTATGAAACATTTCACACTTTCCAATCTAATCTCATTTTTCTTGGTCCTTTTGTCATTAGTTACAATAATAAAGATTAGATATAAGCTTATACATGTAATTTACAGGTATCGACGAATTTGGTAAATTTCAGGTGCTGATAAGATAACATTAAACTCACTGCCTTTGTCAAAAAAATAAAATGTAGCATTGTTAACTGAACAAAAAAAATTTACAGGTTGACAACCCCAGGCGAAAAATAATGGTTAGGTTCAATAATTGTGGTGCCATAGTCCGGTGTGGACAAGGCGCTATGCAGAGGAGATCTTTCCACCTTAACTTTGAGTACTGGTGCCACGTATTCAGGGCACCCGTTGCTCTCCTCCCGCAGCGGGGCCGGCGGAGTGCAGCTAGGGAACGGGCTCAGGAATGCGATGGTGCCAAACGTTACAACAGCAGCCATTATCAAAACAATGGTTCTAGTGTCTAGTCCGCCGCGCAGCCCGGCCAAAGCAGCCATCGCGATTAGAAGCAACAGAACAGAAACCCTAACGAGTCTCACGGCTGTGGCGTGGATTCGCCCTCCGCCGACTCCACTCATGTCGCTCGGACCATACGCAAAGTACAAGTTGTGCTTATCCCCCAGGTGCTTCATGATGAGGTAGAGCAGCCCGAACGGCGAGATCAGAGGGCACACGAGGCTGTAGGTCACGGTGATGGAGAATATGGCCAAGCCCCAGGCGTAGTGCACGCCGAAAGGGAATTCGTACAGGATCGCTTTCTTGACGTAGCTTTTCTCAGCTTTCGACTTCGAAAGGAGAAGATACCAGACATATAGAAAGAGCTCTGGGAATCTAATAAGTTCGAGAGCGGTACCGATGAGACCGGAAGTAATAATGTAATTCACGAAAAATGCACCTTTATCAGGCAAGAAGACGCATTCCCAAATTTGGGTGTCATTGTGGGTTACAGTCCAACTTATGAAAGCTTCCGCACTGGCGAGCCCTAGGGAGGGCAGAATAAGAGTCATGAGCAGGAGAAACGAAAAGGTTTTAGTCATAATAGAATAATTCTGCTGAGAACGAGTCCAGTGCGAGAGGAACTTGTCTGAAAAGGAGACGAAGGCAGGCATGATAGCGGCCATCGTCCACAGAAGCAGAGTTGGAAGGAACTCATAAATTACAGTATTAATCTTACTTTCACACACTTCAAGCTTGCAGGCTATTGTATTGATAAAATTGACCACAATAGCTGGTGTCGTTAAAAAAAATAAAACTATAAATAAAAATATATTGACGCAAATGGCTTTAATGTACCAGACACCGGGTTCTACGCTCAGGTTCTCCCAGAAGATGTCAGCGGGATTGGTGGCATGAGTGAGCACCCAGCCCCGGTGTAGGCAGAACTGCTTGATGATGTGCTCGGCCGCCGCGTGGGAGGGGAGCGTCAGGAATGCTATCCCTAGAGGGTCATTAAGCACCTGCGCTCGACAACGCTTCGATTTGTCGTCTAATATTTTCTCTTCTTCGATGTAATATTGAAGGGCATCTGTTTTCTCCCCGCATAGCTGTGTTCTCACTTTCAACGCCTTACCAGTTTTCTTCAGGTAGGTGTCAGAATATATTTTAGCCTCCGTCACCATCAATTTCCTTTCTTCAATGTCAGTAAGCTGGTTAATGTTATACGCGAGCCGCAGGTCAACAATTTGAATGTGAGGGAAGTTTTGAGCAAAGTATGATTTAATGATGGATTCATTCCGGTCGGAGCGAGATATATTGGTAATCATGATTGTGCCCGTGGCAGACTGTGGCTGAGGCTTTCTACCGGTGCAGCGCCGCATGATGAGTATAGAGACTGGAAGGAAACAGATTCCGAAGAAGACGTGCACCCAAAGCCACTTTGAGTCGGAGCGAAGGTTGCTGACGGTAGTCCGACTGAACGTGCTAGCGTCCATTTGCAGCTCCCCTTGGTAATTGACAGGCAGAACAATGCATATGGACACAAGGGTGATAAGGAACATCAGCGTTATGATATGACGCTGAAATGAAAGGTAGTGCACTGCGTCGGGCCCACACTTGGCTAGTATCTGCTCACGGGTGAGTTTAAAGATGGTGGGAAGCCAGGCGCAAAACCGGTCATCACTAATCGTGTCGGAGGAGCTGGTGGGCTCAACGAGGGCGTCGTCGTCACTGCTTCGATAGAACAGGCTCGTCCAGCGGGAACGCGTGCGCTGGACGAGCGCCATGCGCCCGTAGTTCCAAGCAGTTCGTCGCAGCGCCACGAACAACACGATCAGGCACATCCAGCTTATCACGTTGAGAATAAGCGTCTGGGGAATGCCATTGTACGCGCCGGTGATGATGACGCTCTGGGTAGTGTTCCAGATCACACAGGAAAGGTCTGATGAGTTGCTGTACTCCATTGCTAGGCTTTACGTTACGATTTCCGTCGGTCTCGAAGGTCACTTCACATTTCAATAGCACTACCACCTCCCAACTCGAGGTTGGGAACAGTTATTGCGCAAAAATGTCTCTCAATCACTGAGGGAGAGATCACAGAGCGAGTCTCGAGGTTCGAAACACAGCTAATTGAGCAAGAAAATCAACCATGTCAATTGCGTGCGTACGTTTACCTTTACCAATGGTTTACCAACTAGCCCAACTACGACAGAACCTCCCGCCCAACCCGCCTGCCTGTCTCTCTCCCTCCGCACCGCAACCACAGAACAGAACCACAGAATATACTACGCCAACTTCGTCAGAAGACTGATTACAGCACAGATTATATTTTTAATGGTCCGTTTTGAACTGCTACAGCTGTATTCAGACTGGGCGGGCAAACTTTAAGTCGCCGCCCCGGCCGCCGGACTAAACCGGTTTTTGAATGGTTTGTCCGGTGCTAATCTCGTTCTAAGTTTTGGCAGATGTTCTCTGATTACTACTGTAACAGTGGATCGTTCAGAGTGAAACAGTCAAAACTTAGTACGGGATTAGCGCCAGACTAACCATACAAAAACCGGTTTAGTCCGACATTAATACGCGTACTAAAGTTATTCCGCCCACTCTGAATACTGCTGTAAGCGATTACAGTGCTTGAATTGAATTAAAGCGTCCCGAATCATATTGCACCCTGAAAGCAGTTAGAATCACTAACGATTCAGACTGTTTGTGTGCGCGCATATGGAAACAAAACTACAAAAATGTAATGAATTACATTAGTTGTAGTAGTTTACCTCAAATATGAAGCTAATCGATTGCTCAAAGATTAACGTCACTCAATACTGTACACGCTTTGGAGGTAGGGCACTGTGTGTGCAACTGTCAAAGTTTTTTACGTTTCTAAAGAGTATTCTATCGTTTTTTCACCGTTTTTTTTTACAAACAGTTGACTATACCTACCTCAATTCAAAATTCATGTTTAACTTAGAGAAATTGATTTGATTCAAAGAGGTGAACTACTACAATTAACGTCATATGTTCCAAGTTTGTTGGTTTCTTTCGGTGAGCGTGTACACAAACTGCCGAATCGTTGGTAATGCTTACTGCTTTGAGCGTGCAATTTGATTCGGGACGCTTGTATACGCTTTTGGCTGTCTAATCGATTACAGTTCAAATCGGAACGAGTAGTTATATTTGCTGCGGGGGTGCCATGCAAAGAGTTCGGAGAAGTCGCCTTTCAACAGTGCCATTACAGATATACAATTACAGAACATATAATCATGTATAAAATCAAATACCAGCTGTATTCAGAGTAGGCGTTAGGATATTCTATATTCTACGGAGTGTTATATTTCAGACTTTTAGAATAAAATAGTACTTTCTGTAAAGAATCTCGTTTTTATTCAGCAACATGACACATGTGACAGATTTCGTTTTTACAGAACTTTATGTCGGTTCCTCAATATATAACACTTTTCCCTTTCAACATAAAGTAATTTCTTAATTAACCATGAATAAAATTAAAGGTTAAGCCTATCAGGAGGCTTGACCATTCTGGCTGATCTCCTTAATGGAGTAGGTTCTGGAATGTCTATGACATCAGCGTTAGGTGCAGCCAAGTCGTTAGCGTCCTCATCATGATTTTCTTGATCTGGCTGATTAATAAAGTAGCCATCAAGTGCTGGGACACCAATATCCAGGTCTGGCGATACCGTGAAATCATCAGTTTCCAAAGAACTTGGCCTCATGGAATCCGCATGGTATTGTTTAATTGTGCCATTCGTTTCCACTAAATAATTAACACTGCTTAAAATTTTGACTACCTTGCCTTCTAACCAGCCTTTTCCTGTTTGCAAATTTTTACACAATACAGATTGTCCTACTTTAAACAATGTTCTATTTTGTATTATATCATTTTGCGTATGTCTTACTACATTATTAGGCTTCAAAATATCAAATCTAGTTCTGGGCTTTTGTTTAAAAATTAACTCATTGGGAGTAACCCCCGTAGAATTTGGAGCATTTCTATAAAAGAACAAAAAGTTTTGGAGCATCATTTCCTTGGAAAGTTTACAATTATTGTCATCCATTTGTTTACACAAATGCTTCTTTACTGTCTGTACACTTCGTTCGGCTATGCCATTCGATTGTGGATGATATGGAGGCGTCTTAATTGGCCTTATATCATTTGCTTGTAAAAACTTCGTAAACTCTTCCGAAGAAAAGGGTGGACCATTGTCACTGACAATCTCCATAGGCAGTCCGACAATCGCAAATGTTTTGCAAAGTTTCAATATCGTCTGTGAGGCAGAAGTACCTGGCATAATATGTATATCAAGCCATTTTGTCCTTGTATCCAGTAAAAGTAAATATGTTGTGTTATCTTTATGGAAAAAGTCAATGTGAAATCTCTGAAAATTTACATTGGTCTTAGCCCAAGGAACCAATGGAACGCTATTGGTAAAGTTTTGTTGTAGCTGACAAACTTTACACTTAGAAATCATGTTTTCTACATCATTCCCAATATTGGGCCACCAGCAATAATTACGAATCAACATTTTAGTGTTGACTATACCCATATGAGCTTCATGGAATAGAGCCAATACCTGGTTTCGTAAATTGTTTGGAATTATCACTCTATTACCCCACATGATACAGTTCTGGTCAACGGAAAGTTCTGATCTTTTATAAAAATATGGTTTTATATTTTCTTGTCTCATGTGATCTGGCCAACCCCTCAATATAAAGTCATAAACTTTACACAATTCCGCATCTTTTCGAGTATGTACGGCTATTTCCTTGCTCGATAATGGAATACTTTCATCAAAGGAAAAAAAGTTTATATTTTCACATTCCACGTCATATTCAATTGGTAACGGTAACCTGGAAAGTGCATCCGCATTACCTATTGATATACCCTTTCTGTATTCAATATCATAGTTATATCCTGATAAAATAACTGCCCATCTAATGAGCCGACTGGCTGCGGTTGCAGGAATTCCTTTATTTTTATCAAATATGGCTTTTAGCGGTTGATGATCAGTAACTAAAATGAATTTCCGTCCTATTAAAAATTTATGAAATTTTTTCACAGCAAAAATGATTGCTAACGCTTCCTTCTCGATTTGTGAGTAGTTCTTTTGAGCCTCGTTGAGTGTACTTGATGCGAAATATATAGGTTCACTGTTGATCCTATGACTGAGCACAGCCCCTACCCCATAACTACTTGCATCGGAAGTTACGTAGAGCTCACTTTGTGAATTATAAGGTACGAGCAAATTATTCTCCTGAAGGAGCAACTTACTAGATTCAAAGGATTTTTGACAATCTGAAGTCCATACAAATTTCGTATCCTTAGTCAACAGTTTATATAGGGGTAACAGGGTCTCTGTTATATTAGGCAAAAACCTTCCTATAATAGTTCAAAAGTCCCAAATATGCTTGTAGCTTAGAAACTGAATCGGGCACAGGTGCATTGCTAATAGCATCTAACTTTGACTTCATTGGGTGTAACCCAGATGCATTTACTGTGTGCCCTGTGATGATTAAAAAGTTATTTGTCATATGTCACATACGTTGTCTTGTTTTGCGGAATAAAACCTAATTAAACGATTCAAGGTTTTGCTTTATTCACAACAAACGCCGTAGCTGTATATCAAAGACTCATACTCGGAATCATCCAGAAAGAAGGACTAGAAGACACATTTGCATACTTGGACGATATCACCATCTGTGGCAAAAATAAAGAAATGCATGACATACAATTGAATAAGCAATCATTCAGCCAACAAGTAGTTATGGCTTCATCATCACATGTATCGCTTGTCGAAGGAATCTGTTCTGTTACCGTTGAGATTGAAGGACACAAGTATGACAAAGTGAAACTCCTTGCTCTAAGAAATCTTTGCACGGACATAATTATTGGTCAAGACATTCTCAAGGAACATGCGTCTTTGCAAATGAACTTTGGAGGTGCTAGATCCCCTCTAAAAGTCTGTGCCATTGAAGCAGCAAACATCGAGCCCGTAAAGCTATTCTCCAATCTTTCGCGCGACTGCCGCCCAGTTACCATAAAATCTCGCCGATATTCAAAAGAAGACTCAGAATTCATTGAACAGGAAGTTAAACAACTTCTAGCAGATGGAATAATCGAAGAAAGCAAATCGCCTTGGAGAGCCCAAGTGCTTGTAACATCTAACGAAAATCACAAAAGAAGAATGGTAATTGATTACTCACGCACCATAAATAGATACACCCAACTTGACGCTTTTCCACTGCCTAACATTGAAGAGGTTGTGTCGAAAATTTCGAAGCATAAAATTTTCAGCAAAATCGATTTGAAAAGCGCCTATCATCAAGTTCCTATTACAATCGCCGAAAGGCCTTACACTGCATTTGAAGCTTGCGGGAGACTTTATCATTTTACAAGAATACCTTTTGGAGTCACAAACGCCGTAGCTGTATATCAAAGACTCATACTCGGAATCATCCAGAAAGAAGGACTAGAAGACACATTTGCATACTTGGACGATATCACCATCTGTGGCAAAAATAAAGAAGATCATGACGACAAGTTGAAGAAATTCATGAATACAGCGAAGAAATACAATCTAACCCTAAATATAGAGAAGAGTGCTTTTGGACTGGATGCAATTAAGGTCCTAGGGTATAGCATCGCAGATGGCGTAGTGAAGCCGGACCCCGATCGTCTAAAACCTCTTTTAGAAATGCCCGTCCCTGTCGACACTGCGTCTTTGAAACGAACGCTTGGACTCTTTGCTCACTACTCAAAATGGATTGACCATTTCTCCAGCAAAGTCAGTCCACTTATTAAAACAACAACTTTTCCTATGACCAAGGATTCCATAGAAGCATTTGAGAATATGAAAAAAGACATAGCAAAATCAGCTGTTCATGCTATCAACGAATCGATACCATTCACTGTGGAAACAGATGCATCAGATTACGCAATAGCTGCTTCTCTTTCACAAGAAGGACGACCTGTTGCTTTTTTTTCGCGCACGTTATGTAATAGCGAACGTAACCATTCTTCGATTGAGAAAGAAGCATATGCTATAGTCGAGTCCTTGCGCAAATGGAAGCACTTTCTCCTCGGAAGACCATTTCGTCTCATAACTGATCAAAAATCTGTTTCTTTCATGTTTGACCAAAAGCATTCAAATAAAATAAAAAATGACAAGATACATCGATGGAGAATCGAACTGTCTGCATATACATTTGACATAATTTATCGTCCTGGCAAGGATAATACAGTTGCCGATACTCTGTCGAGACAAAAATGCTCAGCAAGTTTAAATACCATGCCTGACTTACGAGAACTGCACAAGACTTTATGTCATCCTGGAATAACAAGAATGACTCACTGGATTCGCTCAAAAAAATCTGCCTTTCACTATTGAAGAAATAAAGAAGATAACTATGGCATGTCCAGTCTGTGCAGAAATTAAGCCAAGATTCGCTCAAAATAGAAGCACTCTTATCAAATCAACTATGCCTTTTGAAAGAATATCTATTGACTTTAAAGGACCACTGCCCTCTGACTCGCAACGGAAATATATTCTAACAGTTATCGACGAATATTCCAGATTCCCGTTTGCATTTCCTTGCATAGACGTCAGCACTGGTACAGTAATAAAACACATGACTGACCTATTCTCTATTTTTGGCATGCCGACCTATATCCATTCAGACAGAGGTGCCTCTTTTATGTCAGCTGAACTGAAAATCTTCTTACATTCAAAAGGAATAGCAACAAGCCGCACTACTCCATATAACCCACAAGGTAATGGACAGGTCGAACGTACCAATGGAACAATATGGCAGACCATTCGCCTAGCACTCAAAGACCGTAATCTTCCAATCACAAAATGGGAATGTGTTCTCACTGATGCTTTGCACACTATAAGGTCACTCCTATGTACCGCAACCAATGCAACACCTCATGAAAGAATGTTTGCACATCCCCGAAGATCGTCTAATGGACAATCAATTCCTTCATGGTTAAATAATCCAGGACCTGTTCTAATGCGAAATACGAATCGGAGAAGCAAATATGACCCACTAGTCGATGAAGTAGAACTCCTAGAGGCCAATCCGGACTACTCGTACGTTCGTCTCGCCGATGGAAGAGAGACAACCGTATCTAATCGTCATCTGGCCCCACGGGGACAAATTGATAATTTTGATGAGACAGATAGCATCGTTGAAGATTTTGAGGATATCGCGATAACAATGCCGCCTCCACCACTCGCTGCCTCTCCACCACCTTCTCAACCAGCTCCATCATCTTCCTCTCAGGACAGAGCTCCAATTGAAACGCGGCGCTCTGAAAGGGACCGTAAGCCTCCTTCCTACCTGCAAGACTTCCACATGGGGTGAATGTGATGATTAAAAAGTTATTTGTCATATGTCACATACGTTGTCTTGTTTTGCGGAATAAAACCTAATTAAACGATTCAAGGTTTTGCTTTATTCACAACATGCCCCAAAAAATCTATTTCACTTTCGAAGAATTTACATTTATCAAAATTAAGACGAATATTGTAGTACACTAACCGTTCCAAAACTTGGTACAGCCTTTTATTACAGGCGTTTATCTCTTGGTCAACTATCACAATATCATCAAGATAACAATACACATTCTCTATTCCTTGTAAAACTCTATCCATCACAGATTGGAATATCGATGGAGCACTTGAAACCCCAAATTGCAAACGGTTTGGTTCAAAAAGGCCCATGTGTGTATTAATAGTTAGGTACTCTTTTGATCTTGCATCTAAACGTAGCTGTTGATAAGCACCGGAAAGATCTAAAACGCAAAATACTTTACCACCATTTATCGCAGTTAATATATCTTCTGGAACAGGGAGAGGGTAACGCTCTAAATCCAATACTTTATTGATAGTTACCTTATAGTCTACACAAAGTCGTATATTACCATCCTTTTTTGGTACGATGACTAATGGGCTACCCCATTCACTGAACCGAACCTTCTTAATTATTCCAGCCTTCTCTAAACTTACAAGCTCTTCTTCGACTTTTGACCTCAATGCGTACGGTACAACATAAGGCTTTCGAAACAATGGTGCTGCATTTTCTTTTAGTCTTAAATTTGCTGTAAACATGTTTATACTGGAGGACCTGTCCAGTGTAAACAATTCACTGAATTTTTCTCTTAATGCTGACATTACTTCTTTAGTTCTAACAGCTGAATTATCTGATAGTGACCTAATTACATCCTTTTTTGGCTTAAAAATATCCATCCACTCAGGAAAGAAAACATTTAACCAATCTCTGCCTATCAGAGCTACAAAAGACTCTTTCGACTCTATGACCACTAACTCCAAAATTATCTTTTTCTTATTAAGTTCCACATTTACTGTTGATACTCCCAAAACCTGTAACTTGTCACCCGTTACTGACTTTAACTTGTAATTCACTGGACTTAAGGGCTTACCAGGAAATAATTTGGTATACTCTTGGGCTGACATAACAGTTCTACACGCACCCGTATCTATTTCCATATGTACAGGAACTCCATCTAGTCACAAAGTCATCATGTGTGGATCAGCACCGCCGACACGAGCCACGGTCACTTCCAGCTCTGGTTCATCTTGTTTTGATCCTGACACTTGGTCGTCTGGGTTCTGAATAAAACGCACTTTTTGCTCCGTACACTTTAGTGCTAAATGCCCATACTTGTTGCACCGATAGCATTTCCAACTCTTGACTGGACACGTTTTCACAGGGTGTAGGCGTCCACATCTCCAACACGTTGCATGTTTTACGTCTATTACCCTGTTTGCTGAATTATTTTCGATGTTCGAGAATTCATCCATATGTATGAGATGTTGCTCAACTTCAGCGCTTTCTAAATTTATTGCAATGATGCATGCTTTCGAAAAAGTCACATCTTCCACTAACAGACGTCGTTGAATACTTTTGTTCTTGAGACCACATATAAGTTTATCCCGCAGTGCCTGCTCCAAAAAAGTACCAAATTCACAAGTTCCTGACATTTTCTTAATTTTTAGAACATACTCATTAACTGTCTCCTCTCCTTGTGTGTATTTGTAAAACTTAAATCTTTCGGAAATCACTAACTTCTTCGGACAAAATTGTTTCAGAAGTGCTTTCTCTATTTCATTGTATGTCTTGCTTGCAGGCAACTCTGGTGATAATAACTATTTCAGAACTCCATAGGCGTATGGACCCAGCAGCGTCAGAAATAGCGACACTTTCTTTTCGGTTGTTACATCGTTTACTCGTACTAACTGTTCAAACCGTTCCACGTAGCAAGCGAAATCATCACCTTCTTTAAACTGTTCGATTGCTCCCACTAATGCCGACATGTCGCTTTTTTATCGGTGGATTCGTTTTTTCTCGTCGCCAATGTTATATTTGAGACTTTTAGAATAAAATTGTACTTTCTGTAAAGAATCTCGTTTTTATTCAGCAACATGACACATGTGACAGATTTCGTTTTTACAGAACTTTATGTCGGTTCCTCAATATATAACACGGAGTAGGCGGACTAACTTTAATCCGCCGGACAACCGGTTTTTGCATGGTTAGTTCGGTGCTAATCTCGTACTAAGTTTTGACAGGTGCTCTCTGAATACGACAAGAGTTCGGAGAAGTTGCTGCGCATCGTTGGTACGTCGATGTTGCTGCGCTTCTAGATTCACTAGAGAGAGATTCTCTTTCTACGAAGATATATTAATAATACTTTGAAACTCCATCCAAAAATGCTTGTATATTGTAGAAAGTAGATCTTAATATACGTGCAATATCGATGTATACGTGCATAACTGTTTCATTGATAAAACATTCAGCACATGGAGGAATGTCAACCAAATAATCGACGCGGTTCTAGTAATTGGATCGGAAAGTGTGACTCTAAAGTAGCTTGGCAGAGAAAAATACTGTTTTGGAAACTATTCCAACTAGATGGAAAACACGGACAATTTTCATTGCCTGGGATTAACCCTACCATCTAGCACGTGAGGAAGAGACCTACAGGTGTATTCAGAGTGGGTGGACTAGCTGCGCGCGCATGCTAGGTCTATGGGACTAACTTTAATCCTTCGGACTAAACCGGTTTTTGTATAGATAGTCCGGTGCTAATCGCGTACTAAGTTTTGACAGATGCTCTCTGAATACGACTTCAGTTTTACGTGGTTTCTCAACCATGTTCTATGTATTTAGTCTGTTTTTTATGCGCTTCAGGGGTCTTTTTTTAGGGTTACAAAACATTCGGAAAAAAGTTAGGCAATGCGTCGTTGTGACTGCAAAATGCATTTGAGTAGCGAAAAAAATAGTTCATTGAAATTACTTAGACATTTCTGACGATTTAGGAAAAAAGTGCTGCCATACATATTTGGGACTGTGAGATAATTTCTTACTACTCACATTTTAGTTTCTCTTACTCCACCTTTTGGAAACCACGGCTTTGAAAACTTTTGATTTTTGTAAGATAAAACGGAGCCTTTGTGTTAATCCAGGTAATAAATTGGGTAATAAATTATCTTTAATGTATGTGCCATTCTCTTCAGCCGTCTTTACGTGATTGAGTAAAAAACATCCAAACATACACACTTTTAGTTTTAAAACTTGGTTGCAGAACGACCTTAATCGATGTTAATTTTATTTATCATGCTGCAGCTGCTATCGAGCTAATCCGCGATGAAGGAACTGAACACAAAAATAAGTGGTATTAAGAGAATACTTACTGATTGCTCCACTGTGTTGCAGCGCTACGCCTGGCTACTCGACAGCTATGTACTGGTCAGTTTCTATATTATAATCACTATTAACATTTCATGTTTTCATGTTATCGTTCCCACTCCGCCTCACACATCCAGAACCGCTCCTACCATCCGATCTACATATATAGGATATTTTGGAGGCAAGATGTTTACATCAATGAAACTCTTCTTATAAGTGCAAGTTCGTCAATGGATATGACCTGTTGAACAGACTGACCCTCTATTAATTGATGCTTCAAACACACAAACATGGCAGTAAGTTCACCTAAACAACCTAAAGTTACTATTTTAATTCTGTTTCAGGATTACTTTATTGACGATCACTGGGCGAAGCTGCCTGCAAGCTGGCAAGTCTGTTTTCAAGAAATGGACCCCACTGACTTGGGAAATATTTTGGCAGGGGTACCGGCCAAAATTGTTCTACCGCTATCATTCCTAGCGCTCTTAAAAACAATTAGTGTGTTGAGCATAGCTCGAAAACCAGTGACGCCATATACACGTATTGGGACCACTTCAGAAGATTCATCAGTTATGATTGATAAGCTCAAGCTTACCGGTAATAAGAACTACAGTTGTGGTGATCACCCACGGTTACAAAATTTATTTCTGAAGCACGTAAAAGCCAAGAAGCGACATGAGATATCGCTGATGTGCGACATGGTGGCACGCATTTCTAGTGAATGCGGGTGCTCTATCGTCGTCGATGTGGGGTCAGGCGTAGGGCACTTGGCGCGCTCGTTGGCGTACCGTCACGACATGACTACTGTGGGGGTAGAGCGGCAGCCGCTGCTCACAGCGGAAGCTAGGTTCGTACTCACGGTTAGTATTTGACTTATGAGATAACTTGTTCACCTTCGTGGTAACAATATCAGTATATTGATGAAAAAAATCACAAACAAAATTAGAATTTATGTAGTGCTGTTTTATTAGGAGGCATTGAAAACAAGTGAAGAGATTAGCATTATTCTCTGGTGGCAGATTTCGTAGATTCATGGTCTGAAAATTTTTCTTGCTGGTTTGAGTTAAGCCTTGCGCATACCTAGTTTCAGTTTCAGTTTCCTATAAAGTATGTATGTAGTTATTTTTAAAGACTTATTTTCCTTAATTATTGTGTCCTTGCTTCACAGCCGATTCTACATGCATGTCATCTGCACATACAAACTGCTTACATTGTTTTTTATCTAATTGGACATGGATGGCTCATACCACACCTAATGTCATGATGTTAGCCTAAGACACCTCATTCCTGAAGGACAAAGTAGCAATAAAAAATTGTCCGTTTTCCTACCAGTTCAATGTAGCCATATTCATAAAAGGAAGGCCCTGGCATGTAACCTTATTTCTTCGCAATGTGGTGTTTTGGGCTAATATTATGACAGTGGATATGGCATTAGCCATCCATTACCAGTTACTTAGTTCTGAATTCTTTGGTCCAGTCTTGTAAAATCCACGTTTAGGACTTGAGCAACAATGTTTCTCTTAATATTCTGTCTACTGTTATTATTTTAGGAAGCTAGACCTCGAACTTGAGTACACAGCCTCAAAGTACCTCTCTGATGCATCTATGAAATCGCTAAAGAGGCCAATCCATTTGAACGTGTCCATTTCGGCCGACAGCAGCTTCGAGGAGCTCGGTCTTCCAGAGAGCATGAGAGAGTACGGTGTCGTGGGCCTGCACCCTTGTGGCGACTTGGGTCCTTTCCTCTTGAGGCACTTCGCCCGCTCGGAGCACGTGAGGTTCATCTGTGTGGTCGGGTGCTGCTACATGAAGTTGAGTTGTGAAGGCCCGAGGGAGGACCGCGGGTATCCGATGAGCAGCCATCTGGCCGCTGAGCCATGCCCTCTGTCATACGAGAGCAGAGAGATCGCCTGCCATGCCATAGAAACTTATGTGCAGAGGCTGAGGAAAGGGGTCTACCATGATTTGCAAGTAATGAAACTACACAAATATATGGATTATGATAATATATTAATTTATTACAGTTGTAGGAATCTGTATTTATATACATGTATATTTGTTACAAAATCGATTCTTTATCTTATATGACATAATAATTGAAACTCATTATTCTATTACATGACTAGAAAAACTCAATTTAGTAATATGTATTTTTTAAACTGTTTTAAGTAATTTATATAATATTAAGTTCACGAAGTCAACTACTAACGTACCATAGTGTCATGAAAGTTTTCTTTGTTTAATTTTAGCCCTTGTCAATACATTTGTGTGGAGATAAAATCTGTGTAACGACAGGTGCATGCATACCGAGCTGCGCTGGAGGTGATCCTGGTTGATTTGGATAAAAAACTCAAACACAGCGGTGTACGAAGCATTAAACACACTGAAAAATTGTCTTTCAAAAGGTACAATCCAATGTTACCGATTTCCAATATGATCTGTACAATTAGTACAGATTAAATGTACAACGCATTTGTTGTGTATCTGTCCATTCGTCTGGTAAAAGTATGTAACTTCTAAACATTCGATAGCACAGAATTGGTTCACATAGCAATCGATAGAGATGCATGAGAAAATATTGGCAATTTCATCCTAAAAGTTACAGATTACAGTAAAGCTATCGAATGTTTACAGATCTGATATTTCATAAAATGTTTTGTTAATAGTGCACAAAAACATGTTTTCATTGTTAATACAAGGTCTCAAAACATATATCTCGAGAAAATTACAGCAATTTTTTGTTGCTCTACATTGCACATTTATATTGCATAACATGAAAAAAAAGATATAAATATATATTAAAGTAGGCACGATAAGCGCAGACAAGGCATCTTTATCTGCGCTTCTGCGTACACATATTGTTACAAGCACCACCACCAATCGACCGTCAACAGATGACGCCACCAATCTGTCTTTATAGCGCTTTTGGGCACTGGTAATGCACCTATCCCATGCATAAGCTGATTGATTTTCATCTGCATCATAAGTTATTTTTCTGGAATTAGGATGCAGATGGAAGCATTTCGATTGAGGCCTGTAAACGCACTAGAACCGAGTGAAAAGTTCTAAGCTAAACGTGGTCATATAAGGCGCTTTATGTGTTTTAATGTGTAAATTTCGTAGTGTCACCCTTTGATTCGACCTGTGACTTTCGCCATGCAGGTACTGCGCACTGGCGGTGGAGCGGCTGGGCGTGAGCATCCCGGAGGCGAGGGCGGGCGGGGCGGCGGCGCGCGCGCAGCTCGAGCAGTGGCGGCGCGTAGTCACGTTCTACACGCTGCGGCTGGCGGTCGCGCCGCTAGTCGAGACACTCGTGCTGCTCGACCGCGCGCTGTTCCTTCTCGAGCAAGGTACAGGCGGCTCTGAATGAGCGCACGCTTGCATGTGCGTTCCAAGAGCCTTAAACTCTATCAGCCGTATTCAGAGTGGGTGGACTAACTTTAATCCCCCGGACTAAGCCGGTTTTTGTATGGTTAGTCCGGTGCTAATCTCGTATTAAGTTTTTACAGGTGCTCTCTGGATACGACTGTGTTTTTTTATGTTAAGCGCAGCATGCGGCTTACCCTAGGCCACGTAAGAAGTGCCGACGACGCCCAGGGGCTTTCGAACTTTCACGGGGGCGGCTAAAATCATGCCGGTCGGCCAGGTGCTTCTTCACACCATGGGGGACCCCCAGTACTTTGAGGGAAATACCATGGCAGGGAGTTCATTCAAACTTATTTATTTTTTACTGCCCACCACTGTCGACTCATTCACTCGATTCACTAATTAGTGCATTCCCTGCCTGTCCCGCATTGAGCGAAGGTAGAAAAGAGACGGAGGAACAGCATTATGCAGCTCTGACGATAATTATCCACGGTAGAGACGATAGAACACAGACAGAGACCATCGTCCCTTGGATCTCTTTGCACATGCTCTACGATCACGGGTGTTACATACCTGATATTACATCTATTTGGTCATGGTTCATTGTCCCAGACCGCAAGGACACGACCATTCTACTCGCTTCTGCTCGCTTCATAATGAAAAATAAACTTGCATAGATATTGCGTTGACATGTTCCGATCTGTCAGGGGTATCCGTTCAATGTTAACGTCACCACCGTTATTTTTATTACATTTAAAGGAACGTTCACTTCTGGTTCAAGAGCACCTGCATGAAGTCAGTGAGCATGTGAACATGAACACTGAGCTGACAAGGCCCCATTAAGTAGGAATTAACCTTAAGCGTACTTAGTTCTTGGTTATGAGCTTGGAAATGAGCTCTAGGAGTTACCATTGAACCCTGCTGGTCTATTCGCTCGCCCTATTGAAAAAACTTAGTATGTAGTTTCCGTAATGTTTCTTTTGACGTAACACTTTTGCTATGCATGTGTTATTACCAATTTTCGATAATAAATCATAATAGAGCGAGCAAAAATATTATTCCGATCTGATTATATCTAAGATGACAATAAGAGACCATGCCTTTTTTCCAGGCAGGGTTTTTTATACATTTACGATCTTTACAATACTTTCATTTCTTGATATGTTGAGCAATTCGCAGTGATGTAAACTATACTTAAATATGTGTATGCTTACAGGATTCTCTTGCGATATATGGCCGGTGTTCGACCCCCGTGTGTCTCCTAGAAACCACATCATTATAGGCAAAAAGTGATAAGGTATTAAGGTTGATCTCAATGTGATTAGTGATATAGTAATTTTTCACACTTTTATGAAATGATTTCTTACAAAATGTTTTTCAATCCACCCAAACTATAATGTTTTTAAAGATTGCAAGCATAAACGATTGTAAAAATAACTATAAGTAACATTTCTTATGTGCTTGGTTCTTTTTTGTCTTGTTATGTTCCTAAATATTTCTGAAGTTTAGTTGCTGAACCATAAATTCACTCTTGTTACGAAAACGATCGCCAAGTGGATAACTCAATATTTTACAGAATATATACAATAAAGCAACACAGCTTCTAAACTTACACAATATTTTTTTTTGTGTGAACCCCTGCATTTGATTGTTGATTAATTTGTAATATAGATAGTCAACTTTCGAAATATTGTGAACCAATTTCCTTTCACATTTTTGCAAGATATTTGCTCTCTTGGTAATTAATTATCGTTTCGTAAGACCAATAAGTTTGCCAACTGTGTACATTGCGATGCTAACATACATGAATAATTATGACGAAATCCTTTAAAGATACTTTGGCCGATTAATACTGACTTGCAAAAATGGATAATACAAACTGAAATTTAGAATCTAATGATGAAATGCACACAAGAGGAAGTTTTAGGGAACGTTTTCAATCCATGAAATTTTGCAAGACTGAGCAGTGCGACAAAAGAATCCAGTAAAAAAGTGATTGCAGTTTCAGTTCAGTCAATAAAGTCATTTTGAATCAGATCACTCAGGCAGTGAGTCTTATAGGAAACATTGAAAATATATTGATGAATAATATGCTAAATAAGGAATGTGACATGTATGTTTGTATAATCGACCTTGAAGCATAATACATTAATTGAAGAAAGAGCCCAGTAAAAAGAACTACTTTACGAATATACTGCAAGGCTGGACCCGAACCAGCAAAACATACCATTCGCGGGTATTGGGTCTACCAATTTCGCCACCGGCTGTATACCCATAATTTGGAATTCTCCTACAGTCCCTCCTCCCGTAATGAATGTCTCCTACTAACACAGTGTTTAAGATTATACCTACATACATTTATTTAACGCTTCATCTGCGTTGCGGACATTGACTGCAAAGATTGAACATGCAAACATTTTACATATAATTTTTAACATACTGATTCAGATAATTTATAAACCAGCTAATTGGAACAAACTTTATTTGAAAAAAAAAGTACTGAACATGCATGGATAAAATAAAAGTTTCGTTATTAGATTGCGTCTTGGAGTGATACCTTTTTTAAACAAACATTGTAGATTGATACATTTCCTTAGTAAATTAATCTAGATGTAGAACACAGCCTGTAAATTATTAGATGTCAACGCACGTAAGTCGAAATCCTAACTCGCAAAGCAGATAGCTTTTTAGGGTTCCGTACCCAAAGGGTGAAAACGGAACCCTATTACTAAGCCTCCGCTGTCCGTTCGTCCGTCCGTCTGTGACAGGGCTTTATCTTATGAACTGTAATAGGTAGGCAGCTGAAATTTTCACAGAGTGTGTGTTTATTTTGCCACTATAACAAAAAATAGGTAAAATTAAAAAAAAATAAAAATTAAAGGTGATTTTTGTGTTTAATCTTGTGCGATGGTACGGAACCCCCATGTGCGAATCCGACTCGCACTTGGCCAGTAATCGTCATAAACTGTAATACTTTAATGGCTGTTGTTTTAATAATATTTTTGACACTAACTAAATAAATTTATGATAATTCTACATATTTACAATGATTGACAAAACATTAAACTATTGGACAAACATTCGATTACATGTATGACATACATATGCATATGTACTTATGCTTAATAGAGATCTACAGTATATTTTTCAAGAATAAATAATATCTATGTTTGCATATGTTACGAACAGGAAGGATTTTCAATGAATAGCATATGAGGATTAAATGCTAAGAATATTTGAGCCCCTTTTTCTTTCTTAAATCTACAAGACAAATGTATAAGATAGTCTACAACCCCATTGAGTTTGGCAAGGAAGCGGCAGGCTGATACAATGTCTTGTGTCTGTTTGTAACCTGCACGAATTGGCTTCGCAACGGGGAGGCGTGGGTTCCATACCCGTTAGCTGCACCACTGTCTTTCTAAGTGCATTTCATTTGTAACACGAATACTTTGCGGTCAACAGAAACACTCGTGACTGGTCAGGCTCTCTACCAAATAGCTAGATGACACGGCAATGAGCTCGCCACTCATGTCGACCGCTGGGTCCCCTGAGACCATATATCGGTGCTCGGGAGCAAAATATTACACCCGTGTTGATGTTTGTTTTGTGTATGAATTGACAGAGGCACATGCTGGACCGAAATTATGCTTTTTATCTATTATCTCAAGGAAAGATCTTTATAATAAATCTCCAAGGCCCTGGGGTAGATACGACATCCCGAAACACAAAGCCTGCGGGACTCAGGCATTTTTTGTCCAATATGAATTAAATAATCTAATCTATGCAGTCAGGATAAAAGAGCCATCAAGTCCAAATATGTGTGCGTATACAGGTTCAACCTCAATCAATGTCACAATCTCGGGATACACATACAATACAGGTCAAGAGGTATAGGCCCTGGCGCGAGACGATTCCTTCCCCTCCCTAGCGCCAGCGGTAACCAAATCCGATACAGTTTTGTCTCCGCACAGCCGTTGCCGCTTGGAAGGGGAAGGAATTGTCTCGCGCTGGGGGCTGTAACACGCTCCTAGAGCATTGTGTGTGGGCTAACAGACATGTCGGGTTACACGTGCAATATACGGGAATACGCTCCTACAGTGGCGGGGGCTAGGTATCGTGTCACCACGAGGTGGTGGTCAATGCAGATGTGTCAGGATACATTGCAAGCACTCTTAGAGCTTTGCGTGTGGGCTCGGTCGCGCGGCATTACGCAGTAGTGGTCAATCATGGCAAACGAAGATGTATCGGGGGTTACACATGCAATACATGGGAATATGCTCTCAGATTGGTGCGGGCTGGGTCTTGCGTCATCCAAAGGTGGACATCGCAGATGTATTGGGATACACATGCGATACATGGGACTATGCTCTTAGATTGGTGCGTGCTGGGTCTCGCGTCATCATGAAGTGATCAACGCAGATGTGTCGGGATACATATGCAATAGATGGGCATGCGTTACTAGAGCGGCATGCACGCGAGTTGGATCTTGCGTCATCATGCGGTGGTAGTCAACGCAGATGTGTCGGGATACACATGCAAAAGATGGGGATGCATTTCTAGCGCGGCATGTATGCGGGTTGGATCATGCGGATGTAGTCAACGCAGATGTGTCGGGATATACGTGCAATAGATCGGGATGCGTTCCTAGAACGACATGAATGCGGGATGGCTCTCGGGTCATCATGCAGTTGTAGTCATCGCAGATGTGTCGGGATATACTTGCAATAGATCAGGATGCGTTCCTAGAATGGCATGAACGCGGGTTGGATATCGAGTCATAGTCAACGCAGATGTGTCGGGACACACATGCAATAGCTGGGGATGCGTTCCTAGAGCGGCATGTACGTGTGATGGATCTCGGGTCATCACGCGGTGGTAGTCAACGCAGATGTGTCAGGACACACATGCAATAGATGGCGATGCGCTCCTAGAGCGTTGCGTGCGCAGGCGGGTCATGTTGGCGGCATCACGCGGTGGCGGGCGCGTGCGGTGGCGGCTGCAGCATGGCGGCGTGCGGCGCCGGCTCCTCGTCGCTCTCGTCCGTGTTGACGCGCTGGAAGCCGCGCGGCCGCTCGAGCAGCCGCCGCAGCTTGAACTCGCCGCCGGCGTAGTCCCAGCGGCGGCGGTTGTTGCGCGCCTTCAGCCAGCCTGCCGCGGGATCATCGCACCGCACACCGTCAGCGTCGGACATTACCGAAGATAAAAAGGAAGGAGATATGCCATCTAGCGCGATTACTATGAGATCTGCTGTCTCCAACTATCAAAAACTATCTACCCATAATCGAAGACGTATTGGAGGGTTCGTGTGGATAAGCGCTGACTTGACGAACGCGTTTTCGAGCACATTCGCTCGCGGTGTCGATGTTTCGACTGTTGGATACGACGCGCCGCCGGTTTCTCATACAATTATATGGTCACTTTGACCAAACGGCAGAGATGCCACCTCTCCTTCCTTTCTCTCCAGTGGACATTACATACATATATATTCTATGGATATATAGTATATATTCTATGTATAGATATACATATATAGTCTGCATGGATATACATATCCAGGCAGACGCTGATCCAGGGGGGGGGGGGGGGGGGCAAAGGGTGCAATCCCCTGAGTCAAGTTATGTCCCGTATTGAGCCCTCATGCGAATTTCCTACACAAACAAAAATCGTCGCATGAGGGTATTGCGGCAAATTTCACCTTCGTAATCATAGTTCTCACACAAACTTTAAATCCCCGAATATATTTATTTGGTCCTCTGGAATTGTAGCCTTGGTTTTGCCCTCCCTTCAGCGAAATCCTAGATCCACGACCATATTCAGTAGTGTGTCAGACTCGAAGAACCATTTCAGAAAACGAATTGCATATATGTACATACATGCCTGACATGGATACAGGTTAAGAGATTTAGATGCGGCTCTCAGTGAAATATTAGAAATATGGTTGCAATATGGGTCAGCTCATACTATGACGAGATGTACATTAGATAGCAATATATGTGTATAACTGTCGCACGGCCGGAACTGGTGACCGACATCCAGACGACTATAGCACGCTCACGCAAATGTATAACATATGCTAAGGTAAACTGGGGTAATTCCGAACGCTTTTTACGATATTTTACTTCGGCGTCAAATTGTGCATTATCAGTGATACTTTTCATTGAAGGTTTTTTTTTTGTAAGGTAAGAATATTTTAATCTTTGTTAATACGTGCGAATAGAGTTATATTCTCAAAGAGCAAAAATAAAATTAAAATGCGCCAGAAAGCAGAACCTTCTAATTCCGAACGTAAAAATCTAATTCCGAATGATGAGTGCCTAATTCCGAACGTACATATTATTTTCATAAAAAATCTAATAATTCTACTTTGGAAAAAAGGAATAGTTACCAAATAAATCTAGACATGTTATAATTCACATAACTGGTCATTTTTACCACGATTTCCATAAGAAAACGATATTTCCTCTCTGTGTTCAAACACCACATTTAAGGCGCCGCTCTCCTAAAATGTAATATATTATAGTAGCATTTTCGGTATTTTTAAATTCACAATGAATCCAATCTGGCTTATCAATCTATTTTATTGCTATATTTTTTTTTACGTAACGCATTTGCTACATCATCTTTAGTATACTGTTTTCTTCGAATCGGTGCCTTGATTAACTAAAAAAAAAAAAAAGTTTGTACGATGCTTGCCTATTTGACTTTAACATGCCTTATGGTCCAAAACGTCCATAAACGTCGAGTTTTATGCTACCCTGTGCCAATATTTAAGAAAAAAATCAGATTACCTGTTCGTCTCTTTAGATTTTCACTTTTGTTTGACATATTATTTTATTTTTACGGATAAACAGTCCTCAGCTTAATTATTTAGCTCAACGTTTCGAATGGCATCCAAGAGATGGAAAAAGAAACAAAGGACGACAAAGAAAGCGATGGGACGATGATATCGCAAAGACAGCTGGAAAAATATGGACAAGAGCAGCTAAAGACAGAAGAGCATGGATCTCGATGGGGGAGGCCTATGCCCTGCAATGGGGAACTCAATAAACTACTTCTTACAACATAAATAACATAACATACATATAAGGAACGAAACTGTGAACTGAGTAAATAAAAGGCTTTATTATTATTATTATTATTCGTCTACCACGCTGCGGACATCTTCTGGATTCGCGACTGTCGTCTGCTTTATCCATAGAGCGCTAGGAGTACTATTAGCGAATCCTGAAGATGTCCACGTCGTGGTGGAGCTAAGTAAGCTGAACACTGTTTATCCGTAAATAAAAAATATTTTTTCAAAAAAAAGTGAAAATCTATGGAGACAAACAGGAGTTATGTAATTTTTTGTCGTTTAGAAGTTTATGTCTTATTCTTTTAATTTTTTTTATTTCAACCCCAATTTTCAAATAAAAAAGCACAATTTAAATTACGCAATATTGATAAAAAAAATCGTAACCAATAAAAAAAAAGATGAAATCTTTGATTTGTGGTAAAGCTTACTACTTCCTTAGGTGTGATACAATTATCATTTATCAATTCGGTTTCAATTTAAATCCGAAGCGCTATTGATTCACGTCAACTCGCTTAAGCCGCGGTTTTGAATTTAAACTGAAACTAAATAGACAAATGAACATTTTTATTTTTACAATAAGCCGAACCACCATTTTATTTTTATTTTTTTATTTAACACTATAAATGCCAATTCTTTAAACAAAAATGTGCCTACATGCCTTAGCATGCACCCGAAAAAACCTTGATGTGAATAAATAAGTAAGTATCTCCCCTTAAGTGAATAGTATCGTTCGGAATTAGGGCATTATATGGCAAACTGTTTAACCCTAATTACGTACGAGAAAAATACTGTGAAATAGTTTTTTTTTAAGTAATAAAATTTTTAATAACATTACTTTATTATTTTGAACCGCCAAACTAAGTATGTTTTTAGGATTTTGGCAGAAAAACGTGTTTCTCTGATTATTGAAAATACTTACTTTACCCAAATTCTTTAGTCTTTAAAATGTTAACAATTAACAGGTTGAACGACGGATTTTGGTAAATAGACTTGAAAAGTCTTTATCTTTTCTAATAACTAAGCAGAAATTTGCTAAGCAATGTGTTTTCTGTGCAAATGTTATAGTAAATAGGCAATGGAAATACCTAATTGCGAACGTCGTTCGGAATTAGATAGTCCATACAACAAATCATCGTAAATCCGAACTACGATATTTCTACAATTCCAAATAAAAACCTGAAATTTTACTCACTTAAAATCACAGAAAAACTTATCACCTTCCTCACTATATCAAAATAGTCTTGCATGTCACGATGTTTGCCGCCGCTAAATCACTTCTGAGAAGACGTCACCCGCGGGATTCGCGCCAAAATTGTATGGGCGTACGTGGCAGACGCTCTCCGGCGCGGGACTGAGTGAATTTTAACAAATTTGACTAATATATATTCTAATTATTGTAAGCCATTTTCTTCCTTAATAAATTCTGGATGTTTTTGCTTTTAAATTTTGTGTCAAATAGCACAAAAATAATAGAATACAGACAAAATAAAAGCGTTCGATAATTAGGTGGGATTTTTTAACTCGTTCGGAATTACCCGATTTTACCTTATATGGTCTATACTCAATGGGATTTCAAAAATGTGCACTCCACGTCACTTCTCAGTGTGAACTGACTCTACAGATTAATCAAAGTCCAAAGACAGTCATGCAACTAGAAAATCAGATTGAACGAAGCACTTACCGATTTCGAGCAGTAGACAGGTGGAATAAATTGTTCGATGGTTGAACCAGAAACGAGCATCTTAGAAAAAATATAGGTATGCAAGAGATAAAATTAAGTCTACTACTTATAAAAACGTACCTTGGCGTTAATCTTCTATTCTCTCAATAAAACTATTCTAAAAAAAATCTAATTACACTTCAGTGGATGACATGGATGTACAGTTGGAAAATGTTTAGGATAAATTGGCGTTTGTGTGGCAATAATATGCTGGCAACTCCCAGAAGTTAGTTCCAACCGGTTTTTGTATTCGCCAATGCAATATATTATGTGTCACACAAATAAATGCAGTCATTCTGAACCTTTTCTGCTGTTGTTTAACATAACTTTTTCTAGTAGGTTTGAGGTTATTCTAAGTCAACTAATAGAAAACTGTGTGCGCAAGCAGGACTGAGAAGATGTGTGCATGAAAGATAAATTAAAATAAAACAAAATAGAATGCCAATAAATAATTTAATTGCAATAAATACAACACAAAGCAAATTATAACAAGTGTATATTCATTTTTATAAACTACTTTCCCTACGATTTTTTACATTCAAATAGTGATAAGGTTACAGACCAGTAGAATACTTAGTATTCACTCATAATCAATGTTGTACACAAAACAATACAAAAACTTGGGATTTGGGCATCTCTTCATTTCAAGTTAAATCTTTAATTGTACTAAATTCATCTTGTGAAGTTCCAAACTTTAGTAACTCATTCAGTCTTATAGGTTGTTTATAAACGAAATCATACCACTAATATTATGTGAGCCATCAGTCTAAATTATATTTTAATGTAAAATATATAAAATATATAAAATCAATCACACTTCTTTTTCAGATCTTCAAATGGACGATATTTTGTATGAGTTTAACTCAACATTTTTTTTTTAATAATCACTAGTCAATATTATGGTTAAAAATAACATCATGTACCAAATGTTGTATAGTACATTACTATTATTTGATTAGTTATACTTAAATCGGTAGAAATACAACTTTGATAGTAGATAAACAAATTAGAAAAAAAAACCACTACATACATAGCTACACACTCACATACAAGTAAACTAAACCAAGAAGAGGAAATAGTACTTCACATCTCTACATAATCCAGTTCATTAAACACTGGGATTAAAAATGGCGACAGCTCTATCCGCATCTTGCTCGCACACTATCGCTATCTATGCTCGCACCATAAGCTTAGAATGTAAAGACTCAGGCTGAGATAAATAGTTGTAACAGAAACTAAGACTAACGAAAGTAGTACTTTGTGACATCAATTTGCATTACTTTGAGATTTCGTCCATACAAAACGTGTCAAAGTGACGTCACAAAGTACTACTTTGCCTTAGCATTAGTTTCGGTGACGACTATTTATCTCAGCCATAGAGTCAACTTACTGATGAGACTAAAATCATTTCATACAAAATGTACTGAATTTTTTTTAATAAAAAAAAACTGAATTTCAATGTAGGTTAATAATAATGATCTGAAGTCATGGTTTTACTCTAATACAATATTGAGGAAAAGTTAAGAAATTTGATGGACCAAAATCAGTGGGTTACCTTGCAGCAAATTCTCTCAACGAAGTAGCTAGCGTAAGCACAAGCTGCCATTTCCATTCCCAATGTTTAGTAAACCGGGTTACACTACACTTACTATAAGACAAAGGCAGAAGGAATCACAACAGAGGTGCCTGTGCAATGCATTACAATTATTTGAGGTAGTTGACAATGTAAACGGGATTCTGCTGACCGTTCAAAGACGAATAGTTTTACTAAAAAAATATAGGTCTGATCCATTCTATGAAACATTTTTTAAATGATCTGCTCCAACACCTACAATCTGACGGATATACCAGCAATGGTAATATAGATCCTTCAATTCAGCAAATGTAAGCGATTCAATACAATTCAGCTAAAATAAGTAAGATTGATCTGTCAAAACATTCCACAAGCAGTGAAAACAGAAAACGCTAGCTAAAGGCAACCGTCGACCATTTTATGTCTGAAATGCACACTTTATATCGTTCTAGTATATGTCTGGAATGCACATTTTATATCATTCTAGTATATGTCTGAATGCACATTTTATATCGTTCTAGTATATGTCTGGAATGCACATTTTATATTGTTCTAGCATATGTCTGGAATGCAATCAGGTGAATCTTACCCACACACGAAAAGTATGGTCACAAATATAATTGGAAATAATTTGAAAACCACTGTTTCTGTGAATTTGATTTTTTTATCATCATGATCGACGTGTGCATATTTTTATTCTACGAAAAAAACATTAATGGTCAAACCGCAACAAAACATTTTTTTGTGTGGGTTTTTTTGGTTGTCTCCGACATAGCTTTTATTTTCAATTATATTATATTATTATTGATAGGCAGGCTAGCAGCTTTAAGCGCATCCTATATTATAACACTGTCATAACAATCATTTATTTACTACATTTTGTTTTGTTTCATATGTTCAATAAAACAAAAACACGCAAATGTGTTTATCAAATGACTGATTTTACATACAAACAATTAAGTAAATCGGCAAAGTGGTTTTCAAATAATACAAAGACTATGTTTCTATGCGATGCATCTTATCATTGGAACTACGAATAAAACACTGATGGGAGAGTAAGTGAAGCTCGGCTTTGGCATCACGATAAAATGTAGCTGCAGTTGGCAATTGTTTTGTCTTTTTCATGGTGTTGTCTTTTGTTTTGGCTTTTGTTGCTTTGCAAAGTATTTGATTTTGGAACGTAGGCATTGAAAGAAATTGAAAAGAGGATGTTTTTGCATTGGATAAGAATCTATTTTGCTTGCGCATTTTTGCCTATGAGGTTTCATGGATAATCGTCAATCATGTGTAAAGACATCTTCTGCGTGTGTGAGTTTTACATTCAAATTAGAATAATTACTTTGTTCTAAGAGCCGTTTCCATTGGTATTTTTACTTGTAGTTGGGAGGCCTACCTTAGGGTGTATTAAATAGGGGATTTGCCGTTCTTTTCACACTAGGTCAGTACGAAAAAAACAGCGAAATATAGGAAATGTCACGAACTTCGGATCCGCTACTCCATGAGCGCCTCGCTCTCGTGGCGGTGCTTACCGGTGCGTCGCGCGCGCAGCAGCGCCACGCCCGCGAGCAGCGCGCACAGCAGCACCGCGCCGAGCCCGCCCGCCGCGCCGCCAGCCACGCCGAGCCACGCGCCGCCCGCGCCTTCCGCGCCGCGCCACGCCACGCCCGCATCCTCTGCGCACCGCACGCCACATAGCTACAGGGGCGCCGCGACGGCACGCTCCGACCCACATGCACGCATGCAGAGGGTCTACTAATGAAAGCGGAAGCGAAAAGTTTTCGTGTTCGCTTCTGTCCAACTCTATACAGAAAGAAAGTAGGCATCTTTCTTTCTGTATACCCGTGCTAATACTAAAAACCTGAGAGAACACTCAAAAAAGCTGTATCACAATCGGTCGAAGCAGAACCCTCGACGACACTTTCTTGCCAACAGAGTGGTAGAATCTTGGAACAGCCTTCCCAGTGAAGTTGTAAACGCTGTCTCCGTAAATTCCTTCAAAAAGAAATTGGACAATCATATAAAATAAAAAAATAAAATGATAATAAATAAATAAATAAGTGTTGTGATATAGGCGCATCAGCTCAAAGCTGCTAGCCTATCAATAATAATATAATAATATAATATAATAATCTTTTTTTTCCTACATTGAGTTTGACAGAATGGAGCACGAGAACTTCTCGCTTTCGCTTTCCTGAGTAGTATGCAGGGCGTAGACGACCGCAAGTACGCTGTTAAGGGCGTGATAAGAGCTGATTGCATTCAGTTTGACTAGGGCGTAAGCAAAACAACATTTAATTATATTTAAACATAACCACATTGAATTTCGATAATTAGAAAAGTAAATAAGTAGATTGATAGACTAGCTATAATTTAAAGATTACACTATTAATCCCTGGTGCTTTGTGTTCTCACATGAGACGAATATTATTCAACTTTCATAAAAAAAATTTGAACACAGAATATGAGCGTAACATATTTACCGTTATAGGTTTCAAATATACCTAGACCCACAATGCATCTTTAAACTTTTTTAAATTCCAAATATTAATATTAATAGTTACTTTAAAAAAATATTAATATGGTTTCATTTACACCCTTATGGAACTGAATGCCATCAGGTGTTATCACATACTTGAAACCATGTCATCTGTCTTCATTATGGGTAGTCCGAGTTCTTACCTAAAATGGCGTTTACGGAACCAGGCATCCGCCACTCCTAAATACCTACTCAGATCGTCCCCCACCGCTCTTGGGAACCCGAGGTTCCAAGTTGAGTCAGGGCCGTGCGCACACGCTCGCACGTCCAGTCAAACAGTCGTTTCGGAAATCGCACTTTCGACGTATTTATTCGTAATAATGTCTTATCATCAGATAATGTTATGTAATAACTTTTGCGTGAACGGATGTTACAGTATACGGAAAACATTGAAGTTATTTTTCTTTGCGCTAACGAAAGATTCTGAAAGGTAAGTTTGTTTATGGAGTTTAGGTTTATTGGCATTTTGTATTGACGTTTTGCCTTATCTGTAGGTATAATGTGTAATGAGGGACATGTTGACACTTAATTAACTGGTATCAGCACAGCACTTTTTTAATCAATTAAGTATTATTTATCCATATATTATAAAGAAAAATGACCTCCATGGAAAATACTACATTAATTGGTTTTTTTTAGTAAAAGAATAATGGTCAGATGACCGAAAAAGACACGTACTGACAAGTACCGATGTAAGTCACTTTTTTATGCGACCTGACATGGATGCCTAATACCACACAACTACCGTTATGATATTAGCCCAATACACCACATTCCCGAAGGAATTAGGTGCCATGCCAGGACCTTCCCTTTATGAGCACGGCTACATTGAACTGGATGGAAAACATGGACAATTTTTCATTGCCGCTTCGACCATCTTTTAATCCAATGCGATGGTACGCACCCGGGCGGGCTTAAACCCTGCCACCTAGTAGGGGAAGGGGACTTACAGTTTTACATGGATTCCGAACCATGGAGCAGCTCACATTCGTGACGAAATGCACTTATGGAACTCGGAAATAGAAAAAAAGTGGTGCATTGAACCCAGACCAGAGGTCTGGGTTCAATGCACCACTGGTAGGCCAGTCCCCAGCTACTACGGTAGGCCAGTCCCCGTGCTACTAGGCTACGATCCGCTCATACGAGTAATACATAAGATTGTGCGGTCGGTCGATTCTACATCATAGCATATTCGTTGAAACATGGCTTTCTTAGAGAGTCTTGATGAACACATCAAACGTTGCTATATGTGCAAACACGGACATACAAATGATACTGGCCGAATAATCACCGCTTTTCAGTAGGAGTTAGATAATTGTAGATACATTATAAATAAATAGTTTTGAAAGTTGCGTTTTATTCGACTTTTAAAACGATAGGCGCCGGCGCGGCAGCGCGTGACAACCCTAGCGCAAGCCACATTCGAGCAACAAAAGTGTGTGGTGGGGCGGGGGGGGCGAGGACGCGTTTCATCTCGCCGCCGCGCCGACAGTGAGCGAAGTAATAGATACTTTAGATTTGCGTCCATTAAGATCAAAATTGATTACTTACTGTCAGGGAGTGCAACTTCTGTGCGTAGCACTATTACTTATTCTGTGACGGAACTTCAAAGTTACGTTAAAAATTCTAACCCATACGAGTTTTATTTTTTCAACCTATCAAAAACAAACTTGAACTACTGATTTGTATGAAAATGCTGAGTCGGCGTAAACTGCAACTTCAAAAAATTTACAACAAAGTTGCGTAAGCTGTCAAATCAAATTCGGACTTGTAATTGTTAGTTTACTTAGCGCGCACTTTGCGCACGCTCTTCGTTTCTCCATACATTTCAAAATGCCAGTCGATCTAAGAGTACAGAGGTCTAGAGTCGGTTTAAACGCCAATTTAGGTAAGAAGTCAGACTAACGACTCAAATCATTGAAGTAATATCATTGAATCCAAAACAAAACTTCTGTAGGTTTTTATTTTGTTAATTTGGCTAAATGCTCCAAAAACCTCCATAAAAATCATGCACACACACAATCACACGTGCGTTCCACAGTATATCAGCCATGTTTGTGTTTTATTGCGCACGTGGGACACGCGTGTCCCTGCCTTAAATATGCGCACACTGTGCAAGCAACCATAAATAAAACTAAAATAGCCACTACCACTTCGAGTTTACTGAGCGAGTTAAGAGTGCTGCCCACCTATAGTGGCGGTCGGCTTGACCGGCGACGCAGGCGTCACCTGCACGACCGACCCATTCTTTTTGCTTTCCTCCACCCGACTGCTGTTCGCCGTTACATCCAGCTCTTCGAATTTGTGCACCTAGAAAATAAGATGATATAATGCAAATGTTTTAAGCATTGGGAAAAAAATTGTGAACAGTTATGATTTAAAATTAAGTTAATGTGTCTAAAATTTCAGATCGAAATTTTACATTTTAGGTTCATTCGTTTGAGGTTAAACACCGACATGTAAATTTTTTTAGGCATTGAAATTATATAGAGGATGTCGTAACGGCCAGCACACCAGTATTTTCACCAGCGTAATCCTCATGTTTTTCCGAGACAAAAAAGTTGTTTTTTTTTTTTAATGTGTCTAGTTACCGAAATATACATTTTTGAAATGTATTTTTTTGTCTAGTGTAATTTGACACGACGTTGTAACCATGCATAAGGAAGGTCTTGGCATGGAACCTAGATCCCTCGTGTCGAGTTAGGCTAATGTAATGACAGTAGGTGTGATATTAGCCATCCATGTCCAAGTACATACAACATTCCCACGTTCTAACGGAACATTAGATTTTTTTTACACTAAATAATTAAATTACTTTGTACGGAAAGTCTAACTTTTTATTTAAAGGATATTCAGCAAAAAGTTTTTAACTTTTCTGATGGTTTCAATCCCAATAATCATTTCCCAAATTTAATGATACTGGCCATTACGACCTGTATATACATTATTCTTTATGTTAATTGCGACATATGGATATGCTAGACCCTTAACTAAGGTGTGTCCCACGATGTGCATGGACGAGGTCTACAGGTCAGAAAGCCGCTAGTACACATTATAGTAGAGTACCCAACAGTAAATAATGCACATCGGACGTTGGAAAGACAATCAGCTAGTTTCGGTTTTGTAAAGCGTCATCGCTGTCATACGCTGACACTCAGTACCAGTGTACTATGTGCGAAAGAGATGACGCTTTACAAAGCCGAAACTAGCCGATTATCTCTTCCAACGTCCGATGTGCATTATTTTATTCAGGGTACTGTACTATCAATTTTGTTTAGTTAAGCAATTTCTATTTTTAATTTCATTGCATTGATAGTTTCTGTTTATTTTGTCCTTTGTTCTTTGCATTGAGCTGTTCTACTGATATATTGAAGCTCATAAACTAGTTAAAGAAAACACCTTTAAATCTAAACTAACAAAACTAAGATATGTCCATACCAGCTTCGGATGTTCGTTCATAAACAAATAATAATAATAAGTGTTTTAATACATTACACATACAAGTGTGGCCTGAAAAAATATTCAAACCAGTGAAGTTTCTTTGTGGGTTCGTCTTGACTGAGTTAATCGAATCTGCGGATCTATCAATTTGTGGCATGACAGTGTTGTTTTTCTAGCAGAAGTTTAAAATAAATGAAATAAGGGTAATTTTTTCCCCCACCTTTACGTCTATCTGTCGCACGGTCAGAGTCTAGGACGTGTTGTTTCGTCGACTGTAGTTACCTTATGGGGGTTAAGCTCTGCGACGTAGACGCAATGGCCGTCCGGCGAGACGGCGACGTCGTGCGGGTTCTGGAAGCCGGCGCCGGGCGGGTTGAACCACTGCACCAGCTTGCCGCTGTCCATCTCGATCACAAAGCCGCGGACGCGCGGGTTCGCGAGCGCCGGCCCGTTCACCACGTACAGCCGACCCCCTGACGCGAACATACCATGTCTTTGGATATGTATTTTTTTGGTTATTTTTGGCTTTTGTTATGTTAAGCGCGGCATATGGCGCACGCCAGGACCTCACAAGAAAGGCGCCCGACGGTGCCCATGGGCTTTCGGACTTTCACAGCGAAAACCATGCCGGCCGGCCAGGTGCTTCTTCACACCATGTTTGAAGGACCCCAGGTTGTACTTTGAGAGAAAAACTTCGGCAGGGAGTCCGTTTATCGACCCTATAGATAAAAGACTTAGAGGATCGGTAGGTTCTTTTTTTGGGAATGTCGACAGGGTGCATTCCCTGCCTGTTACTCCACGCAAGACCTTGTATCCGCTATTTGAGACCGCTATCTACAATCAGTGCATTCTATGAGCAGGTTTTTTGAATCTGAGGACTAGAATGAGATAGTGGCTCCCTCTGGATACGATTATTGGACCTTGGATACTTTGTTATGATCAAGACAGGCAGTTACTGAGATCTAGTTCTAGATCTAGAGAATCTAGATC
The DNA here is from genome assembly GCA_946894095.1 of Incurvaria masculella. Taxonomy (NCBI): domain Eukaryota; kingdom Metazoa; phylum Arthropoda; class Insecta; order Lepidoptera; family Incurvariidae; genus Incurvaria; species Incurvaria masculella. Next base: position 22,261,662 of record OX335646.2, read on the forward strand.
TAGAGGTTTCAGGTTGAAGCTCCATACTACGCTAAGAAAATTTCTTAGAGAGTATTTCATCAGGCTCAGATTGATTATTTGCATGACTTCAGATATGTTTGACCAAATGATGGATTTTAATTTCTACATCAGTAACTTTCTTTGGTAGAAAAAAAAATGCCGTTCTCACATTTCTTGTTGTCAGTTATGGTTAAAAAAACACAATACATGCAATAGTGCGTTAGTTGGATTAACATTTTCATGCAAAACTAAATTTTTGCGATAAATTTTCATATAGCAAATAGAAAATCATTCTGCTTGCAAATAGAAAATCAGCCATATGTTGCGGACATACCAAGTTATTTTTAATACACGGATATACAGAGGGCATCACTCTCGGCGCCACAGTAGGCATTGGCATTTGCAAGGAAAACTATGTGGGTCAAAGTCGAATGTGTGGCGTCTAGGGTGATGCCGTGTGTACATTATTGTGCGTTTACGGTTTCATGTTAATGTATGTATCATTTATGGATACGGATACACATTAAGTCAATAAACGAACAACTGAGTCACAAAGCATAGTACTGAAGTGTTCATTCCATTTCCTAACCGCAATTATATTATACTAGCTGAGGTACCCGGTTCCGCTTGGATTAATGTCGTTTTGGTCGGATGTCGGGCTGAATTAGTTCCTAAATATGATATGAGTTCCTCATACAAACTCTCATTCCCAATTTATTATTATTCGAGTTTGATTTTGCCACAAAAGGTCCTTCAGCAAGGTCAAGACTATCTCCATACCGAAATTGATCAAAATTTGTTCAGCGGTTTAGGTGTGAAAACGCATCAGACGGACAGAATTACTTTCACATTTATAATATTAGTATGTTAGGTATAGTAGTAGTATGGTAGGGGCTCTTATCTCAAATATAAAATACTGCATGATTCCTATGATGTAATTTATTTAAAAACAATGTACATAATTAACACCAATGAAAGGCAACGCGATCACTCGCTAAAGTTAAATCGCAAGCATCAACCAATCCTCGAAAACACTTTCTAACCAACTGAGATGTGGATAATTGAAACAGACTTCCTGAGGAAATAAAAGTGCATCTAGATTTTCACTGTTGTTTGACATAATACTTAATGTTACGGATATACAGTGTTAAGAAGTTGTTAAGAACGTCGGAAAGAAGTAAGCTTTACTCAACACTGTATATCCGTAAACATTAAGTATTAGAAGTGCTTCGTCAGAATATGTATTCAAAAACTAACTGAACCAGACTTACTTTAAATCAAATAATTAATAGACAAGAAAACAAAAGTGTAAGTGCAAAAAAAGAAGTGCACGCATCAGCTAGTGTCTACAGAATATAATAATAATAATATGTTCTTCTCAAAATAGATGCTTCCAACATAAAAAAATGTATTCATTCAAAATAAAGGCATAACTAACCGTTGTGCGGCGAGTACGCGAGGCTGAAGAGCCTCGCGCCGATTAGCCAGCTGCGGTACTGCGAGTGGAAGGTGCCGTTGGCCGCGTGGAAGCACTGCACGCGGCCGTTCTCGCGGTCCGCCACGCACAGCAGCCCGCGCGCCTCCGCCAGCGCGAGCGCGTGCGGCACCTGCAGCGCGTACGGCGCGGGCGCGCGCCCCGCCGGGGACACTGCGAGCAAGCTCAAGGTCAGCGCACGCTAACCTAACCTAACCTAACCGACCCTAAATGGTTGTCGTGCTTCTAACAAAAGCTTATTTTACTAGTGGCTCTGAGCTATAGACCTAGCGAGTCTGTCTTTCTGAACATTTGACATTTTTAAAAAAGTTGCAATATTTTGATAAAAATTCAAAAACTGTCAAAGAATTATATTTAATTATTGTATCTGCTCACAAAATTTCACTAGAATCGGTTGAGAAATGCGACCAGTAAAGGAGAACAGCCGGACATAAGAAAGCATTTTAGCCCAATTTGAAACGGAGACGCTTCGCTCTTCTCTCGCTCAATAAATATGACATTAATATTTCGGTATAGTCTTTTAAAAAGATTATATACAGCTTGTAGGAGCTAGAGGACTCGCCTTTCATGCAAGAAGTTGTGAGTTCAAATCCTCGCCCCGGTCATGCACCCCTTTCTGTCTCATTCTAAGTTGGATAAGTACTTTCGTCACGAACCCAAGCTGTTCCAAGGTTTGAAGCCCATTTAAAACCATAGGTATTGTATTGTTAATTCATCATCCATAGACAGTACACTGCACTCTGATTTGTCATATTTTAACATTGGCCAGTTCAGCAAAACAAATCACAGCGAAGAACTGAAAAGAAACTCCGCTGTTTTTTTTTTTTCAACGGTCCCCATTCTCTGCCAGGTGGTAGGGATAAGCCCGCCCGGATTGTTACCATTGCATTGGATAAAAAGATTGTTCGTGTTTTCCATCCAGTTCAGTGAAGCCGTACTCATAAATCTCATTTTCTCGCAGGCTGAATCCTATAGATGTGTGGGTCTATCTATCTCTCTTTCCTGTCGGTTTTTTGTTTTATGAAGTTTCAAATCACAGTTTTCAGTTCAAAAAACATTACATGTTTTCCAGTGTATTCGAGCCAGGTGTGACTTTGTGACTTACAAGACGTGGTATCCCGCCCCCACTGCAGTATCTGCTCGCCGGCGCGGTTGTACTTGATGACGCGTGCATTACAGTAGCCGTCGGCCACGAAGAAGTCGCCGTTAGACGCCACCGCCACCGACGTCGGCTTGCAGAAGTGCTGTTCATCGTCGCCGGGGATGAAGCTGTGGAAGGGGCCAACAATAATCAATATAAACATTTTGCATTAACATGTAATTATTTATTTATTTTAGACGGGGAGCCTTATTGTTATGTAACTGGACATGGATGGCTAATACCAAAGTGACCGTCAGATATTAGCTTTTAACACACCCCAGTGGGAACTAGGTGCCATGCCAGGACCTTCCAAAGCCGATAAGTCTAGAACCTATTTTACCACCGTTCGATAAGGTTGTCATAAGCTATCGTATAAAGTCATTTAATAGCAAGATCTGTCAACATGCAATATATACCAAATTTGTGGAGATAAAACAAGTAATTATACAAACAGGAATGAATTGGCTATTAAAACTATGAATTGATGCTAATAATAATAAAAACTTTCGAAGGAACTATTTTAGAATAACAAATCTGGACTAATTATTCCTATACCTTTATTTTTTTTTACCTTTATGTGCTCAATAGCTAATGAGAACTTTATAGAGAGGTGGTAAAAACACTCTAAATCTTATTTTTTAACAGTTTAAGGGCGTTTTTCACCTACTGCTGATTAGCTTAATCGCCACATTTTAAGGGCCTTTCTTTGCAGCTTGCAATCAATACCAGAACAAGACAATCGTCTAAGCCTGGTTTTCACCAACTGCCGATTTATTTTAATCGACACTTAAAGGGCCTTTATTGCTATAGTGCTGATTATCTTGTACTGGTATTGATTGCAAGCCGCTAAGAAAGGCCCGTAAGCTATGCTCCCCATACAAACGTAGTTTACTAATGATTTGGAAACCGCTATTCCAATTGAATTAATATTTAATATCTTATATCAGATAACAAATATCTGTGTCTGCATGCTTTTGTTTTTTTGAAAAATCCAAACCGAATGAAATGAAAGCAAAAAGAAAATCTTCATACGAATTTAGTTTTCTCTGTGGTTTGACCCAGAATACATTTACCGAAAAAACAAACACATGCAGACACAGATATTTGTAGCTTAATATTACATACCAAATATCAAGTAATTTAGAACAGTGGTTTTCGAATTATTAGTAAACTACGTTTGTATGGGAGGCGAAATTTTCTGATGCTTAACATGTGGCAATCAAGCTAAACAGGAGTAGCTGAAAAAGGCCCTTAGTGGATTAAATTTTGTTTGTATATCTGTAATATAAATTAAGTTTTGTTTTACTTTATATTAAATTGAGTGTCCAGACGATTTTTTAACTGATTGGTTGAGTTGGATTGGTGATTCATTAGGTTTTTGGGGAGGTTGTTCCATGTATCCACGGCTCTATTTGTGAAGAAATATTTGCAGATAGAGAGTTGAGTTTCAAGATGTGCATATATTTTTTTAAGCTTAATATATTCACAAAGTTTGCGTAATCATACTTCCCGGTAATTATCTCATATGCTTCTAAGAGGTCGCCCCTCTGACGGTGGCTGTCTAGAGAGGGAAAATTTATAACCTTTAGTCTTTGATCATAGTTTAGATTAGAAAACTATTGAGGTATTTCGGTAAAACTTCGTTGCACTTTTTCCTGAGCCTGATTGTTTATGCCAGATCTGAAATCCATATTCTAATTAATAGTGGTCGAAAAACATTTGTATTTGAGTATTATCAATAAAATTTCAGGCGTAAGGACATGAAAAGATTTTCGAATCATGAAAAAGAGTTTATTATTATTAATTTATTATAGTAGCCTACTATAATAGCAGAAAAAACTATAAACTGAACTAAATCTTTTTTTATGTAACCAGACATGGATATACTAAACCCAACATCATGATAATAACCCAATACATTGCATCCCTGTAGGAATTAAGTGCCATGTCAGGACCTTCCCTTTTATACAAGCAACTGTGTTGCAAGGGTACATTGAACTGGATAGAAAACACGGGAAATTTTTCACTGTCACTTCCACCATCCTTTTATCCAATGTTGATGTTACCAAATATACCAACCTGGGTTGGATCCAACTCAGTAAGAGAAAGAAAGAAGGGAAAGGGAATTGAACCCATGACCTTTGAGAAGCAAAACCTCGCGCCCCTGAGCTACGAGGAACTCGAGATATGAATGTATGTTTCTATGTTTATGCTAATGAGCTTACTGAAAGTTTATCAAACAATCAAATAAAATATATACACCCTGTTACTAATAAACCCAGCTCATCATCTCAATAGTTTTACAATGTTTTGTCCCTTTCTGTCGAATTCGAAATGTTTTCATAGTTAGTATATTTATAAGAACTTTAAACGGCTACAATTTAAGATTACAAATATTCATCACTACGGTAAACATGTTAGTCATGATCAAATTATTATAATTAGCCATTAACTTCTGCAGATATGAGCCTCCACGGGGAAGTTTTGTGTTTAAGATTAAAGTTAAATGAGACGGAGAACAGATAGCAGAGCGGGAAGTCCCGGCTTCTCAATTAATTTAGCATTGGTCTGATATATTTTTAATCATGAATTTGTTTTGTTAATGTTGGCATGTTATCCCCTTATAGTAGCTAAACGATGGCACAGGAACAAATTAAAAATTTTCATAATCATGTTTAACATTGAGCGGCTCGTAGCCTAGTGGCGCGGGGACAGGCCGAGCGTACCAGAGACCTGGGTCCAATACTGACATGCACCACTGTCTTTCTCTTTCCGAGTTCGGTAAGTGCATTTCATCACGAATGCGAGCTGCTCCATGGTTTGGAATCCATGTAAAACTGTAGGTCCCCTTCCCCTACTAGGTGGTAGGGTTTAAGCCCGCCCGGGTTGGTACCATCGCATTGGATGAAAAGATGGTTGAAGCGGCAATGAAAAAAATTGTCCGTGTTTTCCATCCAGTCCAATGTAGCCGTGCTCATAAAGGGAAGGTCCTGGCATGGCACCAAATTCCTTCGGGAATGTGGTGTATTGGGCATCCATGTCAGGTCACATAAAAAAAAACATGTCACTGTTGGCTAGGAGGTAGGTGGCCTGATCGATTAAGGACCGTTCCAAAGGGGAGCAGGGAACGGCAGCCCCACCCCTGGGCTATTTTGGGCCATCGGCTGGCGACACCCACGCCTGTCAGTACTGCTTGATCCCCTCTTCGCCAGTTTATATACAGAAGCGGGCATATGCAAGCGGCTGATGTGTCGCTTGTCCGGCGGCGCACTGCACGACTTCGCATGCAACAAGAGACTCACCGTGTTCCGAGCACGAGAGTCGGTCGCTTGTGGTCGGACGGCGAGAACTTGAAGACCTGATGGAGCGCTACATCGGTCAGCCACACGTTGCCCTCTTTATCCACGGTGAGGCCATGCGGCATGAAGAACCTGCAATCAATGTTGATTATGAGTTGCATTTCATTACCCTGAATGAATTTTACATGCTGATTAAATAATCTTAATAACTGTTTCCTGTTATAGAGTTATGTAAGAAAATATGTTCCATAACTAGCAAATGAATTAAATCGGCTTTCAGTGTGTTGTAATAAAAAAAAAATGGATGCAACATTTTTACAGTGCAGTCAAAAACTGTCAATGTGCAGACCAAACTAGGTAAAGAAGCCCTTCACAAGTAACACCTGTTCTGGAAAATATTTGAGTATCTAATACCAACATACATCTATGCGATACAAATACAGATATGCGAAGTAGCCAAACTTGCCTAAGCCCTAATCGAGCATGTAGATAGAAATATTTATAAATTATTATTAATGTGAGATTTCACAAAGACATCAACAATCAGAATTAGTTCCATTAACAAAATTTGCTGAAATATTTTTGTTCTGAACATTCCAGTCATCTGCAGAACCTGTGATGATTGGATTATATCCTTAATGCTTCAGTAAAGGCACAAAATAATTTTAAAATGCTTATTCATGTTAATAAAAAATTACTGAGTCTAAAAAATTGCCAACTCGATCATCACTCACATGCCCTCGCCCCAAGCGTCCAGCAGCGTGCCGTTGCTGGCCAGCACCAGCACGGTCGGCTCCGCGATGGGCGCCTCCGGACCGCGGTACCGGTTCTCGTAGTCGAACGAGCCGCCGTCCCACGCGCGGCTCCCGCGGTGGAACACGAGCACGCGGCCCGCGCCGTCCACCGCCACCGCCGACACCTGACCCAGCTCCAGCGACGGTGCCCAGCCGGGCACCCAAACAGGGGCTGTGAAAGAATCATCTTTTAGGTGACCACTAATCCATTGAAATTTGGCACTCGAAATTTAATCTCTTATGATATGAATTATGAGCGGCACGTTGCCTAGTAGCCCGGTGACTTGCCTTGCAAACCAGAGGTCTGGGTTCAAATCCTTGCCTTGTTGATGCACCACTTTTTTCTGAGTTGGATAAGTGCATTTCGTCACAAATGGGAGCTGTTCCATGGTTTAGAATCCATGTAAACTGTAGGTTCCCCTGCTAGGTGGTAGGGTTTTTTATTGTGACTCCTTGTTTAGAGGTCACGGTCAGATGACAGTAATAATAGTATTAAAATTAAATCGTACAACGTTTTCACGACTTTTTCATGTTGCCAGCGGACAAGTGCATCGCTTTAAGGTCCTTTCGTGCGGTAATGCTAGGTTTGGGTCTCCTCTTTCCCTAAAATATGGTTGAGAGAGGCGATGGCTGTGCCCGGCGTGCTGCTCGTGAACAGGTGCTGTTTGTGGGGACTGGCTTGCTCCAATTGGAAAAATATTAAATGACGGGCATGGTCTTTGCAAATAAACTGATATTTGTCATGAACTGTTGCATATGTCATGAATTGTTGATTCTTGTCAATTTATATTAATTTAGTGTTTTTACCTCTGATTCTAAATACTTTTGAAAACTTAGACTAAGTGGTCATTGAAAAATAAAAACTAGTGGAGTTTCTTGCCAGTTCTTCTTCACTGGGATTGCCGAACTGGCTAATAATATAATATGACAAACCCGAGTGCAGTGAGTGTACTGTACCATCGTACTAACATCGCATTGGATGAAAAGATGGTCGAATCGGCAATGAAACAAATTGTCCGTGTTTTTCTTCGTAAAGGTCTGGTACTTAGCACCCGTAATGTTAGAGCGTGCATGAAAAGATGTATGTCTGTAGGAGAAGCGAAAGAGGTGTGCTGTGATAATACCGTATGGCACTCTATCATCTCTGGCTACCCCTCAGGGAAAGTGGCGTGAAGGTATGTAGGTAGGCGGCGTAAGCAATATATTTGTTGCCAGCAAAATTCGGACTACGCTCTCTATGCGGTGTTACCCAACTACGACCTGTTCCATAAATTGATCGTAATAAATAAACACTTACAGTTCTTCAGCTTGCTAAAAGCAGCAGTGGCCATTTGACTAGGCGACGAGACAGGATACTTGTAGCCTCTCAGGTCAGCAGGGTATCTCGTCTGGATGTACTGTAGCAGAAATAATTGTATTACCTCAGTCAACCAAAGGACCATATTGCATTGACTAAACATTATCTGATGCTGAAAAGTATGCTTTGGGAGTAGTCTAATTATGTACATTTTAACACATATTAAGATCTTCAAAGTATGTGTTGACCAGGGACCGCGGAAGTACTACACGACGACGAGAGCAAAGACACTGAAAAATTTGAATGAGCAAAAAAAAGCTATGCGGTCGATGGTCGTCGCTAAGAGCACGTTTTTTTTCGCAAGTTTTTGGAATGAGGAAAAAAAACTTGTGCTGAGTAAAGTCCTGATACCTTTGGAGAAGCATGAAAACAAAGAATTCCCGATATTTTTCAAGTTTTTCCATCCTAGGCTCGAGCCTTCTCAGCCTATAAAGAAATCTGCTTCTGGTTCAGAGACTGCAGGCCATCAGTGAATTTCAAATATCCAACAAAACGGACGATGCTGCACTGTATTGATTTCAATAAAGCGAACAGGTGCTCGGGACTGCCTTACTTTTTGTGGGTACAGTATTCAATGTCCTGCTGCGATCACTTGTAGACCAGACCCCCATCACTATTTTGAAATTAAATAACCTATGGACAGGCGTCCATAGGTAAAATCCCATATTTGATTTCCAAAAGCATTTACACCAAATGCATTTCGATTATGACATTAATTTAGTAAATATTCGGTGTATGCACTATTTTGTCGAGGGTTTCCTTAAAATGTATATAATATGAATTTCTAAAAGATTAATGAATTGAGTACTAACCGTTTGAGCGCCGCTGAGTTGCACCAAGGAAAGCACTTCTATGAAAATTAACCCAAGAAATGCGCCTGCATATGGAGCGCCGCGACCCCAGCCCAAAGACATTCTTAAGGCAATGGAACCCACGCCGCACCTACCTGCTCAAAAACTATTTATTCAGCTATTTAGAAACGGTAAAATCACATTGATTAATGACTGCCTATCAAAAAAACCATTGATAAAAAGCAAACAAAAATCTGCTATCAGATCAGCCACTGAAAGCGGCGTTCACTCTACCAGTGCTGTCTACTACGAAAGACAAAATACCCAAAAATAATGTCATAATCGTGTATTTACGACTTGTACCATGGATAAATTTTATCTATGCCTGGGTCCATCCTTGCAGTATATTCGTTAAGTAGTTCTTTTTACTGGGTTCTTTCTTGCGTCATGGTCATTATACATACATACATATCACATTCCTGATTTTCGAACTTTTCAACGATTCCTAATTTAGTTCTGACTGAGGCCCGAAATACCCAAAGTCAGGGCAAAATCCCAACAGTCGGCAACGCTGCTGATCCATCGAACTAACCACAGAATAGAGATTGTAATGGTTTGGCGTTGGCATGACATATCTGAAATTGATCGGGCAGCGCTTCCTTTATATTCTGTTCTATTCACATTAAAATAGCGAAGAAAACTGTTAATTTACCACGACAGGTGGCGTCTAAGCGAGCTCACCTAAAAGATATGTCAAAGCTGTGAGATACCATACTAAATTTTAAAATTGTATTTACTCAATCTGTGTATTTAAAACGACTCAATTTGCTTCATGTTTTTTCCGTAAATAAATTGTTCAAATGCTAATCAAAAGAAGTCTTGGGAAAGAAAATATCACAAAAACATAACCTTTAAAATTTCGTTTCATACTTTGTGCTGGACAATGATATTTAAATTAGTTTGAAGACAAACAAGAACTCTCCTTTTCCTCATAACCTTATTCTAACTGCATCGTGGTCATTCTTTCACCTAAAAACGCTTAAATCAAACTTGACAGGAATTACAGTTTTGACATTTTTAAGTTGAGGTCGCTCATGCAACATCCACTTTTTAAAAAACAAAAAATGGTTCAATTCTGAAATAGATTAGGGGTAGGGACTGCAAGGAGGTGAAGATTGTATTTCTTCACCTCCATGGCAGTCGCCGTGCAACATTGTGCATTGGCCAAAGGACAAAGAATGCATTTCTTAAAAAACTCAAATCTTAGATTTCCTGTGACTTCACGACCGGCTTAGATGGTTTTTACGCTTAGATAACAGTCTACTCAAATTGTATCTGTGAAAATCGAAAACATGTTTTTGGCTTTTGACAATTACATTGTCTAGATTCGATTATATCGATGCATTGTCTATTACTTGTAAATTTTCCAATAAATAAATAAATAATTAAAATTCTTCTCCCACCCATCGATCTACACGTCCAACCATCAAATCACGCAGTAATATTATATTATCTATGCATCAAATCAGAGTGAACACTTCAGTGGCAAATGTTCTCTCATCCAGCTATTGTGGAACTTGTCCGGTAAACTCATTTATTGGTCGGAAAAGCCTTCTATTGAAAAAGTTTGCCTCTGTGCTCAAGAGCTCAAGTTATCATGTAACAAATTAAATTTTAATTCATTGACCAAGCAATGCGCAAAGAGCAAGCGAAAGATTCCATTTCAGCTTTGTAAAAAATGCTCACGTATGTCTGTGCAGCTGTCTGGATGTTATCTACAGGTAGCATTTCTCGACCGATTCTCTGGAAATTTTGTGGGCAGATTCTTTTTATTGTCGATTCAGATTTGGAAATTTGTCTCCGCCTTTTTGAAACATGTAAAAAATTGTCAAGGGTGAATAAATAAATTAATTCATGAATTTCATTTAGATGTTTGGTGGATCATAAGGCCGTCAGCACAAGATACGAACAACCAAATATTTCAAGGAATATGATGTGGTTGTATGTATAATTGACCGTGAAGCAAGGACACATTAATTGAAGAAAGAGCACATACATATCACATTCCTTGGAATAAGCGACGTACCTGCTTTACGAAAAAGTATATTTAACCAAATGATTGCTGCCAAAAGACATGTTATCTTTTATTTTGGACTCAAGAACCCCATTGATATCTTACATAGTCAACATATAATATAAGAAGGAAATAACTGGTAACTGGGATTTTTTTTCGCTATTTCAGAACTATTTAAAATAGTAAGGTATCCTGGTTCAAACGAATGTAAGGATCAAAAGAATATTTTCTGAATATTTTTAAAATCTGGTTATAATGCATTGAAACTATGTTGTTGAATAACCTCAAACTAATAATAAAACTGTAATGTCATGTCCATTAGAATACATACACAATATCAAGGTAATTTCTGCCTCCTGAATGACCCCTCCAGTGGTTTCATAGAGCATACAAAAAAGCATACCATAAAATGTGGGAAAAGGTGGTGGTAATAAATCAATCAAATCTTATTATTATATTTTCTTTGCCGGTGCGTAACACACATTTTCATACTAATATTGTGTGGCACTTATTCGTAAACTAAATCGTAAATTAAGTAAGTACGCGCCCCGCGCCGTGTGAAGGCCGTGGCGCGTCGTATCCGCTAAAAGTCGGTAACTTCAAAGGCGCGGTGTTGCGCGGCGCGTGCGCGCGCGGGGTTGCACGATTGAACTTGTTCATTTCGTTCTTTGATTTCGTCTGAACTCCTTTGACTGTACTATCACGTTCGTAAATATGGAGTGGCCGAAAGACAATTAACTATTTTTTGGTTTTATATGAAAGCGAACCTTCTTTGTGGATTTTTTAAATGATATCCACAAAATAGAACTGAAGCAGCAGCGATACCTTCTTCCGAAACATTTCTCCATGGCTGGAGGTGGAAATTCGTCTCACACGACATTTCAGGTGTGCTGCTTCAGTTTGACTAGCGGCTCGCGGACTCGCCTAGGCACGTGCTTGCTCGGGCGCGGCGGCGCGGAGCTTGATATTATGCGCCTTGAGAACGGGTAACGCTCGGGCTCACGTAGGCGCGTGCTTGCTCATCGGGGCGGCGCGGCGCGTGATATCACGCGCCGAGTCGCGAACAAAAGTCGGATGACGAGGTAATAAAATCGGATCACTAAATCACCATACAAAAATCATTGAGTGGACTGGGGTGTCAAAGTTTCCTAAAAATACATTAAAACACAACACAGCACACCCTTGCACAGATTTATTTATACATGTATAAAAATAAGTCTGTACAGCAATAAACACTATAGTTCACCGAAGAATTTCCTTGCCTCCGCCATCAACTTGTCAAGTTGAATATACTGCTTTTGAAAAAGACCACGCCCCTTCACTTGCACCTGGAACTTCCGCAGCCTGTTCAACAGAACCTGTCGCCACTGGTCATTCTCAACGCTTCCTACGTTCCACTTACGCAGTTTCTTCTGCAACGATTGTATTTGATCTATCGTATGTTCTTTGCTCCTCTCCGGTTTCTTCACTTTATTGATACCGCTATTCACCTGCATACTATTATTCATGTCAATGACCGTGTCATCATTTACATGATTTTGTTTATTTTGAATTTTGGCAAACTTTGCAGATTTTTTATTTAATTTCTTAAGCTTTCTCTTTTCTCTCTTCCCGATGACGACAGATGGGCAGTAGTATTTGGACAAAAGCTCGGTGTAATCTTCACGTTCGACGGAGTTGAATATGAAGTGGTAGTGTTCCCCGATCTTGCGGCGTAGCTTGTGTGTGATTTCGTCCTTCCTAGAAGTATTTATTATACGATGCATAAAGTAAAGCTCCCGAAGATGTCGCGAGCCGTCCGCCAGACCCGCCTGACCCACAAGAATCATATTCAAATTCTTCAAAACTTCATTGATTTTAGTTCGGCTGTTGGAAAGTGTCTTTGCGCTTATTACTTTCTTTTTGAGTAACTGTATGTGATTACGTTGCAAGTACTGCAGCTCCTTGTAAATAGCCTTCGGATCGCCGAGATCGCTCTGCAGAAAGCAGAGATCCCTGTTCAACATTTGAAGAAGACTTAATCTTTTACTTGGGATATTTTTGGTGAAGTCAACATTAACAGTTGGTTCCTTTTCAGTGTCCACAGTATTTGGGATAGGCATTGCAGCGGCATATTCTCTTTCATCCTTAAACTTGTTCGAAGCCCAGTTTTTTAGTTCCAATTGGAATGCCTCCTGATCTGCAGGCAAGCCTTTTACATTTAAAAAAGAAGTAGAGTGTTCCAGGGGACTCACTTCCACAAGATATTGAGCAGAGGCAGTTGCAAGCCAGTTTACACCCTGCGGTTTTCTCAGCTTTTCAAATAAAACCTTCTCGATATATATTTTAGCCGTAGTTACTACTTCACTGGTATTAGACACCTCACAATCCTGGAGTACACTTTCCGTCGGGTCTGTAGTCGAACTAACAACATCGGTACTGTCTAACTTTTGTGACGTCTCGCTTTTATCGTGACTTTCCGAATTTGAGATGTTTCTCTTTTTGGCCGAATTGTCTGCTGTGATGGGGGACGCCGACAGCCTTTTTTGTTGGACTTTTGGGGGGTTTTGATGAGAAAGGTTTTGAAAGCCCGACTCGTCCACGTGTCGCTCCAAAGTGAAGTATCTGCCGGTCGAACTGACATCGGGGGCCCCGTGCGAGGGCGGAAAGACGGCCATGTACTTTGCTACGAAGGGGCTATGCAACGGCAGGCCAGAATATGGAATGGCGTAGCAAGAGTGCGCGAGGTGTCCACGTCGGGCGCACCCGCTGCAGTATAACTCGTTGGGTTTCTTGACATCATTCTGAACAACTAGGACGCCGTCGTTTTCCACCTGAAACATTAACAATTCAGATAGCTTAGAGCTTCATAGACTCTTTAAAGCATGTTCGACTCATACTCAAAAAACTAGAAGTCATTCCATGAGGTGTCAGTTATCCCATTTACAAATAAAATTATTAATTCTGGATTTGTACACATCAAAAAAAAAAAGCCTGGTCTCTTTCATTTTAGAGTCTGAATAACAATTGAACATTCAGTTCCCAACAGGATTTTCATGTAGTTTCTAATTGATTACCGTGCTATGGTAGCGCCGCCAAAGGTCAGGGCACTCCTCGACCGGGTGTCCGTAGACTTGACAGATGGCGCAGAAGATGCGGTTCCAATTGATGCAGTTGCGGCAACTGATTGAGTAAATGTTGTTGGGCGAGCCACACTGCAATCGAAATTTAATATCAGTAATGTCCAGTTAAGACTCCCTAAAAGGTCCTCCGGCGGCGGAGGTCGTATGCAGGCAGCATCCCTTCGACCTCAAGCATGCTGAAGAAGTGGTCGGCCTCGCTTCTGGTGGTAGCAGGGCCATATCGGCTGTCCCTTTGCAGGGACTCAAGGTCGTTGTTGGTCGTGGTGAGGGACCATGGCTGCGAATGTGATTTTTGCCAAAATAATGGAATTTTTAAATTTTGCAGATTTTTTTGACATCTTTAATGTGCGACAGCTGACCATAGACTTGAAAGGACTGGGTTACAGAGCAGTGTACATTTTTAAAATGATGTGACGAGAATGGAGAAGGAAGTGCTAAGTTGGTTTGAACATATGAAAGGAATGTGTGATGAAAGAATGACCAACCAAATTCACAGAGCAGAAGTGAGCAAAGGCGTCGTGCTCAGACTTGCGCGCAGACCACCTGTTATACCAACAATTCCTCCGTCTCGTGACGGTGACTGAAAGCATGATTCAAAGGAATGTGATGCGCATGAATGTATAATCGACTGTGAAACAAGGACACATTAATTGAACAAAAAGCCCAGTAAAAAGAACCAATTTACGAATTTTCAGCAAGGCTGGACCCGAAACAGCAAAACATACCTACCATTCGTAGGTATTGCATCTACCAATTTATAGGTAAACAGCAGGTTTTTTTACAGGGCTCTTTCTTCAATAAATGTGTCCTTGCCTTACGGTCGATTATACATACATACATATCACATTCCTTGGAATAAGCGACGTACCTGCTAAGTACGAAAAAGTATATTTCCGTAAGTAACTCATATCAATGTATCAAAGAAGTAAGGTCAATATTGACAGAGATCTTGGTGCAAATATCGAACTGTATGTCACGCGCGACAAACACCTACGGAATGCAAAGGGTAAGACCAGATAATGGGGCACAAACCTTGAGGCATATGCTGTTAGGACAGCGCGGCTCTTGGTGTCCCGCGCCTCCACACATGTGGCAGATGCGCGGCTTGAGCCAGCAGCGGTCGTAGCCGTGGCCCACTTGGTTGCAGTAGTGACATCTGAAGGAAAATGTTTTGATAAATTTATTATTGTTGTACATTTTTATTTTGCGCGTCACAGAAGTTGAAGAAAGCTGCCTTTTTTATGGCACCTGACATGTATGGCTGGACCACAAAACAAATGTCAAGATATTAGCCCAATACACCAGATTTCCGAAGCAATTCGGTGCCAAGCCAGGACCTACCCTTTATGAGCACGGCTACACTGAACTGGATGAAAAACCCAGACTGTTTTTCATTACTGCTTCAACTAGTTTCATCCAATGCGGTGAAACGGACCTGTTCCGGTCATATAACGGTTATATAGTATACCGTATAACGTAAGTAGTAACCGAATAACGGTTCCGTTATTTAAATAATAATATATTTCCCAGCTATTTTTAGGTTAACTCACTCCCAAACTCGAACTCACTCTTACCTGAATGGGCCCCCTGTTCATGCACCACTTTCTTTCTCTTTATTAGTTGGATAAGTGCATTTAGTCACCAATGCGAGGTTTTTTTTTTTATGCGACCTGACATGGATGGCTAATACCACACAACTACCGCTATGATATTAGCCCAATACACTACATTCCCGAAGGAATTAGGTGCCATGCCAGGACCTTCCCTTTATGAGCACGGCTACATTGAACTGGATGGAAAACACGGACAATTTTTCATTGCCGCTTCGACCATCTTTTCATCCAATACGATGGTACCAACCCGGGCGGGCTTAAGCCCTACCACCTAGTAGGGAAAGGGGACCTACAGTTTTACATGGATTCCGAACCATGGAGCAGCTCGCATTCGTGACGAAATGCACTTATCGAACTCTGAAAGAGAAAGACAGTGGTGCAAGTTGGTATTGAACCCGGGCCTCTGGTACGCTAGGCCAGTCCCCGCGCCACTAGGCTACGAGCCGCTCAAGAAGAGGTGCTCCATGGTTCGGAATCCGTGTAAAACTGTTGGTCCCCTTTCCTTACTAGGTGGTAGGGTTTAAGCCCACCCGGGTTGGTACCATTGCATTGGAAGAAAATATGGTCGAAGCGGCAATGAAAAATTTTCTGTGTTTTGAATCCACTTAAATGTAGCCGTGCTCATAAAGGGAAGGTCCTGGCATGGCACCTAATTCCTTTGGGAATGTTGTGAATTAGGCTAATATTATAACGGTAGTTGTGTGGTATTAGCCCTCCATGTCAAGTTGCATAAAAAAATATTTTACTTAGTGTAACTGCACAAGGACGGTTTATACCACACCCACTGTCATGATATAAGCCCAACACAACGCATTCCCAAAGGTGTTAGGGTCGTGCTAGAAAATCGCCGTATCGACTATCTTATCATTCAATGCGATGGGACCAACCCGGGCGGGCGTAACCCTACCACCTACAATTTTACATGGATTCCGAACCATGGAACAGCTCGCATTCGTAAAAACTCAAAAAGAAAGTTGTGCATGGACAGGGCCAGGATTTAAACCCATGGCACGGAAGGCTAATCCACGCGCCCCTGAGCGTTTTCAGTGTTTAGTTTTGAGAAAGATCCAAATAAAGGATAGGTGACAGAAACACTGGCATATTTAGACTTTTCAATTAAATGACGCAATGTAAGAATGACTCAATTGAATAAGTACTCATACTATTTTTAGTGAAATTTATTTAGATTATTTTATCCGCCTGCTGTTCCGAGGAATTGGTGTGGTTGCATGTTTGCATGTATAAATATTACTAAATTACCCACCTCCTTTTGTGATTTCCTGATGGTATTCTATCTCTTGGATCAATCGCCCACAAGTTTTTTTCTCCTGCAAGACATACACATGTACATTATTATATACAGTAATATAGTCACCAATCTATAGGAAAAGGACCACATTCATTTGTTTGTATATTTTGTAGGCAATTATAATGACCAAATAGAAAGCGAAATAATTAATCATTTAATAATAGGTGAATGAATGAATAATGAATAAATTCTTTACTGTGCATAAACAAAAATACAACTACAGAGAAAACATACAGCAAAACAACAATACTGCACAAAGGCGGACTTATCACTAAGAGTGATTTCTTCCAGTCAACCCTTGGGGTGATGAGGAAAGGCAATAGAAATATCTGTAGGTAGGTGACACACCAGAATTTGAAAAGAAGAAAAAAATTATTCCATAAATGTACATATACCATAATATATACATATTTATACATATAATTGAATATACTAATATATATGATACAATACACTAATACATATTAATTAGATAAAAAAATAAAAAAACTTAAAATACCTATTACCATTGATTCTAAAATCAGTACTATTAGAAGGATAATAAAATTGAATACATATATACAGTGAGAACATTTTATTATCTTTACATTTCATTTGAGTAAAACTCCTTGACTTTAAGTTTGAAAAAAAAAAAGAGTTTAGGTATGTAAAGAGAAAGCAAAAAGTGGCATTCTGTTGATATCGTATCTCCGTTGTATGGTCAAAGTGACCATATAAGTATATGGGAATCTGAGCACGCGTCGCATAGCACTCAGTCTAAACATTGCCACAGCGTGCGAATGTGTAGTAGTAGTAGGCACGTTAGATAGCAATTCTCCTTCCTTTTATTCATGGTATGTACGTATTGTCTAGCAGACATAGTAGGCATATATATTATGATTAAATAATATAATCTGTTTATCAATTGATGTATATCGGCGTAAATATTGGCGTAAAACCTGGGCAAACAGGTCATTGAGGCGTCAGAGGACGAATGTGTGCACAACTTCCTTAGGCAGAACATCAGCCCACTTCAGCGGCGGAACACTGCTTAACTGTCATTAATATGTCATATATAATGTCCAATACCCCCATGGTGGAATATTTTTATTTATAGCTTAATATGTTTTCCTTTGAAATTGTAAATATGTTATGTTTTTATAACTTAAATAAATGTTTGATCTAAAAGTAAAAATAATAATTCAAGAAAAACTTGTAATGATATTTCTACGATTTGACTAATAGCAGCCAAAAAAACCTGATTGTAAAGAGGACATAAAAGTCTACCTACAAAAATCGTCTGACACACCTGCAATCCAACATGGAGTACCAACTGTGCTACCCAGATATAAACATATCCTTCCTTACAAATAAACATTTATACCATCCCTATTACTCTGGTATTTTTTTGTGTTCAGTACTTTCGAGCTAGAAATACCGGAGGTCAGTCAGTCAGTCAGTCAGCGTGTTTGCGTCCAGTCCTGGACATACGCCTCTCCAATTTTCCTCCAGTCCTCCCGGCCTTCAGCGGTACGGAACCACTTCATGCACTTGATGTCGTCGTGCCACCTACTCCTCAAACAGGAAACCCAAGACCACCCGTCTTCCCACACTCTGTTTTCCTGTCCACGGCCACCAGTGTAGGACACCGTTACTACGTAAAAATTTTGTCATGACCTACAATTGGAAGTTGATACTTACGTGACATTCCCCTCAATATTGCACAATGATCGAAATTCTCTCCGCCCCAGCTCTTGTTGTAGAAGCGTTCCATCTCCATACGACAAATGCTTCTAGACAGTTGCGGAATAATGTCCCCGCTCCCATCCATTTCAAGCTGAGACTGTTGCTGGAGCATTGGCGGTACCAGAGGAGTCATTCTGAGGGAGCCTGCCCTATCGTGGGAGAATTCACGGGATGGGGTACCGCTAGGAGGAGGCTCTAGTCCAGTTACGTTGCCCATTATAAGATTATCTTCAATGGGCGTAGGATGCTTGTCAATATGACAATCAGCATTTGTTAGGTCCACGTGCTGGTGTTGAGATTGTACTGAGCCTTGCGGAGTCACTTGTTGGGGGCTCTGTTCAGTTGGCTCGCTGCGATCGAATACAGTCACAACGGTTTCCGTTATGGTTGGCACAGGTAAGGATTGGTTGCTGTCGGATTCGTAGATATCAGGATCAGGGATGCTCTGTTCGCTCACCGAATAGTTCTTTGACTTATCGTACTTTCGTTTAGCTTTGCTCTTTGGAGTTGTAAAGCACTGGTCCTGGACAACCACAGGTGGGGAGGGCAGCGAAGGTGCAATCATTGTATGAGGCTCTGCTTGTTGGCTCGATATTGCAGTTTTATCCTTGCTCCTCTGCCTGTTTTTCTTCTTCTTAGTTTTTTGAAAGAGTGAGTTGTTGGACAGACTGTCGATCAGATCAGCTCCGTGAAGGTTAAAATCAAAATTGTGCTCTTCCGGCCGTCGTGAGATGTTAAAGGCTGCGCAGTCGCCTCGAATGAAGTCATCTGATATAGAGGATACTACGGAGGGAACAGGACTTGCCGAAACAGCGCGACGCTTATTTTTTTGCTTTCTTTTATTCTTTTTTATATCAGTTACTGCCTTATCTGGTTTTTTGTTGTTTTCAGGAGTCGATGCTACTATGGGCATTTCAATCACATCTGGCTCATCGTCAGAGCTCTCAATAGTGATGGTAGGTTTGGGTGGAAGAGCTACCTCCACAACCTCGTCGTCATCGCTCGACTGCAGCTCCACTACGTGCTCCAGCCCCTCTGTCTTAATAATTTCAATGGTAGTGACAGCATTGCTGGATATAGGGGTCTGGAAAATTGACATATCCATTGTTGGTTTAACTCGATCTTTGAAAGTTTTCTGGTTAGGTGACTTTGAAGGTTTAGTTAGGGTGGTGTTCCTATGTGGTGAGGCCAATGTGGAAGAGGGCTGCTCTTGCCAGTAGCGCACGAACGGCGCCGGGTGCGCTTGACTCGGCGGCGTCCCGGTCGTAGAGGGCAGCGGAACGCCCTCAGCATGCTGCCCACCCAACCGATCCAAGTTAACTGAATCCTGGAACACGTGGTGCAACACTTAAAAATATGCTTTTGTTGTATGCACATAGAAATAATTTGCAGGACTCTTGTTCAAGCAAACGAAAAAAGAGTAAAAAGGAGAAAATCAAAACATAACCTCTTAAAAATTATTACCTCGGCCATATTGCTGGTGGGGTTTTAGTTTTTTGGGAGGATCGCACATAGTTGAGAACGGGGAGAGCAAGCGGCCGCGGCTGCTTACTGCAGCAGCAGCAGCATGGTGTTTCAAAGGAAAATATTCCAATAGCCCCCCTAAAACCAAACACCAAAACACGTCCTCTTGTCCTTTATCACAGATTACAAAACAAAGAATATAAATGATAAAAAATTGATAAAAAAAATTTTTTTTTTAAATTAACTTTTTTGAGGCTTGAACAAGTTCCTTTTTGCCAGTACATTTTCATTTGTATGTACAGATTTATCCCAATATCTACTCGAAATTTGTTTCGAGTTCACTTTTAAGTGGCTTGAGAAGTCTTCACAAGACAGTGGCGCTGTTCAATGATTTTCTTCTTCTGAAATTATTTGCAAATTTGCTAGTTTATGAGCTATTTCATTTTCAGTTATTCCACAGTGTGATTTAATCCACATAAATTCTACTCTTATTTCTTTAGTATCGATATAGTACAATACTTCTAAAATGTTCCTACCCAAACTTAAATGTTGTATCTGAGCATAATTTGTTATCATAAATCAATGCTTTGTGTGTCGCATATACCTCACATGTAAATATGTTAGCGTCATTTGGTAGAACAAAACTTTTTCCGAGCTTCATCTGGGGATCATCAAAGGCTTTCTGTGTTAATATAATGCAAAAAATCTTCATTGCTTTGGATTTCGTTGCATATTGGTAGTATATGTAGTTTGATTTTCAAATTATATTCAAAACATTTCCACTTCTGTATAAGTTTTTGGAATTAATTTTAAGTCTTATTATATGTTCTCTTTTGAAGACATCTTAGAAATTCAGTGTTGGTAAAACATTTCATCATATTTTTCTTTTAAATATTCCAATATGGTTCTGAGAGGAGGAATTATTGCCTCTATTTCCAATGAGTTTATTGGAGTCGAGCTCGCTGCATTTTCACAACAACATGACTAATGTGTGAAAGGAAAATCAATATTGACTTTCATAATTTTCATCATTAATTCACAAAAATTGTTATTCCTAAAATTTTTTTTCATCGACTATATGAAAAACATTGTGGCAGTCAAAAAGTTCGGAGAAATCGCTGCGCTCCTACGTTGCCAGCGTAGCGCAATTCACAGAACATATAATATCCTGCGCAATTCGGACCACAGAACATATAATATCCTCGTTTTTCGGGGTGTGTTGGAATAATTTACATACCCTTTGGTGTGATCTGGTTTTATTTATTTATTATTTTAGTCAGTTCTAATTCGTAGATTATCTGTGATCAGTACGGTAGTGGTCGGTTGGTTATAATGCGTGCAAAGTGGACACGCTAGTGAAGTGGGGGCACGCCGCGATAGGTGGGCGGGAATGGCGCGCTCGGCGCTGCAGGCGCGGGCGCCGTGGGTGCCCCCGCTATACTGTGCGCTGGTGGGGACACGGCTCGCACTCACTCTGGCGCCACAGCGCGGCTACATCCACCCAGATGAATACTTCCAGAACATGGAAGTTATTGCTGGTCAGATTTATTCATTTATTGCTTTTAGAAAGTAGGGTTCAGTCGTGGAACGCATCCTCGCTATTCATTACATTCATACGAGTAGGTACACCCTCCGGTGCGAGCCGACTCCTTCCCTTTCCAAGCGCCAGCAGTGTGCAGTGACCAAATCCGATAGTTTTCTCTGTGCAGCCATTGGGGCTCTGGATTAGGACTCTGCTTTCGCCGGGGCCTGTAGGTACCAAAGAAGTAACGAATAGTTTCTTTTGTAAGATTGCGATACTCGATACTACAAGACCGGCCTGGGCTCACAAGGTTATCAATTTCACCTTCGCCAATGTGAACGTGGTGTCCTTCCTTCAAGAATGTGGTGTATTGGGCTAATATCATAGCGGCAGTTGTGTGGTGTGAGCCATTAATGTCAGGTTGCATAAAAAAAATCCTCTATGTAAAAAAAATATATTTTTTCTACATAGAAAATGACAGCTCAAAAATTTTTTTTTCCTTTTTGGACTTTTTCTTGGGAGCCTTGGTGATGAACATGGTGAGCAGTGTCTTTAAGATATCAAGGGTTTTGGGACTAGCATAAGCTAGGAGACTATTGTTGGAGGGTTGTGAGGAGACAGGTGAAAGTACCTATTTATTAAAAAAGTGCAAAAAAAAATTATTTAAAAATATTTGGTTCCAACTATATTCTTTGTATTTTGTTTCTGAATCAAGATCTTAAAAATTTTACCACCTGAAATTTTCCCAAAATCAGGCATCCTAAAATAACAAAACTTCACCATACATAGAAACCATCAACCCGCTCCCCCTGAGGAATAGGCAGATATCATAGAGCCCAATATGGTTCGTTCACAGCATACTTATTTTGCTTCCTTAATAGACAAACTTAATCAATAATATTGAATAAAAATTATTCATTCATTCATGCATGCTCCATGATTACCGGTGCCACATACCGGACCTTCAACACGCTGCTAGCCCTAAAAATATGCTGCAGTTTTTGTTTAATAAATGTTTTTGTTAAAATGCTGAATTTTTTTAGGCGATGTCTTCACAATCGACACGGCTCGCACATGGGAATTCAACAGCACCTTCCCCGTTCGCAACATATTTGTCCCCAAGTTGATGTTCGCACCGCCCTACCACCTCATCCGGGTGCTAGCGCCGTATGTGCGCTACTACCTCGGCATTGACTTGCGCTCGCCCTACTTTCTTCTAGTCATTCCTCGAATCCTATTTTTCTTGCTCTCACTTATCAATGA
Organism: Incurvaria masculella; assembly: GCA_946894095.1. Taxonomy (NCBI): domain Eukaryota; kingdom Metazoa; phylum Arthropoda; class Insecta; order Lepidoptera; family Incurvariidae; genus Incurvaria; species Incurvaria masculella. The sequence goes on from OX335646.2 coordinate 22,284,631, forward strand.
TTACTGCCTTTACAAAATCTGTTCACTCTACGGGCAGAACTACAGAAATCGTCTGACAGTGTTCGCTAGCTCATACGTTGTCCTTGTCTTTAGCTGCCGAAGCTTCTCCAACAGTTTTGAAATGATTTTCTTCTCAGTTCTTTTGCTTTTAGTAGCTGAATGCATGCACAAGTCGGACCGAATAATCTACCACGAGGAGTTCCTGAGAGACAAATACCAGAAAGCCAATACTGTAGTGGATAGAGTGAAACTTTATAAATTGAAGACGCACCTCCCGGCGCATTCGCTTAGTAGTGTCATTTCTATTGCCACAGTTGCCGTCATCGGCATATTCAATCGTCCCACATTCCTCGGTTTTGCATTCCCGCCTATTTTTTTTTGGTTGCAAAGAGGTCTCGGCAGCAAAGTTATCACCTTCAAAGATTTTCACTATCGGATTTTCACACTAGTGTTGTGCGCCGTTCCAACAGTCCTGCTGCTCGTGATTATAGACTCTGGGTACTACGGCTATCTGACGATGGCCGAGGTGGAGTCTCTCCGATTGTCTCTAAATAATTTCGTAGTGACTCCGCTTAATTTCCTGCTGTACAACCTGAAGAGCGAAAACTTGGCGGCGCACGGCTTGCATCCTCGCTGGCTGCACTTTTTGGTCAACCTTCCACTGCTGTTCAATGTGCTGGGCCTGATGGCCTTGTTGGCCATGACACTCCATGCATACAGGTATCTCTCACAATTTGCTTAATTAATTACATTTGTATTTTCTTCTATATTTTGCGATAAGATGAATCATAGTGGATGCCCCCTGATACCTCTCAACAAAGAAATGTTAATACCTACCATTCAATACGCTGATCTATAACAATCTGGATGCATCACTGGATGCAAACCAAGCATGTCAAACTAAACAAACAACAATCTTAGTACACATTGTAAAAATAAGAAAATAGTTTAAAAAAATATTGTAGTCGAACACTGCATCTGTCTGTCTCAATTATCAGAATAATAATATGACAGCGTGTCTTTGATTCATAAATATTACTAAAAATTACAATCTTTTTCCCAGATTTTCCCAAGGCCGCTACAGTAAGTTACCCAAAATCCAGAGCATCACCGGCCTAATGCTGTTCTCGTTCTTCACTCCTGTGGCGCTGCTCTCCATGTTTCCGCACCAGGAGGCTCGGTTCATCATTCCTGTCATTCTCCCGCTGGTCTATCTCCATGGCAGTTATCTTCACTCCAACCCAGACGACTCTCTCAACATTAGGAAATTCAAGAAACTTCTCCTCGCATCCTGGTACATCATCAACATAGCGCTCACGATATTTTTCGGATTTATCCATCAGGGGGGCGTTTACCCCCTAGTGAAGAGGTTAAAAGATGAGATTAAGAGCAACCATGGAACTCAGGTCCACGTGGTGACAAGCCACTCTTATAGTATGCCCACATCGTTATTGCAACTTGACAGCACGACCAAAGTCTGGTTCAATAAGGCATCAGGCCACAAGTACAAACTGGTCCCACAAACATTCTTTTATGAGTTTGGATCTCTCGCGTTGGACCGGCTCTTTCAGCGGTTGGAACTTATACTAAAAAGTGCGGAGCATAAGTTTCACATGTCTGGTAAAGCCTATAGAGTTTATTTGGCAGTTCCTTGCTCATTAGATGAACCTGTTTACGAAAATAGTTTAAATTTTAGCCGGCTTCGAGTGTTTGAGGAGGATGCGTTTTATCCGCATTTCAGTACGGAAGCGATGCCGAGTTTACCCTCGGCACACGACCAATTGTGTGTGAAAGTTGACGAGAGCCAATATCCATTAGTCTCGCAAAAAATGAGTCTCAATCTTATTCAGAGAGTTTGGTGTATGCTCGGAAGGTTTTGTATGAAGCTGTATAAAGTGTCTTTGAAGTCTAATTCAATCTCTTAGCATTCTCAACTTTACACACGAACAGTTCTGTTCGTGGTTGTATTGATAGACCATTTGATAAGGTCAAAAAATATATTTTAATGGTAATCTCAAATTATCATGGTTTGTTGTTGTTCATAGTTAAACTTGCGAATCTCTAAACATATTATAAATCGCTTTCTCACCGTGCACTTACTAATCGAATAGGTATATGCGTGTATTGAGTTGCACTCTATTGAATTACATAAGTGTGTGAGCAGACTACTACTACTACTACAGACTACTTGCCTGACTACTACTCGAGTCTCATTTATAATGTTAAGATCTTTTTTGCAATGTTAAGGTGGCCCAACCCGCTCATCTCCCCATACAAACGGGGAAAGAAGATCACGCCCATATTTCATGTCAGATCCAAAATTTTGCTCAAAATAGCTTTATTTGATCGAACTAGATTTCTGATGACTATTGGCATTGTAAAATTGTGTTTGGTTTCGTAGTTATAAGGTCCGAAAGTTCGCATTTTTCGCGCGTTTTATACAATAACTTTGGAGGTGGATTACGCAATGATAAAGTAAGAACATCTTAAAAAGATTAGTCATCAGACATAGCTTATTTAATCAAGATTTATAATCTATTTGGTTTTTGTTCTATTTTTGACTACAGCGGTCGTGGTTTACTTTTAGCTATAAGTCGTTTTGAAATTAAAATTTTCGTAAATCTTACCAAATCATACACTATGCACATTGTCTTTTTTGTGGACATGACGCATCTTCCTCATCACGGAGCCTGCATTATTCTTTGAAACAGAGAAGGTCCCAGAGCGTAACAGCACGGTTTTGTACCGTGCCCGCGAATGAGTTAGGTCCGCCGGGTTGGGCCACCTTAAATTCTCAACTGAATGAATGAATCTCAATTACCTGCCTACCTATCTGATCTAATCTTGTGATTTTAAAAAAATAATGTATGCATATATGCAGTTATTGCAGTGTAAGAAATTATTATTATGTGGCTACACATGTTTATTTAATGATTATTGAATATATATATTTCCATAAGAAAAGCATTTTAGCTTATGTGGATTTACTTAAATTGTGTTTAGGGTGTGACATTTGTTTGCGCATTTTTCACCATACTTTATTAGTTATATCAATATATTAAATAATTTCTGATGTCAACGTGCACTCGTATAGATTTTATTAAAAAAAAAGCAATAAAAATACAATTATACTCATTAGTGATATGGTTGGATCTGATACTTCGATTGTTTTTATTATTTGATATTTTGGAATAAAAAACTGATAAATAGTAGAACCAATTTTTATTTTGGGATATTCCAGTTATTTTTTTCCCATTGCCCCATACATTGTAGGCCCCTCAACATTTTAGTGTCTATCTTCAAAACCAGTGTTATTATTTAAAAAATTAATAAAACTGCTCCTTTATACGATTACCTTCCTCTAATCCGAATTCCTGTTCCTACCAATATTAATTGCTTGCTCTCTTCATCTAACTTTAAAATTCTAAAGTTACTTGCTTCAGTTATCAGTGCAAATGATCTTAAATTGTGATTTTCTTTTATGTTTCGTTGGCAACTAATTTCAGAACCTTTTACACTATTTGTATATAGCTATGAACTTTGACATTGGCGAAATGTGTTAGATGCACGAAAGCCATAAAAGGGACCCAAAAGTAGGACCCTGAAAAGAATAAGAAGAAGACCATATTCATTGCCATTTTAAAGTTATTGACAAAATGCGGTTTTGAGGTTTTTAACCCTTTCACCGACAAGATTTTTTGGCATAATCCTTCTCAATACGCCACACTAAAATTATTTCGATAATATGCAGTCTTGAATTGTTGTTTGTTTTGTGGCAAATAGTGTGTTTCCACTGTTAAAACAGTAGAAATCTAATGAACGCTAGCTTGTACTGTGCAATTATGTAAATAAAACACATTATTTCGTAATCAGTAAAGTTTTATTAATGTTTGAAGTGGAGTAGTTTTCTGTCGGATATATCCGACGATGGCGCCTGCAGAATGGCTTGCTCTGACGGATATATACGTTCCTGGCGGGGAAAGGGTTAATGTTTTAGAGACACCAGAGAGACAGCGTAGAGCAAAATACTTCAGTCCAAAAGCAATAAAAATGGACAGAGTCTTTGATATTTCATAAGCAACAATTCATCACATTGGGCCTTGGGATAATTGCACTTACGTATTTACGCCTTTTTTCTCCCTTACCGGACGGAATGTCATGGTGTAGGCTACCCGAACACGTGACAACGTAAGTACTATGCGATGTTCTGTCCTTGTCTTATTCATATTGTTAGTAGGAAAAGAAGTAATTGTGAATGATTTGTTTTCATTATTTAGTGAGTAACCAGCCGTGAAAAATGGGGATTCAGATAGTTTAAAATATGTTTATATTAATTATCGCATATGTGTCAATAAAAGACATGAATGATTTCTAAGGGGCCTGGATTTGGGCATTCTCCTTTCGTCCACTCCTAGTCAGGGCCCACTGTAAATTGACAGGTAAAAAATTAATTCCATTATTTTTATAGTTTCTCCTTTAGTTTTTGTTAATACATAGAGTAAAATTGCATATTTAGTTTTTAAAATGCAATACCAATTGGAAAATAAAATGGTTACTATATTGTGTTATTCGTTTTTTTTCGATGTTTGGACTAAACCATTTTTAGGGTTCCGTACCCAAAGGGTGAAAACGTAACCCTATTACTAAGCCTCCGCTGTCCGTCCGTCCGTCCGTCCGTCTGTCACAGGGCTCTATCTCAGTAACCGTAACAGACAGCTGAAATTTTCACAGAGTGTGTATTTATTTTGCCGCTATAACAACAAATAGGTAATATTAAAAAATAATTAAAATTAAAGGGGGCTCCCATACAAAAAACGTGTTTTTTTTTTCAACGATGGTACGGAACCCTTCGTGTGCGAGTCCGACTCGCACTTGGCCGGTTGTTATTATCATAAAAATTGTGGAAAATCATGAATTTCACATTCTCCATTTTTAGGGTTCTGTACCCAAGGGTGCCAACGGAACCCTATTCCTAAGCCTCCGCTGTCCAACCGTCCGTCCGGTTGTCCGTTTATCCGTCCGTCCGTCACAGGGCTGTATCTCATGAACCATAAGAGGTATGCAGCTACAGGCTAATAGCTACAGAGTGTGTATTTATTTTACCGCTATAACAAATAGGTAAAATTAAACAAATATAAAAAAATAGGGGGGCGGGGCATACAAAACACCTGATTTTTTTGTGTTGAATTTTGTACGATTGTACGGAACCCTTCGTGTGCGAGTCCGACTTGCACTTGCCCAGTTTTGTTAGGCATAGTTTGCTTTATAGCTATCTGCTCGACAAGTTAAAATACTGGTCTTTGGAGGCCTTCCTTTCATATAATACTTACGAATTTATAAAAAATGTATTAAATAATGTTTTAAAAGTACTCCACATTTTTTATTTATATTAATACTACAAATTTAGTGTTTTAAATACATTATAATAGATTAGATTAAATAAATTAAACATATTTTTAACAAGTTTACACGCCAATACGAGTTTCGGGCAGCACAATGCTCAATGAGCTCTCCTCACCCTCCTGACAGTTATGTATGTATTATTCTGACATTTCACATTAAAGTTTTAGATATACTATGACATCAGGCCTTCATCGTGTGAAATTCGACCATTAAGGTGGCCCATCCCGCTCATCTCCCCATACAAAAGGGGAAAGAAGATCACGCCCATATTTCTTGTCAGAGATCTAAAATTTTGCTCAAAATAGCTTTATTTGATCGAACTAGATGTCTGATGACCATTGGCATTGTAAAATTGTGTTTGGTTTCTAAGTTATAAGGTCCGAAAGTTCGCATTTTGCGCGCGTTTTATACAATTACTTTGGAGGTGGATTACGCAATGATAAAGTAAGAACATCTTAAAAAGATTAGTCATCAGACATAGCTTATTTAATCAAGATTTATAATCTATTTGGGTTTTGTTCGATTTTTTACTACAGCGGTCGTGGTTTAATTTTAGCTATAAGTCGTTTAGAAAATTAAAATTTTCGTAAATCTTACCAAATCATACACTATGCACATTGTCTTTTTTGTGGACATGTTGCATCTTCCTCATCACGGAGCCTGTCTTATTCTTTGAAACAGAGAAGGTCCCAGAGCGCAACAGCACGGTTTTGTACCGTGCCCGCGAATGAGTTAGGGCCGCCGGGTTGGGCCACCTTAAGTGCTCCATGTTTACTAGCGATTAGCGAGCATAAAATCTATACACAATTCTCGCTGCATGTGGAATGTTATAGTACGGCTTGACGGTCCACGAAAGTGGTTAAGATACCTGTGAAAAGGTGGACATATTATTGCAACATAATTTCAGTAAAATACAGGGTTAGAAAATATCACAATACCCTAAGAAATGTCAAATCTGCAACGTTCATATAGGTAGTAAAACACAAAACATTTTTCGTTGTGTTGCATGAAATTTCGTTGTGTTGCATGAAATTTCCACTTATGTAAATTACAAAAATAATAATTTACAGTATAGTACATACATGGGCAATTTGAGGTTATGCAACATGTACAATGATCAACATCTGATTTAGACAAAAGTGCAGACCAAAAATGTTTTGATTATTTTCAAAATCTGATTACAATGCATAAATTAATGATATGAAGGTTAATGAATACATTAATTTTTTTTTTATCTGAAAGCATGTGTGTTATTATTATTTATTTTCTGAGAAGTTAAATAATGTGAAATTATGATCCTAGAATGGTTATTCATTAAACTTATTCGTTGTAGAGAAGGTAAGTTGGAAATTAATATATAATCCAGTAATATTAAGACTGTACATTATACTCTATTCTAGCTGCATTCATTACGATTATTATTGTCGCTTGTTAATACTAGTTAATTCAGTTATTGAGAGAACAATTATAATTAAAATAATCTCTCCCGAAACCGTTTATCCATCATAACAAGTTATCCATACACAAGGTATACATGAAATCACCAAATTTCTTGCTTCGACATAATGGAACTTACATTTTTCAACTAACCCTGATCTTAGACGTAACAGGAACAACCACCACACAGAGCCCTTAAAGCATGGGGTGAGATAATTTTGCATCCTAAAGTAAGCAGGCTTGCTGTGGTCACGAGGATCCAGCCGAAGCGAACACAATGAGGTGAACACGTGCCGGTTGTTCCGCTGATCACAAGGTTTACATGCGGATAAAAATGTATGAGTAAAAGCGCCGCCTGTCATGTACACTGAAGTGCCTGTACAGTGCCTGGCGTGCAGTCCAAAGTGATACTTATATGCGTGCATGTTATTGGTAAATTGTAAAAAGTAAATTGGAAATTTACTGGATATTGTTATGAAAATAAAAAAATACAACATTAGTGATACACACATTTCGTAAAAAAGGTTAAGTACCTACAGCTATAACAAAAGCCATATTTGCTCCTGTCAACTTTTCAATGACAATTTAGTAGCACCAATTAGAGTACGCTTCAAAACGTCAATCAGGAGTGCGGTGCGAACTTCGGAGCGGGCTCCCAGAAGTAGTCTCGGGTAGTACACGAACGATGTACTACTAAAAGGCAATTCCCCCACAGTAGTAGAACGAACTATCACCTATCACTCGGCTTAATCGGACTAGGACCTGTGTCAGCCAGACGGAGTGAAGAGAAGAACGACTGAGCGTTCACAACCGAAAGAGCAAGATGCGTTGCTTGCGTAGTTGCATCACACCTATCCCGGTCGTCCGGTCGGTCAAACTACTCGTCCTCTCTATTCGCTCGGTCGGCGTTTTATTTATTGTGGTACGCGCGACACGCGACCCATAGTAGTTTGGTCTCGCTCGAGACATACAGAGGGACAAAAAAGGACTACCTACTGAAAGCACTTTTAATTATCACTCAATGTGAAGAAAATTAACTAGTACAGATTGAAATCTGTACTAGTTCAGAGCACTCCCTTCAATGACCGAGCAAGCCCAACGCTACCTAGAAGTGTCACTCTTGAGTGTCCATGAGAGTCCCTATGAATATTTATAATTCCATATTTCTTGTACGTGAGGGCAGTGACATGCCAGTTCCTAAATTTCATCCTACTTCGCAAACAATGTGCCCACCTGTTATAAGCATCCGATAATTATGCTTCCCGGACAAACCAATAAATAAATTTAATTTCTAATTTATTACACTTTTGGTATCTAATATTTGTGTGCGCATTATTGTTTATTTGCAAATTTATCCTGAGCCCAGAATCCAAACCACAAAAAAAAAAAAATCTATTTTTAATATAAATCATGCAGACACAGATATTGACTGACTTGGATGATTTACAAAAAAAATATATATAGAGACATAGCTTTCCTGCTAACCTTATGCCATATGCTGCACTCTATAAAAAAAAACTGAGATCAGTGCACTAAGGCGAATCTCCGCCGTAGCACCACGGCATGGGCTCAGAGAACTTGGCTCGGTGGGCGCGGTCGCGGGCTTCATACAGTAGCGCGTTGTCAACGTATGCGTCGCACACGCTGCACCACACGGAGAGGTCGGCGAGCGAGAGCGCCAGCGCGTGCCGAGCGTGCGCGTAGTGCGCCTGCATGTGGCCGCGGACGCCGCGCGCGCACGCTACCTGTAACGGGCGCATATTGTCAATTATATTGTGACAATGTGTGTAGGATGGGCAGATACAATGAATGACATGATTTTTACAGATTTTTTTATGCAACCTGAAATGGATGGCCACACAATTACCGTTATGATATTAACCCAATTAGCCAAAGGGAATTAGGTGCCATGCCAGAACCTTTCCTTTATGAACACAGCAACATTGAACTAGCTGGAAAACACAGATCAAAGTATACACTTCAGGTTGAAGAAAAAGATAAACAGTAAAAATACCTTGCCTTTAGTGATAATCAAGTTGATAATCATGGCACATATTGATGAAAACATTAACCTAACCTAACCACACAATAAAAACTCTTATTAATAATTACCACAAATGTTTCAACATCATTCGTTTTAAAATTCAACTGGAAGTGTATGCTTTTGTCTTTCTCCTACTTTATCTATTTCCAATTAGAATACAGCGTGATGGAAAAAAATATGACAATATATGTGTATGGTTGGAAAAGACTACCTCAGGAAATGATAGTTGCATAGTCAGTAAATGTATTATAGAATATATCGGATCATTACTTGAAATCAAATAATAAATAGACAAGAAAATTAAAAACAAATAAATTAAAGCACAAGTGAATAAAAAAATAAGTGCAAGTGGATGAAAAGAAGTGCATGCATCAGCATAATGCTGCTAGTGCATATATAATTTAAGAATAATATAATATTATCTATCAATGTCCAATCAACCGATTTTAATTGCTGTTTCGAGTGTCTTATTGACACGATGCACATACACAATGTACATCTCAACGAGATTCGAACCCACAACTTTGGATAAACAGGGCAACAGGTTAGGTATATGTTTTATTTAAAAATTTCTGATAGACTAGCAACATTTGGGTTTAAATATACGTTTATTGTGTTTTAAATTAAACATTAAGGTGGCCCAACCCGGCGGGCTTAACTCATTTGCGGGCACGGTACAAAACCTGTACAGTCAGCCTCAATGGCCCAGTGGCGCGACACTTCGGCGATCGCTCTCCGAAGTTAAGCAACGCTGGGTCCGGTCTGGTCTTGGATGGGTGACCATTCGACCGTTGAGAGAGGCTGGCCGTGGTTCAGATTCCACGTTAAACTGTAGGTCCCCTTCCTTACTTACTAGGTGGTAGGGTAAATCCCGCCCGGGTTGGTACCATCGCATTGGATGAACGATGGTCGAAGCGGCAATGAAAATTGTCCGTGTTTTCCGTCCAGTTCAATGTAGCCGTGCAATATAAGGAAGGTCCTGGCATGGCACCTAGTTCCCATGTGGTGTGTTGGGCTAATACCATGACAGAAAGTGTGGTATTAGCCATCCATGTCCAGTCACATAAAAAAAAAAAAAAAAAAAACAGATAAAAACAAAAACTGTACATTACAGAACCTGCTGTTGCGCTCTGGGACCTTCTCTGTTTCTGAGAATAAGACAGGCTCCGTGATGAGGAAGATGCAACCTGTCCACAAAAAAGACAATGTGCATAGTGTATGTTAAGAATGTCATAAACAGACTCACCACATAGCAGTGCAGGCACACCCAGTTCTCTGTAGTGTTCTCGCAGTCGACACAACTGGCGCCCTGCTCGAAACTCGCCCCCTCCGGCACGGCGGTCAGACCGTCCAGGTGCGGACACCACGGCAGCGGCACCACCGCGAACATCTCCTCGCTCGCCAGCGCCGGCATGTGCGCCGAGAGGTACTCGACCAGTGTCGCCGGCTCCTGCCCCGACGAACGCTTCGTTGAACTTCGCGTGACACGTCTCTCGGGGGCCCCGCTATCGGAGGATGCGTTCAGTGAAATTTCGTATGTCTCTTTTTTACTGGATCCTTCGCTACTTTTACTACCCCCTTCTGTTCTGCCTTCGTTAGGTTTAATTTTACTAGAGCCTTCACTGTATTGTTTGCTAGAGCAAGGATTATAATTTTTAAATGAACTTTCTTTACTGGATCCATCGGCCTCATCGTCAGTTCCACAGTTACCACCTTCACATTTTAGTTTATTTTCGGCTCTTTTAAAATTGTCTTCTAATGTTTCATCCATGGATATTTCTTTACCGTCTATGGTTTTTTGCTCCGGCGATTTAGATTGTGAGGCACTTTGTGTTACCATCTTTTCGCTAACACCCGATGTATTGATTGAGACATTCGCCTTGCTGACATCTTTGCTAGTTGCTGCATTTTGTTTGGCCGGGGAGCCGGTGACATCATCGGTACTGCAGTTGCCATCTTCGCACATGGGTTTTATCTGCAGTCCAGCCAGACCGTCTTCCAGAGACTCGTCTACTGAAGTCATACTCCTGCGTAAGTTTTCCAGTAACGAGATGTTGTACTGATCCGACTTAGCCGACTCATCAAGGGTGCTGGTACTCGTGTTGAAGCCAGAACTTTCCAAAATGGACGCCGAGTCACCAGTACGGTTGACTTCGGTTTCGGAGACGATCAAACCTCGGCTTGGCGCCGGTTCCTCCAGGACATTTTCTAATGGCAGTGCCACTTGGAATTTGAGATTCTTCCAATACTTTTTATGTGTGCTTATGACGTTGTTGATTGTCTCGATGGCGGACCAGTGGCAGGCAGCTTTGGGTTCATACTGGTGCGGTATGGGGTCCCCGAGCAAGGCTTTGGTACACATGGTCATGGCATAGGCGATTGAAGTGGTGTTGTAACCACCCTCCAGGCAGAGGACCACTCGCCCGTGCGCCAGCCCTCGGAGCATGTGTGTGAGGCGACCGTAGCATTCTGGGCTTACTTTGCAGCCTGAAAATAAAACATAAAATTCAATTTAAAAAAACAATTGCCCTATCTGTAAAGTATACCTTTTTGCACTAAGCAAGTACGTCGCTTTTTTCAACGAAAATGAAATGTATGTAGAATGGACCGTGAAGCATGCATTTATTTAAGAAAGAAAGCTGTAAAAAAAAAACTACTCTTAAGCATAGTTTTAGGACTCGAACCAGCAAGCAAACCTTTTGCTGGCAGTGAGTCTTCCAATTCTCCCATGATGCTTCTAAAATATATTTTTTCCAGCCTTCTTTCTTCAATTTATGTATCCTTGCTCAACAGCACTCTCTGAACAGTTAGTGTAAATATTTATAATTGAAAATTGTCAAGACCTCCACCATTATTCCACATGTGGAATAATTCACCATTATTCCACCAGGTTCTAATCTACGATTAACCAGCAGTCAAATATGGAGTTATGACAAGTTTAAAGAATAATTTTCAGATTGGTGGATTGGTGATCATTTATAAACTTTATGAAATCAAACAAACTGTTTTGCAGACAAACCATAAAGCAGTTGAAACAAAAATTTAAAAAATCACTGACCTCCGAGAGGGTCACCCACACACGCATCGAACCCTGCCGACACGATCACCAACTCAGGGTCGAACTCATACGCGATTGGCAGCACGATGTTCGTGAACGCTGCTAGGTATTCTGTGTCGCCCATACCTCGCTGAAACATAAATTGCCTGCATTTACAAACTTGAAGAAATTCTAATGTGGTTTTCACCCATGTGGGGAAAATAAAATATCATGAGGCATATAAAAAAGCATTTGGGTAGGGCTGTATTTTTACCATATGTAACCTAAAAACGTTTGCGTTACATTATTTAATGGAAAGAAGACATGCAGTTTTGCATTAAATGGCATATCTTGGCTTGATTAAAAAGTTTTTTAGAATATTCTATTACGTATTAACCTTAACCAAAATTAAACATACTTTACTGAGACAATGCAAATTTTTAAAAGTGGCAAAAATTACAGACCCATGTCTTTTATTAAATTATTCCAGGGCTCATTCAAATAACCAAAATATTTTTTTATTGCCATGTCTATAAATGGTGTTATTCCAAAAATATTTGAAAAACACCATGAGAAATTGGATAACGAAAACGCAGAAAGCGGTTTTACTCTCGAATAGTAAAATATATCCGATGTATCTGTGTCTATAGCTCAGAGTGTCCTTACATGATTAATCCCAGGACCAAGGGTTCAAACCAGTGTTAGGTTTTTTTTAGTTTCATAATAGTTAAACGTAAAATAGTGAATCAATAAATATACTCAAACAAACTCAACGCAAACTCCAACGGTCGTCGTCTCTTCGGCTGACGTGACCAGCCCACTGCCATTTTAGCTTAGCCACCCGGTGTCCAATATCGACTACTTTGGTACGTCGGCGGATTGCCTCGTTACGCACCATATCCCGTAGCGATATTCCCAGCATGGCTCGCTCCATTGCTCGCTGGGCAACTTTCAACCTTTGGACAACGGCGACCGTCAGAGTCCACGTTCCACACCCGTACGTCATAACCGGGAGGACGCACTGGTCATATATTCGGGTCTTTAAATTTTGCGGAAGGTCAGACCTCAGAGCGAACTTAAGCTTTCCGAAGGCAGCCCAACCCAGTTGAATCCGTCGCTCAACCTAAGAGACGACGACCGTTGGAGTAACCGTGTCCTACACTGGCGGCCGTGGACAGGCAAACGGAGTGTGGGAAGACCACCCGCCAGGTGGGAAGACGACATCAAGTGCGTCGGCGGAAAGCAGTGGTTCCGTACCGCTGAGTGCCGGGAGGACTGGAGAAGGATTGGAGAGGCGTATGTCCAGCAGTGGACGCAAACACGCTGACTGACTGAAAATATACTCTAAATAATAATAATATCCAGCCATGACTGCATCTCAAAAACAGCCATCCGTAATATTTTCAAATCGCTTTATAATGTTTATGGGTTTGGAAGGGACAGCAGGTAAAACTTTCCCTGTTCAGCCGAACCTTGTTCCACGGTACGTTGACATTGAACCCCACGGCGGGAGCGACGCCAACGTTCGTGTGGTCCGCGTCGCGCGAGTGCGGAAAGAAGGTACCATCATCGTACCGGTGCAGCGACACGTACAACACGCGCGGGTCCGACTCGAATATCTTCTGTGTGCCGTTACCTGCGGAGGGGGACGGTAGATATATAAGGTCTTGTCGCACAAAATACAAATCCAAGTATAACACATAAACAGTGGGATTTAAAATTATTGCTCATACTTAGGGCTATATCTCATTCATGAATTTTGCTGCCATTGTTCTTCCCATTTTATAATTATGTAATGCAAATATACAGAGTACAATCTTATAGAAAGAAAAACATAACAATAGAACTGCACAAAGGCGAACTTGGAATCATTTCTTCCACTCAAATCTGTATTCAAGATATAGAAAATGTCTGTAAATATAATTGTTAAATCGTCGTATTTTCCATTTAGTTCTGGCATGACACCTAAATCATTTTATGAATTCAGTGTGATAGGCTAACAATACCATATGTAATGTACCATTAAAAAGTCCTCAAAAAACAAGTGCATCTGTCACATTGAGCAGAAATGTTAAAACACACCATGATGCACATCCCAGTCCAGTAGGAGCACGCGCCTGAGACCGTGGATGTCCGTAGCGTAGCGCGCGCCGACCGCGGCGTTGTTTAGGAGACAGAATCCGCTGGGCAGGTCGTCAGAGGCGTGGTGCCCCGGCGGCCGCACCACGCACACGCCGCTGCCCCCCACGCCCGTCACCACTGCCTCCACCATCTGTCGGCAGCAAGGCAGACTATCGATGGGCCATTTCAAAATGATAGTATATATTTTGGTAAGCACAAGTTCAAATTATAAGCATCAAAAGACTGAAGGGCCAAACATTTTAAGTCTTGAAGGAGGGTGTGAAACTGCATTCAGTATGGTCAGTCCGAGTTCTCAACTAAATTGGCGTTTACGGAACTTAAACACACTCAAAATATATTTTTATTATTTTTTTACCCTAATTTAGTAGCAAGAAAAATTTATGGAGCAACCTTGTTGCTTGTTCAACTATTCCACTGTTAATGGATGCAATCATTGCCTGGTACGTGTGATGCGGATGTAATATGTAAAATATCAACCATAGCTAAGAATAATATCCATTGTCATAACCATAGACTTAGAATGTAAAGACACACAGAGTCAACCGACGGATGAGACCTAAAAATTTCAAACGAAATGTACTGAAATTTATTTTTGTAACTAAAAAAATGTCTAAATCACCATGTACAGAGCGCACTACCCTCAACGCCACAGTAGGCATCGGCATTTGTGGCATCTAGGGTGATGTCGTTTGAATATAGCTTTAATAGAATGGTCTGAAGTTATGTTCCAAGTTTTACTTTAAAAAATGAGGAAAAGTTAAGAAATATGATTGACAAAGAGTCAGTGGGTCCAAGGGCGTCGCCAGCCGATGGCGCAGGGGGGGCAAGTTGACTTTACCTACTACAATTCATACTTTTCTCATTCTCATTGGTGAATTCATTCGAGTTTCGACGTACGGGAATGATTGTTCAAGGCTTGAACTTCAAGCAAATCAACTCAAAGACTTAGGACTTTGGTTGCATTATTTTGGCAACTTTTTAGAATCTCTAGGGGGGGGGGGGCAGCTGCCCCTCCCTGCCCCCCCTTGGCGACGCCCTTGAGTGGGTCATATGGGCATATTCACCTCACAATCTCCAAATGTAAAGTCACCATGTTTTCTTTAACGAAAAACTAGAGGAATCGTAAGAAAAATACGAAAAATCGTGTCTCTTTACACGAGCACGGACCCTATGTACTGATAACGATTCGAAAAGTGGTCTCATCGGGTAGGTATTCTTTGTCTCTTGAGTTGACGCCTCACTCCCACACTTTGGTCGTCTTGTCAGCACAGCGTGCTCATGCTAAGTCCAATGGTCATTATATTATTATTATTATATTTTATATTATTATATTTTATACACACTAGCAGCTACAAGCTGATACGTGTATTTTAATTATTGAGTGCACTGTATTAATTTTTTTGCAAGTAAAGTTTTTTTTAAGTTTAGTTTGTATTTATTGCTTTTCGTTTTTGATATTTGTCCAATTTGTTTTTAAAACTGTTCCCTGAGTTAGCACTTATCACTTCTTCTGGCAATTTATTCCAAGTGTCAACAACTCTGTTAGATAGGAAGTGCTTTCTCGGGTTTGAAGTAGTATTATTGCGGTTAAGTTTCAAGGAGTGTCCTCGAAGTCTCTCATTAGTATTTTTTGTATACATTGATTTAAGACTCGGTACATCGTAGTGTTCAGTTAAATCATATCATAGCATATCATAGCAGTAAATTGCCTGTAGTCAATGAGCTACCTGCAGCACGGATCCGGCCGCCACCGCCGCGCTCTCGTACGAGTCCGGGTGGAAGTAGACCGAGTCGAAGGCCTCCTTCTGCGCGTTGAGGTCGCGCAGCTTGACGTCGCCGAGCCGCTGCAGGCGGCGCAGGTGCTCGCGCGTGTGCACCGGCAGCAGCTCCTCGTCGGTGGCGCGGCGCGCCGCCAGCGGGTGCAGCCGCGCGAGCAGCCCGTAATCGCGGTGGCGCTCGTGGATGCGCATGATGCGCTCCGGGCACTCCACGTGGTCACTGCACAATAGTTCGTATATTATGTACGCCTGGTTTCTCTGTGAAACCACCTGTAACTTATATTTGTAATTCATATATGTTGCATTATAGATTTAACCCAATTGCTCTTGAAATGATAATTTTATGGTATGTGTTGTAGGTTGACATATCCTTTTGTTAAATAAAGTACGAAGGGGACTGCATTTTCTTCGTCTAGTGGAGAATGCAAATCAAGTCAGATTAAAGAAAAAATAAACCCTATTTAAAATTGTATAATTGCTGGTGAGTTTAGGAATCTATTTCATATAACATATTTCAGACAAAATGGCAGCAATTTTTTTTTTCATTTATTTTGGATTCTAACAGTCACACATACAAATTGTCAAATAAAATAAATCAAGCTTAGACCTATAGATCAGACAAAATTAACTAACTTCTCACTTCTGTTACTGGCCACAGCGCTATGGAGAAGGCGATATTGCCTGTCAAAAATATTGCATTTCACAGATGGTATCGACACGTCAAACGCATATAAAATAGAATACAAATGTCATGTCATACATTTGGAAAAAATAGCCATGGTTTACCTTTTAGTAACTTTTTTTTTTTTTTATGTGACTGGACATGGATGGCTAATACCACAAGTTCTGTCATGGTATTAGCCCAACACACCACATGGGAACTAGGTGCCATGCCAGGACCTTCCTTATATTGCACGGCTACATTGAACTGGATGGAAAACACGGACAATTTTCATTGCCGCTTCGACCATCGTTCATCCAATGCGATGGTACCAACCCGGGCGGGATAAACCCTACCACCTAGTAAGTAAGGAAGGGGACCTACAGCTTAACGTGGAATCCGAACCACGGCCAGCCTCTCTCAACGGTCGAATGGTCACCCATCCAAGACCAGACCGGACCCAGCGTTGCTTAACTTCGGAGAGCGATCGCCGAAGTGTCGCGCCACTGGGCCACTAAGGCTGACAAACTGGACCAAATTCTATCTAAATGGATATCCAAGAGTGTCAGTTATCAGATAATATCGTCACACCCAGGGACGTACAGGCGTATCTCATTTTTATTAATTTTTCAGTAGTGTTGAAAAAGTGATAGTTTCTCTGTTTTCTTTCATATTTTAGGAAATATACCTCAAACGATGCTGTAAAAAATAACCTGGTAAGAAGCTTTGCTAAGAGTATATACATAAATAATTGAGCAAATAAATTAAGATATGTATTTAATATATCTATATAAAAGCTATAATTGTGAGATACGCCTATATGTCCCGAGTGCGACTATATGGATCTGTACAATATTTAATTATCGAAAAATTATAATTCTTGACCAAATATGCTTACTTTGGGTACAGCTGTCACATTATTATTCAGTGGCTATTAGTCTGTCATGTTGTGTTTTGATCTGTTGTGTCTCACAGATGAATTTCAACAGGATCATTTATTGATGTATTCTATGTAGAAATAAACATACTCACGGTTCACAAATGTTCTTGTGCTTTAACATCGCCTCATCGTAGATGTAACACACGGCATGCTGCGGTATCGTCAGGTCCGTAACTGCCAATAAAAAAAAAAAGGTTTTTTAATTTATTCAGCAATTAAAATGCATTATAGCATTGAAGAAACAGATAATAAGAATCTAATTTCAGAGATTGACTATTCCTATCCTCAACTTAGGAATGGATTAGGCAGTAACGGTTTTTCGAATCTGACATCATTTTCGTGTTTTCTGACAACAGTGATTTCGATTTTGAAAGGCTTGTTCCAGAACTAAAAAGTAAAAGGCCATGCCAGGACCTTCTCTTTATGAGCACGGCTACATTGAACTGGATGGAAAACACAGACAAAAAAAATAGCACCTCACTGCATTCTTCAACTTCTGCCATTGGAAATATGTAGTTATAAACACAACTATTTGATGCCTTGTTATTTGATCTAATTTTAATTTCTGTGACAAATATCCTCACAATTCTATCCTATCTATTAACTCCATTCTGTCCTTAAAATTCTATGGATGCTATGAATTTATTAATTATTATTGTATTTGAGTGATTATTATATTTCATTTAATTTAAATTTTTTTTTTTGACAATTATTATTTTTTACTTGCATTGCTGATTTTGTAAAATTTAAGTGTAGTTATAGTTTATTTGAAAATCTAGACTTAAGTGAGTCTCTTGCCATGATAACGACAGATAATGAACTTGTTATGCTTTAATTTTAATTGTAAATGTTTGACGAAAAAAAAAACAACAGGAGGATTAATAAATACAAATACGAACTACTTTGTGTGACAACCCTGAAAATAGATAGAGGTTTTAGTTCAGCCAGTGTTCATTGGAAAAAAAAGCTTTCAAAACTCATAAATTATAAAACAGAATGCACATACCAGCTTAAAGCTGCTAGTGTATTAATAAATAAATAAAAATAAAAAAAATACCCAATCGTAGGTGATTAAGCCGTCGGGTGATATCGTCCAGGACGTCTTGGCTCTGTAGCGGGTAGCAGTCGCGTGTTGCGAACGTGTCCGGGCGCGTCTCGTCGCCCTCCCACCGCACGCTCACTGCGTGCTTCGTCTTGCCGACGTCCGACACGTTGGGCGTCCCGTCTGTGCTGTACGTCGGGTGGCCCGCGAAGCAGCGCCAGTGGGCCTTGTGCGCGTATATGCAGTTGAGAATCGACTCCTGGATTCTGCAAACGAACGACGGAACTGTTTTGAGTTTTGTTTCTGCTAGAGCAGAATAGAATTTCGATATAAAAAACAAATTCTAGTAAGATATTTTTTTTTATACTAAACAAGTTGAGTATGGGCACAACGATCACTAAGGGCCGTATAGATAGTCGTTACTAACACTCAAAGTACTACTCAGAACTAGGACTTTGAAAGCTTTCGCATTTATAGTGCTAACTGACAGCTTCAAAGGCATGAGTTTTTTCGTGAAAACTTAGCCAAGTTCAAGTCAGCTTCGGCCTTCACTCAAGACAAACTAAGCACAGTATGTCTCTTTCTATCCTTAGGTGACGAGGGGGATAACAACTGCCGTCGTTTTTACTTTCGCTGTCAGTTCCGGTCAATGTTATCACGTGGTTAGCATCTCTAGGATCGATTTTCGATCGCGGCCGAGTCGGTCTTTCGACATTCAATGATGTCGGCGGTATTTTCCACGAGGCCAGGTATCAATTCCTTCTCGAACGCAGTAAATGGCTTCTTCTTTGCGTCCATGGCGCAGACCGTATAATGATTAGAACTTCAAGGCTGTGACGGGACGAGAGAAATAATACCTGAGTAGGCGAGACGCAAGTTTGTCACAGACTACAAATTTCCTTTAACAATTTGACATTGACACTTTTTTTTCCAAGGACAATATATCAATAGTGTGGGGGTTCATACGAAATGTCTCCGATTAAAGCTTGTAACATGTCATACCCATCCCAAGTTCAAGACTTAGTTGAGTCACAGTCAAGTATTAACTATAAATATCAACTAGACTAAGCAAGTTTACTTGACTGTCGAGTCGACTTCGCGAAGTGAGTACGTATCGGTTAGTCTAGCAACGACTATTTATGCGGGCCTAACATTCGCAAACAAATTTCAGCAGATCGAGTACAAAAGTTCTGGAATAAAGTCCCTGAAGAAGTAATTCATTCAACAAATAGTAATCGGTTTAAAAAAAGGATAAGAAGATAAACGTACATGTCAGGTAAGTGGCACCCGTAATTGTAGAGCATGTATGAAAGAAGAAGCCAAAAAATTATGCTTTTTGTTTTATTGTTTATCCATCGTCACGTAGTTCATTATCATCATCTTATCATCAATTATCATTTGCCAGATCAACAAAACATAGTGAAGTAGAACTGGAAAGAAGCTTCTCTGGAAAGTTTTTCAACGTCCACTTAGTCTAAGTTCACAAAATAGTTTTTAAAATGTTTGGGTAAAACACAGGTAAAGAAATTCACTAAAATAAAAAAATAATGCCGTATGCAACAGTTCATGACTGCAATTTGATCGTACCGTATCATCTCTACCTACCTCTCAGGGCAACTGACGTGGCTGTATGTATGCATGTATAAAATTCAATACCCAAGATTAATTAAGTGCCCATGATTATTATTATTATTATATTGTATATGCACTACATGCACATCTTTTTATGTATTTGCACATTGGTTTTTAAGCACTTGCACTTATTTATTTATTTTCTTGTCTATTAATTATTTGATTCAAAGTAAATTTCGAGTTTGTTTTTGAATACATTTACTGATGATGCACTTATTATTTCCTCAGGTAGTCTGTTCCAAATTTTCCACAATTAGTTTTGATTTCGAGGATTTGTTGATGCTTGGGTGTGATTTAACTTTAGCGAGTGACCGCGTAGCCTTTCATTAGTGTTAAATATGTACATTGTTTTGAAATGTATTCATGCAGTATTTTATACATTTCGATAAGAATAATAATAAACACTCTCATAAATATATGTAATAAACACGATAATCACAAATAATTTGAGTTTCAGCGACGTTTGAAGCATTGTAATCAGATTCTTAAAATAATCAGAAAGTATTGGTCGTGACATTCGTCGAAAGCAGTTAAGCATTCAAATGTAGATGTCGCTGAAACAGAAATTAATGAGATAACGGTAATGTCGTATTCATTAAATACATAAAATTATCAATCACTAATAAACATTTCAAAATTACTCAAGATAGAGGTTTAAGATGAATAAACACTCACGAGGCTGTAGGCTCGGTAAGGCGCTGCAGCCGCGGCGGCGGGTGTCCCAGCAGCGTGCGCAGCGTGAGGGCGGCGCCCTCGGCCAGCGAGGCGAGACAGTAGCCTCCCTCTAGCACCACGCATACGGCGGGGCACACCGCCAGCAGCATGTGGGTCAGGTGCGCGTAGCACGCCGGGCTTACTTCCATCTCGCCCTGTATGCAACGTTACATACAACATACCCTGGAGGGATTTAGACATATCAGCTTAGACTGCCTGTCAAAAATAAAAAATAAAAAAATAGGCAGAGATAATAGGAGCTCATTACAGCACGATCACAGTATACTTCTTTCGCTTCCTCTACAGACACATCTTTTCATACCCGTACTCGTAACAAATGCTATGTACCTGACCTTTAAAGCCGGGTCTCCTGCTATGTTCGTTTCAAACAAAACATTGTATGCAAACATGGTTTAGCGAACATCTTACATCTCCTGGAACTTCCATATTCGAAAACGTTTGTTGAGATGCACTCACTCTTTCTCTGCACTCTAACCAAGCTATTGCAGAACTTGCCCGTTAAACTGCCAATTTATTCCTCAAGTTGCACAAAATTTGCCCACTCCTGGAATATGGCTACCAAAGCTGGAGCCTCTACTTCCAAAAAGATATTTGTCTACTGGAAATAGTGCAGAGGCAGGCAACTAAGATAGTGGCCTTCATAAGAAATAAATCTTATGAGAACCGTCTATAGGCTTTGGGCCTCACCACGCTGGAGGAACGAAGACGTAGAGACGTAGCTGTGTTGTTGTTGTTGTTGGCGAGTGGCTGCCGACGCTTGAACGCACTTGACACGAGGCCGTTGTGCTCAGTAACCCCACTTTTGGCTCATTTCAGCCAGCCGAGCTCTTCCACAAAGGACGTAGAGGCGTTCTCATCGAAACATTTAAAATCTTATCAGAACTCTATGATGTGGCAGATCTAAAACTGATGTACACAATAAATACCAATGATCACGTACGTGGACACTCACTAAAACTGAACGGAACCTCAAGCAAATCAAATCCGTGGAAACAATTTATGACCATCGAAGTTACCAACTTCGATGTACACACATCAGCTTTAAGCTGCTAGTGTATCGAGACAATAACAAAACGCACACTGCAAACTTTGCTCTGGGAACACTTTTCAACAGCATTTATTGTACATTCTCCCAAGTCTCTTCCATACATGAATAAAGGCACCAGCACACCATGATAACTGACATGATACTTTACTGTGACCGATTGGATGATTGTTCGGAGTCAGCATGTATTTTTTAAGTTACCAGACTTGTATGGACACATATTGTCGTGATTTAAGCCATTAATTATGTGCAATTCACACAGTTGTGGGTAGGTGAAAATAAATGGTGCGCCCTATGGGTAAGCGGGTTTAACAGTAATCAGCTGCTGTACGTTTTATGTACATACTATATACAAAATAAATCCAGTAGCACCCTAGTGTCGTGTTAGTTCTGCACGGTCGTCGTGCCTCGGCCTCCATCGACCGGTCTTCAAGCGGGCGTCCTATTAACAACGTCCCTGTAACATGCACAGGTGATGCCGTCCTCTGCTCCCATTTCCCCTCCGCTCGATGCAAGCGCTTCCTAGTAATCGCTCTGCGATGTGCTCCTGGACTTTTGAATGCGACCGAACTTTGTAAGTAATCTGTGCACATGCATTTAACATGCAAGCGTATAATAGCTTCAAATAAGTAAGTGAATCCGCACCGGTGTATTTGGTACACAGAAAAACCCGTATCAATAAAACAGATTTGTATAATTTACGACATTTTCAATAGTTTTAGTTTATTTTCGAGACGGGTTCAGAAAAATCTATAATTCTTTATTTAACAGCACAGGTAAGCTATTATTTTAAAATTTGCAAAACCAAACTTTATTGTATTTCACTTGGCCTACAACAGGTGTATTTTGCAGTCTTAAGTAAAGCTTAGGTAGTAAAAAAGCTCTTTATAGTTTTCAAAGCATTCAAAGCGTGATCATAATAATACATAGGATGGCAATCCGGTAACTCGCTTGCAAATCGAAGAATGCTTTAAGCATGATTACTAAGCACGTATGGCCTATGCACACGGACAGCGACAAAACCAACGGAAAACAAAAAAAAAACTCAAGACCTTCTCGTCTCCGAGCGCCGAGTCATAGCCAGCGGAGCAGAGTACCAGCTCGGGGGAAAACTAAAATCAAAACAAATATAGTTAGCAGGGTAATTATCTGAGTGTACCTCGGGACAGCCGAGGGCAGCGTCGTAGCCGGCCGACACCAACACCAGCTCTGGTTGGTACTGCGGAGAGAAAAACATCACACATTCAGTTGACGCTCTCGATTATGTTATTTGTAGCATGCACTTTAGGTGGAGTTGACTGTCCACTTTGTTTAATTCATGTTAAGAATACGCGGGTAGCGGCAGCTGCACGAGACAGTTGATGTCTAGCGATAGCCCGTCTGTGTGGTGGAAGTACATAGTTGGAGGGTTAAACCTCTAGAGCGACAGGTAACCGCAGCTGGGGCCGGATGCCGAGATAGTTTTATTCTTGCATGTGTGCCGCGTTAATAGGTACATCCCACCCGTGTAGTGGATGTACAGAGTTAGCGGGGTATACCTCTAGAGCAAGGTATCTTAACCCGAGATGAAGAAAATAAATACTACGAGTAATAAAATAAAAAAATTGGTATCTTTAATTTTATTGTGTCAAAAAAAAATCCAACGAATTATGAACCTCCTCCTTTTTTTGAAGTCGGTTAATATATAAAAATAAAGAATATATTATATTTTTTAAATGTCTTGTTTTCATTACCTTCATATTTTTTTTAATTCACACGAGGTCCATAACATAAGAAAGCCTGCTCTAGGGCTAGCTGCTGCCAGATAAAGAGATAGTCCACATCATGCATGTGTGCTACGTCGAGCAGCACACTGAACGTCTAGCCACAGCCCGCCCGTGCAGTGGAAGTACACATTTGGAGGTTTATACCTCTAGCGCCACGGGCAGCAGCAGCTGGTGCCAGATGGCGAGGTAGTCGGCGTCTTGCATGCCAGTCGCGTTGAGGGGCACATTGAAATTGAAGCCGCGGCCCGCGCCACAGCCTGTGTATTGGAAGTCGGACTGGCGCAGGTTCGGCCAGAATGTGCCGTGCTCGTAACGGTGCACCGAGAAGTACAACACCCTGGGGGAGCAATGCGGTTAGGGAGATTTGCAGAACATACTGAAAACTTGAAACGAACTTGTAAACGAGCTTGTAAACTTGTAAAGAACGAACGTAAGGTGCAAAGGTAAATTGTCAAATATACGATTAATATCATGCCTATGCCTCGGTAACCTAGTTGCGCGATGCCTCGGCGTTTGATAGTCGAGGTTAAGCAATGGAGGGCACGACTGGATACTGAATGGGTGACAGTTTTCAACTTCTTAGGCTGGCCGTGTTGCGGATTCCACGTAAAACTGTAAGTGCTGTGTGTGTTCCTACTTACTAGGTTATTATTAATAGGTTAACTAGGTTAACTAGGTTAATCCGGCCTAGGTACCATCGCATTGAATAAAAGATGGCCGAAGCGGCTATGAAAATTGTCCAGGTTTTCCATCAATCTAATAACAGAAAAGTCCCGGCATTGTATTTAGTTCCAAATACAAAAAAAAAATTGATGTTGATGACAATGACTGTAGCGCTGGCAATGACATGTGTGCATGCTTGTTTATGGGAGTAGCCGAAATAAATGTCACTACGTCATGGTTAACGAAATGCTGAAAAAATCAATAAATTTTTGATTGGTTTGAGTTTGGCATGTTTGGTATGCGTCCAGTGATGCATCCAATTAGTTATAGATCTAGATCATGTTGTCATACTAACACAGTGTTAAGATTATTCACACATTGATTTACACTGCAAAAATTTCACATGCCTTGTCACCAAAATTATATATGGCGCTAGAGCCAGTTCTGGGTTGATGTAAGTAAACATACTTTTTCGTCGACGTACTCGCTTAGTGATCAAGCGCACGCACCTCGGGTCGTCGTAGAACATCTGCTGCGTGGCCTGGCCGTGGTGCACGTCCCAATCCACAATGAGCACGCGCCGCACGCCGCGGTCGAGAGCGCGCCGCGCCGCCAGCGCCACGTTGTTGTAGAAGCAGTAGCCGCAGGGCTCCGCGCGCATCGCGTGGTGCCCCGGCGGCCGGACAAGCGCGCAGCCGTTCTGGACTTCGCCGCTTAGGATCGCCTCCACCATGTCGATGGTGCTGCCGGCCGCTAGCAGCGCCAGCTCATGGGTGCTCTGATGAATTACATAATTATTTTGGGTATTATTATTCTAACTTTTATTGTTTATTGTTTATTCATCATCCACAGGCAGCACACTGCACTCGGATTTGTCATATTTTCTCATTAGCCAGTTCAGCATTCACGGCGAAGAAGAACTGGCAAGAAACTTCGCTGATTTTTTTCAACGACCACTTAGTCTAAGTTTACCAATTTGTTTGCCACTGCTTACAGAAATACGGGTTATTGGTACCCATTTATGTCAATACATTAAATTAATATTTATTCACAAAAATCTACCATTCACGCCGTATGCAACAGTTCATGACAAATAACGGTTTATTCTGCAAAGTCATGTCCGTCATCTAACATGTTGCCAATTGGAGCAGGCCAGTCCCCACAAACAGCACCCGTTCACGAGCATCACGCCGGGTCCAGCCATTGCCTCTGTCAACCATATTTTAGGGGAAGAGTTGGCCCGAACCAAGCGAATATTAACTGAATTATTACATAATAAATTTAAAAGGGTTAGAAATTTATGTACTTATAATTAGCACCAAACCGTTAACAAGAAAGTTGCCGTGTAGAATAAATAAATAGAGGATTATTATTTATTAAATGAAAGAGCAGTCGAAACATTCGAATTTCAGTTTAGATTATTAGTTTTTACCATTTTTTTATTGATAAAGTGGCTTAGGCAATATGTCCAATAAGTTTAGATTTCTACAGTTTTTATTTATCATTGTTCATTTGAACAGGTACAATGTTAGGTTATTTTAGTTTAATATTTAAGCTTAAGCTGTTATAGCTTTGTTTATTCATTTATCTTTCCGCTCTTTTACCAATTGTTCTAAATAAAATGTATTAATGGTCATCCCTCCAAAGTTTCACGATTCCATTTGATAAGAAGTGCTTGCTGGGGCTCTTAATTTTAGGTCATACCAAAGAGATTATGAAAATAATTCTTCCCACACGAATGAATCTAAAGCCGGACTGGAGCGCAAGGGAAGCGGCGCTCCCGCCGCTCGCGACATACTAACGGGGTGCACGTAGACGGCGTCGTACTTGGACGAGACCTGCTCCAGCAGGTCGCGGTCGCGCGAGCCGTGCGTGGCGAGCAGCACGTCGTGCACCAGCGGCGAGTGCAGCGCCTGCACCTCGTCGCGGCCGGCGTGGCGCGAGCCGATGGGCTTGCACTGATCTATAAGGCCCAGCTCGTTGCATCTGGAATGGAATGTTGTACATGAATGTATTAGTTAGTTAGTAGGGTAAAAGTTTTGTGTGCTAAGGGCGTCTTTTACCCTGTAAATCTGCTCAATATTATTTCAGGAGCCAATGGCAGATTCAAAAGGCAATACAATTTTTATTCAGATTTTTATTAATAAAATAGTCCCTAACATGCTGTTTTTAGCATCAATTTATAGTTTTCATTTTCAGTGAATTCTGTTTAAAATTATAACTTGTTTTTATCCCGAAAATTTTGGCATATCTAGCATATTGACACAGCTTGATGTTAAATGACAAGGATAGCTAATGACAACCTTATCGAATGGTGGTAAAATAGGCCCTAAGCCTGCATCTAGAGAGGCAATTGTGCAAACAGAGCCATATGGATGTTTAATAATAAAGAGCAATAGTGATAAAATATTGAGAAAAAAGTTTTTATATGTAACTGGAGATGGATGGCAAACACCTCTCTCTTTCGATATTAGCCCAACACACCACATGGGAACTAGGTGTCATGCCAGGACCTTTCTTTTATTGCTCGGCTACACCGAACTGGATGGAAAAGACATGACGATTTTAATTGTTGCTGTGACTGTTGGTAATTCAATGTGATGTTAGAAACCGAGTGAGGTTAGCCCTACTACCTAGTAAACAAGGAAGGGACCAACAATTTACTAGGAAATCCAAAGCACAGACAGCCTAGACGGTTGAAAAACGGTCCCCATCCAGAACCCGACAGCGCCCAGAGTTGCTACACCTCGATTTATCTTATGACAAGGCATCGCGCCATTACGCTACTAAGGCTGACAGGTAATAAAAGTTTCACATATCAAATCAGGGCCTGGGTCCCGATTCTGAAAGCTACCGCATAGCTGACTTTGTACTTTGACTTTAAACTGCCCATATGTGCTCCGTAATTTGTATCCCGACACACTTTAGTTTCAGCAATATTGTATGATTACGCAAATCTTGCAGATATGCTCACTTTGAATAAAAACACTCACTTAAGAGGACACAGCATGAAACTCAACTGCACGGAACATAACACCAACACCCAAAAATATTTCTTTACAAATATAGTTGTAGAGTCAACCGATCAATTCAAAAATCGTTTAGACACTCATTTTAAAAGAAAATTAAACAAAGAACCAGTCAATACATATTACAATGACATTGGATTTAAAAAAAAATCAAAAACAAATAAATTAATGTGTTACCAAATACTAAAATAACTTTCCACATGACGATCTACTTAAACTAATGAAAATTAAGATTTAGAAATATCAGCTTAGGCTGCCTGTCTAAAATAAATAAATAAATAAATGTAGGGTAATTTGTCAAACTAAAGTTTAGAGTTATGCTTCATGTAGGCATTAAAACAGCAATAACCTTTCAATGACGCTAGAAAGTCTCTCAGGACACTCCGGGTAGCTGGTGTCCCACAGGCAGCGGTGCTCCAGCATGCGCGGGTCCGTGGTGAGTCCCGTCGCTCCCCGTACCAACGTCTTAGCGTCCATTGCCTGAAGTCAAGAGACGTTTAAATATAATGCAGAAAATGGATATTAAATCAAAATTGTAAAACGTCATCCGATCAAAATTAAAATGTAAACAAGATATCGAATTTACTGTTCCAACTTCTAAGGTATCTTTATGGCAGAAAATTTGGTCTACTCGATATTTTGTATTATTATAATTTGGTTTATAACACTAGCAGCTACATATAAACCGATGCGTGCATATCAGGTTTTAGAATTACTGAGTGCACTTGTTTTTTTTTTTGTTTATTTATTTATGGTTTATTTCTATATTAATATGTGTCTAGTAAATTTTTTAACCCATTAACTGTTTTGGCACTCATGACTTTCTGTGATAGTTGATTCCAGGAGTGTACAACTCTGTTGCAACAAAAATGTTTTCCACGATTTGTCCTTGATGAAGAGTGGTTCAGCTTTAGGCTGTCCTCTAAGGTGATCCAATGTGTTTATTGTAAACATTTTGTTGAGTTTGGAGGTATTGTAGTAATTATTGAGGATCTTATAGACTTCGATGAGGTCTCCACGCTGCCTTCGCTCATGAAGAGGTGTGAGCTTTAGTGCCCTTAGCCGCTGCTCATATTCTTGATGTATGCCACTTTTGACACTATTTTTCGTATTAATCTTCGTTTCTGTTGTGACTATTTATCTCAACCTAAAATCTGTGGTCAAAGAAAGGGTTTTCCCTTGGCAGTCAAGGGATTTTCTCCCAGCTAATTTCGACCAAATCGTAGAAGACGGGTCTCCAGATATTTTTGTTGAAATAATAGATTGGGCAACATTTACTGTAGGTATAAAATACACGCATCAGCTTGTAGCTGCTAGTGTATATAACATTTAATAATAATAATTTAAAAAAATGTTTAGTAGGTAAGTTCAATAATGTAACCTAAGCCATACCGTCTGATAGTGGTCGCGTAGTACTGTATCGACGCACGTCTTTTTCTTCTGCATAGCCTTCTTCTTAGCAGCTAATAGCGCCGCAGACGCAGTCGCCTGCAACGCAATGTTATCTCAGTAAGCCACTCAATATCTATGAGATAAATCATAAACGAGGTAGTAAGCGAAGGAGATTACTTAGATAAATGGCTGGCACACAACATCTTTATCGTTGCAATGCAGAAGATATGGTGATAGCCTCAGTGTTGGTGAATAGTAGATTGCGACAAGCTTTAAGCTTACATTCAATGAATGAAATAAATATGAAATCTTCTTCCCTATGTCTCTGCCCTATATCTCCTGCTAAATTCTGGACCATACTCCGCTCATTACCCGCTTCGACAATATGTTCTGATATTTTCTGGATGAGTTTTTATAAAGACCGCCTGGGTTTGGAACTGTCTGTCGGCACTTGTCTTTCCTCGTACCTACAACCTGAAAGCCTTCAAGAGTAATTTGAAAAAGCTCAATAGCTTTGCAATAGTCTGAAAATTGCGGTTTTTCGAGGTGGGGTATATTCGATCCGAGCACCTTAAGTCCATAGGCACAGCCATAGTTAGTTAAATAAATAACAATATTCCACAATGCATAACAATATACTGTCTTCTTAACATAAAGACATTGAAATAAGAAATATGATACAGCCTAAAATACAATGCTATCACAGCATGTCAACAAACATGCACTGGCCTTGCAGTAGAAGGGCGGCCTTCATAATGCAAGACTGAAATGAAAGGACATCTGGGAAAGTAAGTAATCAGTTTTCCTAAGTTAATAAGACAGATCGTTAGAACATTTGAGACATAAGTCATAAGAGAGTTCACACCCGTGAATTTTATTTGCGGGTTCTTCTTTATTGAGATGATCAAATCCGCGGATCTTTGTGACGTTACTTAGTGTAGTTTGACTATGAAAAAGTTTAAATAAATGAAATGAAAAAATGAGATGAAAGATTTAGATCGAATGAAGAAGTGACTAATTGTTTCCTAAACAAATTGCCTTGAACTAATAAATAACAAATATATTACAAGATATGTTTTTTGGACTGAACATGGATGGCTAATACCACACCTGTCATATTAACCTTATACACCTCATGAAAACTATCTAGGTATCATGTTAGAAAGTTATTTTGTATTGCATGGTTACATTAATCTAATCATTATATTTTCATTGCGGCTTCACCCATCTTTCGTCAAATATGATGATACCAACGTGGAATGGATTAACCCTACCATCCAATAATCAAGTACGCAGAATAACAGTTTCAAGTGGAATCTAAACCAAAAACGACAAACACCTTAGTCGCCTCATACGATATGCACGGGAAGAAATGCATCGTGACGAATTTTTTGACATTCTTTTAAAATATTGGAACCATTTTCTTCAAATCTTAATTAATTAAGTATGAAGTTAGTTTTTCATTAAAATAAACTTAAATAGCTGATGAGTGGGCACCAAGATTGTGTCAAACTGTGTAATTTAAGCAAAGAGCTATTTTTAAAAAGTGGTTGAAAACACAGAGCTTAAGGTGTCCCTTCCCAGCGAAACTAACTCATTCCCGGGCACGGTACAAGACTAAAAGTAAACCACAACCGCTGTAGTCAAAAATCTAAAAAAAACTAAATTGATTATAAATTTTCATGAAACAAGCTATGTATGATGACTAATCTTTTTAATTAGAGATCCATAGATTTTATCGTTGAGTAATCCACCTTCAAAGTTATTGTATAAAACACACAAAATGCGAACTTTCAGACCTTATAACTTAGAAACTAAACACAATTGTACAAGGTTGTCATCAGACATCTAGTTAGATCAAATAAAGCTATTTTGAGCAAAATTATGGATCTCTGACAAGAAATATGGGCGTGATCTTCTTTCCCCCTTTGTATGGGGACTTGAGCGGGATGGGCCACCTTAATGAAGAATTTTGATCCCATTTTAAACAATGTTAGATAACACATCAGCCAATAATCAAGAGCGTTATTTTCATTAAATAAAAATGTATCAGTATTCTTAGGTCTATACTCTAGAACGTATTCATTCAGACTTCTGGCATGGCATTTCCAGTTTTACATTGTTTTTGGAAAATCTGAAAATTATGGACCTTGGAGCGTCCGGTGGCCATTGCGCGGGTCTGTATCTTGGCTTGCTGAGCGCGGTTGCGTGTCACCACATTGGGGACAGGAACTGAAGTGGTCTTCTTCTCTCCGCTCGCCCGGCGCGCGTTTGGTTCAGGCGGTGTTGACTGTTTATGCATAAAAAGAACGACAATAAGTATACACAGTCATTAGTATTTTTTATAACTGTACCTAGAATATGTAAGGTTACCACAAAAATCTATACTATGGGGATCCATGATGTCATGAACATGAAAACACCTGTTTTATTATTTGGTATAAGAAATCAAAAGAGCATTGTCTACACATTGGCAAAGGGAGGAATTATACAAAAAAAGAAAAAATCCAGTTTATCCAGACAAAACAAAGCTATGCTGTTGTAACTATAATAAAGAAGTGAGGTAAACTTTTGCCTTCAAGGTTATAAATGTTCAAGTAGTATTAAATAAAGGACTCACCATGATCAATGTCGGGGCCGAACCCTTATAGTCTGTGGGCCGAACTCACTAAACAAAAGAAGAACAAATGCTATTAATTTCTGCTCTTTTAACAATTTTGCAATAGTTTCGCATTTCGATTTTGGTTGGATGTTTTGTCCGAAAATTACAAAAATACCAGTCTACCACTTCTCTGAGGCAAATTTCTCGAACGCTGCGTAGGTTGGACGCCGCACCGTTTGCTTCCCACGCACCTGGGGTGCCACCAAAGAATATATTAAAACCCCTTTGGCGCCATATAACAGACGTATTCAGAGAAAATCTGTCAAAACTTAATACGACATTAGCACCGGACTAACCATACAAAAACCGTTTTATGCCAGCGGATTAAAGTAGTCCGTCCACTCTGAATACGGCTGTAAGGTAAGGTCATGCACATATTTTTTAACATGCACAAGAATGACTGTCATTTCATGAGTACGAAAGCGTTGTAACTCGTCGGTGAATCACCGGTGACACACAGGTGAGAATCTCATGAGTTGAGTAGATATGCTGAATACGAACGGATATTCGGATATCATGCATTGCATATGTTGTTAATATAGTCTTTTGAGCCGATGGATCAGTAAATCAAGTTTAAGCATACAACGTTTCAAATTATGACGAGCATGATGGGCATTTTATTTGCAACGGAGGAAACAACAGAGTATTCAACAAAGAATAATGACAAGCAGAGAGAAAACAGCATATCAGTCGCTGATTTTATGGCGGCAGATAACCATCTACTACAAAATATTGTAGATTCTATTGCACAGTATTTCAATGAGATTTTGAATTTTGTCTGTGCTCCGTCAAATTTTGAAAAAATTAAAAATATAAATTTGCACACTCGCTTCGCCGCTTCGCTGGCGCTCCGAATGAAGGGCTATAATATTCGCGTGCCTGTAAACGAAGTCGGAAACATTAGTTTCGGTTACATCCTATTTGGTAAGAAACAGTGTTTTTGGCTTCCACCACCGCATTGATTCCATTAATAATAAATTATAAACATAATCCTGTTGATAGCTCATCAGAAGATAAAGCAGAATTGGGTATACTCCTAGTTCGATTCCTAGTCGTTCAAGTAGAAAATAATTTAGTAATGAATATGAAAGTAATGTAAATGACAATTCAAAATGAAAAAATACTCAATGCAATGGACTTCCAAATTTCCTAGAAAATGCCGTGAAAATATTATGATTAGAGGATAGTTTATATTACAGTGACATTGTTATCATTATTATTTATTACAATGTAAAATTTGCTGATGCAATCGAACCTAACTTAACAAACATAAATAAACATAGTACTGCATAAAATATTAATCAGCCAACATTCTTGCACAGGAGGATGATTTACAGTAAGATGAAGTTGTTACGGCCGCTGATGCGAAGGAGCGGTGCGCGCGGGGTCAGCACCTGGTCCCCGCTTGCCACCGCATTTAACACGCGCCCTCGGAGTTCGCTTGGCTTCAATGTGATGCGTGAAAGAACAGTAAGCTTTTTTTTGTTCAATAAGACATGGAAAAACTATTTCTATTACTCGGTTAGTCTATTTTCAATCCTCAACATTTAGCTGGCACAGTTAATAAATCATCTTAATAGCTGTAAGCCTTGTCCGCCTGGCCACCGCCTAAGACATATGGTTATTTACCTTAACCATTCATGTTCTTCAGGACATTCTAATACAAATACAAGCGACCTGTGAGTTTGATTTTGGATGGCATGTGGAAATTTTACCTTTGCACTACGGAACTGCTACAAAAGAGTGTAAAAGATGTTGACCTTTTCATACAAGTTGAAATTAAATGATGAAGTTTTTTTAATTTTACGAAGGCTTGATTGTATTGGTGGTACATGTGGCATCACTACCACATGGTTAAGTTGTGTACAAGTAAATTTGGGACTTCATAAAATTAAGGTATACCACGGAAGGAAAGCCTTGCAGAAATGCCCAGTCAATGCATATGCATAGACTAATTAAACTTTTTGTATATGTCTTTGACATGTGCTTAACTGTGTAATAATCCCCTAAGTCAGTCTTTCTCAAAGTGGGCGATAACGCCCCCTTGTGGGCGCTAGATGCCTACAGGGGGGCGGTGAGAGGCTCAGAGGAAATTGGCAAAGGCTGAATTGTATTTTTCTAATTTTATAATATTAGCTAAGCTAGCTTATAGCTTAGTCATTTTAATTATGCCGACACAGTGTATGGGTCCAACCTTGACGCAGCATCCGCACGCCTGGTGCAACGCGTCCAAAACGCTTGTGCGAGATTTTGCTTTAAGATCCCCCGTCGTGCCCATGTGTCTCCTTTCATTAATAACAAGGGTTGGCTCAACATGAAGTCACGTCGCCAACTGCACCTGGCGACCCTTCTTTTTGGTGTAATAAAATACAAAGATCCCGATTACCTCTACAGCAAATTGAAATGGGCACGTGACGTGCATATCCATGACACTAGGAGACGCAATGAACTATTGCTGGTCCCTACGCACAAGCTGGTCAAATTTAGAGGCAGTTTTAGGTACGCGGCCACAAAATGTTGGAACAACCTCCCACCACCCGTTCTGTATCTGCATACGCAGTCGCTGTCCTCTTTTAAAAAATCTCTGAAATCCCATCTTTTAAGTCAGCAATAGGCCAATTAATCTAATCTATTTGTTAAACATTTTAGTTACATTGATATTCAATCCATTATATTATTATTTCACTCAATCTCTCCCTCCCACATTGCATACACACATAACCTCACACAAACACCCTTGTTACAACTCTCATATACGTATATAAATGACACACCTCACATTCTAAATCTCTCTCACACACAATAACACAATTTTTTTTTTACAAACACGCACTGTTAAACTTTTTTATAAAATTAAGCTAATTATATTTTCACTTCATTTTGTGCTGGCAAACACGAAGCAGCGTCTTTTTTCATGCATTTTTTTCTGCGAGACAGCTGAGATTGATCCCATTTGTCACAAATTGAAGATACCTACAAGAGAATGCAATGTTTAAGTGTTTTTAATTTAGTTTAATTTGTTTTATGTTCATTACTCTATTGTACTTATGTGTTGTGGCAAATAAAATGTCTTATGTCTTATATAATAGCTTTAAGGTGGCCCATCCCGCTCATCTCCCCATACAAAAGGGGAAAGAAGATCACGCCCATATTTCTTGTCAGAGATCCAAAATTTTGCTCAAAATAGCTTTATTTGATCGAACTAGATGTCTGATGACCATTGGCATTGTAAAATTGTGTTTGGTTTCTAAGTTATAGGGTCCGAAAGTTCGCATTTTTCGCGCGTTTTATACAATAACTTTGGAGGTGGATTACGCAATGATAAAGTAAGAACATCTTAAAGAGATTAGTCATCAGACATAGCTTGTTTAATCAAGATTTGTAATCTATTTGGTTTTTGTTCGATTTTTTACTACAGCGGTCGTGGTTTATTTTTCGCTATAAGTCGTTTTGAAATTAAAATTTTCGT
Organism: Incurvaria masculella; assembly: GCA_946894095.1. Classification (NCBI taxonomy): domain Eukaryota; kingdom Metazoa; phylum Arthropoda; class Insecta; order Lepidoptera; family Incurvariidae; genus Incurvaria; species Incurvaria masculella. The sequence goes on from OX335646.2 coordinate 22,319,508, forward strand.
AAATCTTACCAAATCATACACTATGCACATTGTCTTTTTTGTGGACATGTTGCATCTTCCTCATCACGGAGCCTGTCTTATTCATTGAAACAGAGAAGGTCCCAGAGCGCAACAGCACGGTTTTGTACCGTGCCCGCGAATGAGTTAGGCCCGCCGGGTTGGGCCACCTTAAACTAAAATTACATATTTATTTGCCAAAATTTATTATTAAAGTTTCATTAAATTGCTTTACATTGTATACTCATGTGACACAATATAAATAAATAATTAAATTTAAATGGTTAAAGTAATGATTGCCATTGTTATTTGTAAGATGTGGTGAAGCTTAAAAATTTTGGGGGCCGCTGGCAAATAATAGATTCTCAAATTGGGCGGCAGATAAAATAAATTTGAGAACCTCTGCCCTAAGTAAACGAAACCGAAACCAGTCTTTGTGTATTACAGGGCTTGTTTGGCCGCCCTGAGCTGACTAGCTTTGAAGGTTTTTACACAATGAAAGAGAGCGCGATTCGGATGACAGACCAACTGATTGAGGAGGCGACCTCGGGGCACCCGTCGCGGCCGCTCGTTGAGATATTCGACGAGCTCTCGGATACGCTCTGCAAGGTGGCCGACCTGGCTGAGTTTGTGAGGATCGCTCATCCGCAGTCCCAGTTTGCAAGCGCCGCCGAGGATGCGTGCATCAGCGTCAGTGGAGTCGTCGAAAAGTTAGTGTGCTGCTATGACAATATAATTATTTGCTTGCAGGATATAAAAAACCCGCTAAGTGCGAGTCGGACTCGCACACGAAGGGTTCCGTACCGTCGTACAAGATTTAACAACGTTTTTTGTATCGGGCCCCCAATTTTTATATTATTTCTATATTTAACCTATTTGTTGTTATAGCGGAAAAATAACTACACGCTGTGGAAATTTCAGCTGCCTACCTATTATGGTTCATGAGTTACAACCCTGTGACAGACGGACGAACAGCGGAGGCTTAGTAATAGGGTTCCGTAGGCACTCTTTGGGTACGGAACCCTAATAAGTATGAGTGTACACAAGTGTGTAATTTTTTTTAAAATGTACCAGAGACGCTGAGACAATTGCCAATTTTAAATTTAGAAAAAAGTGGCTCAAAGAAAAACGTTTTTACCGAGTCGAAGAATTTTTTGATCTTAAAAAATGTTTGATTTTGTTTTTTTTTTATTGTGTCTTATTTTTAGGTAAAATTAAAATGCGGTAATACGCAAATTTTGGAAATGTAGTTGCTGTCATGACCATACTTGTAAAAAAATCATATATTTAATTTAATTTCATTTCAATTAATGTTTGTTATTGCAAAATTTGCTACCCCCTAAAGCATTCCTAGGGTACTCAATGAAAATTTGACCCAAATTAATTATCTTTAGCGGTTCTTCTAAACCACTAAAAATAAACGACGCCTACACATTCTTTAGTTTTTGCTTTGTCTTTCAGTCAGTAACGGTAAACGGTACTGTTTTGTAAGCATACATTCCAAATCAATTTAAATTGGAAATCCCGAAAATAACTACATGCAGTGCATCATAATGGTAATTTATTTTAAAATAATTTGTTCAAAGTAGCAAATCCACTAGTCACATCTGATGTTGATATAGATTATATTTATCTTTATTAATTCATTTATTTATTAACAGATATGTGTACAGGTTTATCTTGTCAAATCATCTGGCCTCCCACAGTGAAAAACGTATCTGACGTGAATGCTACGACCACCAAGTCATCAACGTATCTAATGACCACCGAGACCACTTCCGACCGAACTGAAATACCATGAATTGCATCTCGCTGCAGACTCAACACGCACCGGCCGCTGTACGAGGCGCTCCGCGAGTCGGTGCGCCGCGGCGACTCCGGCGACGCGCACCTCGCCGAGTTGTTCCTGTTCGACTTCGAGCAGAGCGGCATCCAGCTGGAGCCGGCGCCGCGCGCGCGCGTCGTCGCGCTCAACGACGCCATCCTGCAGACGGGCCAGCGGTTCATGGCGGGCGCCGGCAGCCCGAGGCGGGTGCCCAGGGAGGCAGTGCCACCCAATGTCAGGCAGTTGTGAGTATTTCTCACGGTATTTCTCATAATGTGAAATATATATAGGTTTTTTTATGTAACTGAACATGGATGGCTAATACCAAACTTACTGTCAGCCAAACACACCACATGGGAACTAGTTGTCATGCCAGGACCTTCCTTATTTTGCTTGGCTACATTGAACTGGATAAAAACATTTTAAAATCATTGATAAAATTCAGTCATTGCCGCTTCGACCATCGTTCATCCAATGCGATGATATAAACCGATGGTAAGGAAGGGAACTATACGTGGAATCCGAACCACGGCCAGCCTCGACGGTTGAAAATGTTCACCCATCCAGAACCCGATCGCGCCCAGTATTGCTTAATCTCAAAATCGAAACACGAGGCGTGCCGCCACTGGGCAACCGAGGGTGACTTACAAGTAATGCCCACACCAGTGCACCGCTTTCTTTTGATGCCGGTATGTGAACTCGAGGCCCTATGGGATACCACTCAAACAGTTGGGTCGGCAGCTTCAGCTCGGACGGCGAGCATCTGACGGTGAGCGGGCTGTACGCGGAGTGGGAGGATCCTACGGCGCGCGAGGCCGCCTACCGCGTGTTCCTCGCGCCGGACCCCGTGCAGGACGCGATGCTCACGCGGCTGCTGGACGCGCGCCGCGAGATGGCGCAGCTGTGTGGCTTCCCCTGCTACGCTGACAGGTGCTCGCTAACATTTCTTTTTTATTTATTTATGTAACTAGACATGGATGGCCAATACTAAACTGGACGTCTGATATTAGCCTAACATACCACATGGTAACTAGGTGCCATGGTAGGACCTTCCTTATATTGCTCGGCTACATTGAACTGGATGGAAAACAAGAATAATTTTCGGCGGGTTCGCCCCTGCTGACATCCAGCTGAGCCACAGTCATTTTTCGCACATCCCACATCGCATGATTGATATTTCTTTACTCGGTTCCCTTCTGGTTTTAATTATATTTGTCACTGTATACCAATTATTGTACTGTTGAGTGTGATCAATAAATAATTTTATATTTTTTTATTATTACTATTATATTATATTATATTATTATTATATTACCGCGCAACTCCTAATAAAAACGGGGAAAGAAGATCACGCCCATATTTCTTGTCAGAGATCCAAAGTTTTGCTCAAAATAGCTTCATTTGATCGAACTAGATGTCTGATGACCGTTGGCACGGTAAAATTGTGTTTGGTTTCTAAGTTACAAGGTCCAAAAGTTCGAATTTTTCGCATGTTTTATACAATTTAGAGGTAGATTACTCAACGATAAAATTTATGCATCTCAAAAAGATTAGTCATCAGACATAGCTTTTTTCATGAAACTGTATAAACAATTTAGTTTTTGTTAGATTTTTGACTACAGCGGTCGTTGTTTACTTTAGCTATAAGTCGTTTTTTAATAAAATTTTTCGTAAATCTTACCAAACACTATGCGCATTGTCTGCTTTGTGGACATGTTGCTTCCTCCTTATCACGGAGCCTGTCTTTGTCTTTGAATCAGAGAAGGTCCCAGAGCCGCAATAGCACGGTTTTGTACCGTGCCCGCGAATGAGTTAGTCTCGCCCGGGGAAGGGACACCTTAACACTCACAATCGCGGCTCCAGGGCGATCAAGGCGAGCGTGATGGAGACGGCGCCGAACGTGCGGCGCTTCCTCGACACGCTAGCGGAGCAGCTGCGCGAGCGCGCGGAGCTCGACTTCGCGCGCATGCGCGAGATGAAGCGCCGCGCCGCGCCGCACGCGCCCGAGCTCGCCTGCTGGGACACGCCGCACCTCGCGCACCGCGCCCGCGCCGAGCGCGCAGACGCCGGCGGCGGCGACTTCAGCGCTTACTTCTCGCTCGGCGGCTGCATGGAGGGCGTCAATATGCTCGTGCAGTCGCTCTACGGCATCACGCTGCGCCACGAGGACATGCAGCCAGGTTCGCATCGTCGTTAGTACGTCGTACGGAGCTAGGATACCATTTGAAAACTTTTTTTTATGCAACTTGACGTGGATGGTTAATAACACACGACAACCGTTATGATATTAGTTAGATACACCATATTCCTGAACGAATCAGGTGCTATGGCAGCTCTTTCACTTTATGCGCACAGCTACACTGAACTGGATGGAAAACACGAAGAATTTTTCATTGCCGCTGCAACCATTGTTTCATCCAATACCAACCCGGGTGGGCTTAATCCTACCACCTAGTAGGGGATGGAGACCTACAGTTTTACATGGGTTTCAAACCATGGTACAGCTTGTATTCGTAACGAAATGCACACATCCAACTCAAAAGAGAATGAAAGTGGTGCATTACCGAGGCAAGGATTTGCACCCATAACCTGAGCGCCTTGTAGCCTAGTGGCGTGGGGACTTGCCTAGCATACCTTCTTACTTTACTCTTTACTCTTTCTTTAATGAATGTGTCCTTGCTTCACGGTAGATTATACAAGCATACATATCACGTTCCTTAAACTAAACATAATTGTTTGTATGTAACATCCGTCAATAAATATATTTGCCTACACGTTTTTTTCAAAATCGAAATAAAAAGGAGTTCAATAACTTGAAAAACAAGAAATAGCAACAGGGTCATTCCATTATCGCGGGTGCAACATTTAGACGCCTGTTTTCATTTAACCTAATTAAATGAAAAACATTTTTAATTAAATTAGCCTTTAAAAGACTACATTTTAATATGTTTACTTTATATTAACTAACAAAAATTTTAAAATGATATTTTAAAAGCCAGGAGAAAGGTTCAAATTGCCATCGCGGGTGCAACAAATTTGGCCCAACCTTTCCAGATCACAAACAAAAAACACATAAATCTGTTAATTCTAATACATTTAATATGTTATGTCTTAATATTTTGAAATGTATTAAAGTAACAAAGAACATAAAATAAAAACTCTCAAGAAAACAAAAATAAACAATGAAGTAATATTATTTTTTATAATAGCGGGTGCAACACCAAATTATCGCGGGTGCAACCAGTCTAATTTAAGTGAAAATAAACATCAATTTTACTTATAAAGGAACGAAATAAGAGATCAAACCATATTTATTATTAACAATTATGCTTTTGTTGTCGCTTATATTAATGATTTATTTTGAAATACATCAATAATTGCTGAAAATTCTATGAACATATTATTTCCAAAGTCTTTTTCTTTGGCGCTTCCAATTTCGCGATAATATCATCAAATTGCACGTCTTGTATGTCATCAACGATTTCTGTGCTAATGTGCATGTTATCCCTGTTATAAAAATCACAAATCAGTTTTTTCCTTCCATCAGTAAGCTTTCGCAGCGCTGCCTTAGGGGCGTCATTTTTGTCAAATGCAGCAATGTTGAATTCAGAAGCTAACTTCCACTGCTTTGGTAGGACTGGTTGGTAGATTACGTTTTATTTTTGCCAAAGCCTTGCCTAGTGTGCGAGGACTGCTGTATCTAGCAGATGTTTCTTTAAATTGTTCTTCCTTACGTCGCTTTCTAGTTGCCTGCATTTTTTCTTTGGATCTGATTCTAGCCAATATTTTTCATTACATTACTTCTCTCCGTTTGGAATTACGAGCCTTTTCCCGTTGGAGGTGTTCAGCATGAAGCTCAGGTTTTTCTTTTAATTTCCGCCTATATTTCTGCAAAGCAGTCTCCTTATCTTGCTCTGTTGTCATTTTAACCAATATTTCTTTAAAAAAATAAGGAATATACTATAGACACACATATTCAATAAATATCATCAATCGCCTTCAGCGTATATTATTAGTCAAGGTATATCAAAACAATGAAATGTAAAAGTAATCACACAAAAAGGTTACGTGAAAAAAAGTTGCACCCGCGATCTCAAGTCGAGATCGCGGGTGCAACCAATTTAAGTTATCGTTTATTTTAAACTAATAATCATTATACTCTTAAAAACAAATAATTTAAGTATGGTTTTCATTTCTTCTTACTTTTGAAAAGTTACAGAACGTTAGCTCTTCATTTCTGTTAAAAAAGTAAACTTTTATATCTTTTGCATTGCGGGTGCAACAAGTTAACAGTGTATTCTAGCAGTCAATAATTCTTAATAAATAGCAACAAATACTTAAATTTTTTGGAACGCGAAGATAAATGAATATTTCCACTTCATGTTTAGCCCATAAAACATAACCTCAAGCTGTCAAAAACCACTGTTTCGCGCCAGTTGTGCTAGTTATGATTTTACAGTTTATACCAATTCTTCGGATGGTAATATTTCAACAGCGCCAAAAAAGAAGATATGGTATAAAATCAAATAAAAATACATTGATTATTATATTTAGACTTTCTTCTTTGCACTAATAACAAAAAAAACAACTAATAGCGTGATTAAAAAAATCATTTCGGAAATCATCTATAGCGGAATCGCCCAACAACAATAAAACCTACTTATGACTTCATGATCCCAACATAAATGCATGTGCACTGTCGGTAAAATGTTTACACCAGAGAATACTTGTATGTAAAGCTATAAATTACATTAAGGTGGCCCAACCCGGCGGCCTCAACTCATTTGCGGGCACGGTACAAAACCGTGCTGTTGCGCTCTGGGACCTTCTCTGTTAGAATAAGACAGGCTCCGTTATGAGGAAGATGCAACCTGTCCACAAAAAAGACAATGTGCATAGTGTATGATTTGGTAAGATTTACGAAAATTTAAATTCAAAACGACTTATAGCTAAAAGTAAACCACGACCGCTGTAGTCAAAAATCTAACAAAAACCAAATAGATTATAAATCTTGATTAAACAAGCTATGTCTGATGACTAATCTTTTTAAGATGTTCTTACTTTATCATTGCGTAATCCACCTCCAAAGTAATTGCATAAACCGCGCGAAAAATCCGAACTTTCGGACGTTATAACTTGGAAACCAACCAAAAGTTTACAATGCCAATGGTCATCAGACATCTAGTTCAATCAAATAAAGCTATATTGAGCAAAATTTTGGATCTCTGACAAGAAATATAGGCGTGATCTTCTTTCCCCTTTTGTATGGGGAAATGAGCGGGTTGGGCCACCTTAATTTATATTATTGCATTAGTAATTTAAACTGAGGGTTGCTGTTTCTATTGTTCTTTGTTCTTTGCCGTAATCTGTTCTACCAAGGAATTGTTTGGCAGTAGCGTTTAGATCAAAATTTAATGTGTATTTCATAGTTGTGGATGGAAAAATATGTTAGTAAACCAGTGAAGTTTTTTTGCGGGTACTCCTTTACTGGATTGATCGAATCCGCGGATCTTTGTGACGTAACTTAGTGTAGTTTGACCACCAAAACGTTTAAATAAATGAAAATGATATGAAACAATCGGTATGTTCAGGTGAGTCGTGGGCGGCGGACGTGTACAAGCTGGCCGTGGTGCACGAGAGTGAGGGCCTGCTCGGGCACATCTACTGCGACTTCTACGAGCGGCCGAGCAAGCCGCACCAGGACTGCCACTTCACCATACAGGGTGGCAAGGAGCTACCTGATGGCACTTACCAGGTACCTAAAGCTGTGCCTTACTGAAGTTTAATGGGAGCCAATGGGTTATGCTGGAATATTTTGTTTATGTAACTGGACATTATTGTATTGTATTGCTTATTCATATTATTTATCTTCATATCATATTATTATCATCCAAAGACAGTTCGCTGTCACTCGGATTTGTCATATTTTAACATTAGGCATGGATAGCTAGTACCAAACGGACCTTCAGATATTAGCCTATCACACCACATGGGAACAAGGTGCCATGCCAGGACTTTCCTTATATTGCTCAGCTATATTGAACTGGATGGAAAACAAGTATAATTATTGCCGCTTCGACCATCGAGCATTAAATGCGATACCAACCCGGGCGGGATTAACGCTTCCACCTAGTAAGTATGAAAGGGGACCTACAGTTTTACGAGGAATCCGAACCACGGCCAGCCTCAACGGTTGCAATTAGTCATCCATCCAGAACCCAACCACGCTCAGAGGTGCTTTACCCAGCTTATCTAATTGCAAGGGGTTGCACTACTGGGCTACCGAGGCTGACATAATATATTACTGACCATACATAAAACTGTTCTCGCCTTTCCAGAACCCAATAGTAGTGGTGATGCTGTCGCTGAGCGGCGGACACTGGAGCGGGCCCGCGCTGCTGGCGCCCTCGTCCGTCGACAACCTGTTCCACGAGATGGGCCACGCGCTGCACTCGATGCTGGGCCGCGCGCGCCACCAGCACGTGTCTGGCACGCGCTGCTCCACCGACCTGGCCGAGGTGCCCAGCGTGCTCATGGAGTACTTCACCCAGAGTCCTCAGGTCTTGAGATGTATTTGCAGCAAGATTGCCCTTAGCTTGTTTATGATATAGTTTTCCTTAGGTCAGTCCCCACAAACAGCACCCGTTCACGAAGATCACGCCTCTTCCAATCATATTTTAGGGGAAGAGGTGACCCGAACCAATGTATGAACATCAATGCTTTAGTTATTAGAGTTTATGTAGTTAAGGATTTTTGTTATATTGCAGGTGCTAAGGCAGTTTGCAAAACACTTTCAGACGCAAGAACCAATGCCGGAGGATATGATCCAGCGACTCTGCGCCTCCAAGCATCTGTTCGGAGCCAGTGAAATGCAGTTACAGGTACACGCTACTAATGTTATGCATAGTGTCATTGATCTTGATATAATGGGGACGAAAACACAAAGCTAATTGCAGATGTCGCATGAGCGACCTCTTCTTAGAAACGTTCAAAACTGTCATTCCTGTCAAGTTTTGAGATGATAGATGTATTCCATGATGCAGTTAGAATAAGGTTTAAAGTAAGATCTTTTGTTTTTCTTCAAACTAATTTTAATATAATTTACCAGCACAAAGTCTGAAATGAAATCCTAAAGGTTATGTTGTATTGCCACGACTTCATTTGTTTAGCATAATTTGGAACAATTTATTTTCGAAATAATATCGAGTAAATTGACTAATTTCAATTACATAGATTGAGTGATTAACATTTTCAAATATATTCTGTTTTATTTTGTAGCGTCTTTAACATCTTTGATAGATATTTTAGGGTAGGTCACCTAGACGTCACCTGTCGTGATAAATAAGCAGTTTTCATCCCCATTGGGTTAAGATGACAGCCGTGACCAACCTGGTTAAGCCCTACCATATTTAATGGAACCGGCACTGTATTGAATATTTTACTACTGTACTGTACTGTATTAAATATTGATTTCATGAACTGTGGTGGGTTTTCAGGTGTTTTATTCAGCTCTGGACCAGCACTACCACGGCCCGAATGCGTCGTTCAATGGGCGTACGACGGAAGTTCTCAAGGAGGTGCAGCAACAATACTATGGCTTGCCATACGTGGAGAATACTGTAAGTCAGACATGTATTCAACCCACTCGGACAGAATTGCATAGTTGCGATGCTGTGACCCGATAAGATAGATAGATGTGTAAATATTCACTTTTGTCAAGGGGTTTTGTAATTATTATATTTTATTTATTAAATTGAGTGGGCAACACTGGGTTTCTTGATTGCCTTTTAAAGTTGCCCTGGAACGGAACCTTGTTCCCATGTTGTGTATTTGGCTAATATCATGGCAGTAGGTGTGATATTAGCCATCCATGTCTATTTACATAAAAACTAGTGTAGCCATCTTCAAAACTAGACGTAAAAAATGGCTGTTACTATGACAGTGTAATTTTTAATATTCTCTGGTTTTTTCTCGGTTCACTCCCTGCATCCAAGTGCGTAAGGATGCTATAGAAGCTTCGCTTGCTTGCCACCGCAGCTGTCTACCTCCAAACTTTTGTGTGCATACGTGTAGAGTGGAATATGGAGAATTATTTGTGACTGGAGGTGAATGATACCACACCTACTGCCCAACACCTCATGGTAACTAGGTGCCATTGACCTTTCTTTAATTGCACAGCTATATTGAACTGGATGGAAACATGCATAATTTCATTGCTGCTTCGACCATTGTTCATTTAATGGGATGGTACCAACTTGGGCAGGATTAGCCTCACCTACTAGTAAGTAAGAAACCAGAACCACAGTTATTATTACTATTGCGCTATGATCAACACCTACCAATATATAACTCGTGGGTGTTCAGGCGTGGCAGCACCGCTTCAGCCACCTCGTCGGCTACGGCGCCAAGTACTACGCGTACCTGATATCGCGCGCGGTCGCGTGGAGCGCGTGGCGCGCGCACTTCGCGGCGGCGCCGCTGTCGCGCGGCGCCGGCGAGCGGTTGCGCACGGGCGTGCTCGCGCACGGCGGTGCCGCGCCGCCGCGCTCGCTGCTCGCGCGCTACCTCGGCGCCGACGTCACGCCGGAGTCGCTCGCGGCGGCACTCGCCGACGAGCTCGACGAGCAGCGGGACGCGGCCGAGCGGGCGGCGCGCGTCGAGCGCTCGTGAGCGTGCAGCCGAGAGGCAGATCCAAGGCACAGTAGATATATAGCTGTGCGACCGGGGCGACAGCAGTAGCTCAACTCAGGCGATTTTTGAGATAAATACCTTCTCTCCATCGAGTGTCGGGGTTGTCACTTAAATATTCGCAGATCACTGCTGGTTCTGTTATTTTTAAAAGATGATTACGAAGGACCATTTGCGACAGTTCAGCACCGCGGAACTAGCTTAGAGCCCATACAAGCGAAATGTGCCTGTACACGTGCACAAAATTGGGAATTTGTGTGGAGTTGAGCTACTGGATGTAATCCTATATATATATTCTGTGTCCAAGAGGTGGGTGTGAGTCACATCTGAGTAAGCAGCGTGCATGGGAGTAGCTACCGAAATTCGTTTGTATGGGTAGCCACTTTTGCATATGCACAATGGTGGCACCGCAGGCGAGTCAGTCCGCTTACTACTGATTTTCTCGAGTTCCAACGACATGTATGAATTTCACAGGAACTATTTAGTGCAACAAACATTCGATGTTGCGTATCCCAAATTCTTAAGCAAACTAGCTAAAGTTAGACGTTTTCCACTAACTAGTGGCTACGCTGCCGCCGTACGAATGAGTTTCAATCGGTACTCCCGTCCTTCCATGCTCGCTGTCCCTGAATGTTGACTAAAGCACTATATTTCAACAGCGGCTCGTAGCCTAGTGGCGCGGGGACTAGCCTAGCTTACCAGAGGCCCGGGTTCAATACCAACTTGCACCACTGTCTTTCTCTTTCAGAGTGCATTTCGTCACGAATGCGAGCTGCTCTATGGTTCGGAATCCATGTAAAACTGTAGGTCCCCTTCCCCTACTAGATGGTAGGGTTTAAGCCCGCCCGGGTTGGTACCATCGCATTGGATGAAAAGATGGTCGAAGCGGCAATAAAAAATTGACCGTGTTTTCCATCCAGTTCAATGTAGCTGGGCTCATAAAGGGAAGGTCCTGGCATGGCACCTAATTCCTTCGGGAATGTGGTGTATTGGGCTAATATCATAACGGTAGTTGTGTGGTATTAGCCATCCATGTCAGTTTGCATAAAAAAAAAATATAAAAAAAATACAAAATTTCAAAGCAAATTATGCTATTGTCCTACGGCTCGGGGAGCTCTTTTTGTCTTTCGCACGCAAATTCATCCCACAAACTTCACAGCACACTTTTTTTTGATCTGCTGAAATTTTAGCATTGTTTTGACACCAGTCAAATTCTGGATCCGAGTCTGCGTCGGACCAAATTGCTCTAAGCTGGTGGTTGACAGGTCACGCTCATTATTGTCAGAATCTGTAAAAACTGTGATCTTGAAAAACTTTTAAATTCCTTGTGAAAAATGTGTCAGTTCATTTTCAAATGAGCGTCATGAACTTTATCAAAGTCCTTCACATTAAATAAATTAAGTAAATATTTATAAAGATGGACTCATGCGTTCATTGATATAGTGAAACTGTATGTCATTATGTACAGTAAGACACAGACCAAGTGTCATTTATGTATACAAGTGTAACAGCTGTTAAGGTGGCCCAACCCGCTCATCTCCCCATACAAAAGGGGAAAGAAGATCACGCCTATATTTCTTGTCAGAGATCCAAAATTTTGCTCAAAATAGCTTTATTTGATTGAACTAGATGTCTGATGACCATTGGCATTGTAAAATTGTGTTTGGTTTCCAAGTTATAACGTCCGAAAGTTCGGATTTTTCGCGCGTTTTATACAATAACTTTGGAGGTGGATTACGCAATGATAAAGTAAGAAGATACTTACCAGAAGCAGTCTCCAAAGTGCTACAATCCTTCAAAGATGCAACTTCTATGGGGCCTGACGATATTCCTGCCATCTTTTTAAAACAATGCTCCCCAGAACTTTGTGAACAGCTAGCAATAATTATGAACTTGTCTCTTAATAGTGGAAAACTGCCACAAGATTGGAAAGAAGCCCTGGTTACACCTATCTACAAAAAAGGCGACAAGCTCATAGCAGCTAACTATCGTCCGATCAGTTTAACAAGCATTGTCTGTAAAGCAATGGAAAAGATCATCACGGAGAAAATAAGGCGCTTCCTAGATCAAGAGCACATCATCATCGAAGAACAACACGGCTTTGTCCAAAGACGTTCGACTGTAACTAACCTGCTCTCATGCCTAGATAAGTGGACGACAGAATGGAATGAGCGGAATCCTATAGACATTGTATATCTAGACTATGAAAAAGCGTTTGATCGAGTACCTATAAAACGGTTAGTTAAAAAACTAGAACATTTCGGTTTTCGTGGCAAGCTGTTGTTGTGGATCGAAGACTTCTTGACTAATAGACAATTTCGTGTGCGCGTGGGCGATGAGCTCTCGAAACCCCATCCCGTCCTAAGCGGAGTTCCTCAGGGATCGGTCCTGGGGCCTGCAGCATTTGGGATCTTCCTTACTGACCTGAAAGCAATCATCGACCTTGATTTTATGCTCTTCGCAGACGACACAAAATTCTTTGCCAACCCCACGATCAGTCACCAAGAAGTACAAGATAACCTCAATCGCATTGTCCAATGGACAAAGGACTGGCTCTTGACACTTAACGCCGGGAAGTGCTCCGTCTTGCATGTGGGTCCTAGAAATCCTCAACTTCATTATATCGTAGACGGAACACCAGTGAATCCAGTGACCTCACAAAAGGATCTCGGTATTATTTTGACCAGCAACCTAAAATGGGAAACACATCTGATTGAAATCGTTAAAAGGGCAAACTCTCTCTTATACATAATAAGGAAAGCCTTTTCCTACATCACTGCAAATTTATTTCTCAAGTTATACAAAACCTATGTTCGCCCAGTCCTGGAATATGGCTACCAAATCTGGAGCCCCTACTTCCAAAAAGATATTTGTCTACTGGAAAGAGTGCAGAGGCGGGCAACAAAGATGGTGGCCTCCATAAGAAATAAATCGTATGAGAGCCGTCTAGAGGCCTTGGGCCTCACCACGCTGGAGGAACGAAGACGTAGAGGCGATCTCATTGAAACATTTAAAATTTTATCAGAACTCTATGATGTGGCAGATCTCAAACTGATGTACACAATGAATACCAATGATCACCTACGTGGACACTCACTAAAACTGAACCGAACCTCAAGCAATTCAAACCCGAGGAAACACTTTATAACCAATCGTGTGGTTGAGTCGTGGAACAGGCTCCCGGAGGAAGTGATTAGTGCCGCTTCAGTGAACAGCTTTAAAAACAGACTTGACACTTATACAAAAAATCATAAACTTTAGACTTTTTATAGGAATAAAAAAAAAAAAAAAAAAAAAACAAGTGCACCCCCAGTTAGCAACTCAGATGTACACGCATCAGCTTTAAGCTGCTAGTGTATCGAGACAATAATAATAATTAATTAATTAATCTTAAAAAGATTAGTCATCAGACATAGCTTATTTATACAAGATTTAGAATCTATTTGGTTTTTGTTAGATTTTTGACTACAGCGGTCGTGGTTTACTTTTAGCTATAAGTCGTTTTGAAATTAAAATTTTCGTAAATCTTACCAAATCATAGTGCACATTGTCTTTTTTGTGGACATGTTGCATCTTCCTCATCACGGAGCCTGTCTTATTCTTAGAAACAGAGAAGGTCCCAGAGCGCAACAGCACGGTTTTGTACCGTGCCCGCAAATGAGTTGAGGCCGCCGGGTTGGGCCACCTTAACTTTAGGAAATGATTCTTCAGTTTTATACAAACTTATTGACAAAGTATAACAAAAAGAAAAGTAGTCTTTTATTAGGACTCGCAGGGACTCGTCATCGCAGGGACTTCTGTAACACAAATCAACTCTTAATAAGGAAGGTAATATTTTATACATTTGGATAATATTTAGAGAAGTCTGCTTACCGGTGCGAAGGTAGCGAGCGATCGAAGCCAACTGCTCTAAATATGATTGTGAGTTACTGTGCAGGACTAAATAGTATCATACATTTGGTCCGTCTCTTTAGTACATAAGGGATCTCATTTTAGGCGTACAGTTTGTAAAAAGTGTATATACTTGGTTGTTATCCAATATAATTTATTTACATTTAATGATTTATTATATCGTTCCGATTTTACAACTTCATATGTTTGCATGTATGGTATTTATTGACTGGGGCATTCAATGTCACTCCTGTAGTGGTCACCTGGGTAGAGGGTAGAGCATAATTAATATGTCTCTAACACACAATGCATCGAAGTGCATACACAAAATCGTGTCAATAAATATCTTATATTCTGACACAATTGCATCAAAAACCAAAAATGGAAGGAGATGATTGAAAAGATGTTATTCCTCATACTAGATTCACATCCATTTACTACTTACAGCGCGGGCATTTAGTAGGCATAAAAGCCCCGCCTACCACAGAACCGAGACAACTTCCTATAATTGTTTTGTTTAGTTATAAAATTTTCTAAAATAAAAACATGTTCAAATTGATTTGCTGTGTATCTGAGATGTTTTGAAATACTTTCAAGTTTTCAAATCAAGAATACACCTTTACAAGTGGTTGAAATAATTCTTTTTTTATGTGACTCGACATGGATGGGTAATGCCTTTTATTTTCAAAAACATACCTATATATTTTTTAAATGAGGAACAGTACATCTGGTTTAGTTCCTTTTTAATTTGGTTGTCCATGCAAACACTCAGTGTACATAAAAGGAATGTTTTGAAATTATTGTGCGAGTGTATTTGCAAATAAAACGACAGATTCAATATAAATAACTCTAATTCACATATGTTCCCTCACAATATTGATGCAAGTTTCGGCGGCAGTCGCTACTGTACCAGACATACAATAACCTCGTAACCGCACAAGAGCACAACCCATCAGAACTTTTTTCTAGCGATAAAATAAATATTAATTCAATATTCCATGCATTAAATAAATATTCTAGCTCATTAAAATCATAGAGGGGACACTCTTTACTAATGTTCCTGGGGATATTGTATTGAAACTATTCCATGTTACATTTCAGTCGGATATTTCACAGAAGCCAATCTCCAGATTCTACGAGGGGATGCCCGTCACTTATCTACTTGAGTCAAGTTCTGAGGAAAATGCAAGCGACATCCCAACACCTGGATGGACAGCCTAGTTGCGCGGCGAATAGTCTCGGGTGGGTCGATATCGCGCGGTCGTAGCACGCCGCTCGGTACAAATGAACATATCGCATTGTCCTAGGCCACGTAGTTGTACTGGTTGGGGTTGTCCTTGTCTCGCTCCATGTAGTCTCGGTCGATGAGGCTCTCGATGCGCTTCTTGAGGTCGGCCGGCTGCAACCGACAAGCGCACCATTACACATGTAAAGTGGGCCACAGATTTTCAATTACATTCCAAAGAAAGTACTGGCATGGCATGGCTAGGCTCGGGTCTCCTCTTTCCCTAAAATATGGTTGACAGAGGCGATGGCTGAGCCCGGCGTGATGCTCATGAACAGGTGCAGTTTGTGGGGATTGGCTTGCTCCAATTGGCAACATGTTAGATGGCGGGCATAGTCTTTACAAATAATCTGATATTTGTCATGAACTGTTGCATATGATATGAATTGTAGGTAATTTATACTTTTGTAAACGTAGACTAAGTGGACGTTGAAAAAAAAACCAGCGGAGTTTCTTGCCAGTTCTTCTTCACTGGGATTGCCGAACTGGCTAATGATAAAATATGACAAATCCGAGTGCAGTGTACTGTCTATGGATGATAAATAAACGATAAACTTAGTCCACATCATGACAGGCATTCATGTCCAGTTCCATAAAAAAAAACCAATAAAATCTTGTGGATTAGCACATGGGCTACAATCGAATCTTTGCAAAAAGATAGCCTTGAGCAGAGCCGAGTACCAGAGCTAGTTGCTCAATAATTTTAACTGACGGAAATGCGGATTCCGAATTACGAATTAAGTTAATGATTTCCCGAAACTCCAGAATTCATCCCTGGGGCGTTACGATGGTAAATAACTCGCCATGTGAATAGCAAGTGGACAGGCAATAGAGTGATTAAATTTGACGTTTAGTTGCATTTTGTAGCCTGCCAACTGGTTAATTTTATTTCACTTGGCCAAATGACACCGCGTTTGACAGTTAGCATTGTACGAAATGCAACTAACGTCATGTTTAATCACTCTCTTGCCTGTTCACCTGCTATTCACTCGGCGAGTAATGTTACCATGGTAACCCCCAGGTGTTCGAAATTCCCAAGTTCAAGAGAAATACATCGGCAACGCTGGATATAAGACAGGTGTATTTAATAAATATTCGTAAGCAGTAAAATGCGACCGTCCAGACCTTTGCCTGAAATCGATGGGGGAATTTGATTAAGAGTAATTTCATAGTATGTAAGAAAATTTTTGATTCGCCCCTCGTTAGTGGTTAAAATGCCAGAAATTACCTTAACAGGGAACTTGAGCTGATTGTACAGCTCGGAGATGAGCAGGTTGTGCGAGAGCGTCTTCCGCATCTTCATGATGCGCACGACGGCCGCGTCGATCTGGTACTGCCGGTCCTGGTACACGCGCTCCTCCGTCGCCTTCTGCTCTTCGCTCTGCACACGTACATTGCACGTCAATCATCGGTTGCACAAAGGACATGATATACTCGTAATGAACTAGACAAAATACTACAAGTCAGACAGATCTGTAAAATACTGTAAAGATCGCTCACTCATTCCACGTACTAGGACACCATTGGCAATTGGCAAATTGTCAATTTTGAGGAAAAAAGAGAGTGAGAGAGAGGTTGGCAAGCACGAGGCTGCTTGAATATTTATTTAAAACAAAAAAAAGTAAACATAACAGCGTAGTGCGTGCGAGCAGGGCCGCGGTGGCAGTGTACTCACGCTCTCCTTCATCTGTATCTGGTTGATCTTGATGCGGAAGAGGCGGTTGGTGAAGTCAGTGTTGAAGCGGAAGGCGTCCGTGTCCTCGACCTCGCGCCCCTTGGGCTGCTTGCAGAGCACGCGCGCCTTGCCGCACGCCAGCGACTGGAGCGTGCGCTTCAGCTCTCCATCCTAACGTGCCGTGAAACGTCATATTATATTTCATGTATCAATGCAACATGCAATATTCTTTTGTCGAAAGATAACACGGGCAGATCGAGAATGGGACTGCAAATGGCTTCATATCTATGAACAACTCACATTTGCTCATAAGTATAACGATAGTTATCTTATGCCCATAATGTCAGCATGCGATTTATAAATGTTTTCTAAACAAATTGTCATCCATCCAAACTGCAGCACCCAAAAGTGAATTGTTAAATGCTTACGTCACAGCAGGCTGTGTAATATAACAATTTTATATTCACGTATCATTTTTTCAAGCAAACGTTAAATTCTATGTGATTTTACATGAGACAAGGTTTGCTAAAGATGACTATGTATCCAATTTTCACTTTAGCACTACAGTCCAACCGCCGAGGGAATGAATTTTTGATGTCTGTCAATTGATCTAGTGATGGTCAAAATGGAAGTAACCCTAATATTAATAATAAATATAATCTTCGAATAAATATATATTTATTAGCGTTGTTTTTACCTCAATATTAGTAAGTGCCTTAATCTCTTCTGGCGTAAGTGTCTCAGTGTCGTTGAACAGTAGCAAGACGAGTGCCTGCAGCAAGGACACCTGGAGTTCCTTCTTGCCCTGAAACAGACGATGCCTCAGTTAGATTCAAAAAACTGACAAGCCATTAACCTTAAACATATGATGAGACCAAAACTGTGTCATACAAAATGTACTGATTTTTTTTTTATTATTATTATTATTATTGTCTCGATACACTAGCAGCTTAAAGCTGATGCGTGTACATCTGGTGACTGGGGGTGCACTTGTTTTTTTTTTTTTTATTCCTATAAAAAGTCTAAAGTTTATGATTTTTTGTATAAGTGTCAAGTCTGTTTTTAAAGCTGTTCACTGAAGCGGCACTAATCACTTACTCCGGAAGCCTGTTCCACGACTCAACCACACGATTGGTTATAAAGTGTTTCCTCGGGTTTGAATTGCTTGAGGTTCGGTTCAGTTTTAGTGAGTGTCCACGTAGGTGATCATTGGTATTCATTGTGTACATCAGTTTGAGATCTGCCACATCATAGAGTTCTGATAAAATTTTAAATGTTTCAATGAGATCGCCTCTACGTCTTCGTTCCTCTAGCGTGGTGAGGCCCAAGGCCTCTAGACGGCTCTCATACGATTTATTTCTTATGGAGGCCACCATCTTTGTTTTACTCCAGAAAAATCTAAATCACCATGCAGCTTCAAAATAATGATCTGAAGTTATGTTTTTTGTTTTATTTTGAAATAATGAGGAAAAGTTAAGAAATATGATTGACAAAGAATCAATGAGTCGCTCCTTATTTACCAGAAAAAAAAGGATATTTGGCTGAGTTTTTTACGCCCGTTCACTTAACAATCTATAAATGCACAAGTCACCATGCTTTCTTTAAGAACAACTAGAGAAATCATAAAGATTTCACAAAAACCATTAACATTCCATGAGCGCAACTCCTATGTATATAGAACAAATTCAAAAGATGTCTCATCGGGTAGATATGTTCCGTCTCTCTCCAACTCGCGGTAGTGTTACTTGAGTTGACCTCTCACTCCCACGCTCTGTTCGTCTTGCAAGCATAGCACGTACAGACCTGGGGGAAGTGCGCGCGGAGCACGCAGTGTCCGAGCGTGGGCTGCCACTGCAGCTTGCGGCCGCTGTGCTTGGCGAGGTAGAACTTGGCGAAGGTGTCCTGGTGGCGCGTGAGCTCGGGCGGCATGCGCACCTCGAGCGCGGGGTACGTGGGCCAGTAGCCCATCGTGAGGATCCACACCGACAGCTCCACGCCCGTGTCCGGCTGGTTCGCCTGGTGCTGGAGATAACGAACGATTCTACATTTATTTCAATGTCAACGCCAGAACCACACATAAAAGTTGCCCGACGACGCGTATGGGATTTTGCACTTTCACGGGGGCTGCAATAATCATGCCGGCGGATCAGGTGCTTCTTCACACCATGCTTGAAGGACCCTAGGTTGTACTATGGGAAAAATACTTTGGTGGAGAGACTGACATACTTTACCAACCCTATAGATAAAGGATCTAGAGGATCGGTTAGTTCTTATTTTTGGAATATCGACAGAGAATGGGTGCATTTCCTGCCTGTACTGCGTTGAGCGAAGGTAGAAAAGGGACAGGGACAGCGTTATCCAGCTCTGACGTTGGAGACGGGGATACCGTATTGGAGCCAAACAGGCTTTCATTCGGTTTATATAGCATGAATTTTTGTCGCAAAAATAGCCTTATAGTTCATTAATGCAAAGGGGATAGACGACTGAAGAAAGTGTAAGAGTACATAAACACATCAAGTTATTTCTGCTTTTGGATGCTATTACATTTTCCTTAAAATTCCCGAATCAGGAGTCCTTTGAGTTATTCCAATATATTGGGGGATATTAAATGCAAATATTGTATGCTTTCTTTGAATGGTTAAGTATTGTTTTGTCTGTGAAAAATTGTTGTAATTAACCCTTTCCCCGCCAGGGAACGTGATGAGGAAGATGCAACATGTCCATAAAAAAGACAATGTGCATAGTGTATGATTTGGTAAGATTTACGAAAATTTTAATTATAAAACGACTTAAAGCTAAAAGTAAACCACGACCACTGTAGTATAAAATCTAGCAAAAACCAAATAGATTGTAAATCTTGATTAAATAAGCTATGTCTGATGACTAATCTTTTTAAGATGTTCTTACTTTATCATAGCGTAATCCACCTCCAAAGTTATTGTATAAAACCTTATAACTTAGAAACCAAACACAATTTTACAATACCAATGGTCATCAGACATCTAGTTCGATCAAATAAAGCTATTTTGAGCATAATTTTGGAACCCTGACAAGAAATATGGGCGTGATCTTCTTTCCCCTTTTGTATGGGGAGTTGAGCGGGATGGGCCGCCTTAATAAAACTTTACTGATTACGAAATAATGGGTTTTATTTACATAATTGCACAGTACATACTAGCGTTCATTAGATTTCTACTATTTCAACAGTGGAAACACACTATTTGCAACAAAACAAACAACAATTCAAGACTGCATATTATCGAAATAATTGTAGTGTGGCGTATTGAGAAGGATTATGCCAAAAAACCTTGGCAGTGCAAGGGTTAATAAAATTACAATGGTCATCATCATAATATTGTGATATTACTCTTTACGTTAATTTAAGGCGGAATAATGACATTTTAGATTTCATAAAACAAGCCGAAACCTCTCCCTACCTGCTTGAATGCGATATTGATGTCCTTCGAGAGCTCCATGTCCTTGAACATGCCCTCGAGCTTGGAGGTGAAGCCGCCGCCGCACTCCTGCTTGAGTTTGCTCAGCATTGACTTCTCCGCGTCCACCGACGCCGACTTGCCCACCAGCAGCCGCTTGGACAGGTCCTGCCACAGCACGCACGATCAAACACTTGATTAATTTTGTTATCTGAACGCATTGCTTCGAAAAATATTCCTTTTTTAGGGTTCCGTACCCAAAGGGTGAAAACGGAACCCTATTACTAAGCCTCCGCTGTCCGTCCGTCTGTCACAGGGTTGTATCTCATGAACCGTAATAGGTAGGCAGCTGAAATTTTCACAGAGTGTGTATTTATTTTGCCGCTATAACAACAAATAGGTGAAATAAAAAAAATTACCAAAAAAAATAACCGACTTCAAAGAAAAAGCACTAAAAAGTAAAAAATAATTTCCATTTTTGTAGTGACGATTTCTGTTATTTTTGAGTCGGCTTCAGCCGGGCACGCGCTGCGCTAATCAAGAGAACCTAACCTAACCTAACCTTGGCTGACGCCGACTCAAAAAATAACAGAAATCGTAACTACAAAACTGGAAATTATTTTTTACTTTTTAGTGCTTTTTCTTTGAAGTCGGTTATTTTTTTTGTTAAATTTTTTTTATTTCTTTATTTTTAGTGAATCTGAAGTACACTTACTAATTTGTACACGTCCTTTCCAATAAAAAAAGAATCACCGAAATCGGTTGGCGTTATATTGAGTTATTCGTCCATTTGTCGCGCACATCTTAATACAAATTTAAGAATTTTATGATTTTCTCATGGATATCATTGTCAGAACTTAACCAAATTAAAATGGCACTACCTATCATTTAAAAAATAATCATCAAAATCGGTTCACCCAGGCAAAAGTTATGAGGTAACAAACATAAAAAAAAACATACAGACGAATTGATAACCTCCTCCTTTTTTTTAAGTCGGTTAAAAAAATATAATAATTAAAGGGGAGTCCCATACAAAAAACGTGACTTTTTTGTGTTTAATCTTGTACGATGGTACGGAACCCTTCGTGTGCGAGTCCGACTCTTGGCCGGTTTTTTACCCGATACCTATGCTTTGATTAAATATGCACGCAAAAAATAATAAGCGAGTGGAATGGTCAGGCCTTGGCGTCCAAGGAGAATTTATCATGACCAGATTTAATATTTGGTTAAGGTCAGGTACGTAGTACTTAACCTCTTAGTAGTAATGGACCCCTTACGGGATTTCAAAATTATTGTGGACCCCTTCGGAACTCACTTGAAGGGAAACAAACCTAGGCATTTTGAAATATCCCTTTTATATTTATTACCACAGAAAATGTAAAGATACATATTTTTCAGGCATGCAGTATTCATTGTCATCATATCAACCATGGACCCTCAGCACACATTGTAAGGGCCGGGTCCATGGACCCCTGGTTAAGAATGCCTGCTGCAGAGGAAGCGAAAGAAGTATGCTATGAACGTACTGTATGGCACATTGTTACCTACCCCTGTGGGGCAGCAGCCAGATAGTATGCATACATAATTATTAATGCATTGTAAGCATTCATAATGTTAGTGGTTTCTACTTGCCCAATCATGTCCCGATGTGACAATTAGTGTTACAGCGTAAACATCTCGTTTCAACGTCATTGAATACAGATAAATCTTCATACGAAAACCAAGTGCAGAGTACATAGCAGGAAGTCATCCAATAATGCCGTCATGGTATGTAATTACTCTATGGTAATAGTGGCTACGCCATCCCCATACAAACGAGTATTGGTTGCTGCTCTCGTCCTTCCATGCTCGCTGCCTGGAATGCTGAACGAAACGAATTCACATTATGACTGACCTTCTTGTAGAATGCCTCGAAGACGTCCTTGCCGTGTATGAAGCGGAACTGCACCATGATCTTGTCGAGCAGCCGCTCTAGCTCCTCCTCCGTCGCCTCCTTGTTGCCGGCGCGCAGCTTCACGTCCACGAACTTGGCTGCCCGACACAACTACTTTTAACGATGACGTAGTGGGATAAATCAAGGCTGTTTCTTGTCAACTACATTAAGGAAATGTAAAATTCTCCACCATGTTGTTGAATAAAAATGAGCAAGTCAAATCGTAGCGCCATACAAATGTACTTCGAACATATGTAATAATTGTATTGCAACGACTCAGTAAATCCAAATTGCAAACTGATAATTGCTCACTCGTATTTTTTATTGCATAGATAAAAAAATGTATCCTTCACATTAGAACTTTGAAACAAGTGTGACCCTACTCTGTTATTGAGTAGGGACACAATAGTTGTCATTGACCTCTTGGCTTCCATTCGGATTGTAACAAAAAACAGAGAAATTATAAGATAGGGGGAGGAATGCAGTGATTACCAACAATGGATGAGTGCAATATAGTAATGCAAGATGTGAGTAATTTCGATAAATTTGCATTACTTGATTTTATAAAACTACTATAAATTAAAGTGTTGATTTTTTGAAAAGTCATTAATATTTTACAAGTATCTACGCAGTAGTGGTTTTCTGGGGGCCCATTCAGGTAAGAGTGAGTTCGAGTTCTGGAGTGAGTTAACCTAAAAATAGCTGGGAAATATATTATTATTTCAATAACGGAACCGTTATTTATGCTTCCAACGTATATACGGGACAGACCAGATTTTTACCTAACTGTAATGATATTCTAGAAGTGTGGAAACATTAACTATTTAAAAAAGTGAGTTGATATTTAGTGACGAATTTGAACTCACTCTTTCCCTGAATGGACCCCCTGTGCTCTAGACCTCATGAGTCTGTCTTTGCGTAGCTAAAAACTGGATAATGAGGAGATCAAGTTCCGTACAAGTACAGGCACGAGGCCTGTTTCCTCAGTGAAATGAAGAAACTATTTATGATATTTTGCACATGAAATAAAACAACTGATAGCTACGTCTATACATATTACTCACAAATCTATAAATATAAAAAAGAGTGTGCAAAAAACTAAGGAGAAGTTATTGCTAATTAAGTAAACATACTTTTTCGTACTAAGCATGTATGTAGCTTTTTTCAAGGAATGTGATATGTATGCATGCATAATCGAAGCAAGGAAAAATTAATTAAAGAAAGAGCCCTGTAAAAAGAAATGCTTTACAAATATACTGCAAGGCTGGAGAACCAGCAAAACATACCATTCGTGGGTATTGTGTCTTCCAATTTCGCCACCTGCTGTATACACATAAATTGGAATTCTCCTATAGTCTCCAGGATAGAAGACAAGTCCACCCAGTTGTTGGTTGACATGTTATTAACATAGTTACCGATGAGCTCGGCGGGCTTGTTGGTGCGCTGGTTAATGAAGAACTCGAAGGCCTCCCGCAGCGAGTTGAGGAACTTGTCGTTGCGCTGGAAGCACGTCAGCACGATGTGGTCAAGCTTGTCCTTGAAGTCCAGCAGCTCCTGCACCATGCTCTTGTCCTTCTCCGGGTCGATCACTATCGTGCGTCCCTTTTTCTGTCGACACAAGCAACAAAAGTGAGTTTTAGGTTTAAAATGATGGAACTTTTCAACCTAACTCTTGTATCATTTTCGATTGTTACAAGGTGTTTACAAGCTCGCGCGAGCTTACGCGAGCTAAATCGAGATTGCACGAGCGCGAGGGTGTGAACACTAAGCTCGTCTGGTCGGAGCGTTTTTTTGGTTTCTAGTCCCTTTGACTGGTGAGTTTTTTTTTTTATGTGACTGGACATGGATGCCTAATACCACAAGTTCTGTCATGGTATTAGCCCAACACACCACATGGGAACTAGGTGCCATGCCAGGACCTTCCTTATATTGCACGGCTACATTGAACTGGATGGAAAACACGGACAATTTTCATTGCCGCTTCGACCATCGTTCATCCAATGCGATGGTACCAACCCGGGCGGGATAAACCCTACCACCTAGTAAGTAAGGAAGGGGACCTACAGCTTAACGTGGAATCCGAACCACGGCCAGCCTCTCTCAACGGTCGAATGGTCACCCATCCAAGACCGGACCGGACCCAGCGTTGCTTAACTTCGGAGAGCGATCGCCGAAGTGTCGCGCCACTGGGCCACTGAGGCTGAGTTTTTTTATGTAACCTATGAATGTCTTACCACACCCACAATCATTAACCTCCTACACCTTTATGATCACGGCTGCTTTGAACTAGATTGAAACCACGGACAACATTTTATTTGCCGCTTTGACCATCTTTTTATTCCCCATCCCAGGGTGGAGGAGTTAAGGTGGCCCAACCCGGCGGGACTAACTCATTCGTGGGCACGGTACGAAACCGTGCTGTTGCGCTCTGGGACCTTCTCTGTTTCAAAGAAAAAGACAGGCTCCGTGATGAGGAAGATGCGACACGTCCACAAAAAAGACAATGTGCATAGTGTATGATTTGGTAAGATTTACAAAAAATTTAATTACAAAACGTCTTATAGCTAAAAGTGAACCACGACCGCTGTAGTCAAAAATCTAACAAAAACCAAATAGATGTTCTTACTTTATCATTGCGTAATCCACCTCCAAAGTTATCGTATAAAACGCGCGAAAAATTCGAACTTTCGGACCTTATAACTTAGAAACCAAACAAAATTTTACAATGCCAACGGTCATCAGACATCTATTTCGGTCAAATAAAGCTATTTTGAGCAAAATTTGGGATCTCTGAAAAGAAATATGGGCGTGATCTTCTTTTTCCGTTTGTATGGGGAGATGAGCGGGATGGCCCAACTTAAGCAAAAATGTTCACATCTATCATCTTAGCCGGTTGAGATTACAGATTACATATTACGTGGTTGATACGCAAGAAACCAGTATTGTGTATTCTGTGCACGAGTGATCGCGAGGTGCGCATGCAAACTTTTTTTTCGAAATCCGTGGTTATCTATATCCATACAGTAGCCATTACCTTTATATAGGCGTTAAAGTGCGAGCAAAGCTCGGTGAGTCCGTTCCTGACCCTGCTGAAGAGGTTGTAGAGCAGCGTGAGGTCGGCCAGGCGCGGACCGTCCAGCAGCGCGGGCAGCCCCTTGCTCAGCACGCCCGCCAGGTGCTCGCTCAGCAGCTGCTTCTCCACCGTGTGCACCAGGTGCCACCTGACGGTCAACACATTTAGAGATAACCGTACATCCAGGAATGTCGCGGCTGCGTGGAAAAGTGGCCAAGAGAACGGATCCTGCATTCACCCGATCCCTCCGAGACAGGAGCGCATTTCTCTATAGGCTGAGTAGCCCCGGACCTAGGGCAGCAAAACTTGGGTGAGTTATTTTTTTAATAGTAGCCTTCGTGAACTTACCCGTCAAGGTTTCAAAAGTAAAAAACTGGCCAAGTGCGAGTCGGACTCGCACACGAGGGCTTCCGTACCATAGTTCAAGATTTAACACAAAAAATCACGTTTCTTGTATGGGGCCCTGTTTTAATTTTTAATATTTTTTTAATTTTACCTATTTGTTGTTATAGCGGCAAAATGAATACACACTCTGTAAAAATTTCAGCTGCCTAACTATTACGGTTCATGAGATACAGCCCTGTGACAGACGGACGGACGGACAGCGGAGGCTTAGTAATAGGGTTCCGTTTTCACCCTTTGGGTACGGAACCCTAAAAATGTGTTCATTTAATTTAATTACAGCTCGTGGTGTAGGGGATTGATTTGCCTTTTATGCAAAAGGTTATAGGCTCAAATTCTCCCGAACGCGAAGACGCCCACGGGCTTTCGAACTTACAAGGTGGCTGCAAAAACCATGCTGACCAGCCAAGTGCTTCTTCACACCATGTTTGAAGGAGCTCAGGTTGTACTTTGAGGAAAATACCTTGGCAGGGAATCGATTTTATAGTTTTATTTAATGCCGACCCTAGAGTTAAAGGATCTAGAGAATCAGTTGGGTCTTATTTTTGACTAACATTCCCCGTTGATCACTCACTTGGTTGAGGGGTCGAGGTAGTGCAGTAGCCTCTGGTTCTCCTCCTGCAGACGCTTGTCGACGTGCGCCAGGTACTGAGGCACGTCACACTCGCGCATCAGCCGCTGGCCCTCCGCCGCGTACAGCCGCTCCGTCGCAACCAGGAACCTACGCAACATTTCAATATACACAGTTTGTCATGGAAATTGTCGACGGTTCCATCCATTGAAGAGAAAATGAAGGAGAAGTGGCATGTGATCATTATTGCGACTACACAGTATGGTCGAAGTGTGCATACAATAATATGGAAAGCTGCCCGAGCGTCGTGTGCCACAAAGTAAAAAAATCTTCACTCACACATGAATGTGCTCCTGAAAAGCATTCAGTAGGTCAGATCACACCCACACAATCCCTCCAATATGTCTGCGACTATGTTTGCGTGTGGTGTGTACGTTTAAGTTGGGTCGGTAGTTACATGAAATTGGAGACGGCGGGTCTCATGGCGCGCTAGGTGGCACTTTTTGATCCGAGGATTCATCGGACGTAGTTTGAGATTTATCTAGGACTAGCTGCGGTACCCGGCTCCGCTCGGGTCCATGTCCTTTTGGACTGATGTCGAGCTGAATTATTTCATAGATGAAAAGTAGGTAGCCCAAAAGGCGGTCAATAAATATGTTATTTATCTGCTACTTTTTAATCATAACGGGTGGAGCCGATATGCATTAATTAAATAAGAAATATTCTAACGTTCCCAATTATAAAACATAGCTGAGGTACCCGGCTCCGCTCGGGTCAATGTCGTTTTGGACTGATATCGGGCTGAAACCCAAAGGGCTGGCCCAAAAGGCTAGTTGAACTACTTTACTAACAGAAGATTAAACAATGTATCTAACAAAAAAAAACTGGATCAAAATCCGTTGAGCCGATGTGGCATGATTGAATAAGAAAACATCCAAATACTGCCATTTATAAATTCAGTGGAAGAAATGTACTTGAATATATTGCAAAATATTGGGGCCAATTACTGAATTGTTTTTTAAAAGCATTGGCCGCCGCGCTGGGGCGATCCTGCACTGGCACTACTACACATTGCCATGGACGGAAAACATGGCCATTTTTTATTGCCGGTTCGACCATCCATCATTCAGTGCGATGGTACGTAACAACTCGAGCGGGATTCACCCTACAACCTAGGTAGTAAGAAAGGGGAGCTATTTTTTACGTGGAATCCGTACCACAACCAGCATTAACATCGAAAACGGCCACCCATCCAAACCCCGACCGCGCCCATAGGTCCTGTACGTAGATGCAATCCACATATTAATCGAGTGAGTAGTTCGTAAGTTATGAGCCTTTAATCGCAACAGTCACCCCTCTCGTGATCTAGAGTGATGTACTCTGCCAAATTTCACATGCAGAAGCAGTCCACTTATTGTTTTGTTATAAATATGTAACCCTCTCTTCTCACTCCTCTGGTAAGTTAGCGTGATGCCTATACGGCTAGACTCAGATACAAACCTCATCTAAATTGGGTAATTGGTTCTCATGTTATAAGCATTTCATACTACTGGTCCCCTCTCTGGTAATTTAGCGTGATCCTTAGTAGCCCTAAAATTGCGGAAATAAATCGAGCTATACGGAGGTACAATTATCAGCTAAGTATCTGCTTGGCTCCCTGGACTCGATACAGCGTCGGGCCGTGCGTCTTGTCGACGATCCCAAGGTATCCCTAAATTTAGAGACCCTTCAACTCCGAAGGGATGTAGGTTCTCTCGATGTATTCTATCGTCTTTATCATGGAGAGTGCCCTTCGGAGCTGCACAACGCTGTCCCTCCGTCCCATTTCTACCACCGCACAACGCGGAATAGGCAGGGTATGCACCCATTCACTGTCGACATTCCCAAAATAAGAACCCACCGATCCTCTATATATTTTTTCTATAGGGTCGGTAATCTATGGAATCGACTATATATTTCCCCCAAAGTCCCCCGGGGTCGTTCAAACATGGGGTGAAGGAGCACCTGGCCGGCCGGCATGGTTTTCGTATCCCCCGTTGAAAGTTCAAAATACCGCGCTTGGCTTAGTACTAATCTAACAAACAAAAAATAAGAAACCGTTCAACTGAAACCGTAATATCTTAACAATACGCCTTTAAACAATCAACCTTAAAAGCATTGACTTATATATTTGAAATCATTGCTTAAAAGCCTAAAATAATGTGTGTAGCTAGGACACGGCTAATTGCTAAGTTAGCATACCGCGCGGGTTGGTAGAAACAATACAAACAATTTACGTAAAAAACCTCATACTAATCCGTGTACCACACGACCACGGAGCGATGATCTCTGCAACCGCGTCTATCGTTAGCAATCGCGGGAAGCCGACCGGCGAGGGGCGCGGGCAGCATTGCCGATCGCTTGAAGCAATCGGGGACTTTGGATTTCATCTTCTCCCGAAAGTTGTTCGGACGGCCGTCGACTGCACGAACTTTTATTTTGCTCATTCGAATTGAAAATTTCGTTCCTATTCCGGATTTTTACGGAATTCCGGTAATCCTAAGAACGCTTTTGGGCAATTGTGGTAATCGGCAGCGCTGGCAGCCGCTTCGCGCGCTCGCGCGTGGTACCTTCGGCTCTTCTCGGCAATACTCGGTCCTCGTCGGGTGGCCACCGCCGCCGTCTCGGCCCTCGCCGCACTATCATTTCGTATCTGACTATTTTTCTTTTTGCACGGCTCCTAAGGGTCGTTACGTGATGTTCAATAGCTTAAAGCCTTCCTTAAGAATTAGGCTATCGAATGTAAAAATATGTTTTCAAACCTGACTGGTAGTTCCAGAGATTAGGGCGTTCAAACAAAAAAACAAACAAACTCTTCAGCTTTATTATATTAGTATAGATTTACAGCCTCTAACATATTGAAAGACTAACCTTTATGTAACCGACTGCTTATAGTTTAACTCTTAGGGAAAATGCCACTGCACCTATACAGACTGAGTCGTGTCAAATTTACTAAATGAATGCATGGGAATGTGTCTCCAACAGAACTTTCATGCTACGATTTGCAAAATCTTTTGGTTATCCGCGAGTAAGTCACAGTCAAACTTGCAGGGCGAGCACGAAACTAATTACTCCTGTCAAACAATACTCAAATCCAAAATGTCACTTATACAGCGTGCATTACTATGGGATGACAGAACGGATTGCATTATTCTGTGGTGTATGTCAGTTTTAAAATTCGTTACATGACCAACCTGGATGAGGTAGGTCATCCAGCAGAATTTGTCTGAATATAGATAGTTGGGGCTTCCTGTGCAAAGCCAGGCTGGGTCACATTAATAAGAATACCTAATCTAATAGATCATTTGTATAATTTAAATAACTAATGATAACAGGCAAACACAAATTACAGAAAGACATTATCTTCTGTCATCTTTTATGTTACTGACAGGAAAACGTTAAGCGTGTCACGTAATCTAAATTCTAAGCCCCAATTGCACGAAGAGACGGCCAAGTTAATCAATGTACAAACACGTCCCTTTTACTGAACCGCATGGAGTTCCTTCTATACTGTCCCTACAAAGTGACATGTTTAATCATACGTTGACGTTGATTTTGATTTTTTGTGCTTTTGTGCACTCGGCCCTGAGACATATTATTGCCTCAGTACAATTAATGAAAGTTGTGCGAACTGACTTCTGTTCGAAGGCCTCCTGGTAGATCTGCAGGTCGGAGAGCATCCGCAGCAGGGACTTGAGCAGCGAGCGGTCCACCGCGTCGCCGCCGCGCTCCCGCTCGATGAGCATCAGCAGGCCCTCCACCGTGCGCGTCTGCACCAGAGTGTTCATGGCGATGTGGTGCCGGAACAGGTCCAGTCCCATGTCCCTGAACATGCAACATACATACACTGAAGGATAACAGACTAGTGCGACTTTTTATACTTTTTATGTTCGGATGCAGTCCAGTACAGTATCTGATTTTTTAAAATAAATATAGGTATTGTACTTCACTTTTTACAGGTAAGTTATCCAGAAATGATCAAATACTTATATATGTGTGGCTGCAGTGTTGTTTGGTGTTATAAATTTATCATAACAATTATATTGATAAGTTATAGATTTAAATTCAACTTACAGGTCTTAAAACAGCCTTTATTTACCATACCATTCTCTATATCTCCATGTAGTAAGAAATGGGTTATATATTCATTAAATTATTTGCTGTTGAAGTTGGAGTAAGACGACTAGCGAAGTTACCAGCAGCGGGAGCAGAAACGCAACAATCGATCGATAAACGATTTTTTGGTTTCGCTTATTGTGAAAGCAGAAAAGAGAAAGAAATACTTTTATCAACTGATCTCGCCGTATCGTTTGTTTGTGCTCCCGCTGCAGCTAAGCTAATGTGATGTACAGACATATGGAGACGGGGTGTGAAGTCGTCACTGGAGATATCCTACAGAATATGGAGACAGAGAGAGGATAGAGAGAATAGGACTGGTTATTCTCCGCGACCTAGTCTTCGCAGACTAGCTGATGGGGCTGCAATGATGTGAGCCGAAATGTCAACGCTCTTATTATAATTATTACAGAATTTGATTGTTCATACTACTGGTATTCATAGTAGCACAGGATCCAAAACTAGATCTCTGCGTTCTTAGTCCGTAGATTTATTATTATAAACTAATATATTTCATAAACTAAGTAAGTAAATATTTTGAAATGAGGCAAGAGGATACAATTATTAACTGATTCTTATTTCCGAAAGCTCGTATTTGCAAAATGCATGTTCTGCTGCTAAACTAATTTCGAAGAATATGTAAACTTGGCAATGTTTCAAGGACAATAAAAATACACACTCCCATAAATATCAACGGATGTTCTTGCATGTATATTTGCGGAATATTTAACCAGACAGCATATATCACCAAAAGGAAATATTTTTCTAGCCCCAGAATTTGTCAAATTTGCTGAAATTCATGAGTTAAATTTTCAAAAGCAAGTTATTCAGAACTTGCAAACAAGTATCTCAGCACAATTGGAGGCAACAAGAAAAGAAAAAGAAAAATGGGTTATATTTAAATCTTATTTATACTTATACAGCA
This sequence comes from Incurvaria masculella, assembly GCA_946894095.1. Lineage (NCBI taxonomy): Eukaryota > Metazoa > Arthropoda > Insecta > Lepidoptera > Incurvariidae > Incurvaria > Incurvaria masculella. The sequence goes on from OX335646.2 coordinate 22,351,362, forward strand.
GAAGACCTTAGTATACCTATGGGTTCCTTTGATAATGTAGTGCCATGGCAAATAAATAAAAATATGGACAAGTTGGTAAATTTTTAGGGTTCCGTACCCACAGGGTGCCAACGGAACCCTATTACTAAGCCTCCGCTGTCCGTCCGTCCGTCCATCCGTCTGTCACAGGGCTGTATCTCATGAACCGTAATAGGTAGACAGCTGAAATTTTCACAGAGTGTGTATTTATTTTGCCGCTATAATAACAAATATGTAAAATTAAAATATAATAATAAAAATTAAAAGCTGATTTTTTGTTCCTGATTTTTTGTGGTAAATCTTTTACGATGGTACGGAACTGTTCACGTGCGAGTCCGACTCGCTCTTGGCCGGTTTTTAGGACCAACCATAAGCTAGAATTTATGTAATGCAGCTTAAAGCATAAGCTCAACTGCTGACATTTCTTCACATGACACAGCATAATGAGTTGATAACAACGCATGCGACATAACAACAGTGCCCAATATGTATGTTAAAAAAGTTTAACGCAATGGAATGTTCCTCACAAACACAAAAAACCGGCTTAGGACAAAACTCACCATATAGAATGTATGGTGGGATTCTGCAAGACGTAGGTCCTATCTAGATAGAGGAAGATGCTCCGGATCATGATCATCTGGCGGCAGTGCGCGCGCCAGCAGTCGTTCATGCGGCGCAGGAACACGGCGCGGTCCATGCTCTCCGCCAGGAACTGCTCGATGTTGGCCTTCACGTGAGCCTCAGTCAGGTTCGTCAGGTTCACGTACAGCTGCGACGCCATCTGCAAATGAATGTTTGCGTCGCATCATTCCTCTGCTGCAGCTGCTACAATGCGAGCATCCCAAGCATTGCAGGATAGCTGGAACATTTTGAGGCGCAATAAAATTGTCAAAGCTGGAGTGATCACCTGACAATATCCTGCATGTGGAATCTGCAAGGAACCTGTATATGTTTTGTGGAGTCATGAGATCATTGCCTTAAAAAGATTTGCATCTATTATGCACAAGTTATTTGTGTTCAATAAATGGTCATCCCCATTAGCACAGTACATATATATAGCTGTGCGATCGGGGCCATAGCAGTAGCTCAACTCAGGCAATTTTTGAGATAAATACCTTCCCTCCAACGAGTGTCGGGGTTGTCACTTAAATTAGTGGAGCACTTGCTGGTTCTGTTATTTTTAAAAAGATGACTTCGAAGGACCATTCGCGACAGTTCAGAAATGCAAAATTAGCTTAGAGCCCATACAATCGAAATGTGCCTGCACAGGTGAACGAAATCGGGACTTTATATGGAGTTGAACTATTGGATGTAGTCCTATATGTATTATGTGCCATTAGAGTTTATGGGAAAATAAATCAAGCTATCTTAAACTAAGTGATCTGGTTGCAGCAGCTTATGGTGTAGCTTTCATGTGGGTTCAAATGCTTGCCCAGGTTATGCAACACTTTCTTTCTCTATCATAGTTGGATAAGTGCATTTCATTACGAATGTGAGCTGTTCCATGGTTCGGAACACATGTTAAACTGTAGGTCCTTTTCCCCTACAAGGTGGCAGGGCTAAGCCCACCCGGATTGGATGAAACAATGGCTGTAGCGACAATATGACAAAATTGTCCGTGTTTTCCATCCTGTTGAGTGTAGCCATGCTCATAAAATAAAGGTCCTGGCGTAGCACCTAATTCCTTCGGGAATGTGGTGTATTGGGCTAAGCTCATAACGGAAGTTGTGTGATATGAGACATCCATGGCTGATAAATTGTGAATCTCTGCAACAGCTGATGATATTGTTGTGATGTGATCACCTTGTGGCTGCACATGTTCTCCACAGCTTGGTACAGCTCCTCGAGCGAGTAGGCGATGGCGGTGGAGGTCTGGATGGCCACCACGGCTTCGCGCAGCTTGCTCCATGTGGTCTCCTGGTAGTTCTCCGGGAGGTTCGGTTTACCTGCCGGACATTTGGACTCGATCACATTATGATCAAGAGATATGTACACTAGGTGAACACCACTTTAAAAAAAGCTAAACACTTTTATAAATGGATTATATAAGGTGTTTTTTATACTTTCATGCTCCTTTTTTTTGTCAGGGTCATCAGCGAAACTCGGCTATTTTAAGGTTTCCCTAACATGAATATTTTTAAACTATGAGTTTCAGTTCCATACAACAGGATAGAGAGGATAAACCAAGAAAAAAAAAAAAAACACAGATTAATATTAAATTAAGGTCGAATGCATCGTTCCATTCTCTTGAAACTATCAGTTCTAAGCTCTGAATAGAGGGTTTGTTGATGTTGCCATGGAAACACGCAATCTGGCGCTACCCGCTAGACATGAAGTATATATCGCACTAACGAAGATTCCCAGCGAGTTAACACATATACAATATTCAAATCACGACTAGGGGAGAGCAGCTGCGCAGCCGTGGGTCTCAAGACCTGACCCACCAACTCATCTCTCCACAGTGGTGACCCCGACGTGATCCAACAACAACAACCACGCCTCCTCTAGTCACAACAAGGTATACTTCAGCAGTCACGACAGTTGCTACCGGCCTCCCACCAGCGGGTCTCACCGGTAGTAACTCAAGCATGTCGTCATCCAGCATCACTCCAACCAAGCAAAAAAAAAAAACAGCACCATCGTCCTAAGTAGGTGTACAAATACGCCAACTAGGACGCCGGTAACATCCTCACCTCCGCCAGCCGTCACCGAGCATCACGACCGACTCACCGCGTCACACTGGGCATCTCCGGCAGCCGTCACCCAGCATCACGACCGACTCACCGCGTCGCACTGAGCACCTCCGGCGCTCCGTCATCCAGCACTACGACCGACTCACCGCGTCACACTGGATACTGACGACCAGCACCGAAACCAGCAGCAACATCGTCTTCATGGCAACTTGCCATTCGACTGGGGGAAAGTGATGTAGCGACCTAGCGCCCTCTACTGAGAGCTGCTAGTTTCACATGCCACACATCAACAAAAACAGATGCACAGAAGTTAGTTAACATGGCGGGCATTGGTATTTTATTTCCCTCAATTCTCCTTTAAATCTGAGGCCCCCATTTTCAACAACAAGTTCATTAAAGAATATGCTACTAGGGAACTAATAACAATATTCATTTATTTATGTGTTAAACCGAAATATTTCCTTTTTTCAAACGACTTTCAATAAAGTTCTGAAATGTTGAAAATTACATTAAATAAAACATTTTACGCATTTAAATCCAGTTTTATATGATTGACGATTTACATAAATCACCAATTAATAAAAAACTTTAAGGTTATGTTGGTGGAGCAGTGACAGGTGTGCTAACAGCTGTTATATTTACATCTGTATCTTAACACAAATATGTCCTACGATTATATCAGGTTCGGGTCACAAGGGTAAATAAGATTATTGTTATTTGGACATACTTTTAAAATTTTTGATGACTAGTTTTTTAGCTTGGCTGGGTTTCCCAGGCGAGCTCTTGACTCCGTTGGAGCCGGGCGCAGGAGCCAGCAGAGAGAAGTTGGAGCGCTTTTCGTCGGTGGCGCTCATTTCGGAGGTGCGAAGGCGTTTGGAGCTGGGCTCGCCACTGCCGCTGCGGGCTCTAACAATGGTACCAGGAGTCGACATCCCCCGGAGTTCGCACTAGCATTGTGCGCGCCTAGCGCACAGTAACTTTACTACACTATAAACACTCAACAGATACGCAAGAAATTACAGAAATGAGTAACTAATTTGTATTGGAAACAAAAATAGATGAAATCTCAAGTTCACGCACTGCACGCATTCAAAGAAGTGTTACTGACTGGAAATTATATGAGTTGCTAGATTGATTATATTATTTCAAACAAACATGATTCCAAATATTAGCTGTTTTCCTTTTGGACATAGCAAGTAATACAAAATTTAAGAATGAATAAGGTAGATAATTGGTTGGAATTTCTAAAACCTACTTAGCCGAATTGACAAAATTTCGTTGTAATGATGAATGATTCCTAGGTTCAAATAAACCAAAATTAGACATTTCATTCTATGAATGGCTACACTGAACATATGTCAAAAAAACTTGGGATAATGTTCGATAGATGGCACTCTCTGGGTTGTGTACATTTCAGTCAGCAATTTATTTGCGCTCCTTCGCCTCCGCTCTTTCCATCTCGTAGTTTATGATCAACCGTATTTTGGTCTTCAGTACATCATGGTTGCCTTTTATCCCTGTCTAACCTATGCCATGCCATGTTTTATGATCATCCCTAATTATTGATTTGGCAAGACTGGAATCATAAGTTAAATTGCCTCGTGGCTGAAATGCATCAATGACAAAAAACTATTGGCTTTTTCGGCGAACTTCCGGCTGAATAATGGCGGTTCCATTCCGTCATCCATTGCTGTGTCCAAGTTCACTATTACAATTCCGCCAGGAACTGTGCGGCGTGAGCTCTTTACCATAGATTTCCGGAAGGCGAGTTGCCCTGATGCTATTCCTGTACTGGTGCTGAAAACGTTTGCTCCAGAATTTACCGCCTACGCGTGCGTGTGCCTGCGGTTTGGGAATTAGTCAACGTCCAGTCCGTGCCTAAAAATGGCGATCGTTTAGACGCGGCTACATTTATTACCGACCTGTAGTCTCTCTTATCTGCAAATTGATGCAGAGCATCATTTGCTATCAGTTGATGAGGTGTCTAGAGAGCAATGTACTCCTCAGCGACACCGATACGACTTTCAACCCAATCGATTTGCTGGGATCGCCTATTTTATGTAGGTATCAAACAGAATCGATTTGCTGGGATTCTACTATATTCGTTTAGCTGGGCAATGTACTTAAAAATAGTGGCGAAGGCATGGTTATAGACAGAGATAGTTATCGCGAAATCGTCCGACGGCCCGAGCACCCAATACGTCGCAATAAGGTTCTGGCAGGATTGTTTTACAAGGCGTAGGAAATCCTACGGTATTGCACCCGACTAGTGTGATTGGATCGCCGATTTTCTGCTATGACGGCGATATAAAATTCTTGGTTTGCTATTGTCGATCCAAAGCTATGTCAGCCTGCATACCACATGGCTTTGTGCTATCCCTAACCCCATTTCTACTGCAAGTCAACGATGTTCTCAATTGCGGGGAAATTGATTATCTACTACGCGGACGACAGCACGGTGCAAGCTAAATACACCAGTCACCAGACCGCAAGCCAGGCGGAAGGGAAGGAGGATGTTTGTCATGAAGAAACCACGAAAAAGGTTCCGGGTGGGGACTCTAGAAACCGCGCATTAGAAAACTAAAAATAGTTAGGGCAATCGAGAAGTAAGTGTTGAGGATGATTCATACGAACACATTTTAAAAATGTAGGCTGAAAGAGAGCCTCCTATTTCCTCGAACCATAGATATTTTTTTAAATGTATGGATGGCTGTGCTTAGGACCAAAGATGCTCAGAAAAGCCAAATACTCCTCGCCTCGCAAAACCACGCTCAGCGAGGCACCATACCAGAGGATTTGCGGAGCTATCGAGCTTGTTCAAATGACGCTTCAAGATATATAGAAGTTAATCTAAGGTTGAACGTGGCACCACGGTCCAAAGTACGGATATACAGCACGGTCCAGGTATTCCTTGGCCTATTTGGATAAAAAAACTGGCCAAGTGCGAATCGGACCATCGAACAAGATTAAACGCAAAAAATCACGTTTTTTGTATGGATCCTCCCTTTCATATTTATATATTTTTGCTATAGCGGTAAAATAAATACGCACTCTGCGAAAATTTCAGAAAAAAAAATAAAATCAAAATCAAATCTTTATTGCCGTTCTTTGCTTAGGTATATGTATTAGCTCACTCTTAAGAGGTACGTTAGTCAAGCTAAAATTGCCTGGGTAGGCGTGCAATATGACATATCATGTCAAACAAAATCATGCAGTTTTAAATTCAGAATAAAAAAAAAGAGCTAATCGTAAAATAATAATAATTAATTACCCTTATATTACATCCTTTGGACTATTAAATCTAATTTAACATACATTATATCCATTGAAATGTAAAATAAAATTATAAAGATTTCAATTCACACTAAAAATATAAAATAAACGAACGCATTGTAAAATAATTGAATCAATATAAAATAATAAATTACATTTCTATTAAATTGTTTAGACATGTTTATTTAATTGAACATATAATATAACCATTAAAAACATTTAAACATCATATATTAAAATTTGAAAAATCGTTCATATTATAAAAATATTTTTCGATTAACCAATTATTTAATTGATGAATATCAAGTTTTTTAAAATCTGTCGGAATTTCATTAAACAGCCTTGCAGCCATGTAGTATAAACTATCTCTATACAAAGTCGTGCGTGGTTGAGTACAATATAGTTTTCCCTTCGATCGAGTATTGTATAAGTGAATGGAGCTGGTTTCCCTAAAATATTGGGAATTTTTCTTGACAAAACACAAGTTTCATAAATATAGAAGCTAGGAACCGTTAATAATTTCAACCTTTTTGAAAAGTGGTCTACAACTATCAATGGAGCGAGACTGACATATTGCCCTTACACATTTTTTTTGTATTTTAAAAACGGCTTCTATATTTGTGGAGTTGCCCCAAAATAGTAGACCGTATGTTAGATTAGAGGTCACATATGCATGATATAACAAATCTACCATTTTTTTTAATCTATTGATTTGCGGTTTCCCAGTTGCAATGACAGACCAATAGCACCCCTAAAAAATTCATTTATTTAACCCTTATGATCTTGGCTCCCTTCAGTTCAGTTTTTTGCTCGCAAGGTGTAAGGTGTAAGCATGGAACTGCATTAGTTTGGTTTTTTCAATTAATAATATAAGGTTATTATTTTTTCGCAATGTTTCAATCTATTCTATGGCTGAATTTATATTCTTTTCGTAGGCTTTAAGCCCTTTTTCAGTCCTTGATCCCTTTGTAATAACTGTGCTGTCATCAGCGAATAAGACCATACGGTGTTTTATCGAGTTTGGTAAATTGTCCTAAAATACTACCTTGAGGTACACCGTGCGTCAACAAAATGTATTTAGACCTATACTTCAATACAGTTTTTGATTTTAAACAAATTCTTGGTAATTTTATGTATTTATTGGACGAATGTCACGACCAATACTTTTGCAGATTATTTTCAAAATCGTATTACAATGCTTCAAATGTAGATGTGGCTGAAACTCAAATTAATAAACAAATTCGGTTTTTTTCTGTACACTGATTTCGTTCAGAGAGGTAAAAAGTTAACCACTGAAATGCATTACCAAGGAATCCATATCTCTCCATCTTTTGTAAAAGAGTATCATGACAGACATATTCGAAGACTTTTGACATATCCATAAACACAGCAGTAACTGGTATTGAGTGATTCATACATTCAGTAATTATTAATATAGCCCTGTGACAGCCGGACGGACCCTCTTAATTGTTCTGTGGGACGGACGGACGGAGGGACAGCAGAGGCTTAGTAATAGGGTTCCGTTTGCACCCTTTGAGCACGGAACCCTAAAAAGCTAGATTTCATTTTGTTGTAACATGATGATAGCATCTAGTAAGGATGGGGACCTACATTTTTACATGGCATCCGGACCACGGCCGGCCTCGTTTTGGACGTTTTGGACTCGTGGCTCCAGCCATCTCAATGCGTTTCAGTTTCTACTTCCGTCCGTTCGTCCTCGCTGGCAGCAACCTACCTTTGAGAAGGTCAATACGAACGGAATTAATTTCAAGGAAAAATGCATGTTAAACTCGCCTTCCTTGCAAATATTTAATGCAAGATTAGTATTGTCCTGTCTCCTATAACTATGAGCGGCTCGTAGCCTAGTGGCGCGGGGACTGGCCTAGCGTACCAGAGACCTGGGTTCAATACCGACATGCACCACTGTCTTTCTCTTTTCGAGTTCGATAAGTGCATTTCGTTACGAATGCGAGCTGCTCCATGGTTCGGAATCCATGTAAAACTTTAGGTCCCCTTCCCCTACTAGGTGGTAGGGTTTATGCCCGCCCGGGTTGGTACCATCGCATAGGATGAAAAGATGGTCGAAGCGGCAATGAAAATTTGTCCGTGTTTTCCATCCAGTTTAATGTAGCCGTGCTCATAAAGGGAAGGTCCTGGCATGGCACCAAATTCCTTCGGGAATGAGGTGTATTGGGCTAATATCATAACGGTAGTTGTGTGGTATTAGCCATCCATGTCAGGTCGCATAAAAAAAAAAAAACTTGACTACATTTCTAATAGTGGACTAATGCTGAAGTAAACGCCAATTGTTAAATCTAGCGAATGTTATATTTCAATTCCTGTCGTGCTTTTTGGCTTTCTTGAGAGTTTTGTGGGGAACATCCGCGAGGAAAGATGTTTGGTTTTCTCAAATTAAAACAATTTATATGGTTCCTATAACTACATAATAATTTAGGGTGGCCCAACCCGGCGGGACTAACCCATTCGCGGGCGCGGTACAAAACTGTGCTGTTGCGCTCTGGGACCTTCTCTGTTTCAAAGAAAAAGACAGGCTCATGCAACATGACCACAAAAAAGACAATGTGCATAGTGTATGATTTAGTATAGTATAGTTTAGTATAGTATAATTTACGAAAATTTTATTTACAAAACGACTTATGCTAAAAGTAAACCACGACCGCTCTAGTCAAAAATGTAACAAAAACAAAATAGATTATAAATTTGGATTAAATAAACTATATCTGATGACTAATCTTTTTAAGATGTTCTTACTTTATCATTACGTAATCCACCTCCAAAGTTATTGTATAAAACGCGCGAAAAATTTGAACTTTCGGACCTTATAACTTAGAAACAATTTTACAATGCCAACGGTCATTAGACATCTAGTTCGATGAAATAAAGCTATTTTGAGCAAAATTTGGGTTCTCTGACAATAAATATGGGCGTGATCTTCTATACCCGTTTGTATGGGGAGTTGAGCGGGATGGCCCACCTTAAGTGCCAATAGCTAGAGAAACTAGAAACTATTGAATGAAAAACCGCAAAAACACTCCAAGCAAATATAGCGATTTATTTCTAGACTAGGAGCTAGCAACAAAAATTGCAACGATAACGTAAATAGCTGAAACTGGGTTCACAGGATAAAGACCAACCCTCTGAAGCTAAACGTGTCAGTTTGCCTGCGCCAAGCGTTCTGTAGATAAAGCGCCTGAAAAAGTAGTTATGGTGACAAAAAATAAATACGAACGGGTAAATGGATGGTACCATCGCATTGGATGAAAAGGTAGTCGAAGCGGCAATGAAAAATTGTCCGTGTTTTCCATCCAGTTCAATCTAGCAGTGCTCATAAAGGGAAGTTCCTGGCATGGCACCTAATTCCTTCGGGAATGTGGTGTATTGGGCTAATATCATAACGGTAGTTGTGTGGTATTAGCCATCCATGTCAGGTCGCATAAAAAAAATGGCCGCTAGTAATGAAGCATGAAAGTAACAGTACAAACTTGCTTAGCAATACCAGAACTGAACAAATCTTTGGTTGCGTTTCATAGTTATAGGCGATTTAGGTTACATATCCATAACTTTAGGTATATTTAAGAATTTAATTAAAAAACGACGATTGTTGTATAATAATAGGTATCAATATTTCTAGATAATCAGTATATTCATCAGCAGGTACATACCAACATCTATTTTATATAGCCAATCTAGGTAACGCAACCACTTGACGCAGGCAGACCGACATATTTAGCATCAGAGGGTTGGTCTCTAACACGTGAACCCAGATTTAGCCTTGTACCTTATCATGGGCAAAAATGTCGTGACCTCCCGCAATATTCCAGCTACCCGGCTTGCATCGCCACCTGTGGGGGTTGCAAGCCGGGCGGCTGGCGGCGGGCGGGGAGGGCGGGCGGGCGGATGTGTGTCAATAGGGCGGGGGCGGGGGCGAGGGGCCGGACGCAACAGGGCGGCACGGAGGTCCGGCCGGCAGTACGGCTGCGGCGGCCGGCGCCTGCGGACGTGCGCTGTCGTGCGGTGTGCGAGCGGAGTCGAGCGCGAGCGCGGCGAGCCGCGGACGAGGCCGGCGCGGCGGGCAGCTGCCTCAGCGGCGCGAGCCGGGGTCTGCCGCCGCTGCACCGCTCGCCAGGTACCGCCGGCGCCGCACCGCACCGCCCGCACCTCCCGCCCCTTTGTCCGCGGCCGCTCGCGGTAACTTTGGATGCCGTAGCCATGATGAATCGCATTGTGATGTGATTGAGTTTAGTTGTTTTTAGAATTTGTAGAACGCAGAATGTTAAAAAATAATAAATAAAAACACTTACAGAATTTCGCAATAAATTAGAATAAAATAGCCCTTGTCACAAGGCTCCTTCTAGGTGAACAGAGCTTTTAAAACAACATACGGTAATAGTAATCCATTTGTATGGGTAATAAAATAGGCACTCATAAAATAATTACAACAAAAAAAAATATTTCCCCTAAACAGACTTCGGAGATACTTTTGAGATTACCGCGGTCGTTACACATGTTTGAAAAATGTTACGGCTTTTCACGCGGCGGGGGGAGACATTCTCCGACGTTTCGAGCTGATCGTTCAGCCCATTGTCAAGGAGGCATCCGCAACGTTCGTACGCAGCAGACGTATGGAGAATGTCTCCTCCCGCCGCGTGAAAAGCCGTAACACTTTTCAAACAAGACTTCGGAGAGTTCAGCATAAAATGATAAAAATTCAAAACTGTATTACATTTTCATCATTTCATGAGTACTGTTAATGTTTTTATTGCAATGCAATCTGATAAATATTGTGATCCTTGCACTACAAACACGGGGTGGTGCTGTTGTGCCTACAAGTAATACAATGTACATACGTGGTAACACCTTGTATATTTATTATTCCAATGTTTTAAAACTAATGACAAAACCCCGACATTTCCTTAAGTCCGGTTAGGTATTTCAAGTTATTCCGGTAAGTTCAGTCAAAAAGGAAATAACTATTAAATCTCCGCGCCTAGGGTGGCCACAATTGCCCTGTATGCCCGAAAACGAGTCAGCTGTCCATAAATCTAAGTTCGGAGTTAAACATGTTTTTATTAAAAGCAGAAATTGGGGAATTCAAAGTCAGGATGGAAGGCGAGAAAGCCGAACGTGTTCCGATAAATCCGGATGCCAACTTATGATCCAAGCGAAGAATTACTTTCTTTTCAATCGGCATCATTTTAAGTACTAAAGATGTCACGGTAATAAAAAAGAAATGTACAGGCTCTTCAGGTAATTACCCCTTTCACTGGTACTCGATGATGGGTGTGCAGAGCTTGAACAAATATAATTGTAGCCACCTCACGGCAGAGATTAAGTAACCGTGGCAGGTCCCAAAGAACGTGAAGATTTAATCAGTATAGTTTTTTTTTTATAAAAACGCAGTAGATAAGAAAAACAAATTTCGCGTATCAAATCCTGTTGCAAGGGAAGTCATGTTTTGCACCATACATATTGCATTACCGTGTAAAAATACTACTGCTAATAAACTTGAACTGACATAATAACATGTAATTATAACAGCAATAAAACAATACAATATACTAATCATAGTCGCACAGAGGTCTCGTCAATATTGATTCGTCAATTGTATGCATTTATTATTTCATATACTATGCTTATATATTATTAATATCTCCAAATCTCTTTTCTAAACGTCTACGAAAAAAATCTCGTAGCAGCAGCGAATTTGTGTGAAACATCGCCATTCGGGTTCGAAGAGGGTCTGATTTATGTGGGTTCAATTTTGTAGTAATATCGCTGCCGTCGTCGCAAATATTTGATAAATGTACATTGACGTTATTGATGGCATAGTTTTCTACTGCTAGGGCTATACACTGCCGAAAATTAAAATTGATAATATTTTGGCGGCCCGTAGCTAAAAAATATTTAAGGGTGTTAGCGGGCTTACGGTTCAAATGTTAACCAAGTATTTCTTGACATAATGGAGAAGATAACTGCTTACTGATCACGACAGGTGGCGTACAAGCAAGCTCACCTAAAATATCTGTCACAGCTGTCAGATACCATGCAAAATAAAAGAAAATCGATTTTAAATTTGTATTTACTCAACCAACTTAATTAAAATTACTGAATTTTCTCGTTATTATTCTGAAAAATATTTCTTCCAAAATTTGCTAATCAAAGGAAGTCGTAGGAAAGAAAATATTGCAATAACATAGTATAATATTTCATTTCAAACATTGTGCTGGTCTATTTCATTAAAATTAGTTTGAAGACAAGCGAAAGCTATTGTTTTTTCTAAACCGTATTCTAACTGCATCCTGGAGTACATCTTGCATCTAAAAACGCGTAAATAAAACTTCATAAGACATTTCTTAGGTGAGGTCACTCACGCATTTTCTTGGAGCGAAAAAGGTAATGTCGTGTTGCAGGCTTCAAAACAATTCGTTCACCTCATACCTTTTTGTTGATATTTCCACACCAAAAGCATGGGGAGGACGATTTTTTTTAACCGACTTCAAAAAAAGGAGGAGGTTATCAATTCGTCTGTATGTTTTTTTTTTATGTTTGTTACCTCATAACTTTTTCCTGGGTGAACCGATTTAAATGATTATTTTTTGAAATGATAGGTCCATTTGTCGCGCACATCTTAATACAAATTTAAGACTTTTATGATTTTATAATGGATATCATTGTCAGCACTTAACCAAATTAAAATGGGACCACTTGGGAAGCACTAGCTATCATTTAAAAAATCACCCAGGCAAAAGTTATGAGGTAACAAACATAAAAAAAAAACATGCAGACGAATTGATGATCTCCTCCTTTTTTGAAGTCGGTTAAAAATAGTAACTCGTTCCGACATTCGTCCTATTTGTACTTTTTTAGGGTTCCGTACCTTAAGGGCTACCGTAACTTACTTACTATGCATTTTCATTGGTATTACGAATTCGGCACGGACTCATGCAAGAGGTCCCAGATTATATTTTTGATCTGTTGTAGGTCCCCTTCCTCATTTACTACATGGTGGTAAGGAGTAAGCCCTGTTGGTAACATATTTTTTTGCGACTGTAACCGAACTCTGGATTCGGGCGCATTTTACGATTAGCCTGCGACATATCTATAAAGCGGCGGCACCCGAGTAACACCCACACTCAGCGTCTCCTTACTCATCTCTACTTTGAGAAAAATGCGATGCCCCGTTAAAAAGAATACATTTCACAAATAACGTAACGTGTCTTCTCTGCAATCAATAAATACTTACGTCTTCGCGGCAGCGTTGAACTCTACAATACACTATTATTGCAAGGGAAGTATAAAATGAAACTACTGAATTAGGGTATTTTTTTAAAAACTCCTGGTAGTCAAAAGTAGAATAAGTTACGTCACAAAACTGATAGATCCCAAACTCTTTTTTCGTTTTTTAACATTCGTGATATCGGAACACGGGGGCGTGGGAAGTTGGAAAAACGTTTTGCGGTTTCGCATCTAAATGTTTTGCAGTAACGAATCTATTCCAAGAGAGATGTTCTTGTACGAACGCGATTCGGTACTAGCTGGCCTATTCCTGGAATTCCGTATTCAGTAATCACTAATCAGGAATAGAGTTTTAGTTAGTTAGAGAGTCTAGAAAACCGCTTTTATAGCGTTTTTTTTGACGAAAAGATTCCGGATCATAGTATTCCAATGTAATCAAGGTTTTTCGCTATAAAAGCGGTTTGCTAGACTCACGATTCCTGATTACTGATTACGGAATTCCAGGAATAGGCCAGCTGGTAATGTGAATGTGAAGAAATTGCTCGTGGTCATTCAAAATGAAAATCAGCTCGAACTGTCTCGAGCACTGCGAGTAACGGTACTCCCATAGACCTAGCATGCGCGCGCAGCGCTTCTATGGGTGCTCCAGCATTTAGCCCTTCATTGCGTAAGCCAGGCCGTCACATAAGAGGCGACGACACCCATAGGTCTTCTTCATGGCCAAATTTCAAGGGGGGCCTTCAGATGTTTGAAGGATCCCAGCAGGCCTATGCCTGGTATTCCGTAATCAGCAAACAGGAATCCTGAGACTTGAAAACCGCTTTTATAGCAGTTTTCAAAGCGATTTTCTTGACGAAAAGATTCCGGAACATAGTTTAATGATTTTTTTTTTAATGAATTAATCAAGATTTTTCGTCGTAAATATCGCTTTGAAAATAGCTATAAAAGGGGTTATCTAGACTCAGGATTCCTGATTCCTGATTGCAGGATTAGACCGGCAGATGTTACTTTGAGGAAAATACCTCAGGACAGGGGCACATTGTACAGTTTACTGACCCTATAAATAAAACATTTATAGAATGGATTGGTTCTAGATCCGAGGAATATCTATAGTGCATTCCCTGCCTCGAGGGATAATCTCTTCACGCCCTCGTCATTTCCGAGATTCTTCGTCATAAACTATCTTTTATAATTACACTTGTTTCAACCAAGTTATTAATCGTGTGACTCCAGAGGGTGAGAGAGGGTGTTATTAGGGAGTGTAAATTAATCTTCACATACACAGATACGGTAGAGGAGAAAGCTTACCAAATGTTAGAATTAAATTCTTCGTATAAGTCACACATTTGATCGTGCTCAAACGTATAAATATCTCTATTGTTCGTATATTCGAAGCATTATTGAGTTTGTAGATGTTGAACTTACAAAATGGTTTTTCAAATGAGTTTTACACAGTGAGGTGAAGAAATATCGTTGTGTTCAAACAAAGCACTGACGGTTGTTTACCACCGGTATCGCTCTGGTCCCTTATGAAATTGTTAATAGATGGCAGCACTTCGGCTGTTAGCCCAAAACACACTCAAAAGCCATAGTGCATCGCCACTGGGCACGAGGCAGGCAGACAAATTGATTGATAGTCTAGGTAAAAATACAGAAATTAACGTGACATTTAGAATATCCTGTTCCTAATGTCAGTAAGTAGAATATGCTTTTAAACAGAGATCGATTTTAATCCCTGCTTTTAAAATTCAGATGTACTCTGTTGACAATACATTATAGCTTTGGGGACGTCCATTAATTACGTGAGGAATTTAGGGGGGAGAGGGTACTGGGTTAAATTAAGTAAATCATGTTTTTTACTAAATATAGAAGCCTATCTCGTAAATCCGTATGTGATCAATGACCTGTTTGATTCAATCCAACGCACAGATTTACACTAAAAATAACCTTCTTGAAAAATATCACGTGAGACTAGGGGGGGGGGGGGAAGGAGGGAGTCGAGCTAATTCTCAGGGCATCACCAAGGGGGGAGGGAGGTCGCAAAATCACCAAGAACGCCTCACGTAATTAATAGACGCCCCCTTAACAACAATCGTAGTACAATAAAATGTATGATTTAGGAACCAGCAGGAACGATACCATGGAGGTGAAGGACACCTCCATGAACGATACGTCAAAATGTACATGCAGACATTTCGGCCCCAAAAAAGATTCTTGGTTGTCATCCAATCTTCATTGTAATCACAAGAATACCGATTTCATGTCAATCTGATTGAGATCTTAGATGAAAAAGGAATCTTTTTTTTCTAAGATTGAGATGCGAAAAAATATGTTTTGGTGGTCACTGGCATATACCAGCCATGGCCTTTCCTACTTGGAAACTGATCATTATCTCACATTTTGATTCTTGGTCGTCATCCAATCTTCATTGTAATCACAAGAATACCCATTTCATATCAATCTGATTGAGATGCGAAAAAATATTTTTTGGTGGTCACTGGCATATACCAGCCATGGCCTTTCCTACTTGGACACTGATCATTATCTCACATTTTGATTCTTGGTCGTCATCCAATGTTCATTGTAATCACAAGAATACCGATTTCATATCAATCTGATTGAGATGCGAAAAAATATTTTTTGGTGGTCACTGGCATATACCAGCCATGGCCTTTCCTACTTGGAAACTGATCATTATCTCACATTTTGATTCTTGGTCGTCATCCAATCTTCATTGTAATCACAAGAATACCGATTTCATATCAATCTGATTGAGATGCGAAAAAATATTTTTTGGTGGTCACTGGCATATACCAGCCATGGCCTTTCCTACTTGGAAACTGATCATTATCTCACATTTTGATTCTTGGTCGTCATCCAATCTTCATTGTAATCACAAGAATACCGATTTCATATCAATCTGATTGAGATGCGAAAAAATATTTTTTGGTGGTCACTGGCATATACCAGCCATGGCCTTTCCTACTTGGACACTGATCATTATCTCACATTTTGATTCTTGGTCGTCATCCAATATTTATTGAAATCACAAGGAGACGAATTTTATATACATATCGGTAAAAAAAGTATTGTTTCATGGTCACTATCCTATACCAATCATATACTTCACCTTTTCGGACATCTACATATTGTTTCGTCTTTTTTCACGATCTTAAGAGGATACTGAGATGTTCAAGTTCCATACAATGTCTCGTATCTCTTTCCTCGGTCAAATTAAGAAATATGTTTCTGATATTTAGCACATTAAATAAATCAATAGCAAGTTACGTATGTACATTTTTTTTATATCTCAACTTGTATCCATTTTATTATACGGCTTTGAGTATTTGTACACACAGTTTTAGACTAAAGAAAAATACACTAGCCATTGTATGGAACTTGACCACCCCATTATCCTCTTAAGTTGTTCAGATCACAGAACAATTAGGAGGTAAGAATTGTGAAGTGGGCGGAACTCGCGCGCCGGTCTTTAGCGGGGACCCGCTCACTTCATACGCGCATGATTCACTCCTCTGCGGCTGTCCTGTGCATTAACTTATCCGTGATACAATCTAAAATTGAAAAGGAGTAATGCCGTACTGTGCCATAATAACATGCAAACACGACCGCCGGTGCTCAACCTTCATAATGGAGGAGTTTCGTATCACCGGTAAGTTTCATTTACATGAATAGCGATAAAACTTACGACAAATGCATTACGAAATAAGATGGCGTCGCGGCGTCGTTTTGCTTGCCGGGTCATGTCTCGCTACGTTGTTTGTGACCACGTGCGTGTGAGGCGCTCGGCCGTGTTCGAAAGTGACGTAACATTTGATTGCAAACAGTATTGGAATTCCAACATAGAATCATTACGTTAAGGTTCATATTTACTAAAGAAATGTGGATTTGTTGTTTGGTTATCGATTAAGAAGGGATAGCCAATTGCGACTGTTATACATTCGCGGAGCAAAAAGGTCTTAAGTAAAACGGTAACAGCGGTCCTGGAACAAATTTGCTAACGTTTCACTTCCTGCCTCCTCAATATTCCGTGGTTCAGATAGTAATTTTTTTGATTATTTATCATGACATTTTTTTTGTTTTATCTCAACATAGAAATAAGTTTGCTTTAATTTTTTTGTCGTTGTTGAATAATTGAGTTTGGTTCCCGTCTTATATATAATACACGTAATACTAACCTAGGTTTCGGCATTAGTAATCATTCATTCAAAATGTAGGATTTATTTCCTCTTAAGTTGTTCAGATAGTTATTTTTTTGATTATTTATCATGACATTTTTTTGTTTTATCTCAACATAGAAATAAGTTTGCTTTAATTTTTTTGTCGTTGTTGAATAATTGAGTTTAGTTCCCGTCTTATATATAAATATATATAATACACGTAATACTAACCTAGGTTTCGGCATTAGTAATCATTCATTCAAAATGTAGGATTTATTTTGTGCATATAGCTGTTGGCGTGCCTTGAATACAAATAAATAAATCATTATAAGTAAAAATAGGTCCCGAAATCAATAACTTCCTAGTTACCAAAATGTTTAAGTAATATTACTTAATTTTTTTTTAATTAAATTTACATGACATTTTAATTTAGTGATCAATTATTTATTTACATAAGTTTGTTGTTTAACGATTAATTAAATTTAAGATGCTCGCATTAAGTATTTCCTGTAATTATCTAAAACGCTCTATAATTTTAAGTTATATTAGCACGTAATTATCAATAAAACTTTACTGTTATACAAAAAAAAACTTGAAAATAAAATAGTTAAAATAGGAAATGAAAATAGAATATACAAAAAAGATGTAATACCTAAAAAAAGGGTATTTTTTCAATAATTTTTTTAACAGCTGTGGCCAATGTCCTTTCAAACACTGTGCCATTCCTAGTTTTCGAGAACGAATTTTTTTTCAGGTGCGTTGAGCGATTCAACTAGTTTTATCACTGCAATTTTGTTTGTTAATCGCAAAATATGTCGCACGTCAGACTCTCAACTAAGAGGTGCCCAAAGATACTTATAGGCTTTCGAAAATGTTCAAAGGCTGCGGAAACCATGCCGGCCGCTTCTTCGCATTGCATTTGACACGGTTCAAAGGCCTGATCTGCGGATTTTTAGGCAAATACCCCTGTTGTTTTTTCGATATACAAACCAGTGGTCTAGGTCCATGTATTCCTGGGAGTCCTCCCCTGATGGAAATTTGGGGCTTTTGTGTTTTGATTGCAATTGTAGTTACATTGATGACTCTAAGCATGACTTGTTTTAGCTCATCTAAAAAAAAAGGAACACATACTCCTACGAAAGTTGCATCGGCTGCATGAGCTTTTTTTGCTAACCCGAAAAAATAGGAAGTAGTCCATCAGATTTTTTAAATTTTGCAAGGGGTCACCAGGAGACTCCACAAATGTTAAGAAACACTGGTCTAGACTAGCGATGGGTCATTTCAGCTTAAAAAAGAAATGCATTCCCATTCCTACTCTACAAGTCCTGAATGACCTCCGGAATGATACTCCGAGAACCCGTCGAGAACTTTGGTTAAGATATTGACTCCAGAATGGTTATATTTCCACCCCGGAGTGCCGATGATTTCACTCCGGAATGGCTATACCGGAATGGTGGGTATCCTCGTTTTCATCTAATAATTTGAATGAGCAAAAAAAGGTCATCATTCCAGCCCGCAATGGGCTATGCGGATCTTATGCTATAGGCATAAGGCTTAAAAACCAAAAGTTGAATTTTTTCCATTTTATTCACACGAGCGAATACTTCGAATAACAAACGAGTGGTTTCGCCTACTTGTTTGATCAATTTAGGTTGCACGACAAGTTAGTTGCACACTGCGTCACCAAATGATAACCGTTTATGTCTTGCCACTAAACGTCTATCTCACTAAAAATCTATCCAAATGACTTGATACGAGCGTGGTTGCTGTCCAGCGCTGCAGCGGCGGTGTAGCGGTGCGGCGGCGGCGGCGGTGTCGGCGGAATGGCCCTGCTGTACCGCGCGACGCGCATGCGCGACCGCGCCGATACGCACGTCTTCACGTTCGTGGTGACGCGCTCCGTGACGCGCGACCTCGAGCGCGACGTCACCAGCAAGGAGTTCTGCTGTGGCTACCAGCGCTGGGCCATCACCTTCTCGCGGACGGACAAGGTGCTCGGTAAGTGTGAATCGATAATAACGTCCAGCGCTGCAGCGGCGGTGTATCGGTGGACAGCGGCGGTGGAATCACCTCGTTGTAATGCGTAGCTTACATGGACGACCACGCCGCAACGCACGTGTTTACGTTCTTGGTGACGCGCGACTTCGAGCGTAACGTCACCAGATAGGAATTCTGCTATTCTACCAGCGCTGGGCCATCACCTTCTCGCGGACAGACAAGGTGTTCGGTGAGTGCTAGTCTACCAAGTCGTCTAGCGCTTCAGCGTCTGTGTAGCGGTGCACCGACTTCATCGCCATGAAGTCGGTGGAATGGCGACTGCCCCATCACCCACATCACAAGCAAGAAGTTTTGCTGCGCCTATCAGTGCTAGGCCATATCGCAGATAGATCCAGCGCCATCTTATTTCGAGTCTTGAGAGTTTGTCTGTTTTCATGTTGCCCTGTTCAGAATAGTTGGTATCAGCTGGAAATTGTCATCTGCGGTAGGAACCATAAGTGGTGGCAACCGGGGGGAATCTGCTCAGAATACCAATTTAAGACCGATTTGGTTTTTGCGCAGATTCCTCTATCCAGTGTGCATAACAGATTTGCACCAACTATGTCTATCACCGATCATGTCAGCATGCAAGTCACTTCTCCTCGAAACAGTAATTTTAAACAAGGAAGATGAGACGTTGACTACAGAGCCGATAAATATTTTCATCGGGATTAATATCTATCTCGAGAAAAAAGCCGGATTCAGCGTGATTTATGCAGATAGAAGCTTTAGACGCTCGTACACGATGTTTTATTTCCAGGCGTCTACTTGGTATGGCGCGGGGCTTGCGAGGGGATGCGAGTCTACGTCGACTTCAGCTTCACCCTGCTCAACCGCGACCACTTCAGCGACAACGTAGGCTTTTCCGGCAAGCAGGTACGTCATAAGTTCCCCACCGCCTCGCACCAGCAATGTGCTTGCGCCCAGCTACAACAGTTGCGCGGTTTGCAGGTCAAGTTCACTACGGAGGCGCCGGCGCAGGGCAGCCGCAACTGCATCGCCGTGAGCGAGCTGCACGCGCGCGCCTTCACGGACCCGCGCGGCGAGTTCCAGCTCGAGCTGTGCATGAGTCGCATGCGCACGGTGTACTGCGCGGAGCTCCGCATGCCGCCGTCGGGCAGCGTCGGCTCGCACGGACACCGTGCCTCGCAGCGGCGCATCGAGACCGCCTGCTTCGCGTTCGGCGGCTTTGACTGGAGCGTCGCGCTCACCGCCGGCAAGGAGGCGTTAACGCTGCACCTGAACCGGCTGTCGGGCTTCGAGCACCGCTGTCGCGTGCGCTACGCCGTGTCGCTCGGCGAGGGCGAGCGTCGGCTCGACTCGGGCCCGCTGGACGACTTCAGCGACGGTGAGGGGCGCGCGCACGGCTGGCATCCGCGCGCGCGCCTCCACGATGTTGCGCACAAGGTTAGCGCTCTGACCACTAATAGGCGTTGAAGTTTTTGTATTTGAGAGGAAGAGTCGGTTTTACAAATTATACTTAACATGATATACTTATTTTTACTGTCTAATTGGTCGGTCATGTCCTAGTTTAGCTGGTAATTTTACTTCTTAATATTACTTAATCCACTTGAGATCTACAACACGTACAGCGAATGAATAACAAAACATATTTATTTTTTGCCACCATGTTTGTGAACCCATCAAGAAAAATCCACTAAATAAGTCATTAAGGCTAGGAAGACACCACGACTAAATGTTAAGGTGGCCCAACCCGGCTGGCCTAACTCATTCGCGGGCACGGTACAAAACCGTGCTGTTGCGCTCTGGGACCTTGTCTGCTTCAAAGAATAAGACAGGCTCCGTGATGAGGAAGATGCAACATGTCCACAAAAAAGACAATGTGCATAGTGTATGATTTGGTAAGATTTACGAAAAATTTAATTTCAAAACGACTTATAGCTAAAAGTAAACCACGACCGCTGTCGTAAAAAATCTAACAAAAACCAAATAGATTATAAATCTTGATTAAATAAGCTATGTCTGATGACTAATCTTTTTAAGATGTTCTTAATTATCATTGCGTAATCCACCTCCAAAGTTATTGTATAAAACGCGCGAAAAATTCGAACTTTCGGACCTTATAACTTAGAAACCAAACACAATTTTACAATGCCAACGGTCATCAGACATCTAGTTCGATCAAATAAAGCTACTTTGAGCAAAATTTTGGATCTCTGACAAGAAATATGGCGGTGATCTTCTTTCCCCTTTTGTATGGGGAGATGAGCGGGATGGGCCACCTTAACTCCTTACTGGAGTAACGTTTAGCTCAGAAACACCCATTCAATAAGCTCTCGAGACTAGGAAGACACCGTCCCGTTGAACCCGTCCGTGACTTGGGGGGCGGCAGGGCACGGTGCGCGTCGCCGTGGAGCTGGTGGCGGTGCGCGCGGTGGTCGAGCTGGGCGTGCCGCTGCTGAGCGCGGCGGCGGCGCTGGCGGCGGGCGCGGGCGCCTCCGCCGCGCCGCCGCGCGCCGTGCAGTGCTACGACCGCGACAAGCAGGCGTGGGCTCTGCGCTCGGACACGCAGTCGGAGATGGTGCGCCTCCACATGCTCTACAAGGACGTGCACCACGTGCCGAGGAACCATCTCAGGTCACTTGCATATTTACAGCATCCCTCCCACTCACTACGCCCATGTTTTGTAGCATATTTAATAAAACATAACATAACATATTTTGCATGTCTAGTAAAACTTTTCTTAGAATACCAATCCGCATAAAATATTAGTTGCATCGAGAACGTCTAGTCAGGGGTCTTACGAAAATCACGACTTGCCGAATTTCAAATTAATGTTTGCGAAGCATGAAATCCGCATAATGAAAGCACGAAATTTATTACTGTACGTAATTTGATTTGTATCATTAGGGATCAGTGATTAAAACTGGCCACTTCTAATAGTACTTCAATCATAACTTTATAAATTTTAATTGTGGCCCTACATGTTCTTTTATAGATTTCCTCAAAAATCTATGATTCAAATGTGAAACCCGTTCTTATATGTTCTTCCATTCTATAGACATGAGATTTCAAGACTTTCCAGACAATTTTTCGCTTTTCATAAATTAAGTGAGGTTGGCATTCCACTTACGGAATCGCAAATTTTCAAATTATCGTCATTCTAGTCCGTGTATTTTAGTAACTCGCCACACCACACTAGTGCGGCAGATTTCTCTCTAGGTATATTAAAGACCTTCGCCGGTAGGTACGTGAGCTGGACGGCGACCCTGGTGCGGGTCGGCGGCAGCGGCAGCGAGCCCCTGCCCGGCGCGCCCTTCGCGCACTACTACGCGCAGGAGAGCTGCGACGAGGGACTCATCATGGAGACGGAGCTGGGCGTCGGCGAGGTGCGTGCCCCCGGCTGCCCCTACCTGGACGACGCAGGCGACCTGCGCGTGCGCATCGAGTGGGGCGAGAGCTACCTGCTCTTCCAGGCCACCTACCACCGGTACGACGACGTGTGCCGCGTGCACAACCAGCAGATGAGGTGAGAGCTGCTCGTGCATTTTGTGGCCCGCTAAAAAGATGCAATGAAATATGATAACAGACATGCTTTTCTTAACTCTATTTAATGCAAAATTCCCTGGTTTTCCGGTGTGCGATACCGTACTTGGCCGACATATTTCGCCTCCAACAATAAGGGTGGCATTGCCAGCTCGTCAAACGGTAACTCGTAACTCAATAAAGGTTTGATCAGGATTGCTCACCGGGAAACATGGTGGGGTTTTGTTTTTGGATGTGAGGCTTGACGAATGTTCCCCGCAGGCGGGAGATCGGTGCACTGCAGGCGGATAACTACGGGCTCGAACGGCAGCTGGTGAGCTACCAGGAGAGCATGTACAAGCAAGGAGAGGGGCAAAAGGAGGGCGGCGGCGGTGGCGGCGGGGGAGGCGGTACCCCCGACACCGGCGAGTATTACGACGAGCGACCCTACTCGCTCGGCGAGCGCTCGCTCTCCACCGACACGGAGTACGCCTGAGGTGCGGCCGCGGCGGTGACCGGGCGGCGCCTGCTGCCGCCGCGCCCGGCGCCTGGCCTCGACGCGCGCTCGCCGCGGCCGGACGCGCACTCGCTCCTCGCCGGCGGCATGCCCATGTCAGCCTCCTCGACGTGCCTCAACGCGAGCGCCGCTGCCGCGCTCTCGCCGCACCCGCCGGCCTCGCCGCGTCTCACCCCGCGCGCCCCCTCCGTCTGGGAGCGGATCGCGGGGCTCGTGTGCTCGCTCGTGTCGCGCCGCAAGCCGCCATGACACCGACCCCCCTGCGCCGCCGCCGCTCTCTAGGACGCTTCCCTCGCCGCCCGGCGAGCTCGCCTTTCAACGTCTATTGTGTAGTGTTTTTGAACGAATTTATTTATTTTTCTAAACTTTTTGCGGCTGGGACGCCCCATTGCCGCTCGCGACTTCTCACAGAGCTTCGTACCGGGAGCGCCCGACGCCGCGCTGGCCGCCTCTCTCCACTGTCTTGCCGTTCGGACTTATCCACAGAGAATATATTGTACTTTTTCTATTTATATAAATAAAAATATATTTCTTACCTCGTATTCATATACTGTAACGTTCGATTTGTGAATAAAAGGCTTTAAGGATTATCTAACTTGTAAACTCGTATTTTATTTCAATGTTCGCCAAATTATAAAAAAAGATACAGAAAAAATATATTTATCAAATAAAAATTACCTAACGCCATACAATCCAGAGGAATTAATTAAATATGTGTGTATAAAAAAGATAGCTTCTGGTCAAATCTCACTAGGTATCTTTCTCGCGTTGCAACAACACCCAAAACAGATTAAATTTGAGAAATCAATTTCATATCAAGTAATTCAAGTGATATGGATTATTTACATTACTATAGTTACGTATTTGGGAAAGACAATGTGAGATTTGGTGAGACGAGAGCTACAAACAAATACCCCACACGTAATTTATGGACGCTCCCGAATCCAAGTAAAATACTGGTCTAAAAGTGTGTAAAGCTGCGTGCCGATTTGGCGCAGAAAGAGAACACGAGCCAACGTACATGAACCAAGTCAAAGAGCGCGAACAAGCCTGTGTCAATTCTTGGAATTCCGCGCTCAGGAATCAGGAATATTTCAGTCGAGAAAACTGCTTTTATAGCGGTTGTTAAAGCCGTTTTCTCGACGGAAAGATTCCGGAGCACGGTATTTCAATGAGTCAAGATTTTCCGTCGAGGAGAATTCATTCCTCCTGATTTCTGGGCATGGAATTCCAAGAACAGGTCGACTGAACCAAATTTCGTTTGCGTGTTTGCGTTCGCTTGCCGCGCCTGATTGAAACGGCGCCTCCCGCAGGCGGTTCAGAGGTCGAAGGCCTGCAGGCCGGGCACGCCGGTGCGCGGCGGCGCCGGCAGCGCGCTCCCCGCGCCCGGCACCACGGTGAGGCCGCGCTGGCGCCGCGCGCGCCGTTCCGACCGCTCGCCCGCGCCCTCCGCCTTCTGCGGCAGCACCGAGAAACGTCGCCCCGCCGGCACCGTCGACATACGCTTGAACAGCACCTGTTCGCAAACTCTCACGTCATTACTATTATCTCTGGCTAGCCGGCACTACCCCTTAAGAACGGCCAACCGCATTTTAGGCAAGACGTATACAGCTGCAGCATGGCTGTAGCAGATTAATATAACGACTAACGAATAACGACTCCCTTAGAATCCGTTTGCTAAAACAAGAACACTATATTCCAAACCAATCACTTTCCCGTAGGCCCGAAGGCTCGTAGGTTCCGTAGGCGTAGTCCGAAACACGGAGGAGAGAGGTACCAAACGAGTCTTTTTCTTATCCATATTGGGTCGATCTAAGCAGGAATAGGCCAGCTGAGTTTTGATGCGTTGCTGCTCCTCCATGACAGCCAGAATCTCGCGGCTTGAACACCACATCCAACAACTCTAAGAACTGCGCCAGTTGACGTCTGACGTCATTGGAGTCTCGATGCGCTGCTGCTCCTCCATGACGGCCAGGATCTCGCGGCCTAAACGCCACATCGAGCAACTCCAAGAACTGCTCCAGGTGACATCTGACGTCACCTGAGTCTCGATGCGTCGCTGCTCCTCCATGACGGTCAGTATCTCGCGGCCTGAAGACCACACCCAGCAACTACAAGTAATGTTCCAGATGAAATATGACGTCACCTGTGTTTCGATGCGCCGCTGCTCCTCCATGACGGCCAGGAGCTCGCGGCCTGAACAACACATCCAGCATCTTCAATAACTGCTCCAAACCGGATGACATCTGACGTCACCTGAGTCTCGATGCGCTGCTGCTACTCCATGGCGACCAGGATCTCGCGGCTTGAACACCACACCCAACAACTATAAGTACTGCTCCAGATGACATCTGACGTCACCTGAGTCTCGATGCGCTGCTGCTCCTCCATGACGGCCAGGATGTCGCGCTCGCGCTGCACGATCGCCTTGCGCTCGTCGGTGCCGACCACTGAGGACGCCATCTCCAGACACTTCTCCAGGAATGCTACGAGCTGCTCCATGTTTGGCAGATTTCTCGTGAAGTCCAGCGCCTCCTCCACAGCTATACGCACCTCGTTCCTATGCGCGATAGTTGTTCATTTAAAGTATGAGCACTATTCCGGGATTTCAAATGTAGTTTAGTTGCCTTAAATTCCCTGCAGGGAAACAACTTATCGTGACTGCAATATATTGGATGAAGACGATTTATACTATCAGATTTACACGCTAAAGCCAAGGACTTAGTAATATACAGGCATCCGATATCATTAATGGCTAACCTGGAAATGTTTAATGGCTGAATAGACCAGGAGGTCGCGACAAAAATGGTAACGATAACGTAAATGGCTTAAACTGGCTCACGAGATGAAGACCAACCTTCTGAAGCTAAATGTGTTGGTCTGCCTGTGCCAAATGGTTCCGTTACGTAGATAAAGCGCCTGAAAAAGTAGTTAAGGTGACAAAAATATAAAGATAGGGTAAATGGCTGCAAATAACGAAGCATGAAAGTATCAGTACATACTTGCTTAGCAATACCAAAACTGAACTCATGTTTGGTTGCATTTCGTAGTTATAGGCGATTTAGGTTACAGATTTAGGACGTATATTTAAGTCTTTAATTTAAAAAAACCGGCCAAGTGCGAGTCGGACTCGCACACGAAGGGTTCCGTACCATCGCTCAAGATAAAAAAGAACACGTTTTTTGTATAGGGCCCCCCTTTAATTATCATTATTTTATAATCTTACCTATTTGTTGTTATAGCGGCAAAATAAAAACATAATCTGTGAAAATTTCAGCTTCCTATCTGTTACGGTTCATGAGATACAGCCCTGTGACAGACGGACGGACGGACGGACGGACGGACGGACGGACAGCGGAGGCTTAGTAATAGGGTTCCGTTTTTACCCTTTGGGTACGGAACCCTAAAAAGACTCGTTATTGTTGCATTATTAATAGGTATCAATGTTTTGAAACAATCAGTATATTCATCAGCAGGTACATACCGACATTTATTTTATATATCCAATCTAGATAACGCAACCACTTGGCACAGGCAGACCGACATATTTAGCATCAGAGGGTTGGTCTCTAACATGTGACAGATTCAACAGATCCAGACGGCTGAATCTGTTAGAACAATCTAACAGATTCAGCCGTTTACCTTATCGTGACCAAAAATGTCGTGACCTCCCGGAATAGAAAATAAATCTGAAATTTAATGTTATATAAAATATAGAGATGACGAAAAGAGACTTACGAAAAGTTCGTGTTTTCCAAGCTCAAATTTTCTTAAAGAAACTGGACTAACTACACCCGACAAATAAAAACAGCACCTCCTCTCATGTTGTTAAGATAACAGACCACATGACAATTGAGAACTAAGTACGAGTAAGGAAAGTTTTACGTAAAATCTGAACCACGCCCAGCCTCCACAGTTGAACGGTCACCCATAAAAAACCCGACTGCGTCCAGTGTTTCTTAATCTTAAGGTGGCCCAACCCGGCCGGCCTAACTCATTCGCGGGCACGGTACAAAACCGTGCGGTTGCGCTCTGGGACCTTCTCTGTTTCAAAGAATAAGACAGGTTCCGTGATGAGGAAGATGCAACATGTCCACAAAAAAGACAATGTGCATAGTACATGATTTGGTAACATTTACGAAAATTTTAATTTTAAAACGACTTATAGCTAAAAGTAAACCACGACCGCTGTAGTCAAAAATCTAACAAAACCCAAATAGATTGTAAATTTTGATTAAATAAGCTATGTCTGATGACTAATCTTTTTAAGATGTTCTTACTTTATCATTGCGTAATCCACCTCCAAAGTTATTGTATAAAACGCGCAAAAAATTCTAACTTTCGGACCTTATAATTTAGAAACCAAACACAATTTTACAATGCCAATGGTCATCAGACATCTAGTTCGATTAAATAAAGCTATTTTGAGCAAAATTTTGGATCTCTGACAAGAAATATGGGCGTGATCTTCTTTCCCCTTTTGTATGGAGAGATGAGCGGGATGGGCCACCTTAAGGTGGCCCAACCCGGCGGGACGAACTCATTCGCGGGCACGGTACAAAGCCGTGCTGTTGCGCTCTGGGACCTTCTCTGTTTTAAAAAAAAGACAGGCTCCGTGATGAGGAAGATGGAACATGTCTACAAAAAAGAAAATGTGCATAGTGTATGATTTGATAAGATTTACGAAAATTTTAATTACAAAACGACTTATAGCTTAAAGTAAACCACGACCGCTTTAGTCAAAAATCTAACAAAAACCAAATAGATTATAAATCTTGATTAAATAAGCTATATCTGATGACTAATATTTTTAAGATGTACTTACTTTATCATTGCGTAATCCACCTCCAAAGTTATTGTATAAAACGCGCGAAAAATTCGAACTTTCGGACCTTATCCACCAAAACACAATTTGGCATTGGCATTGTAAAATTGTGTTTGGTTTCTAAGTTATAAGGTCTGAAAGTTCGCATTTTTTGCACGATTTATACAATAACTTTGGAGGTGGATTACGCAATGATAAAGTAAGAACATCTTAAAACGATTAGTCATCAGACATAGCTTATTTAATCAAGATTTATAATCTATTTGGTTTTTGTTCGATTTTTTACTACAGCGGTCGTGGTCTACTTTTAGCTATAAGTCGTTTGGAAATTAAAATTTTCGTAAATCTTACCAAATCATACACTATGCGCATTGTCTTTTTTGTGGACATGTTGCATCTTCCTCATCACGGAGCCGGTCTTATTCTTTGAAACAGAGAAGGTCCCAGAGCGCAACAGCACGGTTTTGTACCGTGCCCGCGAATGAGTTAGGCCCGCCGGGTTGGGCCACCTTAATGATCGAACACCAAAGCGACGCGCCATGGTCGCGCCACTGGCCTGGTGATAGCGAGGCATTCGTTACATAAACGTAACATTTATTGTTTTCATAGGGCCTACGCCAGGACCTCACATGAGAGGTGCCGGACGACGCCCGTGGACTTTCGATCTTTCTGCGAAAACCATGCCGGCCGTCCAGGTGCTTCTTCACACCATGTTAAAACGACCCCAGGTTGTTTGAAATTCCTCAGCCAATGATTTCATAGTTTACACACTTAAGATAAAGGATCTAGGGGATCGGTCGGTCAAATTTGATAAATGTCGATAGTGAATGCGTGCATTCCCTGCCTGTTCCGTGTTGAACGGTGGTAGGGAGAAAATTCAAACCTTATATAAAACTGGTACTAACGTATTGCCCTGCTGCATATCTCCGCTCATCAGAACGAAGCATGCGTTTAGCCACCATGTGTGAGATCCCAGCGCTTCCGATTCTGCATACGTAAATCCATTAAGAGCACTCTCCAAACTCTACTACTCGTACCGTTCTTCTCCAATTTTGAGTGCGGACTCAAAATTCGATTGCTCCACTCGGTAAAACCGTTTGCCTATTATATTCTGTTAAAATTTAACAGACTTAAAATATTTGTTTTTTTTATTATCATGTATAATATTTATTAAGTATAACATTTTTGACGAGATGTTTAATGTTCTCAGAGCATAGATTTTGAAAGTCAATAAAACGTACATCGTTATGGCAGCTGGTAAAAATAATAAAGTTATGTTAAGTGTAGTTTTGTATGTGACTAGTGTACCCTTTATCTCCATTTCAAATAAAGATAAAATACCTTTGTACTATTTCCAGAGAAGTCAAACCTGTGAAACTGAGATCAAAAAAGGAAAGAAATGTGCTCATCAAAAACAAAGCACGATTGCGCCTATTATGTGACCCGATGTCTCTGTCTATGTGATGATAGTCGCAGAAATATTGGAGGGTTGGTGAAATGACTTGGTAACGCATTTCGTGAGCACATTCGCGCGTGGTGGTGATGTCGCACGACACGCGACATCTCATACGATTGTTTGCATAATTTCTCCATACGGGGTGGCGCGGCGGCGTCGCAAGTAACGACGACATGACACTTCTACTTCCTTTTCCCTTCTGTAGTATCAACAATCCAAATGATCAATTTATAAAAAGAGATTCTCATTCCCAACCAATATTTAGTAGTGGGGATTACAAGTTAAAAAAATATTGCACCAATTAATGATTTGTTAATTATGACAATTATTGGTATAACTCAGACGATGGGGTAAGGCCGTAGAGTAGTAAGGGTAGCACAAGACACAAGTAGCATTCGGCTGCCACAAGTATTTTCCCAGAAAAAAGGCGTGGGGTAATAAACATCAAGGGGCGGGTGCCGGAAGAGAGAGGGGCTCAATTCTGGAAAATACAACAGGCCGGTTGCATCGATTGTGCAAAATCTATTTTTTGGTTCTTAAGATCGCGATTTAAGCAGGTGAATCCCGTGCCGCGACAAATTTTTGGGTATTGCAAAGAAAGAGGTAGAATAGAAACCCACCTTACGAGATATTTACCTCAACAATTTTTTTGCAGCTTTTTGGAAAAATCTGGAGAACAAACCAATTTATAATGTTTTTGGAAAAAGTCTCAGAGGTTCACGAATTTAGAGATCACCTCAATCGCTTGCGTTCTATTAAGATACAAAAATAACTCACCTGCAAGTCCATTGTACAGAACGAAACAAATACAATAATAACATTAAACGAATGAACTGCTTCTCTCGTCAATTGTGAGAACGAACTCACCTCTCTGGCACCGCTTAGCGTAGAACTTGGCGAGGGAATAGTTCTTCTGGAGGATGAGAAGGCGAGCCAACTCGTGCAACAGCCACAGCCTCTCCATAGGTACTTCAGCCACGTGCAGCAACTTCTCCACAGCTTCTTTTTCCTTCCTGTGCAGTAGAGCAGCTTGATTGAGCTCTCTCGATAATACAGTAAATCTCTGGGGAGGGTATAGCGTCGATACATTTCCGATATTTGTAAGGGTATTTCATTTACTCATTTGTTAATTGACATCGAAAAATAGGAGGAGGTTCTCAATTCGTCAGAATCTTTTTTTTTATTTTTTTTATGTATATTCACCGATCACTAGCAGACCCCTGGACCGATTAGGTTTTTTTTTTGCATGATAACGATTTCGCAGTCAGGTAACTGCTTAGAAAATACTCTAAGAGAAAACAGAAAAACAATTGACATTCTAACCGAGTAATATCTAAAAATCTAGAAGTCAACAAATTATGTATTATCAGTCTATTCACCCGAAAAGTAGTTTATTATTGCGGTGGACTGCCATATTGATGTGGTACGTCCCCCTTTAGAATCATAAACCGCTTGACTTACTTTTAGTTAGAAGGTGACTTACGCGAGGACTTGGAACTTGGTGGGATAGAATGTGACTGACGCGAGGTCGCGGAACTTGATCGGATAGTAGGTAGATGACCTCCGCTAGGTTGCGGAACTTAGTGGGATAGAAGTTGACTTAAGGTGACGTAAAATGCCATACTAATTATTTTAAAAACACATTCGTTCGTAGAAGTTGTACTTCCTTCAATAAAAAATGTACAAATATCGATATTTTTAATGTTAATTTAGGGAAATTTAAGAAATGTTTGCAATTAATCAATCAATTTAAATAACTTAGGTAAATTTGTTACTTACTGTCTTCTGTTTTCTGTTTTCTGATAAATATTTTTTAGTTTGAAAAGGTAACATAACCGGTAGTTGTAGTAGCTAGGATTAGCGTTAGAAATTGTTTAAGTTTACTATTACTGTGTTTAATTTTATGTCAAAGATTCATTGGTTTATGTTTTTTTTTTGTTATGATTATTTTATATGTATATATATTAACTGTTTTCTTCGCAAATAAAGTAAAATAAAAATAAAATAAAAAATAAAAATAAAATTACGCAAGGTCGCGGAACTTGGTAGGATAGAAGGCGAGCACAGAGTCGTAGGAATTTTGGCGCGCGACAGGCATGCCCATGAGCGTCCTGACACGGCGTCTGTTGGACTTCTCGCTCATCGAGTAGGACAGTCGGTTCATGCTGAGGTAGCCCTCCCCAACGACCCTGTACAGCCGCTCGATGTAAAGGTCCTTGTCGGGGAGCGTGCGTTCTGTCTTCGTGTCGAGGAAGCCCTGCATTCGTTCCGCATGAGCGATCAGCCCCTGTAGGAGACAGGAGATATTAACATTCGGCATACTCGTGCAGGTCCGTCTTTCCATAAAATATAGTTAAGAGAGGTAATGGACCCGGCGTGATGCTGTGCGGCGTGCTGCTAGCCTTAACACAGTTTTGCCGACCGTGTAGGCGAAAGTGTAGTTCTGCGTGTCTGATTCGTCAATAAACCTTATCAGAATAGGTTAGGTTAGGTTAGGTTAGGTTAGGTTAGGTTAGGTTAGCCCTAAGCTTATTTCCGATGCTTCGGCGTCACACGGCGCTTATTATCGGCTAAAGGGTTCATACCGCCGAGGCCTGCCAAACACTAAGTATTAGTGGACCAGGACCAGGAGACAAAGCAGACGACGAACCCGTATGTTGCAGCGGCGTAGATGCTCGTCGCACTTCTTGAGCATGGTCTCGGCGGTGCGCGCGCCGATGTCGCGCTCCGTCTGCAGCATGAGCGCGCGGCTCTCGCGCAGCCGCTTCGAGTCGCTCGCCTCCGCCAGCCGCACCGTGTAGTACGGACGGCGGGTCCTGCCGCAACGATATAGGAGTTATAGGGCCGAGTGCACAAAAAGACAAACATCTAAATCAACGTCAACGTTCGATTAAACACGTCACTTTGTATGGACAGTACGGAAGGAACTCCATGCGGTTCACTAAAAGTGACGCGTTTGAACATTGATTAACTCGGCCGTCTCTTCGTGCAACCGGGGCCTAATCTCCCTACCAGTATGGTTAATCCGACTTCTCACCTAAATTGGCGTTAATGGAACTATATTATTATGTAAAAACGTCAAACCCATACGAGTTTTACTTCTTCAACCTGTCAAAAACATGTCATGTGTTAGTGTGCCTCTTAGAAATCCTCGATTTAAGTGCCAGGTTGGCGATTGCGAACAAAGAGTGCAAGCGGCCCAGCAGCCAGTCAGGAGACGCCGTTCACTGTACGCCAAGACTAGTAAGAGCCCTAGTTATAGATGGCACCACTAGGTAGGTTTCGTTTTATGAGTGACCGCCCGCGAACAGCCTGTATACTAACTTTCTGTATTAGTATCAATGCAATTGACACCTTTACTTGATTTGAGTGTTACGGGTCATGGCATGATATATCCATGCGAGTCGCGCGCGCCAGTAACCTGCCTGAGCATCTCCTGGCGGTCGCGCAGGGCGCAGAAAGCGTCGTGCGCCACCTGCCGCAGCTCGCGCGAGCCGCGCGCGTTCGCCGATTGGACGCGCGAGTCCTTAACCAGCTCGCGCAGGAAGAACTTGTCCGAGGCCATGCGGCCCATGTACTTCATGGCGAGCACGCGCGACAGCGTCGTGTGGCGGCGCGCCTCCGCGATTGTCAGCTTCTTTTTCTGTCGGAGCGATCGCGATCGTCAATCGAGTTGAGTGAGCGAACGTTCACATTTGAACAAAAGTATAAAGTTCTGAGGGGTCGCTCCCATGAAAACGTGGCAAAATTTAAAATAAAAAATTAACCAAGTAATTCGATGTTGTCGATCATTTTAATGTAAATAATAAAGAATTTACGGTTTGCAAGTACTTTTATTCTCTAAATATGATTCAGCTAGACAGATACTGTCTTGATCAGGTGTCAAATCATAATGAGCGAGGTCACCCCGCCGACCGCATCCGCTTTTTCATCCCCACTCCGCGCCACCGCGATTCGTTGGCCGCAGATGACGTCACAGCTCAGCCCAGCACACTACGCGTCAGGCATCAGCATATGCCAGTCGCAAGTGTCACAAGCGCGTACTATCTCAGCCAGCATTCGATAGTACGCACTTGCCAGCGCAGCACACCACGCGAGAGGCACCAGCATGTGCCTGACACGAGTGTCGCAAGTACTCACTATATCAGCCAGTAATCGACAGTGAGTACTTGCCAGCTCGGCGCATACGCCCCTACAGCAACAGCTCCTCCCTTACAGTAATGTTGATTGAGCAAAGGACGAAAAATATCCAAAAAATCAAAATACATGACTTAATATTTAGTTTGACAGCTTACCGCGCATTTGAGGAGCAGGACGTGCTGCTCGACGTTTCGTAGTCTTGCATGAGCTCCATTTACAGCTCATATTATTGCTATGTCCCACGTAAGTTTTAAAACAGGTAAAAATACATGGTCCTCCACCCCCCTCTTAGCAAATGAAAGCCCGAAGTGCACTCAAATCAGATGTCTATAAAGACGGTAAGAACCTTACGATTATTATCTGACATTTAACAGACCATCCTAAAGACCTTGGTTCACTGGCTGCGCTGGCAAAAGAAGAGGAGCTGTGTAGATTTTAATTGTTTAGTGTGCATTCGCTGTTGCTGTGGTACGTGTAAGGATGTTAGTTTCTTACGGTCTACCCGTGAGAGTGAAGAATGATTTGTCTCTGTGTGCAAGACAGATGGGTGGAGACGAAAAGAAAGAAAGAAAGAAAGAAATTCTTTATTGTGCAAATTACATTAAAAACTATTTACAGAACAATTAAATCTAACAGAGCGAAACTGCACAAAGGCGGACTTATCACTAAAAGTGATTTCTTCCAGTCAACCTTTGGGGGTGATGAGGATAAGAATTGAAAAAGAAAATGTAGGTAATACGTAATGCGTAAAGGGTGACAGAAACCAATATATATATTCATACACATACATAAACAATAATTTACACCTTAATAATTTACACGAAGTGTGGTACCTGATGCAGTTGCGTAGTGGCAGGCTGTAGGTGTCGGGGCGCGACGCCTGCCCGCGCCGGATCTGTGGCAGCATGTCATGCGGCATGGAGTCAACGTTCCCGCCCTCACAATCCTACGCCGTCTCGTTGTGGTACCTGATGCGGCACGGGTATGCGCGAGACGCGGTTGCGCAGTGGCAGTCTGTCGGTGTCGGGGCGCGACGCCTGCCCGCGCCGGATCTGTGGCAGCATGTCATGCGGCATGGAGCCAATGGTCCCGCCCTCACAATCCTACGCCGTCTCGTTGTGGTACCTGATGCGGCACGGGTATGCGCGAGACGCGGTTGCGCAGTGGCAGTCTGTCGGTGTCGGGGCGCGACGCCTGCCCGCGCCGGATCTGTGGCAGCATGTCATGCGGCATGGAGCCAATGGTCCCGCCCTCACAATCCTACGCCGTCTCGTTGTGGTACCTGATGCGGCACGGGTATGCGCGAGACGCGGTTGCGCAGTGGCAGTCTGTCGGTGTCGGGGCGCGACGCCTGCCCGCGCCGGATCTGTGGCAGCATGTCATGCGGCATGGAGCCAATGGTCCCGCCCTCACAATCCTACGCCGTCTCGTTGTGGTACCTGATGCGGCACGGGTATGCGCGAGACGCGGTTGCGCAGTGGCAGGCTGTCGGTGTCGGGGCGCGACGCCTCCGCGCGCCGGATCAAAGGCAGCATGTCCTGCAGCATAGAGCCAGCGTTCTCGCCCACGCAGTCCTGCACGGTCTCATAACCCTGCCAACAAACAAATTCATGCCCTCGACTCCTCTGTTATCGCATCTGTTCCTCGCATCTCTATTATTTAGTTATGTCCGTGAAATGGTCAAACTATAGTGCTAATATGGGAATTGACTTGTATGTCACACCATTTGATCAGAGAGAAAACGAACAAAGAATCACAGAAACAAAGATTCACAAAGACCAAGTCGATGGCCATAGTGCTGCGTCCAGAGCAGACAGTTCCAAAGATAAAACCTACAAAATATATGTACCTAATAACAAATGAAAATCTTAAACTTTTTAAACCATCGCAATTATTTTATTCTTTCCACTCGTACATACAAAGCGATTCGCCCCAAGTGTTTACCGATATATTAATACAACCGCACAGTATCTAAACATATTGTGAAAACACCTTTGATGCTTTCAAAAATGAAAGCGACATACAAGAAGACGTAGGTTTTCGGAGCCGCAAAACGCTATTTCTCCGTCTCCATTCTACCATCGCTCATCGCCGAACGGGCAAGGAAAAACTCCTATATTGCCCTCCTAATTAAAAACGCGGTAACTACATATGGGCCTAATATGTAGTTAAAAGCAGTATAAAATGGAACTCCTATAGGAATGGTCTTACTGCACCAACCGAACATTTATGCATTTTTTAATTTCTGAGTTATTTTCCTCAAATTACGCCATGGGGTCCTCCAAACGTAATATGAACAAGCATCTGTCAGGCTTGCATTTTTTTGGCTGCCTCTGAAAAAAACCGAAAGCCCATGAGCGGCGTCTCTTAGCTGAAAGTCCCGAAAGCACCTGCCTGGTTGATGCCATTGGTGAAGTAAGGCGGCTTGCGCCGGAGTCGCTGGCCGCGCACGTTCTGCAGCAGCGACTTCTCAAACTCTCCCATCTCGTACATGGCCTGAGCCTTCATGTACTTCGCAATCATGTTGTGTGGCTCCAGCTCTGGGAAAGCGTTTAGAGTGTGAACGACGGGCGAGATTTTGTACTTATACATTGTTTTTTAAGTGTAAAAAATACGCGAATTTAAAAATCGCGAATACGCAGAAAGTGTGCTCGGTACATTTTAGTCGAAAATGCACGCGATATTTTACTGCCGCGGCTGTTCCGAGCGAAAAATCGCACCGCGTCAGCAAGAAATGAATAAAAGCGAAAAACAGGAAATTGCACGACACGCCTCTTTGTAAGGGACTCTTTCTGGGGGTCTAACCCGGAAGCGGACACGAGAAGTTCTCGCATGAGAAACTGTCAAACTCTATGTAGAAAAAAGATGCCTTACTTTTTTCTATCTAGCGGTTGGCATCTCGCAAGCGACTCACCGACGGAAGTGAGATTCAAGAGTACGCGCACTGAACTGACGGCCACTTACGCGAAGCGGCTTCCGCGTCGGCGTAAGCTTGGTTCAGTTGAACTGCGTCGGCGCACACGCGGCTGCGACCCACCAGGGTGCGCACATCGTCTGGCTGAGAGAATAAACATATGATTACGCACAATGGGGTATGGCCCAATTAGGAAAGTACAAAATCACTGTTCAAATTTAATGGATATTTGGTATGGAAATGTATCATGGGTCAAATCCCGATACAATTATTTCAAAGATTTTCTTTTTGTTGACTCAGGGTAATGTTTTTTAAAAACGAAAACGTGCACACATATAATACATTCATTGCTTGACTTTATACACCAAATATCAAGAAAAACAGTGGTTTTCAAATGATTAGTAACTATGTTTGTATGGGGATAATAGCATACAATAAATTTCTAAGTAAATAACCTTCACTAACTGTTTGATCAATACTCAAGGCCTTGATAATTCATCGCGATGATAGAGCATATGTAAGAAAAGGTTATACCTATCAGAACGTAACACTAGACCTCGCGTCGCAATTTTGGATCGGTAGGTATACATTTGCTCTGTACACACGTATCGAGTCACAGGTAAATATAGACTAGGAGGTCGCGACAAAAATGGTAACGATAACGTAAATGGCTGAAACTGGGTTCACAGGATAAAAACCAACCCTCTGAACCTAAATGTGTCAGTCTGCCTGTGCCAAGTGGTTGCGTTACGTAGATAAGGCGCCTGAAAAAGTAGTTATGGTGACAAAAAAAATATATGATAAGGTAAATGGGCGCAAATAACGAAGCATGAAAGTATCAGTACATACTTTCCTAGCAATACCAAAACTGAACAAATCTCTGTTTGCATTTCGTAGTTATAGGCGATTTAGGTTACAGATATAACTTTAGGTTGTAAGTATTTAATTAAAAAACCGACTGGTTATTGTTGCATAATTAATAGGTATCAATGTTTCTAGACAATCAATATATTCATCAGCAGGTACATACCAACATTTATTTTTATATAGCCAATCTAGATATCGCAACCACTTGGCACAGGCAGACCGACATATTAAGCATCAGAGGGTTGGTCTCTTACATGTCAACCCAGATTCAGCCATTTACCTTATCGTGACCAAAAATGTCGTAACCTCCCGGAATAATAGTTTTCTTAACGGTGATCTAACCAGTCATCAAGAAACACGGATGTTGGACAGGGTGGGTATTAAGGGCTTTGCAACGGCCAATATTGTGGCCAGTATATAAAATTTGTAAAATGATTATTTAGCATTGATTATTGGGATTGAAATAAAAAAAAGTTTCATCACTTTTTTCTGGTTATCCTCTAAATAAAAAGTTAGACTGTCCATTCAAAGTAATTAATTAATTTAGTGTATAAGAAATCTAATGTTCCGTAAGAACGTGGGAAAGCTGTATGTACGAGTAAATGAACATGGATGGCTACATGTCCATTTTCCACTTTCATGACATTAGCCTGACACGTCACGTGGGATCAAGGTTCCATGCCAAGACCTTCCTTATGCAGGGTTAAAACATCGCGTCAAATTACACTAGACGAAAACGTGAATTAAAATAATCAATATCTAGGTAACCATACTCTTTGGAGAAAGAAAACTTTTGAGGATAACGCTGGCGAAATTAAGGTACTGGCCGTTGCAACAACCTGTACATCTATCTAGACAGTCTTCATGCCTTTAGAAAACATTTCTTAGCTGGAATACTTCGGGAAGGAAGATGTTTGTAATTGTTTTGACACCCGGCACATTTTGTATCGTTGTTATTTTTATAATTCAAAGTTAATTAATAAAACATAATTTTGTTGATACAGTTTCTTATCAATAATGACGAAGGTCTTGCACACCCGAATCTTAGTTTAGCATTATTTTGCTCTAAGTGCTGGTCAGATCTCATACAGGAATCTTATTCGCACTTGGTTGCATAGGTTGCTCATAAATAGTAGTTAGTTCTTCGTTTTTCTATAGTAGTAAAAAATATTGTTTTTTTACTCGGTATGGTTCTTGTCGGTTATTCTTAGTACGTGGTACTTTTAAAAACCGGCCAAGTGCGAGTCGGACTCGCACACGAAGGGTTCCGTACCATCATACAAGATTAAACACAAATCAACCACGTTTTTTGTACGGGGCCCGACTTTATAGCGGCAAAATAAATACACACTCTGTGAAAATTTCAGCTGCCTACCTATTACAGTTCATGAGATACAGCTCTGTGACAGACGTATGGACGGAAGGACTGACGGACAGCGGAGGCTTAGTAATAATAGGGTTCCGTTGGCACCCTTTGGGTACGGAACCCTAAAAAGACGAATCTAAGAGTGTATGTACACATAATGGATGAACTTAAACGAATAAACGAATTGGTTAAGATAAATGGGAGAATAGGCTAGAGAACGCATGAGGTTTTACATACTTTGTTGATGGCTGCCTCATCATACGCTGCTTTTGCCTTCTCGAACTGTTCGAGGCGACGCAGGAATGCCCTGGAATGTGTATATTGCATTGTAGGCTGGATTTGTATATTGGATTGTAGGCCCTGAATTTGTAGGCTTATTATGGTGGTAAAGTACATTGATCTGCAGATACAAATTGGTAACAGCCGTATTCAGAGTGGGCGGACTAACGTTTAGTCCGGCGCTAATCTCGTACAAAAAAACAGACGGACGTTGAAAAAAAAACAGCGGAGTTTCTTTCCAGCTGTTTTGTTTTGCCACTGGCCAATGATGAAATATGACAAATCCGAGTGCAGTGTACTGTCTATCGATGATGAATAAACAATACAATACAATACAAAGTTTTGACAGGTTCACTCGGAACACGTCGTAAGTTTATACCTGTATTGGTATCATGGCAAATACTTTTCAATTAGTAAAGTACGTGTATTCAAAACGTAATGTAACCATGTCGAAAGTAATGGTCCTGAACCTGCAGCTCCAAAAACACACCTTGCGAAAGGTGGCCCACGATATTTGATAGAAGATTCGATTTATGTATTAAATCTCTGGTCGGGTCAGTCCTCTAAAAATTGGCGCCAATTTGAAATGGAAGAAGAATCTCAACTTTAAACAAAAATATTAATTTTATCACATGTAAAAACTACAGCTTTTCGGTTAAATATGCTGATGGAAAGGTTTATTTGGGGCTACTACTCGATGAGTGAGGCGAGATATTTTTGGTAATAGCACTTTACATTAAATTAATTTCGCAACTCAAGCTTTATGTTTCCTTAGGTATTTTCTCGTATGCAAGATTTGCCCTATTCTCGCTTCATGCTAAACATAAGGCGCAATACGGCGATTCTTGCCTTTTCCCTCTTGCCCTTCGTCCTTTGCAATTAGGCGCCAAACGACCAACGGAAATTTTGTCGATTAGTATATACATAGATTATTTTAAATTATCCATAGGATTGGTTATTATCTATGAGTTAATGCTCACTGCAGAGATATCAATATTTGGCGCATCGTCCATATTCCAGCACAATAAAAACGTACACATGGATCTCTTACCCTCGCTCCCTGTATACAGTTAAGGCGCCGCAGAGCTGCTTTTCCTCCATTTCCTCTAGTCTAGTCCCCTTTTTTAATTCAGGGGTTCGCTGTGCTTTTTCTGTGTAAGTCTTGCGGTACCTACTCGGCGAAAACCTTTGCAAAATGTCAATGTGAAAGGACACCGCAAGAACAAAAGACGGAGTAGTACTATTTGTTGCCAACGTTTTCGCGAACTGAGTGTAAATTAGATATGCGACCGTGAGG
The DNA here is from genome assembly GCA_946894095.1 of Incurvaria masculella. Lineage (NCBI taxonomy): Eukaryota > Metazoa > Arthropoda > Insecta > Lepidoptera > Incurvariidae > Incurvaria > Incurvaria masculella. The sequence goes on from OX335646.2 coordinate 22,391,965, forward strand.
ATAGGATCTTCCATACAACAAAAACCGGCCAAGTGCGAGTCGGACTCGCACACGAAGGGTTCCGTACCATCGTAAAAAAAAACAAACACGTTTTTTGTATGGGAGCCCCCCTTAATTTTAATGATTTTTTAATCTTACCTATTTGTTGTTGTATCGGCAAAATAAATACACACGCTGTGAAAATTTCAGCTGTCTACCTGTTACGGTTACTGAGATACAGCCCTGTGACAGACGGACAGACGGACGGACGGACGGACGGACGGACGGACGGACAGCGGAGGCTTAGTAATAGGGTTCCGTTTTCACCCTTTGGGTACGGAACCCAAAAAATGGAATAACAAAAGTGGTGTTCTATGCATCGCGGGGACACCATTTTATCGCCAGACAGCTGCTCGCTGTCGTCATTCGCCTGTGCGTCGCATATGAAATGGCCAATTGTTGGGTAAACCGTGCAATAATTACATAAAAAACGCAAAAAAAGACGAAATTTCAGAAGACCGCAACAGTCGACGGAATTGTATGAAAGGGCATATTCTTACCTTTTACATATCACTGCCTGTGACTACATTTGTCGCAGGTTGACTATATTGACTATGTTTGTCGGAATACAATCACAGATACAATTTTCAGAAATCAGTTAAATTTATAATAAGTTTACCTTTACGTTATGTTACTATGTGATCAGGTCACTGTAGTAGTTCACGTAATAAAACTAAATGTGCACATGCAACACAATTTTTATTTTTTTCTTCTTTTTGCCCCTGGAGTAGAGCATCGCTTTAAGGTCCTTGCTTGTGGTGAAGCTTGGTTCGGGTCACCTCTTCCCCTAAAATATGGTTGAGAGAGGCGATGGCTGGACCCGGCGTGATGCTCGTGAATGGGTGCTGTTTGTGGGGACTGGCCTGCTCCAATTGGCAACACGTTAGATGACGGACATGACTTTGCAGAATATACCGATATTTGTTATGAACATACGCATACGGCGTGAATGGTAGATTTTTGTTAATAAATATTAATTTTGATGTATTGCCATAAACGGGTACCAATAACTCGTATTTCTGTAAGCAGTGGCAAACAAATTTGTAAACTTAGACTAAGTGGACGTTGAAAAAAATCAGCGAAGTTACTTGCCAGTTCTTCTGCGCCGTGAATGCTTTTTTCTGTTGGTTTTAATAACGTTTTAGTTATGTGGATTTTGTGTCAACAGTCAAGGAGCTCAGCGGCGCAGGGGCTACGAAAATGTATAGGTATATCTGAGCGATACACCGCTGCACACCGATAGACGATAGATAGGACGGAAAGGCAGCGGGGGGCTATCGATGTAAGAAGCAACATATTGGCTCGCGGGTTTGCCTAGTGCTCTGGAGAGGTCAGGCTTATCTTGCGTTTAGCGCATCTGGCATGTTTCTCAACCCCATTTCTCTGCCGCACATGGATTCATCACGGATTGTCACGTTGCTACACGATTGCTACGTGACTGCCGGCGCGGCGGGTGCTTTCCTGACGCCTATCCTGGGAGTCTTTAACCGTAATTTGAACAAGCTCAGCGATAGTCCGCAAATCCGCTGGCATGGTGCCTCACTGAGTGTGGTTTCGCGAGGCGAGGTGTTTTTGGCTTTTATGAGCACCTTTGGTCCTCAGCACAGCACCCACACCGCACAGTGTACTCATACCGGTTTTTCATTAAAAAAAAGAAATGCGCCCTGAGAACGTTTCGAATATTTTCTGTGTGCTGCAACTCCTTAATATTCCGTGGCTGCAAAGGCGACGTCAATTGTTGTATCCTCTTACGATGCCCATGGGTTTTCGAACTTTCACAGAGGCTCTCTCCTTCCTTTTTATCTATGGTCTTACACCTCTTTGGGATAATGTTAGAAAACTGCAAAAAATTGCTTCTTCGCAGCCTCCGTGAAACTCCGAAAGCCCATGGGCGTCGTCGGGCGCCTTTTTCATGAGGTAATATGATAGGGAATAGGAGATAAAATATAAAAAACTTAAATATGAGATTCTTTAAAAATATTTAACAACAGAATTAAAAAATACACTGTTGGGCCTGATAGAATTCAACATATTGTTGATTGTTTATTCATCATCCATAGGTAAGCCTGTACTCGTATTTAATTTTATCATATCTTATCATTATTCCATAGACCTATAAATTTCTGGATCAATATTTTATGACAGAATAAGTAATGATCTTATATCCAAATATATGTTTATTTTTTCTGACAACGGGTCACTATCAATCTAACCTACGCTGGTAAATGGAGCACGCAAAACCTGCAATTCTGTAAGAATCATTTCACGGAGATCGACGGACTTATTTTGATACCACACAAGCTTTTGGGACTTGAATGTTGAATGCATGCACGAATGCCTCTGTGGCTAAAGACCCTTGCCTTACTTTCGAGTAAGAAAGCTACTGCCAGTGTCACACTACACTGTCAATGTCAATGTCATAAATGGCACCCATGCATTTTTTTGGTTATATTTTTGTTTAAAGAAGTTTGGTGCGTGCAGTAGTTTTTACATATTCTTGCAGTTCACAGGTGCTTTCATCATTGTTTCAGTAGGGACGAATAAACTGTGTTGCAGTAACGTAAAATATTACAACAGGTTCGTATAAATTTACGATAAAAAAAACCTTGGCCTAATCTCAGGAATTATAATGAACATCCAAGTTAATGAATAGGTAAGTATCTAGAAGATGCGTACGTTCCTTATGTTAAATCCCTTCCGAGGGCACAAGAGGAGCGGCCTCCTCGTACAAGAGGAGCGATCACATCAAAAAACAAAGCCGAGCAGAACATTTTTTGTTCTGTAGCTTTGCAAGTTATGTAGACTGCCTGTAGTTTTCTAGCTTGAATTTTGTTTTTTTTTGCCAAGATGAAGTAATATTTAAAATTTAAATAAAACTTCATTCCCTGCCGAGTTCCTTTAAAGATTATTGCTATTGCCCGCCAACTATTGCAAAGGTCGTGGTTGTGATAGAAATCCTTTTAAATTAAATAAAATTCAACAAGCTTGAAACTTCATCCAATAATTAATTATCAGTAATAACAGACACTGCTGTAACTTGGGAAAATTATTTCTCAGGTCAATACGAACCATAAACATAGCTGCCATATACTTTGCTGTGTGAAAAACATTATATTTTTCATTTGATCAAATTCATAAAATTAGTCTAAACAAACACTAACTGGGTTCATTTCCAGTGTGTGTGTTAGGCTCATTGTGGGCAGCAAAGGAGTGGGACGGGACGGCTTAGCGATGAGATGTGCGGACGTCCAGAATGTTACTTAGGAGGCTAGTTAACTAGGAGCCTCTGTAAGAATACTTTTGTAACTGATGATGCATATCACTTGGTGATTCTCGCGGTGATGACTCGCACATGAAGGGTTCCGTACCATCGTACAAGATTTAAGACAAAACAAGATTTAACACAAAACATGCACCCTTTAATTTTTTTATTCTTTTTATTTTACCCATTTGTTGTTATAACGGCAAAATAAATACATACTCTGTGAAAAATTTCAGCTGCCTACCTATTACGGTTCATGAGATACAGCCCTGTGACAGACGGACGGACAGACGGACAGCGGAGGCTTAGTAATAGGGTTCCGTTTTCGCCCTTTGGGTACGGAACCCTAAAAAGCAATCTTTAAATGAAAAACCGAAGTTAAGGCTGCGGCTGATGTTACATTATTTACGTTCTATTATTTATTTTTAGAATATTATTATTAATATTTGAGATTGAAACAAAAATTTTTTGCAGTTCAATATGGCTCAAGGAAAAACTAAGGTCAAGAAGTTGCCAGCAGAAATAAAAAACAAGAACAAAACCAAGGGAAAGGCAATTACGAAACGAAGCAATGCTCCCGTGAAGCCGAAGACCCAACAGAAGATGAAGGCGATGGTCTCGAAGATGGTGAACAAGCGTGCGGAGCAGGAGATCCGCTCGCTGGCAGTCGAGAGCGGCAAACCACTGTCCAAGGCGCAGGAGGCCGCCGTCAAACACAGTCAGAGAGCCACACCTGCACCCACCTAACAGTTTTCAGTGAATTGCTAATGTAAATATAGTATTAACCAACATTAATTTTGTGTTTCCTATCTACCGTAGTCATCAATAGTTAAGTCTGTTGAAAATAATGTGTTTTTTTTGTATTTTGAAACTCACTAATATAAGTAGGAGGACTGATAAGGGATTGCTAGGGCTCTATTTTACCATCATTAGATGAAGTTCCTCATTTGTCATCATCCACATAGTTTTATATGTTATCGGCAATCTGTATTATCCAGTATTTTTCGGACTGTGTGCGTTCCAGCACGTAAAAATAATCCAATCGGGCCCACTGTTTTTTTTTCGTGCAAGTCGTTAGAGCCAACTAAGGGATTCGGCATTCCTTGTTAGGATTTCTGTGAATGGTATGTTTTGCTGGTTCGGGTCCAGCGTTGCAATATATTCGTAAAGTAGTTCGGTTTTGGCTCATTCTTTAATTAATGTGTCCTTGCTTAATGGTCGATATACATTCCTTTTCAAATAATTCATCCTCCCTATAGATTTTTCTAAAGCACACAACATGTAACCATAGCTATATAATATTTATTCTTATTCATTCTCACTACATATTTTAGAGATATTTGCCCTCAAACAAAGAATATAGCCTTATGAAGGTGGGCCTTCCCGCTCAACTCCCCATACAAACGTGGAAAGAAGGTCATGCGCATATTTCCTGTCAGAGATTCAAAATTATACTCAAAACAACTTTATTTGATCAAACTAGATGTCTGATGACCATTGGCATTGTAAAATAGTGTTTGGTTTCTAAGTTATAAGGTCCGAAAGAGCGAACATTTCGCGCTTTTTATACAATAACTTTGGACGTGGATTACTCAATGATAAAACAAAAACCTCTTAAAAAGCTTTCTCTTTAAACTTAGCTTGTTTCATGAAGATTTATAATCGATTTGGTTTTTGTTTGATAATAATTTGTTGATCTATTTGCTATAAGTTGTTTCGTAATTAAAATTTTCGTAAAACTTACCAAATAAAATACTGTGCGCATTGCATTGTCTGCTTTGTGGACATGTTGCATCCTCCTCATCACAGAGCCTTTTTTTTAACAGAAGGTCTCAGAGTGCAATAGCAAATAGGTTTTGTACCGTGCCCGCGAATGAGTAAGTCCTGTCGGCAAGGGCCACTTTAAGCTCTTTTTATTTTCAAACCGTAATTAACGAAATTGTAAACACACCAAAAGTCGGTGGCCGCTGTGGTATTGGTCGGTCCAGGCTTTAAAGGCAGTGAGTGGTGGCGGCGGAGGCGGCGGTGTGCTCTCCACTGCGGTGTAGCAAGCAGGCTGCTACCCTCTGCGCAAGCTGCTTGAAGCCAGAGGCGAGTGGCGCCATTGCATTCTATCTCATTCTTTTGCAGGCTAAATCTTATAGATATTTGTGTTTGTCTCTTTTTCTTGTCGCTTTTTCATTTCATCGAGTTTCAAATCAGAACGATGCTAAAGAAGATATCACTTCAAGTAAAGTACTTTACACAGAAACCATACAATTCAGACACGTAATAATAATACAATTCGTCGCACTCGGGACACACAGGCATATCTCACAATTATAGCTTTTATATAGATATATATATATAATACATATATTAATTTATTTGCTCAATTATTTATGCTTAAACTCTTAGCAAATCATTTCATAAGAGCCGGCTAAGGAATTCATTATCCGTGGTTCAGATTCCATGTAAAACCACGAAGTGGTAAGCTTAATACTGCCAGGGTTGGTACCATTGCATTGGATGAACGATAGTTGAAGCGGCCATGCAAATCGTTCATGTTTAATGTAACGGATAGATTACATCGTTCAATGTAGCCGTGAAATATAAGGAAGGTCCTGACATGGCACCTAGTTTCCATGAGGTGTGTTAGGGCAATGTCATGACAGTACTGTGATACTAGTCATCCATGTCGTCAGATTAAGAAATATAATTATTAGAAAAATATAATTTTATTAATTATTTTATGACAGTAAACCCTGTTTAACTATGGGGCACATTTGTTTGGTGGGTGAGTGAGTGATTTGGAAAACGAAATAATCAGAGCAGCAGCGAGCACGATATAAAATTAGATATAAAACTCGAAATTTGATTTTCGGGGATGATGTTTAATTTTAAGGGAAACCTCCATTATCGTCTAAAAAGGATTTTGGTTCCACTTTTTCATGGAATCTATCTGAGGCGAATCAAAATCAGTTTCGGCGGTCGTCACATCTGCATCCTCTTTTGCTGTTTCTGGCAGTTCCACAATCGTGACGTAGTTAGTGCACACATTGACCCCTTCCCACATGCAACAGGACCGTAACGCCTGGTCGGACCACCCATCTGTCAGTTCGTGTACGACCCCAAAGATTTACGCTTGTCCAATACAAACTTGAAAATTCTTAAGATTGTTTGCATTTTTTTTTTGGTGATTGAGATATTGAGGGAAATCATTTTTTTTTACAAAAAGCAGTTGGCTGTTTTTAAATTTTATAGCACTGAATAAAACAACAAAATAACGTCAAATATTTCTTGTAATCAAATAAACCCTCTTTCTAATCTAAAGCAGCATTCAATATTCCTTGTCATAATATATTGCACCTCAAACACTTTAAACTCATTCTAAACACCTTCCAGTAAAACACTGGGCCTATATAAAACATAACACTTAAATACTCAAAAACTTATGTATGCACATCAAATAAAAGTTCCTAGAATAAAGCTATTGTAAACTATATGTTTATTTAGACTTTCACTATTGTTACACATTATTATTAAAATGTTTTCAAATAGACAGTGTTATCCTATTAGATTATCAGTGATATTCAGAGTCCTGAAGAAGTCCACAATAAGGTGAACGAAACATCGACTTAAACAAGTAAGCGATTCATAACACTGTCTATCCGAATACATTTAAATACTAATATTGTAAACTATGTTCCAGAGGATTTTATAATGTCTTTTATTCTGAGCATTTGTACACATGTATACAAACATAAAACTCTTTTATGTTAAGTATCAAAAGCAATTCACCATTGTTTCAATAAAGTCAAGCTTAGCTAGGTATCACTTAGCAAAAGTGACTACCTTCACCTCACTTGAAATCTCTTTCATCCACTATTCAAGCGTGTGGTGTGAATCGGTTGTTTATTTGGACCTAAACATAAAGTTCTGTATGTGTCAATGGCAAGCGTCGCTCGCTGAGAAGAGATCTGTATAGTTGAGCAGCACGAAGAGCAGGAGGGAGCCAATGGCAGAGCCCACTTGAGACACGGCGCCGCACACAAACATAGCGTGCGCCCCCAGCCCTCGGAACACGGTAGCCACACACAGCTTGATGTAGCTCACCAATCCCACTGCCGCAATCCAGCTTACCACCTGCACGCAAGGACATTTACGTTTTACGTTCGCCGTCTATAAGTTTTGGTTGTATACCTGCTTTTCTGTTTTATGAAATTCTAGTTGAGGTACTCGGCTCCACTCGGGTCAATGACTATTTGGACTTTTTTGCTGTTCGGTGAGACCAATCGTACTCCGAAAAGCCAAATCCACCTCACATCCCAAAACCACTGTCAGCGAGGTACCATACCAGCGAATTCGCAGACTATCGCTGAGCTATCAAGCTTGTTTAAATTAAGCTTAAAGGTTATAGGTTTTAAGAAATACATCCGCCGGCAGACGGTTCCATATCCTGGCGCGGCGGTGTTAAGTTTGAGAAAGGGTTCATTCTCAAAAGCCTAATGTGAACCACAAGCAGGTGCTCCGATGCTCTGCGGCGGGTGCTCCGGATATAGGTTGGATGGGGAGGAATAAGGGATGCAAGTTCCGCACAGCAACGTCCATGATAGTACCTGACGTCGGGCTGAATTATTTTCTGGATATTTTATGAGTTCCTCATACAAACTTTCATCCCCGATTTCACCCCCTTGGAGTTAAATTTAGCCACAAAAGGTAGCCTATTTTCTTCTCCAAGGACCAGACTATCACTGGAACGAAATTCATTAAAATTGGTTCAGCAGTTAAGGTGTGAAAACGCAATAGACAGACAGAGTTACTTTCACATTTATAATATTAGGATGCTAGCATAGATTAAAAAGGCAGCGAAGCCTATTAAAATGTGATCAGAAACCTTTGCAGGGGTGTTATCAAAACAGTAAATTATTTATTAATTTAACAATAGTTAGAGGTCTTCAGCCTCCCAGAAGGCTCAACATTTTGAACTATATGTTTTTAAAGTAAGAAATTTAAAAAAATGGGATTCAAAATTATCTGGACCTCAAGAACATACCTATTATAGCTAGGGGCAGAAGCGAGACTCCTATCTGTGTGAGAATGGTTGTGCTATACGTGTGAATATAGTCATGCATGCAGTTGCGAGGACATGGTTGCCAACACCAGGCCGCGAGGCCGGACCGAGATAGAGAAAACATAACGACTGTACAATATGCATATAGCATAATATTTTATCGTGCGTATCCTACCTAGACGCACAGGTGCATACCTCGAGCGAGCCCCGCGCGGGCGATGCGGACGAAAACACGACAGAGAGGGGCACGGAAGAAATGGAGAATTTTGATATTATTGATCTCGCAATATGTGACTCGGTGTGTTTCAGATAAAGTAATAGAATAAAATACGCTTTATGATAAACGTTGATTCATTTTATTAAAATTTCAATTGGCCTTTTACAAGAGAATAAACGAACTGATGGCATAGTTTCGGAACGTCATTTTACGCGCAGGGCTAAGGCAAGGGGTCGTGTCATTGGGCTACCAAGGCTGACAGTAATACAGCTGACTATTTTCAACAATTGCAACACCTAGTTTTTACGGTGAATTCACAGCTCATTGGATGGCACACATGAACAATATTTGTGATAAGCTAAGGCGTGCAAGTGACGCACGAAACGCACGTTAAACTGCCACCATGTATTTACCAGATATTGTTTTGTTGTATATTGAGATTTTTTTGCGATTAATTAATATGATACAATCGAAATAGTTAATAATCTCAAAGTTGCAAAACATCAATTGCTCAAACATGCACCAGTTTGGGCAGTTGTTGCTGATTTATTTTTATTGCTATCGATAAATAAGTTTAAACGATGAGTTGAGGTTTTTGTGGGTTTTGAATCTGGTGCATCTTTAAATTAGGTTAAATTCTGAGTTTGTGGAGGTTTTTTGGTATCAACTCAATTCTAATTATCCGCTTTGATAATAAATAACATGCCAATAAAATTATAAACGGCAAATATCGAAAAGAAATGGCTCAGCGAATGTGGAATTAATTTGCTGATTACCTAGAACTGGTTAAATGGTCTTAACCAGTGATTAATCATGGGTGGATAGAGATGCCAACACTTAAAAAATGTGAAATACGATGAACGTCAAGGTTCTCATTAGTATTTTATCTTATTGCATTCTTGTTTACAATTCCACCACGAGTTTTACCATAGAGTTTTTAAGCTAGAAAATTGTTTAGAATTGTGGAAAAAACTCGTTACGATTGCACCATTGTAACATTTATTAATCTTTTTTAACAAAAAAACCAGACACGTTCATACCGCAGCCACCGCATTCATCCCAAAGATGAAGAGAACTTTAAAAGGATGACAGTTTGGGACCAAAGAGCAGATAGATACCAAATCGCTGAAGTAATTGCAGGAATTATTAAAAAAGTCAATTCCAGAAATGCTTTAAAGTTTAAAAATTACATAGCTGCGGTGATTACTTTGGAGGGGACCATATTAATATTTAATTAATTATTCGCAATTTCCACATATTTGATCAGACTTCAAACTTCAAGACTTCATCTTCAAAACCGAAAAATCTGATTCATTCAATGCGATGGGGTGAGGTTAACCCTTCCACCCAGTAAGAAAGAGGTACTGTTTACAGTAGTACTGTTTCATATAAAATCCGACCAACGAACGACAAATCCCTAGTCGACTCATACTTTCTTCCTTCTTTTTAAATACATAACGCACACATCAAGACATTACAGGTGTTGTGGGATAGTATAGGGCTTAGTGTTAGGTGTGTTTTGGAGCGGCTCGTAGCCTAGTGGCGCGGGGACTAGCCTAGTGTACCAGAGGACTGGGTTCAATTCCGACATGCACCACTGTCTTTCTCTTTCCGAGTTCGATAAGTGCATTTTGTTACGAATGCGAGCTGCTCCATGGTTCGGAATCCATGTAAAACTGTAGGTCCCCTTCCCCTGGTAGGGTTTAAGCCCGCCCGGGTTAATACCATCGCATTGGATGAAAAGATAGATGAAAAGCGGCAATGAAAAATTGTCTATGTTTTCATCCAGTTCAATGTAGCCGTGCTCATAAAGGGAAGGTCCTGGCATGGCACCTAATTCATTCGGGAATGTGGTGTATTGGGCTAATATCATAACCATAGTTGTTTGTAATAGCCATACATGTCAGTGGCCTTATTGCCGAACAGCGACTGTCGCTGCCAGCGTCAGTGTCGCTGCTAACGAGACATCGCATACAAAATTTTGTGGCTACCGTTAATGTGGATAAATGATAGGCAACCGCATTTATTTTTTATCCGTAGCCGCCATCGACACAGTATATGTCGTCGGTATCGGTAATCCATGGTAAGTCGATGGTAGCCGCAAAATTTTGTATGCGATGACTCGTTAGCAGCGATACTGACGCTGGCAGCGACAGTCGCTGTTCGGCAATAAGGCCGCAGGTCGCATAAAAAAAAATCAGAAAATATTGGTTACACAGACAGCACACCCTACAGTATCAACCAAGACTGCACGCTGAACTGAAGCTTGAATGTGATTTAACGCTGGACCGGTTTTATAAAAGGTGAATCATGCAAAGCCAAAAATAGTAGATATTATGTGTTGCAATTTAAATGAGAGTGGTATTTTTGGTGGCTGTTAAAATAGATGTGAGAAATATTTTTACAAACAAGACTAAGATATAACTGTAAACAAGGCAAAAGTCGTTGAATGCATGGAAAATACCCGCGCGTAGGTAATATGAAATGGAAAAAGAAAAAGAAAAAAAAAATAAGTTCATACATTTTTATTTCTTTTCATATCATAAAGATGAATGGTTATCAAAGAATTTTATTTGAATGTATACGACTTTAATATTTTTTTTTAAGCGTTGTATTTTTTTATACCTTTGAAAACCTACTTGCATCAAACCTGCTAATCCCAAAGAATAAGCAACAATAACCTAAAAGATATGACACGCTGGATGTTGACAACCAGTTCTGATCAAAGTATGGAGGAATGTCTCATGTCATTGGACGCATTGATCTACAAAACCATGCACAGGCAGATTTTCCGACTACTGATTTTACGAAGACTGATCAAAGATGAAGTACCAAAAAAGAGTTAGAAAATAAATAAAAAACTAGACTGTAGTTTTAAGATTAGAGAACATTTATCATTTGTTTTTCCAAAATTGTTTGTGTTTACGTAACCTTCTAAAATGTTTTTTTAAGCAACTTTTTTAACATTTTGAGTTGTGTTTCTGGCTCATAGATGGAGTTAAAGCAAACATTATATTCTCAATTAATGGTTTCTTGATTTCTGTACTTTTGATGACGGCCTCGAAAAAAGTGGCAAGTTAAAAAAAAAGCACAAAAGCAAAAAAAGATAGACGAAAAGTTCTTCATTAGAAAATAGTGTTTGTGTACATGATTGATTAGCAAAACATACTCATAGTACTATTGGTGCATAATTTGTTTGTTTTTAATGAACGAGGGCTCGGCAAGCTGATGTCACCGACTTCCATCTCTTGTCTAGTGCCGCCTTTGTTGGCAACGGAAGGGCAATTTGTGGTTTTCAGTGCATAACACATGAACTTAAAAACAAAATAGTATTCCAAAATAATGTTATTCCTGGCTGTGGTTTTTGTGGCATGTGGGCGAAATTAAAATGATCAAGAATTTGGAATTCTAGTCTGACGTATGGGCATATATTTTTATGTTGCTATACTGGAAAAAAGGTGAATTGAGATCCCTTCTCTTATATTGACGTCCACCTTGCAGTGAACGCTTAGAAATTCTTTCTCTTTTCAGTGTAATGATATGGAAACATGTGACCAGTACAATGATATAAAAGTCTATATTGTGCAGTGACTCACCACTAAGGCTTCCCCGATGACCTGCCCCCGCAGCGGTGGAACCGGACTGAGCAGCGCTGTCGCCAGAATGTACCCCGTCACGACGAAGCACAGGTTACTAAGCGAGGCCAGCGCGAAGTTTGAAGTCTTCGGCAGGAACACGGCCAGAAAACAGGCAAGAGGATTCGCCATGCTGCTCAGCGTTATGGCCAGATGGTACGCCACGTTACCATAAGGCAAACACGAGTAAGACTGGATACTCGGGTACACACCGTTGCCAAATGCGCAGACTACCGCCATTAGGCACAGAAGTATCACATTTCGTCGTGTATATAAAGATTTCTTCTCCACAGTCACTAGTTCACCAGCATCGCCCATTTTCATTTCTTGATCCACTTTTTCTGAGTCGAACATCTTTGACACATTTAGAAAAATGAAAGCAAGTAAGCTCATGAATATCAGTGCAGCCACGAAGAGTAAGAATGGCGTAGTGCCGAAACGTGGATCACGATAGATAGTTTCGGTAACATTATTGTCTCCGACGATGCACTCCGGGTTGCCGCCCACACCTTGGATCAATGCAGCGATGCTCGGGAGGAACCCACTCAACCCTTCACCTATGAGGTAGCTTATGAGGTATATGTCCCGGTAGTGCCGCATGAAGGGATAGAACAGCACGGAGCTGGTGCACCCGACGAGGGCGATGAAGAAGACCATCGTCAGGAACACGGTGCTGCGTTGTTGGCCGCCCAGTTCCGTTGTGAAGTTATAGAGGAATGCATTCAGTATGGCGGCCGCGGAACCCAGTGCGAGTACAGTATAGATGTATATGGAGTCAGGGAAGTGCGGCGCAATTTTTCGTAGCAGCGAGTAAGCGAGAGGTCCAATGTTGGCGATCTGGATGACGATGGCCATGCTGTTTGGCAGGAGCCATCCCTCCGGCGCGGAGCCGACGAGAAGGGGAAGTTGGACGTAGGTGCCGTTGATGCCGACCCACGCGCCAACTCCGAACACTGCCACCAGCACATCCAGCGGGAGCACGCGCCGCCGTCGCCCCGCCCCCTTCGCCTCGCAGCTCTTTTCTTCCTCCATTTTGATTTTCCACAGGCACGGCACCTTTTCACCCAGAGACCTAGCAGTAAAAAAATAACATCGTTAACTTTATAGAAACACTTCTACTGCGGGCACTGTTGTCGATAATAAATAAAAACAAGGGAGAAATTATAAATTTGAAGACTATCGTGGGTCAACGTGTTCTGAGATTTGAAAATTTTAAGAAATGTTCTCTTTGTCCATTAGCCAAGGCACAATTTTGCACGCCGACAGTGAATAAAACTAGCGAAATCATCTTCCGGGCTCTAACGTTTCCCTATCCCTTAAAGTTGTCAGTTTTTAATCAAAATTTATTTATTACTTAGGAATGCTTGATTTGTATTCCATATGTTTTAACTTTGGATGTAAATATCTTTCTTTTTCAGTAAAATGACAAAAAAAAAGACAACTGTTTTCAATGTTTATTAGTTAATATTTTCCAATCTTAAAAGTAAATAAAGAAAATAAAATCATACCGACCTACGTTTTTGACAATTTACTTTAGAATCTAAAACAAAACAAGCATTTAAGGTGGCCCAACCCGGCGGGCCTAACTCATTCACGGGCACGGTACAAAACCGTGCTGTTACGCTCTGGGACCTTCTCTGTTTCAAAGAATAAGACAGGCTCCGTGATGAGGAAGATGCAACATGTCCACAAAAAAGACAATGTGCGTAGTGTATGATTTGGTAAGATTTACGTAAATTTTAATTTCAAAACGACTTATAGCTAAAAGTAAACCACGACCGCTGTAGAAAAAAATCTAACAAAAACCAAATAGATCATAAATCTTGATTAAATAAGCTATGTCTGATGACTAATCTTTTTACGATGTTCTTACTTTATCATTGCGTAATCCACCTCCAAAGTTATTGCATTAAATGCGCGAAAAATTCGAACTTTTGGACCTTATAACTTAGAAACCAAACAAAATTTTACAATGCCAATGGTCATCAGACATCTAGTTCGATCAAATAAAGCTATTTTGAGCAAAATTTTGGATCTCTGACAAGAAATATGGGCGTGATCTTTTTTCCCCTTTTGTATGGGGAGATGAGCGGGTTGGGCCACCTTAAACAGTTATCGCCCGTAGTATGGGGAACAGATCGGATAAATACTGTCTTAAGCGGATAATGAGGCAATTAGGCTCGATGCAATGGCTCCTGCCTGTTTGCTCAGTCAAATTATGAAATATTTTTTATTTATTTTCACATTAAATACATCAACTGATAGCTACTACGTCTATAAGTTTTTAATGTTTTGATAACTTAACTTGTATCCATGACATACATACACCTTTTTGTATTTGTTTGCAAATTTTTAGATATATATATATATATAAGACATATATCAGGGATGTAAGTTAAGTAAGCTGTCGGTAGAAATAAAAAAAAACTTAATGACTGAGAAAACAGGCACGAGCCATTGTATGGAAATTGATCACCTCATTATCATAATATTGTTGGGTAGCTTTTAATTTCCCCATCATAAGTGTTCACATATCTTGCCAGGATAAACTTGTAAACCTGGTGTAACGATTCATATCTAATACATGAACTAATATTCCATGAGGTAAGAGCAAAAAACCTAACCAAAGCAATTGTTACATAGGTACAATACAGAGCTCCTTCAAAACTTAAGTGCAAAATCGATAAGCTACAAAAATATATATAAATACCAGAAACATTTTCACGGTGAACATATCCTACGATGTAAGAATCAAATATTGAGTTATAGCCAATTTATAGCATAATCAGATAAATCCTTGACCCTATTTGCGTAAGGAGCAGGCACCTACCCGATCGTCGCCGACTCCTCAACCATGCTGATTTCTTGATCTGTTCCACAAGGTACAACCGGACTGGAGTGGCTTCCTCGCGGGCACGAGCACGACTGATTCATTCATCGCTGCCACGCGCGCGCGCCGCTACAAGGTAGTCGGCCGGCTCTCCCAACAAGTGTTATGTGATAGCAAGCCGTAATACGAGGTCTCTTGCCGACCGCAAAGAGAAATCGTCACCTTATCCGTAAACACGGGGGGGACCCTCATTGGGAAGCGACACTGTGTTAAAATATTCTGAGTTCCGAACTCTGCATTGGGCGATCGAACGAATTAATTTCCAACTTCCGAAGAGCATTCCCCTTTCCAAGTTCGGACCGACAACCTCTTGCCCCGTTGCACGTGCGTAAGTGTTGCTAGCAAAAAGTGACAGCCGCAGACAGCTGTCAGAATGACAGTTCGTTGTTTTTTATTTGTTTATGGAAACTAATGCTGAATATTTGGGAAGACAAAATAATAATGAAAAATATAATTAGCCGCGTGCCGAATCTCGTCAGCCGTAAGGTAATTATTATTTACCTAAGTATTATTTGATTAAATGAATTGTAAACAATCTTAGTTTCAAATATTTCCGGTAATGAAATCGAACACACCACCAATGGAGTGTACAAAGAAAAGATATAAGCAGAAGAGTAAAAGAGGGTAGGTAAATTTAGTTTTATCAGTCGTACTCAGAGAGCACCTGTCAAAAGTTAGTACGAGATTAGCACCGGACTAACCATACAAAAACCGTCTCGTGTTCATAGTTCGTAAGAGTGTAGACATAAATTTACGACCTGCAGGTCTATTCCTGGAATTCCGTAATCAGGAATCCTGAGCCGAAAAAAGAGCTTTTATAACGGTTTTCAAATAGATTTTTTCGACTGAAAATCTTGAATAAATTAAAATACTACGCTCTGGAATCTTTTCAGCAAGAAAATCGCTTTGAAAACCGCTATAAAAGCGGTTTCTAGACTCAGGATTCCTGATTACTGATTACACAATTCCAGGAATAGACCTGCTGATGATTCCCGTTTATAAAAAACTTTTCTACATATCACTAAAATGTGGTCTTACCACTTTTCTTGAATGTCGTTAACTTTACTTTAATATATTATTATAGTATAACACATACATAAACATGATAATGGTGGCATATAATCTCTGTTCTATTTGTCTCTTTCCATTTACCCCTCAATCAAATTAATGGCGTTTTTGTCCCGTCAGCATAAAAGATCAGACATTGTATATTCAGATAAACTCTTTTTGATAATACAAATATGAGTATTTGTTATATTTATTGCTTAAATTAACATAGGGTAGCTGGCAAGAACGTGGACGATTTTGATTATGTTGCCTGCGACTTCGTGGGTGTGGAATTTGAAATGTGTAATCCGATTTGCAAGTACTCTAGGTCTTCTCCTAGGCTAAACAGTGACATGTACTTCGAATCGTTGAGAATACATTTTAAAAGATGCAGAAAAATCAATGTCTGGACATGTGGTGGACTCGAACTTGCGACCTTCGGATTACATGTTTGTCTAAAGTCAATTATGCTTTAATTATTAAGGGTAGATCTCGTTGCTTTACATAACATAAATGTGTATACCTCGGAAAAGAAAGAAAGAATAAGTGGCATACGGTCGATAGCGTGTCTCCGCAGTATGGCCAAAGTGGCCACATAATTGTGTGGGAATCCGGCGGCACGTCGTATGCCACACAGTCGCAACCTGTAGTCGCAACATTGCGACGGCGCGCTATTTTGGACTATTTTACCCCCATAAACAGTTCAATAAAAAAAATCTTAGCGGACATTAAATTAATTTTAAAGAAAAATATTATGAAAATTTAACATTTCTAGGGTTAGCGGTTCCGGAGATTCCTTGTTTAATGAGTAGGTGTTATATGAAAATTTGTATATTTTGGCCTCGTTTACAACAGCTGTTCCTCTAGGTTCAGTGATTGCGGAGATATCAATATGGCTTTCGATATTATCAAATATATTATATTTATATTACCTAAACTAAATCCTGAAAACCTGTCACTTTACATTTTTATCATCGATAATAAAGGTGTTTTTGAATAGATATTGAACTTGTATCGAAGAATAAAATTCCTTTTTATCATTTAACATATAAGTCAATACTTTTTATACATTTCGACGTCGTGGGTTTTGCTGACCATACATTACCTCGTAAGCAAGTACAAATAGTATTTTTCTCCTCTTCCCGTTTCTAATCTTTAGTTTTAAGTCCGAAAGAACATTATTACGCCAACGCTAATGGATCGTATGTAGGTATGTTGGTTATCTTTCTGCCTAGCCCGGAATTTAGTGGTATTCAATGCTATGGCGGCATTTCTGGTCTAAACCGGTAAATGTCGATGTTATCTCCCAAGAGATATACAACGTTGTTAGTGGTTTGGTACCTTCCTTTAACCTGAGTGGTCAGTCTGAGTTCTCACCTAAATTGGCGTTTACGGCAAACCGATCGACTGGCGTTTTCAAATGTATGAAGAAATTGAAGAGCGCGCGCAGTGGGCGTTAGCGAACTTCCATTTGCGAGTCCGAGTTTGATTTGACAGCTTACTCGACGTTGCCGTAAATACGTCGACGTTGCCGTTTACGTCGACTCCGCGTTTTGATACAAATCGGAAGTCCGAGTTTGAATTTGACAGCTTGAAGAAGTAAAACCACAGACTATCTAGTAAAAACTAGAAGTTACGTAAACGCCAATTTTGGTGAGAACTGAGACTACCGGCTCTGCTTCAAACTAATGGGAGAAATTAAAGACAAGATTCACAGTCGAGAGATCTGTGGTCGCGGGCTTATTTAAGGTCATTTAGCTTATCCCATACCACGAATAATACTGTTAAACGAGCAACATTTGTTTGTTTAATTTATTGTGTACCTACCTACTTATATGTTTTGAGATCTCGAAAACAGCTCTAACGATTTCGATGAAAGGTTTTTAGGGGCGAAAACCCGATCCAGTTAGGTCTCATCTCAGGGAAAACGCGTTTTCCGAGTTTTCACACAGATTATGTACAAAAACAATTATAGTGTTTAGTATATATTCAAACATAGTTTAGGATGTCTACTAGGTACTGGCTAAACAAAACCCTAACAAAATTGAATCAGAGGTTGTATTTAAACACCATTCATGTTTACGTATAACCGGAAGTGTATCCTTTAACCTTTGGTTGACTGTACCTAAAAAAACCGGCCAAGTGCGAGTCGGACTCGCACACGAAGGGTTCCGTACCGTCCTACAAGATTTAACACAAAAAAACACGTCTTTTGTATGGGGCCCCCCTTTAAATATGATTTTTTTTTCATTTTGCTAATTTGTTGTTATAGCGGCAAAATAAATACACACTCTGTGAAAATTTAAGCTGCCTACCTATTCCGGTTCATGAGATACAACCTTGTGACAGGCGGACGGACGGACGGACGGACAGCGGAGGCTTAGCAATAGGGTTCCGTTTTCACCCTTTGTATATGGAACCCTAAAAACTAGTTTGAACTGGATCAAGCGACCAATAGAAGACGGCGCCGCGGGAGCGGGGGGGGGGGGGGAGGGAGAGCATTCTAAATAAGTATTCAAATTAATTAAGTGGTTAACTACATATTACGTTGCGTATGTTGCAAGTGATAAATAAATACATGCTGCGGGCCTATTCCTGGAATTCCGTAATCAGGAATCAGGAATCCTGAGTCTAGAAAACAGCTTTTATAGCGGTAAGTATATTATATAGTACTAGCCAAAACATGAAATTGGCCGAGATATCGTATGTAACCTTTTACTAATAGAAACCACATCTCTTATCATCTCTCCTTGCTTACTAGGTGGTAGGGTTAATCCCGCCCGGATTGGTACCATCGCCCAAGCCGTCTTTACCATAGGCACGGGGCCCGTGCCAGGGCCCCATCCTCAAGGGAGTCCCGAAAAGTCGATATAATTGCTTACGTTACATTTGCCGTATACCGCGCTTTCCATAAAAAAACCATTGATTGTGTAAATAGAAGATGTTCGGCACATCGGCCGACAAAAAAAACTTTTAAAAAGCATGTATGCTAGTTTACGACTTTTCCAATGGTGACACATACCATGCAAATAATTCGCAATGTTGCCAGAACTATTAGACTAGGAGGTCGCGACAAAAATGGTAACGATAACGTAAATGGCTGAAACTGGGTTCACATGATAAAGACCAACCCTCTGAAGCTAAATGTGTCAGTCTGCCTGTGCCAAGTGGTTGCGTTACGTAGATAGGGCGCCTGAAAAAGTATTTATGTTGACAAAAAAGGTAAATGGCTGCAAATAACGAATCATGAAAGAATCAGTACATACTTGCTTAGCAATACCAAAACTGAACAAATCTTTGATTGCATTTCGTAGTTATAGGCGATTTAGGTTACAGATATAACTTTAGGTATATTTAAGTATTTAAATAAAAAAATCGACTGGTTATTGTTGCATAATTAATAGGTATCAATGTTTCTAGACAATCAGTATATTCATCAGCAGGTACATACCAACTTCTATTTTATATAGCCAGTATAGATAACGCAAACCCTTAGCGCAGGCAGACCGACATATTTAGGATCAGAGGGTTGCCCTCTAACATGTAAACCCAGATTCATTAATTTACCTTATCGTGACCAAAAATGTCGTGACGTCCCGGCATATATAGTGATATTTTGCAGGAGTCTCAACATAAAAAACGGAATCGAATTCGATGGGAAGCGAAGTATGTAGTTCGAGCATGGTACGTCGATGAGTTCGAATTAATCCAGTTCCCGCGAGACCGTAACGTGATCTAAATTTGAAAAAAATTAGATCTAACCCGGAAAAGTGGCCACCGATTATTTGCTGTGTCTCTCAAATTATCCCTAGTTTAGACATAGTGAATTATTTTTATGACATATGGTATACCGTTAGAAAGAGCATAAACTAGCGAACTGTAAGAAAATAAAGCTTTCTCAATTGCTGTCAGCATTTTTTTAATGAATTATGTGTGATTAACGATGGTCGAAGCGGCAATTAAAATTGTCAGTATTTTCCATCCTGTTCAATGAAGCCGAGCAATATAGAAAAGGTCCTGGCATGGCACCTACTCCCATATGGTGTGAGGTAAATATCATGACGGTCGGCCGTCCGTGTCCAGTTACATAAAAAAAAAACCGTTATCGTTTACGCAAGAAAAGTACTGCAGATAATCTATCAATCGTATTTATACGTTGGATGCGTGAACAATATATATTTAACAAATTAATTACTCAGGTGGTCCATTGATAACAGAAATGTATTGAATGTGGCAGTTTACGAATACATTTTAAACTCCGTGAATATCTTATCGCATAGTTAATTACCAATTTCCAGCCGACCAGTATAGGTGGAGACCCATTTACGTATAGTGACGTGAGCGCGTAGAATTGGCATGAATTAAAATCAAACAAACATCACGCAGCGTAAAGTGATCATGACCTTTGCTTGCAGATTTTAAACAATCAGTCAAAATACATCATAAAAATGGGACCATGTCTAATATATTTTTTGTTTTGATTTTTTATTTTTGAAAAGTGGGAAAAATATAATATGTATATGTTCCTAGAGACTTTTGGAAATGTAACTGATAGATAAACGAACGAACTGAATAATGGACGGACGAAAATACCATTGATCTTCTTATTCCAACCAATAAGTTACATTATCAATATATCTATGGCACAGGGAGTATTTCCAGAGAAATTAAAAAAAGCAGTAGTAAAACCCCTATATAAGAAAGGTGCAAAAACTGATCCATCGAACTATCGCCCAGTTGCACTTCTTCCAATAATAAGTAAAATCTTCGAGTATATATTAAATGAACGCGTAGTTAATTTTTTAGAAAAAAATGATATATTAAGTAAAAATCAGAATGGATTTCGTAAAGGTCATTCTACTGCTAAAGCGGTATACGATATTTTTTCAGAAATTTGGAAGTGTATAGATAAAAAAAAAGCCATAACAGGACTTCTACTTGACATGACACAAGTTTTGATTTTGTCAATCATAAAATGTTATTAACAAAAATGGAAGATATAGGTATAAGGGGTGTTCCACTAAAATTATTTGATTCATATTTAAACAATCGAAGTCAAACTGTACAACTAATGGCTATTGACACAAAAACAAATATACTAACTGAATACTCGTCAAAAAATAACTTTATTATAGCTGGTGTTCCCCAGGGCAGCGTACTAGGCCCCCTCTTTTTCCTGATATACATAAATGATATTTCTAAATGTACTATTCACAAAATTATTCTTTTTGCTGACGATGCCACTGGAATAATCACATCACAATTCAAAACTAGTACAGAACAACACGAAGCGTCCGTCAAAGATGCGCTCACGAATATTATTGAATGGCTAAAATGCCACCAACTACAAATTAATCTTACAAAAACCAATATCATACAATTTCATACATATCAGGGCTCTAGGCAAGATATTACTATAACATATTCAGGAACACTCATAGAGGAAGTGACTAGCGCAAAATTTTTAGGTATTATGATTGAAAACAACATTAACTGGAAAACACACATTCAAATCTTGGAAAATAAATTAAGCTCCTTTTGTTATGCTCTTAAAGTACTGACTGCAGTCTCATCAGTAAAAACTAGCCTTATGGCATATTATGGTTATGTATACTCTTATTTAAAATATGGTATTATTTTCTGGGGAAATTCTGTGGATGTACAGAAAATATTTATTCTACAAAAAAGGTGTTTACGAACAATATTTAGCATAAAAGATTTGGATAGCTGTCGAAGTATTTTTAAAGAGAGTCGAATATTAACATTGACCTCAATTTACATATTAGAGTTATGCTGTTTTGTTAAGAAATATCCCTATTATTTTAATGTGGTTTCAGATATAACGGCTTATAAAACACGACATAATATAGCTGGAAATTTATACAAATTGCCTATGCGCACCACATTAGTTTCAAAAAGCACTACCCAGTCAGCTATATTATTATATAATAGACTATCAGACAATCTAAAAAGAACTGTAAACATAAAAACTTTTAAACAAAAAGTTGTTTGCACACATAACGCAAACAGTATTGCACTTTAAACCACGAATTAATAATAAAAGCTTAATATAGTCATGTTACTTGCAGCGAAAACAATTTCACAATTTCAGGATTATTGGTTTTGTTACAATTGATTTAAATACGATTTTTATTTAACAGCGCCATCTAACGGTGTAAAACTTCTAATCGGCAATTACAACGGAACCCTTAAAACCTGAAATTGTGAATATGTTTTCGCTGCAACTACTATGGCTATATTTAATATTTTTGACGAATTCGTGCCTTAAAGTGCAATACTTTTTGCGTTCTGTGTAAAAAAAAAACATTGTATGGGTCGGAACATCCTTAAGAGGTGCTGATCCAAAAGACGGTTTGTAGGTTCGCTCAGTCTGTTCTACAGGTACTATTACGGATGTTGTTCTGCGGAACTTGCACCCTTATTCCTCTCCATCTAACCTACCTTTGATCCAGCACAGCCACCCAATCCGGTTTTTCATGAAAAAAAAAGTATTTTTATTTCTGGCTGAATAGAAATTTAGGATTCTGAAGGACCCGTTGTAACAATTTCTGCAAGTGTTGAGACAAGATGAAGCAAGTTGGACATAACTGTAACTAATATTGTAATTGCCATTTGAATTTGTAATGTGAATTCAGTCTCTAACAACGAATACAATTTTATTCGAAGGTCTTTACGAGGCGGTCTTTGGGACCGGTCACATATTTGGCACTTTCAAACCTCTTTGTGATATTCTCTGTCGAGGTATTTAATTTTTAACCGACTTCAAGAAAAAGGTAGACGTTCTCAATTCGTTGGAATCTTTTTTTTTTCATTTCCAAAGAATACAACGAGTAGTGCGCTGTGTACCCAATAAAGATATCATATTATCAGCCACGTAATCGTCGTTTTAAGTAATCATTTAAAAAAAGTCACAAACCTTTTGAGGCGACCGGCTCCCCAGCTTTACTTTGCACAGATGTCCGTGCTAGGTATTACAACATTGTTGAAATGATTGAAACAATTGCTCCAAGACAGCTGACACGACCACAAACGAACACGCGATGACGAACAAATGGTTTATTGGTTCATTTCAACTGTTTAGATCGATTGCATTTTGCCCTCTCCACGCAACTGGCCGCATGCCCATTTGGTGTGTGCGCAATAATACGATTGAATGCACAGGGCGTTACTGTAAGGCGGAATGCCTCACAGTCTAACAATGGTAATGAGCAAGATAAGGTGGAAGGAATGTTTATCATTCATTACATGATAACAATGATTAAAACTATATTGTACCAGAGACAATTTCGTGGGACATTGTACATCTATTAGTTGGTATTTATCTAGTGACTGGCTCTGATTTGTCATATGAAAAATTACCTAATGCGGAAGGGGTTAGGAGACTCGGTTAGTCCGTGGTCACAGACAGTATCTACCCTACCCGCCCGATGGCGAATGCCGTCATAGCGTCGAAACAGCCAGACAGTACGAAGGGGGACTCGTGCGAAGCATAGGGCGCCAGTATTTTTTATTATATATTCTTTGGCATAGGTCCGCTATGCAGAGAGTGTAACGTAGCATTTTGCTATACAGTGTCTAAAGGCGGCCACGAGCAAATACTTCAAATAAATACCTAAATATGAACGTTTTTCTGAAGTCAACAGTAAAGCCTTCGGTTGTTAAATAATATTTGGTTGTTGTTTTGTTGACAAATTCAGACTAGTCGTACCTTGCCGAGCGGGGACGGAGCGCGGGAAACGTGCGTACCCTCCCGCTGACATGATGGCACTGTCTAGAATCCGCCGCGCCTATTCTTCAACTCCAAAAACGAACGGCTGGGTGGTTGTTTACCGGGCGCTCCCTTGGCGGCTCCTGTTGGGCCGTGGTTGGCCAACTGCTGCGAGAGGTGATCGACGGCTAGCTATGGTACACCCCCACAAACCCGAGCTTTATTGATCGCTCGCCTGAACGACCATGGTAAATTAACACGCCAAATGAACAGCAAGTGAGTGATTAATTCAAACGTTTAGTTACATTTCGTACCATGCTAAGTGGTACATTTCAGTTAATTTGGCCGAATAACGATACAATGACTCAATTGTCTGTTCACCCGGCGGCGAGTTGATTTACTACGTGGTAAATCCCCAGGTTAGGTGGCTCTTGCTACTTCGAACTCCGACTCAGGCTGATTTGATCAGGTTGCCATTGGTCCAGAGGATGTCCTCCGTCGGCTTGCTTTCGGGTTCGGACTCGTAGCGGGTTGTGGTTAGTTGGGGTTGGAAAATTCTTGTTTGTATGCCAAGCAATCGCCTTTGGGTGACCTCACCGCGAGCAGCTGGTGCCACCTTATTTAGAAGCTGCCCTTGGACCGATAAGAAATATCGTGAGGCAGATTACCTGTCTGTTAACACTTCTACTTTCTTCTTTTGTAATAATTTGGTTTGCAAAGATTTTCGCCCCAAAAACTGGGTCGACCTTAACACTAACAGCAGTATCCAGAGTGGGCGGATTAACTTTAGTACGCGTATTAAGGTTTTTTATACGGTTAGTCCGGTGCTAATCCCGTACTAAGTTTTGACAGGTTCACTCTGAATACGACTGTAAAATATTTGGGTTGATTGCAACGCGATTTTCAACGAGATTGTTGAACTGGCAAACATGATAAAATATGACAAATCCGAGTTCATTGTACTGGCTATTGATGATGAATAAACAATATAAGAAGGTAATCGTTTATATTATCATACACATTAATTACTTTACCCTTTACGTAGGGATCTTGGAACCCAGATAATAAGCTCATATTCTCTCGCCCTACATCTATTTGTCCGTTCATAACTGGAAAAACGGTTTTTTACTGTAGACGATATTTGTTTATTTAATTTTTTACAGCAAATGTTAACATTAACTTACTGACTGCCTATCACACTACTGTTGTATTATACAACAAAAATTACGCAACGAAAAAAATGTTTGTGAAAATTATGTTTTGAGCGATGAAGCATAAAAACACGAATTTTCGAAGTTCACCCGTGGGCCCAGACGCGGTTAAGTTCTTAGTTCGAAAACAAAATAGATACTTAGTACAATGTTTCTACAGATGTAAAATCTATAATCATTCAAGGGCCCTCGTAAGAAGAAGGAAATACTTACGTGGGTCCGAACCATAAAGATGCAATACATTCATTGCTCTAGCATCTGAGAGGGATCTGTTTTGTAATCACGAGATATTCCAACCCTTGTTCGAAACGGTGGCGATTCCAGATAAGATTAGCATTCAGGTCCGCGCCTCGCGCCTTTGTGACCGACTAAAGGTAAATACCTGTAGATTCGGAAATGGATGGCAATCTATCGTGAGATAAAGGGAGACGCGAGAAATGTATTTAGGGAGAGAAGAGATGTTTGCGCCAAGCGTTTATTTGACGTTTTCGAAGGGATTGAAGTACTTAGTTAAATTGAAAGTAATAAGACTTCCTTAGTTAAATGTCCATGAAATGTGGATATTCTCTGACGTATTTTAATTTAAAATTTATTAATATAGATAAACAAAACCGATATCAAATAAAAAATACTAGAGGTGACGGTGGACACCCGGTAGGAACGATATACTTTCGCGATTTTTATGTACTAGCGACACGCCACGGCTTCGCATGGGTTTTTTAACCCAATTTTAAAACTGACATACGCCACGGAATAAAGCCCCATAGAAATAGGATCACGCTAGGTCTATGGTCATCCCATAGTAGTGCACGCAGCGAAGAGCCGAATTATGGGATGACGGTTCAGATTTGAAGTATTCTTTGACGGCTCTGGGAGATACCTATTCGTTCCGTGCTCGCGCTGCGATTTGAATATATTTGCTAAGTAATTGCAAAAAAAATATTGTTGATCCAATCGCTCGACGAATCGGAAGATTGCCTGAAAATGTCATCTCATTTCATTTCATTTATTTAAACGTTTAATTACTAAGCCTCCGCTGTCCGTCCGTCCGTCCGTCTGTCACAGGGCTGTATCTCAGGAACTGTAATAGATAGACAGCTGAAATGTTCACATAATATGTGTTTCGGCCAAAACCGGTTGCTGAAAATATTTTTGACGACACGGCGAGAGTGGCACGCGCGCCGCCGCCTGTCAGTGCATTACCGAACGTAGTGACAAGTGCATGGTTTTCTGCACACCGCCGTGCTCGTCTCCGCAAGATCATTTTCGGTGGCTGCTCCACCAACCCAGCAGTGTCGGCTTCGGTGGTTCAAGGGACCCTCACACACTGCAACTCCAGGCCTGGACGTCCAGAGCGGCAAGAAGGAGAAGGAGCCTCGGGTGAGTTGGCAATGTTTTCTTAGCTGGTTTTGGTCGGACGGATCCACACAATAATCAGGATTTTACAGTCTACTGCGGCGGAATAACGGACAATATGTATTTCTGTTGCCACTAAAACCACAAATATCAAAAATGACAAACAAATAAAAATTCAAGAAACGTGATTTATTTGTGTCAAATCTTGTATAATCGTACGGTACCCTTCGTGTGCGAGTTCGACTTGCACTTGGCGGGTTTATTTTGGAGTCAAACTAAACTAAGTGATGTAAAAAATCCGCGGATTTGAAGATTCGCGAACAAGACGCCGTTATTTCATTTTGGACATTCACCCGAGCGGAGCTTCTAAACTTCCAAACTGCACAGGAATCTGAAGATTGCCTGAAAAGATGCAGGGAGTGAAGAAAATCCCTACCTTTCTTTATGAGCACAGCTATATTGAATTGAACAGAAAACTTTAAAAAAAATTCAGTGTCGTTTCGGCCATCTTTTCATCCAATGTGACGATACGTACTCGGGCGGCCATTACTCTACCACCTAGAAATGGAAGGGGACTTACAATTCTACATATATTACGAGCCATGGAGCAGCTCGCATTCGTGAATAAATGCACTTATCCAACTCTGAAATACAGGTTCTAGTATTTGTTGACGATTTTATTATTTCAGTGTTTGGAAGTCATGAGAAAATGTCTCTTTTTAAATAAAATATTTTCTAATTCATTAGTAGGTACTGAAGCTTTAGTAAAATTTGATAGTGAAAGGTTTTGTAAGACATGAAAACTATTTCCATGTCTTGCCTTAGGAAATAATGAATTCGTTATGTTTTCATGTTACCAATTCAACCAGAAATTTAATAACATTCCAGGCAGGCAATCGGGCAGTTTTTCAATGAACATAATGTCTTTTACAATTTATCACAATTGATTTATTTCCGGTAGGAAAAAAAAACCTGGAAAATATTGCTTAATTCTGTATGCTTAAACATATATTAAATGTTGAATAATTTTATTTTCGCGAAAATTGTCCTTTAATCTCAGCCATAATTATAGTTTCAAGCAGGAATAGACATTTCATTTTCCATAATGAAGGAATCACGATTTTAATATAAACAAACCAAATGTTGCACCCTTCGCTAAACCATCGCCTTCAAAGCGTAACCCATTACGCGAAGTTCTTTGTGCACAAAATGAAGTGTCACGTCAGTGGATCCTGAAATATCGGAGCTGCTCTGCGCGTTAATGAAATGCCATGACACGGCTAAGGAGACACGATACAAAGCCCGTGATTGTGTTCCCTAAACACGAAAAGGTCTCGCTTTGACAGCGCAAATTGCGTTATTTGGACTGCCTTAAACAGCTCGCTAAATGCCTTGCGTCCCGAATAAAACGTCTCAGGAGTCACGACGTCACTCCTCGGCAAGGGATGGGACATTTGGAATCATTTAAGAGCTCTTGAAATAGTTCCAGGTGCAGGGAGTCATGTTCGAACTAGGATTGACGATGGAGGTGAGGAAATTACCTCCATGGGAATGACAGATTTCTTACGACGAATCATTGACTGCCTTGATTCAGACAAAAAAAAGTCCTGGGTTTTTTTTTTCTATTGTGTAGTATGAAGTAAATATGTATGTAATGTAGTAATTAACCGACTTCAAAAAGGAGGAGGTTATCAATTCGTCTGTATGTTTTTTTTTGTTTTTTTTTTATGTTTGTTACCTCATAACTTTTGCCTGGGTGAACCGATTTTGATGATTATTTTTTTAAATGATAGCTAGTGCTTCCCAAGTGGTCCCATTTTAATTTGGTTAAGTTCTGACAATGATATCCATGAGAAAATCATAAAAGTCTTAAACTGGTATTAAGATGTGCGCGACAAATGGACGAATAACTCAATATAACGCCAACCGATTTCGGTGATTCTTTTTTTATTGGAAAGGACGTGTACAAATTAGTAAGTGTACTTCAGATTCACTAAAAATAAACAAATAAAAAAAAATTAACAAAAAAAATAACCGACTTCAAAGAAAAAGCACTAAAAAGTAAAAAAATAATTTCCATTTTGGTAGTAATGATTTCTGTTATTTTTTTAATCGGTGTCAGCCAAGGTTAGGTTAGGTTAGGTTAGGTTCTCTTGATTGGCGCAGCGCGTGCCCGGCTGACGCCGACTCAGAAAATAACAGAAATCGTAACTACAAAAATGGAAATCATTTTTTACTTCTTAGTGCTTTTTCTTTGAAGTCGGTATTTTTTTTTGTTAATTTTTTTTTTACTACATTGATAGTATGGTAAAATTACTTTTGTTGCTGTGTAGATTAATACTCTCTGCTTATTAAACGTTGTGTATGTTATAATTTCAGTTATGGTAAAAAGAATACTAGTGCCATATTTAATAATTGTGTAGCACCAATAAATGTGCGCCTTTAGGATTCGGGACTTTTTCAACAACTGATGATTAGCTTATTCGCCACATATTAAGCTCCTTTCTTAGCAGCTTGCAAACAATACCAGTACAAGATAGTCAGCACTTTAGTAATAAAGGCCCCTTTATGGCTCCAACTGACTCCAGCGTTCAGCAAACAAACGATAATGGCGATTTTCGGACGCATTGCGTTTGCGTTAGGGTTCATTGTTGCGGGTTAAAATCGAGCGAGACGAAGCGAAATTTAGGTTTTTGACGTGTAAAGTCCACTTTCTAAAGTGAATTAGTATAGGTTTAATGGTTATTCACTAGATAAATATGTGATCTTGTACTACAAAAAATAAAATTGTCTAAATTATTTATAGTTTCTAAGCCCCGCTTTAAAAACCTATTAAAAACTTGTAAATAGGTGTTTACAAACATATAATTTTTAAAGAATATAAGCAAATTTTTAAAACCGTTTTACGGTCATACACTAGATAATCGTTTTTTACCGGTGTTTATACTTAACCGACGCTGAGATAAAATTAAAATAAACCCAAAATGTTGGAGCTGAGCGTCAAATGGAGCCATATGTGTCGATTAAAATAAATCAGCACTTCGTGAAAGCTAGCCTGGCTGTGATGTGATAATGCTCTTATTTGCTTTGTTTGTTGGTGTTATAAGTTATAGATTACCATATTATAATTATTTGTGATGCATAGAAATTCGTGTAGAGTCTTCCATTCTGCATTGTTGTTTTAAAAAAAAGGTTGCTAATATAATTTAACTGAGGCTCATGTGTCGAAGCCGGAAGACAGGCTTAGCGAAGCATCACCCAGTACCCGTTCCGACTCATGAGTGGGTTTTTTCGGAAGGACCCATCACTAGGCTCGCCAGTGACTGGACCGTCTCTGCTGTAATTATATCAGACATCCGAGCGGGACTCGGCGGAGGGAGGGCACTCCTGGCGCTACGCCTCCAGTAACGAGCAGAATAAAATATTACGGACGTTAAATTCCTACCAGTGTATTTTTAAATAGATTAAATCTAAAGTAAATTACACCGGGGCATCGTTCATTTTTTTTGCAGGTATTATTTTTTTATGGTTTGAGTAATGTTCACTTTTTAAGTGACTAGGTAGTTGTTATTCCTGTTTTAGCCTACCATCTGATATTGGAAGTAAGAGAAACTTCTTAATATTATTAAAATAACTAGCAGCCCGTCCCGGCTTTGCACGGGCATAATATCATTTAAAAAAATATTATTTTGACACAATGATGCACAAATAAACCCTTTTTACGTAGAGTTCCTACATTGAAATATTTGAAATAAAAAAACTTCGATATTATTATTAGATGATTATTAGATATTAGAGAGCTCCGATAATAAACGCGTCCGATCACTGCTAAATTCAAAATGCTATAGGGAGAACCGCGGCCTCCGACGCATTATTTATAGGCACGCTCCCGCCGCCCCGGCCGGCCGGTACCGCCGCAAACGCTACGTCCCGCAATTTTTAAATCTGTAATATCTTCGAAAATATTCACTTAAATCATATGCTGTAAAGGGCCATATAGATCTATATTAAATCAACAATGTATTTAAGGTATTTAATTGTATAAGGATTAATGCTGTATTGGTTAAATCGCTTCGAAAATTAGCCATTATTTGTCGTAAAAAGTAAATGACAAAAAAAAATTATTGTGGGATATCCATAAGAGATAGACATATACCATCGCGGAGTTTTTTTTATGTACAATACTTAGTATATTATTTTGATAAATCTCGTAGGGTTCAGCCTGCGTTTGCGATGTAAGCGGAAAAAAAAAATGTTTTTTTACGACATCACATTGGAAACCACAAAAATAACAATATTTCTCCACTATTTAATGGATGTTATTATACATATAAACCTTCCTCTTTAATCACTCTATCTATTAAAAAAAACCGCATCAAAATCCGTTGCGTAGTTTTAAAGATTTAAGTATACATGGGGATGTAGGGATATAGGGACAGAGAAATCGACTTTGTTTTATACTATGTAGTGATAGTAATTTACACATTTTTGGTTTTTCAAAAAATTATTTTTTACATAAATTGGGTGTACTCATATAATGTGGAACTTTAAAATAGTTTTTTTTTCTTAATGTTGTACAGTTTTGCTTCCTTTGGTACACGATATTTGTTTTTGCAATATTCATTCTTATGTTTCCAGAACATAAAACAGTGTATAAACCAATAAAAACAGGAGTAATAAAATGTAATTATGATTGTAATAAAACTCATCATTTATTCTCAAAGTTGCAACAACGCAGCGTGTACAGAACTACACGAATATTAAGATAAGTTGATATAAATTGATGAATTCTTGTAAATCTGTGCCTGTAAAAAATCGTATTGTGGGGTGACAATGATATTAATGTTTTATTAGATATTTATTGATTAACAATATAATTCCAGCATATTATATTGAATATGCCGTTCATTGCACACAAAATAATCAGTTGAGGTACAGGCCATACCGCTTAGTTCGGCTGCCTTCAGCCTCGTCCTAGGTAATGTGAAATGAAATAATAAATACATTAGGACTATTACCATTGAAGAGAAAGGAAGTGTATGAGCCACAGAGTACTCTAAGAAATAAGGTTGTAGCGTAAATTATTTTATTGCAAATAGATAGAAAGGTGGGATAAAACAGAAACACTTCTAGTCTTCGACAAACTCAAAAATACAACAAACCAAAAGAAAACGTTGGAAAACACTCACTGGTTGATGGCATCAGTTCTCAGCAAACCAAGGCCTTGGGTTTCTGATGAATATGGGCGAACACACCAGCGTGGTGGTTCGCGCACTGCAATCCAATGTCTTTAGCACAGGTTCACTGGATCGTTCCAATAGTTCGTTATTGAGAGGTCACAAAACACTCCTAGGAGGTAAAAACGTCCAGAATTATAATGTTCGAAGAATACGTTCACTCGAGGACATGTGGCGCGTCTCGCGGTTCAAACGGAACAGGAAGCACTGGCAGCGAGCTGTATTCGCGCGCTGCTTAACGTTTTTGGTAACTGTCACATGCATGCGGTAGGTAAAAAAATTAAGTCCATGCATGCTGAAGCGTTTACGGTCAATTGGAATGGCTTATTTTAAAATGTGAGAAAGATTTTGAAGTGGCCCAAACAGGAAGACTTTAACCGACATCGGATAACAACCGTGATATATAAACTGTTTTGCTTGACTGTTTCGTCCGCCTAGTTCGCGAGGAAAACTTCCTCGCCGTGGTAACTGAAACTAAAGCTAACTTAAGTTACGCATTTAACTTTCTCACGTGAAACTTTCACGTCGAGCCGTGTCGGAGAAGCTCGCCAGCGCGGACACCAACAGTGGCGGCAACGCAGGCTTTCTGCTGGCAAAGTGCCATCTTCCACAGAACAACAGGTGCCATCCTTTATAACAATGATATAGTCGGGCCAATCTACGATGTTGATTTTGACACTTCAGCGCTGAATGAACAAAATATGGTATAATATAATCTTAGAATTAGTCTAAGATTTTAATACATATTTGAAATGATAGGAAACTAAATAATGATGATTTCTAGATATGGTTTATTTATGTATATGATATAAAAGCTTGTCGCGAGATGTCATATACATAAATTGTATAATCTTATAAGAATATGGGTTTGATTTAATTTAAAGTTTATTTTCTTCCTTTAAGAGCATTTAGATAAAAGCCTGTTTTGTTAACTTTGAAAGTGTTTTATCATTGGACAGAGCGGCATTTGAAAGTATTTCAAATGCGATTTAGATAGGTAATAGTATGAAAACAAATTTTTAAGAATTTTTTTGGCAACAATAGTCAAGAGCTGTTTTTGATTCAATACCCCTCAATAATATGATGTATTAACCCTGTGTTTGGCAAGTAGATTATCATATTAAAACATTCACATATGTAATTATAAATTTAGTAACGCAATAAAAAATTAAGCCTTCTTGGAAATTTAAACAAATATACCATATCTACTGATAGACATCCGCACTGAAGTGTCAAAACATCGAGTTAAAATTTGTATCACTATCGTAACTTGGCCCGGCTGTAGAGCGCTTGATTACCGTATTCATGTTGACCACACACCAATAAATTATAGTTTGATGAATGTATTGGTTGAGTGCCTTTCCGTAAGGATACAATTACCAAAAAATATCTACATATATAGTTGGACAGTGACAATAACACGACAGTATCTTTTACAGGGATACAATGATGGTGTGTCCGTCGCTTTTCGCTTATAGTTAACAAAAACTGATAATATTAAATATCATTTCCCTTATGAATGGCAGTTTTGCTTTGTGTCGATATTATTTCAAACAAAACTCAAAAGAAAACGACACGACACAAAAGAGATATCAACATGGAACACGTTTGTCATTTGACATAAAACTTGGATGGGTTGCCATGTCAAAATCACTATGTTAGTTTCACTTACGCCATTTTTCATTGAATATGTATACTAGAAAGAACGAAAACGAAAGGAAAGTACCCTGAATATTAAAGATAGCAAATTAAACCAATATTTATTATTCAAAATATGTCATCTGTGCAACTCGTGGTGTAGGAACTTGAGGACTTGCCTTTCATGCGAGAGGTTATGGGTTCAAATACTCGGCCAGGTCATGCACCACTCTCTTTCTTCTATTGAGTTGTTGTCCATGGTTCGGAACCCACGTAAAACTGTATGTATACTGCCATGGAGCAGCTCGCATTCGTGACGAAATTCACTTTTCCAACTCAGAAAGAGAAAGAAAGCGGTGCGTAAACGGGGCGAGGTTTTGAACCCGGGCCTCTGGTATGCTAGGAAAGTGGTTAAAACGGCAATGAAAATTTGTCCGTGTGTTCCACCCAGTTGTAGCCGTGCTAATAAAGGGAAGGTCCTAGCATGGCACCTAATACCTTCGGGAATGTGGTGAGTGCGTCAAGTTCCTGAACCTTATGGAATAAGAACATGAACGTCTATTAATATAAGAATATATATATTAATAGACGTTTAAATATAATATATAAAAAAAAAGTAGCGAATTATTTTTTTCCCTGAACATGCTGCATTCAGGTCTCAAATGTATTTTTTTTTTCATGTTAGCTGCTGATATTGACAGTAACTGATATTGATTTAAATATCAATTTAAGGAGCGTAACATTATGTTTAACATTTTTTTCCTAGGTGCTCTAACTAAGCGAGACCGCGGGCTTTGGCTATCTCGTTTCAATCGCAAAAATTGGTCGAAAATGTTTAGGTGTAAGGTGCTCTTAAATGATAATTGGAGAGACAATAATTCTAAAATAATCAATATTTGAAATATCAATAATTATTCAATGTCTCTAATGAATTCGGGTCTTAAATAAACATTTGGGCTCCCGGCACTGCTATTCGTCCTCAGATTACCTATGATTAAAACATTGTATTTATTTATGAACTTTGCACTTGAAAGGCACCATTCCATTTTTAAATTAGTTACTTAAACACAATGAAACACATTGAGAAACAGGACACCCCACGTATACGTTTCGCCTGAAATCTATACACCGGAAATAGAGACAAATTTGACGTCTCTTT
Source organism: Incurvaria masculella (assembly GCA_946894095.1). NCBI lineage: Eukaryota > Metazoa > Arthropoda > Insecta > Lepidoptera > Incurvariidae > Incurvaria > Incurvaria masculella. Next base: position 22,426,438 of record OX335646.2, read on the forward strand.
CTGACATGGTGATGTCAACCATAGAGTAAAAGGGACTTAGGAAATCCTTCTCTTTCCAGTGTATACATTTGATAGGAAACGACTGTACACGAGCAAAATACTTCCTTTGCAACTTAGATAAGACTACGACGATGAAACCGCTGCTAAAGATATGAAATTTGCATTATTTAAATAGTTAAAGTAATCGTTTTGAAAAAAAATTAAAACATAAAAAGTAACTGTTTCATTTAAACGTTAAAAGAAGAAAACATTAAATTCAATATGAATGATGTATTCTCTCTAGGTATCTTTTCAGCTTGTATACGGGTGCATTTTTCAAGTGTGTTAAAAATAATTATTCATATTATGAATATGGTAGACCGTATTGCTTGACCACAAATTGTAACTCTTCTGTGTATGTTTTTTCTCATTCAAAACGTGGACTTCAATTGTGTGCTCTTTCCGTATTGCTTGCTCCACTTCACAGTCCTGTCATATTCCAAGAGAGCTCATGAACGCCCACACAGCCGCCGTTCACATCCATTATACACGAGGCAGGGTGGGCTCCATGAATACTCGAGCCCCGAGAGAGCGGAGGCTCTCGGGGACAATAGATCTTGATAACGGACCGTCGGCCCGTCGCGCGGACAGAGTACAGGGCGTCTGAACAAATCAGCCGATGTAGCGGCTGCGACGACGACACTAAATTGAATAAATGATTGTCTCCGCCGGAGTGGAGCGGCTACTTTGGTCCGCAGATGGGCCTGTGCGTCGGCCTGGCAGGTCTACCCTACTTGTAGCATTTGAAAGAGAGTTGCGTCATGTTTACCTATTTGGGCATGGAAAAGAGACGGTGCTTGCCCACTACTACGAACACTATCGAGCAGGCGTTGTCGAGAAGGCGACATCGCCTGTCAAACATATTGTATGCGTTTGCGCTTTCGAAACCATCTTTCAAACGCTTACCATATTTTTGACAGGCGATACCGCCTTTCTCGATAGCGCTTACTCGATAGCGTTCGTAGTTGGGCTCCAGGATCACTTACTGTAATCGCAACCATTAGATTAAATACAATTCAACAATTCGTAATATTTTGATGACTTCACTACTTAATATTTCGAATGAATTGATGGGGATTCCTTTTTACCGACTTCAAAAAAAGGAGGAGGTTATCAATTCGTCTGTATGTTTTTTGTTTTTTTATTTTTTTATTTTTGTTACCTCATAACTTTTGCCTGGGTGAACCGATTTTGATGATTATTTTTTTAAATGAAAGCTAGTGCTTCCCAAGTGGTCCCATTTTAATTTGGTTAAGTTCTGACAATGATATCCATGAGAAAATCATATAAGTCTTAAATTTGTATTAAGATGTGCACGACAAATGGACGAATAACTCAATATAACGCCAACCGATTTCGGTGATTCTTTTTTTATTGGAAAGGACGTGTACAAATTAGTAAGTGTACTTCAGATTCACCAAAAATAAACAAATAAAAAAAAATACAAAAAAAAACCGACTTCAAAGAAAAAGCACTAAAAAATAAAAAATAATTTCCATTTTTGTAGTTACGATTTTTACTTTTGAATACGTCAATTTGACACATTTTGTGTGCCCAAAATGTCACTTTTAACAGTAATTATTTGGTTTCGCTTAATCTTGCTTCTGGTTGTGACTATTTGTATCGGCCTTAGTTTAAAATGACAAAATCTATGTCATCTGTGACACGGCGTGATTTGGCCAAGTCTAAGCACAAACTGCAAACAAATCAGGCTGCGATCCACCGGGCCCGGACAAGATGGCACCGGGTGCTATTATAATGTGAAATTCTGGGGTAAGCCGTTTCTAGAGTTGAGAGGAAGTAATTTATAACAGCGTAAAACCATATCGCAATACCATACAGTGCGCTAGTGCTAGGTCTGTATACTAAACAACCCAATTTTAACATTCAGTTATTTGACGTCAATCCTTTCTTCGTCGGTCGAAATAAACATTTTTAGTTGTATGAGTATTGACAAATTTAAATAGAGTTGACGAATCAATGTCAATCGATATATAACATAGCGAAATAGGAATTAAATAAATCTTACTTCAACCGGAGAGAAGTGATGACCACGACATGTTTGTCGTACCTGCACCCTGGAACACGGCCATCCTCAGACATATTCAAACAGATAGCGACCTACACGGAGCACTTATGGCGATTAGAGGTTATTTACCGTAACAACCTGACGCAAATACCCTTCTCTATCTCTGTTGGTGAGTCATACGTCATGCCCGGTCGCCATCAATCAAATGACCGGTTGTAGATAAAGGAAATGAATTTAATCAGTTTGGTTATATTTGGGTTTTTGGAGTAATTTCCTATACGTTACGACATGGCGGCCATTTTGAAACGACTAGCTGAAGTGGGACAATATTTTGCCACCTCTTGGTTTCCGTTATAGACAGGGTTATTGCGCCGTATTACAAAGGGAGAAGTAAGGTCGATATTGACAGAGATTTTCTCGCGAAAATCGGATTCGATGGGATGTACGCTGTCACCATCTGAACGGTTAACCACTCGGTTGCTCGTGGGCTCGATTAGTCCTAAACGAGTTTGTTTCTTAGACATATGGGAACGATTTTAGCACAAGAGTAATACAAGACAATACTTAACATAGTGATCTTTACTATGGATTTTTTGTTGATTTAAGTTTTCTCTTACACTAGGCTACAATGCGCGACTTTTTGCACACTGTATTCCCTATGCACGCGCTTTTATTTTAGAGCCGGCAAAAAATATTAATACAAAAGTATTTTACTAAACAATAAACTACCATGTCTTATAAAATTTTCAAATGTTTGATGGATTATGATAATGTAGGTCTCAAATTAATTATGCACATAAATACATTCCAAAAAAGTACAAAAACGGAATCCCTATAGATGCTATTTTTGAGTCATTTATTACTTAGGCCGTAATCATATTAAAAAAACTAATTGTTTAACTACATAAAACATTTGCTCTATAAACAGATGGTTTCACGCTTTACCTTAAAACTTCAACTTTCTATAGAAGTCCAACAGGATTTGTTGATGAAATCATGGAATTACAATCGGTGAACAAAGATAAAAAGAAAAAAAAGATTCCTACCAATTGAGAACTTCCTCCTTTTTTTGAAGTCGGTTAAAAGACCCTTCCGCCCGCCCGCAAAAATAGGACAATCAAATGGAACGGAGCGACTGAATTGATATTTTTTTATCGATCGAAATATTCCTTTGTAAAAAATACTATTGTTTAAAATAAATGACTTTGTTATGTATCTTGTTTTGATTAGGTTTTTTCATCAACCCTTATCGAGTGGGCCACACCGATTGTTCAGTAGCGACCGCACACATTGTGTCACTGTCCCCGGCCCCAGGTGACACGGGACGGCGGGGGTCACAAAAACCAATAAAGCGATCAGAAATCCATTAAGTGGGTACAATGATTTATTGTGCTTGCTATTAAAGGACGTGGCTGACCTACAAGGTACTCTGTATTGAGACGTGTGCTTCCAATACTCCCTTTGGTGTATGCGGGTGTGGAGACCGTAAGTTAGAGTGTTTCAACCAAGAAAAGACACACAAAGTCAATTGACGGATGATACCACTACACATTTTGTACAGCTCGTAATGTAGGGGCTAGAGGACTTGCTTGCTTGCTTTTATGGGTTAATGCACCACATTATTTATCTTTCTGAGTTGGATAAGTGCAGTTCGTTACGAATGGGAGCTTTTCTATGGTTCGGAACCCATGTTACACTGTAGGTCCCCTTCCCCTACTATATGGTAGGGTTAAGCCTGCCCGGGTTGGTATCATCCATGACCATCGTTCATTCAATGCGATGGTACCAACCCGGGAGGGATTAACCCTACCACCTAGTAAGTAAAGAAAGGGACCTAAAGTTTTACGTGGAATCCGAACCATAGCCAGCCTTAACGGTTGAAAATGGTCACCCATCCAGAACCCAACTGCGCTCAGACGTCCTTCCTCAGCTTATCGAATCGCAAGGTGTCGCACACTGAGTTACCGAGGCTGACAAAACTGTGCATTCACTAATAAACCAAAAATATTAGCTTTTGTGTAATCACTCATGAGTCTGTAAACAGTAGTGTACTGAACTGCACATCTACTCATAAAAGGATGCAAAGCGGTGGGCTCTACCTACACTAATAAATCAATGGAATTGTCGTAGCCTGCTCTACATCCACTTAAGTAATTTGAAAGCTCAGTGTATCATACTGTGCATTCACTAATTAACCTAAAACATTGGCTTTTATATAATCCCTCATGAGTCTGTAAACAGTAGCTTACTGGACTGCACATCTACTCATAAAAGGATCCAAAGCGGTGGGCTCTACCTACACTAATAAATCGATGGAATTGTCGTAGCCTGCTCTGCATCCACTTATGTGGATTATTTATTACATGTGCGGAAAGTAATAAAAAACGGCTATTTTCTATGCGTAAAATGGTTTTTGCCACACGATTCTGATTTACCATGGCAATTGCATGAGTCACTTTTCTTAAATCAAATATATTAATCAATATTGTCTATTTTGTCTCCCTGCACAATATTAGTAGTTGAAGCGTTGCTTGGACCTATCTCTTGTAACACTCTCCTAATTACTAAATAAGAAAGACACTAAGGAATGATGACAAGCTCAGTATAGCTAGTTTCGCTGGGCCATTACGTGCGATGTATTCGAAGTAATCGCCTATTTGCCGCCACAGTCGAGCGTTAGCGACGAACGCGGTCTCGGGTCGTTAACGCACCCTCAAATTGCGATCGCCTCACTCTCGCAAGCTACGTCGTTGCCGCCGCAGCGTGCGTGGGTACGTTATAATTAATTGCCGGGTCTTTTATTGGCGGCTAACTTGTTCCTCGCGTGGAGGCCGCCCGCCCAATCGAGCCGATTGTTCCTAGGATTCGGGGAAACGTTCTCGGTAGAGTGATCGTCACTTAGAGATTGTCTATACCTACACTACTCCTCGATTTTGGGTCATTAAAATCAACGTTTACTTTACCAACTTCAAATTATGAATGTTCGTAAGATAATGATGTAGTTTTCTTGATAATGTGCAAATGTGCTCAAAGGTCTGCGTCATGATGATGTATGCACTTCTATTTAGAAAGTTTTATAATTAATCAAATAATGTATAGGCAAGGTACGTAGTAATTAAAGCTTCTTTCGCCACGTAAATAACACACACAACACACAGTTTAACGTGGAGCTAGCCCGAACCACAAACGACGAATCCCCAAGGGCTGAGTGCACGAAAGGACAAAAAATCAAAATCAACGTCAAAGTATGATTACACATGTCACTCTATGTGGACAGCATGGAAGGAACTCTATGAAATTCACTAAAAGTGACGTGTTTAAACATTGATTAACTCAGTCATCTCTTCGTGCAATCGGGGCTTAGTCGGCTCTTTTGATTTCACGGAAAGAAACATAGTTTTTTTTTAATGTAAAGCGCGGCATATGGCGTACGCCAGGACCTCTTAAGGTGCCCGACGACGCCCATGAGCTTTCGAACTTTCGGGGCTGCGAAAACCATGCCGGCCGACCAGGTGCTTCTTCACACCATGTTTGAAGGATCCCAGGTGGTACTTAAGGGGAAATAACTCGGCAGGGAGTGCGTTCCATAGTTTACCGACCCTATAGATAAAGGACCTAGAGGATCGGTTGGTTCTAACTTTTGGAACGTCGACAGTGTACGGGTGCATTTCCTGCCTGTTCCGTGTTGTGCGATGGTAGAAAGGGGACGGAGGGACAGCGTTATGCAGCTCCGATGAACATTCTCCATGGTAAAGACGGTAGAACACAGAGAGAGACCCAACATCCCTTCGGAGTTGGAGGGTCTCTAGATTCAAAGACACCTCGGGATCGTCGACGAGACGCACGGCCCGACGCTGTATCGAGTCCAGGGAGCCAAGCAGGTGCTGAGCTGAGCCGTCCCACAAATGCGAGCAGTACTCCACGCAAGACCTTATCTGCGCCTTATAAAGGAGCAGTTGTTGGGCAGTTGTTGGGAAAGTCGGAGCCACACTGAACGGAGTACGCTTTGCACTGAACACGCACGCCTGTGTCTTGCTTGCGTTAAACTCGACGAGGTTCTGGAGACCCCACCCGGAAACTTTTTCCAGGGTCTCTTCGAGTCTAACAACGAGGCGCCGCCTATTCTCCTCCACTTCAGCCCGGCTTGCGGTCTGGTGACTGGTGTACCTGGCTAGCACTGTGCTGTCGTCTGCGTAGCAGTCAATGTCGCCCAAATTAAGCAAATCATTAATTTGAACCAGAAAGAGGGTTGGGGACAGCACAGAGCCCTGCGGCGCGCCGGCATTCACAGACATGGCTTCGGAGCAGCATCCGTCAACCAAAACTTTTATGCTGCGGCCATGCAGGAAGTCGGCGATCCAGTCACACAGCTCGGGTGGCAGGCCATAGGAGGGTAGCTTGGAAAGCAGTGCCTTGTGCCAGACCCGGTCAAATGCTTTCGCGATATCCAGGCCGATAGCCATACCTTCGCCATGATTTTCGAGCGCATCACCCATCTCATGTGAGGCAGGCATACCCCGGCCGAACAGGCATACCCCGGCCTTCGGACGGAAGGATTTCTCCAGAGTAAAACCGGGATAGTGCAGGTACGACGTGAAGGCAGGTCGTGATATTTGTGTCTCCGTAAGAAAAAGCATGGCCGGCTTCTTCTCTGCTCCAGGTGCAGGTGCACGGCATTCAGGTTTGTGTGCAGCCCCCGTATGTTTGCAAAATCTACGCGAAAAGTGCCGGGGTTGTGCACCGCTGAATATACGTTCTTCTTTGTTGGTGTCATTGCATGGTTGTGTGGTGTGAGGTTGCACAGGGGACAAGTAGCGAAGATGTGTGGTCAAAGCGCAACTCTGTGGCTTCGTCACTATCTGCCTGGGATGGTGAGCGACCGACACGAAGGACGGAAGGGCCCCCGGTCCCCCCCGGAAGTGGCCGCCGGGACCCCGGCAGTCCGGTCACCAACCGGCACGACGGACCACTCCGAGATTATGCGCCGAGTGATGGTGCAGCCTTCTGTGTTGGTTAGACACAGACCGGGCCCTGAACTACTCGGCGGGCGGGCAGCGGGACACCCGTTTTTCCAGGTCTCCCTGTCCATCGTGTCGATCACTTACTCCCAAGCAGTGATTCAGCTTTAAAGTCACTGGACCACTCCTCTTCGCCCCTAAATCCCCCTTGCTACTGGGTCCTCGGGATTCACGCCGGAACACTGCGAACTGCTTGGCGGCGCGACTTATCACCGAGTGTGGTGGCGTACCCAGTCGACCTGGTGGTCTACCACACGCTGGATCCCTTAGTCGCCTCTTACGACATGCACGGGAAGACATGCAGTGGGCCCATTTGTATTCTTTTAACGTGCCGGTACCCACACAGCCCATAGTAGGCCCAATTGCATATTTTTTAAATGACGGAACAACGATAATAAATATAGCATTAGTTTTATGTTCATTTAAAGTTTTTTGAACAAGTAGGTATGTAAAATAGTGTTTATAAACATTGAAGTTCCTTCAAGTTCGTAATAATTGGGGCATTGTTCCGGACCAATCATTACATGTTTATGCACGCGTGTGTATTTAATCAAACGAGGTGACAGGCCAGTGAACCTGAACATCTGAAGGCCAGATTCACGGAAGCCTAATCGAATTTATAACTGAGTCTACCTACATGTAGTGAAAAGGAAACGAAATTCCCAAGTTGAGTCTTCCCCCGACCGCTTTGTTTACGCGCTCGCCTCCGCTGCGTAGTTGAATTGAGTGGAACCTTTGCGTAATCACGCGATGGCTTTTGTGATAACTTGTTACTTAGCAACTTTATGGCTGGCGACAAAGTTTGTGGCCACTTCTGTTGTGTGTGTTCGGAGCGCTCATACTCGTCGGCTGCCGATGAGTTCGATGACAAAGGAAAAGTATCTGCATACGTATATGTACGCGTCTATGTATACACTTACTTGTTTGAGGAAAAATTCTCGGTTTCTTTGCGACATAACATTATTTTATAGAGAGATAAATGTTATGGATGGTCAGAGGATAAAGGCTTCTTTTTTGTAAGTTTTTAGATTACCGTGGTTACTGTTCATTTTGAAAGATTAAACGGTTTTCTACTCACGGCATTATTTGTGCGGGACACGACGTTTCGAGCCAAACATTTGGCTCATCTTCAGGTGAGCTCCCGTGTCCAGCGGCGGCCAACGGGGAACTTGGCCGCTGGTGGACACGGCTCTAACGTCGTCGGGCTCCGCACAAATCATGCCGTGAGTAGAGAGCAGAATCTTTGAAAATGGGCTTATTTTCTTTGTTATTAAACGTAAACAATATTCCATTTCAAGCTATATGTATTTTGGATGCCTTGTTTTTATAAATTAAAAAATAAATAGACATGAATTATTTAAAAAAGGTAAGGTAAAGCATGAGGATAAGAATTTTTATAAAGCATGATAAAAAAAATCGCGTCAGGGAAAGTAGGACAATAAAAAAACAACAAATTTTCAAATTTATAATATCAGAAGGGGATTATAATGACAAAAATAACTGAATTAAAAAAAAGATCGGTTGCATCGGAAATTAATTTGGTTTCTCAATAACAGCTTTCAATCACCCATTCACCGCTACAAGGTTTTTAATGACATTTAACCATATGAGATTTAAAAATTGATCCCATTTTCTAAAATCAACTTCCTTAGAATCCTCAACAACTGTATCCATACCGATTTTTAGGCCTATTTACAATATTTTTTGGTGCGACAAAGATTTGAATTTTAAATTGACCGGCCGGCATGATTTTCGCGGCCGCCCCGAAAGTTCGAAAGCGTGGGAGGGGGTTCGAGTCCGTGGGTTTGAGGAGCCCACGGGCTCGAACCCTGGGCTGGGACACCTCAAGAGCTCCTGGCACAAAAATAAATTGCACGTATCTTAAATCTTTTGGGCAGCGTGCGCCGTTCATCTAACGGTTTTTTTCCGACTTTGTTTATAAATATAAAAAATATAATTGAACACGTGTAAATATTAAATATAATAAAAATAAAATAAAAATAAAAAGGCCTTTTATTTTTGACAGAATTCTGGTAACGATTTTTAGTTAGGATAGTTATTAATGAATTAATTCTGTAAGAACCCCTCTGCAGGTAAAGGCCTCCTCCAAGGTTAGCCAATCATCTCTGGATTTGGCTGTTTCCATCCCATTTGGGCCTGCTATGTTTTTTATTTCATCTTCCCATCTATTTCTTGGTCTCCCTGTTTTTTTTACTTTTTAAATATAACGTATAATACAGCCTTTGTTAGACATGGATAATGTAGCTTTCCATTGGTGAAATAATTTTTGAAATCGATTCAGTAGTTCCAAAGATTACCCCCTCTAATTAACAAACAAAAACAAACAAACTATATTTATATAATAATGTAGAAGTATATGTAGATGTAGATTACTGTCATTCTGTTACGATGACTATTATCTGATAAAATACAATACCTTAATACCAATTTTTGGAATTCCGCGCTTAAGAATCAGGAATATTTCCGTCGAGAAAATCGCTTTGACAACCGCTATAAAAGAGAATTTCTAGACTGAAATATTCCCGATTCCTGAGCACGGAATTCCAAGAATCTTAAATTAAAAATCATCGGTCGAAGCGGCAATGAAAATTGTCCGTGTTTTCCATCCAGTTCAATATAGCCAACCAATATGAGGAAGGTCCTGGCATGGCACCTAGTTCCCATGTGGTGTGTTAGGCTGAGGGTAACTTAAAGGGTAAGTTACATTTAAAAAACCGGCCAAGTGCGAGTCGGACTCGCACACGAAGGGTTCCGTACCATCGTAGAAGCAAAAAAACAAAAAAAACACGTTTTTTGTATGGGAGCCCCCTTTAATTTTAATTGTTTTTTAATCTTACCTATTTGTTGTTATAGCGGCAAAATAAATACACACTCTGTGAAAATTTCTGCTATCTACCTGTTACGGTTACTGAGATACAGCCCTGTGACAGACGGACAGACGGACGGACGGACGGACGGACGGACGGACGGACGGACGGACGGACGGACGGACGGACGGACGGACGGGCGGACGGGCGGACGGACGGACAGCGGAGGCTTAGTAATAGGGTTCCGTTTTCACCCTTTGGGTACGGAACTCTAAAAAACATAAAAATGCAAGTATACAAACGAAAGGGCTCTTGTTTTAATACTGGGTGACATTTATTAGATATTGAATGTTTGCAACGAATGTTACCTTGCAAACCGCGCGAACTCAATTTCTAAGTTAGATGAGATTGTAATCGTAGATAAATCATGAAAGTTCCGCGAAGAGCACATCGCCTGAACGATCGGTTGGCTTACGCGAGCGACACTCGTGCGGGCTCGAGAATAAAGTGGATCATTTTATTCCGCACGGGCACAGAATACGACGAATACTATAATAGAGTACAGAACATTCACTCCTCAACTGGGGGATAAAAGCATGTCACCGGCTGCAAAAGCGTTTGTTTAATTGCGTAAAATATGTCATGTCTCCTGCCAATCGATTTTCTTTGGTTGTCTACTCAATGCTTCATGAAATTATGGAATTATGAATTATAGTGAATTTAGAAATGTGTAACGCACTCATTGTCTCTATGCTGTATTGTGTACTTCACGTTCTTCATGTTTCGCAGGTTTTTTTCAGCTATTTTGCAGCAGCCTCTTTATCTCATTATTTGTGCCAGTCACTTGATCTGCTTCTACTATAGTAATTATCTGTATTAATAAAATAATTAATCTGAGTAAACAGAAGCTAGGCAATAACAAGCAAACTAATTTAATGACTTCTCCATTCAAATAAACAAAATAAAAGAATACAATAGGAAATATTACCCAGAATAAAAAATACATTAAATAGTAGGAAAGAGCATGACAATAAACGGATAAAACATTTTCTAAGGGAATAATCTCTAATATGGATTGAATCCAACAATATTGGAGAACAGCTACACGCAAATCATATTTTACTTAAATACGTTGCCTTTATGACTTTAATTCTGGAAAAGTCTACATTACATTTAACTTTTAAGACTTTCATGGTTAAATAATATTGTAAATTTTTTTCGGGACTCACCATGTTTGCATTTTTACTGCCGAATACAATTTACAATATCTAGATTACATCAGTTTTGGTTTCATCTTTTGTTTTAAATTGCTTCAATGAATTAGCACACCACCTGCATATAACTTTTTGTAGGTCCTCGTAAGAGGCACACATTACGCCTATTAAAAATAGCATCTAACACAACTATTGAAAACCACAGACCATTTTTTTTTCTTTTTCGCACACACATTCATACCTCACACTTACACGCACACACCCTAACAAACCCTTTACACACCCTCACTCACCCTGACACCAACCCACACACGCTCACCTTAAATTCTTAATATTAAAACCTTTGTTCAATTATAAATGCTGCATGCTTAATTTAAGTTCAGAATTACTTACTGTTCTTACGCCTAGATAGCAGTCTACTCTCAGTCCAGCACTACATTTTATCTGTGATAACATATTTTTGGCTTTTGACAATTACATTGTCTATTTTATTTATTTTATTTATTAGCTGTAAGTTTTCCATTAAATAAATAAATTGTATTTTTTTTCATAACTAATCGGAAGGCTGTATGCTCACGAGACTATACCGCCTCTTCGTTAGACGAAACTAGTAACAAAGATACTTTACTAAACATTTGAAAACCAGTGTTCCAATTTACATGATAATGGGCATCTAATATTAAGTAACAAATAGACGTGTCTGCACTTTTTTACAATTCGAAAAATCTGTCCTATATTTGAAAAAATAAAATGTGTATGAAGTTTTTTTTTTTGCTTGCATACAGAATACATTTCCATGTCTCGCAGGTCAGGCGGCACGACACCCCGCACCCCCTCCCAGCGGAATGCCTCACCCTCCCCGGCATCCTCGGCGGCGCCCACCACCGGAGCGTCTCTTTGTTTGAATGAGTTCCGACCACCCACCACGGCGCTACCTGTTGATGTAGGCACGCCATTATGTAGGAATGTGTAACGCACTTATTGTCTCTATGCTGTATTGTGTACTGCAGGCTCTTCATATTTCGCAGGTCTCTTTCGGCTATCAACCACATGGGCAAATTAATATTCTGACATGTTACTTAAAAAGAAAATATCTCTTGAAAACAAAAACTATATTTCGTTTAAATATGACGAAAACTACTCTAAAATACGCAAGGAATAAACACATAACTGGGCAGCTGGTATACCGATAAACATATACAAAGATTACATTATTTGAGTGCCTCTATTATGCCTTAGGAACTATCGATTACAGTCAATGCTAACCACTAGAAAATATATGCCATTTACTATCGTGTTATGGTGTTACTAAATGATAAACTCATAAAGAGATCGTTGTTTTTTTGTAATTATATTTGTGAATGAACCCAAAGGGATTGTTTTAAATTAGCGCTTTACTGGCCATAGACTGATAAATAAAATCGGTCAAGTTCATGTGCCGAGGGTTTCGTCCATCCATCAAATGCTTGCTAACGTCTGAAACAAAGAAATTCGCCCTCGCCTGATTATTATTTTGAAATTTCTTACAAAAAAATGAGCGTTTCAGATATATAGCTTTTACCCAAAAAATATGACGTTTTGAGAAAAAGTAATTAGATGGTGCACAACTATACAAGTGTACCTCTATTAATATGTTTTTTTATTTTTAAACAACCGTTAATAGGACAACAATTCGGGACAAAATGCGTGTAACCGAAAGATACCATTTTTTTGCATATTGCGACGGGAGCCTAAAATACCACTTCAGAGAAAATTAGGTTTTTTACGTTTCAGATTTGAATTTTAACTTTGCTGTGAACAAAACTGGGTCAAAAATATCCCCAGAATGGAACTTGTAATGACATACGTAACGTTCTTAAAACAAATGTGTCCCAGATTAATCCATCATCCATAAGTACCGTCACTGGAAAATTTAACGGATAAGCGGATAAGCCTAAAGGGAAAAATGCCCTTACTGACCCCATCATATCCTCATTTCCGGCTATAAATCTCGAATAAAGCGTTTTTGAGAGATTTATTTCATCCACCCGGAACGGCTCACGGTAGATTTTCCATGCTTTAGGGCTTATATAAAGCCATAAGGCTTAACTTGACCATCGAAGTGAAAATGCATATTATATTTTTTTTTATGCGACCTAACATGGATGGCTAATACCACACAACTACCGTTATGATATAAGCCCAATACACCACATTCCCGGAGGAATTAGGTGCCGTGCCAGGACCTTCCCTTTATGAGCACTGCTACATTGAACTGGATGGAAAACACGGACAATTTTTCATTGCCGCTTCGACCATCTTTTCATCCAATGCGATGGTACCAACCCGGCGGGCTTAAGCCCTACCACCTAAGGGCCCTTTCCCTTAGGTGGTAGGGCTTAAGCCCGCCCGCCTACAGTTTTACATGGATTCCGAACCATGGAACAGCTCGCATTCGTGACGAAATGCACTTATCGAACTCTGAAAGAGAAAGACAGTGGTGTAAGTTGGTATTGAACCCGGGCCTCTGGTACGCAAGGCCAGTCCCCGCGCCACTAGGCTACGAGCCGAATATTACTAGTAGCACAGTGCTACTTAAAATACTAATAAGTATGATACTATGTTTATGGAACCGACCCTGAAGCAAGAACACATTAACTAAAGAAACAGAGCCGTAGAAAGAACTACTTTATCTCCCTTACTAACAAACTTAGTTTACTCCGGCTAGTTAGAAGTACTGGGCAGCAAGAAATACCGGAGTAAGTTGATACCTTGGCGGACCACGGAAGATTGCCGCCCCACTCCGGAATTGGATGCAAGGTTTCAATTCAAATTTCGCACGAGAAAAAAAAGGTAGTCCAGCCGAATATCCGAATTTTAACTGTCAGTCAGTCAGTCAGTCAGCGTGTTTGCGTCCACTGCTGGACATACGCCTCTCCAATCCTTCTCCAGTCCTCCCGGCCCTCAGCGGCACGGAACCACTGCTTTCCGCCGACGCACTTGATGTCGTCTTCCCACCTGGCGGGTGGTCTTCCCACACTCCGTTTGTCTGTCCACTGCCATTTTAGCTTAGCCACCCGGTGTCCAATATCGACTACTTTGGTACGTCGGCGGATTGCCTCGTTACACACCATATCCCGTAACGATATTCCCAGCATGGCTCGCTCCATGGCTCGCTGGGCAACTTTCAACATTTTAAATAAACTCTGACGGTCGCCGTTGTGACCGTCAGAGTCGACGTTTCACACCCATATGTCATAACCGGGAGGACGCACTGGTCATATATTCGGGTCTTTAAATTTTGTGGAAGGTCAGACCTCAGAGCGAACTTAAGCTTTCCGAAGGCAGCCCAACCCAGTTGAATCCGTCGCTCAACCTCCTTAGACAGTCCTTGTCTACCAAGCCGCAGGATTTGTCCGAGATATACGTACTCTTCAACCTGTTCGATTTCAACTGAAATCCTCTCTCCAATTTTGAATGAATGGTCTTCAAAAAAACAATTATTTCCGAATAAGAAAAAAAAAACAAAGCTCGCGTTGTCGAATTTAAATTGAACGGTCGTCAAAAAAAAATCGAATGGATCATTCAAGGATCATTAAAACAGAACTCATCGAACCGATTTTCGGAAATAGAAGAGACGAGACCTGCTCAGAAAAATCGCACCAAGTTTTGCCGCCCCACCAGAATTTTGCAGCCGCTGCAGGTTGTCTATTGAGATGAGACATATTGAGAAGTCCAACGCTACGGGGTTTAGCATTTCCCAGTCTCGTGAGGAGGACGTATATAGACGGGTATAGATGGGCATCTTCGCTAATTAGTGCTACCCCAAACGGTTCGTCTACCAACCGTTTGCCATCTAATGGCTGGTGGAAAATTAAAACGAAAAATAAAATAAAAAGCGTGGCTCGAACTTGCCGCCTCTTAGACAAATACGCCTCTTCGATATACATATAACATTTGATTTTGCCATATTATAGTTTTTTCAGTCAGTCAGTCAGCGTGTTTGCGTCCACTGCTGGACATACGCCTCTCCAATTTTCCTCCAGTCCTCCCGGCCTTCAGCGGTACGGAACCACTGCTTTTCGCCGACGCACTTGATGTCGTCGTCCCACCTGGCGGGTATAATGATAATTATTTTTAAAAATATTTAATTTTATTTAATTTTTTTGTATAATTATAATTGTCATTTTCAATTATTTGTAACAAGCTGCTAAATTTGATGTAATTATTATATTTTAATGTGTTATAACATGTGCACGGCCCGCAAGGGTTATTTATGCTCAATAAAAATAAAAAAATTACCGTAGCAAGGTTTTTAACCATGAAGCTACCGTGAACATGTCGGATAGTGCGAATTTTTACGTACTACTCACTAAGGTACTTTTAAGCTAATAAGTTAATTATGAATGCTTCTACACATCTAATATTCTTTCCACGTTTGTATGGGGAGTTGAGCGGGAAGGCCCACCTTAAAACAAAATCCTTTTATTGTATTCTGAACGCCTTAGGTTTTGTCACAAAACAAAAGTTTTGTAAACTTTTTGAAACACTTTTTTGAAAAAATCCCAAAAACTGAATCAAATCATTATCAAACATGCTCACAAAATGTCACGAGAAACGGTTGAGAACAGCTGGACATACGAAAGCATTTTTTCCCAAGCTGAAACGGAGACGCTTCGTTTTTGCTCAGTCAAAAACCACACCATTTTTCCGGAGTTGTAGGCAGAGGACAATACATTTGTTAGAAATTTCGATATCAATTTTCAAAATAGCATTTGAAATAAACATCCTGTAAATAGCATAAAACGGCTAGCATTGTAAGTTTTTGAAGACTATGCTACTCCTACGCCTACCTATCGAGATATGTAGCTGACCTGAATAACCGCCCAACGCTCTCACGAGTGCGGGTTTATTAATTTTTGCGAGATTACTCTGCGGCCCTCATCAATATTTGGGGCATCTGTTGTGAGTGGGGGACAAAGAAAATTTCGTAGAGACAAAGCACTGTATTGATTGTTACTCCGATATTTGTTCGCGTATTTATATTATCCTTTCGAATATTTTAGTAAAATGTTTAGTTAATTCAGTATCAACGAATAAGCAATGTTTAGCTTATGATACTTTTGAGATTACCGCGGTCGTTAGACATGTTTGAAAAATGTTACGGCTTTTCACGCCTCCTTGATAACGGGCTGAATGATTAGCTCGAAACGTCGGAGAATGTCTCTTCCTGCCGCGTGAAAAGCCGTAACATTTTTCAAACAATATTTAGCTTGTAGAATCACTTGTTAAGGTGGCCCAACCCGCTCAACTCCCCTTACAAACGGGGAAAGAAGTTCACGCCCATATTTCTTATCAGATATCCCAAATTTTGCTCAAAATAGCTTTATTTGATCGAACTTGATGTCTGATGACCGTTGGCATTGTGAAATTGTGTTTGGTTTCTAAGTTATAAGGTTATAAATGAATATATAAATTAATAAATTAAAGTTATAAATTTTTTGCGCGTTTTATACAATAACTTTGGAGGTGGATTACGCACTGATAAAGTAAGAAAATCTTAAAAAGATTAGTCATCAGACATAGCTTATTTAATTAATTGGTTTTTGTTAGATTTTTGACTACAGCGGTCGTGGTTTACTTTTAGCTATAAGTCGTTTTGAAATCAAAAGTTTCGTAAATCTTACCAAATGATACACTGTGCACATTATCTTTTTTGTGGACATGTTGCATCTTCCTCATCACGGAGCCTGTCTTTTTCTTTGAAACAGAGAAGGTCCCAGAGCTCAACAGCACGGTTTTGTACAGTGCCTGCAAATGAGTTAGTCCCGCCGGGTTGGGCCACCTTAATAGGCGGGTTGTATTTGTATAGAACGTAGGTTCTCTCTTTTTTGATAATAGTCCTTTTGGTAATTATTTATAGTTGTAATACATTATTATAATAGGCGATGGAAGTAACTCTCAGGTAATTAGCTCCAACTCCTCTCCATTCATGAAAGTTATATGCCATTTGAACTTAAACGTAGCATTCTAGATTGGTCCCGCTAGAACTTATGGGTTGACACAGCCAGCTGTTTGCTCGGTGAAAAGCGAGCAACTTTTGATGGCCACTTTAAGCTGTGTGTCGAGCTTCCCTGGATGCCAGGCGCGGGGAAGTGAGCGAGGTGGGGTGAGGGGGTGCGGTCGGGGCGGTCGGGGTGGAGCTGCGTGCGTTATGTGGATTTCGGCACTTTAAAAAAAATACAGTTGAATTGAGAACCTCTTCCTCTTTTGAAGTCTGTTAAAAATAACGATTAGTCCTACTTCTTTTAATATGGGTGAAAAATATTTACATGCTATTAAAAGTTTACAAGGATTTTTGCTAGGTTGAATTTGGATTTCAAAACATATTGTCAAAATATACGCCTGCATGTTTTTTTTTAATGTTTTATGTTGGAAAATATTGCCATAAAACTACTCCGAAAGAGGAGTCTTTTTACTTTTTTTTTCTCTGAAATACAGATATAAAAAAAATCTTATGGATACAGAATGTTGCTTTCTCATGTGATTTAAACATTTTAATTAAAATCTGACAACTTTTAGTGTTAGGGGACCGTAAGGGCCTGGAAGATAATTACGCTAGCTTAATGGCAGTCGCCGTGAAAAATTGTGCCTTGGCCAGAATGTATTTGTTCAAAATCTCCGATTTTCGCTGCCTTCACAACAGCCTAGGGCTTCGTCGTTCATTGTTCGGATTTTACTAGGGTTAATTTCGCCCAGGTTCGTACATATACCATCGCAATTAACGATGATCATAGCCGCATTAATCATTACCAAAGTCATTTTTGCAAAGACTTAATTAAATATACTTGTTATCTGACAAGTTTTTGGCCAGTTCTCACAAACAGCACTCGTTCACGAGCATCACGCCGTGTCCTGCCATCGCCTCTTTCAACCATATTTTAGGAAGTTCAATGTACAATACAAGGATGAACTACCATGGCACCTAGTTTCATATTGGGCTAATTTTATGAACAGGCTGTCCATAAAATAGGAGATTCGCCTTAATTGGCATTCTTGCCCATTGCTAGTTAAAATGCATATTTTATCTTTTGGTAATGTAAGAGCGACTACCTTACATTGTAAGTTTATGTTTCACGACCAGCTATCCTGCTTTTTGGGCCTGTCTTTCCCAGACCTCCTAGCAGCTCCAGATCCAAGGGCATGTATTGCCCACTTCAAAAACTAGCACGGTAACCCTAGTAAATCCCCGTAGTTGAGTTCAGCGGCTCGTAGCCTAGTGGCGCGGGGACTGGCCAAGCGTACCAGAGGCCCGGGTTCAATACCAACTTGCACCACTGTCTTTCTCTTTCAGATTTCGATAAGTGCCTTTCGTCACGAATGCGAGCTGCTCCATGGTTCGGAATCCATGTAAAACTGTAGGTCTCCTTCCCCTACTAGGTGGTAGGGTTTAAGCCCGCCCGGGTTGGTACCATCGCATTGGATGAAAAGATGGTCGAAGCGGAAATGAAAAATTATCCGTGTTTTCCATCCAGTTCAATGTAGCCCTGCTCATAAAGGAAAGGTCCTGGCATGGCACCTAATTCCTTCATTAATGTGGTGTATTGGGCTAATTTCATAAAGGTAGTTGTGTGGTATTAGCCATCCATGTCAGGTCGCATTAAAAAAAATCCCCCGGTGTAATCCTTGAGTGAGAGATTTTCTGATGGTACCGGAATCGGCAACCCGCACCCCGAGCCGAAATAATTTTGAGTGGTTTATCTTCACCAGACTCGGTTAGCGTTGAAATTGGACTAAGGCCCTACTAGCCTGTGTACTTTGCTAATGCGAAATACCGGTCGATTCTCATGGGGGCGTACAAAAATGTGGAAAACCGAGTTATTTTCGCTTGGTTCGGGACCCAAAGGGTGCCAGCGGAAGCCTACTACTCTCTGCTGCCCGTCCTTCTGTCAGCGGGCTATATATCATGAACCGTAATAACACCTGAAAACTTCACAGTGTTTATTTCGATTGCCGCTATAACAACAAATAGTAATATTTACAAAGAAATAAAAGCTAGCCGACACGGCACGTAACCCTTTGTGTGCGAGTCCGACTCAAACTTAGGCGGTTTTGTTTCTCAAGTTATACACCCTCAAAATTTTCAGAGTCTTTGGTATTGCTTTTAATATTAAATCTCAGGTGCCACGGCTTCTTTCTGAAGAAGTTTAGCGAAAGTAAAACTCGAACTGAATTGAACTTGGGCCTTTAGTCCAGTTTTGACGTGCCCGTGATCGTATTCTGCGCGTCGCAAGTAGCAAAATTTCCAGGCAGCATGGTGCCTTAAGGTGGCCCAACCCGCTCATCTCCCCATACAAAAGGGGAAAGAAGATCACGCCTATATTTCTTGTCAGAGATCCAAAATGTTGCTCAAAATAGCTTTATTTGATTGAACTAGATGTCTGATGACCATTGGCATTGTAAAATTGTGTTTGGTTTTCAAGTTATAACGTCCGAAAGTTCGGATTTTTCGCGCGTTTTATACAATAACTTTGGAGGTGGATTACGCAATGATCAAGTAAGAAGATCTTAAAAAGATTAGTCATCAGACATAGCTTATTTATACAAGATTTAGAATCTATTTGGTTTTTGTTAGATTTTTGACTACAGCGGTCGTGGTTTACTTTTAGCTATAAGTCGTTTTGAAATTAAAATTTTCGTAAATCTTACCAAATCATACACTATGCACATTGTCTTTTTTGTGGACAGGTTGCATCTTCCTCTTCACGGAGTCTGTTTTATTCTTAGAAACAGAGAAGGTCCTAGAGCGCAACAGCACGGTTTTGTACCGTGCCCGCAAATGAGTTGAGGCCGCCGGGTTGGGCCACCTTAAGCTAGTACGTACAGAAAAGTCGATGCCACAGTAATCGTTGCGCGTCGCCATGCAAACGCGGATGCAAACAAACTTTAATCCTGCACTATTCCACTTGGGACGAACGAATCCCGGCCACACGTTCCCGTAAGGTAGCTATCAGTAAATCCGCAAACACTCACGTCTCACGTGCTCACGTCTTTCGGCACGAAGCGACTTTTAGGTCCGCGGAAGAAGCAAGTAAAGTGGAACTGCTACCCGAGAAGGCCGAAGATGGTGAATCTAAACTTCTACCTACTTTTCTTTGGTTTTAGGATTCCGTACCCACAGGGTACCAACGGAACCCTATTACTAAGCCTCCGCTGTCCGTCCGCCCGTCCGTCCGTCTGTCACAGGGCTATATCTCATGAACCGTAATAGGTAGGCATCTGATTTTTTCACAGAGTGTGCATTTATTTTGCTGCTATAACAACAAATAGATAAAATTTAAAATGTAATGAAATTTTTGTGTTAAATGATGAAACAAATTGATTCGAAAGACCATCGTGTGAGAGTCCAACTCGTACTTGGCCGATTTTTATGCTTATCGCGACGTATGGAATATCCATGCGTCTTTTAAACCACGGAGGCTGCGAAAACCGGTCGGCAAACCATGTTTAAAGCACCCCAGGTTGTTGCACCACTTTAAGGTTAATACATATTTCACCGATCCGATGTATAAAAAATCTAGGTGATCGTTCGGTTCTTATTATAGGACTGTCTACAGTGATTGGGTGCCTTATCAGCTTGCTCCGCACTAAGCGATGGTAGAAAGGTCGTCTATCACTCGCGTTACACAAACGTGTTATGAGACTGATTGGTAGAGACGATAGAACACAGGGAGTGACCCTACATTGGTGACTTTTATAATGGTATAGAAGTCGTGATCCTCAATTCTAAAGTGTTATAGCACTGTTAAATTGAGATACGTGCACCAACTGCTATCGGTTACTACCGCCAAGCGTCAATCATTATGTTAAGCTCACCAGAAGCCTGAGTCAGCTAATAGATAACTCCACTTTCGAGCGTTAGCGTTATGATATAACCAAATTGTACCAATTGCTTGAAAGTAGAGTTATCTATTAGAGGACTGAGCCTTCAGCTGTATAGATGAGTGAAAGCGCGTTAACGATGACTTCTCTTTTCTAATTAACTTATCCGTGGTTCGAGCGGATCTAGCAGTGCCTCCGATCTTGAGGGCGTTCTATCTCCAACTCGACCACCATCGTCCCCCCAACACCCTTGCCCCCCGTTCGATTCCCCTACCCCCCAGGGGGGCGGCAGCATGTTTACCTTCCATTCTGCGAGAAAAGACACCATTACCAGCTCAATGGAGCCGCGCCTGCCGCGCTCCCGGGCGCCCGCCTCCATTACCGCGCAATATCGATGTGTTACAGACGGTGTGAATAAATAGTGACCATACATAATGCCTAGATATTATGTATATTGACCGAATTGTGTAGATATTGGTGATTGATCTTGCGGGCGACACTACACAAACGCTCACGGGTTGGCATTGCCAAAGCGAATTCTACCCGCAACAACTTGTCGAAGAACAATCTAAAAAACCTTTTTGCTGTGAATGCTCACTATACTCGACTCAATCCAAAAAAGTGCACACAATATGCCTTCAGCAACATCAATCGAAATGTCCAAGAATTGTATCTATTTCACTACTACGGGGAGAGCACAGACTAGACAACATTCTCCACATTTTCTCTCTGTGCTAAACTAAACAGTGAAGGTAATGGTGGTATTGATGTTTGTACTTGTATGACTTTGTGTTACGCCACATATTAGTGTTACTATTTTATTTTAAAATATATTAACGTTGTATTCCTGAAAATGAATAGCTACTCGTTTATTACTTTATCCAAAGAAAGAAAAAAACAAATCATTGATAGTTCTCCTCCGGGCGTTAACGTGTAAAACTTTCACCAAAATTCGTTCAGTACATTCCGAGATATTACAATTAATTACTCAAAAAATGGTACCTGTAATAGAGCGTGTCTATTGACGAATCAATTTAACTCGTCTCGCACGAACACTAGTGCAGTGCTACCGTCAAAATAAGTATTACGCACTTTATCTAGCGACGTTTATGAACAGTTTTTAACTGTATTCATGAATTCAATCAATGTCACATCATTTGTTTTTGGAATTATGTTTCTTATCGCGCGTTTGGCGATTGTGAGCTACACGGGAAAATGTGTCTGAGCGACACTTTTGCTGTCACAGAGACAGCTTTAGTTCTCGCTTCGACCCATATTACCTACTTTACGACCGAAACGAAGCACTCTGCAACTCTGTATATCCATTTCATTAAATTACACCTCTAGCGTTTTAAGCGTAATCTCGTGATTAGCTTGACAACTAGCGCTATTCCGTCCGTCTATGAAGTATTTTTTTGAGGTGATACATAACAAAGCTAAAGGAACTCTTTGTTCCTAGTGTCCTCTCATTTTCTTTTACTCGAACGAGGGACAAAGGACAGGCGGTCGTCAACTGGATAGTATAGATACTATCCAAATTAACTACTCTGGCTGTAACAGATACACTCCGCTCGCGCATTCGGGGAGTCGTAAAATAAAACGTACTCTACTGCCCGGTGTTAAGGTCGCTCTGAGTGTCACGCGGAGCGGAGTGCGGCGCGTCTCGCGATAAATATCGCCGATGTAAATATCGCGTAGTTTGCACGAATTCGAGGAAATGCTGATAGGCGGCACACTCGGCTGGATCCGGGAGTTTTGCGGGGCTGATGGAACGCGACGGTAATGGAGCCGCCAAATTGGAATATTTGTAATGTACGTTGTGCGCATATGTTTGCAGCTTCTGTGAACGAATGTCAGGTTGGATGTAATTCAAAGCGAACTGTTATTTTTCCTAGTAAATTAGATCAGCCGCAAGCGAGAGAATTCCGTATAAGGTTCGCCTTTTGGAATTTTATTAACATCGGTTGAATTTGTGTTTCGTAAGTGTAAATATACCCTCGCTCAAATGTAGGCCATGGTCATGTGTTGAATGATTTTACTAAATGAGAATTTCCAATTGCTATTTATCACAACCAAGCATTTAAATAGTAAATCAAACTGACCATTTATTAAAAGACTAGCTGAGGTACCCGGCTCCGCACGGGTTAATGTCGTGTTGGACGTGTATGAGTTCCCCATATAACCCTTCATCCCCTCTTTCGCCCCCTTGGAGTTAAACCTTATTTAAAGGTAGCCTATGTCCTTCACCAATTTATCAAAATTGGTTCAACGGTTTAGGCGTAAAAACGCAACGGACAGACAGACAGGTTACTTTTGCATTAATATTAGCATTGGTATGCACCTATATTTGTAGAGCATATACATATGCATAGATAGATGCGTATATTATGACTACAGAGATGAATGTGTGCAGAAGAACTACCCGTAATCGTATAGAACGGATATACTCGTATATGTTTGTAGAAGAAGCACCAGTAATCGTAAAGCACGCATGAGAGATGTATTAATATAGAAGAAGCTAAAGAAGTATCCTATGATTGCATGCCATGGTACTCATCATCTGTAAACCTATCCCTTTAGGAAAGCGGCCTGATGGCATATGTATGTACAAAACATTTTAATTTTAGAATAGTCACGTCACTAACCTGACTGGAAAGGTGCATGGTAAATTGTATCACATAGGCAAATCTACTAATGACTGCAAACTACGCTAACATTCATTACCTAGTCGGAGATGGCTGCGGTCGCGGTCGCCCCGATGGAGTCGGTAGAGATAATCCAATACGATTTGGGAATACCCTATCCATTTGTCTTTCACCATTCGTCGTAAATAATAATATCATTCAACTCTGCGACGATAAAGTGAGACACCGAATTTGACAAAATACATCATTAAGGTGGGCCTTCCCGCTCAACTCCCCATGCAATGGTGGAAAGAAGATCATGCCCATATTGATTGTCAGAGATCCAAAATTATACTCAAAACAGATTTATTTGATCGAACTACGAGTAGATATCTGTACTCGAAGTCTCAGTTGTCACCTAAATTGGCGTTTACGGCAAACCGATCGACTGGCGTTTTCAAATGTATAGAGAAATTGAAGAGCTCGCGCAGTGGGCGTTAAGCGAACTACCATTTGCAAATTTGATTTGACAGCTTACTCAACGTTGCCGTAAATACGTCGACGTCGCCGTTTACGTCGACTCCGCGTTTTCATACAAATCGGAAGTCCCAGTTTGACTTTGACAGCTTGAAGAAGTAAAACCACAGAATATCTAGGAAAAACTTGTATGGAGTTTGACGTTATTACGGAACTTCGAAGTAACGTAAATGCCAATTTAGTTGAGAACTGAGACTACCGGCTCAAATTACCATTGGCATTGTAAAATTGTGTTTGGTTTCTAAGTTAGAAGGTTCGAAAGGTCGAATTTTTCGCGCGTTTTATACAATAACTTTGGAGGTAGATTATTCAATGATAAAGTAAGACCATCTTAAAAAGATTAGTCATCAGACATAGCTTATTTAATCAGAATTTATAATATACTAGCTGCGGTACCCGGCTCCGCTCGGGTTAGTGTCGGCTAAATTATCTCATGGATAAAAAGTAGCCCACATGACTGGTCCAAAATAGGGTCAAACTGGTCCAGGACAATGTATCCATGTACCAAATTTAATCAAGATCGTTCGAGCCGAAATAGCATGATTTAATGAGAAACATCCAATAATTCCCATTTAGAGCTTCGTTGACGTTTGGTGGCTATTTAAAAAAAAAACATTTGCCGCGAGAACCTTTCTGCACTTTCACTGCTACATTGCTTACCTAGTAAGTAACGTGTAACGTAGGTAAGTTTTGCGTGGACTCCAACCCACAGCCAGCCTCAACATCGAAAACAGTAACCCATCTCGAACCTGACTGCTCCCAGAGATGCTATACATTGATAAAATACGCATATAAATCAGGTAAGTGGTTCGCATGTTATAAGACTTTAAGACTCACTACTTACCCTTCAGGTAATGAAGCGTTATATTATGTAATCTATAAGTTTTTAGTAGAATCAGGCTAGACGTAGATACAATGCACATCTAAATCGAGTAATTGGTTCTCAAGGATTTTATTCTGTTGGTCGCTCCTCCGGCGATTTAGCGTGATGCCAAGTAGTCCTAAAGTTGCAGGAAATACCAAGCCGTACTTCAGTAAAAGTAAGCGCTGCCGCCGCAAAGCCGAGCCGTGCATAGCATTGCAGTTTGTATGACAGCCCCATCTTAGTAATCTTCTTAATAATCTTCATCTTAGTAAGCGGAACTGAATACTATTTAGCCAATCCTAATTCCCGGGTAGTTAAATGTACATGTACTAAATTTTACAAATCGCTAGTGCCTTGAAAATTCGCCAAACGGACACCAAACAGTCACGACGTCTGCCCTCCCCCCGCCGCCGCTCCCCGCCACCGCCCCCGGCTCCTCTCCCCCTAGTGTGAAGTATCGCTACCGGCATCGTTTTCGCAGCCCCGTGAAAGTTCTAAAGCCCATGGGCACATAAATTGTAGCCTATGTGTTATTCTGATGTATAAGCTATATTATTGTAAAGTTTCATTAGAATCCATTCAGTAGTTTTTACGTGAAAGAGTAACAAACATCCATCCATCCATCCATCCATCCATCCATCCATTATTACAAACATTCCCCTTTATAATATTTATTAGATATTAGATTGGTTTTTGTTAGATTTTTGTCTGCAGCGGTCGTGGTTTACTTTTACCTATGAGTCGTAATTAAAATATTCGTGAATCTTACTAAATGATACACTATCCACATTGTATTTTTTGTGGACATGTGAAATAAGATGCTTCTTCGTCACGGAGCCTGTCATTTTCTTTGAAACAGGTCAAAGAGCGGAACAGCATGGTTTTTTAAAAAGCCCGCGAATGATTATTAATTCTTTAATAGCAATATACTGAGATAAAACCGATTAAATTAAAAACCGAATTAAAAACCTTATTAAATTAATAAGCTTTTAGAAGCAAATGTTAAAACAATGTTGACTGACCGATTGACTGACTGCACTTGATAGAGACCGTATCGTAGGTAGATTGGAGAATCCAGTTTGTATAAAAAATATATTTTTGATCAATCTGCCTATTAAGATGGAACTTCAGAAACTATGTGACAAAACTCTACAAGTTCATTAATGGAATTATTGATAAATACACGGAAATGCGCTCAGCCAACACAGGTTGTTAGGTGAAATAATAAGTGAGATTTGCAAATCAATAATATCCGTCAAAATATACAACCAGCCTTGCTATCCAAAACAGTAAACTGAGATACTCTTGAGAATTCCGTTTTATTTGTTTGCGGTTTACAAAAAGCTGCATTTGTTTATTTAGAGGGCCATAGTTCCCACGGACCGTTGTTGTTTTTTCTCGTAATTCGATTGTAATCCAAACTAGCATATTAGTCATATTCTCACTGCATCATGAACTAAGGCATTACTTTCTGGGGAAATGCTGCATCATCTGAGAGGATATTCATCTTGCAAAAGAGGCCACTTCGCAAGCTTTAAGTTCTTCATCCTGTTGAATCCTGTAGAAACCACTTTGCAGAGGCTGGAATCATGACAAGTCTTTATATTTACAACAACATTATTTACGCTCGAAAACGCATTCTTGAGATGCCGCTGAACTCCAATTTTTATGACCCCACTAGAAATAGAATCAACATTGCAAACCGCAATGTTGCTGCAAGACTTGCTAAAATTTCTAAAAGCTCTTTATGTAATAGTATAAGGTTCTACAATCATTTACCTGAATATATTAAGGAGTTAACTGGCAAAAGTTTCAAACATGCAGTTATTAATAAATTGATTAAAAACGAATGCTATACCATTGAGTAATATCTGACTAAAACATAGTCAGAATTGCAACCTTTTAACGACGTAATTGAAATAATTATATTACTTAATTTTTTTAAAAATTATTCTTGACAATTCTTGTGACAAATATCCAGAAAATTCTAATGATATATGATATAATTATGCTATGAATTTATTATGTATTATTATATTTTAATAATTACCATATTTCAAAAAATTTTACAATTATTTTTTATGCTTGCCTTGCTGATCTTATATAATTACTTAAAAATTTAGACCTAGTGAGCCTCTTGCCATCATAACGACAGATACTAATTTTGTTATGTTTTAATTATATTAAATGTAAATGTTTGACTATTCCAAGTGTTCCCTGCGTCCCAAAGAAGAATAAATAAATACAAATTAAATAAAACAATTAAGTCCGATCTAGTTGTTAAAAAAAACACTTTAATTTAATTATTCTAAGGGCTTTTTTCAACTACTGCTGATTAACTGTATCGCCACATATTAAGGGCCTTTCTTAGCAGCTTGCAATGAATACCAGTACAAGGTAATCGTCACTTTAGTAATAAAGGCCCCTTAAGTGTCGATTAAAATTAATCAGGACTTGGTGAAAACCAGGCAAGTAAATTTAAGAAGTAAGAATTTAAAAAAAAGTCAATTGTTTGAATTATAACCATAATTGAAAATTATGGCCGGAGAAATCATTCTAAAAAATTATCACGCCAAAAAAAAGTGCGTTTGCTTATTTATATTGCTTGTTCATACATATTAAGATAATGTAGGCCCCCTTTAATTTACTTAGCTTTAATTGACACTTTAAGGACCTTTGTTCGTAGAGTGCTGAGAATCTTGTACTGGCACCTGTTGAAAGATGGTAAGAAAGGCCCTTTTAGTGTCGGATTATCGGATATACCCCTGTTTTCACCACCTCCAGCTACCTGAAATCCGATAGTTAACTTTCGGTTATATTGCATTTTTGTATGGTGTAACCGAAAGATAACTTTGGGATTTTTGTAACTGGAGGTTGTGGAACCGGGCGATAGTTAATCGGATATAGAAAATAGTTATTTGGATTTGCCTCAGTGGCCCAGTGGCGCGACACCTCGGCGATCGCTCTCCGAAGTTAAGCAACGCTGGGTCGGCAGTGCGATTACGCAAAATTTGAGGATGGTGCCGCGGTACGTGTAGGTGCGCCCCCGTCATTTCTAAAGCGCGATTACGAAGCCGTTTTTCATCCACCTACATCCAGCACGGACCAATCTGTGTCGACAATAGGTCAACTTTTGAGGTACTTGACTAGACGAGCAGACGAAATAGGCGTTTACCTCCCCGCATTTGACGGATCTTTGCCGTTTCGTAATACCGATTCGACGCGAAATGTATGGAGTTGACCTAATTGCTGCGGGTAGCGCTGAGTGCCGCACCATTTGTGAATGCATCGATTTCGTAATCGCAAAAGCTGCCATATTGATGTAAGTACAGCAACCTACACCCAATTTTGTGCTTCGTAATTGCACTGCCGGTCTGGTCTTAGACGGGTGACCATTCGACCGTTGAGAGAGGCTGGCCGTGGTTCGGATTCCACGTTAAGCTGTAGGTCCCCTTCCTTACTTAATAGGTGGTAGGGTTAATCCCGCCCGGGTTGGTACCATCGCATTGGATGAACGATGGTCGAAGCGGCAATGGAAATTGTCCGTTTTTTCCATCCAGTTCAATGTAGCCGTGCAATATAAGGAAGGTCCTGGCATGGCACCTAGTTCCCATGTGTTGTGTTGGGCTAATACCATGACAGAAGGTGTGGCATTAGCCACATAAAAAAATATATATATACGGATTAAGCTAATCGGCACTTGATGGAAGAGACCCTTAGGCTGGATTTCACCATGTGCTGATTATGTTTAATGGACACTTAAATGGCCTTTATTGCTGAAGTGATGATTATCTTTATGGTATCGTTTGAAAGATGGCAAGAAAGGACCTTTAATGTGCCGATTAAGTTAATCAGCATTTGGTGATATCCAGCTTTAGGATTATACGAAGCGAGGTGAGAGAAATCAGTCGGAAAATAAAATCACCAGCAAGCAGAGTCAGGAAATGGAAAAGATCGTGAGCAACGTGTCTAGTTGAATGAAATATCTCCAATAAGAGAAGCGGAGACCCTTCGCCTCGCTCCGACTTGCGAAACTCGGAACTAACTCCGCTGCGGGACGCTCCGGGACATGTGAGGCGGGACGAGCATTGTTCCGCTATATGAGATGCCTCGAACTTGGGTTGACTTCGTGATGTTGTTGGCAGCTTTGTCCTAGGCGTTTGGTGATGTACATCGAGGCAGAAAACGATGGAGTGGCGACCGATACTCGTCGGTATGGGGTAGGCACATTTTAGAGATAACACACGTTTTTTATGCAACCTGAACTGGATTGCTAGTACACAACTACCGTTATGATATTAGCCCAATACACCACATTCCCGAAGGAATTATGTGCCATGCCAGGACATTCCCTTTACG
The DNA here is from genome assembly GCA_946894095.1 of Incurvaria masculella. Taxonomy (NCBI): domain Eukaryota; kingdom Metazoa; phylum Arthropoda; class Insecta; order Lepidoptera; family Incurvariidae; genus Incurvaria; species Incurvaria masculella. Next base: position 22,455,812 of record OX335646.2, read on the forward strand.
AGCACGGCTACATTGAACTGGATGGAAAACGGACAATTTTCATTGCCGCTCGTTCAATGCGATGGTACCAACTCGGGCGGGATTTACCCTACCACCTAGTAAGCAAGGGACCTACAGTTTTACGTAGAATCCGAACCCCGGCCAGCCTCAACGGTTGAAAATGGTCCCAACCGCGCTCAGAGGTGCTTCACCAAACTTGGAATCGCAAGGCTGACGTGCGCTCGGACAATTAACGTACGATATTTGATATGAAACGATTGTATACTGATAATAAGTTAGAGTATGTTCATAAAGTAAGTTTCCAACCTCCAAATCACACATTCATACTTCCATCTCATACTTTTCATCATACTGTTCACAAGATCTTCATCCATATCATACCCATAACTCAAAGTCATAAATTTATCGACTTATTCAAAAGTTATGACACCATAAAGAGTTCAAAGGCTCATAAGTTTTTAATGGAAGATATAAGTCGAACGTTATTTTTATTTTCAGCATTTATTACGCGATATTCGATTAAAGTAGTGTATACTTTGATTTAAGAAAAAAATGTTTTTTTATGCAGCCACTAAAATGATGAAGTCGTAAACACTTGTAAAGAGAGGAGTATGTAATCTCGATGTTTATTAATTTTATATAATAAATAATAAATAATTATGAAATTAAACCTAAAACAGGATAGAACTCTAAGTCCTGCGACACATGAGAAAAATCGTGTAACTCCGGTCCCAGCTACGGAGACAGAAACCTCTCGGGTTCGAGAGTAGAACGGATTCTAAAACGGAATTGGATATCCAACTTTTGGCAATGTTTTTGGAAAGGAAAAGGAGGACGCCAAAGGAGGACCAACCCTTTATGGGTGAGAAAAACATTTTGAAAAGCGTTTATAAAAAAATATTTATTTATTTATTTTCAACAGATAAATGCAAAATGAACTAATTGTAAAAAATATTTAAAAAACCGGCCAAGTGCGAGTCGGACTCGCACACGAAGGGTTCCGTACCATCGTAAAAAAAACAAAAAAAAAACACGTTTTTTGTATGGGAGCCCCCTTTAATTTTAATTATTTTTTAATCTTACCTATTTGTTGTTATAGCGGCAAAATAAATACACACTCTGTGAAAATTTCAGCGGTCTACCTGTTACGTTTACTGAGATACAGCCCTGTGACAGACGGACAGACGGACGGACGGACGGACGGACGGACAGCGGAGGCTTTGTAATAGGGTTCCGTTTTCACTCTTTGGGTACGGAACCCTAAAAACTAAAAATAATTACTATATTATTATTTAATATGTATTATTAATGGTATGGAAATGCACATAGGTATTAATATCATGTAGACTGAACAATTAGTTGGGGTTTGAAATAATACTGAAATTATTATTATTATCAGCTATGCTTTTCCCGCATGTGTGTTTCTCTTGGAATTTCGAACACCTCGATGTCTTTTACAATTAATGTATTTCTTACCCAAGGAGCATAAACCTCATTTACCTTACAGCTTAACTATACTACTTAATTTTAATTAACTATTATATATTAGAACATATTGACGACCAAGTTATGAAAACTTTAACACATAAGTCGTACACTATCATTTCTAATTTAGTGGCAGAATCATGTTTGATTTTAAAAATAAGCAATGGAAGAATATATATTGTTTTAAGTAAAAGGTACTGACTGCACTTTGAGCAACGAATTAATTTGTAAATATTAAATATAGCCATATATAGTTGTTGCGGCGAAAAATATTTTAACAATTTCAAGTTTAATGGTTTGGTTGTGATCAGCCACATGTTGTTAGATGGTGCTCGTGGTCAAGCGGCTAGAGGACTTGCCTTTCATGCGAGAGGTCCGCATCTGATGAAACTATGGTTGAAGCCGCAATGAACAATTGTCCATGTTTTCCATTCAGTTCAATGTAGCCGTGCTCATAAAGGGAAGATCCTGGCATGGCACCTAATTCCTGTATGTGTGTGTGTGTGTATAATTTCCTAATGTGGTGTATTGGGCTAATATAATAACGGTAGTTGTGCGGTATTAGCCATTCATGCCAGGTTGCATAAAAAAACATATTTCTTGATTGTAACAAAAGCAATAAACCTGCATCTGTGAAAATGTTTTTGCCGCAACTTCTATGGCAACATTTAACATTTATAATTAATTCGTGGCTCTAAGAACACGTTATGTGTATAAAAATCTTTGGATGGGTCAAGAAATACTTCTGTAATTTACCAATATTTGGTAAAAGTGAGTCCGGCAGCGGGTTGCCAGGAGCGGGTCGGGATGAAGGGAGACACGGACTTGCTCAAGCCGGCGTTGAAGTCGAGCGAGGAAGTGCGGTCCTTGAACAGGTTGAGGTTCCCCATCGCCGAGTAGTCGGTCTTCTGGAAGAGCGGCGTGTGCGCGGCGCTCAGCGACGCGCCGACGCGGTCCTTGAACGTGTAGTCGACGCCACCACCGTACGTGTTGAAGTTGGGGATGGCCGGGTTGCTCGGGAAGGTGCGGCTGCCGAAAGCGGTCGCGTCGAGGCGGTGGTCGTTCGTGGAGAGCAAGTTGAGCCTCCCCGTGGCGGTCAGCTGGTCCCCGAAGGCGGGAATGTGGCTGCCGACGAGGCTCGCGCCGTGGCCGCCGTCGGTCCCCAAGGCGAGGCCGGCGCCGGCGCGGTCGTAGCCGCCGCTCCGGAGCCCCGCGGCGGCCGCGATCGCGCTCAGCTGCGTGTGGTCGGTCCGCACGAGCGGCGCCTGGAGGTTGACGTTGGTGCTGCCGCTGGGGTTGGTGCTCAGCGAGCCGTGCACCTGCCGCCGGCGCCGCGAGTGCTGCAGCTGCGGGAACACCGAGTGCAGCACCCGGTGCGCGATCTCGTCGGAGTCGTCGTCGGCGGCGTGCTCGCTGAAGATCTGCCCGAGTTCGACGACGTCGATGGTCGGTTCCGGGACGTCTCGGATGTAGAGGCCGCTCGCTGCGCTCACGGCGACCAGCAAGAGAGCCAGAAGTTTCGGTGACATTTTGATTTTCTTGCGATGACGGCTAGTGCAGGAACAATGGTGTCGAGCAGACTGATGTCTGGTCGTCGAAGTCGATGCAGTATTTATAGCGAACGTATGCAGCGAAGGGTTCCCCGAGCCCGGAATGTCCCGCGAAGTGATGCCCCGGGAGCGGCTCAATGAACGCGAACTTTTAATCTTAAACCAAAAATAGTTTCAATGTGGAACCTTGCGTTACATTAAAACTTGAATCATCGATACTTAAATGAACTTTAGAGTTGCCACTTTTACCAAGATCGTTATTTATAAGAGAACATAATCTAAGCAAATCGTTCGTGGTAGGACCTCGACTGATGGGCTGAGAAAACTTGTACGAAATAGGACATTCGAACTGAAATAGCATAGCGTGGCTAATCGTCTCAGAACTTTTTGTTAAATATCGAAATTAAGTTTTTTATTAAGTCGACATGGGACTCTGTCCTGAATTGGTCAGGGAAGGATATTTATTTATCTAAGCAAGACACTTTTGTTTTTGTTCTGGTAATTGCATTTGTTTTATATATTGCACAATAAAGAATTGATTCATTCATTCATTCATTTGAATCTAGTGCCACAAAATTAAGTGTTTAGTTTGTAGTGGTTATTTCTTCGAAAAAGAGACTTGATATGGCATTTTTTCCTCATTCCTAATTTAGTTATTCACATTATAAAATGAAGCATTTTTAGTGCTAGAATATATTTTATTTAAAAACACATTATTTAAGTGTGAAACGTGAGGATAAATTAGATGTATAGAAAGTAGACAAGTGCGATAGCGAAAAGAAGACCAACTAGCAGTGGACCTCGCTTTGCTGCATCATTAATCAACGAGGGCCGTCCCCTCGCCTCCGCAGTCTATCTTAGGTCACGACCCACGACCGGCTGCGCTCCACACTCCATGCACCGATATGGTATATGAGTCAAGTAACTGAAGACAATAATGACTTACAACCTAAAAAAAACAGATGGAATTATATTTTAGCTCTGGTGTTGTTCAGCTTAAACGATACATGTCAACATGACGATGGATCATGTTTCGTTTAGATATTTCCTTTACTATTATATGTTTGTGCTAATAAGGTATTGAAAAAACACTTTTTTTTCTTATCAAACAAAAACTTTAAAACCAAAACTACTTAAAACAAATTTAGTTAGGGGAAAATATTTAGTCGTTTATGTAAGTTATGACTGTGTATAGTAGGGAGACAGGAACTCCGTATTTTTGTTAAATCCTTATTAGAGAAATAGATACCGGCATATAGATTCAGTCTTTATTTTTTTTCCATTTACTATTAACATAGAGCTAAACGATACACATATTGTGGTTGATATCAAGACTTTGGTTGAATGGTTTGCACACTTGTAACTTGTAAATTATTATTTAAAAACATTGTTGTATTCTGCCCTGAGATCGTTTCGCATACTTGGTAGTTGTGAGGAATGTAGGCTACAGTTTTTAAAATAAAATTATCGTCCCTATTAAAATAAGTATGTATAATAATTATTTTTTGTTTTCTTTCATAGATTAGTACTTAACAAGTAGGTAGGTTACTATTGTCCTCAATCGCGTAAATAAAAATAGCTAATCGCAGCTCAGGGGTACGAAGCCTTGTCTCTCATGCCAAAGGGGACGGGTTTAATACCCGCCCCGTTCATGCACAGTTTTATTATCTTTCTGAGCTGGAAGAATGAATCACGAATGTAAAACTTTACGTTGTGGTATGAGTTTGTACCATCGCATTGGATTTAAAGTTGACTAAAGCAACAATCAAAACATTGACGTACATTTTATAATCAAAATTTGACACCAAATTATTAAATCTTCACACAAATAAAATACTTTAGCATTCTCATTGCTTACAATGCCTATTTAGCTCCCCACGTTAAGACTGTTAGCCCCAGATAAAAATCTTTCGTAAATCCGATCCTTGCGGCGCAATTTCATATGACCGGGCAATTTTACGCAAAATGAAACCAAATCCCGGAATGGGAGAGCAAATAGGAGGCGGCGGCGGCGGAGGCGCGCACGCAGATTATAGCGAGCTAATGGCGCCGCGATCCTTCCGGAACTTATTAACTGGCCTTCCCGCGCGCCGCAGCCTCGCCAGCCTCCCGGGGGAGATCTTGCGCGGATAAAATACCTTTGTGAATATTAAAAGGTACTTTTTCACGCTCTTTTTCCGTGACTCTTCTACACGGTGCATGGGAAATAACGTTGAGTATACCAATTTAATGGGGAATTCATAAAAAAAATCTACAGCGTTATGATTAAGGTTTTTTCGGATTTGCCTTGTCCCTGAGCCAAAAACAAAAATACTAAGTTTTATGTTATCGATAAAATCTAGATATCCTTATAGACAAAATACAAAACTAAACTTCAAATAAGATCATATGACATCTTGAAGGTGTCCGTCCCTTCTTGTTTCAATCACTCAATAGACGCGGTAGGAGCGGTTCTGAATCTGGGGAGAGTTATCAGACTACTAGTTATTACTACTTGCCAGGAGAGCCGAATATTAAAAACCATAGAAATAGGATGTACTGCGCGCACATGCTAGGTCTGTGTTAAAAACCATAGAAATAGGATGTACTGCGCGCACATGCTAGGTCTGTGTTAAAAACCATAGAAATAGGATGTACTGCGCGCACATGCTAGGTCTGTGTTAAAAACCATAGAAATAGGATGTACTGCGCGCACATGCTAGGTCTGTGTTAAAAACCATAGAAATAGGATGTACTGCGCGCACATGCTAGGTCTGTGTTAAAAACCATAGAAATAGGATGTACTGCGCGCACATGCTAGGTCTGTGTTAAAAACCATAGAAATAGGATATACTATTAAAAGTCAATATTTAGGCGTTACCGGTCTCATTCTAAAAATCAGTTCTCCAGACTATTTATTATTCTTCAATCTGAATATCATTCCGACTTCTACACCGTAAAAAGATACATAATAAAAAGTTTTATAGTCTTAGATGAAAAAGAAATTCTTTTTTGTCTAAGTTTATAGTCAGATTTAAGGGATATATGTATTTCTGTTTTTGACTTCTGTCTGTCTGTCTCTGAATCAAATACTTATGTTTACTTCTATAATATTTTCACTGAATTCAGGCTGTGTTATTTCCCATTATTAAAAGCAATAAAACGACTTAGTGTTTTTTTTGTGAAACTGGATATACACTGAATGACTTCACGCCTACTATCGACCATATCACACCACATTTCCGAAGGAACCAGGTGCCATGTCAACATTTCGATTTACTTCCACCACCATCCACCATAGTTGAACGATGTCAAAAAGCTGCCTAACTGGAAATATAACTCAAGCTACCCCCTCCACCAGAATGGCAGATTTCCCCCTCCCTCCCTCTCCCTTCCTCCCTCGGAACATTGTCACCTCCCCTTCACTTTCTCAGTGACACTATCTATTACCCCTCCTCCGCCTCCGACACTTTCCGGCCTTCAATGACAAACGATGGCTGCCTGACACCTTGACGGTGGCGTGATATTTATTTCTCGGAATGTAACGTCGTTTATTTGAATGTTTGCATTGCGGAAGGAAAATATTATTTCACAGAGCTCCTGAGACAATTAAAACAAGTGTTAATTTACGTGACTGGACATGGATGGCTAATGACAAATCCACCGTCATGATATTGGCCCAATACAAAGCATTTCGACGGAATTCAGTGCCATGCCAGGACCCTCGCTTTGTAAGCGGGTACATTGTACTGGTTGCTCTAAGGAGGTTGTTGGATGGATTCGATCATATTTTAATCCAATGCGATGGTACCAAATTTTTATGTTTGAACTTAAATATACCTTAGCGGTTTGGGTCGCGCTTTTTAGACATAGAACGTTGGTTTGTACTTTAACAACATGTTATTTGAATTACATATGCTAGAAAACATTATGATCATTCCCGATGGCCGGTTACTTGTGGCACTTGGATAAAATATATGGGCATTGACTTCGCGAGCCTAATTTAGTGTTTATTCAATGTCAAATTTTATAATTTCAGCTTCAAAGTTCCTGAACAAAGTTGAATTTGTCAGATGATTCTCCGGTTTTATTTATTGTTGGAAATCAAGCACTCGATCAAGTCCACGAGTCCTGTATCTAGGTACCGGCTGAATCTTGCAAACGGGATCAGGAGAACGAGTAACGAGAGATTCATCTCATTCCTCTCAAAGGACAGTTGGCCTATTCTGGAAGTCTGTAATCAGGATCAGCCCTGAGTCTAGAAAACCGCTTTTATAGCGGTTTTCGAAGCGATTTTCCAGACGGAAAGTTTCCGGAACGATCGCTTTAAGACTGACGGCTCCTGCAGATATCATTTTGCCACCCGCAATACATGCTGTAGGAGAATACAATACGACTTACCACCACCGTGTTCTTTCTCTTTTAAGACAAGGAAGTCTTACGGTGAAGGAAAACATCGCGAGGGAGCCCACTACTTTGTTTGTGTAGGCTCTGGAGTAGCTAGGGGTCTCGCCACTCGTTTTGACTCATGGATCAACAGTCAACCTTGAGATATAATATTTGGTAGGCTGCCAATTATGGTTCCCGAGAACAGTATTGATCATGACTTTTTTATGTGTTAAATGAATGCGACGATGCCCGTATCTCATATTACGAGTAATTTGAGGTTTCACAAGAATCCGATTTTATCAATAAATCTGAAAAAAACCGGCCAAGTACGAGTCGGACTCGCACACGAAGGGCTTCGTACCATCGTACAAGATTTAACACAAAAAAATCACTTTTTTTGTATGGGACCCCCCTTTAATGATTATTATTATTTTATTTTACCTATTTGTTGTTATAGCGGCAAAATAAAGACACACTCTGTGAAAATTTCAGCTGCCTACCTATTACGGTTCATGAGATACAGCCCTGTGACAGACGGACAGCCGGACGGACGGACGGACGGACGGACGGACGGAGGGACGGACGGACAGCGGAGGCTTAGTAATAGGGTTCCGTTTTTACCCTTTGGGTACGGAACCCTAAAAATACGAATGTCCAAAACATTCGTCTGAAGCAGGATTCTGCTCGAGTGCTTGTCACCCATGGTCAAGGTCTCCTCGCCAACAGTGCTTGCTCCCTTATCCTTTTTTTCTGGGACTAGACCAGCCCACTCCCACTTGAGCGTTGATATACGCTTGATTGGTTTATTTAATGATTCATGTTGTCCCATCAATTATTATGAGGGTTTTAATGTAACAATCTGTATGGTTTCAATTTTATAATGCCAGCTGCAAACATCTGTTAACCAGGCGACTAAGTGAAAATAAACTTGCGTTGAACTACTAAATCAAATGTATGATTTATTCCCATAATCTGGATTAATGGTTCATGTTGTCCCATCAATTATTATGAGGGTTTTAATGTAACAATCTGTATGGTTTCAATTTTATAATGCCAGCTGCAAACATCTGTTAACCAGGCGACTAAGTGAAAATAAACTTGCGTTGAACTACTAAATCAAATGTATGATTTATTCCCATAATCTGGATTAATGATTCATGTTGTCCCATCAATTATTATGAGGGTTTTAATGTAACAATCTGTATGGTTTCAATTTTATAATGCTGCATGACATCAGAGAGAACATCTGCAAACCAGGCGACTAAGTGAAAATAAACTTGCGTTGAACTACTAAATCAAATGTATGATTTATTCCCATAATCTGGATTAATGGTTCATGTTGTCCCATCAATTATTATGAGGGTTTTAATGTAACAATCTGTATGGTTTCAATTTTATAATGCTGCATGACATCAGAGAGAACATCTGCAAACCAGGCGACTAAGTGAAAATAAACTTGCGTTGAACTACTAAATCAAATGTATGATTTATTCCCATAATCCGGAGTAGATAATGTTGCGAAGTTCCCTATATTATATCCCCAGGCAGTGCCTAAGCGATGGAGGAGATCTGTGACTTCGCATGAAGTCTTATCGATATTCCACTTTCGCAAAACTTTCCGGGAAAAGCCTCTTCGAAGAAGCTCGATAAGCGTGTCTGCCACATACTTATGTGTTGTGTCAAGCATATAAGTTGCTGTAGGGTTAGTGATAGGTACAGTACTTGTATTTATTGTTAGTGCATGATGCTGCTATGACAGATAAAGGTAGAATTTAAAATGGGGCTTTTTTTTTAAAGCTGATTTTTATCAGCTGTCTAGAGTATTTATTTCCATTATTTGTTTTAATTTCTGAAATAATTAAACGCTACAAATCCCGGCCAGGTTCGTACCATGGCCTTGAATGAACGATAGTCGAATCGCCCATGAACATTTTTCTTGTTTTCCATCCAGGCTATGAACGCTATCGAGCAAGCACCATCGAAAAGGCGCATATCGCTTGTCAAAAATATTGTATGCGTTTGACAGATGGTATCGACGGTGCTTTTGATACCAACTGTCAAACGCATACAAAATTCGATCTCTCGATAGCGTTCCAACGTTGGTAGAGTTCCAAAAGCGGGAGCACAAACGCAACGATACGGCTGTATCAATCGATAAATGTGTTTTTGTTTCGGTTTTCGTGCGAGCGGAAAAAAGAAAGACTGACGTTTATCGCTCGATATAGCTGTATCGTGTGTTTGTGCTCCCCTGCGTTCAATGTAGGCGTGCAAGAAAAGGAATATTTCAACATGGCAACAAATTAGGTATGGTGTTAGCCATCCATACATAGTTGTAGAAAAAAGTAAAATCAAAATTTTCCCTGCTTGTAGTGCAGGGATATGAAAATAGTTGACTGCCCTCAAGACTAGATATTAAAAACCCGGTGTTACTAACCAGCTTAAGTTATTCCTTTAATAGACGGAACGAGGCAAGAAGTTGCTCCAAGTAAAATCTACGTACATCCGTAGCACGCGTTGCCCTCAGAGCCCCGGGGCAATATCGTTCTGCATAATGAGTCCCCCGACCGTGTGAGGGCGCCCTCGGCGCCGCTTCATTTGGAGTGAATGGCGGCGCTACGCCTGAAAGAGGCTCCGGCGCGGCGGCGGCGCGAGTTGCTTCATGTAAATAGCTCACCTACAGCCGATAGGCGGGGCGGCGACACGCTTTCAGTAGGCCTATTCTTGATCGTCCGTGCTCGGAAATCAGGAATCTTTCAGTCGAGAAAACAGCTTTTGTAGCAGTCGTCAAGGCTATTTTCGCGACGGAAAAACCTTGAACAATTGAAGTAACGGAATCTTTCTGAGACCGCTTTAAAAGCGACTTTAAGAAAGTTAAAAGAAAGTTTTCTCGACTGAAAAAGTACCAATTGCTAAGCGCAGAATTCCAGAATTGACACCCTGAGCTTCCGGTTCGCATGAGAAAGCGAAGAGCCTCCTATTTTGGGTCGGATGTGTTGCGTTGTGTCAATCTCTAGACAATATTCTTCCTCTTCATACGTAATTCCGTTCAGTCCGTAAATCAACTGGTTTGGTGCCTCGCTGAGTGTGGTTTCGCACGGTGAGGTAGATTGGGCTTTCTGAGTAAGTTTAGTCTCTCAGCGCGGCCACATATACCGGTTTTTAATTAAAAAAATATGTTCCTTGTTTCATAAGTGTCCAATGCGCTTTTATTAAGGCGATCGAAACCCTATCAATTCTCCATACTATGAGCGATAATTGTTAACATGCTCTAAATGTTTTAATAAGTTTTGAAATTTTGGATTATTAAATATAATGTCAAGACCGACGTCTGTATGTTTTTATTTATTTTATTTAACTTTAAATTGGGGAATCATGTCTAAAAATCATAGCAAAAAGTTGTCTTGAAAGTTGTGTTGTTGTTTTGTATATGTATATACAGGGTGTTTGGTAATTCGATAAATTCTTTCTATCGATAAAATCAATAGTTTTTTAGTTATTTAGGTTTTAAGTTTTTTTGGGAATTTTCTGTCTTAATACCCAAAAAATATAATTATAAAACAACGTTTAATAGGTGACGAATGAGAGACTACTTTAAAAAAATATGTGCCCTCAAAATATCCATAATCTCAGAAATAAAGTGTCCTAAATTGTGTTTACGAAAAAAAAATTACAGCATTAATTTAAATCAATGAGGATTAATAAAAATTATCAAATTTTCCGGTTTTGTTCTCTACAATTTTTAATATAATAAACATGCATTTCGTCATGAACAGCTGTTCCGTAAAATTGTTGGTCCCTTCGGCCTAAGCCCTAAGCCCGCTCGGGTTCGTTGTCTACCATCGCATTAGTTGAATACCAGCAACTGAATATTGTCTTTGCTTTCCATCCAGTTCAACGTTAGCCGTGCTCATAAAGGGAATGCTAAGAAACAAAACGCTTAAGGCTCCAACCGACTCCAGCTTTAAGCAAACAAACGATAATGGCGATCTCCGGAAGCATTGAGTATGCGTTAGGGTTTATTGTTGTATGCGAGTAAAAATCGAGCGCGACGAAGCGAAATTTAGGTTTTTGACCTGCAAAGACTATTTTATAAATTGAATTAATATATGTTTCACGCTTATTCACTAGATAAATACGTGATCTTGTACTACAAAGAATAAAATTGTCTAAATAATTTATAGTTCCCAAGCGTCGGCTTGAAAACCTAGTTTTACGGTTTTACACTAGAAAATTACACTTTGATATTTCGATTTTTCTACCGGTGTTTATTCTTAACCGACGCTGAGATAAAATAAAAATAAATATTGGAGGTTAGCGTCATATGGAGCCTTAAACGTCTATTCGGAGGGTTTGTTAATAAACACCAAATATGTACATTTCCTAGTCTACTTCAGCTATAGTCGTCTTATAGTTTTAGAGATATTCACTGTGGGCTAGATCTCGAGTATGGACATTCTATTTGATCGTTCTAGCCCCGCCTAACCGAGCCATTTCTAAGGCGTAAGCGGTGTTAATCGCACAAAAACCTACCAACTCGGAAGCTCTTTATCCTTTTCGAAAGTTTTCTGAAAGGAAGGATATTTCTGTCCGAGCTCACTACGTTCTTACAGTGATAAAAATATCGTCTCGTCGGTATCTTCATGTCCACCGATATCTTTGCAAGTATATATTGATTCTTTGTGGCTTTATCGCGTTATGCTTTGGGTCGTTTATTTATGAAACAACATTCGAGAGCTTCTTTGTTCTATGTACATATTCCTGGATTGATAAAACGGAATTAAAAATACCAACTTGCTTGAATTATCTCTGGATACATTCCTTTACAGCCGGCCCAATCATAATCATTTATTTTACTCTTTACATAAGCGCGCCTATAAGTTCATTAATGTTTGACAGGCAAGCAAATAAAAAAAAAACTTAAAGAAATGAAAGATAAATAAAATAATTTTTATTACATATTCCTTCCCTATTTACTAGTTCAATCTCGCCCCATTCTCGTTGGTCGTGTTTCTCTAAAGGGTTACGAACGTGTCCAGCCCATACAAAAACTGCACACAAAAATGGATGGCACTGTAATGTAGCCATCATAGTTTATTTTCACAATTACAAAAAGTTTGGTGAAAGAAATGCAAATTAGGTTGTGGCAAAATCGTTTTCAGAAATGTGCTCACTTCATTTCAAATCGCTTCAATAGCAATCAGATGTATTTCAAACATAAAATAATTCTATATAAAAACACTATTTAATGGTATAGTTCTAATTGTAGTGTGGAGCTTACAGAAAACTTACTTACTTATAGACTGCGTAAAATGCTAAAGGCTAAAACTAGGTTTACAGGATAAAGACCTGTGATAAAGACCAACCCTTTAAAAATAAATGCTTCGGTTTGCCTGCGCTAAGTGGTTGCGTTACCTAGATAAGGCGCCTGAAAAAGTAAATATCGTAAAAAATCATACATGTTAAGGTAAATGTCTGAAATTAATGAAGCATGAAAGTTAGATACTTGTACAGTTATACCAAAACTGCACAAATCTTTGGTTGCATTTCGCAGTTATAGGTGATTTATTTAGGTTACAATATAACTTTCGGTATATTTAAGTATTTAATTAAAAACCATCGGGTTATTGTTGTATATTTAATAGGTATCAATATTTCAGAAAATCAGTATATTTATCAGGAGGTACACGCCAACATCTATTTTGTATAACCAATCTAAGCTAACGCAACCATTTGGCGCAGGCAGACCGACACATTTAGCATCAAAGGGTTGGTCTGTAACCTGTGAACCCAGATTCAGCCATTTACCTTATAGTGACCTCCCGCAATATTACTGCCTTTCTTACTTGCTCCAATATAAAGTTTTTTTTGAAATATTTCTTGAATTCATTAACATTTTATTCAAATAACTCTTTAAAAAAACACGAGGAGAAATATTCCTATAAAATGAAACCCAAATTAGACAATAAGGAGGTTGAGAAAATTTAAGTGTCCTCTTTCCTTCGAATTTTTTGGAAAGTCATATTGCAGCGAGGTCCCGGGCTCCGATACGTCGCTCGGCCCCGCCCCGCCGCACATTTCATACATTCTTGATGAGCTCCAGGGACCTTCACCCACACGGTGCCTCTATTCTTTATTTATTGTGTACACACGGGCGTAACGACCTACCTACTTTCTGAAACGTGCCATATTCTGACCTGAGCCCGTAGTCGGACTTCTCACATAAGTTGGCGTTTACGGAAGGTCGAAGTTACGTAAAAACGTCAAACAAGTTTACTACTTATTTTTTTACTTCTTCAAACTCAAAAAAACTAACTCGGACTCGCAAATGTTAGTTCGCTAAACGCACACTGTGCGCGCTTTTAAATTTTCCATACCTTTAAAAACGCTAGTCGACCGGTTTGGGGTGTACTCCAGGAACTTTAGCCTTAAATCAGCACTTAGAAAAACATTAAATCCGAAATGCATTTTTTTTCTCATAAACGTAGTATTTCATGTGGACGTGTGTACATTAAGTTTGCAACATTTTGGGGGGTCCGGAAGATAGAAATAAAATATGAAATATGTTTAAAAAATGATATCTCCTAAACAAATATTTAGAAATGTTATTTAAAAATGTTATATGTTAGCTAATTTTAGTTGTAATATTACTGTGAATTTGCAACAATTTCTTATTTACGGAACTGTGTAAATTTTTTTTTGTACTTTTAATATCTGTAATATTTAATATCTGCAAAGCAAATAATGAAAATTCTATTTTATTTTCTGAAATTGGAAACTGACCGCAAACTCTATATTCTGTGAAATTTGTAAAATGTTGCAAGTATTAGAAGCACATTTTTTTTCATTTATAATGTTTACATTCACACAAAAGCTAAACAAAAAATTCGAAATACGTATAAAATCGTTCGTTGTATAGTTTCTAAAGAATTTAATTTGCTTTTACATATTCTAGAAAGAAATATAGCAATAGCAAGTTAGGTTCGCGGCATAGATTTTTTTTAGTAAAAACATTTTTTTAAATACATTTCCGTAATTACAAAATTGTTGCAAATTCACAGTTACATTACGCCTTAAAATACTTAACATATAAATTTTTTTAATACCGTTTCTAAATATTTGTTTAGGAGATATATATTTTTTAATACATTTTAATTTTTGTTTCTATCTTCCGGGCCCCGCTAAATGTTGCAAACTTAATGTAAGCATATGAACATGAAATTATATATTTCTGAGAAAAAAAAATTCATTTCGGATTTCATGTGCTTCTCAAACCGTATCTACCCCGGTCTAGTGGTTAAACGCCAATTTAGGTAAAGTATTAAGGGCTCGAATCCTCTTCATTTATTTTAAGAGATGTTTATAGAGGATAAGGATAAGATAAATTCACTGTAATGTACTGACAAGTCGACTGACTCGATGTCAAGTCGAACATACAAAAGTATGACTCAAATTGCAAGAAATCTGACGATATATGGTCGTACGTCAGGCAATCAATCGATTTTACAATAACAACAATCGTTGTCAACCTCGGTAGCTCGTGGGCGCGAAAAATAAAATGTTTCATAATAGGCATTTAAAATTCCAGTAAATTGACGACTACGTACTGGTTAGATGGCATAATTTAATAAATTAAAATCTCTGGAAATGAAATAGGAAATAGCTTTCCCTTTTTGTATGAACCGACAAGAAAAATGTACCCTCTTACCCCTGTTTTCACCACTTCCAGTAACCTGAAATCCGGTAAAAATCTTTCGGTTACATGGCATATCTGTATGGTGTAACCGAAAAGTACCTTTGGGTTTTTTGTAATTGGAGGTGGTGGAAATGGGTATTAATATTTTATCCTCAATCAAATTACTGCCATGATACCATCGACGTGCAACTGATATAGCAACTGATATAGCAACTGATGATATATTGTTTATTTTTATATTTTTAAGTTTATATAATTATTTTTTTCTTAAGCTGACATTTGTCTGCAGATATTTTTTTTCTACATATAATTAATTTAGAGCATAAATAGTGCACAAGAAACTATCTTAGGTTAATTTTCTTTTGTTGCTACCTGAATATTTTTGTCCCATAATCGGGATGATTGGAAGATATTGACTTTAGGCAATAAGTCCTCCCTTACATGTACCTATGTGTATGGAAGCAATAAAGCATATTATTATTATATCGATGCTGTCGCATTAGCACGAACCAGGTGACCTGACCACCGAGCAGCTGAGGTACGAACTATTTTCCCGCTATAGCGACCGATGCGACGTGCTGAATCACGTACGAGTAACGACAATATTGCAGCATCCGCCGCTACTGCCTCCGCCTCCGCCGACGCCGCCAGGTCGCTCGGATCAGACGTTTATTACGCAAGGCCTCCACAGAAGCGGCTGATGCAAACGGGGCGGGAACTGGCGCAAATGGCTCGAAGTTGCACGCCAGTGCCTAGGTTGTTTTTTTTATGTAACTGGACATGGATGGCTAATACCGAATTGATCGTCAGATATTAGCCTAACACAACACATGGGAATTATGTGCCATGCCAGGACGTTCCTTATATTGCTCGGCTACATTAAACTGGATGGAAAATTTTCATTGCCGCTTCGACCACGATGGTACATTCAATGCGATGGTACTAACCCGGGCGGGATTAACCCTACCACCTAGTAAGTAAGGAAAGGGACCTACAGTTTTACGTGGAATCCGAAGCACGGCCAGCCTCAACGGTTGAAAATGGTCACCCATCCAGAACTTGACCGGTGCTTTCCCCAGCTTGTCGATTCGGAAGGCGTCGCACACTGATCTACCGATGACTTGTTGGCTAACCTAAATTGTTTGCATATTATCTAACATTTTTTGTGGTTCGGTGTATAAAATCAAGGGATAAAACGCGTCTCTACGTTCTTCATCACTACCATTCGCATTCAGATAGTACCTTTTAAAACTTAGTACGAGATTGGCACCGGACTAACCATACAAAGACCGGTTTGTTCCGGCGGATTAAAGTTAGTAGTTAATACAGCTGTGAATGCAGCATACTGCTACGTGGCAGGTACTGAGTTGGTCCACCAATTATGATGAAATTTGGGATAGAGAGAGTCTCTTGGGAAAGGTCATAAACTCCATATTGTGGTGAACATTAAATTTAAAGGGGATGAAAAGGCGTATGAAAGTTTCTAAGGGGAACTTATCACTACATAGTATAAAACAAAGTTGCTTTCTCTGTCCCTATATCCCTATATCCCTATGTATGCTTAAATCTTTAAAACTACGCAACGGATTTTGATGCGGTTTTTTTTAATACATAGAGAAAGAGAAAGGTTTATATGTATAATAACGTCCATTAAACAGTGGAGAAATGCTGTTATTTTTGAGGTTGCCAATGTGATGTCGTAAAAAAATACATTTTTTCCGCTTACATTGCAAACGCAGGCTGAACCCTACGAGATTTATCAAAATAATGTACTAAGTATTGTACACATTAAAAAGGTCTACAGAAAACTCCGCGATGGTATATATCTATCTCCTATGGATATCCCACAATAACATTTTTTTGTCATTTACTTTATACGACAAATAATGGCTAATTTTCGAAGTGATTTTAACCAATACAGCATTAATCCTTATCCAATTAAATACCTTAAATACATTTTTGATTTAATATAGATCTATATGGCCCTATTCAGCATATTATTTAAATGAATATTTTCGAAGATATTACAGATTTAAAAATTGCGGGACGTAGCGTTTGCGGCGGTACCGCCCGGCCTGGGCGGCGGCGTATTTTTTTAATTGATATTATGCCCGTGCAAAGCCGGGACGGGCTGCTAGTATAACATAAAATGTTATGTTCAGCTAGACATCAGTCCGAAACGACATTGACCCGAGCGGAGCCGGGTACTTCAGATAGTAACGGTACTTTACACTATTTCAGCATTGTAATTACATTTTTTTTTATTTCGAGACCATTTTGCTCCGGAACTCATATCGTGTATACAGGATGTAACAATTATACCTTTAAAAAAATAACTAACATTCGTGCCTATGTTACGGCAATTGTAGATTGTAAGCAATATTTTTTTAAATAAAAATGCTTATAAGCGTTGTAAATCCTGCACGTGTGGTGTGCACCACACGTGTGCACGAGTGCAAGCACGTTTGCGGCCGGCTGAACCAGGGAGCGGGGGTGGAGGGGGGCGCGGGACTGTAGATTGGTCTCTCTGGGCGGCGGAGGCTGCGAGCAGGGAGCAAGAAAGGACGGGAGGAGCGATCGAAACACATTCGTATGACAGCAGCCAAGAACGTTTTAACGTTCTTGGCGACAGCGTAGCGACGAGTTAGTGGAATACGTTTCCCTAACTGTAATTAGTTCGCCTACTAGTTTGGGACGGGCAACATCGAATGTTCGTTGCCTGTGGAGTTCTTGCGTCTATTGCCGAAGAAAGTTATTTGTAAATTTTTTGATGTTTGAATTAACCCTGCCTTAAGATAAAATTAATAAATAAAAGGCTGAATTTTTCAAGTGGTCATTCAGGGACACATCCGAAACTATCTAGAAAACTAGAAAATAGCAAAAACACTTAAATGAGTCATGACACCGATTTTGATAAAAACTAAAACTGCATTATTCGATTTTGTCGATCGAAAGGCGCAATCATACTTGTTCAATATAAGCGACATTATCGACCGGTGCAATAATTCAGGATGCATTATTTTTCTCAAAATCAAAAAGTTCGATTCCCAGCTGGGAAAACGATTTTCACAAAAATCTAATAATGCTGTTTTAATTTTTTTTCAAAATCGGCCTCGTGTCTCATTTGAGTGTTTTTCGCAATTTCTTATAGTTGTACGATGATGCACGATAACATGATGACTTATAGATGTACGGATCACCCTTAATAGAAGACCGTGTATGAGAAAATGATGAATGTAGAATAAGCGCAGGAAATACTGTAATCGTACTATACGTGGGCTACATCTCCGTTTAAATGCCGCAATATTGAGGAATGTGGCATGTATGTATGTATAATCGACCGTGAAGCAAGGACACATTAATTGAAGAAAGATCCCAGTAAATAGAACTACTTTACGAATATACTGCAAGGCTGGACCCGAACCAGCAAAACATACCATTCGCGGGTATTGCGTCTACCAATTTCGCCACCGGCGGTATACCCATAATTTGGAATTATCCTACAGTCCCTCTTCCCGGAATGAATGCCTCCTACTAACACAGTGTTTAAGATTATACCTACATACATTTATTTAACGCTTCATCTGCGTTGCGGACATTGACTGCAAAGATTGAACAATCAAACATATTTTCCTTGGAATAAGCGACGTACCTGCTTAGCACGAAAAAGTATATTTACTTAAGCCGCAATATTATGTAAATTTAATAAATCATTTGTTGTATTTATAGCGGTATGTGTCATAGTGTATTTATGCATAATTATAATTATTTATGCATCCCAGAATAGAACCGGAAAAACCGGTACTGTGCTGAGAGACCAAAGTTACTCAGAAAAGCCAAATTCATCTTATCTCGCGAAACCACGCTCAGCGAGGCACCGTACCAGGGGATTTACGTTTGAAGACTCCTGGGACCTTATAGAATTAATACGCAAATCGAATTTATTTTATGAAATGTTACATGGTTTTTACAGTCTCGCTCGGCCATAGTCAAAGCAAACCATGAATTTAATGTTATTATTTTAATCTGTATTTGTAAGTAAGAGGTTTGACTATGTGTATACAATTTTATACAATAAACTTTTTTACTTTTTTTACTTTTACTTAATTTTTGATCTTATTTTAATTAAATTATTAGTATTATAAATCAACAGTATTAGTAAATAGTATTAGCTACATTTAAGTTATAATAGTGTAAATTATATAGTGTTCTTACAATGCTTTGACAACGGTCGAATGTAAATAAATTAATAAAGAAAGAATACAGATGTAATTTTAGATAGTCACCACCCATTTTTGACATTTCGTTGAGTTGTAAAGTTGTTATGAACTTTTCAAGGACCTATGTAATTTTTTCAAGTATTAAAATGTATAAATACTTATTTAAAAATATATTTGAAGAGATAATGCGCCTTGTTGTTGGGAAGTTCCGAGAATTCCATTAATTTTTTATGAGTCAACCACGCTGTTAAGATACTCCAGGGAAAGTTACAAGTAGTTAGGGCATACCATTTAACTTGCTGACAACAAAGTTTTAATTAAATCCTGTGTCCTTTAGATTACAAGATACATGCAAAATGAAATACTTAGGACAACCTATTATACTTTATTTTTACATTCAGGGAAAGTTTTTTGCATACGCTTTCGCTATTAGAACGTTAACTATATATCTGACTAGCAGCCCGTCCCGGCTTTGCACGGGCATAATATCATTTAAAAAAATTTTATTTTGACACAATGATACACAAATAAACCCTTTTTACGTAGAGTTCCTACATTGAAATATTTGAATTAAAAAAAAACTTAGATATTATTATTATATATTAGAGAAATAATAAATTCAAAGTGCTAAAGGGAGAACCGCGGCCTCCGGCGCACTATTTATAGGCACGCTCCCGCCGCGCCGCCCCGGCCGGCTGGTACCGCCGCAAACGCTACGTCCCGCATTTTTTTAATCTGTAATATCTTAAAGATTTATCAAAATAATGTACTAAGTATTGCACACATTGAAAAGGTCTACAGAAAACTCCGTGATGGTATATGTCTATCTCTTATGGCTATCCCACAATATTTTTTTTTGTCATTTACTTTTTACGACAAATAATGGCAAATTTTCGAAGCAATTTTAACCAATACAGTATTAATCCTTATCCAATTTAATACCTTAAATACATTGTTGATTTAATATAGATCTATATGGCCCTTTACAGCATATGATTTAAATGAATATTTTCGAAGATATTACAGATTAAAAAATTGCGGGACGTAGCGTTTGCGGTGCTGCGGCGGTGCCGGCCGGCCGGGGGGCGGGAGCGTGCCTATAAATAGTGCGTCGGAGGCTGCGGTTCTCCCTATAGCACTTTGAATTTATTATTTCTCTAATATCTAATAAAAATATCCAAGTTTTTTTTAATTTCAAATATCGATTTAGGAACTCTACGTTATTTGTTTATCATTGTGTCAAAATACATTTTTTTTAATGATATGCCCGTGCAAAGCCGGGACGGGCTGCTAGTATCAATATAAAGTTAAGAGTTCTAAACCGTTCGTTACTTTTTTATGCTGTGCGCAACTGTGGGACGGCTCTGCTAAGAAGCTGCTAGGCTCCTTGGACTCGATACAGCGGCGTGCCGTGCGGCTTGTCGACGATCCCGAGGTTCCCAGAATTTGGAATCCTCAAACCCGAAGGGGTGTAGAGTCAGTTTCAGTCTTGTATAGACATACCACGGACAATACTATTCAGAGCCATCCCTCTAATTAGAACCAACCGATTCTCAAAATTACAAATTTGCGTACATAGTGTGAAGAAGCAGCAGGTCTATTCCTGGCGTTCAGTAATCAAGAATCAGGAATCCTGAGTCTAGAAAACCGCTTTTGTAGCGGTTTTCAAAGCGATTTTCTGGAGGAAAATATTCCGGAGCATAGTTTTTTTAATCAATCAAGGTTTTCCGTCGAAAAACTCGCTTTGAATAAATTGCTATAAAAGCGGTTTTCTAGACTTCTCGTTCCTGATAACTGAATGCCAGGAATAGCCCTGCTGCAGGCCGGTGGGTATGGTTTTCGCAGGCTGCTAATATTTGAAAGCCTCCGAGTGTCGTGGGGCAATTATTTGAGGGACTTGCGTACGCCATATTCATTATTCTACTCATCATTCATTTCAGTTTGCTTCCAAGCGAATTCAGACACGTTTTCATTGTGCTGTCAGCTATTTTACGCAGCTCTACATTCATTGCCGTTATAACTTCACGCCGCACTTCTGGCTCGTTAATACAGTCGCACGCAAAACGGATGGCCCGACGCGAGTATAAGAAAATGTTTTTGGATATTTAAGGTCGGCCCGTAAGCATCAGAAAATTTCGCCTCCCATACAAACGTAGTTTACTAATAATTTGAAAACCACTGTTCCAACTTACTTGATATTTGGTATCTAATATTAGGCTACAAATATCTGTGTCTTTGTTTTTTCGGTAAATGTATTCTGGGTCAAACCACAGGGAAAATAAAATTCGTATGAAGATTTTCTTTTTGCTTTCATTTCATTCGGTTTGGATTTTTGAAAAAAACAAAAGCATGCAGACACAGATATGTATTCCCTGATATTAGATATTAAATATTAATTTAATAGGAATAGCTGTTTCCAAATGATTAGTAAACTACGTTTGGGTGAAAAAAGACTGTCGATGAGGTCGCGTGCATATTTTTTTGCAAATCGCAAAGAATAATATCAGTGATTGTGTGGTTCCGTAAAGCCATTGTGTCGTGTTTCCCGGCTTGCTCTGCCTATTTGTGTTTATTGGATTTTCGTATCGCGTAAGTAGGGTGATGTTGTGATGAATGAACCACCCGACCCGGACGACCCCGGCGGCCGCCATCATATGCCGCCGGGGTTCATTCTCGCTCAAGATGCATCTAGCGATAAGAGCGACAACCTTAATGATGCATTCCTAACCCCACCAGAGGCCAGCCATACCATTGAAATTCACAATTCATTCGATAGATTGTCTGATAATGAAGGCATGGACTTTTCCGCCATAATTGGTAAAAGGAAACGAAAAATAAAAGAACATCAAAGAAAAAACAAAAGTAACAAACAAAACTCTCAACTCAAAGTTAAGATTGATTCATCACAATCATCTTTTATCTCGTCAGATTGTGAACATGATGAAATAAAGCAGGCTCCCAATTCTCAGGTTATTGGGCCTCAAGCAGTCCTATCCAAACTAAACATATCCCAACAAGACCTATCCCAACAAGACATATCCCAACAAGACCTATCCAAACAAGACCTATGCCAACAAGATCTATCCCAACAAGGCCCATCCCGGATTTCCACGAATGATATCTCAACTCCAAATCATACCGAACTTTACCGGGACTTTGACAAAGCTCCTTTCTTAGTCCACGTCCAGAGGGTGGAATCAAATCCATCGGCTGGAGTTGTTCTGCATCCAGTTCATTTTGGTCAATTTTTAAAACGGAACTCATTCCAAGGTATCATAGACGGTGGGGTAAAGAGTGTGGGACGAAATAGAGTAACCGTCACCTTCAAATCCGCCCAATATGCCAATCTATTCATACAAAATCATTATTTATCCGAAGCCAAATATAAGGCTTTTATTCCGTCATTTAATGTCACAAGAATTGGATTGGTGAAAGGAATTCCAATTGAATGGTCCGAAGAGGATCTTTTGAAAGACATTGAAATTCCTGGCGGAGGAAGAGTCCTCAAAGTCAGACGCTTAAATTTCAAAAAAATGGTCGATGGTTCCCCTATGTGGAAACCATCCCAAAGTGTGGTTGTAACTTTTGATGGTCAGAGTCTTCCTGATAAGATCCTATTAATGTATAATTCTATTCAAGTAGAACTTTACAAATATCCGACCATCCAATGCTTCAATTGCTCAAGATATGGACATACCAAGACAATATGCCGTTCGCAGCCACGTTGTTATAAATGCGGAGAATTCCATTCAGCCAATGACTGCAACATCACAGAAGAAAATGCAAGCTGCCTTTACTGTGAAGGCAGACACTATGCAACAAGTAAAATTTGTCCGGAACAAAATAGACAAAAAAATATTAAACATAAAATGGCAGAAGAAGCTATTTCATATACGGAGGCTGCCAGTCAATTTAGGCCCTCTAAGCGGTCCTTTGCAGAGGTCACCTCCAGCGCTCCAGTCAATAAACCATCCATTCCTACATACTCATACAAAAAAACATTCTTTTCGCAACCTCGAGCTCGCGCCCCTCTTCCTCAGGGGTACGATCGCAACGCTCATCAAGCCCTTCTTAATGATTTCACTCCTCCAACATCTCATAATGGTTCGGTTTTTCGAACTCCTTTGTTGACACCCTCTTCTCCAATTATTTCAATGGACCTTAGTAACCCTGAAAATGTTGACAAATTATTTTCTGCTTTTCTAAGTTTTATATCTTCCAATACTTTACCGTCCAACGCTGCTATTAATCATTCTCCAGACGCTTATAATGGGTTCAAACACTCCAGAATCCGCTCACCAGTGGGCTTACCTGACAAAATTAAAAAATAACTTCTTATCCAATATGAACTTTTCAATTTACACTTTAAATTTTAATTTCTTCAACAATATTATTTTACTTATCCAAAAGACAATATATAAAAAATATTTCGGCATCCAAATTTATTACCTGCGTTGTAGCAGAATATTTGGCTCCAAAAATATATATCTGCGACCAGCAGATTTTTGTACCAATGTTTGGATTGTTTTAATAAAAAATCCTCTTTATGTCATTAAAAAAAGCTCTAGCAGATTTTTCGACCACAAAATTTATTACTGCATGGTAGCAGAACATTTGGCAAAAATTTTTTTTATCTGCAACTTAGCTTTCTTTAATTTTTATAGGGTCAAGTTTGAATGCATTCATCTCGCTTCATTTCATCAGAATGTCTTCTACAATAATTCAGTGGAATTGTCGTAGCTTAATCAAAAATAAATCTGATTTACTCCACCTTATCAATAAACATCACCCTATCGTTATAGCAATTTCTGAAACCTGGTTAAAGCCATCAACCCACTTTAAGATTTCAGGATATGTTAGCTTCAGAGATGACCGAGCTGATGGATATGGGGGTTGCGCCCTGTTCATCAACAAAAAAATTCCATTTTCTTCCCTCACTCTTCCTGCCCGAGTTGATGGTATAAATGTTGTTGCCGTTATGGCAGACAATATAACATTTGTTTCGGTATATGTATCGTCTCCTACGCTCTCAACCACTCGATTTATTAAATCTATTTTTCAATCCATCCGCAAGCCTTATGTGGTTTTAGGCGATTTTAATTCTCATCACTCCGTGTGGGGGTCTGCAAATTGTGACCACCAAGGCAATAAATTGATTGAACTACTAGATGAATACAACATATGCCTTCTGAATGATGGTTCACCCACAAGACGGACTCCCCCGAATCAGAATCCGAGTGCAGTGGATCTGACTCTTTGCACTCCAGATCTGGCTGCCCGTCTTTCATGGAAAATATCCAAATTTTCTCACGGCAGCGATCATTTTCCCATTATTATAAATATTCCTTGTCAGGCCCCTCCTTCCATAAATAAATCCCCTCTTCTTAAATATCGCTTGAATGAAGCTGATTGGGTGACGTTCAGTCTGAAAGTAGAAGAGGAGATGTCTAGTCTGCCGATCGTTACCTTAGACAATGTTTTACATTGTTACTCCAAATTTACATCATTATTGATAAGCACAGCAGATCAAATTATTCCGCTCAAAAATACATCAAAAAATCATCGCCTTTCTCCTCCATGGTGGGATTCCGAATGTACCAAATCTGTTCGTGACCGTTCCTATGCCGAAACTTTATATGAAGAGTTTATGACTGATGAAAACTTTTTAAATTTACGCAAAATTCAAGCAGTTACTAAATGTACTCTTAAAAATAAAAAACGTAATGGATGGCAAAATTTTTGCCTTTCTCTCTCACCTAACACTTCATCTTCATTAGTTTGGCGCAATATTAAAAGGTACCGTTCTGTTTTCACGGAAGACAGTGCTTCAATACCTTCATCGGCTTCATGGAAAGACTCATTCCTAAATAAGCTAGCCCCCCCATCCGCCCCTACAGAAGATGAACTCCCGTCCCTTTATTCATTTGTTGGAGGTTGTACTCCCATGGAGGTTCCATTTTCATTAAAAGAACTCAAAATTGTTTTGAATCATGTTAAGGATTCTTCCCCAGGGCTGGATGGGATTCCTTATTCTTTTCTGGTTAAATCGAGAGATACAACCCTTGAATACTTTTTACAAATCATTAATTTCTTCTTTGACTATGGGGTAATTCCTGACTCCTGGAAAACTCAAATAATCATTCCAATCCTGAAATCTGGTAAAGACCCCAATGATGGTTCCTCTTACCGTCCGATTGCTCTGTCTTCTACCTTATGCAAAATTACAGAACATTTAATCAAAAACCGTTTAGAATGGTTCGTGGAACACAGAGAACTTCTTGCTAAAACACAATATGGATTTAGGAAAAGCAGAAGTACAATGGATAGTTTGGGGATTTTCACTACCGATATTCGACTTTCTTTTTCTCGGGACGAGTCTGTTGTGGCTGCATTCCTAGACATATCTGCAGCTTACGATAATGTCCTCCTACCAAAGCTCAAACAAAAAATGCTAAATCTACATATACCAGAAAAAATTGTTGCATATATTTTTAATATATTATCTCAAAGAACAATAATGTTAAGAGTAGAGGAACAATCAAACGAATCTAGAATAATCTGGAAAGGTTTACCACAAGGCTCTGTTCTCAGTCCTTTACTTTATAATATTTACACCCATGATCTTGACAGATCAATAAACTCCTTTTCACGTGTCCTGCAATATGCGGATGATTTACTAATATACTCACCCCATAAATCTATTCCTAAAGGAGCTGAACAAATTGAATACTCGCTAAGATCTTTGAACACATGGTTAACTGAACATGGGTTGGAACTGTCAGCCCAAAAGAGCTCTATAGTAGTATTCAGTAGAAAAAGAATTGTACCCCCTATCACTATCACATACAACAATACAATTATTCCATTACATATTCAAACTAAATTCCTTGGCATAATCCTGGATTCAAAAATGACAGGTGTCTCTCATCTAAATTATGTAATAAAAAAATGTGAAAAAAATATTAACATTATACGCACTCTAGCTGGGGTTTGGTGGGGAGCTCATCCATACTACCTCAAGTTATTGTACAATGCAATAATACGAAGTCATTTGGATTACGGTTCCTATATTTTAGAACCCTGCAATAGAACTGCTCTTAATAAGCTTAACATTATCCAAAACAAATGCCTGCGTATTATAACAGGTGCCATGAAATCAAGTCCTATAAATGCTCTGCAAGTAGAATGCGTTGAACCTCCTCTTTATTTTCGCCGTCAGTTCTTGGCTGATCGTTTCTTGTTCAGGGCAAGCTATTTCTTACATCATCCAATAATTCCGAAACTAAATTTACTATCCCGATTTTCTCATACTGCGAAATATTGGGAAAAAAAGGCTCCCACCAGACTTGTAAAAAGTTATCGTAAGTTCAATAATGTCAAGGCTCCAGTATTCCGTTCTAACTCCTTACCAATGTTTTCATACCCTTTTCAAGTAGTTACGAGCAATGTAGAAGTAATTCCTTTTTTTGGCATTGAAAAAGAGTCTCCAAATGCTAATGAAGTCTTTCATTCCATCCTATCTGAAAACTGGGAAGGGTGGGAGTATATTTTTACTGATGCCTCCAAACTCACGGAGGAAGGCAGTGTTGGAGCTGCAGTATTTCATAAGAACAGCAACATCTACCAACTAATTAAATGCCCTCCAGAGTCATCAGTTTTCACTGGTGCATCAACGGCATTACTGGAGGCAGTCAAGTTTTCATTATTATTAAAAAAATCTAATAAATTTATAATATTTTCTGATTCCCGTAGTGCTCTTCAATCTCTCACTCAGAACCCCTTTCATTCTAACACACAAAATCCTATTCCTTTTTCCATTAAAGACATTCTCTACAATAACCCGGACAAACAAATAGTCTTTGCATGGATTCCGTCTCACTCAGGCATCCTGCCCAATCACCGGGTAGATGATCTTGCTAAACAAGCTGTTCTGCGAGGGGATAAAATCCCATATAGAAACTACCCACATGATTTAATTGCTCTCCCAAAAAAATCTCTTACTGAAAATTGGACCAAATTGTGGGCTAACTCTAGTAGATTTAAGGGTTCAAATTACGCCAAGATCCAGCCTAACATCCCTGCTAAGCCTTGGTTTCATCGTATCAAAATTAATAAATCTTCAACTTCTATTATTTGCCGCCTTAGAATAGGCCACTGCTGTTCCCCTGTTCATTTGGCTAGACTTCATATTAAAGACTCATCAGTGTGCGAATGTGGCCTTGATGACGGGAATTTGGAACATATATTTTTCTGTTGTCCTCTTATTAATAAAACTGCTCCTTTATACGATTACCTTCCTCTACTCCAAATTCCTCTTCCTACCAATATTAATTGCTTGCTCTCTTCATCTAACTTTAAAATTCTAAAGTTACTTGCTTCATTTATCAGTGCAAATGATCTTAAATTATGATTTTCTTTTATGTTTCGTTGGCAACTAATTTCAGAACCTTTTACACTATTTGTATATAGCTATGAACTTTGACATTGGCGAAATGTGTTAGATGCACGAAAGCCATTAAAAGGGACCCAAAAGTAGGACCCTAAAAAGAAGAAGAAGAAGAACTACGTTTGTATAGAGAGTATAGCTTACGGACCGATTATTTATCCTTGAAGGCCGACTTCACGTGCCATTAGTGAAATATTAATCTTGTTTTAAAGCTAACTAAAAAGTATATTTACTTAAAGTATTATTGATTGAAATTCAGCCATTGGCTTTGGTCTATTTCAGCGTGTGCAATCAGGATGAAACTGGCGTGCAATCACGCGACTGAGCGGTGTTGCGAAGGTCTCATTAGCGGGCGGGGGTGGCGGCGGAGCGACAGCCATTGTCCGAGTCTGGCGTTGCCGCACCGGTGCCCGTCGGTGGCGTGCCGGCGGCACTGGCTTGCCGTGCCGGAGGTACTGCCGTGCCGTGCCGCCGTGCGCCAGTGTGCGCCGGATGGCGGCTTTGTGCCGAGCCCGTCCGCAACAGACGGTTCATTTTCCTCTCTCCACTGTTCTTTGTCTTGTCACATATTTGAACTGCCTTTCAAATACTTGGGGAAATGGCTTCCAAATGAGGTTTCAAACTTTTTCAATGTATTTTTGTTTTGTCATGTTTTTAACAGCAATAAACCGTTTATGTACATTTTATTAAGCATGATTACTTATCATTATTACATAAACATTAAAACAAAAGATAAAAGTTGTTGAATTGAAGCAGTCAATGTTTATTTTATTTACGCTGAAAATTTCCTTTTGTTAAGACGTGAGATGATGCTGTTTTACATATTTTACTTTCATATTATTGCAAATATTTTGCAACTTTTTTTGAACACAACGCGAGATATGGCGTACGGCACAATCTGAATCCGAGGGCGCTTTTTAAAAAAAAATCTAGGGTTCGAAAACTATGCCGGCTGTATAATCACAATTCGTTTGAAGGGCCCGGAAGGTTGTACTTTGAGGGAATCACCTCGGCAGCGATGCATCCAGAATAATGGTGAACTTCTCGAACTGCGAGAAACACCAGGACGTGTATTCTTGGCATTTAGTCATTGCGGATTCAGTAGAGTTAACAGAAGAAGAATTCACTTTGACATTGCTGTTAACTCTACTGAATCCGCAATGACTGAATGCCAAGAATACACGCCCAGTGCAGGGGGGTAAGTCGGCAAAAGGTAAAATTTAAAAACACATACACCTCTATTCAGAGTGGGCGGACTAACTTTAGTACGCGTTTTAAGGTCGGCCTTAACCGGTTTTTGTATGGTTAGTCCGGTGCTAATCTCGTACTAAGTTTTGACAGTTCCTCTCTGAAAACGACTGAAAGATTTTTAGAGAATAAGTACGTATAAAGTGACTTAAAACAATAATCGTACTAGTATTCGGCCTAAGTACGTATGGAGTTCGTACAGATCAAATCACCTTTAATGTGAAAATCAAAATTAGAATTCAGAAATGTGCTTTTCCTAAGGCAATTCCCCTGCTAGTGTGTGACGGAAATGAAATGTCAGCTGGAAGCCTAGAACGGGTCGTGTCGGTGGCGCCGTTTCACACTTAGTATCTGTTACTGTAAGTTCATAGAATAATTCAATTCTAAAATAGCCTACATAAAAATAAAGCTTATATGACCACTGAAAACACGCCTATGATATTTAAAAGCAATTTCGTAGACGATAAATAAGACCTAAATAAAAATTAGATTATAATTGTAATAATTACAGATTTAAACCGGTCTTAACAAATAAATATCACAATATAACGCCGGTACGTCTCCCTAAAATATTTAACCATGGAAATAGGATATGATAATCTAAAAAAATTTGGAGAAAGACAGTTGGTATTAATAATTAACAGCATGTAACTCGAGGGGCAGGGACTTGTTTCCTATGCCAGTGGAATTCGTTCTTCATTGAGTTCGTTCAATCAGCCGTTCATGCACCATTTTTATTTATTTATTTATTTCAGGAAAAATATTAAAAATATTATTTCTTAGTAACGTAAAACGTAGGTCCTTCTGGTGGTAGGGTTAACACAACGCGTGTTGATACAATCGAATTAAACTAAAAGTATTTGTATCAATAACGCTTGACTTGAAAGCGGCCGAATGTATTCACGCCTGAAGGCTTCATTGAAACATCCCGAGAACCTCAAGGAAAATCAGAGTTCAGAGAGTGTCACATTTCCTGACGAAATATTCAGCAAACAATTTTAGAACATGCCGTTTCTGCCGTAAATGCTAGCTAACTAGAAAAATGTATGGATGGATAGAGGTTTATTAGCACGAATTAAACATTCTGTCTAGTTACTGAAAAATAGACTTTGGCCATATTTTGGTTGGCATATATTATCACATTTAGGTTTAAACCATATAACGTCACCCTAAGTCATCACAGAAATATATAGTAAGCGGACATATTGGTTTAAGGGCCGATGTATCAATCCTCAGATAGTACTTAACGGTCTGATAGTCACTACCGGTTGATTAAATCTCCTATCGCATTATTTTAACATATTTTATGTCAAATATATGTCGAATTTGTCGAATAATTATCTGACCGATTATCGGACTGTTGAAAAATCTGCCCTAATACCATCACGTATTATATATTATGTAACTTCATCGTGTGGTACTTCCCAAAAGGCTTCCGAAATTATGTTTTAATCCTCGCAGAAGTTTCAGGGCCTTCTGGCCTTAGCTTCGAAATGAGAAAATCTAATTCAAGCCCTTGGGTGCCTAATAGGAGAATGTTAAATCTAGACAATAGAGTTATGCCCGAGGGATCAGAATCCGGGCTTGCGAAGAACAATGGAATGGAAACATGCGAGCTATTTGGGTTGGCACGTACTTATATCGATTTAATTTGCATTTGTTATTACATTCAGTTTGAGGGCATGGGTAGATCGATACGATGTTACTGCAATCTCAGAAGGTTTACATACGAACAATGAATGTTAAATTGAAAATATTATTTCTGCCTACAGAACGAATATGATAAATAAATAAGGGAAACAGCTAATCTGGTTGGTGGTTTAATCTGCTCGCCGCTTGTCGATATGGGGATCGGGTGACGCTAGCCGCGCCCCTGGGTTCGCTGCAATGGGGTGCAGGGAACACAGGATCGGGAATCAGGAACCGATCCTGAAACACAAGAGGGTGTTCAGCTACAAACCAACAGTTTGTTTCCTTTATTTATTTATCATATTCATTCTGTAGGCAGAAATAATATTAATAACAACGATTGTTGATTGTTGTTGTTTTTGTGTTTGTTGTAGAGACAGCACCATAAATAACCTAAATTAAAAATACGTATCCAAACTGTTATTACATTTTTTCTTTTTATATTAGTCGTGACGTGCCCTAAACGCACCTGCAAGATTATCCATGAATTACGCAATTAATAAAAAAAATAATTACGTAATGTGTTAAAAATTATGTTTGGATACGTAATTTTTTATTTATTAATTGCTCAATTCATGGATAATCTTGCAGGTGCGTTTAGTACCCTAAACGCCGTCGCGACTATCGGCCATTTTAGATTGTTTTGAAATTAATTTGCCCTAACCGCACCTGTAAGATTAATTAATGGCGTAAATACCATTAATTGCGCCACACCCTGTACTATATGATTTCATATTTCTACACAAAAAAACTAATCCATGGATATAGTGTATCCCTCAAATGCTCTATTCAATGGTGTAAGCTAGCGAAATAGGTGGTCGACGCTATTTAGGTAGCGGTTATCTTAAACTGTTTACCAAAGAGTTTGGCTTTGCAAATGATTTAGATCTGTATTATTTTACTCATGTGCACGGATAAAACCAGAAACGTGTGAAGTTTCTTTAGGGATTCTTCGTTACTTAGATAATCGTATTCGTCAACCCATCATGGTCTAAGCAAGCGAAATAGGTAGCGTTTTAGTGATATCATTTATTTAATTTATTTAACTGAAAATGGATAGCCAATACCGAACCGACCGTCAGATATTAGCCTAACATACCACATGGGAACTAGGTGTCTTCCTTATATTGCTCGGCTGCATTGAACTGGATGGAAAACACGGATAAATTGTTGCGTAACTCGTAATAGGCCTAGAGGGCGGGATTAACTCTACCACCTAATCTACAGCTTCACGGCTATGGTCCGAATTGCGCTCAAACGCTGACAGAGGAATACAGTTGGTCCGAAACGCGCTCACAGTGCTCACAAATGCAAGATTGTGAGGTATGACGTCACGATAACATCATGCTTACGGTGCTCAGGGCAAAACCGTGAGCGGTGTCAGCGGCCACCATAGATCGCGCGGGAAATTTGATTTTGATACTGCAAGTAGAGGATACAGAATATTAAATAAAACGCGTCACCGCATTCGCTCGTCCTTTAGCTGCAGTAACTAACTACGTAACCGTGTGCAATACTGCATAAATGCGCGCTCTCTCCATTGTCGTTCTACTACTATTTCTCCTGTTTGCCAAATTCTATGTCTACCAACATATCAAAATCAACTTCATCGTCACTCTCATCGTCACATAATGTTAGTAAATAGTTATTCGCTTGCAAATTGTTCATTGTTAAACATTAAATACTCTTTTTTGTTGAAGAAACTTCAATCAATAGTTGGTGGTTATTTTATGAGCACCTTTAGCACGCTCACAATCGGACCGATTTGATATCGCAAATATTGCAGTATTAGCGAATACTGATTCGGACCAGGTGTTGCACGTATATTTTTGTGAGCACTATCAACCCAATTCAGACCAAGGGCCAATAACACGAACCACGGCCAATTTCAAGTCCACCCAAAACCTTTATTACTAGACGCTGAGGCGTCGCTCCATTTCATTAATTGTATTGTATTGTTTATTCATCATCCATAGACGGTACACTGCACTCGGATTTGTCATATATTTGGCCAGTACAGCAAAACAAAACAGCGAAGAAGAACTGGTAAGAAACTCCGTTCTTTTTTTCAACGTTTACAAAAGTGTTTGTCAATGTTTGTAGGTGTGTTTCCACACCAATAAAAATATTTCTGGTGAATGCTTGGTATTGATAAATGCTACCGAGTTCCATCTTCTAGCCGTGATATACGTCCCTACTAAGATCTCACATAGAGATTCCGGCGAGTGGGTGTTTAAAGCGGCCGCGCCCTAGGCCTTCAATAATGTATCGGCCCCATTTAAATTTATATGAAAATCTCACGCTGCCGGCGCCGATTCAGTAATGAGCCAGCCTAGTGCATAATTCATCGCGCCCCACTTTATATTCATACTGAAATTGACATTTCGGCAAATTATCTTCTGTTTCCCTTCCAGTCTGGGAAAAAATGTTATGTATGATTACGTAATTTCATGTCGACACTCTGGAAACAGAAATCATTCCTTAGTCGAATTTCGCGGGATGGAACTGATTTTTAGGGTTCCGTACCCAAAGGGTGCCAACGGAATCCTAATACTAATCCTCAGCCGTCCGTCCGTCCGTCCGTCAGTCACAGGACCGTATCTCATGAACCGTAATACGTAGGCAGCCGAAATGTTCACAGAGTATTTATTTTGCCGCTATGAGAACAAATAGGTAGAATTTTAAAATAATAAAAGTTAAAGGGGGCCTCATACAAAAATCGTGATTTTTTTGTGTTAAATCTTGTACGATGGTACGGAACCCTTCGTGTGCGAGTCCGACTTTTATTGTTTACTAGCAGCCCGTCCCGGCTTTGCACGGGCATAATGTTATTTAAAAAATATTATTTTGACACAATGATACACAAATAAACCATTTTTACGTAGAGTTCCTACATTGAGATATTTGAAATAAAAAAAAAACTTAGATATTATTATTACATGATTATTAGATATTAGAGAAATAATAAATTCAAAGTGCTATAGGGAGAACCGCGGCCTCCGAGGCACGCTCCCGCCGCCCCGGCCGGCCGGTATTGCCGCAAACACTACATCCCGCAATTTTTAAATCTATAATATCTTCGAAAATATTCATTTAAATCATATGCTGTGAAGGGCCGTATAGATCTATATTAAATCAACAATGTATTTAAGGTATTTAATTGGATAATGATTAATGCTGTATTGGTTAAAATCGCTTCGAAAATTAGCCATTATTTGTCGTAAAAAGTAAATGAGAAAAAAAATTTATTGTAGGATATCCATAAGAGATATATACCATCGCGGAAATTTCTGTACACCTTTTCAATGTATACAATACTTAATACATTATTTTGATAAATCTCGTAGGGTTCAGCCTGCGCTTGCAATGTAAACTGAAAAAATTTAATTATTTACGACATCACATCAGAAACCTCAAAAATAACAGTATTTTTCCACTATTTAATAGATGTTGTAATACATATAAACCTTTCTCTTGAATCACTCTGTCTATTAAAAAAAACCGCATCAAAATCCGTCGCGTAGTTTTAAAGATTTAAGCGTACATAGGGATATAGTGATATAGGGACAGAGAAAGCGACTTTGTCTCATAAAATGTAGTGATTCAGGTTCACCAAACATTACCTTAAAGATGTATCAACCCGTTTACAGTTTCGAGCACAAAAAACACGAAAAGTAAGGATGTTTGAGACAGCACCCAATCCCTACTAATATTATAAATGAGAAAGTTTGTTGGTTGGTGAAGCAACGGATCGACCTGATGTTTGCTTAGAGACAGTTTGAGCATAAATAGTGACTTGTGCTGCTTCTTTTACCGGAAAAAATATTTTCAATTTTTAATAGACCGGAGCCGGCCTTGTAAATTATTTTGTATTTTTGTAGAAGTAGTCCTAACAGTAATATCACAAAAAAACATAATTTTCTCGAACTGAAAATTCTGTTTCAGCAGTTGACTGATGGCCAGCGATTCGCAACCGCCTAACACCACTGAAATAATGACGATATTTTCTTTCATGTTACAAAAATTAGAGTTAAAATAAAAACATACTTTAGTACCTTATTCACCCATTATTAGATGAACGATAGACAAACGATGAAGTGATGTTAGCCATTCTTGAACGATAAAAATAAAAAAGGAAATAATAAAAATCCGGCCAAGTGCGAGTCGGACTCGCACACGAAGGCTTCCGTCCCATCGTACAAGATTTAACACAAAAATACGTTTTCTGTATGCCCCCCGCCCTTAATTTTTTTAATTTTATTATTCTACTTTATAATTCTAATTTCTAATTCTAGTTTATAATTGTTGTTATAGCGGAAAAAATAATACGCACTCTGTGAAAAATTCAGCTGCCTACCTATTACAGTTCATGGGATACAGCCCTGTGACAGACGGACGGACGGATGGACGGACGGACAGCGGAGGCTTAGTAATAGGGTTCCCTTGGCACCCTTTGGGTACGTAACCTAAAAGGGACTATTAGAGGGCATATCTTCATATTATTGCTTCCGTTAGACATTATTACACATTGTATTCGTCGACAAAAAAAAATTGGTAACTGTTCTGTTACCTCTGGCGAAGAAGAACTGCCAAGACACTTATACGACTTTGTATTTATTTTATACTTAAGAAGTATGTAGTTGATAACTA
The DNA here is from genome assembly GCA_946894095.1 of Incurvaria masculella. Taxonomy (NCBI): domain Eukaryota; kingdom Metazoa; phylum Arthropoda; class Insecta; order Lepidoptera; family Incurvariidae; genus Incurvaria; species Incurvaria masculella. The sequence continues at coordinate 22,491,161 of OX335646.2, forward strand.
CTGTTCATTAATTTTAATACATTAATCTTGGTTCACATGTAGAGAGCAATGATATCATATTCTAAATTAATATGTTATCTATGTACATCCTCTGGGTTGTTACAAATATGTCCGGTAAGTAAAGTGTTATGTTGCAAAAGTACCAGGTTCACGTACTAGGATGGCTTACAATCTAGCTCCGTGCAGGCAATTACGTTTTATGAGCGTTTTACGATCGCTGCACTCCGCACTCCGCTGCACTCCAGAATTATCCGACGGGATCAAAACCGAGTGTTCCCGGCTCAGCGGTCCGAGTAAACGGTGGCTAACATTATTAATTCTACAAGATACATTAGCTGCTACGTACGTCAAATCTCAGCTGGCTGCAACTAGTGGGTTTTCTGAAGCGACGTTCTTTACGGACGATTCTTCGGATGGGACGGTTGGGATAAGGACCTCACTCAGAAAAAGTGAATCCTTGTTAAAAGGAAGTCGAGTGTCCCCCGACTCCTTACTTTTTTGTAACTGTTTTTCAGCTGTTTCTTTTGTTATTGTTCTTATTGCCTTAAACTGTTCTAGCAACAATTGTTATGCTAAAATATTTAGATCTATGTAAGTACCTGTGCATTTCATTACTGTGGACGGAACACCAATAACGTTTCTGTGCGGATTTTTCTTTACTGAGTTGATCGAATCCGCGGAACTATCCGTTTTTGACGTAACTTAGTCTTGATTGACTAACCAGTTCAAATTTATCAAATGAAAATAACTTCTTTCCTTTTTACATAAAATAATAAAAAGTCGAAAAAGTAGCATTGAAAACGCTATAAAAGCTGTTTTCTTGACTCAGGAGTGCCAGCAATAGGCCTGCTGCTTCTTACTATTATCACAGAATAAGTAATAGTGCTAGTGTGGCTATATTTAACATTTATTGCATTTATTCGGCTTAAGGTGGCCCATCCCGCTCATCTCCCCATACAAAAGGGGAAAGAAGATCACGCCCATATTTCTTGTCAGAGATCCAAAATTTTGCTCAAAATAGCTTTATTTGATCGAACTAGATGTCTGATGACCATTGGCATTGTAAAATTATGTTTGGTTTCTAAGTTATAAGGTCCGAAAGTTCGAATTTTTCGCGCGTTTTATACAATAATTTTGGTGGTTTATTACGCAATGATAAAGTAAGAACATCTTAAAAAATTAGTCATCAGACTTGTCTTATTTAATCAAGTTTTATAATCTATTTGGTTTTTGTTAGATTTTTAGCTACAGCGGTCGTGGTTTACTTTTAGCTATAAGTCGTCTTGTAATTAAAATTTTCGTAAATCTTACCAAATCATACACTATGCACATTGTCTTTTTTGTGGACGTGTTGCATCTTCCTCATCACGAAGCCAGTCTTATTCTTTGAAACAGAGAAGGTCCCAGAGCGCTACAGCACGGTTTTGTACCGAGCCCGCGAATGAGTTAGTCCCGCCGGGTTGGGCCACCTTAAAGTGCAATATTGTTTGCGTTCTGTGTACCAACTTTGAATGGGGTAGCACTATTACTTATCCTGTGGTATGGGTCGGAACAGCCTTAAAGTATTTTGATTGTGTTAAGGTCTATTGAACAAGTATTTAATTTAATCTGTCGAAAGTGTAAAATGTTTTTTTCTTTAATCACACGTTTAGACACCTCATTAAATCGTTCCACGCCCTCGATACAAACACAATTTAACACGACTGAAAACCTCCTTCATTAGCAGCCTTCAAACACCGTTTAAATTATATTGATACGTCTCATTCAGACGCAGTGTGATGAGATAGTCATTGGCGTTGTCGAGATTTACCTGAGGTGTTTTACAGCTAATACCGCGGAGTCGCCCTCTCTAATCAGTCATTAGCTGGTATTTTGACTTTTAACCAAATAGAGATGTTATCCATGTTTACGATGAAGATATCGAAACTTACTAAACATTGTTGCGAGTATATTGGCAGCTACAATGTATGATTTCGTAACGATATAGTTATGGCATCCAATAACAAATTACTTACTTTATGAGCACGTTTCCGTTATTTTTCTATTCATAATCATCTTTATTTTTATCGACAGCATTGCGATACATTATAATATTTAAAAGCAGCATTACGTTTTTTTTTTTGCGACCTGACATGGATGGCTAATACCACACAACTACCGTTATGATATTAGCCCAATACACCACATTCCCGAAGGAATTAGGTGCCATGCCAGGACCTTCCCTTTATGAGCACGGCTACATTGAACTGGATGGAAAACACGGACAATTTTTCATTGCCGTTTCGACCATCTTTTCATCCAATGCGATGGTACCAACCCGGGCGGGCTTAAACCCTACCACCTAGTAGGGGAAGGGGACCTACAGTTTTACATGGATTCCGAACCATGGAGCAGCTCGCATTCATGACGAAATGCACTTGTCGAACTCTGAAAGAGAAAGACAGTGGTGCAAGTTGGTATTGAACCCGGGCCTCTGGTACGCTAGGCCAGTCCCCGCGCCACTAGGCTACGAGCCGCTCAAACGTTCTCCTAAACACCTATAAATGTAAATGTTTCACGTCCCTTTGCCACCTCATTCGAGAACGCTTCATTACGGATTGAATAGGGACCGAATATTTTGACCGCGATCACTCCGCAATCATGTTGCGAGGACTACACGCGTGGCTGGAGAGGCCCGGGCAGCCTCTGCTGGGGCCCAACCTGCGCGGGCTCGGGGCGGTGGGCCTGTGGCCCCCCGGGCTCCCGACCCTGCATGCGCGGGCGCACGACACCCTCAGCGCCGCCTGCGCCGTGTTCGTGGCCACCCAGTTCGCTGGCCTCCCCGACCTCTACCCGGACCTCGCTTTGGTCATGGACAACCTCTCTTTGGCCACCGTCAGCCTCATGGCCGTCGTGAAGCTCATCTCTTTCCGCGTGCACCGGGACACCTGGAACCGCCTCATCTTTGCGATCGGAGACATCGAGACGTCTCAGCTTCGGAGCGAGGACGCGGCGCCACAAATTGCGAAGTATATTCGGTACTCTCGTATCATCACGTATGGGTGGTGGGCGGCGTGTATCTGCACGATCAGCTTGGTAAACTTCGACCCGCTGACACGCTACATGTCCTCAAAGGTAAACTCCTCGAAATGGTCAAATGATGAATTTACTCTCCTTATTTCACTGTTGTAACTTTGGCATCGTAATGTTTGAAAGGTTCTCGTAATTTCAGCTGTATTGTTCTCGTGTTTGTATGCTGGCAATTTTGTGCTCCAGCATCAACCTTAAGAACAGCCCGTAAGCTATGCTCCCCATACAAACGTAGTTTACTTATCATTTAAAAACCGCTGTTCCAATTAAATTGATATTTAATATCTAAAATCAGGGAACCAATATCTATGTCTGCATGCTTTTGTTTTTTTGAAAAATCCAAACCGAATCAGATGAAAGCAAAAACAAAATCTTCATACTAATTTTGTTTTCTCTGTGGTTTGACCCAGGATACATTTATCGAAAAAACAAAGGCATGCAGACACAGATATTTGTTGCCAGATATGTGATACCAAATATCAAGTAAATTGCTTCAGAGGTTTTCAAATGATTAGTAAACTACGTTTGTATGGGAGGCGAAATTTTCTGATGCTTACGGGGGCACCTGTTCCAACTAAATGCATACCCTATTTACTGAATTTCACTGTCGTAACTTTGGCATCGTAATGTTTGAATAGTCCTAATAATTACAGTTGTATAGCTCACGTGTTTGTATGTTGGCAATTTTGTGCTGCAGCATCAACCTTCAAAGTCAATGTTTCAACTTTTTTTTTATGCAACCTGACATGGATGGCTAATACCACACAATTACCGTTATGATATTAGCCCAATAAAGCACATTTCCGAAGGAATTAGTCGCCATGCCAGAACCTTCCCTTTAAGAGCACGGCTACATTGAACTGGATGGAAAACACGGACCAATTTTTCATTGCCGCTTCGACCATCTTTTCATCCAATGCGATGGTACCAACCCGGGCGGGCTTGAACACTACTACCTTGTAGTACCACCAACTAAATTCATACTCTATTTACTGAATTTAACTGTCGTAACTTGGGCATCGTAATGTTTGAAGGGTCCTAATCATTACAGCTGTATAGCTCTCGTGTTTGTTAGCTGTCAATTTCCTGCTCCAGCATCAACCTTCAAAGTCAATGTTCCAACTGAATTCATACCCTATTTAATGAAGGAGTACCGCGAGTGCCTGCACAACGGCTCCCTGCCTTACCCGCGCGTCTTCAAGTCCTGGTTCCCGGTGGACGTGTCCCGTCCGCCGGCGTACGGCGCCGCGCTGGCCGTGGAGGTGACGCTCGGCTACTACGGCACGATCGCGATGTCCGTGTGGGACTCGCTGGTGATCGCCGTGATGGTCTTCTTCGCCGGCCAGTTCCGGCTGCTGCGGGCTGAGTGTGAGCGCGTGTTCGGATTGGAAGCGGCCGCGGTGAGCGACGAGATGGCGCACCGTAGGATCGTCGATTGCTATCACCATCACTTGTTTCTGCTCAAGTTAGTATACGTCTTCATTACAAGGGTAAGTTGCTGATGAAGTTGAGATGGCGGACGTATCTATGCTTTTGTGACTACATATATGCTAATTCCCTGTGGATTAAGCATTCGGATAACACATCGCCCAAAGACCTTGGATTAGATTCTCACCTATATCTTCCAATCCTTCTTGCATTTAAAAGCAAAATATGCTTCTCTGTCCGAAAATTATGATCTAGTCTTACTTGCCAAATTAATTAAGGTGGTGTGGTTAAGCCAAAATCTATTAGTTCGTTCACACCCCATTAATTAAACGGGAAAATTATTTTTTTTGTCTGCGTCAGTAAGATATAGTTCGCCTCTTAAACAACCAAATTACAATACTGCCATCTTGAGTTTCATTTCATTTCATTTTGTAATAAATGGTTACCAAAAAACTCAAGAAACTAACAATTCCCCTTCGAGAAACAGTATGGCTATTTCTGCGTGATGTATATTTATCTGTTCATTTCCCATGCCCATGTTTCTGTCCATACAGGTGGAGCAAACAATTCAACGCGGTGGTATCACCAGTCATGTTCGTCTATTTCATCGTATGTTCATTCATGCTGTGTGCCATCGCTGTTCAAATTACATCCGTATGTATACCCAAAGATATGTGTTACCACGTTAGGATTTCCACGAGTACATAGAATTGTAGACTCCTCTGTTTTCTAGAGTTGGCACTGTTTATGTTCAAGTGAAGTAAATATGACACCGGTTTTTTTATGCTTTGTTTTCTGTGCTGAAGTAAGCTCCTGATTGTTTATTTAGTCAGCAAGAAATGAAGTAGCAAGCGTTTTCATTTTTAATTTAAATAAACGGTCACACAACAAAATAACAAACTAACTTAATCCAGCTTTAAATTTATAAATCCGAAAAATAACAATTTACTTACTAATTTGGGACAGATATTCAGACAAACACATATTAATTAATTGTCAGGGTAAAATTTGTTTTTTCCTTTTTTATTATTTCTACTTATTTGTCTTCAGTAGGCTACCTAGATTTATACTAACAAAGTCAGTCAGCGTGTTTGCGTTCACTGCTGGGCATACGCCTCTCCAATTTTCCTCCAGTCCTCCCGGCCCTCAGCGGTACGGAACCACTGCTTTCCGCCGACGCACTCGATGTCGTCGTCCCACCTGGCGGGTGGTCTTCCCGCACTCCGATAATACTCAATTATAATATTATTGAAGTGTTTTAAATGTTTTTGCTGCGAGTTTTAAAAGCGGCAGTGTCATGTTGTGTTTATGTTTGTGTTTATGTATTCATTTTTTTTATGTGACGACATGGATGGCTAATACCACAAGTTCTGTCTTGGTATTAGCCCAACACAACACATGGGAACTAGGTGCCATGCCAAGACCTTCCTTATATTGCACGGCTACATTGAATTGGATGGAAAACACGGACAATTTTCATTGCCGCTTCGACCATCGTTCATCCAATGCGATGGTACCAACCCGGGCGGGATAAACCCTACCACCTAGTAAGTAAGGAAGGGGACCTACAGCTTAACGTGGAATCCGAACCACGGCCAGCCTCTCTCAACGGTCGAATGGTCACCCATCCAAGACCAGACCGGACCCAGCGTTGCTTAACTTCGGAGAGAGATCGCCGAAGTGTCGCGCCCCTGGGCCACTGAGGCTGACAACAACGAAAAAACATTCATGTTTATTCGTTGTTTTGTCCTGAGAAATAACAATAAATGGTGCTTTGTGTTTGTACTAATCCTAACTGACGGAGATCCTGTTCAACGCAGGGCGAAATGGAATTGATGAAGATGGCTTGGACCGTGGAGTACCTTGTGGCAGTCCTTACGGAGCTGTTCTTGTTCTACTGGCACAGCAACGAGGTGTTTGTTGAAGTATGTGAGATCAAACGTATTCTTTACTCAATATTGAGGATCACTTTTAATTTCAGACCTTTTCGTTTTTGTCGCACGTTTGGCGGATGGGGCGCTAGCCGGTAAATGTTTCCGACGCTTTTTCTGTCAAATTTACAGCGACACTTTTGCTTTCAAAAAGACAGCTTCTGTCCTCCCAATCTCGTCAATCAATCTCGTGTTTAACTTTGGATGTTGGGGCAATCTTCAGATTAGCCCAGCTGGTGGTCTTGTGCAGTTTGGAACTTTATCTCCGCTCAGGTGAATGTTCAACGGTGTCGTGACCGATTTTGTAGTAATTCTCAGGCAATCTTCAGATTAGCCCAACGGGTGATCCTGCGCAGTTTGGAAGTTAAGAAGCACAGATTTATAATATTATAGCATGGATGCACAGAGCGGCGATACGGAGCGCGGCGTGTGGTGCAGCGTGTGGTACGGCCGGCGCGGCTCCGGCGCACGCGAGCTGGCGCTGTTGGCTACGGGGCTGCGGTGCCACGTCGTGTTTTCGGCAGGACCCTTCCACCATATGACACTCGCTATATTTCTTGCGGTGAACCCTCTTAACATTTCAAGTTTATAAGTAATGTTTGCAAAATCAGTTTGCATAACGTGAAAGCTACTCTACATTTACCAGCGATATTCCCTAATAGATGACGATCACTCAAACATTTTTTTTACAAAAACATTTTTTTATGCAACCTGGCATGGACGGCTAATACCACACAACTACCATTATGATTTTAGCCCAATACACCACATTCCCGAAGGAATTAGGTGCCATGCCAGGACCTTCCCTTTTATGTGCACGGCTGCGTTGAACTGGATGGAAAACACGGACAATTTTTCATTGCCGTTTCGACCATTTTTTCATCCAATACAATGGTACCGACCGGGTGAACTTAAGCCCTACTACCCTAGAGGCGAAAGGAACCTTAAGTTTTACATGGGTTCCGAACCATGGAGCAGCTCACATTCGTGTCGAAATGCACTTATCCAACTCAGAATGAGAAAGAAAGTGGTGCATGCGAGGATTTGAACCCAGACCTCTGGTATGCTAGACAAGTCCCCGAGCCACTAGGCTACGAGCCGCTAATTTTGTTTTACATTTATTAAAAATATTAAATGTATATTATTGCTTTTCAGATTCTAAAAGTGTCATACAGTTACTTTGCTTTACTGCGCACGACGGAGCATTAGGGATTCGACGCACATTTCGCAAGAGGATATTTTTCATATAAACAGAGAAAAGAAGAAATATTACATACAAAAATACAGAGCACAATGGGTTGGTGAAGAAATATTTTCTTAATATCATACGAAAATACAAAGACTGAGAATATATTAGCTGCAAAGCTTACCGGACGAATAAACATTTCCGGGTGAAAATAATCTCGTGGTTTCATTTGAAAGTTATTTAACTGAAATGAATTTTAGAGCGTATCTTATCTAAAAAACGCAGGTGCTTGTTTTTTATTCCAGAGGTATTGGGTTCAATCCCGCTCTGTCCTGCGCCACTTCCTTTCTCTTTCTGAGTTGGATGGGTGCATTCCGTTACGAATGCGAGCAGTTCTACATTTCGGAATCAATGTAAATAGGTCCTAGCTGCACTTTAATGAACGGATACACAGTGTAAAGCTTAATTCTCTAGAGGTGTCGTCCGCCATCTTGCAGCCATTAGGATCGGGGTGCGACCCCGGGCACCTCATTCGCGTCGTCCAGTCAGAAATCCACTGAGCTCGCCGCGATCCTGTAATTGCCCGCTACGTTACGCTACGGCGCTACGGAGAGAAGAACAATTACACTGTTTATCCGTTTATTTAATTATTTTTATGTTAAGCGCGGCATATGGCGTACGCCAGGACCTAAAGGTGACCGAGGACGCCCATGGGTTTTCGAACATTCAGGGGGGCTGCCGGCCAGGTGCTTCTTCAGACCACGTTTGAAGGACCCCAGGTCGAAATTTGGGGGAAATAACTCGGACGGGAATTCTTTCTATTGTTTACCGACCCTATAGATTAAGGATATAGAGGATCAGTGGGTTCTTATTTTTGGAATTTCGTCGGTGAATTCGTGCATTTTAGAAAGAGGACGGAGGAACAACGTTATGCAGTTCCGACGAGCATTCTCCATTTCATTTCATTTTTCATTTCATTTATTTATTCAACTTCTGGTAGTAAAACTACACTAAGTCATGTCACAATTTGATTGATCCGCGGATTCGATCAACCAGTGAAGAAGAACCCGCAAAGAAACTTCACTGGTCTATAAATTATGTTTTTTTTTTGGTCTTTTTTTTTTTCGTCCACATAAATGATATGACACAATTATGATTTCATACCTAAATGCTACTGCCAAACTTACATTGGTAGAACGGTCTGGAGCAAAGAACTAAGGACTACGAGGAAACAACAAACCACAATGTGAAAAGTCTTAATTAATAAATAAATTACTTAACTTAATAACCTAATCATTATACATATTGAGTATTTATTTCGGGTGTAAACGCCTTCGTCAACTTAACAGCTATGTCGGGTGTACAGAGCCCTCGTCAATTTTGATACAGATAAAGTGTATCAAGTCAATATAATATAATATATACAAAATACTACCATTGTAGTGTCAATGTCAAAATAAAATTAATATAAATTGTACAATTACGTACTTGAATATTAAATCACTAAAGAGGGTTTTATCATAGAGAGCCTCGTTCAAATTGTAATACTCTTAATTAAGTAGCACTGATTTTATCTTATTTTTAAATTTATTAAGAGGCAAATTTCTAATTTCTACAGGTAATTTGTTGTAAAATCTAACACTATTGTGAATAAAGCTTTTTGAAGTTTTAGCTCGTCTGTGTTTGGTACATTGTATATTAAACTTATTTCTAGTATCATGGTCATGTACATCAGAGTTAAGGTTAGACATTTCTATTGTTTTTTTTGCATATATGATATTTTGGTAAATATACTTATTTGCGAGTGTCATAATCCCAAGTTCCTTAAAAACATTTCTACACGAGTCCCTGACTCTCATGGTTAAGATATTTCGCAAGGCTCTTTTTTGCAATAAAAATATACGATTTGCATCGGATGCATTTCCCCAAAACATCAGGCCATATGACATGAGACTGTCAAAATAAGCATAATAGACAGCCTTGGCTGCTTGGATACCACATAATTCCATTATTTTTTTGATAGCGTAGCATGCTGCACTAAGTTTACCAGCTAGTTTATCTATATGTGCTTTCCATGTTAGCTTATTATCAAACATCACGCCCAGGAAATTGATTTCATTTGCCATATTTAGGGACATATCGTTGACCATTGTATTATCTAACATACGTCTATTTGTTCCTAGAGCAAAGTGCATTAAATTGGTTTTGTTAACATTAAGCAGCAAATTATTACTCTGAAACCATGAATGTAGGGAAGCAATAGTAGTTACAAGCGACTCCCGCAACAAATCTATATTTATATTATCTAAAACAAGAGAAATATCATCAGCGAACATCACCAATTCTACATTGTTCGATATGCAACCAGAAATATCATTAACATAGATGAGGAAGAGCAAAGGACCCAAAATAGACCCCTGTGGTACTTCCATGCTGATGGGTTCTGTGTTTGATTTTATACCTTGCACGTAACAAATCTGCTGCCTATTACAAAAGTATGATTTAAACAGATCTAATTCCTTTCCTCTAATACCATAATGATCTAATTTTATCATCAATATGTTGTGATTTACACAGTCAAAAGCTTTGGATAGGTCGCAAAACATACCATAGGTATGTTTGGATCCGTCCAAAGCTGTCATTACTGATTTTACCATAGCAGCTATAGCATCACTGGTAGACATACCCTTACGAAAACCATATTGCTTACTATTTAATATATTATTTTCGGATAGAAAACTATTAAGTCTCATCTCTATTACTTTTTCAAACACCTTACTGAAAATCGGTAAAAGTGATACTGGACGATAATTTGCAATGTCACAATGAGCACCTTTTTTGTACAGAGGGATGACCTTTGCTATCTTCAAGGAGTCTGGAAATGAACCTTCTCTTATGCATTCATTAACCACATTTTTTAATGGTTCTATGATGACATGACCTATAGATTTAAGTAAATGAGGTGAGATATTCCAGAGGTCCTGTGACCGCTTAGGTTTGAGATTGTTTATTATGGTCTTTATTTCTAGATATGTTACTGGCTTGAAGGTGGCAGAGTCTTTATTCCTTGGGCAAAATTTTAAGATATATTCTAATGCTTTAGATGTGCTTGTAGTCAAAGTTTTTGTTGTATCCTGGGCTATTGTGGAAAAATATTTATTAAATACATTTGCTACAGCTACCTGCTCAATTATTAAATCATCTCCTATTTCAAGCTTAAAATCCACTCCTTTAGAGGGAGGGGATTTGCCCGTTTCTGATTTTATAATATCCCAGGAGGTTTTTATCGTATTACCAGAGGTTAAGAGCTTATTTCTCAAATTAATTTGTTTTGCACTAAATGATACCTTCTTAAAAATTTTGCTGTAAAGGGAAACATATTTTCTCAAATGATTGTGTTTACTTATTTTTAATAAATCATAAAGGAATAACAAATGTTCCTTGGATTTAATAATCCCTGGAGTAGCCCAGTTGGCAAATGATATTTTATTTCCTATTTTAACTCTTTTGGTCGGTAAGTGTTGATTCATATACCTAATAAAAGTATTAAAAAATGTTTTAAAATTAGTGGTGTGATGATTCTTGAATTCACTATCTAAGTCTTTGCATAAGGCAACGATTCTATTTTCATCTGCTATTCTAGCGTACCTAAATGAGTTTGAAATTTTATTTTTAGGAATATATCCAATAGAAACAAACTGGGCAAGATGATCTGACTGTACTCCCGCAATCACCCCAGAGTTAAAAACAGTACAGTCTGTAAATATATTATCAATACAGGATGCACTAGTCTCTGTCACTCGTGTGTTCTCGAATATTGTCTGATCCAAGGCAAAGACGATTTAATTATTGTGTCGAACAGTGTAAATGTAAACCAGATATAAATAAACTAACAAACGTACCACTGTTAGATTGACTAAGTACTTTGATAAGTTCGATACACAACACACATTTATTGTATTATATGTAACTAAACATGGATGGCTTACATACAGGGTGTCGTAACGGCCAGTACATTAAATTTGGGAGATTCCTATGGGGATTGAAACAAACAAAAGAGTTTAATAACTTTTTACTGAATATCCTCTTAATAAAAAGTTTGACTTTCCATACAAACTAATTCAATAATTTAGTGTAAAAAGAATCTAATGTTCCGTTAGAACGTGGGAACGTTGCATGTATTTGGACATGGATGGCTAATATCACACCTACTGTCATGACATTAGCCTGACTCGCCGCGGGGGATCTAGGTTCCATGCCAAGAAGTTCCTTATGCACGCAGCGTCAAATTACACTAGACGAAAACATAAATTCCAAAAATGTATATCTCGGTAACTAGACACTTTCGAGAAAAACAAACTTTTTTGTCTAGGAAAAACATGAGGATTACGCTGGCGAAATTAATGTACTGGCCGTTACGATGGCTATTCACACTAACCGCCGCACACAGCATTCCCTAAGTAATAAGGTGCCATGTCAAGACCTTCCCTTCATGAGCACGGCTGCATTGTGCTGGATGGAAAACAGGGACGGGAATTAAACCCATGACCTCTGGCATAGAAGGCAAGTCCCCACGCCCTTGAGCTACGATCCGCTCTTGTAGGCGAACACAGCTTTGTAAACGATATTATCAGGCGTATCGGTTCATTGAGTACAAAGTTCGAAAGTGGTCTGGCAAATTTGTATAAGATACCATTATTTAGTCATGAGGTTCATTGCGCCTTCTGCTCGATGAGATCTTTATTTAAAAACTTATCGGCACTTTACGAGTTTTTGTGAGAACCCTAGGAAGTTGCTTGAAAAGCAATTTCACGACAATACAATTTAACGCTTCACCTATCTTCCAATATTAGTTTTTCTCCGTGGAATAGGGTAGGAAAAATGTGCTACCACTCAACAATAAATCTCGAGTAAACGAGCATGAATCATTGCAGCTGCCCTCGTAAGCGAAATTTGATACGTTAACTCAAATTAAAAGGGAGAAACGAGAAATTACATTAATTTATTTCTACCCTGATAAAATACCCAACCCGCCTCGGCGTTATGAAAGGTATCCCAGATTAGCATTCATATCCTAAATGCGCAATTCGAAACTGAAAAGCGTTGACGCACCCCCACCGCGTACACTACGTCCAATCCGTCTCGACGCGGCGTCCGCGTACTCAGGAGGTCAATTCACATTCCTGAATCCTCACTGAATCAGTATTGTTTATTTATCATCCATAGGCAGTACATTGTAATCGGATTTGTCCAAGCTTAGTGTCATAGTTTAAAATTTAAGAAGCAAGTTGCAACAACTCATTCATCATAATCCATTTTAATTTTGTATGTTTGTATGCGTAATAGTTGATTTTCTTTATTTTATTCCTTCTTTTTTGTTAATTTAGTTTTTTATTGGGCAAATTAAAGATTCTGCCGTGTATGTTATCATGTTACTCTCATACTTTATCTGTGCTCTTGCAACCTTCAGATATATTTTGTTTTATTATTAACTTACATCTTTTTTTATGGTAAGCCTGATGATATGTCTAGGTTTCTTTCTGAAATTATTATTATTATATTTATTATTATTTTATTGTATGTGAAATGCGGTGCGGTACATATCTAGTTAATTAGTATTAAATTGTCTTTTGTATGTTAATCATGTGTGTACCTATTTGCTTTTCCAAATAAATAAATATATCAATAAATAAATAAATTGAAATTGTTTGAAACTTCTTACCTCTAGTTTGAGTGTATGCCATGAATGTCATTTTAATTTAGTAACCCTCTATCTCATGGATGATTGGTCGTAGATATACAAATATTTAGTGAAAGGGTGTTTTAGCGACAATAATTAGTATTTTTATAAGATACATGTTAGTATATAATTATCCATCTATTTATCTATTATATAGTTTTATTACAATAATCTATTTCTCCCTTGGTCGATGGCGCAACAGAAACTGCAGTCTCAGTTGTCACCTAAATTGGCGTTTACGGCAAACTGCTCGACTGGCGTTTTCAAATGTATGGAGAAATTGAAGAGCGGGCGCAGTGGGCGTTAATCGAACTAACATTTGCGAGTCCGAGTTTGATTTGACAGCTTACTCAACGTTGCCATAAATACGTCGACGCTACGTTTACGCCGACTCTGCGTTTTCATACCAATCGAAAGTCCGAGTTTGACTTTGACAGCTTGAAGAAGTAAAACCACAGAATATCTAGTAAAAACTTGCATGGAGTTTGACATTTTTAAGAAAAACGCCAGTCGATCGGTTTGCCGTAAACGCCAATTTAGGCGAGAACTCAGACTGACCACTCAGAGTCTCTGTTAAATCCAAGTGCAAGCTCCAAGAGCAGCAAAGCAGAAAAACCGGCCAATTGCGAGTCGGACTCGCCCACAAAGGGTTCCGTAACCATCGTACAAGATTTATCACAAAAAAACACGTTTTTTGTATGGGACCCCCTTTAATTATTATTTTTATTTTATATTACCTATTTGTTGTTATAGCGGCAAAATAAATACGCACTCTGTGAAAATTTCAGCTGCCTACCTATTACGGTTCATGAGATGCAGCCCTGTGACAGACGGACGGACGGACAGCGGAGGCTTAGTAATAGGGTTCCGTTTTCACCCGTTGGGTTCGGAACCCTAAAAAGTGGTCTCATTTGCTCGCGCGCATATTATGTGGGTGACTGTTCTGTGGACCAGACACTGCTATCATACTCATTGCTAACATTTAATTTTATTGCGGGCTTATAGCAAGCGTGTTGCGGATGGTGTCGACGTCCACACGACTATGACATGTAGCTATCGAATGTGCATAAAAATATTTACAAAAAAAGAGGCGTATTGACTTTGAGAAGAAATGAATTTGTTCGCGTAACGTGATGGCCTAATCTTGAAATAATCTACCTATGGTCTGAGTGGTAAGTCTGAGTTCTCACCTAAATTGACGTTTACGGAACTTCGAAGTTACGTAAAAACGTTAAACTTCAAACAAGTTTTTACTATATATTGTGTGAAGAAGAATATGCTGTCAAAGTCCAACTCGGACTTCCGATTTGTATGAAAGCGCGAAGTCGGCGTAAATGGCAACGTCAACGTATTTACGGCAACGGTGAGCAAGCTATCAAATCCAACTCGGACTCGCTTAACGCCGCCAGTCGATGGGTTTGGCGTAAACGGCAATTTAGGTGAAAACTGGAACACTATATGTGTTTTTTCGTGAGCGTTGAATTCGGAAACACGTGGAAATATTTTGTGCCACTCTATCCGTGTGGCGCTACCGTCGACTACGAGAAATACATATTTATGTCAAAGTAAATTCTTCTCCTGAAAACACGCCTGATTCCTCAACCCGGAATTCCTAGAATTGGCCTCCTGCTCTCGCGCAACGGCTGCTCGCTCAGCAAGGACACTGAAAACTAACTGTCACAAATATACATATTCTTGTATCCTTGCAAAGGACAGTATACGTACATTGTTTTATATCTCTATAGGTTCTGTAATGTTTAACCATCACTCCTCATACCAAAGGGAACTAGGCGCCATGCCAGGCAACTCCATTTATTATAGCATGGCTAAATTTAATTTCGAAACACTCCAACTATGAATGGATGTAGGGGTAGGAATGCTCGTCAGAGCTGCATAATGCTTTCTGTCTTCGCTCAACGCGAAACAGCTAGAAAATGCACACATTGCCAGTCGAAGTTCCAAAAATAAGAACTTACCGATCCTCTAGATGCTTTATCCATAGTGGTGGTAATCAATGGAATTAACTCGGTATTTCCCCCAAAGTACAGCCGGGGCCCTTCAAACAAGAAGCACCTGGCCGACCAGTATGGTTTTTTTACCCCTCCTGTAAGTAACATAAAACAAACATTGGAATTAATCACTAGTAGTGCACTTTTCGACATAACAGGTTCAATACAATTTAATTCAACATAAATTAAAACATTGTTTAGTAGAAATATTTTTCTTGCAAAAATAATATCAATAAATGTGTATTAATAATTACAAAAGTGTATTTATTTTTTTAACCGACTTAAAAAAAAAGATTCGTCGGAATCTTTTTTTGTATGTGTGTTCACCGATTACTCGAAAACCTCTGCACCGATTTGTAAAAATCTTTTTTTAAACACACCTACAATGTGTTGCTAAACTGAATCGTAAATGATTGTTCAAAGCATTGTTATGAATGGCCAGAGTGGGCCCAATAAATACGTGCGAGGTGCTCTCCTGATGTGAACGAGGCAACCGGGATGTGAGGCCGAGCTCGCTGGCGTGACCCGGCCCCCCCCCCACACCCCCCCCCCCCCCCGCGCCGCAGATCGATACCGCCGCCAGCCCGCCGCCAGCCCGCCGCCGCCCTCGCCCGCGAGCGGCGGCGGCGGAGGCAGGTGCGGAACGGAAACTTTGTGGATTTAAGCTACGGTCCCGGATCTCGGCTCGGTTTAAGTTTGGGATCCCGCGTCTTTGATGGAACTGACGCGGGGCGCAGGTGGCCAGAGGACTTTCTCATATCGAATGTTTCCGTATCTGTTTTAAATGTTTTTTCTCCGAACTTGATTGCTATATTATACTCTTAAGGTTGGCAATGTACATTATTTTCATCTTTAAGAATAGCTCCTTGCCCCTAACTTGCTACAAGTAGGCACATATTTTTTCTCCGAAAAGGTCACACTTTGAAGAGGTGACATGGTGATCTTACGGTTATTTATATATTATACGGTATATTCTTCAAACTGGAATATCATATGGAATTTTTTCACAAATTAATATTTTTACCATAACAAAATTGAAATCAGAACCGATTTGGACAGACATCGGACCCATTGGTTAATTATGGGAGTTAATAAATACAACATTACCGTTATGTCATTGATTTAAGGTTATCAAAATACATCTACAGATTTAAAAATAATCATAAAACGTTTTTAGTCGTG
This sequence comes from Incurvaria masculella, assembly GCA_946894095.1. NCBI lineage: Eukaryota > Metazoa > Arthropoda > Insecta > Lepidoptera > Incurvariidae > Incurvaria > Incurvaria masculella. The sequence goes on from OX335646.2 coordinate 22,507,706, forward strand.
ACATTCTTCGTAAACAGAATTCGAACCCACCAACATACTATTGTCAGTTCACTCAGCTTAGATTTCCCAATGTGTAGTTCCCAATGTGTAGCCACAACTACAAATTATCCATGACTTGCCTCAGCGACCATGGTTATTTATTTGTAAAATTACTTTAAAAAAAGCCTTTTTAGGACTTTTCCAATACGACCTGTTACGCCTTTATATTAGGAAAATACAGAATGTTTGGAAAGTCGATGCAAAGCCTTGAGCAGGTGATAGAAGAGGTAATTTGGACTGTATCTTAAACTGTGGCCTAATAACTCGCCCGACACGAACTTCGTGCATTTACAAGTGCTTAAGGCCTACTGCAGGTCTATTCCCGGCGTTTAGTAATCAGGAATCAGGAATCCTGAGCCTAGAAAACCGCTTTTATAGAGATTTTCAAAGCGAGTTTTGATTAATTAAAAAACTATGCTCCGGAATATTTTGGTCAATAAAATCGCTTTGAAAACTTAGATGAAAAATAGTTTTAATATAATTATTTTTCATAATTATATAAAAATAATTATATTATAATTATTTTTCATAATTATAATATAATTATTTTTCATCTAAGTTTGAAAACCGCTACAAAAGCGCTTTTCTAGACTCAGGATTCCTGATTCCTAATTACGTAATGCCAGGGATAGGCCTGCAAGTAAGGGGTGAGGAGCAATTAATTGAAAGATTGCGTCCGATGCAGTTTTTATTAGCAGCAAACAACAAATGTATCGCTAGGCAATTTTTGACAAGTGAAAGATTACATTTACTTTTTTCTTTGCTTTCTAACACTAATCCAATGTGATTTTACTTTAATACTTTACAACTGAAAACTTACAGATGAATCTACCGTTACTTATTTTCAAGAAAATGCTCGAAAAAATAATAGTTTAAAAAAACTAAAAAAACACGCTTTTATAGCTAACCGAACCAAAAAATATAAAATAATTTTTAATTTTAAAGAATTTATATCACAGTAGTAGAAGATCGAACAATCAATCAGAATTTATCACCTCAAAATAAAATTATAATAAAGTTTAAGTTATTAACAAAATAATTCAATTCAGAGTAAAAAGCGTGGGGTGCTTGATAAAGTAAATGTAACAATCATTCTATTGGCAACTATCTATGAGAGGAGAGTTATGAAAAGTAGTAAAATGCACCCCACGCTTTTTCCGCTGAATTGAATTATTTTGTTAATAACTTAAACTTTATTATAATTTTATTTTGAGGTGATAAATTCTGATTGATTGTTCGATCTTCTACTACTGTGATATAAACTCTTTAAAATTAAAAATTATTTTATATTTTTTGGTTCGGTTAGCTATAAAAGCGTGTTTTTTTTGTTTTTTTAAACTATTATTTATTTTTCATTTTTTAGTTTGATTTATCAATTAGTTATTATTACTACAGAGGATCTATAGAATAATGTATTAATCCTGGCGGTCCTAATAAGGATAATGGGAAACTGTTATGAAATTATTGCATTGTCATCGGTCCTTGATACGTATGCAAAGTTTCAAATTAAAGACTTCTGGAAACTGGTGAAAATTTATCTCAAAGATTCCATTACATTCATATTTTTTTTTTTTATGCGACCTGACATGGATGGCTAATACCACACAATTACCGTTATGATATTAGCCCAATACACCACATTCCCGAAGGAATTAGGTGCCATGCCAGGACCTTCCCTTTATGAGCACGGCTACATTGAACTGGATGGAAAACACGGACAATTTTTCATTGCCGCTTCGACCATCTTTTCATCCAATGCGATGGTACCAACCCGGGCGGGCTTAAACCCTACCACCTAGTAGGGGAAGGGGACTTACAGTTTTACATGGATTCCGAACCATGGAGCAGCTCGTATTCGTGACGAAATGCACTTATCGAACTCTGAAAGAGAAAGACAGTTGCAACAGGTGCAAGTTGGTATTGAACCCGGGCCTCTGGTACGCTAGGCCAGTCCCCGCGCCACTAGGCTACGAGCCGCTCATAGATGTATACAACCCAAGCTTATATAAAAGCGTGTTTTTAATAACTAGCTCTGTCTCTTTTATTACTCCACTACAGAGGATCTATAAAAGAATGTATTAATCCTGGCGGTCCTAATAAGGATAATGGGATACTGTTATGAAATTATTGCATTGTCATCGGTCCTTGATACGTATGCAAAGTTTCAAATTAATCAGACTTCTGGAAAATGGTGAAAATTAATCTCAAAGATTCCATTATTACATACATAGTTACATACAACCCAACCTAATAATAAAAGCGTGTTATCTTGGCGGTCCTAATAAGGATAATGGGAAACTGTTATGAAATTATTGCATTGTCATCGGTCCTTGATACGTATGCAAAGTTTCAAATTAATCAGACTTCTGGAAAATGGTGAAAATTAATCTCAAAGATTCCATTATTACATACATAGTTACATACAACCCAAGCTAATAATAAAAGCGTGTTATCCTGGCGGTCCTAATAAGGATAATGGGATACTGTTATGAAATTATTGCATTGTCATCGGTCCTTGATACGTATGCAAAGTTTCAAATTAATCAGACTTCTGGAAAATGGTGAAAATTTATCTCAAAGATTCCATTATTACATACATAGTTACATACAACCCAAGCTAATAATAAAAGCGTGTTATCCTGGCGGTCCTAATAAGGATAATGGGAAACTGTTATGAAATTATTGCATTGTCATCGGTCCTTGATACGTATGCAAAGTTTCAAATTAATCAGACTTCTGGAAACTGGTGAAAATTAAGTTCAAAGATTCCGTTACATAGATACATACATAGATACAACCCAAGCTAATAAAAGCGTGTTAATAAAAAATGTTTCGCAGCCGTGAACAACACATTGTAAAGAGAATAAGATATATATTGTAAATAGTACAACATACATAAAAACAAAAAGGAAGGAGATATGCCATCTAGCGCGTCTGCTAAGAGACCAGCTGTCTCCAATTTAAAAAACTACCATCCCAACTTAAACGTACATGTCACAAGCAAACATAGCTGCAGACATATTGGAGAGTATGTCTGTGTGAAAACTGACTTGATGAGCACATTCGCGGGCGGAGGCGATGTTTCGATCGTGTGGCGTACGACGCGCCGCTGGATTCCCATACAATTATATGGCCACTTTGGCTATACGGCAAAGTTGCGATATCGACCGCATGCCACTTCTCCCTTTCTCTTAAGTGGGGCACAATGCTATCTTATCCTACACCTGAAAGCGTCGACGCGAAAACTAGACGAAGGCAGCCATCCGACGGGTGCTTTCATCTCGCACGCCCTAACCCAGTTCCACGAACTCCGAAAGCTTTGTTCCTGGTCCGGAAGGCGGGCCGGCGCGGCGCCCGGCGCTCGCTCCGTGCGTGCGTGCTTGGCGCGCCTGATCAAACTTTAGGGCAGCTCGGTCGAGTTGTTTTGGACGTGGGAGGGTGAAATAAATCCGATTCGAGCGTTTCTGGCAAATTAGCAGGTCAGGTACAGTCAAGCGAGTGCTCAGGCGCGGCGTGAATTTCAATTTATTAGCGGCTGGTGGCTCAGCGGCGGGTGGACTTGCCTTCCATCCCAGATGTCAGGGTTATTGCGTTATTTATTCCTCTTTCTGAGTGCGATAGCGTATTTCGTTACGAATGCGAGCCGTTCTATGGTTCAGAATCCATATAACCCTCTAGGTCCCCTTCCCCTACCAAGCCACCCGGATTATTAGCATCTTGGATGCGTTGGATTGTCAATCGTGACAAGACCTAAAGCGTTAGGTAAGAACCAAGTGAGAAAAATACGAGAAATATAATAGGATTTCGTTTAAAGGTACGCGGTGAATATTTATTCAGTTGTAAGTAATCTAAAGACAGACTTGCGCGAGATATACAGCTCAAAGAGCCTACTAAAGTATTATATTAGTTAGATGCTAAGAGACCAGACACTAAAGCTGATAGTAGACTGACCCTACCCACATAGAACTCTGATCCAATGCCAAATAACCAGAACAGCAGGTCTATTCCTGGCATTCAGTAATCAGGAATCAGGAATCCTGAGTCTAGAAAACCGCTTTTATAGCAATTTTCGAAGCAAGTTTTTCCATGGAAACCCTTGATTGATTAAAAAAACTTTGCTAGGGAATATATTTGTCAAGAAAATCGCTTTTAAAACTGCTACAAAAGCGGTTTTCTAGACTAAGGATTCCTGATTGCTGATTACTAAGTGCCAGGAATAGACCTGCAGGAGTTCGCGTTACTGTCAGAACTAGAGGAACGGCGTGATGGTATACAGTATGGATGGTTTTGAAACTTTACGCTAAACAAAAAATCGAGCTCTAAATAATTAGAATGGAAAACCTAAAACGTATACAAACATACATACATACAAATGAAGGTACCAATGTTTCAAATGTACGCTTTTTGAAAGTACGAAGGGAAAACGATTTATTACAATTTCGTGTATTCGTAAATTAAATTTAATTTACCGCACACCCTTCACAGAAACGTAGAGCGTGGTCATACAATATTGACGCTGTCGATTATATGAACCCGTGTCTTTTAGTATAAAGCCAGTAGGATTTATTTATTGAACATATTAAAAATGTAAAGAAAGTATTGCAAATGAAGAAATTTCGGACTCTACATATATTTTGTTGGATGGTTGTGTATGGGCAATAAAATGAAGAGTTAATACAAAAAAATGGAAGAATAAAAAGTTTAAAAAACTCTAACTCGACTACTAAAATGGAAGAAACAAGGTAGGTGCTGTTTGATATTGCCGTTTTATTGGTTTTATCTTTTGTTTCTTACGTTTTAGTAGTCAGGTTACAGTTTTTAAACATATTTTTTTTCCGTGCCTATGTTACTCGGGCCATAAAACGCATCGGGCAATCAGAATTTAATGAATAGTTTAAGCAGTACGGTGGAACATACATACTTACGTACAAATATCCTTTCTTTTAGCTTCGCCGTAGTCGGGTTAAAAAGTTACTAATCCCAGTTCCTTTTACCCCGCCTCCCTACCATATTTAGCATCCTGTCTCCGAGTAATAGCCGTCACGAAAATTTTCCTTCACCGAAGTACACGTACCTACACGTTTAATGACGAAATAGATTTTTTATGAGAGGAAATAATGTTCGGTTATAATCACGTCGTAAATCTGTCGTTATGGTAATGCAGACCCAAATGGGGACCGTGGGGTTCACGTGGGATGGGGAATAGGGCCAGGTTGACCCTAGGGACGGGCCGGCGGCGGAATGGAAAGTGAAAAACTCGTCAAGTTTGTGCAAGAACCTACGATGCGTAGGCGGGAAAATTTGTTATAAAAATTCATATTGAATCGGGCCCAGCCTGCCAGTTGTTACACGGTCATTATAATATTGTTTTACATATCTTCTCTTTAGTGGTTCACATCAAGATTTTAAATATTTGGCGGCTCGTTTTCCCAGTGGCGCGGGGACTAGCTTAGCGTACCAGAGGCCTGTGTTCAATTCCGACATGCACCACTGTCTTTCTCTTTCCGAGTTTGATAAGTGCATTTAGTCACGAACGCGAGCTGTTCCATGGTTCGGAATCCATGTAAAGCTGTAGGTTCCCTTCCCCTACTAGGTGGTAGGGTTTAAGCCCGCCCGGGTTGGTACCATCGCATTGGATGAAAAGATGGTCGAAGCGGCAATGAAAAATTTTCCGTGTTTTCCATCCAGTTCAATGTAGCCGTGCTCATAAAGGGAAGGTCCTGGCATGGCACCTAATTCCTTCGGGAATGTTGTGTATTGGGCTAATATCATAACGGAAATTGCGTGGTATTAGCCATCCATGTCAGGTCGCATGAAAAACAAAGCCAATTACATAATTATTTTTATATTATGTCTGCCTACAGAAGCAATACGGTAAAAATAACTAAATAAGTAAATAAATAAATAAATAAGTAAATAAATAAGTAAATAAATAAGAAATATAAATAAGAAGAAATCTTATTTATTTACTTATTTAGTTATTTTTACCGTATTGGTTCTGTAAGCAGACATAATATTAATAACAACGATTGTGGTTTTTGTGTTTGTTGTAGAGACAGCACCATAACCATAATTGTTTTTATATGTTTTACATTTCTTTTTGGAAGATAAACTTAGTTTCTGCTAAATTGCTAGGTATTTTTGTCTTTTACCTTCGTGGATAAGAGTGGGTAATGGGTAATGCATGAGATTCATCACTGTAGTTGGATAGTATATTTTTAGAGCACATCGCTCTAGTCTAACCGGTAGGACCAGTCAAATGTGAGAGCTCATACACCTACTCGATAAGAATTGACTCCACCAGCGCTATTTATACGACCAGATATGTATGTTCCTAAGGCGTAGTCTGGACGTGTATTCTTGGCATTCAGCCATTGCGGATTCAGTAGAGTTAACAGAAGAAGAATTTACTTTGACATTACTGTTAACTCAACTGAATCCGCAATGACTGAATGCCATGAATACATGCCCTGGGCTTTGCACACTCACGAGGTACGTGAGTCTTCCATGAGAAGCTGCTATCTACAGTAAATCCACCGTATTCGTGCTGCTTTACTACCTCAATCAGCAGGCGTATTCCTTGAATTCCGTAATCGGGAATCAGGAGTCGAGATAACCGCTTTTATAGCTGTTTTTAAAGCTAAAACATTGAATAAATTGAAAAGCTTCGGAATATTTTCGTCAAGAAAATCGCTTTGAAAACCACTATAAAAGCCGGTTTCTAGGCTCAGGATTCCTGATTCCTGATTACGGAATACCAGGAATAGGGAACTTAAACAGGGACTTCTTTACGTGATGTGCAATCACCTTCTTCTTACCATCTTCACCTGCAGTTTTGTTACTTTTTAGAGAAAACAATATTTATGTTTTTTTTTTTTATGTGACTGGACATGGATGGCTAATACCACAAGTTCTGTCATGGTATTAGCCCAACACACCACATGGGAACTAGGTGCCATGCCAGGATGTATTATATATATATGTGTATATTATATCTGGGCAATGCTGAAGAGAGTTACAAGTTATTTTTGTAATAACATGAACAGGCGTAATCGCGTTCGGTTTTCCGATAAAAAAAATGCTGTTAAATATTTTTTAGGTAATTTTGAGCACCAAACAGTCGTCAAAATATATGTTTTGCTCACTGTTACTGCAATTTCGGTTGGTGGTAGCATTTAGAAGAATACAAAGTTAAGTTTCTTGTCGGGCCTTTCCGCGGTAATCAAATCGTCCATGGTAGATTGTGCCTTCAAGAGTGTTCTGTAAAATGAAAAATGAACGAAAGAACTAACTAATACGATCATGAAATCACTGATTCACAAAAGCTTGACGGGAATAAGAACGAATCTCATAGGATCCAATAAAGTTTGATGGATGACATACGTATCAGATATGATAGAATGTGCTCGTAGTTCATCGGCTTGAAGCAATATTATATTTTATTCATTTACTTGCCTATACCGTTCATGTCATACACGACGACTGGAAGATTGGACATTGTTGGAATAGTAACTAAGCGACATTTCCCGTTTATTTTTCTTCTCGAAAAAATAATTTACTATTCCCATTATATACAAAACAAGCTGAGGTACCTGGTTCCGCTCGAATCAATGTCGCTTTGGACTGATGTCGGGCTGAATTATTTCCTAGATATTATTTGAGTTCCCCATACAATGTTTAACGCTACGTTTGACCATTGATTAATTATATGTTCTTAGATTTACACCGTCGCTGTACATGTTTTGAAAACTTACGGTTTTCCGGTGTGCAATGCCGTGTTTGCCCGACATGTTTCGCCTCCAACGCCAGCATCGTCACTTCGTTGCCCCGGAGTCTGACAGTCCGGCTCGTCAAACGGTAACTGGCGGGCGTGGGCTGCGAAATTGTAGGTGTGGGTAGGTTCGGGCTTCCTCGTGGATGCGGGTAGGTTGTCAATTTGCTGCACCATAGACATATAGGGCTCCGTGCACACATAGCAAACGGTGTCAGCTGGTGCCACTGTGACGTGTTTGCCCTTCGGTCTATGTTGAGCAAGTCGTGGAGTCCAAAACGGAGAGAGTCTGATACTGTCGTCCCTGTTGAAGTTCGCATGTCTGGAGATTTCAACGGATTCTCGAACCAAGCGTGGCATATAATATTTTTCTGCAGCTAGTGTGGTTACTTGGTTGAATCTAATCCAGTGATTACTCCCACTCTCGAGGACATGCTCACATATGGTCGTTGGAGGCGAAACATGTCGGCCAAGCACGGCATTGCACACCGGAAAACCGTAAGTTTTCAAAAGATTTTTGATTAAATAATTATGATTTTAATATTTCTGCATTGTCAACATTTTACTTCCAGGATATGAATATCTAGAAGCACCATTTTCTATTGCTGATAGAGTTTATGGTTTAACATTTTTTATTGCAACATGATTTCATGGACTGTATGTAATTATTGGAACTCTATTTTTACTTATTTGCTTAATTCGACATTTAAACTTTCATTTTAAAAAAAACATCATTTTGGATTTGAAGCAGCTGCATGATATTGACACTTTGTAGATGTGATTTTATTGATTGCAAGCTGCTAAGAAAGGCCCTTGATATTGTGGCGATTAAGCTAATTAGAAGTAGGTGAAAAAGGCCCTCATCCCGGTTTTAACCATTCAATATTACCTAGCGTTAGCTACAAACGGCACGTTCCGTAATGGTAATGGTTGGTTATTATTTGGCCAACCGTGCCCCGCTCCGTCGTCCGACCGCAACGCTCGCGGATGGAGGGCAGTTTGTAAAGGCCGTTGTCTCTATTGTCTAAGGAAGTTCGGAGGGTAAAGCCGCTATATTTCCTTCCTCTAAACGTCTGGAGCGCCGGGGGCATCCTTTGTCAGCTCGCGAATGATATTTTGCGTGTTCGAATTTTGTAAAAGTACAGCCAGGGTCACAGGAGAGTACACTTCAGGCTGTGTGCAAATGAACTGCCAAAAAACGGTGTCGTTAGTGATATTTTTTTTCTGTTTACCGATATTCGGTCTCATCATATGTCAAACTGTGTTTCGCCCTATTATGTTTAAGGCATACATCTATACAAACAGCAACAATTAGAATTGAGATTTGAAAAATTCTTTTTGCATTTGATCGCCCATTCTTGAGAAAGGTTATAAGCCATTTAACATCAAGTTAGCAAGAACGGTAAGCGAAAGTGAAGTCATAGCGCCGGCGTGCCATGTAAAGCGATGAGTCGGGAGCCGAGGGCAAATTTTACCGGGTACATTTTGTTTTGGACAATAACCCGAGCGGAGCCGGGAATCTCAGCTAGTATCACGAGAAGGAAATATTTAAACATTGTTAATATTAGACAGGAACTGTTAACTTTGAACTGACTTCTACTGTACCTCTATTGTCACGCAATGGTTACCATGAGCGTTCGTAAATGTGCCAGGTGGTAATCGATTGCCATGACTCGATAGCAGCCATTTTGCGCTCAGAATTACCGGAATAGAACGGTAATGGATGGCATCTACACCAGGATTTATCCTATCACACACATTCCTGAAGGAAATAGTTACCGTGTCAGATCTTCCCGTTATTGCCGGTCTCTTGTTTGCCAATAGCAGTTAATACATGTACTACGGACGGCCCTTCCAAGGAAAATACTAAGGAGCCCAGATACATTTGACCACACTGGTAAGCTCAGAAAGCTCCGCAGAAAAAACTGCAATTCCGATCTGTGCCCCGCACCTCAAACGCTTTGACGATATCCAGGCCAGGTTAGGAAAGGTGTTAATTCTGGAGCACACATCTTCAATCAATACCACCAGGGCCACTCGCCTTCCTAGAATGCAATGGTGGAAGTGAGATTTGCCGAGGAACTGGAATTGATGGCTCCCAGTTGGGTGGTTGATCAACTTAACTTCAACTATGATGTGCTCGAACTTCTCTAATGTTGGATTCCGAGACTTAGTGAAACAAGCGATCGAGAATTCCCTGGAATCAATCGTTCCACAGAAACTCTGCATTACCAAAGGATCTGGGACGCTGAAACAGAACTGTCTCCAAAGGGAGGAAGAGAAATGGGGCTCCCACAAAGTCTAATTTGGCCAATTCTTGGTAGTGCCACACCAGGCCACCTGGTTTCTGGGTGTGGCCCAGATGACTTCACCAAGCAGTGGTCTGATGACTCGGCTGCCGTTGTACGCGTTTACTGACTTATTATAATTGCAATTGCAGGGCGAATGCATCAAGACAGCAGACAAGTTACGAGAGAGGCATCGGCTCGAATGATTCCACTGTGCAAATAATTTCAAATAATAATTACTATGTAATGTTTCCTTCATATTTTCTGAAATGTCAATACAATTTTAGATTTGTGCGCTGCCTTCATTCCATATTCCACAAACGTTTCAGTTTAATAGTCTCCTCTTATAATAGAGGTAGAACCTTTGTTGGAATGGTAATAATTTATCTAAACGATATTTATCGTACGATTAAATAATAATAATAGGATTACCTACATATTTCTTAGTCCCTTAGTGTCACGTGTTTAGCTGCGCAGGATTTTCGTATCACGTACACGATCGTACGGAACAGATCTAGAATATTCCTGTCTTTTAAATATGTTTCAAAGATATTATGCAAGCTTTTCATTTTAATAAGAATTGAGTGACGATTAGTGGACTTAGGGCCTATCTTTCAATCCTCAGATAGTACATATCGGACTGACAGTACAAATTCACGTTTTTCAAAAATCTGATAGTCATTGCCGGAGAATTATATCTTCTATCACAATTATCTGACTATAATTTTACCAATAAACATATGGACTTAGTATATCGGATGAATAAGCAGAAGTGCAAATTAATCCGTTAAATAATTATCTGGCTGTTTATCAGACTATTGAAAATTCAGCCCGAAATGTTCAAATTTAAAAGAATAAACATTTTTAAACCCTTGCACTAGATACAATACTTCTTTCAAGGTTGTAATTTTAAAGTCTTTTATCATTTGGCCGATCGCGTTCGGTTCGAATAATATAACAAATCTCCCCATATGAAGCACATAAGTAAAATATAAATGGCGTCTATAACCCATTACAAACATCAATAAAACTGAAATGGAAACCCATTTTCAGAAATTGCATTACAGGGTTTAATTTCCCCGGACGATCAACCCTCACCACGAACTCGCAAATTATGTTATTTTACGCTTCCAACAATTTATGAATTGTAAACGTTAAAAAGATGGCGTCTCCAAATGGTTACGTAGGTTACCCAACTGCGCGTCTAGGTATTGAATGATACATCAGAATTAGACGCCTAGGTGTTTGATTGAACCAATAGAAGTAAACTTTTAAGGTGGCCCTTCCCGACGTTCTAACTTATTCGCGGGCACGGTACAAAACCGTGCTATTGCGTTTTTGGGACCTTATCTTTTTAAGACAAAGACAGGCTCCGGGGCTGCCAACATCGATGTTTTCCAATTTTTCAGCGAGCTCGAATTTTCAATTCGTGTATTGTATCTACGGAGATCGATTGTATCACGCCCAAAGTGGCGTGATGGTGAACTTTTTGGAATGGCTGATTCGAAGAGTTTATTTGCGATTTTAGTTTCCTACACTTGGAGGACACATTAGATTGAATGGACCTAGGCTACCAAGAAGTTTTTTAATTAAGGGCTGATTTTTTAATAGTCTGATAATCAGCCAGATAACTATTCGACGCATTTATTTACGCCTCTGCTTATCCATCCACTAAAGTAAATCCATACGTTTATTAGGGCAGACTTTTTAATTGTCCGATAAAAAGTCAGAAAACTATTCTACGGATTCATTTACGCCTCTGTTTATAGACTAGGAGGTCGCGACAAAAATGGTAACGATAACGTAAATGGCTGAAAATGGGTTCACGGGATAAAGACCAACCCACTGAAGCTAAATGTGTCAGTCTGCCTGTTCCAAGTGGTTGCGTTACGTAGATAATGCGCCTGAAAAACTAGTTATGGTGACAAAAAATATATATATTAATGTAAATGGAAGCAAATACCGAAGCATGAAAGTATCAGTACATACTTGCTTAGCAAAACAAAAACTGAACAAACATTTGGTTGCGTTTCGTAGTTATAGGCGATTTAGGATACAGATATAAGTTAAGGTATATTTAAGTTTTTAACTAAAAAACCGACTGGTTATTGTAGCATAATGAATAGGCATCAATGTTTCCAGACAATCAGTATATTCATCAGCAGGTACATACCAGCATCTATTTTATATAGCCAATCTAGTTAACTAAACCACTTGGCACGGGCAGACCGACATATTTAGCATCAGAGGGTTGGTCTCTAACATGTGAACCCAGATTCAGCCATTTACCTTATCGTGACCAAAAATGGCGTGACCTCCCGGAATATTATCCATCCGTATTAGCAAGTCCAAATTATTGGTAAAATTACAGTCAGATAATTATGATAGAAGATATAATTCTCCGGTAATGACTGTCCGGATTTTGACAAACGTAAATTTGTACTATCAGTCCAATAAGTCGTATATGAGGATTGCAAAATCGACCCTAAATAAAATAATATTTCACAAAGTTTAAATTCCAAACAGAAGATATTCCTAAGTGCGCACCCCTAAATAATAAAAAACCTACATCCTCTTAAGGTTACCTAATGACGATTCTTAGTGGCTTACAAATCTTGTTCTTGACTTCATGCTAAAGCCAAAGACCACCCGAGAATTCTAAATATTGCTAAACAACGCCAAACTACCCTAATTGTAAGGAGCACCTAAATACTTGCATACTTGCTAACCTACCTCCGGGAACAACTCCAAAATGTACAATTAGTGGATAATTTGTTTTAAGAAAAACAAACAAAACTTTTTTCAATTTTGGAATGTCCGCAAGGTTGAAATGGTTTGCAAAGTTCGAAATATTTCGCGCCTAACTTGAGGTTAAGTACGTACAGAGACGTGAAATAGCGATCGGATGTGCCTACAGCATCACGTCATGAAGGCAAGCTTACATATTTTGATATGTTCACAAGAAAAAAGACCTTCTGAGAGAAGGGCGATCAGGTCTGCACCAGACTGGAGCAGGTCGTCGAATGATTTGTTTCTACAGGGAATAATCACATTTTAAATTCAGAGACATGGTTTCCTATTTGTATTTCGCCAACCCCGAGGGATTGGCAGCCAGAGCCCGTGGATCCAGATGATCAGTCCATCGTTCCATCTAATGAGATCGATGGAGTATCCACACCGTCACGCCAAGGACTGGTTTCACCCTATTTATTTATTTAACGAAAAAGCCACGGAAACAATTATAGAAATACATACAATGCAAACAATACTTAGAGAAACTTAACTTGTTTCCACTACGCTTTCCACCGAAACATACAAATCTAAAAAGCAAGGTGATGATTTATATGACGTAAGATTTAGTTTTCGATTTCACTTGAATGCAAAACTTTTTTTCATTTGAAGGTAGTAGGTTTCTGAAGATCGAATTGCTAACAAAAAAATAAAATAAAAAAAAATTTAACAAAAAAAATAACCGACTTCAAGGAAAAAGCACTAAAAAGTAAAAAATAATTTTCATTTTTGTAGTTACGATTTCTGTTATTTTTTGAGTCGGCGTCAGCCGGGCACGCGCTGCGCCAATCAAGAGAACCTAACCTAACCTAACCTAACCTAACCTTGGCTGACACCGACTCAAAAAATAACAGAAATCGTAACTACAAAAATGAAAATTATTTTTTACTTTTTAGTGCTTTTTCCTTGAAGTCGGTTATTTTTTTTGTTAATTTTTTTTTATTTGTTTATTTTTAGTGAATCTGAAGTACACTTACTAATTTGTACACGTCCTTTCCAATAAAAAAAGAATCATCGAAATCGGTTGGCGTTATATTGAGTTATTCGTCCATTTGTCGCGCAATCTTAATACAAATTTAAGACTTTTATGATTTTCTCATAGATATCATTGTCAGAACTTAACCAAATTAAAATGGGACCACTTGGGAAGCACTAGCTATCATTTAATAAAATAATTATCAAAATCGGTTCACCCAGGCAAAAGTTATGAGGTAACAAACATAAAAAAAAAACAAAAAAAACAAAAAAAAAAAAAACATACAGACGAATTGATAACCTCCTCCTTTTTTTGAAGTCGGTTAAAAAAGAGCATTACCCTAAGAATGTTCATCATTTTAAAAGTATTTTATTGTGAAACTTTCTATAACCATTTTTTAAGGAATTATGTGCCATGCCTGAACCTATTCTTTATGAGCTTGGCTTCATTTAACTGGATGAAAAACACGGACAATTTGTGTTGCCGCAGGGTAGGGTTAAAATGTGTCTAGAGTTTTACATGGATTCCGAACCATGTAACAGATCCAATTCGTTTCGAAATGCACGTATCCTATTCTTAAAAAAAAGTGGTTGGTGAACTAGGATTTTACAGCTCGTGGTATTGGGTTTAGAGGACATTCATTTCATGCGAGAGGTTATATATGGATTCTCTCATTCCAAGTTGGATTAGTGCATTTCGTTACGAATGCGTGCTTTTCCATCGTTCAGAACCCATGTAAAAGTGTAGGTCCCCCCCCCTAGTAGGTGTTATAGTTAAGCCCTGCCGGGCTGTTTCCACCGCATTGGAATAAAGTATGGTTGAAGCGGAAATAAAAAAATATCCGTGTTTTCCATACAGTTCAGTGTAGCCGTGCTCATAAAGGGAATGTCGTTGCATGGCACCTAATTCCTTCTGAAATAGGGTATAATGGTATAATATCATAACGGTAGTTATGTGATATTAGCAATCCATGTCAGGTTGCATAAAAAGTGTCCTATTCAGAAAGAGACATAAAGTGGTGAATGAACGCGGGCGGGGATCGAACTCATGACCTCTGGCATAGAAACCAAGTCGCCGCTCTCCTGAGCTACAAGCCGCTTGATATGTGAGAAATGTTATTGGATCAACTCGATCAATTGGTAGCAACACAGACAAACATCAATTGCACTTAGGACCTGAATCAAATTAAATAAATGGATGTGATTAGATTAAGTAACGATGGTACTTATTACATCTAGGCGGCGACCTACGAATAAATACTGTTATATCTACCATGGGCTCGATACTAGGTTAAAAACTTTTTTATCCGAGTTTAAAAATTAGTGTATTTACTCATTGTATTTGCTCGTATCGCCGCATTGGATGCGGGATGGTTGAAGTAACTCGAAGTGTTTTCAGTCCAATTCAACGTTGCCTTGCTCGAATAATGGATTGATCCCCTCATGGCTCCTTAGTGCTTTCGGGAATGCGGTGTGTTGTGCTAATATCATGATGGTGGGTGTCGTTTTAGCAATCCATATTCAGTTACATTAGAAATTATTCATTTCCTGCAACAACATAAAATTTATTGGATGTTATTTTTATAAATTTCACAACTTTAACGGAGCCTTGAGTAACCGTAAAAAGCTTAAAGCTAGACATTTGCATATTAAATTACTTCGTCGCTTGAGTGTAAAAAAAATGGAAAACGACGTTGGATCCACAAAATAAATAAAATATATAACGCGAAACCTAGAGAATATTGTTTAGTGTCACTAGAATAGAAATGATCCTTCTTGCGTAAACCAAGGGTGAGCAAGTTCTCATTATACTTAGAGCGTACGTGGAGACCTGTTGCCGCGCTGCCACATCTCCACGCCACATTAGGCAGGACTAATCGTCCGCCCGCCCCCATTGTCCGCCTCCGCTGCCCGCCCCCGCTGCCCGCCCACGTCCCGACCCGCACCGTCTGGGCGGAAGCGGACGAGCGACCTGTCTCGCTGGATACTTGTTTTTGTGTTTCGTTTACGCAACAGGCCACCCTGTTGCTACATGCCTGACAAATGGTAGATCTATCGGGTTGTACTCTGGAACCATTTCGACCAATGTTACACCCACAGATCCTACCACAGTTGCAGTTACCCACAGCCAAGACACCTTCATATCACACTCTTGCTTATGTTTTATGTACCATTTTTAGGGTTCCATACCGAGAGGGTGCAAACGGAATCCTATTACTAAGCCTCCGCTGTCCGTCCGTCTGTTACAGGGCTGTATCTCATGAACCGTAATAGGTAGACAGCTGAAATTTTCACAGAGTGTGTATTTATTTTGCCGCTATAATAAAAAATAGCTAAAATTATTGAATAGTAAATATTAAAGAGGGTCCCATGCAAAAAACGTTATTTTTCGTGTTAAATTTTGTACTATGGTACGGAACCCTTCGTGTGCGAGTCCGACTCGCACTTGGCCGGTTTTTTAACCGACTTCAAAAATGGAGGAGGTTCTTAATTTGTCTGCATGTTTTTTTTTTCTTTGCTTTTTTTCTGTTTGTTACCTCATAACTTTCGCCTGGGTGAACCGATTTAGATGATATTTTTTTCATTTGAAAGCTGGTGCTTCCCATCTGGTCCCATTTTAATTTGTTTTAGTTCTGACAATAATATCCATGAGAAAATCATAAAAGTCTTAAATTTATATTAAGTAAGTGCGCGACAAATGGACGAATAAATCCATTACGCCAACCGATTTCGATCATTCTTTTTTTATTGGAAAGTACGTGTACATATTAGTTAGTGTACTTCAAATTTACGAAAAATAAACAAAAAAAAATTAACATAAAATTACCGACTTCAAAGAAAAAGCACTAAAAAGTAAAATATAATATTGTCATTGTTATTTTTTGAGTCGGTGTCAGCCAAGGTAGGCAAGGTTTGACTGGCGCTGCGCGTGCCTGGCTGACGCCGTCTCACAAAATTACAATAATCGTAACTACAAAAATGGCAATATTTTTTTTTACTTTTTGCACTAAAAAGTAAAAAATAATTTCCATTTTTAACCGACTTCAAAAAAGGAGGAGGTTATCAATTCGTCTGTATGTTTTTTTTTTTGTAGTTACGATTTCTGTTATTTTTTGAGTCGGCGGCAGCCGGGCACGCGCTGCGCCAATCAAGAGAACCTGACCTAACCTAACCTTGGCTGACACCGACTCAAAAAATAACAGAAATCGTAACTACAAAAATGGAAATTATATTAAAAGTTATGAGGTAACAAACATAAAAATAAAAACAAAAAAAAAAAACAAAAAAAATACATACAGACGAATTGATAACCTCCTCCTTTTTTGAAGTCGGTTAAAAAGTGTGATGACATCCCAAGCAATTATTTTTTAACACCGAGCCTCACTGTCACGACTAATCCAGGTTTTCAACCGACTTCAAAAAAGGAGGAGGTTATCAATTTTTTTTATGTTTGTTACCTCATAACTTTTGCCTGGGTGAACCGATTTTGATGATTACTTTTTTAACTGATAGCTAGTGCTTCCCAAGTGGTTCCATTTTAATTTGGTTAAGTTCTGACAATGATATCCATGAGAAAATCATAAAAGTCTTAAATTTGTGTTAAGATGTGCGCGACAAATGGACGAATAACTCAATATAAAGCCAACCGATTTCGGTGATTGTTTTTTTATTGGAAAGGACGTGTACAAATTAGTAAGTGTACTTCAAATTCACTAAAAAGAAACAAATAAAAAAACAAATTTAACAAAAAAAATAACCGACTTCAAAGAAAAAGCACTAAAAAGTAAAAAATAATTTTCATTTTTGTAGTTACGATTTCTGTTATTTTTTTAGTCGGTGTCAGCCAAGGTTAGGTTAGGTTAGGTTAGGTTCTCTTGATTGGCGCAGTGCGTGCCCGGCTGACGCCGACTCAAAAAATAACAGAAATCGTAACTACAAAAATTAAAAATTATTTTTTACTTTTTAGTGCTTTTTCTTTGAAGTCGGTTATTTTTTTTGTTAAATTTGTTTTTTACTGGTTCTGGTACTTTCACAAATACGGTTGATGTTTTTTTAGGGATCCGTACCCAAAGGGCGCCAAAGGAACTCTATTACTAAACCTCCGCTGTCCGTCCGTCTGTCACAAGGCTGTATCTCATGAACCGTAACAGTAGGCGGCTGAACTTTGTACAGAGTGTGTATTTATTTTGCCGCTATAACAAAGGTAAACAAACAAAAAAACATACAAATACCCCCATACAAATAACGTGTTTTTGTGTTAAATCTTGTACGATGTTACGGAGCCCTTCGTGTGCATGTCCGACTCGCACTTGGCCGGTTTTTAATTTGATGTTTACGTGCAGCCTAGTGTCAGTGTATATTATTTGTTTTCTATTTTGATTTAGCCCCTTATGCTACATTCTTGTTGTACACAACTGTATGTATGCATAAACAGATTATTATTTAAATCATGATTTGCGAAAAACGTAGTAACATAAATGGCAGACTTGCAACAAGATTAATTAAATTGACCTTAATTACAATTACAAGAAGATATACATCTTATGCTTAAATGAGAATTAAAAAAATAAATAAAGTCAACATTTATTCATGAAAAGGCTATCGAATGATTTTCAGGAATTCCGCCGACAACTTTGATTACCCGATGGAGGGTGCTCGGTCGGCCTTCAGTGGAGACGTAGCCTTTGAAATATTTTGAGAAATCGGCCCGTTTAATCTCTCCATTCCCACCCTTCAACGTAATTTTAAGATATATTTTTCAATATTAAGCCGCGTTTCCTCAATATCGATTGGCTAATAGTACACAAAAATAAGTTGCAAAAGCGAGAAAAGTATGAGATTTTTGACACAGAGAACAAGCATACACGGTTACGTCGTTGGGGACTAAAATCTTAGGAATTTTGACGTAACGATTGCATCTGGACATAATCGTTGATTTTTTTTTATGCGAACTGACATGGATGGCTAATCTAATACCACACAACTACCGTTATAATATAAGCCCAATACACCACATTCCCGAAGGAATTAGGTGCCATGCCAGGACCTTGAAAACACGGACAATTGTTCATTGCCGCTTCGACCATCTTTTCATCCAATGCGATGGTACCAACCCGGGCGGGCTTAAACCCTACCACCTAGTAGGGGAAGGGGACCTACAGTTTTACATAGATTCCGAACCATGGAGCAGCTCGCATTCGTGACGAAATGCACTTATCGAACTCGGAAAGAGAAAGACAGTGGTGCATGTCGGTATTGAACCCAGGCCTCTGGTATGCTAGGCCAGTCCCCGCGCCACTAGGCTACGAGCCGCTATGGAATCAATACAAAAAAAAGACATTCTTGGTCCACTATGATGCCCTAAACCAATGTTTCTTAACCTTTTTCTAGTCAATGGACCCCTTGCGGACTTTCAAAATGATAACGGACCCCTTCCGAACTCATTTGAAGGGGAAAAATGCAACGCACTTTGAAAAAACATCTTCTTATTTATTACCACAGAGAAAGCAAAGAAATATTTATTTTTTTAATAGATGACGCGCAGTTTTTATTGTCATCATATTTAACATGGACCCTCAGCAGTCATGCCAAGGACTACCAAAGGGTCCATGGACCCCGGGTTATAAAACTCCGACTCTAAACCAAAGGTGGCCTATAAAAGTTGTATAATTTTGCAAGTAAAAATGTAAATATAATATTACTCTCGTATATCTGTAAACAGTTTATAAACTTAGCGAAGTGGACGTTGAATAAAATCCTGCAAAGTTTATTGTTTACTTCTTCGCCGTGATTGTTAAACTGGCTAATGATATAAAATATAACAAATCCGAGTGTAGTGATGAATAAATAATAATCCATGTTTATCTGATATGGTTCGATCGACCCGAGTACAGGCGTCGGTAGTGTGGAGCCTACTTTGCTCTGTCGTCAAACGGAATCGAGACAATCTAATAGAATATACTTTGTGCCTTTGAGCTTACATCTAAGAAATATTTCTGAATAGATCTCCACCTCGTCTGACGGCCGCCCATTGTATGTAATACACACATATATTGCGACTCTCTGTTATCTGCTTATTGCGAAACACAAAGGATCTAAGGATTTTCACGTTCGCCTTACACTATTTCATGTGTGAAAAGAGCCACAACCAAAAAATATTTGCATGGAAATAAGTTATCTGTTCTTCGATTTACTTAACTTTACAGGGTTATAAAAGCATAGAGATAAATAATTAATAAAGAGGTTAGGAGATTGTCCCATGTTTCAAAATAAAAAACAATATCTTAGGAATCTAGCCAGTCAAGCTTAAGGCACTTATGAAAAACTATTCATTAAATTACATCTGCCCTTAAGAATGTTTTAAGAATTCGTTTGAATTAATAGCAAGAGGAAGATGTACATATTTTATCCAAGCTATATTAATTGCTGATAATTTAAGTATTTGGTGGATGTTATAATATAATTAGTATGTTTGGCATCTCACTGCGCGACCGAATGCCAAATTGGCTCATATGCCAAAATACCCAGGTCATTGACGTTATGCACAGGGTAGCCAATTTAAAGTGGCAGTGGGCAGGCCTCGGATCACGGGATGACTACAGGTGGAGCACAAACGTTTTGATGTGGAAACCCTACACAGTAAAAAGAAGCGTCGGAAAACCATCAGAAGCCCAATTCTGCTCTTTGTCCAATTTGTCTTGCGCGCCGCCTACAGGGTAAAATAACCTGTCACGATTTTGACAGTTATTTTCTCACTCAAATATGACATACGAAAAGAAAGAAACAGTTATGCCAACGTAATGTAGAAAAGTGATATTCGAAGTTCGGCGATACGATGCTCCGAATTTGACAAATACAATTCTCAAAACCGCAAGCTTTCGGCAAAACACACGGCCCACGAGAACATGGAGCGCGCGTTACGAGTTTGCGAACAAAACCCAAACACAACGCATGCGCTTTGCAAACTGCGCTAGTAGAATACCATTTCACGCGAAACATGCGGTTTTGAGAAAACATAAACATAACGCGCGCAGTTATCAATTAGCAGAATAAGGCTTCAGCACGTTGGCATATTCTTTGACGTTGGTCAGATGATATAAGTCGGAAGGCAGGCTACAACTGGGGAAGAAAAACAGGAGACCGCACAACTTGGGGACTTCAGGAGGAGGCCTACGTCCAGCAAATGTCTTAGAAGAAGCCAAATTTTTATTGCATATTTTTTGAAATTGTGAAATGTGAAATAAAAAAAAAACTTCCGTTGGGAGTTCTCTCTCGTTATTCTCCTTTTTATTTTAACTTTAGCATACATTTATGTATAAGGTGAAAGGAGATGTTTTCACAAATTTGAATTCAAATCGCATATTCATACATATTCAACGATACCCGCTACGATCCGCGAAAAATGACACGAATTTATATACTGGGTATTTATTTTTTATGTAAAATGTCCCTCTACGCTACACACACAAAAAAAAACAGTGAATGTAACTGTAATAACAACCGTCTTGCAACGTTAAAATAGAGCGTACTAAGTAAAATGGTTACTATAAGTGAAAACAGTTAGCCTTACACATGAATTTTTCCTGTATTTTTTATTGTTTTTTTTAACAGTGTGCCATAACTGTTTTCTTTTACTGTTCCCCTAGCTGTGTGAAAACTGATTCTAGCTTTAGTATTTTTTCCACTGTGACTTATGCCTCGATTCATTGAAAAGGATCTGTAAAATCTGTTAAAATTACTGTATCTCTTGAAACTGGACAGTTGCACGCCTGATTTGTAGTCAGCCGTAATAATCAGTTAAAATAACCGTTTCAAAATAATCTGGGCGTGTATTCTTGGCATTCAGTCATTGCGGATTCAGTAGAGTTAACAGTAATGTCAAAGTAAATTCTTCTTCTGTTAACTCTACTGAATCCGCAATGACTGAATGCCAAGAATACACGTCCTGATCTGTCACACGTGCTATTTTTACTAAGCAGTACTGTTCAATCGGTTAAAATAACTGTTTAATATTAAATGTTTTGGCTCATTTATAGATACTTACCGTAATACATTTATAGTAATGAGAAATACTTTACCACAGATGATTGACATTGAACTGTCCTTAAAAGTGGAACAGTTGCTCATTATTTTTTTCATTGTAGCAAAATTTTTTTCCGTAGGAATCTGGACAACTGCTGGTCGTAACCGACAGTTTTGTTCGTATCCCACTCATGTAATACAATGTATGACACAAAGTGAATTTTTCAAGCGGCACGCTCAGGTGAAAATCCGAAACTATAATAATTAGGTAACCACACAAACGTGATTTAAAATATTGTTTAAACAACCAGAGTGTCTAAAATCGTTTAACCCTCAAAGGAGTCAAGGGACTCTTGGTAGCTATTTATTTCACATTTTATCAAAATAATTATTTCTGTAAAATGCTACTTTGGGAAAATAGCTAAAAGAATTCATTTAATTCGTTCAGCAAACACAGCGTGTATTTTTATCAACTACGTACCGTGAGACTCCTAAATTCTAACATGATATGAAGTTATATACTGCAGTAAAAAAATTAAAATTCTTTTCAAATCCTGAAAAAAATATTTTCAAATTTCGACATAATTTTAGAAAACATTTAGATGCATGCAGTTGCAAACCGATATTACTGCAAATGCACCACCCCTTTCTCCGACATCAAGACGTGAAATGAATGGACCACAGAGAGCGAAATTTAAAAGTTTAAACTGGCCTCAAAAGCGAAATATCATTGTCTTACAAAAAGTATGTTAGTTTATTTGCTCCATGTACTAAAGTCGTACTTTTTACTTTTGAAAGAACCTCTCTTACGAGTACCATCATCGATTTCAGACTACGAACTAATATGATTGAGCAATACCTTTGACGATTGAGGCATACATTGTGGCATGTCTATGTTTATCTGCGCAATCACTCGTGTTTGGTCCTCAAACTTTTTTTGGACGAATAATGAATGTTTGCGCCACCGTTTTTTGGGAATCGACTTAGTATTCGATGCTTATTAATCCCTCAAAAGAAACGCAGATAATTGAAATAAACAATGGAATTAACAAAAAAAAAAACCACCTCCCGACCGCGCTGATTCGACAGCGAGTTTTCAATTAAGTCGAGTGAAGGTCTTATTGCTTCGCCTGCTCTATCACTGTTTGTGTCGATATCGAGGGCGAGTACTTATGTAATTGAGTTGTTTGCTGCTCCGACCCCCCCTGTCCCCTACCCCCAGCTCCCTCATCATCCCGTCTCCCTCACTCCACCAACAGCCAGCATCTAATTACGAGTCCCACGTGTTACGTCACGGGGAGCAGTTCATTTTGCGAGAGAAAAATAATGAGGGTCGTAAGTTTGGCAACAGTCTGGAGCAGTGGCATTCGCGCTTGACCTTTACAACGAGCGTTGACCTTAACGGTGAGCCCGCTCGCTCGGTCGGATATTGTACAGATATTGCGTGGGGCTGTCCGTAATATTGAGGCCAAGAGGTAAGACCTTCATTATGAAGCGGTGTGAATCATATTACACGGTGTAATTGTATTCAGACCCGTACGAGTGCGAATGTTATTTAAATGTGTTTAAATTATTACAAGCGGTTGAATTTAATGTGCGATTTTCGAAATATTTGAAATGAAGATAATAGGAAAAAGGCTTTGCTTGGAGAGTTTATATTCATTCGCGTAATTGAGTTAAGAAACTCTTTGCCCTGATACAGATTTTCGTAAACTGAAAATAAATGAAAATACTTTTAACATGTTTAACTCAAAACCATGGAAAATTATGGTGTTATAATAAATTAATCAAATATTTCTGTTACTAATATTGCTTAAATTAATATTTATGAAATCCAATGATTAAAATCTCATAATATTAATTATCATTCTTTTATATCTGATATGTTGATTTGCTTCCAAATAGGAACATAGAGAGGAACTGGTATAATGTGGATACGAGTTCCTTGGAATATATCTATTCATCAATGCAATACTTTTCATGAGGAAATTAAATTAGCTGATTTTATTGTTTTACAATGTATTGTATAAAAACGAAATAAAATTTAAATTAATATTCTAACAATCTAACAATAATAATTTAAATTAATAATCTAACATCTAAGAGTAAAATTTAAATTAAAACTAAAACTAAAGAAAAAATTAGCTAAAGAGAAAATTAATTCGAGATTGCGGGGCTGGATGCATTATTTTTTATGAAGTCAATTTAAAAACAAATAGTGAAATAATTATATTGATATTTTGAACATAGTTTTTTTCTTAATATTTTTTAAGCAAGCTTGTTTGTGATCCTCATACGAATGTTGTATGGGTAGTTACAAAGGCGGAATTAGTGACGTCACGATCCAGATTTCATAAATTCATTGATAATCAACTTTAAAAACCAGACAAGGACGACTAACTAAAAACTAACAATTTTCGGATTTTTTCCTCGTGCTTCTTACCACATTTCATTATTCTGTGTCAACGGGAGTACCGGCCATGGTTTATTTTTAGGTGTGTCAAAATATGTGGCATGTATGGGCCCAATTTTTTATAGCGTGATTTCATATTGATTTTCATACAGTTCCAGGGTAACATAGACCTATGGTCTATATATGTATATACTAGCAGCCCGTCCCGTCTTTGCACGGGCATAATGTCATTTAAAAAAATATTATTTTAAACTATTTATATATTATATACTACTTATTACACACTCCCGCCGCCCGGCCGGCCGGTACCGCCGCAAACGCTACGTCCCGCAATTTTTAAATCTGTAATATCTTCGAAAATATTCATTTAAATCATATGCTGTAATGGGCCATATAGATCTATATTAAATCAACAATGTATTTAAAGTATTTAATTGGATAAGGATTAATGCTGTATTGGTTAAAATCGCTTCGAAAATTTGCCATTATTTGTCGTAAAAAGTAAATGACAAAAAAATGTTATTGTGGGATATCCATAAGAGAAAGATGTATACCATCGCGGAGTTTTCTGTAGACCTTTTTAATGTGTACAATACTTAGTACATTATTTTGATAAATCTCGTAGGGTTCAGCCTGCATTTGCAATGTAAGCGGAAAAAATGTATTTTTTTACGACATCACATTGGAAACCTCAAAAATAACAGTATTTCTCCACTATGTAATGGATGTTATTATACATATAAACCTTTCTCTTCAATCACTCTATATATTAAAAAAAACCGCATCAAAATCCGTTGCGTAGTTTTAATGATTTAAGCATACATAGGGATATAGGAACATAGGGATGTAGGGACAGAGAAAGCGACTTTGTTTTATACTATCGAGTGATGATAGTGATAGTAAAGTGATGATAAAAATCCATTATTATTTTGCAAGACAAGATAAACGAGATAGCAATCATCATTTCCTAACAATGCCGCATGCAATAATTCATTTGGTCGCCTCCAGGCCAGAAGGCATCCGAACAGGAAAACATCGTCGCGAGACTTCTTCAGATATATGGTAAAGATAAAAACAATTTATTGCAGCGGACGAAGGAAATAAATGGAGAAAAATGTAATTTATGAAGTGCTGTCGCTCGTTCGTGTGCTGGACGTTGGAACACGAAGTGCTGGTGTGACGTTACATCTGCGACGTGACGGCATGCCCATCACGGTACCTTTTAGATATAGAGACTTACATCTGTTACTCTAAAAATCCTTTACATTGGTATATCTTAGTTTTAAACTGTGAATCTTAATATTTACCAACATGAGTTGGTAAATATACGAAAATAAATTATTTTTCGGGCTTTTAGCATTAGCGTTTAGTAAATGCCTTAATTTAGACTTAAACCTGACCCTTCACATAAACAGTTCTACTAGCTCTTTGTTACCTCCGACTATTCTGGCTTTATTATTGATTGAGAATACCTGCCTCTCACCCAGAAGCCTCGCTTAGATTCCCGGGTAGAATACCCGTGACGGATATTGTCCTACCCCTTCCAAGCGCCAGCGGCTGCGCAAAGGCCAAATCCGATTTAGATTTTGTTCTGCGCAGCCGTTTTCGAGTGGAGGGTGCCGACCAACATCCGTCCCGACCACGGAGGATAGAGGTAGAGAGGAGATGGTCTAAGCAAACTGGGTCTGTGTCTACCAAGTGGGTCGCTACGTCACAGCCCACGTGATAAGAAGGCGTGGCTTAGCGACGACATTCGCGACATGGCGCTGGCGGTGTTAAGTTGTGGGACAATATTATGGTCTGCGGCGCAATTTTCAGCGAACAGTCGATTATACGATGAGATTTTGTGTAAAATGTTGCAAATATTACACAGGGCGGTTCATGACCCCACCATGAAACGATTTTCCCCCCGCTTCCCCGCAGAGTGTCACGCTGCGACCCTTAGTAATATGAGTTAAAAACATCTCCTCTTTACCTCTTTCCTCCGTGGTCCCGACAATTCTACAGCCCTGTATTATGTACTCACCTTATTTTACCAGCTAGAATTAGCTGTTCCCAATCCCAGCTATAATATATAGAGAAATTTAAAGCATCGAGTAAATTAAGTGCACATCCCACTACTTTCTTGCGGCGACTTCCCTGTAGACGTGGCCTCGGACGTGGCTTCAAATCCACCACCTGATGTCGGAAATTAAAAAGGCGCTGGGAAAGTTTCCAAGTCCATTGAAGTGTACCGTCATCAGTATTCTGAACTCATCTAACTTAATGACTCATGAACTCATCTAGAGTTATTCGTTGATTAAAACTTAAGTCGTCAAGGTGATCCCGATTATTCGTAGGAACCCCAACTGACGGTACCGATCAGTAAGCCTATTTTGGAATTTCGTGTTTACATAGCAGTTTTCAAATTGATTTTATCGACGAAAAGATTCACGAGCACGTTATTTCAATGATTCAAGGATTTCTGTCGAGAATATCGCTTTGAAAACCTCTATAAATCTGTATTATCAACTAAAAGTTTAACCAAGTAGTTCCAAGAATAGCCCTACAGAAGTGAGCTTAGCGAGTAGTTTATGGAATCCCATTGGCATGGCGACCTTTCTAATGCATCAGTGCTCATATTAGTCCCTGTTTCTCGCGCACATTATTATTAGATTGCAATGAATCAAGAAGGTAGTCCTACTCGAATAAATATAAAAACACAGAAAAGGATTGGTAAGCTTAATTTTTTGGAGAGACCGATCTCTTCTTTTGACTTACCAGGCTGCCTAATAGAGGTCATCAGAGGTCAGCTCCTCCAAAAATCAAGGTTCTTCAAGATTTTGTGCCTAAATATAATACCTAATGCAGGAAAATGAATAAAACCGATTAAACAACATTTCCGTAACATTTTTCTACAATATTTCTTTCGTACAAAACATACTATGATTTCGTTTGACTTAACATAATATATTTCCTAGAAATAAAATGAAAGCGAGCCCAATATTTTCGACACGACGCCCATCGCTGATAAATCGACGAGAACTTAGATATTCCTTAAAGAACTGATCCGAAAAATGTAAGTTACTCTTTCACCTATCCAATAAAAACGCTCTCGAAAAGGGTCCGGATATTAATAATAATATTTTCTGGAAATCTCGGCGAAACAGATTCTTGTATGACGGTGCAAAAATGTTCGTTGTTTCATTCCATACAGCCGAATATTCGTGTATCATTACATCATGAACACAGATAGAAATATTTTTTTTTCTTTTCAGCGTCACGACATGTGATTATAAAACAATAAAAACATACGTGACCGTGTGCCTTGAGGTAAATTCGTTGTATTAACGTGTCGTGTGTTGTAAATATGTGCATGCATGTTCTACATTCAATGCGAAGTAGTCAAAACAGCAAAACTAGGCAAACAAAACTTCATGTTTCAAAGTTCAAATCAAAATTATATCTTCATCGTATCGCTACAAAAGTATTTAACATATATTCAGTCAAATGCATAAAAAAAAATTATTACACAGTATTTTTTTTATAATTTGCTTCCATTATTCAAGGATTAAGTTTTAATTGAAGTTTTGAGGAAAAGTTCCTCCAAAGATGTTAACAAGATACTGAATATTCTTGTTTATATCTCATGGAATTTATAATTCAAAGGTAGTATCTTGTATCATGTTTTGGTCATTAAAATTATAATAGCCTTTTCAGGAAACATTGAGAGGTTAAGAGACCGAAAATACTGTTGAGAAAGACCTTGCAAATGTTCAGATGTAATGAATAACTCGATGTAATCCCTTCATCCTTGTTAATGTTGAGAGCGGCATATGGCTAAAGCCAGGCCCACGTATAAGAGGTTATCGATGACGCCCATAGGGCTGCGAAAACCATGCTGGCCGGCAGGGTATACTTTGGGGGAAATACCCCAAACATTGCATTTCGCGGTTTACTTGGTTATTTTTTTGGGGCTATCCTTATTATTTGCGCGTTCATTGATGATAGAAAGTGAACGAAGGGATGGCGCCACGCAGCTCCTCAGAATATTCTCCATGGTAGAGACAATAGAACACAGAGATCTACTACCTGTCTCTACATTTCCATGTTAACGCCAAAGCACACTGGCGGACATCTTTATTCGATGCTTAGATGCCAAGTAGATGAATGATCAATATATTTTTTGGTTTGTTTTTCGCATTTTATGTATGAGTAAGATTGCACCAGGATCCATTGAACACTGATGATGATATAAATGTTATAAATAATATGCATCTTACGTACATCGCACATCCTCATCAAGTGATTATGAAATACATATTTCGATTACATCTATAAACAGACTAAGCCTGGTTTTCACCAAGTGCTGATTTATTTTAATCAACACTTAGAGGGCCTTTATTACTAAAATGCTGATTATCTTGTACTGATATTGATTGCAAGCTGCTAATAAATTCCCTTAATATGTGGCAATTAAGATAATCAGCAGTAGGTGAAAAAGGCCCTTAAAGGGCATTTATTACTAAGGAGCTGATTATCTTGTACTAGTATTTATTGGAAGCTGCTAAGAAATGCCCTTAATATGTGACGATTAAGCTAATCAACAGTAAATTAAAAAAGTCCTAAGAGTCAAATACTGACAAATGCTGGAGGGTTTACCTCCAACATTCGTCGGTGAAACACGCATGAGAGACTCAAACGACAAAGAATCGGCGTCCCTCGGGGCGCAAACATTCGTAAATAGTAGAGTCTACGCCGCGGGCGGCATCGTATACAAAAACAGAACGAAAGACGAGACAAATAAAATAATAATGAAATTCTCAAGGAGGGAAATTCCGGCGATGGCTTCCCCCGCCCCGCTACCTGCCGCGCGCGGAGCGGCCTTGGAGCGACAACGCGGATGTGCTGTCATATTTAGGCGGAGGTATTTACATTTAACTCTATTGTTCACTTCTCAGTTGATCGCACGTAAAAGCTGTCCATAAATTGATGGAAAACATTAAACTATTCGTAGAAATGTACATGTAACTATATGAACAGGTCACTGTAGTTGTGCAGTGGTCAGTCTGAGTTCTCACCTAAATTGGCGTTTACAGCAAACCGATCGACTGGCGTTTTCCGTAAAAACGTCAAACTCCATACAAGTTTTTACTAGATATTCTGTGGTTTTACTTCTTCAAGCTGTCAAAGTCAAACGTGGATTTCCGATTTGTATGAAAACGCGGAGTGGACGTAAACGGCAACGTCGACGTATTTACGGCAACGTTGAGTAAGCTGTCAAATCAAACTCGGACTCGCAAATGTTAGTTTGCTTAACGCCCACTGTGCGCGCTCTTCAGTTTCTCCGTACATTTGAAAACGCCAGTCGATCGGTTTGCCGTAAACGCCAATTTAGGTGACAACTGGGACTTCAGGTACAGGTCAGAAATTAGTATTCAAACTAAACGTGCAATTTGATCTCAAATTCTTCTTGTTGCCACTGGAGTTATGCGTCGCTTCAAGGCCCTTGCTTGCGGTGATGTTAGATTCGGATCATCTATTTCCCTAAAATATGGTTGACAGAGGCAATGGATGGCTTGAAGCTCGTGGAAAGGTGCTGTTTGTAGGGACGGCCGTACGGGCTTACTCCAATTGACAACATGTTACATGGCGGCATTAATAGTTGATTTTCGTGAATTCATATTGATTTAGTACTTATGCTCGGTATTTATAGACGGACGATGAATAAACAATACGATGCATGAACATCGGGGGAATGGTTCTCCAGATCCAAGATGTATGAGCCACAGAGGACTCCAAGAAATGCGGTTGTTGCGTAAATTATTTTATTGCAAATAGATAGAAAGGTGGGATGAAACAGAACCACTTCTAGTCTTCGACACACTCAAAAATACAACAAACCAAAAGAAATCGTTGGAAAACACTCAAAGGTTGATGGCATCAGTTGTCAGCACACCAAGGCCTTGGGTTTCTGATGAATGTGGGCGAACACACCAGCGTGGTGGTTCGCGCACTGCGATCCAATGTCTTTAGCACAGGTTCACTAGATCGTTCGTTGTTGAGAGGTCACAAAACACTCCTAGGAGGTAAAAACGTCCAGAATAATAATGTTCGAAGAATACGTTCACTCGAGGACATGTGGCGCGTCTCGCGATTCAAACGGAACAGGAAGCACTGGCAGCGAGCTGTATTCGCGCGCTGCTTAACGATTTTGGTAACTGTCACATGCATGCGGTAGGTAAAAAATTAAGTCCATGCATGCTGAAGCGTTTCCGGTCGATTGGAATGCCTTCTTTTAAAATGTGAGAAAGATTTTGAAGTGGCCCAAACACAAGATGTTAGCATGAGCTCTTGTTGTCTGTAACGTGCGCGCCTCTCCATCAACAGGAATAAATCGATCACTTAGGCTTTGACAAAGGGACCAACAATCGTTATTCGACGAATGTGATATGTACTATGTAGAATCGACCCTGAAGCAAGGATATATTGTTTAAAGAAAGAGAGGCTATAATAAGAACTTCATTTCATTTCTTTATTCAACTTTTGGTAGTCAAACTACACTAAGTCATGTCACAATTTGACTGATCCGCGGATTCGATCAACTTAGTGAAGAAGAACCCGCAAAGAAACTTTACTGGTCTATAAGTTATGATTTTTTTTTCGACCACATAAATAATATGTAACTTCATTATGAATATACTTCAAGGCTGGACTTGAAGCAGCAAACAAACCTTTTGGGGGCAGGGCGTCTACCACTTCCGCCACCTCTCAAATTCTCCTACAGTCCATCCTCCCATAATCGATGCCTTCTACTCACATTGTTTTAGATTATACATACATTGATTTGATGACCTACACTGCCAGCGAAAGGTGTTATTACTGGTGCAAATCTTGCCTTGCAGCGTATTGCTAAATTAGTTATTAGCCTGTCTTTATTTAAGAGAGTCGATAATTCCCCATATACTATGGGTGATAACTGTTTACATGCTCTTAATGTTTACCTAGGGTTTAGAAATTTTGGATTCTAAAATATATTGTCGAAAAATACGTCTGTATTTTCTATTGTTTTTAATATACCTTTACGATAAAAAAATATGGACTAATAAACATTGGAAAATGTTGTCTTTTTTACGTTCAATTTCGAAAAAAGTTTACTGAAAAATACATATATTAACAAATGAAGCTTTCTCAAGTGATAGTTGAAATTTAATGAAAATCTGAAAACACAGGGTAAGGTAAGCGCCTGGAAGACGATTTCTCTAGTTTAGTCGCCGAGCAAAATTGTGCCTTGGCCAATGGACAAAGAATGCATTTCTTAAAATTTTCAAATCTTAAATTTCCTCCGACCTCACCACAGCCTTAATTTATCTGTCCTCGCTTCATATCGATTATCCATATATATCACATTCGATGAACTGGCCTAGTACTAATATTTATATTTTACTTACTAGTTTGTGAATGTATTTTTTTCGCAAAAAGACATTTTCCAATGCGAACAGCAAACCTGAAATCACTTGTTCGTTAGGGCTACACGGGCCTGAAGCAGATAACAAAGTGTGCGAAGTGGACGAGGTCCCCGGGGACTGCTCGAGCTCGCTAATTAACTCGCTAACGCGTTATCAGGCTCGCTCACCCGATCGTCGCTGTCGGCCGGGACGCACGCACTCCGTGGACACGCGTCGGACCGCCCCTAAGTAAACTGAACGAGGAATGGGGTGGCATCTAATAGTAATTAATTTGGATAAGTCAAAGCTTTGAGCTTTGCGTTGCAGCGATCAAACATAAAATGGAATAGTTTTCATAATAAACTGCTGCCTATAATTGTATAAAATGTAGTTATTGTCTTTATCAACTTCACGTAACCGACTTAAGGCTGTTCCGACCCATATAAAGTTGTTTGCACACATAACGCAAAAAGTATTGCACTTTAAGCCACGAAAGTATAATAAAAGTTTAATATAGTCATATTACTTGCCGCGAAAACAATTTCACAACTTCAGGATTATTGGTTTTGTTACAATGTATTTAAATACGATTTTTATTTAACAGCGCCATCTAACGGTGTAAAACTTCTAATCGGCAATTACAACGAAACCATTAAACCTGAAATTGTGAATATGTTTTCGCTGCAACTACTATGGCTATATTTAATATTTTTGACGAATCCGTGCCGTAAAGTTCAATACTTTTTGCGTTCTGTATAAAAAAAACATTGTATGGGTCGGAACATCCTTAACTGGTGTCATTCAAACGCAAAGTGAAGAACGCGCTTTAAATAAAACAAGAACTTTATTAACAACTTTAATTGAAACCGTAAAAATTATAAAAAATATGTTTGATCCTTTACGTTCTCTTAATTAAATAAACAACAAATGACAAACATGTATATTCCATTCCGAAAATCTCATGCAATGATTAAAATTATAAATAATTCTTAAATTAATCTTTCTTCCCCTTCAAATATTGCTCTTACTTGTTGGCCTTACAATGGTGCGCAATGTACGTTTATTAAAAAATATACAAGCTATCTACCCTTAATTTAACAAACGATAAATCTAGAGAACCTTATTAACCTTCGTTAATCTTAATTAAAATGCTTAACAACGTGCCAAATTAGGTATATTTCATTCTGAGATAAAGTATGCTCTATTTAAACGGACACAAACCATGATAAATAGCCATAAATCAGTCACCGTGTCAGGTTCATTTACTTGTCAACGTAAACAGAGCCCCGGGCGGTGGCGGTCAGCCCTCGACGGCTGCGGGGGCGAGATATCTGCTTACTTCCAAATGACTCGTGATCCCGGAGACAGCTATTACTGGCAACAAGAATGTTAAAAACCGGCCAAGTGCGAGTCGGACTCGCACACGAAGGGTTCCGTACCATCGTACAAGATTTAACAGAAAAAAATCACGTTTTTTGTATGGGACCCCCCTTTATTTTTTATTATTTTTTTATTTTACCTATTTGTTGTTATAGCGGCAAAATAAATACACACTCTGTGAAAATTTCAGCTGCCTACCTATTACGGTTCATGAGATACAGCCCTGTGACAGACGGACGGACGGACGGACGGACGGACGGACAGCGGAGGCTTAGTAATAGGGTTCCGTTTTCACCCTTTGGGTACGGAACCCTAAAAAGGAATGGACGGGATATGCTCGTAGTTTGCAATCACTAAAAATTTCACCATAACAGTTGTCATGGGTTTTCAAATAAATTCCGAAAATAAACATCTCAAGCAGGTGGCGAAATTGGTAATACCCGCGAATGATATATTTTGCTGGTTCGGGTCCAGCCATGCAGTATATGTCGGATGGGTATATGTGTGGATGGGAGCAGTAAATAATAATGTTTGAAAGGATAAAGTGCTTAATATGGACCATAGAGCGGGCGGCTCGTAGCCTAGTGGCGCGGGGACTGGTCTAGCGTCCTAGAGGCCTGGGTTCAATTCCGACTTGCGCCACTGTCTTTCTCTTTCAGAGTTTGATAAGTGCATTTTGTCACGAATGCGAGCTGCTCCATGGTTTGGAATCCATGTAAAACTGTAGGTCCCCTTCCCCTACTAGGTGGGGTAGGGTTTAAGCCCGCCCGGGTTGGTACCATCGCATTGGATGAAATAATAGTCGAAGCGGCAATGAAAAATTGTCTGAGTTTTCCATCCAGTTTAATGTAGCCGTGCTCATAAAGGGAAGGTCCTGGCATGGCACCTAATTCCTTCGGGAATGTGGTGTATTGGGCTAATATCATAACGTTAGTTGTGTGGTATTAGCCATCCATGTCAGGTCGCATAAAAAAAATAGATTAATAGGTCACTCATTTAATCTATGGGTGAACTTAGTAGTGGGCGATTTTGCTATCTCACCTCACACCCTCTTAATGTTTGTTATGTTCAGTATTTCTTTTGCAATAAGTCAATTTAATTTATTTTAATAATGATCCTGTTATACATGAATTTATCACGTTACTATTACGTATTAATTTCAAGTACAAAATATATTAGTTTGCCCGACGCGCTCGTAGCACCGCAATATTTCACGCACAGCGAAACATTCGTAGACGCTCTACAATTTAATAAGTCCTAAACAAGGCGGACTTTGACTTTTAATGAGCATTTTTTATTCCACCGTGACAAATGTCCTGAGGGCGAAGGGCGTGAGAAAGGGGTTCTGAAAATATTCATCTAACGTCGGAGGGTTGAAGCAGGGCCGCGGTAGGGGCACAATTCACGGTAAGGTATCGCAGCTGGACTACCCTCCACCCCCCGTCGGCACCGTCACGCTCCACCGGGCTAGAGCGCTCCCTAGCCATTTTTATACGGCCTTTTATGTGTCTATTTATAACCCTTTTTATAAATTGCCCCGCGCTACCGGGGAGAGAAGGCGTTTTCATGAAATCTATTTGTTGGGAAGGCAAGAAGGAGCACGTCAACAAAGAGGGCGGAGAAGGGCCGCCTGAAAAATTAGGAGGAAAAATACAACTTGTGCTCTGAAAATTTCGTCTGAGGCCAAGTTCTCGCAAATATAATTTAGTCACCCTGAAAATTGGACCTTAAATTATTATTTTTTCAACTTAACTCCGGAGCCAATTTTTCGGAATGAGATTCAAATTAAGCCCTTTACAGAAAATTTCAGTCCATTAGCATTTTCTTACAGATTCGTTCGAAGCACGTTCAAGCTTTTCACTTTGGTAGTAAAATTTGTTTTTTTTTTCTTTTTGAGTGGCGAAAAAGATTTTTATTCTTTTCGCTTTTAAATAATGTTGATTATTGATTTCGATTGGGTGGCAAGCGTACCAAAGTATTTTTTTACCAAATGTCTTATCTGGAAGCAATCTAATCCATCGGTTCCTGATTCTTCTCCTGCGATCGAATTTTCTTGTACTGCTATAGTTAGAGCCGATAGGTGGCGCTGTTTTCGAAATCCAGTTATTTTTAAAACTGAAAATTTGAATTTAAATTGAATATTTCTGATCACATTTTACCGGGTTCCGCTCGGGTGAATGCCCATAATAAATGACCTCGAGCGGTCCCGGGAACCTAATATAGTATTTATATATTATATTTAGTAATATTATTATTTTTGACATTATACATTTATCGAAAAAATATTAAGTTTATGTTTTTTAATACAAAAACGAAGCCTTAAAAAATATAAACCTTAAACTGGATTTAACCTTAGAGAGGTCCCACATGGGACAAATCCTATATCCTTATTATTATTATTAAGCTATGTTTCGCACAATAATATGCTTAACTATATATTTGAATAAATAATATATATATATGTATTTTATTGCCACCCTCAGTTGGGCAATATGGCCTCTCATATATACCTCTCACATCTCAATATAGGTAACTTTAATTCGGCCAAGTTGGGTAACGCAATAGATAAATGAAGCTAAATAAATACATACAGATGTATAGGTTATTTTATGTTACTGGGCATGGATAGCCAATATCACATTGCAAAATACATGGTACACATAACTACTACATATTCAAAATAATTGAACTTGGATGAGAATATTACACAAACTGTGGTAATACCTAACTAATCAAAACCAACTCATGGCATTCCCGAAATAAATAGGCACAATAGACCAATTTCATAATCCACGTTTATAGCGTGAAAATAGCTATCTCTGCGATAAAACCCATTACATCAGTTATAACTAAATGAAGGACCTTAACCCACCTTAGCAAAAAAAATTTAAAAACAAATATTCAGGTTCTCCACAATATTGAACTAAATTAGATAAAGATTGAACTACAGATACTCAGAAAGGTAGTTATGCAAGAATGCGTCAACACAGGATGTATCAGAAGCCACTGCTACAGTTTTGGAATAGTATTCTTCAAATATAAATTTGATATCATGGGCCGCCCGCATAACGCGTGAAAATAGTTTTTTTTTATCGTTTCGTTAAAGAAATTAAAAAAAGTTAAAAATGACCTTAACTAAATTGGTAGATAATGATACGCTCTTAAAAATTATATTTAAATCAATATTATTTAATATCAATATCAGCAGCAAACTTGAAAAATACATACATTTGAGACCTGAATTCTTTTGAGGCCTTTTTTCAATGCAAAAAATATAATTTTTAAATGTTTTTAAATTTACCTGGAATTATATGTATTTTTTTCATGTTCTTATTTCATAAGGTTCAGGAACTTAACGCAAACAAACCATATGCATTGGCTATTATAATAATCTTATTAAATGTCATCTAATCATATCTAATAATAAATATTATAATAATTATATAATAATGTTGAATTATACGAGCGCGGTCAGGCTGACGGTGGGAAAACGGCCGGCGATGATGCGAGGCCGGCAGGCGGCGGGCGAACGTCCTGATTACGGAAGGGAAGGGTGTGGGCTTGTGGACCCAACAGGACCGGCAGGATCGTGTCGCAACATGTCACAACATGTCGCAGCGTCCATTAGGATACTCGTACATTCACGCTTGATGACATAATAAACTTTAAAAATGTTCGTCTCAAGAATTACAGGCGATCTTTTTTATCAAGACACTTTGAATATGTGAATTTACGGGTGCCAGCCATGTGCCAGCTGGTATACCCTGCGTATTGGATTGTTGGATGGAGTACCGCTATCTATCTGCCCCGTGACAGTACGCTGATTGTTTTCTGTGAAGCGAGCGTTGTTCCAGAACACATTATTATCTGCCCATCGCAGTCTACCGCTTTCTTGTTTATGGAACCTGACACTGATGGCTAATAATACCACACATCTATCGTTATGATATGAGCCCAATACAGAATTTTCTGGAAGGAATCAGGTGCCATGACAGGACCTTCCCTTTATGAGCACGGCTACATTGAACTGGCTGGAAAACAAGGACAACTTTTCAATACCGCTTTAACTAGTTACATCCAATGCGGCGGTACCGACCCGGGCGGGCTTAACCCTACCACGTAAGTAGGGGGAAGGGGACTTACCGTTTACATTGGTTCTGAAACATGGATCAGCTCGCGTACGTAGCGAAATGCATTTATCCAACTCAGAAAGAGAAAGAAAGTGCTTGAGCGGGGCGAGGATTTGAACCCAGACCACGTAATAAAGGCATGTGCTCTAGCCCCTAGAGTATCACGAAACAGAGCCGGTAGTCTCAGTTGTCACCTAAATTGGCGTTACGGCAAACCGATCCACTGGCGTTTTCAAATGTATGGAGAAATTGAAGAGCACGCGCAGCGGGCGTTAAGCGAACTAACATTTGCGAGTCCGAGCTTGATTTGACAGCTTACTCAACGTTGCCATAAATACGTCGACGTTGCCGTTTACGTCCACGCCGCGTTTTCATACAAATCGGAAGTCCGCGTTTGACTTTGACAGCTTGAAGAAGTAAAACCACAGAATATCTAGTAAAAACTTGTATGGAGTTTGGAGAAAACGCCAGTCGATCGGTTTGCCGTAAACGCCAATTTAGGTGAGAACTCAGACTGACCACTCTGCTTATTGTAGTAAGTAATGTCAGGTTATCTTTTAGAAATTGACATGTTAACGGCTGTATCTATCTAGCAGAGAGTTGAAAAGTGATACTGACGCGGTGTTCCCATCAGGGTTCAAGTTGAAGGCACCAGCCATGTTCAATAACACCTCCATCAACTTCCCCCATTTAAAGAATACGGCCAAACATTACCAGCGATGGCTCGTTACTGCATCTCTAAGATCGCCTTGAGTCACTCCACTCCATTAGACAAAGTTAGATTTCCGCAACGAAAAGATAACTGAACGTGTTGCGCACTGTACTCGTATTTGCAGCCAAAATGTATTCACACGCTGATTCAATAGTTCAATACAACAGCCAGAACAGAAGCAACTGTGCAGCACTGAAGCGGAGATCGTTCATCCAATGCGATGGTACCAACCCGGGCGGGATAAACCCTACCACCTAGTAAGTAAGGAAGGAGACCTACAGCTTAACGTGGAATCCGAACCACGGCCAGCCTCTCTCAACGGTCGAATGGTCACCCATCCAAGACCAGACCGGACCCAGCGTTGCTTAACTTCGGAGAGCGATCGCCGAAGTGTCGCGCCACTGGGCCACCGAGGCTGACAATACTTGATATTACACTTAAAGGGCCTGTATTACTAAAGTGCTGATTACCTTCTACTGGTATTAATAGCAAGCTGCTAAGAAAGGCCCATAATATGTGGCGATTATGCATATCGGCAGTAGGTGAAAAAGGCCCTAGGAATTGTAATTTGTTTGATAAATTATGTATAATTGTATAATACCATTCGTCTATTGTCTAATAATAAGTATCGTAAACAGAACTTAAAAAAGTAATATATTTTGCATGAGAAATACGCAAAGGAAGTAAGCAGTGACATATATCTGACAAGACCACGAGCTGTACCACAGTCCCCCCCCCCCCCCCTTGTCCCCTTATGTCCGTGACTACGCCAGCCACGCCTTACACGGCGAACTTCTCGCTACTTGCTTTGCCAATGTATGAAGCAGAAACTTTCTAAAATACGTGATCATCTTGGCATCGCTCAGAAAGTTACATTAGAACTTACGGCCTTCCGTCTCTCCAAATCTAAAAAAAACGGTATAAAACACAAAAAAATATTATTTTCAACAGCAATAATTCAAATATTAGGTATATTGTATTTTAAACGACCCGAGATAAAACCAACAGTATTATTAAAACGTGATACTGCAATAGGTGATTCTTTTGGTGTCTACATTGCTTCGTTTAATAGGTTCAATTAGCACGGTAGGCACGTAATCATCAGAAATATCCTGTTCGGTCTCATGTTAAGGTCCTTGCTTGCGGTGACGCTTGGTTCAGGTCACCTCTTTCCCTAAAACATGGGTGAAGGAGGCGATGGCTGGACACGGCGTGATGCTATTAATGGGGACTGGCCTGCTGCCAGATGGCGGGTAATGTCTTTGTAAAATTACAGATATTTGTCATGAACTGCACACGACATGAATTATTGGTTATTATTATATTATTCATATTAATTTAAAATTGGTAAATACCTACTGTTAATGTTATTAATTAAATTAATGTAAAAATGTATATGTTATTAACACAAACCAGTACCAATACCTTGTAAATCTCTAAGCAGTGGCAAACACTTTTGTAAACTTAGAACTACCCTTTTTTCACCTCCTCCAGCTACCTGAAATCCGATAGTTAACTTTCAGTTACATTGCATATTTGTTTGTTGCAACCGAAAGATAACTTTGGGATTTTTGTAGCGGAGGTGCTGAAACCGGGCGTAATAAGAGGACGTTGAAAAAAATTCCAGCGGAGTTTTTTGCCAGTTCTTCTTCGCTGAGATTGCTGAACTTGCTAATGAAAAAACCAAACCAAAAAGTACGGACACAATTATTTGTTGCTTGGTATCGAATATAAAAATATCAAGTAAATTAAAACAGTGGTTTTCAAATGTGTGTATGAGTCTGCTTACTGGCCATTCTTAATGCACATACCATGGATCTTAGTGAATTGTGTGCACTATAATCAATATTATTGCATGAACTCAGTAAACGTCGCCGAGAATATTATTTGAGAACATGAAAAGGGAACACATAATGTTTTGGTATCAAAGGATTTTTCAATATATTATACGATAGCTTCATATTTATCTATATATTTAAGTATTTGATAATAATAATATGTCGTCGAAACCGAGCAGGTGAAGAATTTATTTTCTTCAACTTCTTGTTCGAAACGATAAGTTCTGTAACCTAAATTAGCAACCGGAGAGTCCTAAAAAACTTTTAATTGGAAGAAACGGCTGCCACAATGCGTGGGACTTTTTGTTTAAAGAATAACGTTTTTTGGCTGGCTACATTACTCCCTTGCGACCTATGATATAGTATGATATTACATACCCACGAACATTGTATTCGTATATGTATTGTATTCGTACATTTTACAAATTAGAGTGGCTCGTAGCTTAGTGGCGCGGAGACTTGCCTAGTACGCCTGAGGTCTGGATTCAAATCCTTGCCACGTTCATGCACCATTTTCTTTCTCTCCTGAGTCGAAGAAGTGCATTTCGTCACGAATGCGAGGTGCTCTATGGTTCGAAATCCTTGTAAAACTGTAGGTCCCCTTCCCATACAGGTTGTAAGATTAAGCCCGCCCGGGTTGGTGTCATCGCATTGGATGAAAATATGGTCGGAGCGGCGATCCAGTTCAATGTGGCCGTGCTCATAAAGGTAAGGTCCTGGCATGGTACATAGTTCCTTCGGGAATACGGTGTCTTAGACTAATATCATGACTGTGGGTGTGATATAGCCATCTATGTCCAGATACATTATAACAAACATAAAAAAACATACAGACGAATTGAGAGCCTTCTCCTTTTTAAGGCTACAAAATAATAATAACAGTTGCTATTCTGAAGGCTAGGAAAACAGTATGATCATTCATTGGATAGTTATGAGTAAATAATAAATTAAACAATTTGTTATGCTATATGTTCAAACTAATTTGCTACCGCTAAGCTTAAGTTAGTTTATACTTTGTGAGGGTAAGTTATGTCATATGTTAATCTATGGTTATTCTTATTTTTATTAATTAATTATTGTGATAGGTAGGTTGTGATCTCTACCTCTATCCTCGGTGGTTGTGATGTTACGGGCTAAAAGCTGGAAAAGGTTTAGTTTTTCATTGGTAGGTGTAGTAATTCCAATCGGGATACAAAAATAAAAGTCGAGCAGATCTTCCAATGTTTTACGACAAGTGTCCGTTTTTTCCTCGCCAAACATAAAAACTCGTAGACGAAGCGCTCACAACTCCATTAATATTGATGGATCGTGCCTCCGAGGCGAGGGCAGGGCTTCGGATGAGACAGTTTAGGGCGGCGATTGAACTCATGAATAGAATGAGCGTTCGTTTCGATAGCTTTAATCCTCCGATCTAATGGAACTGCACGGATGAAAGTGGGTTAATCCCGCCCGTGCGTTCCGGACACCGGCGGGGATTCCCGCAGCTTCCCGACAGGTCGGCGTTAGGTCGCGGCCGGCGTGCGGTCGACAAAGTCCAAAGTCAATGTATTGACGTGCGCATAAAGGGAAGGTCCTGGCAGGGCACCTAATTCCTGTGGGTATACGGTTTGTTGAGCGAATAGCATAACGGTGGGTGTGGTGTGTAGATGTGTGTAATAAGCGGCTTTCGAGCGGCTCGTAGCCTAGTGGCGCGGGTACTGGCTTAGCGTCAATTCCTCGCCCCGACATGCACCACTTTCTTTCTCTTTCTGAGTTGGATAAGTGCATTTCGTCACGAATGCGAGCTGCTCCATCGTTCGGAATCTATGTCAAACTGTAGGTCTCCTCCCCGTACTAGGTGGTAGGGTTTAAGCCCGCCTGGGTACCATCGCATTGGATGAAAATATCGTCGAAGCGGCAATGAAAAAATTGACCGTGTTTTCCACCCAGTTCAATGTCGCCGTGCTCATAAAGGGAAGGACCTGGCATGGCACCTAATTTCTTCGGGAATGTGGTGTATTGGGCTAATATCATAACGGTAGTTTTGTGGTATTAGCCATCCATGTCAGAGAGCATAAAAAAACTCATTTTCTACATGGCGTCACATTCATTTCTGAATGCGCACATTGTAATTAAGGGTATCATATTTTTTCACAGACAGCTCGTGGTGTAGGGGCCTTTCATGCGAGAAGTTATGGGTTCAATTCCTAGGCCCGGTCATGCACCACTTTCTTTCTCTTTCTGCGTTGGATAAGTGCATTTCGTGTTGTTCCGTGGTTCGGATCCTATGTAAAACTGTAGGGCCCCTTCCCCTTCTAGGTGGTAGGATTAAGCCCACTCCGGTTGATACCGTCTCATTGGAAAAATTGTCCACGTTTTCCATTCAGTTTAGTGTAGCACCTAAGTCCTTCGGGAAAGTGGTGTATAAGGCTTATATCATGACTGTAGTTGTGTAGTCCATGTTAGGTTGCCTAAAATTTTTACAAAAGATGCATAATGTATTATACATTTATTAATTCACTTCAGATAAAGACCGACCTATTAAGATGGATTTGGAAAAAATACGAATACTTCATCGGAATTTTCCGAACTCTTTTTACGATTTATAGAATGTAGGTAATCTCTTTTCAGCTGAAGCGGTTTGTAAAATCAACAATTGCTGTTTCCATCAAAGGCAGCTGCCAACTAAAGCAGAAATATGCTAATGAGTCCAACCGCGTCCGCTAATTCTACCCGCTCTACGGTAAACGGAATGATTTTTGTTCACTTTGAACAGTGTGGAAGGCACGACGAGAGCGGGAACCTAAACTCGTTGTTACAATGACGGTAAAGGCGGCGAGTGATTTCGCTTACGAATTCGCTCACTACTGATGTTATCGAGTCCTAACGACATGAACGAACTTCACAGGGTACTATTTGTTGCAGCGAACATTCGATCGTGCGCGATCCGAGTTCGTAAGCAAACCAACTCGTTGCTCATTGCCGCGATACGCATGAGTTTCTTTCTTGCTCGCTGACTTTGAACCAGAGCCGGTAGTCTCAGTTCTCAACTAAATCGTCGTTTACGTAACTTCGAAGTTCCGTAAAAACGTCAAACTCCATACAAGTTTTTACTAGATATTCTGTGGTTTTACTTCTTCAAGCTGTCAAAATCAAACTCAGACTTCCGATTTGTATGAAAACGCGGAGTGGACGTAAACCGCAACGTCGACGTATTTACGGCAACGTTGAGTAAGCTGTCAAATCAAACTCGGACTCGCAAATGTTAGTTCGCTTAACGCCCACTGCGTGCGCTCTTCAATTTATCCATACATTTGAAAACGTCAGTCGATCGGTTTGCCGTAAACGCCAATTTAGGTGAGAACTCAGACTGCGCACTCTCATGAGAGATTGAACGGAATTTATATAGTGTGTATCGAGTCAACAGTGTTACAGAAAAAGTTATAATTAAAAGGTCAAAAAATAGAGCATTATTAGAGATTGTCAGCCTCAATAGCCCAGTAGCGCGACACTTCAGCGATCGCTCTCCGAAGTTAAGCAACGCTGGGTCCGGTCTGGTCTTGGATGGGTGACCATTGGACCGTTGAGAGAGGCTGGCCGTGGTTCGGATTCCACGTTAAACTGTTGGTCCCCTTCCTTACTTACTAGGTGGTAGGGTTAATCCCGCCCGGGTTGGTAACATCGCATTGAATGAACGATGGTCGAAGCGGCAATGAAAATTGTCCGTGTTTTCCATCCAGTTCAATGTAGCCGTGCAATATAAGGAAGGCCCTGGCATGGCACCTAGTTCCCATGTGGTGTGTTAGTCTAATACCATGACAGAAGGTGTGGTATTAGCCATCCATGTCCAGTCACAAAAAAAAAAGAGAAGCAATTTCATTGTCCTTAAATATAAATTAAACTTAGCTTCCACCTTGGTTTTACTATTTCTTCCAATGGTTTGCGAGCGTGGCAGTTACCAGATTTATTAAATACAGATTTTAGCTTATAAAGAGGTGGGTAAACGTGCCTTCCATCCCAGAGGTCTTGGTTCAAATCCCCGCCCTGTCCATGCACCACTTTCATTAGCATTCTAAGTTTTCTTTCGTAACAATTCCATGGTTCGGAATTCATATTAAAGTACTAGGTGGTAGGTCCAACCGATTTGGATATTACATGTTTACACCGGCAATAGGAAAATATCAGTGTTTACGGCCAGTCCAATGCAGCTGTGCGAAGTAAATGTTACCGGAACATGAACATTTATGTTTTTATTTCTTTTATAAAAATAACTTCGATCAACATCGGACTTCAGCCACAGAATAAGTAAAGGCGCTACGCTTTAATCTCAAACTGTCGTATGCAGAGTGGGCGGACTCTTGTGTGTTACGCTTTATCGTATTCAGAGTGGGCGGACTAACTCTTGTGCATGGATTATTGCCGGACCAAACCGTACGATTAATCCGGTTGTAATCCCATGCTAAGTTTTTACAGTGCAATCTGAATACGACAGAACAAATACATTCGATGTCACTTTGTCAGTGCAACGTTTTGAAATTGGTTATTCCCGCAGCCTCCGAGTTCAATGTAGCTTCGGGAATGCAGGCTCGCGCCAGCTCGGAGCTTCCCGCCCTCGAGCGCTCGATACAGCGGCGGGGCGGGCGGCGCGGCGGCGGGTCGGGCGGCGGGCGGCGGGCGGCGGCGGCCGGGACGGGACTCATCTCGCATTCCACCTGCGTGCGGTCAGCCGGCGCGAGGGGCGACCGAATCTCCATTACGATGTCTGCTTAGCCGCCGAAGTAGTCGGCGGCACGAGCCTCGTATTTCCGATAATGCTGGAAGGACGGCCAATAGTTATGGCCCTGCGATTTTTTCTAAAGTGTGTCTTTAGGGTTATTCTTCTCGCCACGTTCTATATAAAAACTTCTACAACGTAACTTATTTTAGTAAAATTCGTCGTGTTGATTTTTCTATAGATAGATTCTAGGGGAATTTACTAGGTGGTAAGGTTAATCCCGTCCTGATTGGGACCATTCAATGAAAGATGGTCAAATCAGCAACGAAAATCCAGTTTAATGTAGCCGAGCAATATAAGGAACATTCTGGATGGATACCGACTTATTGAGATAGTATAATA
The DNA here is from genome assembly GCA_946894095.1 of Incurvaria masculella. NCBI lineage: Eukaryota > Metazoa > Arthropoda > Insecta > Lepidoptera > Incurvariidae > Incurvaria > Incurvaria masculella. The sequence continues at coordinate 22,552,586 of OX335646.2, forward strand.
GTAGTATTTAGCCAACGATTTACAGTTTAAAAATATAACAGCGACTAATTACATTTTGTAAATGAACCCTGGCTCAGATGTTTTTTTTTCCTTGATAGTTAAAGGTATAACGCTCTTAAGGTGGCCCAACCCGGCGGGCCTAACTCATTCGCGGGCACGGTACAAAACCGTGCTGTCTCGCTCTGGGACCTTCTCTGTTTCAAAGAATAAGACATGCTCCGTGATGAGGAAGATACAACATGTCCACAAAAAACATAATGTGCATAGTGTATGATTTGGTAAGATTTACGAAAATTTTAATTTCAAAACGACTTATAGCTAAAAGTAAACCACGACCGCTGTAGTCAAAAATCTAACAAAAACCAAATAGATTATACATCTTGATTAAATAAGCTATGTCTGATGACTCATCTTTTTAATATGTTCTTACTTTATCATTGCGTTATCCACCTCCAAAGTTATTGTATAAAACCCGCGAAAAATTCGAACTTTCGGACCTTATAACTTAGAATCCAAACACAATTTTACAATGCCAATGGTCATCAGACATCTCTTTCCATCAAATAAAGCTATTTTGAGCAACACTTTCGATCTCTGACAAGAAATATGGGCGTGATCTTCTTTCCCCATTTGTATGGGGAGATGAGCGGGATGGGCCACCTTAAGACAATATTGAGGTGATCCAGATACATACAATGGCTTGTCTTTGTTTCTTCACTCAAATAAAAAAAACGGATATTTTGCAAATTAAATAAATTCACTGAGAGCTACATGTGTACGTTTTTTAATTATTTAATTAATATAAAATATAATTTAATTAATTTACGGGAAGCACCAATTGTTTATAGCCAGATTACTTCGGATGAATGGATCGGGGCGGTCGTGTGACGAATTTTAAAATTGATCCACAGAATAACGCAATCCGTTCTGTCATACCCATACGCTAACAAAGGATGTGATGACAAGTATTATATACTTTTTCGTACTAAGCAGGTGCGTCGCTAATTCCAAGGAATGTTATATGCATGTATGTATAATCGACCGTGAAGCAAGGACACATTAATTGAAGAAAGAGCCCCGTAAAAAGAACTACTTTACGGCTCACGAATAACAAAAAAAAAAACATTTTTCTAATAATTTGGGCAAATTTGAAGATTGCCTGAAAATTTCATCAAAATCTGTTTTAGAATCCATGGGGAACATACGTACACACATCTATTTCAATATACATAATAATATAGATTTAGAATTTGTCATTGATGACAACATTTCCTAAATGTTAAAAAAACTCTAATCGTGGAGTGCACAATCTCAGAGGCAACGAACATTTTAAAATTGAAGTATATCAGACCTTATGTTTCGCTTGTTAGAACATGTTAGAGATCATTAGAGATCGTTAAAACATTTTCGCTTCAGAGACGTGTAAATGAACATCGTAATGGCACGGATAGTTAACTAGAAACGCTTTCCCACCTTCCGTGATATTATTGATTGCATTCTCGAACTAATCGGAATTCGTCGTTCGTGCTGCGAGCGAGAGGTAAACTAGTTGTATAGAGCACTCAAAGGATCAGAAATAGCAGTATTCATGTGGCTAATAACATTGTGAATTGCTTGCTAAGAGCATGGAAGGCCAGGAGTAGCGATCTATCTCATTCGAATGGCGGCAGCGGAGCCATGAGTTATTGGAAAACGTCTAACCTAACCTAACCTAACTGTAGTTAGTTGGTTTTCGAATTCGGGGCGCGCAACATCGAATGTTCATTGCACTTAATAGTGTCCTGTGAAGCTAAAGAGTGTTAAGTGATCTTACTTATCGTTGGCACGCGAGAAAACCTAATTGATTATTATATTGATGATTTATATTTCCAAAAATGCTTTCCAGTGACCTCGCGATGAAATCCTCGATACATCTGATTTAAAATCGAATTGCAATTAATTGTCTTTAATTTGTACAGCGCTGTTCAACCCCAAATTAAGGATTTTTTTTGTCGGTATCATTAAAAATACGCAAAATATCAAATTTTCCAATTTGTAATCTTTGAATCAGAGAAATCTTTAAAGGAATATCCAATTTCAATTAAAATTTAACATTTTAATAGCAGTTATCGAATTCATTGTGAAATTCTACGTAAATCTTAGCGTCCGCAGAGTTCAATATTAAATGCCCCAGGTGTACCTTCCAAAAGGTACCGGGGCCCTTAAATAAATGTGTTTCAGTTGACCTAACCCAACCCAATATGTTTATTGAATGTGCTAGCAAACGTAATAAAGGTTATTCCCAAAGCTCGGACTTTGTTTACAGAGGTGTGGTCGCATTTGGAAGGGTTAGCGGCTGTAACAAAACAGATAGAAATTATTGTTTAATTCTTGTTTAGGAAAACATCAACCCGAATGAATGTTGAGATACAACATCATGCATAATTGGGGTTGCTAGAAAATTAAGTGCTTAAATTTTACTAAAGGAGTAACTGATGAAACACATGAAAAATGTAAACATGTAAGACATGACTTTGCAGCCTAGGGCCTAACACCCTTACAGTCGTATTCAGACAGCACCTGTCAATCGTTTGTACGAGATTAGCACCGGACTAACCATACAAAAACCGGTTTAGTCCGGCGGATTAAAGTTAATCTGTCCACTCTGAGTAAGGGCCTTTTTCACTTATTGCTGATTAGCTTAATCACCACATATTAAGGGCCTTTCTTAGCAGCTTGCAATCAATACCAGTACAAGATAATCAGCACTCTAGTTACAAACGCCCTTTGAGTGTCGATTAAAATAAATCAATACTAGGTGAAATCCAGGCTAATTCTTTTATGTCGAATATTATTGAATTCTATGCGAGTTTTTTTCGCAGAGGTGGACTATTATTATAACAGAAATGTCTGAAAGTGTTGCCCATTCGTGGACTTAAAACGTGGAACCAAACGGGTTGTGGATTGTAGATGACTTTATCTACAATAAACGGATAAGTGATCTTAAAGGATCAATCAATTCGAACTAAAATAGGAAACCACATTCTACTTAGGTTATCTTTCACCGGGTGTTGGCTGATTAGGTTAATTGACACATAAGCGTTGACTAGGGGGCCTTAGTTAACATCTTGAAATCAATAACAGTGCAAAATTATCAGCATTTTAGTCATAATGGGCCTTTAAGTGACGATGAAGATACTTTAAGATGAATAAGTAGATCAAACGTTTTTGGTTCGGAAATACTTGCATCACTTTCGTGAAAATTGTGTCAAACGAAGAGGAACAGTTCGAAGCATGAACTTTATTTTAATATTACATTTAATCTCAAGCGTGAATAGCTTTTAGATATTATTAGATAATTTTCTACTACATTTTTACTTTGAAATGAATATTGGTAACTACATTCTACCCAATCATTCACCCATGACAAAAATCTTTTCAAAACTTTGTACCAAACCTTGTCGTCCTCAAAGACGCAATCTTATACTTTTTTCTCGAATCCTAGTCTCTCAGTTCCTAGATTACAAAATGATACAACTTCAAAGGCTAAACAATATACAGTAGAATAAAGTCATAGGCAATCTTGAAATAAGTGAGTGTGAAGCCTAACTTTGCACACTTCGTCGACACTTATTGCGAATAAATAACGCAACTAGGCTCTACTTTGCGAAAACTTTCAAGTGCCGTGAAATTTCATAAACGTTAAGCAATCCGAACTTTCCGTGCGTTCGTTGTGAGTACATACATGCTTTCCATCACGTGCTTCGTGATTTTAGTGAGAGAGAAAATGAGTTTCTTCAAATACAGTATATAACAGCCAAATAACTCACTGCGCTGACTTCGCAATCGAAATCGTTGAAATATTCTCATTTTGTTAAGTTTATTCATTATATATTCATTTTTAAAACGTACTGGGACACAACGTGAATAGGCGGGCTCATATGACACGCCTAAATGACACATGCATTTCCCATACATTGTGTCTCCCCGCCTGATGACAATGGGACAATGAAGACAATAATACGGGCAGTGTATAATATGTAGTTACCGACTTTTGAATAAGGAGGGCAGAATAGACATACTATAAACTCTATGTAATACGGGAAAAACGTCTCTCGACACAGTGTAGCCCAGTACTGCGTAGCGCATACCCGTCCTGGGACGTGTCACAACACAGTGCGCGCTAGCACGTGTGCGATAAGGTTGCTTTGTTTGCGTATAAAACTTTACAATATAAATATCTTCTAATACCACACCAATACCTACGTTCTCCTAATATTTTGTACATTTTACGTTGCACGATTTTGGCATTAATTAATGTTTACTCAGTCGTTGATGGACGTTGTGTAGGGCTGTGTGCACCGTTGTGTCCCGGTTTATATAATTATTATAGATTATAGTTAGTTATATATTATAGTTAGTAGTTATTATAGTTAGTTAATAGTATATGTATATAGCTGAATTAAAGACGACGGTAACACGGCCCTCGCTCGCTCGTTAGCCAGTCATCAGCAGGCCTGTTCCCTGGAATTCCATAATCAGGAATCAGGAATCCCGAGTCTATGAAACCTTTTTATAGCAGTTTTCAAAGCGATTTATTCGACGGAAAACCTTGATTCAATTGTAATACTATGCTCCGGTAAATATTCGGCAAGAAAATGGTCTTTGAAGACCGCTATAAAAGCGGTTTTCTAGTCTCAGGATTCCTCATTCCTGATTACGGAATTCCAGGAATAGGTCTGCTGTTCCGCCCGTCATCTTACCGCCAAACCAATCGCGTTACTTTTTTAACATCAGTTCGCAAATTAAGACCTTTTTGTATACAATGTACAGAAAAATTGTTTCTAAGTTTATTGTTTGCATGCTTTTAAAAATAATTTCCCAAAGTAACGACAGTGAATGCTGTTCCTAATGTAAGTAGGGAAGCATTCTCCTAGTTCCACAATATCCCTAAGTATATTAAATAAAAACATTATTTTTATCGTAAACCTGATTTCGCTTATGCAGTTTCTGTTCAGGGAATCTTTAAAACTGATCCTATTTAAGGAGTGAAAAGAGAATTCAAGATTTACATATGATTAAATTTACTGAGCCTAAATTTGACGCTGTGTCTTTTTCTCACGAAGTGCTCGAGAATTTGATTCCCTGGAAGTATTGAAAACCCTCACCCACGCCCGGTTCGCACGTTAGAATGCGCAAGACCCAATTATCCTGCCAACAATTCAGCAGTTCAACCAAATAACCGAAGTCAAATTAAGTGAATAATTTAAAATTTGGGAAAATTGGAGCGCAACTTCGTGGGTGCGCCTCCACCGCCCCGCCCGCCCCGCCGCCAGCCGCGACCCGCGATAAATTACAATAAAGCGAACACGAAACTTTTGCGAAGTTCCCGCGCGCGAAGTAGAGGGCCTCCGAGATACCTCGACACGTCCTTACCGCTCCCGGCGCGACTTGGCTTGGGCGGAAGTAAACGGTCGAGTTGCGCCGCGCGTCGGCTCTTCGCAGCGAGCACGGAAGGACGGGGGTAGGTACGAGAAACGGTTGCGCCGGCAAGTTAGTTTGCTTACGAATTCGCTTACTACTGATTTTCTGAAGTTCCAACGACACCTAAGAACTTCACAGGACCCTAAATAGCGTCGATAGAACATTCCATGTTGCGCGTCCCGAATTCGTAACCGAACTAACTGGGGACTTATATTAACTACATATGTTCTTATATTTACACCGTCGCTGCACATAATGTTTTGAAAACTTACGGTATCGTGCTTGGCCGACATGTTTTGCCTCCAACGACGGAAGCATCGTCAGGGCCACTTCGCTGCCCCGGAGTTACGTCTGACAGCCCGGCTCAAACGGTAACTGGCGGGCGTCGGCTGCGGAGATTGTAGGCATTAGACTAGGAGGTCACGACAAAAATGGTAACGATAAAGTAAATGGCTGAAACTGGGTTTACGGGAAAAAGACCAACCTTCCGAAGCGAAATGTGTCAGCCTGCCTATTCCAAGTGGTTGCGTTACGTAGATAAGGCGCCTGAAAAAGTACTTATTGTGACAAACAATATATATGATAAGGTAAATAAATGCAAATGACGAAGCATGAAAGTATCAATACATACTTGCTTAGCAATGCAAAAACGGAACAAATGTTTGGTTGCATTTCATAGTTATAGACGATTTAGGTTACAGATATAACTTTAGGTATATTTTTTTTATTAAAAAAATCGCCTGGCTATTGTTGTATAATTAATAGGTATCAATGTTTCTATACAATCAGTATATTCATCAGCAGGTACATACCAACATCTGTTATATAAAGCCAATCTAGATAACGCAACCACTTGGCATGGGCAGACCGACATATTTAGCATCAGAGGGTTGGTCTCTAACATTTGAACCCAGATTCAGCCATTTACCTTATCGTGACCAAAAATGTCGTGACCTCCCAGAATATGTGGGTAGGTTCGGGCTGCCTCGTGGATGCGGGTAGGTGGTCGATCTGCTGCACCGTAGGCTATTATGTTTAAATAATAAGTGAATGATCACTGAAATGTTCTCCAAAAGCACGTAGCCATGACTTACACTTCGATGACACACTTTCGGAAACTGGTGAACAAATTTGTCCATGCCAGTGATTTGCAGCTTCGAACGGAGCTACGGCCTCTCGTTGGGCCGCAAATAATATAATACTTGAAGGCCTACATTCCTTTTCCAACACGATTTTGCTCCAAAGCGCAAATCCAAACACAAATGGCGGTTGGAAATAAAAATGCTACGACGTCATTTGACGTTGTACATTAAATGTTACCATGTCTTAGAAAAAGAAATCCCGGTATTTATACCCAAATGTTTGGGGTAACTCGACGAACATTATAGTAAATATGGGGTGACTTACCGGCATAGCAATTGTCATATTGATGTTTCTATAAATTGCATAGGAGGAAGCGAGAAATGACTACGGGTCAAAACTTGTATGGACTTTAGGGAGTATACAGTCAGAAATCGAATCAATTTTATGACCTTTGTTTAGGTCAGAGGTCTTTTTTTAGGTCAGAGTTTTAAGCTGTCCAAATAAGCGGTCGTTCGTATGACCGAGGTTTAAATAATCGACTCTTTAGACGTTTTCCACTAACTCGTGTCTCCGCTGCCGCCATACGAATGAGTTTCGTTCGCTCCTCCCGTCCTTCCACGCTCGCTGGCTCTACGCGCCGCCGGCAAATTCAATGTTCTCCGCACAGGGGAATAAGCGTCAAATTCACTTCGGTTTCTTTCTGATTTTCAGTTATATTATGTTCGTTGTGGAAGGGAACTTTTACTGCTGCGCCATGGGACTGGAATTGCGCCGACTGCTTGTTACGTCTTTTATCGAAGAATATTCTGAGAGAAGTGTAATGAAATTTATTTTCTACTTTATTATTATTATTAAAGCCTTATACCTACACTAAATATAGTATAACATTATTTTAAATTTCTGAGTTTTTTTTTCCTTAGTGCCACCCACTGGCAGGGCTTTGGCCTCTCTTGACCGTATTTTAAGTCTTGAGGTTTAGTAATTTAAAAAAAAATCTCCAACCACAAACCACATCTGGTTCATGTTGCATTTCTACTTAAATGTCTGAATATATACAAAATACGAGTGATTGTTAAAGGTAAGGATATGGCCTTTCATACAATTCTGTCGCCTGTAGCGGTATTTCGATATTCCGCCTTTCTTTGCGTTTTTAATGTAATTCTGGCACGGTTTTACCACACACTTGGGCACTTTTGGGGCGCATTATTAGCCAGAGGCGACGCACACGGGCATGACGACAGCTGGCAGCTGTCTGGCGACAAATTGGTGTCCCCGCGACGCATAGATCACCACATTTGTTGCACCATATGTTTTGTATGAAAGGGTCTGTCCTTACGTAGTAATGTATATGTCAATGCAAAATACTGTATATTGATTGCATAGCATGGTGGATAGCATTGTGCATTTCGAAATAATTAATGGAAACGTTTTTAAAACTTACGCGGGACATAACTATAATATTTATTTTGACGGCTTATCGCGCGTATGAGGAGCAGCAGGTCTATTCCTGGCATTCAGTAATCAGGAATCAGGAATCCTGAGTCTAAAAAACCACTTTTGTAGCGGTTTTCTAAGCGATTTTCTTGACTAAAATATTCCGGAGCATAGTTTTTTTAATCAATCAAGGTTTTAAAAAAAATCGCTTTGAAAATCGCTATATAAGCGGTTTTCTAGACTCAGGATTCCTGATTACTGAATGCCATGAATAGACCAGGGCATGTATTCTTGGCATTCCGTCATTGCGGATTCAGTAGAGTTAACAGAAGAAGAATTTACTTTGACATTACTTTGGCATTCTAGAAACCGATCGCAGCGCCACACGGAATGAGTGGCCACGGAATTAAACGTTTACATATGTAATAATTGTTATTTGTATGGACGATGAAAACTTTGGCATTCTGGGAAGATTTTGACAGCTGCGTTTACTGATTCATTCGTGGAATAATTTCGTACTTGTTTCCGCAGCTGCAATGACAAAGGTTGCCAAGCATTCGGCTTTAGCCAGTTATGTTTGGGATTTTAGGAAACATTTTTGGAAACCATTTGCGGGTCTGGCCTGTCCGACATTTGTTAGGCTTTTAATCGTTCGTGGTGTAACTCGTCACACGCCTGCTGGTTAAGCGGGCGAAGAAATGCAGAATGACGTCGACACGCCGACCCCAGAAAGAAGCGGCGACTTCCTCCCCGTCCCGCCGCGGTGTCGCTAGGCATTTATAAACATTACGCTATAATATTTTGGCAAACGAAACGTTAGAATAAGAAGATGTTAATAGTTCATAATATATCCTTACGGCCACTGTTCCGTTAGTTACTTACTTTTAGAATTGAAACTTCAGTGAGGTTCACCATAAGCAGTAAACAAACACAGAATAAGCTAAAATACAAATCTTCGATGAGTCGAATCTCCGAGTCGTGTTTGTTTTCGTGCGCTACCATTCGTTAGCAGCTTAGAGCGAGCACTTCTATTACTGAAAAACAGAAAGAGATAGCACTACACTAGCTCCCACTGCCACAGTCCTATTTAAAATCATACTTTCCGAGTTGAGGAATAACCTCGGGAATAACGAAAAATAGCATATTCGTTTCCGTATGCGATTCAGTAAATGCCGCTGGAATAGGTCGGAAGTAATTAACTGATTCAGCTATGATTCAGCTATGATTCAGTAAAGTGTTTACATAAGTTTGGCTAGAATGCACCACCAGTAGTTTTACCACTGGACTGGATCTAGGGTACGCATTGCGAGAATTGTGCCTTTTTTCTCAATACCAAAAATCCAAAATGTAATCTTGTTATTTGGTTTTAATATCTTTACATATACCATAGCTTTCTGGAGAGATGTCCATAACTTTCCACACAATAGAACGTCAGTAAATTATTGAGTCTTTGCTTCAGGGTGTTAAACTTCTTCCGAAAATTCGGCTGTGTAGATGTAAGTTTAGTGCCTGAAGCCGAAGATAGGTACCCTAGGGTTTCTTTACAACGCATCGGCGTCCCTCCAGAGCAGCACATCGACCATTGAGAAATTGAGAATTACAAACCTACCTTTTTAACACGGATGATCTGATCAGCGTCTAATGTTATTATTATGTCCGCCTACAGAACCAATACGGTAAAAACAACTAAATAAGTAAATGAATAAATAAATAATAAAATAAATAAGAAAAACAGCTAATCTGGTTGTATGTAGCTGAACGCCCCCTCTTGTGTCCCGCGCCGCCGTCTCTATGCGGATCGGATGGCGCGAGCCGCGCCCCTGGAGCTGCAATGGGGTGCAGGGAGTGCAGGATCGGGAATCGGGAGCCGATCCTGAAACATAACATAGATATCGTAAAAAGCAGTAATATTTCGGCATTCGCCGTTATGAGCTCGCGCCATCCGATCCGCATAGAGACGGCGGCGCGGGACACAAGAGGGGGCGTTCAGCTACATACAACCAGATTAGCTGTTTTTCTTATTTATTTTATTATTTATTTATTCATTTACTTATTTAGTTGTTTTTACCGTATTGGTTCTGTAGGCGGACATAATATTAATAACAACGATTGTTGTTTTTGTGTTTGTTGTAGAGACAGCACCATAACCAGTCTAATTTTATTGGAGCACAGTCCAAGGAGAGGTCTGCGTAAAGATTTATGTAGTTTCATAGCAAAGGTCAAGTTTGGCTGGCCACTTCGACTTCTCTTCTCGCACAGTGCTTCATGAAACACCTGCACACGTGCCTTCGCAAAATGGCGCACCGTCGTGCAGACACCTACGAGTCGTTAGCCTGTAGCGTGGCGCGTGGGCCCGCGTGATGGATGAACGAAGGTAGCTCGGGTGACGGGCGGCGGAGGCTGCCTGACGTGGGAACACGTTAATATTAATTAGGCGAGATAAGTCACAACCGACGCGTCCACGCCTCCCCCCTCTGCCCTTCCCCGCTCACACCCACTCCAACCCTCCGGTCGACGACGCAATACGACGTACCCAAAAGCAATTACTTATTCTGGGCCACGAGTACTATTTAGGTACTCAATGGTCCCACACACCTTTTCGTAAAGAAGGGGATGAGTGAATCCGTGGAGGAATATTTTAAGGAAAGCGATATGTATGTATGTATAATCGACCGTGAAGCAAACACACATTCATTAAAGACAGAGCCCTGTAAAAAGAAATACTTTACGAATATACTGTAGGCTGAACCCAAAACAGCAAAACATCCCATTCGTGGTTATTGCGTCTTCCAATTTTTAAGAGTAAGAGTAAGAGTAAAGAGTAAAATCAATTTATTTACAAGATTACACATTTTTCAGTTACAAGGCATGGTGTAAACAAAGAGTAATAATAATAATATGTAATTTGTAAAAAGGCTATGGCTCAGCAAAAACCTGGATGGGTATAATCCCACCAGTCGCTGGTCTTCCGCCACCGCCTAGTTGCATTATCTTAAACACATTTTTAAACATGTTTAACTTATTACATTATAAGTATCGCGTAATCCAAACATATATTAGAAACAAAAAACAAACAAAGAAGCAAACACAATCTAAACTAGGACTTAAAACGAATTACCTACTACTGCTACCAAATTATAATATTGTATAGTTGTATAAAACAGCATCAACAATGTTATCAATTAAAAGTTGTCTAGTGTGTTGTTGTGTGTGTATACTTCAAGTAAAAAAAAAGTGCACCAAAAGGGGGGTTTCTCATTGATATTTTTGCTCTCGCAATAAAGCAGTTTTGCATACTGCGCGAAATTTGGCGTGATTCCTAATTTCTTTCACCGGTGGCGGTAAATGATTCCAGCATTTGGTCGCTGCGTACCTAAAACTTCCCTCAAACAACACTGTGTGGTGTTTAGGTACAATAAGTAGTTGTGTACTTGCTCGAGTGGTATATGAGTGTTCTTTTTTGCCCATTTCAGTTTAGTGTACAGATACTCTGGTGTTTTCTCGAAGATAATCTTGTGGATTTGGCATTGTTGGTGTAGGAGCGTGCGTTGTTTCGTTTTGAGGATATTTCGCCACCTGCTGTATACCCATAATTTGGAATTCTCCTACAGTCCCTCCTCTCGTAATCAATGCCTCCTACTAACACAGTGCTTAAGATTATACCTAAATACATATAATATTACGGAATATTTTAAGGTATTCGGTATTGTTATATGTTATATGTAACTGGACATGGGTGGCTGAAACCAAACCTACCGTTAAGATAATAGCCTAACACATCGCATTCTTGAAGGAATTAGAGGCCATGCCAGGATCTTCCCTTTATGAACACGGCTACATTGAACTAGATAGAAAACACGGAAAATGTTTAATTACCGCTTCGACCATCCAATGCGACAGTACCATCCCGGGACGGGTGCATGAACGGGCGGGGATTGAACTCAAACCTCTGAGATGGAAGACAATTCCACCCGTCCCTGAGCCACGAGCCGAACTAGAGAACACACTTTACAAAAAAGTAAAAAAGTGGTTAAAAGCTACCACCTGGTGAGCAACGGCGCGGCGGTATTTTTAGCATGTTTCACCAAACACTAAAATTCTACAAAACTGCCCTCCTTATTAAAAAGGCGGTAGCTACATATGCGGCCCATATGTAGATACCGCCTTTTTATTAAGGAGGGCAGAATATGTCTTAACAGCACAGAAATAAAGATTTAGCAGGGGCACGCAGTGATGGCACACCGTAAAAAGCTATAATGAGTGATTTTGAAAGTCACCCAACAACCCAACTTTTGAAAGTCACAACACGACCCTAACAAAATTGTCTACAAAACAGTAGACAGAGGCCATCAAGTAAAAATCATCATCATCAAAAGCTTTGATCGGCCTTCCCCATTGCGACAGGGCAGCAGGCGACCTACGTGAATTAATTCCGATTGTCTGATGTGTAGTTTACCAATAGTTTACAAATGCGTTCAGTTGGTGTACTCTTTTAGTTTAAGCGAAAACAAGGCTTCCCAAAAGATAAATAAATAACGATTTTTTTACTAAGAGTTGTGTAAGGTTTCATAACTTTGGCGCGTCATTATACTAAAGAATCATGATTGTCCTTGTATGTTATAATGATACCGCACCACTGATATTGGAAGAGATATTTCAATGGAAGTTTACCGGAAAAACATTCATTTACTAATTATTTTGCTTATTTAGGGACCCATCCACGGCACAAAATTATTCATTTGATTTCTTTGTAATATAATTAAACGGCAAAACCTCACAATTGTTTAATTAATTCTAGTTTGTTTTTGTATAAATAGTATGTAAAAGAGAATGGTGAGTGTTTACGTGCTGGTGTTATCCAATCCAGTATCTGGAAATTACTGATACTTGAGTTAGGTAGGTACTGCAGATATAGTATATTCTCAACAATGGGGAAGAATACTCAAAGCTTATTGTAAATGTCGCATGATCGACCTCATCTTAAAGTTCAGGGACTGTTTTAGGTATTCAGCCATGCTGAAATAACCTGCCGCCACAAGTTCGCCAAATGCAGTCGCTGTCGACATTTAAAAGCACGCGGAAATCTCATCTTTTTCTGATCCAGCAAAAGACCATATAATATAAAATTTTTTTTTTTTTATTTCTGAAATAAGTATAAACGATACCGCACTCATTGATTTTGACTGCACCTCCCCGGCACGTAAATATACCTGCAAATCCACAACATTTACCTGACACACACACATTCTACACACTATCTATTTTTCTCATTTTCAGAAAATATTTTTTCTTTTCTTTTAACAAAACGTAATTTGTTCATGTATCATCATATTGTTATTAAAGACATGTTAAGCAGCGTCATCCAATTTCCATATACGTAGAGAGCTTCAGTAGGGATTCATCTTAAAACCAGCTTCGCAGTTTTCTACGAGTCATCTGAGACTGATACCTTTGTCACACATTTTAGATACCATACCCACGTCTAACCACGATAACACATCAATGTATCACTATTGGTTTGTTTAATTAAATTTTAGTTTCGTTGTTCTATAAATTTATTGTTATTGATTATGTTATCTTTATACTTCTGTGTCTGTTAATGTAGTGGGGAAAACATTATTCCTATTCTTATTCTTAGTAATTTAACGATCATAAGTGCATACGTTGGACTTATATTCGTAATCTGTGATTTCATTTAAGCAGAAGAAAATTACTTGAAATTTCGCTAGTGATTTACAGTTACCTACCTGTTACTAACAGGTGAATACTTTTACTTTTTTACTTGTGGAATGACAGCTAATCGCGTTCAACTTTTTCACACAAGTCATCCTAGTCCCTTTTAAATTATTCTAAACTACATAAAATGTGAAGATGTCATACGAAAGTTAAGCGTAACTTTTCACTTACAACAATCTTAAAATCGGTGCGCGATATTCTCGAACCGAATTGCTTTTAGAAAATATTGAATAACGTGAATGTATCTGTCACTGTCAAATTAATTTGCTTGATTTTGCATTCGCGTTTATAATCTGTGCTTTGCTGTTTCAAATCGATCGGCAAACAGTAGATTCTTGTCTTTATTTATTTATTACACAGTCCTCCTGATCACAGATCGTGGTGAGAAAACCAACGATGTCTGACTCGGACTCCGAAGCGGTGCCCGACAACCTGGCGGAGATAAAGGAAGAGATCGACCAGTGCAAGAAGAACCCAAACACTGCCGGCATGTTCGTGTCCGGCTGGGACGATGCCGATATAGATGTTGACCTCGTGAAGAACCCTAAAGGTAGATTGTGTCCTCATTTCCCGAAAGCCTATAATAATAATAATAATAATAATGTGCGTGTGGAAGTATGGAGAGGCAAGGAACTGCATGGATGGTTTCTCCGGGTACTAGAGTCGCCAAACACGGATCTCTTGGATTCAGTCCAATGGATGCGGTTTGGTGACCTATTCTACCTACATTAAAGCATGCGTTAACAGATCAAACCAAAATAAAATATCACAATAAATGAAAATAATCAGAAATACATTTAACAATTCTATTATTAGATGATGCCACACGCTCCAGAAGAGGTGCTTTGGATTTGCGGACGATGGTAAAGAAGTCGTCAAGCCGGTTTTCTGCGAACATGCCAGACGCACTACACTGCCACGGCAGGCGCAGCAAGCTGTGCAGAGCGTTATTATACTGCACCCGCAGCGAGTGCAGTGCTCGTTATACTGGCACCATAATGCAGCGGTATAGAACGCCTGACAGTACGCTCGGAACAGTGTAATCTTCACCTGCCTGGAGAATTGCGAGAAACAACGGGCGAGCATATTGCTATCATCGCAATTGCGCGGCGCTGTCGTTCTATATCATTATTGTCTGTCAGTCTGTCTGTAATTATGTGCCCTAAATATTTGAATTTTGTAGTAATTCTCAACGGAGAATCACGCAAAATTATTGGCGGCATATTGTCAGGGCCGCCTCTGTATTTGAAGAGGACGACCCCTGTCTTCCTCACGTTATATGTTCCGCTGTATATCGCTCACAGATACTCAACAGCGAAGGTATATTTTCGGCTAACCTATTTCTAAAATTTTAGGTAATCTATAAAAAATACCATTGTAGAAGATTCGTTCACCAAGCTCCGCATTTTCTATGTATAAACCCTTACATAACAGGACCATGTCGGCGCCCGCAAGTCGGGTTTGTTGGGTCAGTGACGCACTAAGTACCTGCAATAATAATTTGATTTTACATAACATCATCATCTCTGCTGAGCTTCTAGGTCATAACAGAACAAACAGTCCAATTATATACATACTGACCGAATTCAGGCTACCACATTTTACTTGTAGAGTTGTATTCAGAGTGAACCTGTCAAAACTTAGTTGGGGATTAACACCAGACTAACCATATAAAAACCAGTTGAATTCGGCAATAATCCACGCAGTTAGTCTGCCCACTCTGAATACGACAGTTAGAAATTACAAAGCCAGCCGATGGATATGACCAAATTTGTTCATACAAATGTTTATTTAAAAAAAAACGAAATCTCCACAAACATAACCTAACAATTATTTTAAATAATTAATGGCAGGAAATAAATAATAATATTGAATATGGTCTACAAAGCGTTAGTTGCTAACTTGTAATTAAAATCAATGTAATTAAAAAGCAAAATAAAGGTCGTCTGGGCTTAGATCCCCGCCCGTACATGCGCCACTTTCTTCCTCTTTCTGTGTTGGATGCAATTCGTTACGAATGTGAGCTTTTCCATGGCTCGGAATCCGTGTAAACCTGTAGGTCCCCTTCACCTACTTGGTTGGTTGGTAAGCCCGCCGGTTGGTACCATCGCATTGGATCAAAATATGGTCGAAGCTGCAATGAAAATTTGTCCGTGTTGTCCATTCAGTTCAATGTAGCCGTTCTCATAAAGGGAAGGTCCTGCCATGGCACCTAATTCATTAGGAATGCGGTGTGTTGGGCTGATATCATGATGCTCACTGTCTTGATATTCACTGACATCCGTGTCCTGTTACATAAAAAAACTTAATCCCCTAATTTTGTCAAAATACTATTAATAGGATACATTTGGTACCCAGTCATCAGTCTGTCAAAATCTCAGGAAATACAGTGCCAGCATTACACCCATTACTAAAAGACCATCCTCTCCAAATACTAGTTGATATAGATGCGTTATCGGATTGATTAGAAGTGTTATGGCAATTGATAACTGAATTACATGGATTTTGTATGATGACAAGCTACGTCTCACACTGTCACTTAAGGGAGACTCCCTAACGGTAAGGTGATGTGTGTTTGCAGAGAGTCCCACGCAGCACGTGCTGTGGGCGGCGGAGCACGGCGAGCTGGAGACGGTGCAAGGGCTGCTGGCGCAGGATCCGAGCCTCGTTCACGCACGCGACGCCGACGGCTACACGCCGCTCCATCGGTTCATGCCATTTATTTTGAATCGTAAATTTTTACCCTAAAAGTCTTGTCATCCAACAGATCTTGTGTAAGGTCATAAGACATTTATCTACTATTCGACTGGAGCAGCAACGGAATAAAAATATAGTTTGCACTCAAAAGAAGAAATAGAATATATGGTCACTTTAACCATACAGCGGCGATGCGATATCGAGCGCACACCACTTCTCCTTCCTTCAGTGGTCCTGATGCAAAAAAAAAGAATGTGTATTTGACTTTACTTTAATACACTTGGCACATTAGATATGCAGATAAATAGAGTAGTAGATATGTAGAGCAAAGCTCTCTACTTCTCATCCTGTGACCTTTTAATATATTCAACTTTTTACTGCAGGGCTGCGTACAACGGTCACGTGGAGGTAATGTCGTGCCTGCTTGCGGGCGGAGCGAACGTGGAGGCACGCACGAACGACGGCTGGACGCCGCTGCACTCGGCCGCCAACTGGAATAACCACGCCGCCGCCGCGCGTCTCTTGGCCGCCGGCGCCGAAATTAACGCTAAGACCAATGGAGGTAAGCTAAATAACATTTTACATTCTGCCCTAGAGTGTAAAAAACCATTGTGAAAATCCATGCAATAACTTTTTTTACTATTGCACTGGTTTACTGGCACACCAATGTTGAAATGGTTTGGTGACTAAAGAATGACAAAAAGATTAACAGAGTTTGAGGATCCGTTGTGCCAAGGTGACCTAGAAAAGCGTACCATGTACAGATTGAGTAATTTGTAAAGGTCCGGTTCATAGCACCTGTAATCGTAGAGCATGTACGAGGATACTCATGTCTGCAAAGGAAGCCAAAGAAGTATGCTGTGATTGTGCCATATTCTCTCTGCCGAACCTTCCAGAAAGACGGCGTGATCGTATGTTTGTGTGTCCAGTAATGTAGGGGTTATGCCTGTCGAAGACCGTGGGTTTTAATCCCAGGGTATGGACCGTGTCCATCATGTTGGGAATTAATTTAAAACTGTAGGTCCCCTTCCTTACTTACTAGGTAGTAGAGTTAAGCCTGGCTGGCAGTGCGATTCCGAAACACAAAAAGGGGTGTAGGTTTCGAGATTCTTGATCGCACTACGGGTTAGTACCACAGAATTGGATTAATATGGTCAGGCGGGAGTAAAACATTTTCTGTTTTTGGGGAAGGTCCTGGAAAGGCACCTGATTCGTGTTGGGCTAATCATAACAGCAGGTGTGGTATTTGGCATCTATGTCCAGGGGGTCCATTCAGGTAAGAGTGAGTTCGAGTTCGGGAGTGAGTTAACCTAAAAATAGCTGGGAAATATATTATTACTAGCTGCGGTACCCGGCTCCGCTCGGGTTAGTGTCGGCTAAATTATCTCATGGATAAAAAGTAGCCCACATGACTGGTCCAAAATAGGGTCAAACTGGTCCAGGACAATGTATCCATGTGCCAAATTTAATCAAGATCGTTCGAGCCGAAATAGCATGATTTAATGAGAAACATCCAATAATTCCCATTTAGAGCTTCGTTGACGTTTGGTGGCTATTTAAAAAAAAAACATTTGCCGCGAGAACCTTTCTGCACTTTCACTGCTACATTGCTTACCTAGTAAGTAACGTGTAACGTAGGTAAGTTTTGCGTGGACTCCAACCCACAGCCAGCCTCAACATCGAAAACAGTAACCCATCTCGAACCTGACTGCTCCCAGAGATGCTATACATTGATAAAATACGCATATAAATCAGGTAAGTGGTTCGCATGTTATAAGACTTTAAGACTCACTACTTACCCTTCTGGTAATGAAGCGTTATATTATGTAATCTATAAGTTTTTAGTAGAATCAGGCTAGACGTAGATACAATGCACATCTAAATCAAGTAATTGGTTCTCAAGGATTTTATTCTGTTGGTCGCTCCTCCGGCGATTTAGCGTGATGCCAAGTAGTCCTAAAGTTGCAGGAAATACCAAGCCGTACTTCAGTAAAAGTAAGCGCTGCCGCCGCAAAGCCGAGCCGTGCATAGCATTGCAGTTTGTATGACAGCCCCATCTTAGCGTAAGCGGAACTGAATTCTATTTAGCCAATCCTAATTCCCGGGTAGTTAAATGTACATGTACTAAGTTTTACAAATCGCTAGTGCCTTGAAAATTCGCCAAACGGACACCAAACAGTCACGACGTCTGCCCTCCCCCCGCCGCCGCTCCCCGCCACCGCCCCCGGCTCCTCTCCCCCTAGTGTGAAGTATCGCTACCGGCATCGTTTTCGCAGCCCCGTGAAAGTTCTAAAGCCCATGGGCACATAAATTGTAGCCTATGTGTTATTCTGATGTATAAGCTATATTATGGTAAAGTTTCATTAGAATCCATTCAGTAGTTTTTACGTGAAAGAGTAACAAACATCCATCCATCCATCCATCCATCCATCCATCCATTATTACAAACTTTCCCCTTTATATTATTTTTTATTAGATATTAGATTTAAATAACGGAACCGTTATTTTTACTTCCAACGTATTTACGGGACAGATCAGATTTTTACCTAACTTTAATGATGTTCAAGAAGTGTGGAAAAGTGAGTTGATATTTAGTGACGAATTCGAACTCACTCTTGCCCTGAATGAACCCCCAGTTCCCTAAAGAATGCCTCAGGAAGAGTTTAAATTTGTCCAAAAATGGTTTGTCCATAAGTTGTAGTTTCCGATGGTGTAATTTTTTTAAAGCTGTACAAATACCTATATGAATACAACACTACTATATGTAGCTGGAAAATTATTCCAAGTGCATACTCTTCATTGGACAGAAACAGTGAAACCTTTTTTTAATTCGAAAGGACATGAATGTATTCCTGTTACTGTAAATATATGTGACTGTTATAATTTTTTTTTTTCACAAAACGTTAACTGTTTCCAGGTCAGACGCCGCTCCACCTCTGCTCGGCGGTGAGCAACTGCCTGCCGACGTTACTGCTGCTGCTCACCAACCCGGACACGGAGCTGCACCACGTGAACGAGGCGGGCGAGACCGCACTGCAGCTGGCCAAGGCGAAGGGCGAGCTGTCGCCCCTGTTCGAGATGGCGGACCCCACCGTCACCTTCGTGCAGTCGCCAGCCTTCACGGAGAACCCTTTCGTGAGGGTTGAGCCGAAAACTTAATTTTGTCTTGATGCGGTCATTTTGCGATTATTTTTTATGCGTGTATGATGAGTGACACATCCATGTTGTGCATGTATCTATGCAATTGTCATTACATATTAAATTATTTTTTATATTATATTAAATGTTTGAGGTACTAATGTATTATGCCTGAGAAAAAAAAGGTTTTTTGACTTGGCACTTTTGTAAAGAGTCGTGTTGCTCATATTTTTAATGCTTAGTGCGGCATATGGCGTACGCCAGATCCTAACATAAGAAGTGCCTGACAACCCCCCCCCCAAACCATGTTTGAAGGATCCCAGGTCGTACTTTGGGAAGTAATACCTCATTCTATAGTTTACCGACCATATATGTAAAGGATATACAGGATCGGTTAGTTATTTTAGGATTTTCGACAGGGTAGGGGTGAGGGGTAATTTCTCTGCCTGTTCCGCGTTGAGCGATGGTAGAAAGGGACGGAGGGACAGCGTAATGCAACTCCTTAGAGCATTATCCATGATAAAGACAATAGATACCTTCAGAGTTGAATTCCTCGTCTCTACATTCAGGAATACCTCGGGGTCGTCTACGAGACGCACATGATTACAGGTCCTTTTGGTTCTGAAACAGCTTTAAAAACCAGTGAGTTATGTATGTGCTTAGGTTCCATGACCTCAGAAATGGGAAGTACATACTTACGATTTTAACTACTCAAGAAATGTTACCAGCGTAACGTTCCCAGTGGCACGTGTCCCCAGGAGTGACGTGAACATTGTCGTCTAGGAGCATGTCCCCACTGCAGAAGTGAGCCGCGAAGCCACTTCAAATGGATATTGCTTCTATGAAACGATCATCTCTCATTCTTTCTCTTTCATATGTCAAAAAAGCGCTACAGTACCAGGAAACATAATCCACCGAAATATTGTACCGGAGTGCCTTTATTGAGAGCATTGTTTACGCAGTGCCACTGGAAGAGATAAGCAACAAATCTAAATTCCGATGATTCGTTTGGAGTTACCAGGCTAAGTTTGTAAGGGGACTGCAAAAAAATACATCGACATTTCCATTTGCGTGTATTTTTCTTCTAACAATGAGTGCTTTACGTTGCTGAAATTTCTGTTACCTTTCCTGAAGTAGTTTGTATCAGATTGAATTTAATTAATAAAGTACATTGGAACTTTGGCCCAATTTCATATGCGTAAAGCCTATAAAGTTTCATCTATCTATGCTTAAATATAAGGCTTAAAAAGATTGAATATTTCTGTAGACAGAATTTATATTTTCATATTTGTTGTATCTTCACGAAGCTTCTTCTTTTTTTTTCTTTGGGTGCCATGTCAGTCACCTGTGTGGGACCTTCTCTGTTTCAATGAATAAGACAGGCTCCATGATGAGGAAGATGCAACATGTCCACAAAAAAGACAATGTGCATAGTGTATGATTTGGTAAGATTTACGAAAATTTTAATTACAAAACGACTTTTAGCTAAAAGTAAACCACGACCGCTGTAGTCAAAAATCTGACAAAAACCAAATAGATTATAAATCTTGATTAAGTAAGCTATGTCTGATGACTAATCTTTTTAAGGTCGGCCCGTAAGCACCTGAAAATTTCGCCTCCCATACAAACGTAGTTTACTTAATCATTTGAAAACCAATGTTCCAACTTACTTGATATTTGGTATCTAATATTAGGCTACAAATATCTGTGTCTGCATGCCTTTGTTTTTTCGGTAAATGTATTCTGGGTCAAACCATAGAGAAAACAAAATTCGTATGAAGATTTTCTTTTTGCTTTCATTTCATTCGGTTTGGATTTTTCAAAAAAACAAAAGCATGCAGACACAGATATTTGTTACCTGATATAAGATATTAAATATCAATTTAATTGGAATAGCGGTTTCCAAATTATTAGTAAACTATGTTTGTATGGTGAGCATAGCTTACGGGCCGTTCTTAAGATGTTCTTACTTTATCATTGCGTAATCCACCTCCAAAGTTATTGCATAAAACGCGCGAAAAACTCGAACTTTCGGACCTTATAACTTAGAAACCAAACACAATTTTACAATGCCAACGGTCATCAGACATCTAGTTCGATCAAATAAAGCTATTTTGAGCAAAATTTGGGATCTTTGACAATAAATATGGGCGTGATCTCCTTTCCCCGTTTGTATGGGGAGTTGAGCGGGATGGGCCGCCTTAATTTGTTCACTCCGGACCCTGTCCCATGGTGCAGGATAAAGTCTACAATAGAGGAAAATTTGAGCTTGTGTGTCCACCTACCAGATTAGGAACAGATACTTGAGATTAAATTTTAACTTTAAGCTTAATGTCTCTGCACATATTTTTTTCCAAAATGCACTGTTTACCTCGCTCGATGCTGTACTTGGCCGACATGTTTCGTCGACGTTGGAAACAACTTGGTCAAGTACGGCATCACGCATCGGGAAAGCCAAAACATTTAAAAGTGAGGTCATTTTAAAACTCATTGATTTCTGTTACTCTTGGCATCATCTAGTCAACATTTCATACATTAGGCAGGCACATGAGGCACTATTCAGTGTAGTATAGTGTTATTGTCTTATAATGAAAAAGATAAATCTAAAATTGTAAAGTGCTGTCTAAGGCCATCTAGGTGTCACACACGAACTGTTAATTCTGTCTCCAGCGCCATTTGGATGCCATACACCATCGCTTACAGAAAATTGGTGATCTATCCAGGTGAAACCAATTATAATCCATGGTTTTTCTCACTACGGACCCACGATACCCCTGGTGGTATCGTGGGTCTTTTAAAATCAAACGATACCCCCAACAAATAGTGTTGCGACCAATGATTTCAAAGGTAAGGATACGCCCTTCCATAGAATTGAAACAAATCTTCTCCATACATACAAAAAGTAGCGCCATCTATCCAAACTCAGAAGAACTACGTGAGCGCCGTGTCAAAGCCGTGTTGACAACTCGCCGCCATGTTGTATTAGGTCTACCGATGTAACCTTGTACCTGCGTACTTAAATGTTTCTTTTTTTTAGTTTAAACTTTTTAGTTCATTTAGTACAGCCGAAAACCAATAATTTTAATAACATAAAATAATTTATAAATGAAAAATATTTAAGTACGTAGGCACAAGGTTACATCGGTAGACCTAATACAACATGGCGGCGAGTTGTCAACACGGCTTTGACACGGCGCTCACGTAGTTCTTCTGAGTTTGGATAGATGGCGCTACTTTTTGCTTGTATGGAGAAGATTTCTTTCAATTCTATAGAAGGGCGTATCCTTACCTTTGAAATCATTGGTCGCAACACTATTTGTTGGGGGTATCGTTTGATTTTAAAAGACCCACGATACCACCAGGGGTATCGCCAGGGGTATCGTGGGTCCGTTTTCTAAGTAACTGGATCCATTCGTTTATGTAGGGTCACGATATTAGCACAGAATGAGTTAGTAGTTCTGGTTTACTCTACAAATTAAAATGTTATTTCGAACACACAATTGCCAAAGCTAGTTTTTATTACTTTACTTGCTGCCGGCAGGTGTGCTGGCTCAAAAAGCAGCCGCTCACACCATTGCTGCCACCGCCTACCGTTTTAAAATTACAATAGAGTTACCAATCTAACTTTTAGAAATATTCATTTAACAGTTGCTTAACTTTGACAATATAATACATTATGGTATGCCAAAAAAATCTTGATCCAACAAATAATTTTAAAAGTTAGGTATTGTACCGGTATAGCGTGAACATCGTGTAAACTGCAACTTTGAAAGAAAAAATATCAAATTGAAAGTACAATATATTTTTATTTCTTTCGTAGATGTTAACAATAATAACACATTGCGCAGTTACGAGAATAATTACAAATGCTTTTACAGGATCCAGTCGCAGTGCTAGCACCTTGTTTAGAAAAAATATATATGTGCGATATACTTATGTAATTCGAACAAAGCACATGAAGTCCAGAAACTGAAATCAATGCAAGCAAAACGAATGAATAGAAATATTTAACATCTTACATAATAAATTACATATAAGTTTAGGGCTACACCCTAATTTTATAATTTACGCGAAGTCATTGAATCAACTACGGACATCGCAGCTATCACAAGAAAAGTTTGCACGTGCAAGTTCTTGATTCCGGCAATGAGATTTCGTTTATCCACTTTTGACCAATCTGTCAAACCAGAATGCTGTTTTGCACTCATGTATGGCAGTACCAGACAGCCTATCTCCATACACTTACAGCGGACACAGTTATTCCAAATAGCTTGCAGGTCACTCTCTTTTACCAATGGACAAGTCGGCAGGAGGTTAAGCACTTTCAAACAACTGCTGCGCTGACGCTCACTGACAGGATAATCCGCTTTCTCGAATGGGGTCAAAAGAATTTTAGACCACGCTCTGCTTAACACTTCAGTGTGGGTACAATTTAGTCGAGGCAACAAGTCAGCTAGCTCATCTACCAGGTCACACTGGATAAGAGCAAGAAGAAGTTCCTGAACTATATCTTCACTGAGAGTATATACAGAGCCCATCCGAGCCAAAACGCGCGCTGTGTCTGCCGTCTTCTCTCCAGATTGCCAAATCTGCCGAAGTGCACGCTGCTTGTCTTCAACAAAGGTTGCAACGAGGAATGGCATATCTATCTGCTCCAATTCTATACTGAAATATAAGTCCAGAAGAGCAGACTGTAGCGTGGAGCGCTCTAAGTTTGATATCTTTTGCAGAACCTCAGGATCTACAACGCTCATTAGACACTGCAGAGCTCTGAGCTTTTTGGTTTTGTTAAAATCATTTTCACTATCGAGACCGATGCGCACCAGATACATCGCTACTATGCTGGGACATGTGGCCTTTAAAATGTAACGTGCTCTAGAAACCTCACTCTTTTCCAAACCAACAGCCGTACTGTCTCCGACCCGCCTACTTTTCTGATCCAAAATATTTTCCAGTATTTGATACCTGATCGAATTAATATTGACACTGTTTTTATTGGCTATTTCGTCTACAGCTTTATTGACGTCAAACTCCAGCATTTTCTCATTATAGCTCTTATCAGCGTATAAAGCTCTAATGAGCAAACCTGGGTCGGTGCACAGCTGGAGGAACCTATCATCGGTGTATCCCATCTTGTACAAGATGTGCATTGTGCTGAGGGTGCAGTATTTGTACTGCATCTTCTTGACCACATTGCTGTTCGGTTGGAGCTTGGCCCAATGTTGTGCGAAGTTGTAGATAAGCTCAGCTGCTGCAAGCTGGTCGGCGCCGCGCTTGCTGCCCTGCAGAACAAAGAACAGGCAGGCCGCCGCCCACTCCATGTTAGTGATATGCTGTACGCACTCATGAGCTTGTTTCAGCAAACTCTCACTGGATACGTAGAGCTTCCAGGGATCTAGTGCTGATTCATTGCTTTGTTTCTGTAATGTCATTGTTTGCTTGACTGCATTGCTGCAGACCATGTCTTGTGCTGTCTGCGAGTCTTCATCAAGCCCCAATATCGTAACGATGGGCAACCACTTAGTGTAAGACTTCAAAGTTATTTCGTACTTTAGATTTGCCCACATCTCATCCTTTGTAAACAAGTGGAAAGGCAACCTGTAGAAACCAATTTCTGGAAAGGAGCCTTTAACGGAAAACACATCCATCTCTGTTTGGCGCGGGGAGCTGACTCGGCGATATTCCTTTAAGAATTGCAAGAGAAGATACTCTTTAATGGGACGCCAGTCGGGAACCAAACGACTAAGGATATGGTATATGCCCAGGAATGCTTCATAGTGGTAGGGATTTATAGAAATAGTCTGCCCTCCAAGCGATACCTCTCCGTTCATCCACAACTCCTTCAAAGAATCAACAAGGAACTCCTTACTTTTAATGCTCTCGACTAGAATGGAGCATGGTGAGAGAAAATCGTTTTCATTACTTTTTATTTCTATTTGGGCTGTGTCCAAGGAGTCTTTGTAAATTTGGTAGTTCAAGACACAGTTGCCAATCAATGCTAGTACTTGTAACGTTAGACCTTGGTGCAGACACATATTAAACATTCTGCACACATCTTGTAAACAATCAATGCCAATGTTGGGGTTTGCTTTGAGGATGTTGTATAGCACAAGCTTCATATTGGTGGTCTCGTCTATTTCTTCAGAACAGGTAAAATCGGTGATGTCTAAATTGTGCTTGGTCTTTATCAACTGTTGGTATCCAGTGGCACTGCGAGGAACAATATCCCGGAAATGTAAGACTTTCTCTGCTTGAACCATAAAATCAAGAAAGTAGGACTTGTTAATGTTTTCTGAGTTTTGGGAATCATACAGATCTCGGAGCCAGTCATCAGGGGCTTGAATCATATTCAGCAAGGCAGTTGCCAGTAGCTCATCACAATACTGAGACATGACTATTTTGGGCATCACCCGCTTTGCAATTTTTTCCCTCATATTTAAATACTCCTGAGGCAAAGGCTTTAAATCTCTGATGTAAAGACTTGCTATTTCTGCAATAATTCTCAAAGGTACTAAATCATTCTTCGTTGCAATGGAATTGACAAGAGTGCCAGCATCTTGACTGTTGCACTGTTCATAGAACAATATCAAGTCATTGGTAGAGGAGTATGTAGACACAGGCATAAATATGTAGTGGAACTTCCAAGCTATGGAAGAGTTGTTTACAAAATAGTTGCAATTCTTGATCGATGTTAAAACGGATAGTGTTGCAAGAGATGAATGGAGGAGCTCATCGTTGCAGTTAGAGATAAATTCTGTGAACATCTGTATGTAGTTTAGCAGCATATCGGTTTGCTTTCCATCAAGAAACAGATTAAGATCAATATTTTTCATGAGCCTATCAATAGGAAAATCAACTGAATTTCTAAGCATTGCTTGGAAGGTGCTTTCGTAGCATTTATTATTGACATATCTGAGAACGCAAGGCATAGCTGTTTGTTTTTCAATACTGAGCAAGGTTGCCAAGTTGATGCTCTTTAAGTAGTACATGTTGGAAGCGAGAACAGGGCCATTATTCTTGCACCAGTTCTCAAAATGTTGCATCCGTACAGACTCGATGCAGTACTCATTTGCACGTAGTCGTAGTCCATAGGAATTTTTCAAGTGATACATTTTACAGATCCGATTAATTTGTGAATCATTTAAAAGTCCCATGCCTTGCATAAAATCTAAATAATTTCTCTCAATTGATTGATTCGCAGTGTCATCCATTAAAAGGGATTCATAATAAATCATAGTTGCCCTACAAATAGCTGTTTTTTCCGAATCATCCAGGTCTTTGCAGTAGGCAAGAGCCGCCCGGAGCATTGAGCTGCCGAGACAACGGGTAACATAGATTAAGCTGGCGTGCTTCCTCAGGCGTCCTGCCACCTCAACAACTGTTTTCATGTCCTCTAGGTCCACCGACGAACTGCTGACCACCTTTGCAAGAACTGTCACATAATCCGTCCATGTAATTGGAAAATTATACTTCTTCAGAACCATCTTTAATTTGGCATGCTTAAGCTGGGTTTTGATCTGTTGGCTGAATTCATGGTCGGACACAGACGCTTCTACCGCCAACTGAAATACATTTTCGCTCCAAGGCACCTCTACATTTTGAACGACGTGTAAGATGCAAGACATGCGCTGTTCATCACTATAAAGTGCCTGCACAACTAGGGGTACGCGGGAGTCATCCACGGCTTCCATTTCCAACAGTCGCTCCACGTACTCTCGCAGCAAGGTGTCGTGGTCCAA
The DNA here is from genome assembly GCA_946894095.1 of Incurvaria masculella. Taxonomy (NCBI): domain Eukaryota; kingdom Metazoa; phylum Arthropoda; class Insecta; order Lepidoptera; family Incurvariidae; genus Incurvaria; species Incurvaria masculella. The sequence continues at coordinate 22,579,876 of OX335646.2, forward strand.
CCCATGACGCGACATGTAACTCGGCAGGTATTCTTCCATAAGGCATTTGAGGTCCTCCGTGTAACAGCGGTGCAGAATTATTTTCACAATCTCATTGGCGCTCTCTACCATTAATTCTCTAACCAGCATGTTGATTCTGTATTTATCCTTTAGCAACTTGATATTGTTCATGTGCAGTGTAATGAGACGCAGGGTGTCGAGCGATGGCGGGCAAACAGGAGCCGGAGTACTAGAACGACTTTCTTCTAACACACCCAATACTTCCACAGTAAATTTAATTCCAATATCTGGCCAATATTTAGACTTTTCCAGGTGAAATATTCGCTCCACCACCCATTTGACAACAGAGTCGGCAAAGAAAGGGATTTCATGTAGAACACTCGGAATTAATATTTTAAGCCACACCATGAGAGAATTTAGTTTCATTTGTTGAGGAGTTTCATTTAAAATGGCCATGGCAATATCAGAATTCACATGTTTCACTATACTACAGTGTTTCATCCACACCACTGATGCTAGGTCCACATCACCCATCGATACGAAAAGCAGGCACAAGTCTTCAAGACTTTTTTCAAAAATATTTGCATGAGAAATGTAATCACAACCAGAATGGCAATCTAAAAATTCAAGGATGTCTACCTTCGCATGTATATCACGAAGCTTCATCTTGTGTTCTTCTTGCGCGATGGTTCTTGAACTTAAATATACCAAAAGTGGTTTGTACTCTATACAGTACTGGCAAAGTTTAGCTGTTTGATCAATCAAGAACTCCTGATCGCTTATCTTTTCAAAGATTTCGACAAACATTGAGCAGCTCACTGATTCACCAGAGAGTGCACTCTCCACCAGGCCCGATGCTTTCATCTTAAGTAAAGGTTCTACGTCCAGATGGTTTTTCAATGCATAATCATGAGCTTCTTCATATTTTCCGCAGCTCGCCAGCGCATTAGCCACATGCAGCGGTTCCTGACGTTTTACACAATGTACACAGATACGCTCTTCGTTCGCCGAAACATAATAAAAGGCATCACCTATCCCACCCACCGGCTGGCATGCTACCTCCGATTCAACACGGATTTCCACTCTAGAATCCCCCAATCGTGTAACAACCAGGCTCGATATATCATTGCATTTCTCCCCTAATAATAGGATAATTCGGTCATCATCGTGAAATGTTGCAAATCCTCCAATGTCATAGGGAAAGTTGATAGTAGATTTGAGCTTAGTGACTCCACATTCAGTTCTCAGTGTGCGGGGATTCTCGAGGGTAAGAGAGATAGAAGTGCCACCCACACGATGATTGTCGGTATCAATTATCAACATGTTGCATCGGACCTTGACAAAATTTGCATCAATCGAAACTTCCTCATTTGGTTTCATAGCACCAATCAGCTCCACCATCGGAATGGACGATGAAAAACAATCGCCACTCTCGCTAATAAAAATTATCTCTTCATTTCTTCTCCTAATTTTTCTTATGTGGAAACTTCCATTTTTAAAGTTAACAACCAACGAGGCACACTTTAATAGATCATAGATGACGACTTGCGGTGCATCGAGGGCCACCCAGAGGAAGTGTTTGTAGAGGTGGACGAAGCGTACTCGAGCACTAGTTTCGTATACCACATCGTCGGCAGCATCGGCCTCGACATCCAAAATGCGAACCTGAGTTCCGGCCACCAACGCGACCTTCGGTGGATAGAACCTGGTTGTGACTCCCACTACAGAATTTGAGCTGTCTTCCTTGAATGTTCTGATTGTTGCGTTCAAGTAGTGATTCGGCAAACTTTCCATCTGGAAAAAGGAAACTATTTTAAGAAAGTTTAAAAAAAAATCTTTTAATTTCAAGTCCTGCAGTTGCAAAAATAAGGTACTAGATTACCAATATTACTATCCATTAATCTGTTGGCTTCGGTTGAGTCGTTATCGGCCATCAGCAACAAAATATGACTTATTAGAAAGGGCGATAGTAGGGCTAATCTTATAGTCAGAGTTTACCAACACTTATGCTTAGCTATGCTCCTAAAGAAACTAGGTGCAATGTCAGGTACATCGCCTTTACAATGCGATTCAAATAAGAATCCGAAGGGGCTTGTGACTAACTTCACTCGAATTTGCACGGGAAAGTACGGTTGGCACGACCACACGCGCGGGAAACATTTGCTTCAATATCAAAGGAAGCCTAACACTTTTTTCCATCCTTTAGAATCGAGGTTCGATCCAAGTATGTGCGTTTACATGCTTTTGCGATTCATTGTTTTGTAGCGGCTCTGTCTTGTCGTGACAGCGACACTAGACAACATATGAATCTAAACAGTAGGATTACATTAGGTGCCTGTCACAGAATATACAGTATTCGTTATGTGTTAGTTTGTGTAGGGTGTTTTCGAAAGTGCCACAGTTGCATTGTTTTATTAGCCGACTTCAAAAAAAAGGAGGAGGTTCAAAATTCGTCGGAATATAATTTTTTTATATATGTTCTTCAAATAAATATTAAGTCAAAAGAAATTATTTTGTCAAAATGTTTATCATATATTTTTTGTAGAAACTTTTTTTGTAATTCGTACTGAAGTTTATGGAGTGAAGTGAGGGTTTTAGCAGTTTGACATTAATAATAGCGGTGATTCTATCCTATTCATATTTGAATCGCATTGTATTTAAGTTGCATTAAGTGGTCTTACAATACGTACATTAGAATTGCCATCACTATCCTAGATAGGTCAGAAAAAGTGTAAGGCTGTCTACTGCAATTGGTAAATCGCTAAGTTTATAATGATTTTTTGTGCTTGGACTTGGTTGACATTGTAATTAAATCACAGTACTTTTGGCATTGAACTAAAAAAACAACAAGAAGCGCCATCAGATCAAACATAATACAAGTGATCATTTCAACTCGTTTTCCCCTCTAGGTTGCCTTCATGAAATTATTATTTTCCCGCTCTCATATATATTTTAGTCAGCAAACGTTTTGGCATCTAAATTATTCATAACATACTCATTTTACTATTTCTAACCATATATAAAATTTGAATATTCAATTAACACACAAAACATTACGCAAATCAGGTATTTTAAAATTGCAACTTTCTTATTAATCTTCATCTCAGAGATATTTTTCTTAACCTGGTATCACTCAGTTATCCGTCCCATTCTGTTGCATGGGAGCGAGAGGGACCTAAATAGGAAAATCATGTATGCTAGAAAGGGCCCGCACTTGTCTGAGAGAACACCATCCTCCCGTGAACGCGATACACGCGAGTGTACATAAATGCATGACTGACAGAGACCTATAGTGAAGTACTTCATAGGATATACGTATGCTAGAAAGAGATACCGGCTTTTCCGATAGTGTTGTGGTTGAATGTCGGATATCACGATAACGACGGCGCTCCGTACGCCATACTTGCTACACATATCACCATAATATTACGATATATCACCATAATATATTAATACAATTTTAATAGCAAGCCTGTGATGATATTCCAACGTCCTTCTTGGCTTTCCCGTAATCGTTTTTACATTTTTACACTACAAACATAATCCTTCCTTTCTTCTACCATAGAGCAGCACCTATACAATCGGCAAACACGCGCGAATGCCGTGACGTGTGTATCGAAACTGACTGCTCAGGTACTCCAAATTGTTCGAATTAGAGTACCTGACTTGACACGCAGGGAAAAGCTCAGAACGGATCTAAATATTTCTTTTATATCGATGACTTTTGGCCAAAGACTATTTCGATTCAAGCAACATTTCCATATTGTATTGTATTGTATTGTATTGTTTATTCATCATCCATAGACAGTACACTGCACTCGGATTTGTCATATTTTAGCATTGGCCAGTTCAGCAAAACAAAACACAGCGAAGAACTGGAAAGAAACTCCGCTGTTTTTTTTTTTCAACGTCCACTTAGTCTAAGTTTACAAAAGTGTTTGTCAATTATTTTAACAAAAACATAGGTAAAACACTAAATTCACATGAATACACAAATATTTACAATCCATGCCGTATGCAACAGTTCATGACAAATATCATTTTATTTGCACAGACAATCCCCTCCAACTAATATGTTGCCAATTGGAGCAGGCCAGTCCCCACAAACAGCACCCGTTCACGAGCATCACGCCGGGCACAGCCATTACCTCTTTCAACCATATTTTAGGGAAAGAGATAACCTGAGCCAAGCGTCACCGTAAGCAAGGACCTTTAAGCGATGCACTGCTCCAGTGGCAACACAACACTGTGAAACACTTGCACATTAGGTTTTAATACTATGAGTTTTGTCATAAACTACTACTGTCAGCTGATCACATAGTTACATATCCCTTTAAATGCTACCACCTACAGACAATTAAGAGTATAATGGTTTGAGAGCATCCCTATCAATAAAGTAATAATAGATTCCTATATATGAACTGTACTTTAAAAAATAAGAAAGGAAATAAAGGGAATCAATACCCATGACATGAACGTACTACTCGGAAACAAAGCTTACGTCTAACTAGGCGTGTTGACAAAACCGGCGATATGACAAATCTACGAAAGGGAACAAAGTTGATATTGTCCCGTCGTCTGGCGTGCATACAAAATGGTACAAACTCACTTTGCGAACTGGGTGAGATCCTGCTCGTAAGTAATCGCATGAGAATCACCAACAATAGATCGCAACGGCAAAACTGTTTCTAAAATTTCGTAAAACTGACAATCCGTAACGGCCATTGGTGGGGTGCCCTACTTCACCGACGCCAAATTCTCAAGTCACGCGATCGAAGCTGCGCGGCTCGGCCACCACGCGGCTTGGTCGCTACGAAACGTGTGCCTACTCTGGGTCTACTCATGAAAGCGAAAGCGAGAAGAGATAGAGAAAAAAGATGCATATATTTTTTCTACATAGAGTTTGACGGAAGCGAACTCGAGAATTTCTCGCTTTCGCATTCTTGAGTACACCCCCTGCATATCTACTCAGTATATATACTCATGAAGGCGAAAAGTTCTCGTGTTCGGTTCTGTCACACTCCATTTATAAAAATATATGCATCTCTTCTCGCATTCATCTCTTTTTTATGTGTAGAGTTTGCCAGAAGCGAACACGGGAACTTTTCGCTTTCGCTTTCACAAGTAGACCTCCTAAGCGGTTCCGCCCGATTCCGTGTAACGGACAGTATATCTACTCAGGGGTCTACTCGTGAGATTCTCACCTGTTCAAACCGAGTTATTCACAAATTAAAGTGAGACGCCCTCGACTAACGTCTTCAATCATCATATGTTATGTTAGTGTTGTCGCACTCCAATTAGGATAATTAGAAAGGGACAACACTAGGGTGACATTTCATGAGTACCAAAGCGTTGTGACTCACCGATGAGTTACCGGTGACACACAGGTGAGAATCTCACGAGTAGACGCCCTGAGTAGATATACTGTCCGTTACACGGAATCGGGCGGAACCGCTCAGCGAGTAGACCCAGTACGGGGCGGGATGGAATCATCTTTTCCCGAACAAAACTAATCCATTTTTCCAGTCTGTGTTTTTTCCTTGCTTTTCAACCATAGAATATAGAATATTATTTCAACTCTTTGCAGGATATTGTTGGATCATAGAAATAAGATCGCATGCTAGGTCCAAGCTAGGTCTATGAGTTGAACGAACAATAAAAAACTGAAAATGTACTGGCAAAAAGGAACTTGTTCCAGCCACAAAAGTGTTTAAACAAAAAGTTGGTTTTTGTTTGCTATCTGTGGATTGCTATGAATTGTTGTTGTTGTCAGTAATATTATATTATCTATGGTTGTTGTTTGACTTGCGGAAAAATAACTGAGATTCTCTTTCTACGGTTTGAATTGACCGATTACCGCTGACCGCTGTTTTCCACTTCCGTCATATAAATCAACTGATGTGACCAATTCACTATTTCAGTGTGAATCCTACGAAAAAATAATAAGAAAAGAATGTGTTTGTTTACTACCTAGCAAAGCATAATATTTTGACCACAATGCGGAAGGTGCTGGAGTGCCTGAACTGGCACCGGGCGACGCTCATATTAGTAGCGCTACTTGCGCTATACCGGCGCATCTCGATTGGGTCAGCTGATCGCTCCCTGTCCGTAGCGATACCGGAACCCCGATTCTATCCGCTGGGCCCCAGTGAATCAGCCCTGATCCCACCGCTCGCTGCCGACGACTACACACGTCTTATTGATCTCGTGGACTTTAGATTTGAGGAGAACTCACTCCCGTGCGCCAAGTTGGCGGCATTGCTCCTGGTCGTTATAGTCACGTCCAAACCCGATAACTTCGAGAGACGTCGCATAATACGCGCAACCTGGGGCCGCCCCGCGGATTCAAGCCGACTTGTGTTCCTGGTGGGCGCGTCGCCAAAGGAGCAGGTGGCGCGGCGCCTCGCTGAGGAAAGCCGCACGCACGGCGACGTGGTGCGAGGCAGCTATGTCGACGCTTACCGTAACATGACCTACAAGCATGTCATGGGACTCAAATGGGTAACATACCACTGCCCTCAGGCACGCTACATCTTAAAGGTAGATGACGATGTTGTTGTTAACTCAGCAGCGTTACGGAAGTTTCTTGTCCGGGAAATTGGACCTTGGGGCTCCAGAGATCTGATGGCATGCCACAGTCTAAAAAACACTCCTGTACAACGCTCGTTCCGCTCCAAATGGCGTGTGTCGCCAGAAGAATACCCCCAGCGCTACTACCCGACGTACTGCATGGGCTGGGCCGTAATTTACTCCGCAGATGTGGTCCGGCGACTGTACGTCGAAGCTCAGAAGGCGCCTTATTTCTGGATTGATGACGTTCACTTGACCGGAACGTTGGCGGAGCGAGCCAAGATTCCGCACACTATGATCGGCCGACTGGAGCTGTCGAAGGCACAGGTCCGGATGCTGACCACTTTCTACTACAACCCGGCTGGCAGAGATTTCCTGTTCGGGCCGCCTGATCTATCTGTGTCTCTGATGACTGATTTATGGAATGCTATCCCGGGATCACATTAAAGAAACAATTATAGTCAAAGATAGTCTCCTAAAGCTACTGCTGCTTATTGCTCTGAGGGAGCATTAGCTGTGAGGGTTGTGCCTTGAATGGTAAGATTGTTGCAACAATGCCACAGACCTACAAAAAATGTCTTCCTTACCCACACCTTTTTTTATAGTACTGTACATGGATGGCTAATATCACACCTACCGTCATGATTTTAGCCTATCACATCACATTCCCGAAGGAACTAGGTGTCATACCAATTTATTTGACAACAGCCACTTTGAACTGGATGAATTTTAATTATTAATAATTCATCCCAATTCAGCTAAAAGACCATGAAACACTGGTTAAAGAACAGTTTACATTATCCAAATTCTCAAGCAAGGTCCTGGGTTTCGAACCGTTGATCTTCTACACAAACGACCCTAGGTTTTCTCTAGGCTGCAAGCCACACCTTGTATCCATACTTATATTATAAATGCGAAAGTGACTGTCTGAATGCCCCTAGCAATTTTCACTCCTAAACCGCTGAACCAATTTTGCTGAAATTTGATATAGAGAGACCCTTTTAAAAAGGACATAGGCTACCTTTTGTGGCAAAAATTAAACTCAAACAGTGCTATTCAGAGTGGGCGCACTAACTTTAGTGTGCGGGTTAAGCCAGGACTATTGCCGTATTAAGGAAAACTCTATTCAGAGGGCGGGATTAGTGTTAGACTAACGGCCATTTTGCATCTGTCAGTCGTATTACTCACATAGGCATGAGTTATAGCTACATAGATACAAATATTATATATAGAACAGATATTATATATTTTAAAATTATATGCCTATGATATTGTAGCACAAACATACTTCTATTCTGTGTGTATTGCGGAATGCGATTCATGTCATAGGATAGCTAGTGAAGGCTTTCAAATAAGATAGTAGTGTTGTCTCAATCAGTAATGTGAGAAAGAGTAAGGCGAGATAAGCAATGTGTGCATGATAAGCGTACATGTAAACATTAAAGGAGAGCACAAACAAACCAACAATGATTCAATATTGCCATAAGAAATGTTAAACCGCGGTCTAAGTATGTACGTGACTAGTTTAGCACTCTGAATAATGCCGTGGCTTAATCTGGTGTTAAGAAATAGTCCGAGACTAATTTAATTCATGAATTATCTTTCGGCAGGTACCAATATTGGTCTATTCTGTGCTCGCCGCACCGAATAAGACATTGTTTCGATCGATGATTGATCTGTGGATAATCTTTTAAAATGGACGATGATGAGAAATTTGAAGAAATACTCTATTAGACAATTATATTCAACTGTGAATGTCAGTTTAAAATGTCAATAATAAAGGTCAGGAAAATGCTGTTCAGAGAGCCGGATTAAAGTTAGTGACAGCTTAACCAGGTAATAGTGCTGTCTCGACCAGTGATATGACAAAGAGTGAGGAGAGAATAGCAAAGGGCACATGGTGTGCAGGAAGGCACAAACAAAGCATCAAGTAGTCAATATTGCCATATGAAATGCTGAACCGCAATATAAGTTAGTTCAAGATTATTTTTCATTAATCTCGAATCGATTTTCATATCTTTGCTCACATGGTCTCCCACTTAGATCGACCGACTCTTCGGTACTGGCCATTCCCTCGCACACATCCTCCACGTATTCAGACTCCTTTACAGTGCACGCTGCGAGGCAGTGGAATCAGCTACCTCCCCATTTACGAAATTCCCCTTCTATTAATGTTTTTAAAAAAGATCTTAAAGATTATTTTCTGTCTTTATGATTTCTTTAATTTTCTCCCTCATACGTCTTTAAGTTTGTCAGAATTTATTTTTATTTTTTATTTCTTTTGCCAATATTTTTTTTCCTTTTAATTATATTGTATTAAGTATCATCTTTTATTTGTTTTTATAATATATTTAGTATTTATTTATTGATATCTATGTAAAGTTATATAGGTTATATATTTAGGCTTAAGTATAGTGTGTATTTTTTGTATATTGTGTAGGAATGATGTTTCCTCTAAAGCTATTTCTCCATAGTTACTACTCGCACTACTGCTCACGATACCCAAAGGTAGACTGGTAGAAAATGCCTCCGGCATTGAGTTGTACCTTTTGCCCGAGTTTTTTTTGAGTGCAATTATCTTATATAAAATAAATAAATAAGTATTAGTCCAAGATCAGTTAAAACGGCATTAAAACGGGGTTAGTCCACCCACTCTGAATACGACTGAAAAACTATTGATTTTAGACCCTCATTTCACTGGGCCAAATTTGTTGAAATAAGCTCTAGAATGACCCCTTAGAAGGAATGTATCGAATTCCCAAACGTCCTGTATAGTTGGTAACTTAAGGTGTTTCTTCTTTTGTATTTTTCCTAATTTCAGATAAAAAAGTTGACTTGGTCCTAACCTCACCCCTGAACTTTATATGTCGTGTAGAGTGAGCGGACTAACTTTAATGCGCCGAACTAAACCGGCTTTTGTATGGTTAGTCCGGTGCTAATCTCGTACTAAGTTTTGACAGGTTCTCTCTGAATACGACTGTATGTGGTTTAACTTGGTGTTCTAAGCAATAGTTCTAAGATATAATTGAGCATAAAATTATCCTAAGATCCCAAATCCAAAGATCCTTAGTTAAAACTATGGTCCTCTTAGCACTAGATCCATGAATCTTTTTTATGTTATTATTATCGTAAGTATTATCGTATTTCAATGTCTTTAGCACCTGACACAAGTATAAATTTGAGATTATTTTTTGTCAACCTCGATGTTGACCTTGAGTTTATTTATGGAACTGAACATGGATGGCTTCGGTTATGATATGAGCCTAATACACTATATTCTTTAATATCCATATCCATATCAAGATCTGGCATGCAACATTGCACGTAATGTTGCACAGCAACATTGAACGCTTTGACTATTATAGATAATTTTACGAGGAAATCAAATCAGGACCAGCTTCAATGTTTAGAACGTCGCCCATCTAAAAACCGAACACACATAGCGTTTCTAACCCCAATAATCAAATACCAAGGTGTCATGTCTCGCAAGCTACTGAGGTTGTTATAGTAAAAGAGACTTGGAAATTTATTCTCTTATCAAGACAACATGATAATACATTGCCGTACGGTCTAGTTATCAGGTCAGGTTAATCAAAATACCATGAAAGAAGAGAATTCTCCAATATATGTGTACACAACCCTGTAGTAAATGAGACTTATGAATTATTTATCTTTGTAATGTAATGACCTAAAATATAGGCTTATCTACTCAAAAATGTGTGCAAATTATTAAACTTAAAGGTACTTATTGCTATACAATCTCACTGATTCGAATATTTTATGATTTAAATAATTTAGTGGATAATGGAAATCGTCAACAAATACCCACATGTGTGTACGATATAACTTGTGATATGAAATTCCTAGTAGTGAGCCAAATTCATCAAATGTTTTGTTATATCAGTACCCACGATCTCACAATTATAGCTTTTATATAGATGTATAGAATATATATATTAATTTTTTTGCTCTATTATTAATGTTTATACTCTAAGCAAAGCTTCTTACCAGGTTATTTTTTACAAAATCATTTGCAGTATACTCACTAAAATATGAAAAAAAAACAGAGAAACTATCACTTTTTCAACTCTACTGCAAATTTAATAAAAATGAGATGCGCCTGTACGTCCCGGGTGCGACGATTTGTACCAATACTTGTACACGCCTATTTTGTAGTAGGTATGTATTTTGGTTTCAACTGTCATACCGTAGCCTACACCAAACTATGGTGTAGGCTAGATGAACCCGGACTAACTAATTTAGCAAAATTAGGAACTTATTCCGTGATATTCATCTGCAATAATTGATCATCATTACTGTTTGTTCATATCAGCACGATCTATGAAATGCTGACATTTTAGTGATGTGTACTCGAACAATATTATGATTTCTGTCATAACAAGTTATATTTTATTTTGAAAAAAAATCTAATCCGTACAAAAGTACTCATGTCAATAAAGAAAAATGGTTTATGCTGTAATAAACTGAAGTAGTTAGTGGAGGGTATTATTTAATGGTCGCTTATGGTTATGTAGAACTCTGACGTTCGAATGCATGCTTAAATTAACTCAATATTACCTACACAAGTATTGTATATTATTTTCCAGCTTATATTTTTTAATAATTAAGCGATTTCTTGTAAATATGCTTTGCTAAATTTCAAATCGTTTATAAAATTAGCTGTGGGAATTATTTATGTTATAGTAACGGCTCCATAGAAGTAAAAATAAAAAATGTCCCAATTGCAAGCTGTGCTGTGATACAATAATAAATCTTGAATATCAATCATTCGTTTCTTGTTTCATCACCCTCTCTGTTTTCCCTGTGCTACGTTGGAATTAAAATATGGCATCGGAGGAAGCCCCACAAAAGCGAAGGTTCTACACATTTTGAATTCCTTCATAGAATGCCACAATGTTTCAGCTTGTAATACAATATAGAACCTGCTTAGCATATCCGTTTGCTTTACTCTTAACTGGTGGATTTCAGTTAGCAGTTGAAGGGAATACCAACAGGTGATCCTTATTATAGAGAAGTTCCTAACTGTAAAACTCTCGATATGTAAAACTAATATATACAAATATATTTTATGTAACTGGACATGGATGCCTAATACCGAACTGACCGTCAGATATTAGCCTAATACACCACATGGAAACTAGGTGCCATGCCAGGACCTTCCTTATATTGCTCGGCTACATTGAACTGAATGGAAAATACCGACAATTTTCATTGCCACTTCGACCATCGTTCATTCAATGCGATGGTACCAACCTGGGCGGGATTGACCCTACCACCTATTAAGCAAGGAAGGGGACCTGGAGAAGGGGGAAGAAAATATAACTGGTTTTTAGTCATTTACGTCCTTATTTCTGGTTAGGTTGAATTCAGTTCCGATTTTGCAGTTTTAGAGTTTCTCAGTAAAGATTCACTTTTCTTGCGTGTTCCACGGCACCTCACTTACTTACTTTATCTAACTGGATGTTATCCTAGTATTCCCCATGCCTGTAGAAATTAGGTGCCATGCCAGGACCTTACCGTTTGAGAGTTGAAGATTTAACTTAATAAAAACTTGGACAAATTTTTGTTGCCGCTTCAACCATCTTTTCTCCAGTGGGATGTCACCAACTCGTGCAGGCTATCCCTACCACTTAGTAGGGGATGGACCTACAGTTTTACATGACTGCCGTGCCATGGCGTTCACGTTTGTGACGTAATTAATGACCCATCCAAATAAGAACGAGAAATAAAGGGCGAAGAAGAAGATGTCTTCGGGCATGAAAAGTCAAGCCCCGCGTAAGCTATGAACCGTTCTATGTCAGCATTAAAGGAGGAGATGAGACAAGACGCATGTATCGAGGATGGAAATGTAGATGACCTAAATATAGTTATGAACTGTCATGAGTTGACAGATGTAATTTTTGACAACTCTGATTCTGTGGTTGATTGAAAAGGCGATCGTCTGTAGTTTTAATTTAACCATTTTGAACACATAGGTTTACTGAGCTGAACAGCTGCGGTAGGACTAAAAGTATTATTAAACCTTCTTCTCCATCCTAACTACAGATTACACTCTTCCGAACACTGACCTTTCCAATCAACAAAACCTGTTTTCAGGTAACCAATTCTTCTGCTTTGATCGCGCTGCAAGTCTGATCCACTGGATAAAGAAAACTGTTCACCCCTTTTTATTTGAAACCTACGGAGTCGGTACGAAAACAAGTTCGTAATTGGAGTTTACTGAATATTTCCACATTGGCAGTGTTGTGTAGATCACATTCGCCATGAGCTTGTCACTGAGCCGGGCGCTTTGCCGCCTGGGTGTTGGACCGAAGGTTAGTAATAAAAATACTTATTATACCTATATAATATTGATTGGAATGAAAAAATGTGTGTAATAAGAGCAATACAGGAATACATGGAATTCATAGTATGTATTAATTTATCAAATTTTAAGTTAAATTTATTAAATACAACAATATTTAAATATGCCTTGAAAAATATTATATGCCGCTCCAGGTACGCAAAGCTCACCAGCCATGGGCAAGCGAAATTAATATTACGGATGGTCTCAACTGGTTGCCCACAGGCTCTGCTCAATTATTATATTATTATTATAACTTGATATTATTGTTATTATTTAGTTTATACCACTAGCAGCTGTTGCGTTTTACAATTACTGAGCGAACTTGTTTTTTTAAGTTTTTCTCTTTTTTTGTTTATTTATTTATGTTTTTTTTATATTTATGTTTTTCTAGTATTTTATAAGATTAAACTTGTTTAATGCTTAGTTTTATACAATTCATCAATTGTATAAAAGTAATGGACTTTGGAAACAGAGGCCACGTTTTTATCTTTTCATTTAATAAAATGTGATGTGGCGCACAGGCAATATTTCATAGCGTATTGAGAACACCATGCATCCACATTTTTTATTGTCGAGACCTCTCTAAAATAATGTAATCTTATGTTGTGCGCTTTATAGCTTTGAGAGCTTTACAATGCCCTTGACCAATAAAAGAATACTTATTAATCTGAATGGTCTGACATAAGTTCTTCATCGCTCAACTAAAGTTTGCTCAATGTACTTCACATCGTACTTTTTTTTGTCTAGGTGTTTATTTGGGGCTTAAGCCGTCACCGACTATGCCAGCCCCATAGTGACTATAAGAATACAGTTTTCTTCAACTGCTAACTGCTACAGTTACTCCTTAGAGCCAATGACAACTTGAAAAAATATATAATTTCTCTAAACTCGCTTGTCCCGGGCCTTCCTAATGCTTTGTGTATCTTAAAAAAAAAATCATTCGATCTGTGCACAATATCCTTTCAAGATTCAGTCGAACCCTCTCGTTCAGAACACACTCAGTAAATAGGTAGATGAAATTGATCCTTTGTTTTTTTACAAGTAGAACAATTTGGAGAGTCCAGTTTCTTCATAATATGTCCCATTTTATTTAGCGGAGTGTGTCTTAAGCCAATTTTTATTATTTTTCTAGGGACTTGGACGTTAAACCAATACACAGTGGTTCCACGGCAATTGTTTTGTACTAAGTTCCTTTCTCTACACACTTCCTGTCAAAGTGTTCTTTCCACATCTACCTACATATTCGGTCGTACTTACGAAGAGCCCATTACCTTTTTCATTTCTGTCTTCCCATCCAGGATTTCAGCATTGCGTGTATTGCAATATTATTTTTCTAACAAACATATAAAATGTATCCCAAAAAATTGCAGAGTGTGGGTAGCGGAGTGGGGACCCGCAGCCTCGGCATGATTCCCATTGTGGTGGAGCAGACGGGACGCGGCGAGAGAGCGTACGACATTTACTCGAGGCTGCTACGCGAGCGAATCATCTGTCTCATGGGGCCCATCAACGACCAGATCAGCTCTCTCATTGTGGCGCAGCTTCTCTTTCTACAGTCAGGTGTGTCGGACACTCTTTATCTGCTTGGGCACTGTAAATAATTTAACCCCTTGATTATATTTACTCATTTAGGGCTCTTTAAAATTTTTTCTTCCAACATCGGACAAAAGGAAATCAATGTATTGATTTTTAAAAATGGTAAAGGATTGAAGAAACCGGTACATAAATAGAAAGCCATACACTGTATTTTGTTTCCAGCATGTTGTAAGAGGTGAGAAGACACTCATCGTTGTAGCTTATATCATCCAGTCACACAAAATAAAAATCATTTCTGACTAAAGTGAGTCGAATATTTCGCCTCAGGGTTCGAGTTGGATTTTGTGGTCATAAGTTATAAATTCCAATTCAAGTTATAAGATCCTTGTATCATTCATATATATTATCAGCATGATTATGGATGAAGGGAAGGATTTTTCCTAATATGTTAAATCAACATTCCATAGTCTCCTAACATTTGATTAGAAAACATTTCACAAAAGTTTTTCTGTTTAAAGCATACAATTTGAGTATAATGGCCGATTATAATTAAAATTTTAAACATTCTCCATTGTAGAGACAATAGAAATTGGAATAAGAGTGAGTAAGCCTGATGATGAGAGTTAAAGAAGTAATGAAAGAATAGGAGGTGGGTCTCGGAATGACCCATCACTATCATGTACTGTGAATAGGTACATCGTTACTTTTATCATGAATTTTTTAGTTTACTACCAAATTATATTGCTCTCATATTTACTATAATATCTATTGCAGAGTCGAGCAAGAAGCCCGTGCACCTTTACATAAACTCGCCGGGGGGCAACGTGACAGCGGGGCTCGGCATCTACGACACGATGCAGTATATCCTACCGCCGGTGGCGACGTGGTGCGTGGGGCAGGCGTGCAGCATGGCGTCGCTGCTGCTGGCGGCCGGCGCGCCTGGCATGCGCCACGCGCTGCCCAACGCGCGCATCATGATCCACCAGCCGTCGGGTGGTGTGCAGGTGTGTGGAACGCCTTGAACCGCAACATGAAATTAACTTATATTGTTATATGTGCGGCGCAGAGGTGAAAAGATCAACAATTTACAATATTTCGTTTATTGATATGGTGACAAGCGAAACAAATAGTGGTGCGGGGACTAGCCTAACATATCCCGTTCATTCACCACTTTCTCTTTCTGAGTTTGATTTCGTCACGAATGCGAGCTGCTCCATAGTTCAGAATCCATATAAAACTATAGGTCCCCTTCCCTTACTAGGTGGTAGGTGTTAAACCCGCCCAGGTTGGTGCCATTGCATTGGATGAAAAGATGGTCGAAGCGACAATAATAAAATCACATAAACACCAATTTAAGTGAGAAGTCGGACTAGGAGCTCTGACCTAAGTTTGTCATACCAACATTATCTTTCGTGACGTCAGCGTTATGGCCAATCTACCAGTCAAAAATCCTTTGGTTAGAATTTATATGGCAAAACAACGCTGCGATATGCCTACACCGTCTACTAGATAGCATGGGCATGTCGCCTGCTGGATTAGATAGTGAACTAGTGGGTGTAGTTTGGATAGCTGAGATGGTATAGCATAGGGCATGTGATTCTAAGGTCTCCGGTTCCTTTCATGCTTCGATTGGACCTGTACAGTATTTTCGTACAATACTTCTCGTGTTCATATTTATGGATATATCGCTGTTTGACCTCAAAGTAATTAATTTTAGATCAAGTTAGTTTTAATCTGATTAAAATGTGACATTAAAGGTTCAAGTTAACTTTTGGGTTTGCAGGTAAATTTATATGATTTAACAATTTCTTATGCTTGCAGGGCCAGGCCACCGATATACAGATCCAGGCGGAGGAGATTCTGAAGCTGAAAGCGCAAATTAATGGGCTATACGTTAGGCATACGGGGCTGACCTTGGAGCGTGTACACTCGAGCATGGAGCGCGATCACTTCATGTCGCCCGAGGAAGCCAAGCAGTTTGGCCTCATTGACAAAGTGCTTCAGCAGCCGGCCACGCACGGTAAGTGTTCCTTCTGGAGCTGGAGTGTCGGCACAGCATACTACATGCGGCATGACCCAGCAGGAAACACTACCTCGATATGGCACCCAAGAAATCCAAGCAGTTCGACCTCATTGACAAGGTGCTGCAGCATCTGGTTACAGATGGTGAGTGTTGCTATTTCAGATCCAGCATTGGCACAGCATGCTGTACATGCCAACTCCCAGGAGGAAGTGCTTCCAATTTATGACCCCAAGAAAACGAAGCAGTTCGGCTTCATGGACAAGGTGCTGCAGTAGCCCACCACTCGTAAGAGTCTTGCTACTGGAGCTGCAGTGCCGGTACAGCATGCTGCACCTAGCATGTCCTAGCAGGAACTCCGAGCACTATATGCCGGCCAAGAAAGCCAAGCAGTTCGGCTGCAGTGACAAGGTGCTTCCACAGCCGGCTACAGCTGGTGAGCGTTGCTACTTGAGCTGCAGGATTTTCACAGCGTGGTTTGCACCTAGCATGTCCCAGCAGCAAGTCTGAATACTGTATGCCGACCAAGAAAGACAAGCAGTTCGGCTTTATTGACAAGGTGCCTGCAGTAGCCCACCACTCATAGTGAGTCTTGCTACTGGAGCTGCAGTGCCGGCACAGCATGCTGCACCTAGCATGTCCTAGCAGGAACTCTGACCACTTTATGCCGGCCAAGAAAGCTAATCAGTTCGGCCGCAGTGACAAGTTGCTTCCACAGCCGTCTACAGCTGGTGAGTGTTGCTACTTGAGCTGCAGGATTTTCACAGCGTGGTTTGCACCTAGCATGTCCCAGCAGGAAGTCTGAATACTGTATGCCGACCAAGAAAGACAAGCAGTTCGGCTTTATTGACAAGGTACCTGCAGTAGCCCACCACTCATAGTGAGTCTTGCTACTGGAGCTGCAGTGCCGGCACAGCATGCTGCACCTAGCATGTCCTAGCAGGAACTCTGACCACTTTATGCCGGTCAAGAAAGCCAAGCAGTTCGGCCGCAGTGACAAGGTGCTTCCACAGCCGTCTACAGCTGGTGAGTGTTGCTACTTGAGCTGCAGGATTAGCACATCGTGGTTTGCACCTAGCATGTCCCAGCAGGAAGTCTGAATACTCTATGCCGACCAAGAAAGACAAGCAGTTCGGCTTTATTGACAAGGTACCTGCAGTAGCCCACCACTCATAGTGAGTCTTGCTACTGGAGCTGCAGTGCCGGCACAGCATGCTGCACCTAGCATGTCCTAGCAGGAACTCTGACCACTTTATGCCGGTCAAGAAAGCCAAGCAGTTCGGCCGCAGTGACAAGGTGCTTCCACAGCCGTCTACAGCTGGTGAGTTTTGCTACTTGAGCTGCAGGATTAGCACATCGTGGTTTGCACCTAGCATGTCCCAGCAAGAAGTCTGAATACTCTATGCCGACCAAGAAAGACAAGCAGTTCGACTTTATTGACAAGGTGCTGCAGCAGCCCACCACTCAAAGTGAGTCTTGCTACTGGTGCTGCAGTGCCGGCATAGCATGCTGCACCTAGCATGTCCTAGCAGGAACTCTGAGCACTATATGCCGGCCAAGAAAGCCAAGCAGTTCGGCTGCAGTGACAAGGTGCTTCCACAGCCGGCTACAGCTGGTGAGCGTTGCTACTTGAGCTGCAGGATTTTCACAGCGTGGTTTGCACCTAGCATGTCCCAGCAGGAAGTCTGAATACTGTATGCCGACCAAGAAAGACAAGCAGTTCGGCTTTATTGACAAGGTGCCTGCAGTAGCCCACCACTCATAATGAGTCTTGCTACTGGAGCTGCAGTGCCGGCACAGCATGCTGCACTTACCATGTCCTAGCAGGAACTCTGACCACTTTATGCCGGTCAAGAAAGCCAAGCAGTTCGGCCACAGTTACAAGGTGATTCCACAGCCAGCTATAGCCGGTGAGCGTTGCTACTTGAGCTGCAGGATTGGCACAAAATCCTTTGCACCTAGCATGTCCCAGCAGTTTGACTATTTTATGCCGGCCATGACGGCCAAGCAGTTCCGCCGCAGTGACAAGGTGCTCTTACAGCTGACTACAGCTGGTGAGTGTTGCTACTGGAGCTGCAGTGTGGGCTACTTCTACACGGGTAATGCATTCAAAATTGAGCTCAAGATATTACCTTGAGGAATATCAGCCTGACTTTGGTGTATATTTGTTTCAGTTTTATTCTGTTAATGCTTTTTTTTGTGATTGTCTGCAGATTCTACGCAAGAGGTGGAAGTGAAGACGTAACACTGCACAGAAGAATTAAATTCTCCACGCAAGTTAGCATCTAATGTAATAATGGTTGCAAGATAGACTATTTAATGTTGTTAATAATTTGTGTTTAGTAAAATTTTTACAAATTAACCAGTTATTTTATTTATTCCTTATACCTCAACTTTGGTGCTAGGATTATTAAGTTTTGCTGCTGTTTTCATGTCTCTTATTTTGTTATTTATTTAGGTGAGGCTTCTATTAATGTAATTTGTTTGATGTTTGCTTTTTTGTTTCCGTAAGGTCCGTAAGAAGTTCTGTAAAAATTCCCGAATAGTTTGTGATGCTGATGACTTTGAGCGTGCAATCAGAACCCGAAAACTTGGGTTCACCGTGTGCAATGTAAATTATAATAGTTAAAATCGGATTTCGGCACTTTTGAAAACTTTGAGAAGAGGTTTTCTCTTACTGGTGGTCTGCCGAGGATCTAAAAGTATCCGTGATCCTCAGAGCGAGCTGCTTGCAAATGTGACATTCTTATTAAAAGCACCGAGTGGAGAGATGTTGTGGTTACCAACCCATTACTACTACATATACATTTGAATGATCTCCACATTCAAATACCATCGATAGTGGAATCCGTAATTCCTGTATGCGAAGTGCAAGAACACCATAACTTAGAAGCCAAACACAATCTTTCAATTCCAATAGTCATAAAGCATCCAGTTCCATTAAATGAAGCTGTTTTAATAATAGAATAATTTTGGATCTCCGACAAGAAATGTACACATCTTCTTTCCACGTTTGTTTGGAGAGTTGAGCGGGAAGGCCCGCCTAATATTATAAAAAATAAAACAGGCTAGCATTTGAGGCATTAAGTAGGTAATAATACATTTCGTTAACAATGCAATTTATTCCATGGTTCGGAACCTATGTAAAACTGTAGGTCCCCTTCCCCTACTAGGGGGTAGGGTTAAATTCGCCCGGGTTGGTACAACTGCATTGGATGAAACTGTTAAAGCTGAAAATGTGGAGACCACTTCCACTAAGATGGAAGGACCAAGGGAGAACTAGCACTAACTATCTGCTTAACTGCCTGAGGGGTGAGAAGTGGAGTTAAATAAGAGGAAACGTGTTTTATGTCGGATTTTATTGCGGGCGGAGCCGCAGACACAGCTAGTAGGATATAATTTCGCAACAAGTCATATTTTTTTTAAATAACTAGACATGGATGGCTATATACCTAATACCACAGCTACTGTCATGATATTAGCAACACACCACATAACTTGGTGCCATTCCAAGACTTTTCATTACCACTTGGTAATTATGCGATGGTACCGATCCGAGTGGGATTAACTCTACTACCTACCTAGTAAGTAAGGAAGTCGAATTTTAAGTGGAATCCGAACCAGAACAAACAATCTCCTAGCCGCCTCTTACGACATACATGTGTGGAAATGGGATGGGGCTAATTATTTTTAAGTGTCGGAACCTATACCAAAGAATATTTAATAAATTGCCTATACCATCGCTGATTCGGCAGAATCATAGAGGAACGGTTAAAGGGAGCTCCTGAGCAATAGTGGTTTTCGATTTTCAATATTGACAACTTTTAACTCGATCAACTGGCGTTTGGTTGGTAGTTCCATATTCGAATTAAAGATTGTACAGTTCGGTTTCGTAATGAGTTATTCATTTGCTTACGCTTTATTTTGAGTTTTTTTGGCATCATCGTTCTGAACTACGGCGGAAAATAATCGTGTTATTTTTCAATGTGAGATTAAGCCCGAAGAATTAATGACGTATAGCCACCACAAACGAACGCACGGTGATTCTTTGGTTCCAACTTTTTTTTTTCGGGAATTATGAAGAACGAGTCCTGTGTAGACTAGCAGGTCGTGACCAAAATCGTAACGATGACGTAAATTGCTTAAACTGGGTTCACAGGATGAAGACCCATCCTCTCAAGCTAAACTTGTCAGTCTGCTTACGCCGAGTGTTTTGTGACTGAAAAAGTAGTTATCACAAACAAAATGAACAAACACAGACAAAAAAATGTGATTAGGAAAATTACTGCAAATAACGAAACATGAAATTATCAGTACATACTTGCTTGGTTAATGACTAATAACAAAACTGAACAAGTCGTTGGTTGAATAACGTAGTTATAGGCTACTTAGGTTATAATACTACTACTAGGTTGTCTACTCTGAAAGCGAACACGAGAAATGTTCACAATGAATTTCGCGAGAAGCTGTGATTAGCATTTTTTCAACATGAAGTTTGAAAACTACTCGCAGATATTCGGTGTGAGAACTCCTTGCGTTCGCTAAATGAGTGCCTATGCTGATATAACTAATTTTATCGAGTTTCAACGACACGTAAAACACATTCTCACGCGGACATGCACCACTATCATTCGATAAGTTATTTCGTCACGAATGCGAGCTGTTCCAGCGTTCGGAATCCATGTAAAACTGTTGCCTCCGGGTAAGTAGTATGCAGATTTGCATATTTTTGCCGTCATTTTCTAGCCAGATCTCAAGAAATGTGACATGTATGTATGTATAATCAACCGTGAATTAGTTCTTTTTAGGGATCTTTCTTCAATTAATGTGTCCTTGCTTCACGGTCGATTAGACATACATACATGTCACATTCCTTGGAATAAGCGACGTACATTACGACCTTTGCATTCGATTATTAATTGTTGGAAACGATAATTAAAAAACTGTATATATATAACAGAATACTTTGAAAAACAATAAAATAAGTAAGGTAAAAAAGGTTGTTTTTTTAAGACAAAACTTATAAGGCACGTCACGTGATAACGCCACTTTTTGCGCGCCAAAAATTGGCGTTATCACGCTTGCGCATTAGGCGCCAAGCGTGTCGTGCGCAAAACAAAAGCGCACTTTATTATTATTTTATTATTTTACTAGCTGTGGTACCCGGCTCCGCTCGGGTCAATGTCGTTTTTGACTGATTTCGGGTTGGTCAAGTTCATATCGCTCATTCATATCCTTACTCTAAAATTACTTTTTTTAAAATCCTTTTTAGCTTGTAGGTGATTTGCTTTGTTCATTGTTCATTTAAAATACCATTTGGCGAAGGACCCTGCTTCCCAGAACACAGGGACTCCTAGCATGGGAAGCAGGACTCCAGTAGCTTAAACAGCCTTTGAACGTACTAATAAGGAATAATATAAAATACAAAAAATGTACTTAGGGTAATTTTTTGATCTTTAATAAATTTTGAAGTTTTTGAACGTTTCAACTAAAGCACCTTACCACACGCATCACCGGCTCGAAGCCGGGCCGCCCCTTCGCCGCGACGACACGCAGCGTCGGAAGTTCGCCACCACCGCTTGACCACTTCGCGTCGAGCTTTTGAATTTCCCCGCAGAAGGCATCTGCGCACGAGTGGGACGGAAAGCTGCTTCCGTCCGCCGGCGCGCCGACTCAGTCGAGCGCCAGCCGTCGAGCGCGTCGGATGCGGTGACGTTATTGCCGCCCGCGGGTGTCTCACGTTCGCTGCTGAATCCTGCCTTCGATCGAATCGGGCGTTCCCTTGGCCCGTCTCGCGAAGAGGAGCCGGGATCTCCGGGGGAGTTTTTTCTGTGATCAGCCGAGCCGTGCGCAGGTAAGGCGACACCACACCGAGACCCGAGCCGTCTTAGTCGCAGGCGTAACCTTCGCGAAAGCTAACCCGGCGACCCTAGTTGAACTACATTTGATTAGAAACTGAATGCAACTCACCAGGTGGTTAGGTTAAGCCTGACTGGTTTGGTATCATCGCATTTAATTAAAAATTAACAGGCATTATTGAAGCGGCAATCAAAACGTTTTTTTTTCATGTAATCAATACGAGGGAAGGTCCAAGCATGGGTGTGTTGTGCTGATATCATTACAGTAGATGTGGTAGGTATTAGCCAGCCATGTCCAATTATATAAAAAAAGGAAGAATATCCTCGTAGATTGCGCTTAGATTTATGCAATTTCACTAATAAAAGTAAACGTAAATAAATGCACAATATTATTGATAAAAATATATCTTTTCGACCCAAATAACGATCAAGCATTGATCAACGCATTTTTGCGTTTACAAATTCTTAAATACTGAATGTATTATGTAGTTTAAGATAAGTTTAATCGTAGGTAGGTACGTCAAGTTGGAACTATTTTTCGTTCCCAAAACTCATTGAACCAAACCTACATATAAGTTTTAACCAGATACATATATGGATTTCTGAAAGAAATTAAGTATGGTGTGTAGGTAGTCAATTTAGATAAAATTCTTACATAAAAATGTATGGGGGCGAAGAAATTGTTTTGTTGATTTCCTAATATTGTGAGTCTAAATTTATAGTTCAATATATTGATCTGAATTTACTATGCATCCTTTATATGTATTGCTTGACCCGAGGTTTGCAGTTATAGTTCTTGTATCATTAGTTATTATATGAACATCACAGAACCGGTAGCCCAGACATATCTACTTGCAATATAATTTACCGATAATCGTAGCAGCATCAACCAAGATCATTTATTAGCGCAACGTCATGTGATTTCCTGCAATAAAACAGCATTTCGAACGTATATTTAGTTCTCACTCTTGTCGTAATTTAATATCTTTTTATTCCACGAAATATGTTTTGTCTTTGCTCTGTTCGTTCAAGAGTTAAGTCAGCAGAAAATAGTCGTTTTTTTTTTTCGATTTCTCTTATATTTAAACCCCGAAATTCACCCGTCAATGGAATAACTGTCAGTAATGTTGTAAGAGAAAAATATCATCAATATCGGGTAAGTATGATTCTCTACTAAGCAAACAGACAGGCAGGCAGACGTAGGATTTTATAATACCTATAGTTAGCAATGACTCGTTTATTTTTAGGGTCCCGTCGCCAAAAGCGAAAAAATGTACCCTTATGGGTTATGGTGTCTGTCGGTCTTACATTTTATCCCGAATGCTTTTTCTATTATTGGTTGATTAAATTAATTCTTAAAAAATACACTTTATGATGGCTAATACCACACCTTCTGTCATGGGAACTAGGTGCCATGCCAGGACCTTCCTTATATTGCTCGGCTACATTGAACTGGATGGAAAACACGGACAATTTTCATTGCCGCTTCGACCATCGTTCATTCAATGCGATGGTACCAACCCGGGCGGGATTAACCCTACCACCAAGTAAGTAGGAAGGGGACCTACAGTTTAGCGTGGAATCCGAACCACGGCCAGCCTCTCTCAACGGTCTAATGGTCACCCATCCAAGACCAGACCGGACCCAGCGTTGCTTAACTTCGGAGAGCGATCGCCGAAGTGTCGCGCCACTGGGCCACTGAGGCTGACAAAGGCTTATGTGTTACTTAATAAATGTTTTGCTCAAAAAGATTTCTTAAGCGCTAATTTTGTATGTTTTTTAAATTTTTTTTTTATATTATTATGTTATTTTACAATTTAATATATTTAGTTTGATGAACGAATCGCAGCGCAGGTTTTGCATCAGTGAATATATATTTTCGGTTATGACCTGACTCTTGCTAGATGTTCTGGGTTTATTATAAAGTGTATACGTCTCTATGGTCGAGAACGTCGAACGTATGGTCGAGATGTCAGTCAGTGGGCTTTCAGTAGCTACATGGATACCGAACTATATCCTTGTTCATGGTCGTACCTACTCAATCAAGAAATGACAATGTCATATGGCTTTTAGTATATTATCATATCAACTTAATTTATAGTAATTCCCTTGTTTTTTTAAACGATTTAATGGTAAATCTTTACAGTTATTATTACGAGAGGAGTTACTGTGAACAAATTGGTAACGAACGGTTACTGTTTCGAAACGGCAACTATTTTTAACTTTGCAATGACATTTTACATAAAAACTATGTTATCTCAGTTCACTAAAATGTCTGTTATTGCCTCAACAATATTCATACTCTACTAACATCGTTATGAACGATTTCACAAAAAAAAAAAAAACATTTTGAGTCGGTACCTACATGTTGGCGAAAATAAACCTTGTTGTATTAACGTGAACCAAACTGTCACAGATCAAGTAAATCTTTGTATTATATCAGTTATTATTATATGTAGGTTTTATATAAGTCGTGTTCTGGATTCAATTCCTAGTAAAACTGGGGTATGTTACTTGCCGGTTGTGAAGTCTATTCCGTCCGGTTTGGAAGCGCCGAATTGAATGAAAGAAGATCTAAACGGCCATGATAATTATCCGTGTTTTCCATCCAGGTTAAAATAGCCGTGCAATATAAGAAAGGTCCTAGCATGGCACATTGAACTTATGTCCCTAATATTATGATAGTTGGTGCGTGGTATGGGTCACCCACGTCCAGTAACATTTAATTCATATCGATGGTACCGCACAGCGCTTCATTGTCCCTGCATACCCCTGCTGTGAAACGACGTGATGTTATGTTAGTGTTAAAAGGTAAATAAGACTCCCTTGATAAAAGATGATTATTTCAGCTGCACGGCCAGGAAGTGAACTCACCCTGAACGTGTTCAGGTTCAGATACTCACGCTCACAATGACCTAGTGAGTGAAGTTCTCTTCAGGCGGGTCAACAATCCCATCGACCCTTTGAGCCCACAGAATAGGGAATAGGCTAGAAATGGCTAATCTCTTGCTTCACTACCGCGAGCTTGTCGCCGTCATAAGCCGCATTCACATGCTTGCGTCAGTCTGCGCGAGATCGCGAGCGTGTATAGACTCAGCTCGTCAAAACTAGCCTCGCGAGCAGATCTTTGGACATGAGTTAAAGGATCCCGGGACGAGACGCGAGCTCTGCGTCACATCCGTGATAGCTAACTGGTCGGCGCGGATCAAACGGTCGTCTTCTTGAGCTGCGCTAGGTATGTGCGTGCATTAATTTTGTCGAACGTAATTCCTACAAACAGGAGGAATGGATTGAAACAAAAAAGCGTTTTAAAATTTCTGGGGCATCATGAATATTCACGTATTAAATGGGACCCGAGCCACAAAAACAAAAACAAAATCAGTCCAACTTACAGTTAAAGGTAAAAACTTTATTTTTCAAATATTTCATCTTTGCCGGTATAGATAACAGATAGCATAACAGTTGGTTGATGCGCAATCGACCAGTATTGTGTATTCTGTGCAGTTCTTATCCGATACTAGCAAACGAGTTGTAGCCGCAAAGCGCGTGGCGCGCATGTCATTCGAGCATCACATTCAAACTGCTCGCAAATTCAATAATAATGAACGCATGCACATCGGGACAAGTTTGACAAAATGTCGACTTGTTCTAGTGGTAATCTTGTATTTTTCAAACTCAAATGTGATCGTGTAAATTTGCGAAAAGCGCACGTCACCAGCGAGACGCTGAGCATATCTAGCCCATTCCCAATTCTTTGCTCGAGTCCATTTCTATTGTCGCCCAGCGCCATTCGCGGTGCCGAGTTCGTTCGAAGTGAATGTCTCCTTTGCTGGAGCTGAACATAAACACTCGAGATGTATCCAATGTAGACCAGACCGTTCCGCGACGCCTATAAAAGCGAACTCACGCACGCGCCTTACAAACGCCGCCGACTGTGCGGTCGGTTCACTTCTACACGCATTCGAGGCGTTTAGACGAGCGAACACTGCAATTAAATGCCATCACAACTCATGGTCCATGGTGTTTCGTGTTTAAGAGCATCCTCATACCTAAAGATTTTGCACCAATTTTTGCGATTAAAACGAGACAGCCAGAGCCCGACGTCGCTTAGTTAGAGCAGCTCGAAATAATTCTTTCTAAATGTGACCAACCGGCATAACGCGTGAAACCGGTTTATTAATTGTTTCGTTAAGGCGGCACATCCCGCTCAACTCCCCATACAAAAGGGGAAAGAAGATCACGCCCATATTTCTTGTCAGGGTTCCAAAATTATGCTCAAAATAGCTTTATTTGATCGAACTAGATGTCTGATGACCATCGGTATTGTAAAATTGTGTTTGGTTTCTAAGTTATAAGGTCCGAAAGTTCGAATTTTTCGCGCATTTTATACAATAACTTTGGAGGTGGATTACGCTATGATAAAGTAAGAACATCTTAAAAAGATTAGTCATCAGACATTGCCTATTTAATCAAGATTTACAATCTATTTGGTTTTTGGTAGATTTTTTACTACAGCGGTCGTGGTTTACTTTTAGCTATAAGTAGTTTTATAATTAAAATTTTCGTAAATCTTACCAAATCATACACTATGCACATTGTATTTTTTGTGGACATGTTGCATCTTCCTCATCACGGAGCCTGTCTTTTTCTTTGAAACATAGTAGGTCCCAGAGCGCAACAGTACGGTTTTGTACCGTGCCCGCGAATGAGTTGGTCCCGCCGGGTTGCCACCTTAAAGAAATTAGGAAAAGTTAAACATGTTCTTCGCTGAATGGGTAGATAATGTTAAGATCTTTAAAATGGTATTAAAATAAATATTAGTTACTATCAATATAAGCCGCAAACTTGAAAAAGAATATATTTGAGACCTGACTAAAATTTTTTTTTCCATGGATAAAATATCAAATTCTTTAACATTTTTCTTCTGTTTTGGTAGAACGTTAGCTGGAATTATACATGTTTTTTTTTCATATTCTCATTCCATAGAGATCAGGAACTTAAGGTGGCCCAACCCGGCGGGCCCAACTCATTCGCGGGCACAGTACAAAACCGTTCTGTTTCGCTCTGGGACCTTCTCTGTTTCAAAGAATAAGACAGGCTCCGTGACGAGGAAGATGCAACATGTCTACAAAAAAGACAATGAGCATACTGTATGATTTGGTAAGATTTACGAAACTTTTAATTTCAAAACGACTTATAGCTAAAAGTAAACCACGACCGCTGTAGTCAAAAATCTAACAAAAACCAAATAGATCATAAATCTTGATTAAATAAGCTGTGTCTGATGACTAATCTTTTTACGATGTTCTTAATTTATCATTGCGTAATCCACCTCCAAAGTTATTGTATAAAACGTGCGAAAAATTCGAACTTTCGGACCTTATAACTTAGAAACCAAACACAATTTTACAATGCCAATCATCATCAGACATCTAGTTCGATCAAATAAAGCTATTTTGAGCAAAATTTTGGATCTCTGACAAAAAACATGGGCGTGATCTTCTTTCCCCTTTTGTATGGGGAGATGAGCGGGTTGGGCCACCTTAACGCAATCAAACCATTCGCATTGGCTAGTATAACCAACTTAAGGCTGTCGTGAAGTCATAGGAAATCTAAGGCTGAGATAAATAGTCGTAACAGAAACTAAGACTAACCGAAAGTAGTACTTTGTGACGTCACTTTGAAACATTTTGTATGGACGAAATCTCAAAGTAATGCAAAGTGACGTCACAAAGTACTACTTTTCGTTAGTCTTAGTTTTTGTTGCGACTATTTATCTCAGCCTAAGACTAACGAAAAGTAGTACTTTGTGACGTCAATTTGCATTGCTTTGAGATTTCGTCCATACAAAATGTTTCAAAGTGACGTCACAAAGTACTACTTTTCGTTAGTCTTAGTTCCTGATTCGTCTATTTATCTCAACCTAAGACTGTAAGCGCCCAGCTCGATGATAGCGCCTACCGAGGCTGACTCAAACTAGCGAAAGAAAGGAGTTCCCCCATAAGACGGCGCGAGGAAGGTAGCGGCGATCGGTATCTCTACGGTATCGTATCGTCCGTCCGGCGGCCGCGCCAGTCGGTCATTATCTAGGTAGTTTTTTGGTTCCCACGGCATTGTGCGGGGCTCCCACCGCGCCTCCGCCGCGCCGCCCGCACCCACACCGCCGAATGTGCCCTCAGCGGCCGCCACCGCTATTCCGATACTACAAAAAAACGGGTGAAATAGCGTGTCAGTGAAAAGGTTCTCTAGGACTATTACTTATTCTGGGATTTTGGGTAATAGTAGTAGAAAAAGAACCCCAAAGATGATTATATTGAAATTTCAATTTGCGTACGGAATCTTGAAATGAGTTTGAAGAGATTTTCTCACATATCTAACCCCACTGTTAACCCCACTTCAAGTAATTAAGCGTGATGTTAGGTTATTTTGTTTTACTGGATATGGATGGCTAATAATACCACACCAATATTCAAACAGTCGTATTCAGAGTGAGCTGTTAAAATTTAGTACGCGGAATAGCACCGGACTAACCATACAAAATACTATTTATTTTGGCGATAATCACCGCATTAAAATTAGTCCGCCCGCTCTGAATACTACTGAAAGGTGTTCAGCCTAACATACCGCATTCCCGAAGGAATTTATTGTCATTGTTCCTTTTATGATCACGGCTAAATTGGACTGGATGAAAAATACGAACAATTTTTATTGCCACTTCGACCATCTTTTCATCCAATGTTCGAGTCGGCACCAGATTAAACCTACCATCAAGCAGTTTTAAATGAATACTGAACCATAGAAAATTAAGCTCGCATTCGTGACAAAATGTACATGTCCAACTCGGAGAGAGAAGGAAAGTGGTGCATGAATTGGGCGGGGATTGAACCCATTGTATGGGAAATAAGGCCCCGCATCTATGAGTAGTCAATAATTATTGGGAAATATTTAACTATAGGCTGATACAAACTGCATGAAAATCAAGTTCGAACGGGTTGCCATCATAAAGTCCAAAAAGCACAATATTCAAAACCCAGAACGTCCAAAAGTAAGTTTCGTGTATATTATAAAAAGCACCAGGTTATAAGCAGAGAGACAAACGGCAATAGTTGGATTTTATAACAGCTAAATAGATAAAGTAAAATGTATTGATAAAATAAAACCCCAGACAAGTGCAATACTGCTCGCACACCAAGGGCTCCGTACACATTCAAAGGCTACTAAAACGATTTTCAGATTTTGCTGTGAGACCTTCTTGCCTTTAGTGATTCTAGGTCAACGGTTTATAGGTGTAGCCCTATAGGTTTTTATTCATTGCGGGTGTAAATATTTGGCAAAATGGTCTTATTTTTTGATCCCGTCGACTTATAAGCTAGATTTTTGTACGGCTCCAAGGGCCCATAGACCAAAGAGTTTGATATTAATTTCTACTCAATATCTCCACGCGTTCCTAAGAAAAAGGGGTTTCAAGAGACAGACAGACAGATGGACAACGGACTGGTCATATAAGTGTTCCTTTTGGATCCCTAAAAAAGCAGACAAGAATCAGAATAACGGCGGTACCTGATTTAAAGGTAGATTAATGGCGCGAGATGTCTACACGCGAGCTAACAAAAACTCGCCAAGTTGACCGCGCGTTGGGAAATAGACCGATTATAAATTAGCATAAGCGAGTTGTTCAGGTATTATGTTGTTAGATGTAGCTTTAGGGTATGTTGTGTTAGGTTAGTGAAATTGAAAACGTTTAGGATGTTGCAAGAGTTAGGTAATGCGTGATCGCCTTGTGTGTTTGTGGTCATACCTGATTATTCGTTGGCTCTGAGGTCTGACTTCCCGCAAAATTTAAAGACCCGACTATATGACCAGTGCATCCTCCCAGTTATGACGTACCCCCGTACGTGAAACGTGGACTCTGACTGTCGCCGTCGTCCAAAAGTTGAAATTTGCCCAGCGAGCAATGGAGCGAGCCATGCTGGGAATATCGCTACGGGATGTGGTGCGTAACGAGGCAATCCGCCAACGTACCAAAGTCGATATTGGACACCGGGTGACTAAGCTCAAATGGTAATGAGCTGGTCACGTCATCCGAAGAAACGACGACCGTTAGAGTAACCGTGTCCTACACTGGCGGCCGTGGACAGGAAAACGGAGTGTGTGAAGACCACCCGGCGGGTGGGACGACGACATCAAGTGCGTCGGCGGAAAGCAGTGGTTCCGTACCGCTGAGGGCCGGGAGGACTGGAGAAAAATTGGAGAGGCGTATGTCCAGCAGTGGACGCAAACACGCTGACTGTGACTGAGTGAGTTGTGTGGTATTAGCCATCCGTGTCAGGTTGCATAAAACAATCTGGACCTCGAAGATGGCTACCTTTTGTGGCGAATTCAGCCCGATATCAGTCCAAAAAGACATTGAGCTGAGCGGTGCCGGGTACTTCACATAGTACCTTATAATTTCAAGGCAATAATAATCGCTTTCCATACAACACATGTCTCGTCTCGCGGTCCAGCCGGCTTCCTGTAGACGAGCCGTAATGGGCTTATAATAATCAGTTTGGTGTAGCCCATCCTACCTCCCCCCACCCCCCGCCCCTGCAAACAGCATAGCTTCACTTCTCGCTCACTCTCGCCTGCAGGCGATGCAAGCCAAAAGAAACAGCTTTTTTCTATTTTCGTTTTCGTATATTTATGAACATACTGGACATGGATGCCAAATACCACATCTACATATTGACACATATATCAGCCCAACTCACGGCAGAGGACGCCACGCCAGGATCTTCCTTCTACATTGTACGAAATGAAAAAGACACAATTTTCATTGTCACTTCGACCATCGTTTATTCCATCTGTTAGTAGTTAGGCGGGATTAACACTATCACCTAGAAAGAGAGGAAGGGGACGTACAGTTTAACGTGCATTCCGAACCCAGAACGACAAACACTTTTGTAATCTTAGACTAAGTGGACGTTGAAAAAAAAAAACAGCGGAGTTTCTTTCCAGTTCTTCTTCGCTGTGTTTTGTTTTGCTGAACTGGCCAATGCTAAAATATGACAAATCCGAGTGCAGTTTACTGTCTATGGATGATGAATAAACAATACAATACAATACAATTCCTTACACCCCTCTACGACATGCACGGGAAGAAATTAATCTCTCTTCTTTTTACGTCCCGGAACCCTCAAATCATTCACCTCATTCGTGTACTGAATCGCCCCCTGGAGCTTTGGAGGTTTGTCGTCGTGCTCTCGATAATTAAGTAGTTCAGGGGCGCGCGGTCTTGCCTTCCATGCCAGAGGTCATGGGTTCAAATCCCCGCCCTGTTAATTCAACACTGTCTTTCTCTTTTCGAGTTGCATAAGTGCATTTCGTCGAATTATATCCATGGTTCGGAATCCTTGTAAAACTGCCTGCCCGTGTTGGTACCATCGCATTGGATGAAAAGATGGTCGAAATGGCAATGAAAGTTTTTCCTTCCAGTTCAATGTAGCTAATAATAGAAAGGTTCTGGCATTGCATCGATTTCCTTCGAAAATACCTTGTCTTGGCCTAATATAATGCCGGTCGGTGTTGTATTAGCCATCCATATCCAGTTACATAAAAAACTAAAAATACCAGGTTTTTTTTTTAGTTATAGCTATTAATCCTCAACCAGATTGCTGTACTCGCGTCTTTATGTCTGTAAGTGCTAGTGTACATGCACCCGCATCAGGCACTCTCTCGTAATTAAAGGTTCGCAGGCTTCTATTATAAAAGTATTACACGGCGTAGCGGTACTTTTATGTAAATGAGTTTTGCATAGTACTTATTGAATACATTACTGAATGAACCCGGCACTTAATTATTGACACTGTTCTGAAGAACTGAAAGGCTGACAGGTACCTAAAAGACGTGTGATAATAATTTTAATGTTATAATAAAATACTCTTAGATGTTTCAGATCTCTATGTTCTGATCGGGTGTATTGGTAATGTCCTGATACATAGTTGGTGTTGTATTAGGCATATATGTCCAGTTTTATTTTTAAAAATCCGCATATTTATTAATTGTGACGAATTTTGTATTTTCTTTATTTCAGTCAATTAGGTCTTACATTCTCTGCTGTGAAACTTAAATTTACTCTTTCATATTTAAGGCTCACAAATAGATGGCGCTTATTTCTGCGTTCTTTTTTCAGAGAGTACTTAACTTATCAAACCCATATTTAAGTTTTATTACTTCATATACAGGTGTTAGCACGATATTTTCCTGAGTTCGTATCCACGTCTAGCACAAGGAGCATTCTATTTTTAAAAATCGTTGTGTCTATTCACTTAACTAAATATAATAAGTATTAATTAACAATGAAACCATGCCCACTCACATATTAAAAAATAAATATTAAGAGGCTGTGCACAGTCATTATTTGTAATTTCTCTTGCTCTTTGAAATAATAGTTTGTTGTAAAAACCGCTGAATGTATCTCATTAGCTATCTGGGATTCTACGTACCCTTAAAACAATGGATCATAATATTATAATTGCTGGGTGAAAATATATTACTTACATATATAATATCACACACATCTATTGTTAGCTCTATGAATTATGTGCGTTCTCTCAAGACAAAGAAATGTATACCTGATGGACTATTCTTTATGTTTTTAACAAGTACCTTATTTAGTATAATTTTCATCAAACTTCTATAATTTTCTAGTAGTATTATGAGATATTTTTTTAATAAGAAAGAGACCAAAGTAGTTCGGAACAGCCAACTTGACCTCACGAAACTACGCTCAGCGAGGCACCAAACCAGCCGATTTGCGGACAATTTGATAAATCACAATTGCCTGCAACTACATATAAAGACGTCTGTGTAAAGGCACTCGCCAGCACACAGTTCCATGTGATAGGGAAAAGAATTTGAAAACAATTGTTTCTAAGCCCACTATAAATGTCCAATATAAATTCTATACGTTCTGTTTTGTCGAAATCGACCGAGTTTTTAGCACCAAAATACCCCTTTTTGCAAAGAGAGAAGTAGGTCTATATCGACAGCTTTTGGTATCTTTCAAGAGTAGCGTGAAAATGTTGCTCGAAGCTTTTGATTGCTTATTGGTACTATCGCTGTCCTAGACATCGATGAGAACAAAATAAAAGTTTGACCCATGATTAAGAATTATCCTATAGTTCTTCCGCCCGTTTTCAATTCTTTCTACTAAACTGTCTCTTGGATTCTATATACTTCAACGTTCTAATATCGCCTAGTTCAAGAAATAGATCAACAGTCGCTTGACGGGAGTTTCCCCTATGAAACCGGGCAAAGGAAAAGCCGTATTCGCTTCCGTTTTCTTCGGTCTCTTTTCTCCGCGTAGAGAGACTTCTCATCGACTGGTTCGCGGCATCTGAATAGAGACGAGAGCGCTTTCGCGCTAGGCGCGGAGAAAGTCGATTTCCACTACCAATTAATTGATTATTATAATTTGCGGAGCTCGCTAGACGGTTCCGAGACACGGCAGCTTCTCAAAGCGATCGAGCCGATTCGAGAGCCGATCTAGTGCAACGCAGTCGCACCATCGAAATACAGCAGTTATGAATGCAAATTAAATATTAATACTATGTATTCATATATAATATGTCCCCTACAGCCCCATATAATGTTACTCGCTGACGACATTTTTCAAGCTATTGGATGACATAATACGGATAATAAACCGTTCCATCGTACAAGATATATCACAAAAAAATCAAATTTAACTTTTTTTTTTCCTGTTTGTTGTTATAGCGTCAAAATAAATATATTCTCAGTGAACATTTCAGCTGCCTACCTATTACGGTCCTGTGACAGACGTACGGACGGACGGACGGACGGACGAACGGACGGACGGACAGACGGACGGACGAACAGCGGCGGCTTAGTAATAGGGTTCCGTTTTCATCCTTTGGGTACGGAACCGTAAAAAGGAAGGATGTGTGCCACCTAGTCCACTTTTCTAAAACTAACAAGCCACACGAAAACACACTCGCTGACGTATTGTAGGGTTTGTGTTGGACTTGATGAGAGCATTTCGGGAGCACGTTCAAACACAGTCGCTGACATATTGGAGGGTTTGTGTGGGCCTTCATGAGAGCATTTCGGGAGCACATCCAAACACAGTCGCAGACGTATTGGAAGATTTGTGTGGGACTTGATGAGGGCATTTCGGGAGCATATTCAAACACTGTTGCAGACGTATTGGAGGGTTTGTGTGGGCCTTGATGAGAGCATTTCGGGAGCACATCCAAACACAGTCGCAGACGTATTGGAGGATTTGTGTGGGACTTGATGAGAGCATTTCGGGAGCACATTCAAACACAGTCGCTGACGTATTGGAGGGTTTGTGTGGGCCTTGATGAGAGCATTTCGGGAGCATATTCAAACACTGTCGCAGACGTATTAGAGGGTTTGTGTGGGCCTTGATGAGAGCATTTCGGGAGCACATTCAAACACAGTCGCTGACGTATTGGAGGGTTTGTGTGGGCCTTGATGAGAGCATTTCGGGAGCATATTCAAACACTGTCGCAGACGTATTAGAGGGTTTGTGTGGGCCTTGATGAGAGCATTTCGGGAGCACATTCAAACACAGTCGCAGAAGTTTTATAGGGTTTGTGTGGGACTTGATGAGAGCTTTTCGGGAGCATATTCAAATACAGTCGCAGCGGTGTCAAAGCGGTTTTCTCTAAGAAAAGTTTCTGGAGTGCACAGTATTTTAACTATTTGAGGTTTTCCGTCGAAAAAATTGCTTTGACCAGCGAACACTGGACCGAAATATTCCTAATTCTTGAGCGCGGAATTCCAAGAATTGATCTAATTTCGTGACAATTTTTCTCACCTTTTACACCGGTTCAATCCCTGATGCTAGCACAATTGGGAATTTTTGAATTCGAAAGGGCTATTAAATAAAAAACCGGCCAAGTGCGAGTCGTACTAGTTCCGAAGGGATCCGTACCATCGTTCAAGATTTACCACAAAAAATAATATTTTTGTATGCCCTCCCTTGTTATTTCTTTTATTTTACCTGTGTGTTGTTATAGCGGCAAAATAAATACACACTCTGTCAAAATTTCAACCTACCTATTATGGTTCATGAGATACAGTCCTATGACAGACGGACGGACGGACGGACAGCGGAGGCTTAGTAATTGGGTTCCGTTGGCACCCTTTGGGTACGGAACCCTACAAAAGTATGGAAAGCTTGGGATGGATAACGAACCTTTGTGAAAGTTGTTTTCAACCTGGTTTCCTCTACGCTGCCGCCGGTAGGCCTCTGGCCTATAGTAGGGATTAGGGACGGATTCTGCGCAAACGCCGCCTATTTCCTTAGCAAAGGCTCTCACGCGATGCGCGACGGATAACCGGTGGCCTACTTGGCAGCGGCGCGGCGCGCGCGGCGGCGGAGGACGTACAGACAGGCGCGAAGCTTGCAACATGCACCGCGGAGCACGACTGCAACGGACTGTGCGACAGTGTATAGTCTCAGTACGATTCACTGGAGTTTCAAAGGTGACGCACAGCAAGTTTGTGTTATTCTGCCCTCCTTATTAAAAAGGCGGTAACTATACAGGATGTCGTAACTGCCAGTACTATCATAAATATATAATATATAAATATTAAGGCCGCTATGATTATTTCAACGATATTAAATAAAATAAATCAATGGTTACATTAAGCAGAAATTAGCTTATTGTCAAAGCTGAATGAAAACTGACATGCTGGACCTTCGGTAATGGGTTCTCTGCCGCTGCAGCCCCACCCCTCTTCACCCGACCCGAGCCACCACTGATAAATATCATTAAGGTGGCCCAACCCGGCGGGACTAACTCATTCGCGGGCACCGTACAAAACCGTGTTGTTGCGCTCTGGGACCTTCTCTGTTTCAAAGAAAAAGACAGGCTCCGTGATGAGGAAGATGCAACATGTCCACAAAAAAGATAATGTGCATAGTGTATGATTTGGGAAGATTTACGAAAATTTTTATTTCAAAACGACTTATAGGTAAAAGTAAACCACGACCGCTGTAGCCAAAAATCTAACAAAAACCAAATAGATTATAAATCTTGATTAAATAAGCTATGTCTGATGACTAATCTTTTTAAGAATTTCTTACTTTATCATTGCGTAATAAACCACCAAAGTTATTGTATAAAACGCGCGAAAAATGCGAACTTTCCGACCTTATAACTTAGAAACCAAACACAATTTTACAATGCCAACGGTCATCAGACATCTAGTTCGATCAAATAAAGCTCTTTTGAGCAAAATTTGGGATATCTGATAAGAAATATAGGCGTGATCTTCTTTCCCCGTTTGTATGGGGAGTTGAGCGGGTTGGGCCACCTTAACGGAGTGCTTTATGCCGGAGCTACACTGTTGCCCAAGGGCCGATCGCCGGAATTGAAATCTAAGTTAATGACTGTTGTAAAGCGGAGTCAGTCCAAGTCGCGTAGCAAAAGCCGTTTTAAGCATGTAAAATTAATGTGTTAATATTTTCCGCGCTGTAAAAGCATAAAATAAAAACAAAAAAGCTACGATTTTAAAGATCATTGTAGTCTAAATTCGTTTCAAATCAAAACGATGTGCTGCTCTCAAGATAATTTTACCTTGAACTATTTATTAAAAAAAATATTATGTAATAATATATTTAATAAAATATTTGCACTCTTTCATAATGTCCATAAAAAGTGACGTGTATAATCACACGAATCGAGTATTACAAGTGACGTGTTTAATCATACGATTATTCTTGCAGTGTATTTCAGGAAATTTTGGAAATTGTATCCTTGGATAGTTTGATGGAAACAACCGAAATGGAAGCAAATTGCAAAGATCTTTTCCGTGCTATCTGCCAAAAAAATGTTTTATTTCGCTCCTTCCGAATCGGTTCCTTTTCCCGGCACCTATTTCATTTGGGTAGCGCCGCCGCGCCGTCAATGCACGGTATGAGACTTGCTTCACATATATTCCGGGAGGTCACGACATTTTTGGTCACGATAAGGTAAATGGCTGAATCTGGGTTCACATGTTAGAGACCAACCCTCTGATGGTAAATATGTCGGTCTGCCCGTGCCAAGTGGTTGCGTTTTCTAGATTGGCTACATAAAATAGATGCTGGTATGTACCTGCTGATGAAGATACTGATTATCTGGAAACATTGATACCTATTAATTATACAACATTAACCAGACGGTTACTTAATCGAATACTTAAATATACCTAATGTTATATCTGTAACCAAAATCGCCTATAACTACTAAATGCAACAAAAGATTGGTTCAGTTTTTGTATTGCTAAGCAAGTATGTATTGATACTTTCATGCTTCGTCATTTGCATCCATTTACCTTATCATATGTATTTTTTGTCACCATAAATACTTTTTCAGGCGCCTTATCTACGTAACGCAACCACTTGGAACAGGCAGACTGACACATTTAGCTTGAGAGGGTTGTACTTTATCCCGTGAACCCAGTTTCAGCCATTTACGTTATTGTTACCATTTTTGTCGCGACCTCCTAGTCTAATACATTCAAATTGGCTTGCATTATCAGTGACGCTAACATTTGCATGTCTATTTTTTTTTTATGCGACCTGACATGGATGGCTAATACCACACAACTACCGTTATGATATTAGCCCAATACACCACATTCCCGAAGGAATTAGGTGCCATGCCAGGACCTTCCCTTTATGAACACGGCTACATTGAACTGGATGGAAAACACAGACAATTTTTCATTGCCGCTTCGACCATCTTTTCGTCCAATGCGATGGTACCAACCCGGGCGGGCTTAAACCCTACCACCTAGTAGGGGAAGGGG
This sequence comes from Incurvaria masculella, assembly GCA_946894095.1. Taxonomy (NCBI): domain Eukaryota; kingdom Metazoa; phylum Arthropoda; class Insecta; order Lepidoptera; family Incurvariidae; genus Incurvaria; species Incurvaria masculella. Next base: position 22,618,055 of record OX335646.2, read on the forward strand.
ACCTACAGTTTTACATGGATTCCGAACCATGGAGCAGCTCGCATTCGTGACGAAATGCACTTATCGAACTCTGAAAGAGAAAGACAGTGGTGCAAGTTGGTATTGAACCCGGGCCTCTGGAACGCTAGGCCAGTCCCCGCGCCACTAGGCTACGAGCCGCTCAATATAATCATGAGGTTATTTCACCGCTCTACAAACAATAAAATATCCGTTTTGGACGTCTAGATTTTCGTATAGTTTCATCATAAATAAACAGTCGTACCTCTGTGTAGTGCTAACTGGCATTTTATTTAGTTTAAGGCGCTAGGACTAGCCAACTACTCGCGCCATACAAATGCACTTTATAACAAATGTAATAATATGTAGTGAAACGCTTCAGCAAATCCAAATAGAACTCCAGACTGATAATGGATTGTTAATATTTTTTTATTCCATCATTTATTTAAATAATAATAACAATAAAAAAGTTGATTTTTCTCATTAGAAATCTGAAAGTAATTCGATTTCTAGATATAAGCAAAAACAGCATATATGCATAAACAAAAAATTCCATTTGCTTTTAGATTTCTACATTTAGTCAAAAAAGTTCGGAAATGGACACCGTTTCCGCAATGTATTTTGTATAGAAAAAGGAAACATACATTAACGAAAATAATTCAATTCCTAGACAAGGAATCATATATTGTAAGAATGACACTTATAATCGTCAGACTTAGTTAGTTAACTTGGGGTGCTTCGTCTAACTTTGCGATTTGGCTAGTACCAGGCCCTTAACGGCTTACCGCGCGGTAAGCCGTTAAACTAAATATTGTAGTTATGTCCCGCGTAAGTTTTAAAATATTAATAACTGGCATTTTCTTTCATCGTTCTAGTTATCTCAGAAATTAATTAGTATTTATTATTTGGTTGGTGATTCTCAATATTTTTTCCCTAATTCCAGATAAAAAGCAGATCATTAAAGGTACCAAAGTTATTTTTTTGTAAGAAGTTTCTTTCATAGGCCTACAATGTATGAAATATGTTATATAGTAAGCAAAGCGCGCTATGCTAGATCCATGGTTTCTTTAATGTAGCTACATATAATAATAATAATGGTTTATTAGCAAATGTTTTTTTTTACACTGAAAGTTTTGAATTTACGCGAACTAGTTTACACTGTGCGTGTGTGCGTGTGCTGTGTGTCTATGCATGCCAGAGTTATCTATTTCATAGTTTATATTAGATGTACAAACGACATCAGCCTGGACGCCACGCACTGAACATTGACCCACTAACGCTTTCCTCAGTGATATGTAAAAGGTAAGGATATGCCCTTTCATTCAATTCTGTCGCCTGTTGCGGGATTCCGATATTCCGTCTTTCTTTGCGTTTTTTTATGTAATTCTTGCACAGTTTTACCACACAATTGGCCATTTTTTGAGCGTAATAGTAGGGCGTAGTAATATTATAGCCAGAGGCGGCCACGCGCATGACGACAGCGACCGGCTGTCTGGTGACCAAGTGGTGTCCCCACGACGCGACGCATAGAGCACCACCTTAGTTACTCCATTTATGTTGTATGCAAGGGCCTGTCCTTACGTAGTAATATTTACGTCAATGGTTTTCCTAATGCTGCCGTGAGTGGTGCGTTCCGTACATGTACATACATTCAACTCCCGGAGAAATTTCTAATCATTCTAAGCCCCGGTTGTACGAAGAAACGGCAGAGTTAATTAATGTTCAAACACGTCCATTTTAGTGAACCGCATGGAGTTCCTTCCATACTGTCTACACAAAGTGACGTGTTTAATCATAATTTAACGTTGATTTTGATTTTTTGTTCAGTCAAATCTAACGACTAGGTTTTCGGCCAAGTGAACCGAAATTTACCAGTTAGCATGCTACGAAATGCGACTAAACGTCAGATTTTATCTCTCACTTGCCTGTTCACTCATCGGGTTTGGTTACCCCTGGGCCTCTGTAAATAGGTTTATATTTTTATACCTCAAATTGAAGCACACATAATAAACACATAAAAGTTTCAACACTTACACTTTCTAACTCTAATAAAAAAAGATTCCAAGCTTTCCGGCGGCGCGGTGCAGGGAGTGCGGGGTGCCGCGGGGCGCGGGGGGCAGTTGGGGCAGGCTAATGACACCGGCTGTGTGGGAGGGGGGGGGGAGGCGGCGGCGCGCGCGCAGCCGTCGACATTTTTTTATCGCGAATTTAAAACACAAACGGGTTCCGTTCACGGCGGAGACGTGTGCAGATAAACATTGACGCGCTCGATAAAGCGGTTCAGTTTGGCGGTGCCCGATAATGGTCAATTTCGATTGGACGATCGTGAGAGGGTAACGACGTATCGCCACTGCGCTCGAGACAGCTGGTTAAGGCTCCATATGACGCTAACCTGCAATATTTTGGGGTTCTTTTTTATTTTATCAGTTAACAATAAACACCCGAAGAAAAATCAAAATATCAAAGCTTACTCTATTATCATACGTATGCCCGTAAAACGGTTTTAATGCGTTGCTTAAATTCCTAAAAAAATATATGTTTGTAAACACCTATTAACTTGGTTTTCAAGCCGACTCGATGGCGGTGCTTGGAAACTATAAATGATTTAGAATGTTTTCTCTTTTGTGGTACATGATCTCATACATATCTAGTGAATAAGCGTGAAAGATATATTAATTCCCTTTTGAAAAGTAGAGTTTACAGATCAAAAACATAAACTTCGCAAGCCTAAAAACAATTTTGACGCGCAAACAACAATGAACCAAAACGAAAACTCAATGCTTACGAAGGTCGCCATTTTCATTTGATTGCTGAACGCTGGACTCAGTTGGAGCCTTAAATTAGATCACCCCAAAGTTGCAATGTACAATATGGTTCTAGACTTTCCAAATCATTTTGCTAAAACAATAAGGTGAGACACCCTTACTGTGTAGATTAGCTTCTTATTGCCTACTGCAGACAATGGGAAGGCTTGACTTTCAAGACTTTAATCTCATGTTTCGTTCGGCCCCTATCCGCAGTGCAAGGACAGTACGCAGCTCGGGTGACCGCAGCACTGCGAGGCGACCGCACCAGACATGTCTCCACATGTCTGTCGCAGGGGGTGCTATTACGATACAAACGCTGCATTTGGAAAAAAAATACTATATAGATATAAATAGCGCACCTACTGTCATGATATTAACTTGTCACACTCATTTCTAAAGTATAGCCAGATCTCCTGCTATGTTCGTTAAAACAAAACATTGTTCGCAAACATGGCTATGTCTCCTGCAACTTCCGAAATTCGAACATGTTTGACGAGACAAAAGATGAACAATGAACGATCGAGGCGAACTCTATGAGATTTTTTCTGGTTAGTCGAACGGCTAACAATATTTTAATGGTTTTTCTTCGAGTCGTTTTTTCGATCGCCGAACACTAAAACCGTCACAAAACTATGTTCGGTGTTTTTTCGACAAAAACACAGTCGAAGGAGACCCGGATTTAACTGGGTGCCAAGACAGGACCTTCTCTTTATTTCACATGGACATATTTTTTCGTTGCGATTCGACCATCTTTCCTTTAATGCGATGGAGCCAACCGCCTACCGCTCTGTAACTAAGGAATGCTTTACAATGGTGCAGAGTCTGAGGCTGAGATAAATAGTCGTAGCAGAAACTAAGGCTAACGAAAAGTAGTACTTTGTGACGTCACTTTGCATTACTTTGACATTTCTTCCATACAAAGTGTGTCGAAATGACGTCACAAAGTACTACTTTTCGTTAGTCTTAGGCTGAGATAAATAGTCGTAACAAAAACTAAGACTAACGTTAAGTAGTACTTTTTGACGTCAATTTGCATTAATTTGAGATTTCGTCCATACAAGATGTGTCAAAGTGACGTCACAATAGTACTACTTTTCGTTAGTCTGAGATAAATAGACGTAACAGAAATTAAGACTAACGGAAAGTAGTACTTTGTGACGTCACTTTGACAAATTTTGTATGGACGCAATCTCAAAGTAATGCAAATTGACGTCACAAAGTACTACTTTTCGTTAGTTTCTGTTACGACTATTTATCTCAGCCTTAGTTTCTGTTACGACTATTTATCTCAGCCTAAGAGACAGCCATAACAGGACCCGCTTTCGCAATGAAAAGGCCCTTTCAGAAGGTTGCGAAGATGTAGCCAGGCGGTGCTTCGGAGTCTCCGAATGTATCACCGCCGCCGCGCGCGCCGCCGCCACCGGTTAGGTGTAACGTAATCGCGCACGGCGTCGCGGCGTGGAGCACGGTGGCACGGTGGAGCGCAGCGACGCCGACGGCGCACGCATGCTAATGTGCTAATGTGGCTCTTGTCGTGCCTTGTCCGAGACAACGAGATGTCGGCGTAGTTTGGACTCTCAAAAAGTAATTGGGCTCCGATACTTCGGAGGGCCGTTCGATAAAGTGAAAAATTGTAGGCCCTGTAGTCGTCCTGGGGGCCCATTCAGCTAAGAGTGAGTTCGAATTCGTCATAAAATATTAACTCACCTTTTTTAATAGTTCATGTTTCCACACTTCTTAAACATCATTTTAGTTTGGTCAAAATCTGGTTCGTCCCATAAATATGTTGGAGGTATTAATAACAGTTCCGTTATTTAAATAATAAAATGTTTCCCGGCTATTTTTAGGTTAACTAACTCCCGACCTCGAACTCACTCTTACCTGCGGGCCCCCTGGGCTCGCATTGCTTTCGATATTTGTCATAGTATATTACGGAAAAAACAAGATAAACTCACTTCTGGCACTTTAGTTGGGCCCGTAAGCATCAGAAAATTACGCCCCCCATACAAACGTAGTTCACTAATCATTTAAAAACAACTGGGGGTCCATTCAGGGCAAGAGTGAGTTCGAATTCGTCACTAAACATAAACTCACTTTTTTAAAGAGTCAATGTTTCCACACTTCTTGAACATCATTACAGTTAGGTAAAAATCAGGTCTGTCCCGTAAATACGTTGGAAGTATAAATAACGGTTCCTTTATTTAAATAATAATATATTATATTTCCCAGCTATTTTTAGGTTAACTCACTCCCGAACTCGAACTCACTCTTGCCCTGAATGGACCCCCTGTTCCAATTTGATTGATATTTGGGACTTAATATCAGGCAACAAATATCTATGTCTGCACGTGTTTGTTTTTTCGAAAAATGTGTCCTGTATCATACAACAGAGAAAAGAAAAATTGTATGAAGATTTTCTTTTGCCTGGTATTTGACTTGCTTTAGATTGTTCAGCAAATCAAAAACGTGCAGACACAGATATTTATTGTAGAATATTAGATACCAAATATCAAGCAAATCGGAACAGTGTTTTTTAAATGATTAGTAAACTACGTTTGTATGGGGAACATAGCTTACGGGTCGTTCTTAAAAATACAAGTTATCCGACTGCAATGTTTTCCGTCACAAGTGACTGAGGGAATGGTCTTTCCTGGTTCGAATTCGACGTAACCGGTAGGTCATGGTGACCTACGTGTTACGTTGAATTTCGCCCGGGATGGTACCGTCGCATCAAATCAACGACGTCCGAAGCGTCAATGACAATTATCCGTGTTTTCCAAGCAGTTCAGTGCAGTCGTCCGATATAAAAAACGGCATATCATTTAGTTTCCGTGGGGTGTGTTGGGCTAGCATCATGAAAGTAGGTTTTCATATTAGTCATCTATGCCCAACTATGTATAATCACTATCACTATCACTACATAGTATAAAACAAAGTCGCTTTCTTTGTCCCTATATCCCTATATCCCTATGTATGCTTAAATCTTTAAAACTAAGCAACGGATTTTGATGCGGTTTTTTTTTATAGATAGAGTGATTGAAGAGGAAGGTTTATATGTATAATAACATCCATTAAATAGTGGAGAAATACTGTTATTTCTTGATAAATTGTTGATTTAATATAGATCTATATGGCCCTTTCAGCATATGATTTAAATGAATATTTTCGAAGATATTACAGATTTAAATATTGCGGGACGTAACGTTTGCGGCGGTACCGGCCGGCCGGCCGGGGGGCGGGAGCGTGCCTATAAAAGTGCGTCGGAGGCCGCGGTTCTCCCTATAGCACTTTGAATTTATTATTTCTCTAATATCAATCATCTATTAAGAATATCTAAGTTTTTTTTTTATTTCAAATATTTCAATGTAGGAACTCTACGTAAAAAGGGTTTATTCGTGTATCATTGTGTCAAAATAATATTTTTTTAAATGATATTATGCCCGTGCAAAGCCGGGAAGGGCTGCTAGTAGATGTATAAAAAATACCTCTAACATCATTTTAATACGATTGAAGCTTTCCCGCTTCTTCGCACCCATCTTCGTAACATATTTTCCATTCCACATGTTTACATGTAGGAACAGCAAAGATTTTGGCTCAGTTTCAGAATGAGATTAACGTGTTTATTACTTTTCGCAAAATGTAAGCCCAATTTAGCCTTCCTTCAATAACTTTCACAAAAACTTGCGTTTTAATCTAAATTTGACGTAATGTTAAAGCTGATGTCACTTTCTGCAACCATGTCTCAGTTCTGTGAAAAGTGTCATAGGCGTGATAAGCATGGAGGTGAGGAACTAAAAAAGTGTCGACACGACAATTGTGCCGCCGGAGGAATTTGGCCCTTGTTTCGGCATATAATTTATTTGGTTTCGGCACTCACTGAATACATCATTACGAATGAAGAATGACGGTATAACCATCTGTTTTATTGAAAAATAATTCTTATCTTTATCAGTATACATACCTACCAATTTGGGAGACTTCTTCGATTTTTCTCCATTTTCATCACTGCGCTAAATTAAACACTTTAGTAATGGCTCGCCTACGTTAAAAGCGATGACAGGTAATTGTATTTCTCGGTGACATAAGGTTTAAAGTTTGTTCCAGCGCTGGTGGCGGGTCGTCGAGGCGCGTGGGGCGAGGGGTGCGGGGTGGTGGCGCGTGATGCGGCGCCGCTGAGGATGCAGGCGGCGAGCGCGGGAGGCGCGGCGGGCGCGGCGGGTGCGGCGGGTGCGGCGGGCGCTGGCGGCGCGGCGCTGCCGGACGCGCGCGCCAAGCAGCTCCTCAAGGAGGCGGTGGACGCCGTCGTCAGCAGCTTCTCCAAGCACACGCAGGGATATGGGAGAGGTACCTCTCAAGCCTGCTTATTCGTGACCTCTTCTGACAGTGGTAGAAGCTGTGAACGCCAATTAGTAACCTATTCGTGACCTCTTCTGACAGTGGTAGAAGCTGTGAACGCCAATTAGTAACCTATTCGTGACCTCTTCTGACAGTGGTAGAAGCTGTGAACGCCAATTAGTAACCTATTAGTGACCTCTTCTGACAGTGGTAGAAGCTGTGAACGCCAATTAGTAACCTATTCGTGACCTCTTCTGACAGTGGTAGAAGCTATGAACGCCAATTAGTAACCTATTCGTGACCTCTTCTGACAGTGGTAGAAGCTGTGAATGCCAATTAGTAACCTATTCGTAACCTCTTCCTACGGGGGTAAAAGATATATGAAACCCAAGTGGGAACCTATCGCGACCTCTCCTGACAGAGGTAGAAACTGTGAACGCCAATTAGTAACCTTCCATCGTCTACAGGTAAAAGCTGTACACGTAAAGAAGTAACTTATTCGTGACCTCTTTTCATAGAGGTAGAAGCACTGTATTCAAACCAGTTACCTATTAATTACCTCTTTCAACAGCTGTAGAACAATTAAGTTCTTAACTTTTTGTTACCTCTTCTAATAGTGATGAAATCGGTACACGTCATTCTTTGGTTTCCTTACCCAAAGGGTGCCAACGAAACCCTATTACTAAGCCTCCGCCGTCGGTCAGTCCGTCCGTCACAAGGCTGTATCTCATGAACCGTAATAGGTACGCAGCTGAAAATATCACAGAGTGTGTATTTATTTTGCCGCTGTAACAACAAATAGGTACAATTCAATAATTATAAAAATTGAAGAAACCAAAAAAACGGTTTTTTTGTGTTAATCTTTTTTGATGTTCCGGAACCCTTCGTGCGCGAGTCCAACTCGCACTTGGCCTGTTTTTTACAAAATCCGAAAGAATTTACGTCAAAAACTCATGCATCTACTTATTTGATAACGGTATATGATTCTTATACATTTAACAAAATTTAAGTTACGATTAGGTTATTAACTAACATAGCAGTCCATGCCTGTAACCAAAACGACAACGTAAATAGTAATACATATTTTACTGATGATGTCATAGGTGTCATTTCCTCTGACACGAGGTCGAGTTTCCTTTAGCTGTGTGCGTTGAAGTCTTCTCGTATAGCAATTTGATATCTCAAATAGTGTTTAAGAAACATGGTATTTACGAATAATATTGAGGTTTCTCCATTCAGTATTATTATTAATCAATTAAATTGGATATTTTAGGGTGATTCTGTAGGAAATAAAATAAAATAACCTAAATAAAAGGTTAAACTTTTGACTGAAATAAGCACTTAAAGTTTTTTGTATGCATTATAAATTATTCTGTAGCACAATTTAACACTTGAAAGTTCGATAGATTATTTTATTACATATTTCGAACATAATAAAAAAATGAAGGCGAGTCAACTCGTAGCGCCATGCAAAAGAAACCTTCAAACAAATGTAAAAACAATATGTAGTTAAACGACTTAGTAAGTCCGAAGGGATCTCCATACTGATAATTTCGCATTTTTTAGTCATATTTTTATAATAAAATAGTTAATTCATACAAACTATAGTTCGAAATCGTTTAGATTTTTTTTTAATTCGCCTTTTCTGTTTATGAAAAATGGCAACATTAATTATCAAAACAGTGTAATCGCTACCTCTATTAGTAGTTGAAATATAATCATACATTTTATTAAATCGATTTCTAATCGTCAGATCGACTAGTTTACTTGCGATGGTTCAACAAACTTCACGTTTAGGCTATTTTCAGTTTTACCTACACACATTATATTACACGGCATAGCAAAAGGTTTTTTCTTCGAATTAATATTTTGTCATCTTATATATTTTCGTTATTTTTTTATTTTTATTTTATTTATTTATTTATGGAGAAAAAACAGAAATAGACCAAATGACATAGTAAAAAAGAAATGTAACAAATTTAACAATAGCCTATATCCTAAATATTTCTCACTAAAACACAGGTAACAGATTATATAGTTTAGATGACATTACTACAGTAAGTAATTAAAAAACACATGAGAGTAAGTTAATACATAGAAAAAAAAACATAAAAACACAGATAAAGTTACATATAAAGTGAAGTGATACAGACAGAACAAACAATGACATTGTATAGCAGGAGTTTCTCTTAGGTTACATATTTAACTTTAACATGTTTCTTAAATTTAGCGATGAAATCGTTAAAAATATCATATTCGTCTTGCCCTTCATTGTAAATTTTACACATTCTGTACACTGGGTTCCGTTGACCAGCCTTTGTTATTGTTCTACTGAGATGGAAGAGAGCATTCGATCGTGTCGTATATGAAGGAACTCTAATTGAAATCAGATTTAGGAGTGGCGTGAATTTTATTATATTATAAAATATTTTATATAATGTTATTAAGTCGAAAACGTTTCGTCTGCATGACAGACGCTCGATTTTGTAGTAATTGAGCATATTTTGTTAACTACGACGATTTGTGTATTTGGCCACAATGTTAAGCAGCATGAACACAGTCCCCGTTTCAGTCCCCTATCTCGGAGAACGTTCGTAGCGGTATACCGTCGCCGTCTCCCGGCGCTCGTCATAAACTTAGATCGGGCTTTTAAGTTTCATTACCCTCACTAACCGCCGGCCGCGAGTGCCAAGCTCGGCACAAAGAGACTCATTGACTGCTCCCAACGACTTGAAAGCTGCGAGATTTACGGCGCAGACGCACCATCGCTGGTGCCGTTAGAATCTCGTTGCAATATTCGCGTGATACCGCGGATGGTGACCAGCGCCGTAGCTAGGCAGCGGAGGTACGAGTCCAAATGTATTTATTTTATTTAGTTTTATTTTTTTAATAAAATTGACTGAGTGTCCTACTTTCAAAGCCTGCCTTTCGTGAGTTTTCCGGCCCGGTCCCGCCATCCGACATAATTTCTACAATCAAAAGATACGTTTTATAAATTGGGTATTTTAACTTGGGTGACCTTTAGTGAATTTTGTATACGTAGAATTCTCTTTGGTCTACAGATTTGAAGATCTTGTAATTTTTTTTTAATTTTCCACAATTAAATACGTACGTATTAACACATTTTCAATTGTTCCAAACATAAATGGATAGTGTAGTAACCAGTTGAATAAAGTTGAATAAAGCGGACTGACTTTAGTGCGCGGATTATTGCCGGACTAAACCGGTTTTTGTATGGTTAGTCCGGTGCTAATCTTCACACTGAATACGACTGATAGAATTTGTTTAAAATTCATGGTAAAATATCTCGAATCACCTTATTTGTGCAAAGTATTCTCTTGCACATCGTGTTTGGTAATATATTGTTAATTGTAAAACCTTTAAGTTTAAACTTTAATAAATGTTTATTTAAACACCAGATTTGCCTTTAATACGAAAACTATTGAATCGGGAAAAAAATTCTTCTTTGGTAAAAAAATCTAGGATGTTTGAGAATTGGCACGCTCGGGGGCGAAGCCTGATCCGTTTTGCCCTGTGATACCTCCGTCCCTGGTGGTGATTAGTGCGTCTCGCCAGTCGCGGCGGGGGAGGAGGTAGCGGCGGCAGGGAGGTGGTGGTGGCGGCGGCGGAGGAGGTAGTGTCATCGTCCCCGCTCGCTTCGCATTAACATATCTCGTCTACCTCGCGACTAAGACGCGTTCAGTATGGGTTGCATTCCTAAAATGTCCTTTACAAGTGAAAACACTTGCATTTGTTTTTGCTTGACACTTGGAGCTGTGCTTACGCATGTTCCAGACGCCGGAAAAACAGAAAATTCTGGATTTCTTGACGCCATTTTATTAATATGGTAAAGAAGCAATTTAATAAATAAGTTAAATTGAGAATTAAATAAAAACTTCTCGAGAAGAAAGTTGCATCTTTTCTTCAACATTTCGCGAATGATAGATCAAAAATAATCTCTCTACATATCAATACCACTTTTTATTAATCGCCAAGAGTTTTTGGCGACAACATCGACCCAATTATTAGAATTGGATGGTACTTTTTGTATAAACATTATTTAGCGACGACTATACCATGTTTTTTTTTAATGTAAATAAACATGACGTTATTTTACAACATTTTCAAAACAAAGATCTGCCAAACTGCGTAGCAGTTTGTTGGCAGAGTGAGCTTATAGGTGCTTAATAATTATCGTTAACTTCCTCCCGTCTAGAAAAAATCGAATAATAACACAGAATAGTATAAAGAGATATGATATGAGACGAGAGAAAGCCTACACAATTTTATCGCAGCAACTGGTTGCGAAGTCAACAAAATGTTAAGCACATAATTCATGCACTGAGCATCCATTCTTTATCACGAGAGCATGCTCGTAACACGAAATTTGGATTTAATTCCATTTCCGAATATTGAGGCGACAAGACAACACAAGAGAAAAGTTATTGCTATGAGGTTGCATGTAGACGCGTGGGAGCTGCCGCCACCGCAGCGTGGCCTGCGCTCGCGTTTCCGTCAGACAGACGCGTCAAACCCGTGAATCACCGTATCCGCGTAGCGACCTCTCCACGCGCTGCTAGTCACACCACAGATTATAGAAATAAAAGCCTTGAGTCATAGGTACGTCATTCTCTTTAATGCTGCTTGTGACGCAGCATGCATACATTGGTACGTTAATCTTGCAGCAATTTATTTTTGGTTCTTTTAATTGGTAAATATATATGTTACATATATTCCCAGCAATAGAGCGAGCCATGCTGCGAATATCGCTACGAGGTATGGTGCTCAACAAGGCAATCCGACGTACCAAAGTAGGCGATATTGGACACCGCGCCGGGAGGCTAAGCTCATGCTGCAGTGGGCTGGGGGTCCATTCAGGGCAAGAGTGAGTTCGAATTCGTCACTAAATATCAACTCACTTTTTTAAATAGTCAATGTTTCCACACTTCTTGAACATCATTACAATTGGGTAAAAATCTGGTCTGTCCCGTAAATACGTTGGAAGTATAAATAACGGTTCCGTTATTTTAATAATAATATATTTCCCAGCTATTTTTAGGTTAACTTACTCCCGAACTCGAACTCACTCTTGCCCTGAATGGACCCCCTGATCACGTTAGCCGAAGCGACGACGATCGTTGGAGTAACCGTGTCCTACACTGTGTGGGACACGGTTCCGTTTTCCTCGCTATCGGGAGGAAAACGGAGTGCGGGAAGACCACCCGCGGTGGGACGACGACACTAAGTGCGTCGGCGGCCGAAATTGGAGAGGTGTATGTCCAGCAGTGGACGCAAATACGCTGACTGACTGACTGACTTATTGGTCCTCAAGTAGGTAGGTAACCTACACTTGAAAAGGTAAAAATCTAATATCAATGTAATTTTATATTGAATTAGATTGTTATGTTTTTCCCATGGACCTAGCATGCGCGCGCAGTACTATTTCTATGGTTTTTCCATATTTGTTTAAGTTAATTTTAAAATAATGCTGCATATAAGTAACTCTATGTTATAAGATCAAAGAACTCATTTACGATCCACCCCTAAAAAAATAACTGACCAAAGTTTTTCCTGCAAAAAATCTGTATGTAGAGGTTTTGCCTAAATGATTTAGTTTTCCGGACATGGCTAATACCACATATACCGCGGATCTTTCCGTTTGTGACGTGTAGTTTGAATAACAAGGGTTTAAATAAACTAAATAAAAAAAACTAAAAGCATTTAAACATAAATGACGTACTTCAAAATACATTTGAAATTCAAGTAACCTCAATTCACAGAGTAACACTAAAGGTCGCCAGACACGCTTGCACCAACGCGATCCGGTTTAGTAGCGGTCTCGTACTCGCCTTGCGGTAGCGCGCTCTTCATCCCAAACCTGGGGCATCCTGCGCATCCTTGGTCCACATAGAACTCGGGGGAGGTTTCTCACAAATAGCTGTCATCCGGTAAGAGAAATAAATTGATAAATTTGATATCAATTTGAACATAACGGATGACAGCTACCCGGTTGAAACCTCAGGTCAAAACAGGAAATAGATGTACACTCTAGCGTGCCTACGATGAGACCAGCGGTCGCCACTTTTCTGCAACTACTAAAACCTGGTTTTCACCAAGTGCTGATTTATTTTAATCAACACTCAAGCAGCAAGAGTAAAAATATCCAAGTACCAGGCAATTATTAGCCAAAATTATAACTTTATCCCTTTCGCAATAGAGACGCTAGGGCACGTTTGCGCAGTCGGAAAACAATTTGTTGAGCGAGCTAAGTAACGGGCTGCGCGAATCTTCCGGAGACAGTCGAAGCTGGCTGTTCCTCTTCCAGCGCATCCTGGCCGTGCAGAGGGGAACGCAGCAAGCGTGGGAACCATTCCACAGTCGGTGCCCACGGAGGAAAATTTTTGCATAGTTTATTGGGCTCCGCTAGAAGGTTTCTTTTAAAAGTCTAGTTTTCTCATCATATGGTTAATTTCTTAACTATCCAAATATAGGAATAAATATTATAATATTTTTTCAACATAAAATTGGTCGGGCTAAAAACTGCTAGGCGGCCGCCCAAGACAAATGTGAACAGCTATCACATGTTCATTAATATTATAAGGTAGGGTCGCCGGACTAGGCGTGTCGTCTTTGCTGTCGCCGCCACCACCACCCGCCGCGCCGGCAGTGTGCAGTTCTTTGCGCGGCGGTGGCGGGGCGCGCGGGGAGAGTGCAGCGCGAGTGTGCGTGCGCGCAGCGCGACCGGTCGAGCAGCCGACTCGCTCACTCCCGCGCCGCCTTCTCCCTCGCACGCCGGTCCGCAGTGTCGCCAATTCTCGCCCCCCCCGCTCCCCCCCCCGCCCCCACCTCCCCCGCCGCACTGCACCGCACCGCATTTGGAGCCTCGTTTCTGCGTTTTCGCATCCTAGCGGCGGCTGTGGGGCTCCCATGGCGACGCGCAACCTGCTAAATGTTTAGATCCAAAAATTAAATTCTCTTCCTCGTTAAAGCTCGCGCTGGGGACTTACCATGGTAAATAACTTCGCCGGGTGAACAGACAAGTGTGTCATTAAATATGACGTTTAGTTGCATTTCCCACCATGCTAACTAGTCAATTTCAGTTCACTTGACCGAATAACAACAGTTTGACAGTTACCATACCGTGGTACGAAATGCGACTAAACGTCAGTCTATGCACTCGGCTAGGTAAGTTACCATGGTATAGGTGGTTGTATCACCTTGAATGGAAAGTTTTAGGTTGGGTTGTCTTCAATGTTGCTCGAAATAATCCTCGTATCACAAATCCAATAAACTTTGGCCCCTAGTTCCTTAGAAAATGTGGGTAGATGGGAAAATCTCTATTCACACCATCATAAATTCATAAGACGCACATTAGCAATCTTACAAATTATTGTAGAGTTACTGTAGAGAAGCTACATACTTTAATGTATTCTTGCATCCTTACTTGGCGAGTTTGAGTTTAGCTACTTATCTGAGGCTTTGGGAAAATGTATGCTCAGGAAAAGACTTGCCTTCAAATTTGGATTCGAAAAAAAAAGTGGGACGTGAGCTTGATGGAATTCGAATTCCACTCACTGTTAGATTCATCTACCGGTCCAAATCGTGCAAGGACTTCAACCTCCTTCGAGAGAGAATCCAGGGCATGGCTGAACGCTTTCACCTCGCCACAATTGAGCACACTGCTGGACAAGAACTATTACGATGGCAGTATCCCTCCAAGTTTGAGTTTGCCATAACATACTTGCGTGTGCGACACCAGCGTAGACCCCTTCGGCCACCACGGACTTTCTTGTCGAAGGAGCGCGGGCCGGTGTACCACCTCACAGCATCGTCCACAACGTCATAAAGAGAGGTCTTTGCTCGGTGTATAAACCGTGCATCTTAGAGCCGCCCGGACGGACGTCGCCCTGACAGGATGCCGCTTACTCCTTGTGCCGTAAATCGCTGAAAACGCCCGTGTGGGATGCAAGCTGTGCACATTTGCTCCCTCTCTCCTTGTTGGTACCACCACTTCGGCGGGATCGGCCGCTTTGTCTGCCCAAAACCTAAACAAAAGTTAGCCTTATCGACCGCTTTGAATTTCTAGCATTCGCAGTATAAACCCTGGGCATTTGGTAACCAGATGCCAAACTATTCCGTCAATAAATCGGTAAACTTCCGGCGACCACCACACCAGGGCTTATTTCGTGAAACGCATTGCTATGTAAAAGAAGCTACGCAGCCAGCGTTTCGGGGCTGCGGTGATTTCGCCGAACTGGGAGAAATCTACTACTTATTTTGGTTTATAATATAATGCACGTTTTAGAATTTTGAGTGTATTGTTACTAAGGTTACTAGGAATTTTGAGTGTATTGTTACTAGGAATTAGAGGGACACATTCAAGAAGACATGAAGAAGTTCTCTATATGTATTTTTGAAAAATCAAACATATCTTAAGAAAAGGTTCTGCTTTGTCCGCAAATATAATGTCTCTATCAACATTATTTCATTTCACATTTGGAATTGGAAACGGCTTTCACTGAAATATTGGATGCGAAAGGTATTCGTCTACGAAATATCATTAATGTTAAAACAATTTCAACGTCAACAATCTTTCTGTTCTAGAAATGTAAGAGGGAAAAGCAAGTTGATCATCTAAATGCCAAACGCTCACAAGCCTCTCACATGTACCTAACGTTACGATGTGACAAGCTCTCTAAGCTGGGACCCCGTGACCTCCGCACATTGCACAAGGCTCTGCGCATCAAACTGCAGGCAGGCTTCGACTGCCGGTCCGCCGCTGTGCCGCTCGCTGCAGCCGAGTGCAAATTCGAGGATAACTGAATGAGGCCGGCGCGGGGCGGAGGAGGTGCGCGGAGCGAGGGTGTTTGTTTAGTGCTGCGCCGACGCAGGCGCAGTGCTGCCTCGCCCGTCGCCCGCGACGCACTCCCGCGCACCGCACGAGTCCCCCCGATCCCCCGCGAGCCCCCCCGACGCTCGAAAGCGAAGGTGTCGGCTCGCGCAGCCGCCCCAGTTATTTCGGCGCGGACCGGTTTATTCGCGAGGTAGCTGCCCCGCCATGGTCTACCCGGAGATACAGTGGGGCTCGCCCGACACCCCCGTCATGCCGCTCTACGACGACGTCGGCTACAGAGGTGAGCGCCCCCCGCAACAAAGGGCTGTAAACTACGCCAATATCCCTTCACTTGCCACTGTTCGGAGCCGGCCAGCGACGATAAACCCCGCCGTCGATGGCGCAGAAACAAAGACGGGACCTCTGCAACGTTTATGTTTCGTAGTTGAAATCTATTTATGGCGTTGCGAACCGGCTTTTCCAGACGTTACTAGGAGATACCGTTGTCTGCTCACTATACTTACTTGGAGTCTGTCTAGGCCGAGTCGCGAATGCGCGCGCATTATGTGATATTTACATTCACATCGTTCTTTGGTCGAAGAAGATTCCACTAAAATTCTGATTAGAATTAATCAGCAGTTTATCACTCACACCCTGTACCCTCCTATCCTCCGGTTATTGCAGAGTCGGGTACCGTTAAAGCGATTGTATTGAAAGGAGGTCACGGTGTGACGTCCTTCGTCATTTTGTTCGTGCCAGTAGAAAGTGAGATTTCGCAAGTCACCTTTGTTGTCCTGCGCGCGCGCAGGGTTCAACGGGCGGCGGCGGGGTGGCGGCAGGGGAGGGCGGGAGGCAGGGCGGCCGGTCGGCAGCTCGCTGGGAAGGCACTCCGTCGGCGCGGCAGCGCGCTAACTCGTAAAGTAAATAGCTCATCTCGCACGGTCACTCGCCGGGGGGGGCGGCGGGCGGCGGGGTGGTGCGGGACGCGGGAGGGGGAGGGCGAGGGCGGGGGCGTTGCACTAACTAACTTAGCGCGAACCCGGGGTGACTCCGACCTCGGTCGGCTCGATACTTCAACTTTAGTCCCGAATGAATCAAACGCTGCTCATGAAGTAGATGTCTTCCAAACCCCAGAGAACATGGACGGACGGGAGAAGCGACCGAAATTCATTCGTATGGCGGCAGCAGCGTAGCCAAGAGTTAGTCCAAAACGTCTAACTTTTGTTAGTTCGCTTAGGAACTCGGGTCGCGCAACATCCAATGTTTGTTTGTATATCCTGCGATATTCTTACGTTTTCTTACGTATCTTTGAAACTGTAGAAAATATGTTCTAAGCTAATTGGTAACCGAAAATAATCGCAGTCACTTCCGTTTTTAGGGTTCCGTACCCAAAGGGTGCCTTCGGAACCCTATTACTAAGCCTCCGCTGTCCGTCCGTCCGTCTGCCACAGGGCTGTATCTCATTACCCTAATAGGTAGGCTTGCTGAATTTTTTACAGAGTAAGTATTTATTTTGCTATAACAATAGGTAAAAAAAAAGCAATTAAAGGGCCATACAAAAGACGTGATTTTTTTTGTATAAAATCTAGCACGATGGTACGGAACCCTTCTTTTGCTAGTCCGACTCGCACTTGGCGGTTTTTGTACGTGCTAACGGGTTTCGGTGTGTGATCCCTTCCGTCCACGCTCGCTACTAGAGTATTTCACTGCACGATTATTATTTTAAAAACTTTTAAATTTTAAAAACACCAGAAAATTACGCTCCGCATACGGACGTAGATTACTAATCATTTTAAAACCACCGTTCTATTTTACTTCATATATGGGATCTTATATCCATTTTTTGTGCAACCTGACATGGATGGCTAATACAACACAACTACCGTTATATTTATATTTATTGAGCATAAATAACCCTTGCGGGCCGTGCACATGTTATAATACATTAAAATAAAATCATTACATTAAATTTACAAATTATTGAAAATTACAATTATAATTATACAAAAAATTACATTTAAATTAAATTAAATATTCCTTGAAAATCATTATTATTAAAAAACTATAATATGGCAAAATCAAATGTTATATGTATTATTATAATTATTATATGTAAGTCTTAATTGCTATCAGATTCATTGAAAAATTCTTCTAAATTATAAAATGGGTGGCACAATAAATATTCCTTCAACTTAATCTTAAAATCGGTCAACGTATTACTATTTCTAATCGATATATTTAAATGATTGTAAATTTTAACTCCTAAATAATCAAGTGAATTCTTAAATAATAAACATTTAGGTCCTTTTTGTCTAAAACTTTCATTATTTCTTAAGTTATACCTTTGTACTTCTTTTACTTTTTCCAAATCTTCCTTTATCTTATGGATTTCTATGCATAATATGAATATATATAACGAAATTACTGTCATTATTTTTAATTTCACAAAAAGGGGCCGGCAAGTATCATCATATTTCCCACCACAAATTATTCGAATAACCTTTTTCTGAAGTTTGAGAATATTCTTTTTTACATTGCAATTATTACCCCATACATCCAGTCCATACCTTAAAATCGATTCTATATAACTAAAATATATTATTCTTAACGTACTTGTGTCGACAGATTTTCTAATTGTTCTAATAGCATAACATGCACAGGCTATTTTATTTCCTATGTTATCTACATGTGGTTGAAATGACATTATATTATCAAAAGTGACCCCCAAAAATTCTGTTGCTTTACATTTCTCTAGTTCGAAGTCACTAGTGTCTGGCTCTTTATAATTAATAGATTTCTGAAAAATAATGTATTTCGATTTTGCTTTATTAAGTGTTAGTTATGATATTAGTCTAATACACCACATTCCCGAAGGAATTAGGTGCCATGCCAGGGCCTTCCCTTTATGCGCACGGCTGCATAGAACTGGATGGAAAAAACGGACGATTATTCATTGCCGCTTCAACTATAGTTTCATCCAATGCGGTGGTACCGACCCGGGCGGGCTTAACTCTACCACCTAGTACGGGAAGGGGACCTAAAGTTTTACATGGGTTCCGAACCAATTAACAGCTCGCATTCGTAACGAAAGCACTTACCCAATTCAGAAAGAGAAAGAAAGTGGTACATGTGCGGGCGAGGATTTGAACCCAGACATATCTATATCTAGCATACTATCCATTTTTTTAGGATAGAATGAAAGTTTATTTGATAAAATGTTAAGAAACTAAAAATTAAAATCATAATCACAAATTAAAATATTCTTCCATGGGGACAGATGACATTGTCCCCATAACGGAGGCAGCGTTTCCCCGCTGTATCGCCTGGCTTATGCGCTGCTTAAAGTACGCTTCTGCTCGAGGTCGCCCGATGCTTCTATCAAAAGTTTTTCGATTATTGGTAGAAAGCGCGACTGCGTCCTCGCTCCAAGGGCCAAGTGTCTCAACCGCAAAGACCGAAAGTTCATAGTACTATATAATACTAATATAATAAATGCAATTTTCACGACTAAAGCGCTTTACAAATTTCGATTTATTTCGGTATAGATATAGTCTGGACCTTAGAGAAGAACAGAAGCTACATTTTGTAGGGAAAAATAAACAGAATGAGGATGAAATAGGGGATGAAAGTTTGTATGGGGAACTTATTTTTTTTTATGTGACTGGACATGGATGGCTAATACCACACCTTCTGTCATGGTATTAGCCCAACACACCACATGGGAACTAGGTGCCATGCCAGGACCTTCCTTATATTGCACGGCTACATTTAACTGGATGGAAAACACGGACAATTTTCATTGCCGCTTCGGCCATCGTTCATCCAATGCGATGGTACCAACCCGGGCGGGATAAACCCTACCACCTAGTAAGTAAGGAAGGGGACCTACAGTTTAACGTGGAATCCGAACCACGGCCAGCCTCTCTCAACGGTCGAATGATCACCCATCCAAGACCAGACCGGACCCAGCGTTGCTTAACTTCGGAGAGCGATCGCCGAAGTGTCGCGCCACTGGGCCATTGAGGCTGACAAAAAATATCTAGAAAAAAAAAATTTAACAAAATAAATAACCGACTTCAAGGAAAAAGCACTAAAAAGTAAAAAATAATTTTCATTTTTGTAGTTACGATTTCTGTTATTTTTTGAGTCGGCGTCAGCCGGGCACGCGCTGCGCCAATCAAGAGAACCTAACCTAACCTAACCTAACCTTGGCTGACACCGACTCAAAAAATAACAGAAATCGTAACTACAAAAATGAAAATTATTTTTTACTTTTTAGTGCTTTTTCCTTGAAGTCGGTTATTTTTTTTTGTTAAATTTTTTTTTATTTGTTTATTTTTAGTGAATCTGAAGTACACTTACTAATTTGTAAACGTCCTTTCCAATAAAAAAAGAATTATCGAAATCGGTTGGCGTTATATTGAGTTATTCGTCCATTTGTCGCGCAATCTTAATACAAATTTAAGACTTTTATGATTTTCTCATGGATATCATTGTCAGAACTTAACCAAATTAAAATGGGACCACTTGGGAAGAACTAGCTATCATTTAAAAAAATAATTATCAAAATCGGTTCACCCAGGCAAAAGTTATGAGGTAACAAAAAAAAAAAAAAAAACAAAAAAAAACATACAGACGAATTGATAACCTCCTCCTTTTTTTGAAGTCGGTTAAAAATAATTCAGCTCGATATCAGTCCAAACCGACATTGACCCGAGCGGAGCCGGGTACCTCAGTTAGTCAGGCTATAAATATTTCTGTATTTTTTTGATCCTGTGCCAAACCACAGAAGAAGAAAATTCGTAAGAACTTTTTTTTTTTTTTTGCTCTCCTTCGACTGGGTGGGTTGTCGCAGATATTTATTACTTGATACTCGTATTACATACTGTATATCAAGTAATTTGGAAAAGCTGTTTTCAAATAATTAGTAGTAGGTACGTAAACTAAGCTTGTATTGGAAGCCTAATTTTCTGATGCCTGTACATCCCTGAAAGCAGTTTTCAATTCAGATAATGGGGATCATGAATTGCAGATTTTTTAAGTAACTGGACAAGTTTCATGACTACTATCATGATATTACTCCAATACAACACATGGGAACTAGGTGCCACGCTAGGACCTTCCTTATATTGCATGGCTATATTGAACAGGATAGCGGCTACATTGAACTGGAAGGGAAAACGCGAAAAATTTTCATTGCCGCTTCGTCCATCTTATTTACATGCGATGGTACCAACTTGGGTTGGCTTAACCCTACCACCTAGTATTTTTTTTATGTTAAGCGCGGCATATAGCTCACGCCAGAACCTCACAATAAAGCGCGCGACGTATGGCCGGCCGGTCAGGTGCTTCTTCACACCATGTTTGAAGGCTTTGAGGGAAAGACTTCGGCAGGAAGTCAATTGCGTAGTTTACCGACCCGATAGATAAGAGATCTAGAGTATCGGTGGGTTCTTATTTAAGGAATGGCGACGGTGAATGGGTGCCTTCTCTGCCTGTTCCGCGTAGTGCGGTGGTGGAAAGCGGACGGAGGGACAGTGTCGTGCAGTTCCGAAGAGCATTCTCCATGGTAAAGAAGACGAATACACCTACATCTCTTCGGAGTGAAAATCTGAATTCAGGACGTAAGAACCACTTCCTGAAATTTTCGGTAAATTCACCCAGTGCTGCGTAACCTCAAGATGGAAATTTTGGGCGTCGCGCCTCTAGAATACCATAGTTGACAACAACGTCAAACAAGCAATGTTGTAAATTTTGTGTCCGCATATTTATAGATCAGATATCAGAAGGAAATATTTGTATAGCGGCATGGGGCTTAATTAAAGTCGCGCGTTATTAGAATTTAATTAATTAACGGAACAAATTATAAAACTTTTTGCATAAACATCTCGTCTATAACCAAAGAACTATGATATTGGC
Organism: Incurvaria masculella; assembly: GCA_946894095.1. Classification (NCBI taxonomy): domain Eukaryota; kingdom Metazoa; phylum Arthropoda; class Insecta; order Lepidoptera; family Incurvariidae; genus Incurvaria; species Incurvaria masculella. Next base: position 22,639,946 of record OX335646.2, read on the forward strand.
GGCATTCCTTTTTAATCACGTATCCACCGAAATAAACGAGTAGGTGTGAGGTCGTCTAGCTGGCATTAGTATACAAGTATTCATAGACAAAACTGAACGAGCCTCATTTGGGACACACCGTGACACCGTGCTGTTGAAAGTTAACAAAACTGTTTATTGTGTTACTAGCTAAGGTACCCGGCTCCAATCGAGTCAATTTCGTTATGATCCGATCGGAGCGCTACCGCGATATTTATTGCTTCGTTTTTGCTTGTGTTCTTTCTGTTTTTTTCTATTTGCTCAGCTCCTAAGGGTCGTAGGATGATGTATATAACCTATTACCTTCCTAAAGAGGTCGGCTATCACATGCAACAATGTTTTTTCAAATCCAATCAGTACTTAATCCCAGAGATTACCGCGTTCAACAAAACACAAAACAAAAGAAATGGTAAAAACTGCAAGTGTCGTTCACTATGTAGTGGAACAACAATAAATCACAATTATTTCATTACAAACATTCTATACGATTTTCATGGTTACATAGTATATTGTTTATTTTCATTGAAATAAAATATGAAAAGTCATATCAGACAATATATTAATAATACTATTTCCTTTTATAGAGTAAACATGATAGGTTAATGTAATAAAAGTATTAATATAAAAAAGAAATTTTGTTTGTTTGTCAAAATCCAATATTTTTTCTTCACTACACATGACACACATAAAATATTAAATTTTTGCGTTCAGCTCATTTTTGAACGCAGAATAATGTTCGAGTTGTTATGACATTAAAAGTCACCAATTGACCAGTTTTCTTCGATATTCGGTGACTTCTCCAAAAGTATTTAACTTTAGGAGAAGTCACCGTTCGATCGACCTTTTTTGGATTTTCAATCACTACAAGTTTCTTTCGTCTCCTTAAAATAAAACTCACTTGTCGATCGCTTTCTTTGGTATCTTTTATTGATACTAAAAATCATCATTTCACAGTTTGTTGGTCCATTTTAACACTTTATGAAGTCACCGAGCAACCAGATAAGTTGTCCGTTAAATGGCTTTTTCGATTTTTTATTACAGGACATGGATATTAAATTTACTTCCATGCTGCGTAAACTTATCACTCCGTGTTCCCGAAGGAATGCGGTGCCTTGCCAGGAACTTGCCTTTACTTGAGATTCCAGCTTAATTTAATGAAACTTGGACCCTAAAAATATTGTTATTACGTACCAACCTGAAATTTCTCAAGTCTCTCTCTCTCTTTACCAAATTTCATAAAAAATGGTTCAGCGGTTTAGGAGTGAAAACGTAACAGGCAGACGGACTTACTTTTGCATTTATAATATTAATATGGAAACCATAGACTTTGACAGAAGATACCGCGAGTGCAATTGTTTACTTGGATTTAAATCTAACCGCTGTATTCAGAGTGGGCGGACTAACTTTAATCCGAAGGACTAACCGGTTTTTGTATGGATAGTCCGGTTCAATCTCGAACTAAGTTTTGACAGGAGTTCTCTGAATACGACTGTATGATTTCTAAGCTGCTCAAATACTCGAGGATGCATCACAGGTTAACCGACTCATAGAAGACATTCCGCATGTTCGGTTTCCCCAAGGTTTTTATTTATGCGACCTGACATGGATGGCTAATACCACACGACTACCGTTATGATATTAGCCCAATACACCACATTCTCGAAGGAATCAGGTGCCGTGCCTACCTACCCTAACCCTACCACCTAGTAGGGGAAGGAGACCTACAGTTTCACATGGATTCCGAACCATGGAGCAGCTCGCATTCGTGACGAAATGCACTTATCGAACTCGGAAAGAGAAAAACAGTGGTGCATGTCGGAATTGAACCCAGGCCTCTGATATGCTAGGCCAGTCTCCGCGCCACTAGGCTACGAGCCGTTCCACTGATCGCTCTCTCGGTTGGCGCATGTTCGGTTTCCCCAGTCTTCTACTGATCGCTCTCTCTGTTGGCGCATGTTCGGTTTCCCCAAGGCCTTCCACTGATCGCTCTCTCGGTTGGCGCATGTTCGGTTTCCCCAGTCTTCTACTGATCGCTCTCTCGGTTGGCGCATGTTCGGTTTCCCCAGTCTTCTACTGATCGCTCTCTCGGTTGGCGCATGTGCGGTTTCCCCAGTCTTCTACTGATCGCTCTCTCTGTTGGCGCATGTTCGGTTTCCCCAAGGCCTTCCACTGATCGCTCTCTCGGTTGGCGCATGTTTGGTTTCCCCAGTCTGCTACTGATCGCTCTCTCGGTTGGCGCATGTTCGGTTTCCCCAGTCTTCTACTGATTGCTCTCTCGGTTGGCGCATGTTCGGTTTCCCCAAGGTCTTCCACTGATCGCTCTCTCGGTTGGCGCATGTTTGGTTTCCCCAGTCTTCTACTGATTGCTCTCTCGGTTGGCGCATGTTCGGTTTCCCCAAGGTATTCCACTGATAGCTCTCTCGGTTTTCGCATGTTCGGTTTCCCCAAGGTTTTCCACTGATCGCTCTCTCGGTTGCCGCATGTTCGGTTTCCCCAGTCTTCTACTGATCGCTCTCTCGGTTGCCGCATGCTCGGTTTCCCCAAGGTATTCCACTGATCGCTCTCTCAGTTGCCGCATGTTCGGTTTCCCCAGTCTTCTACTGATCGCTCTCTCGGTTGGCGTATGTTCGGTTTCCCCAAGGTTTTCCACTGATCGCTCTCTCGGTTGGCGCATGTTCGGTTTCCCCAAGGTTTTCCACTGATCGCTCTCTCGGTTGGCGCATGTTTATTATGTTTATTTATATTATGTTTTTAGTTAAAATCCATATATATTTTGTTCATTTATGACTTCCTAAAGCTCATGTAGAAGCTCCTGTATCTGACTATAATTTTAGATAGTATTATGTTAAAATTAGGAGGTTGTGGATTATTACTTGTAATAATTATATTACAACAAATTAGTTTAAAATTTCATTTTATTTGAGTTACTATTAGTTTAATTGGAGGCGTTTTAGTTAGCTTAATTTATTTTTATCAAGTAGATATTAAATGTTTAATTGCTTATTCTTCTGTTCACTACGTCGGTTGTTGCAGTGAACGTGGTGGAGGCGCTGCAGGAGTTCTGGCAGATGAAGGCGTCGCGGGGCGCGGAGCTGCGCAACGGCGCGCTCGTCATCTACGAGTCGGTGCCCGCCGCGCAGCAGCCCTACGTGTGCTACGTCACGCTGCCCGGGGGCTCCTGCTTTGGCAGCTTTCAGGTGGGGCGCATCTCTGTTATATGTAGGCCCTCGCCTAAGGGGTGCTCCTGTCGACGCTCATAGGCTTTTGAACTTACACGGATTTGTCCCTTAGAAAATTTGTAACGCAAGTTTCGTAGACAAAGAAAAAACCTTACTTGTGGAGGTATAGAAACAAATATAAGATAGCAGATAGGATAGCCCTGGTGATAGCAGAACTGGATGGTTTATATTTATGCTTGAGTTTATCTTTAGGATACAGTATTATATGGTTTCTTTGTATGCAACCTGACATGGATGGCTAAAACCACACAGCTACCGGTATGATATTAGCCCAATACAACACATTCCCGAAGGAATTAGGTGCCATGCCAGGACCTTCCCTTTAAGACCACGGCTACATTTAACTGGATGGAAAACACGGACAATTTTTCATTGCCGTTTCGACCATTTTTTCATCCAATGCGATGGTACCAACCCTGGCGGGCTTGAACCCTACCACCCAGTAGAAGAAAGGAACCTACATGGATTCCGAATAATGGAGCAGATCGCATTCGTGACGAAATGCACTTATCGAACTCAGAAATGTTCATGTCGGGGGGAGGAATTGGAAACCAGGCGCTACGCTAGGCCAGTCCCCGCGCCACTAGGCTACGAGCCGCTCAGAATGCGGCATGTTAATCACATAACACTGGTATTTACACCGAAAACATGAACTCACAACTGCTAATCTCGTTGAATCAAGGCCTCTGCAACTCCAGTCCGCCCCTCATCTGTTCAAGTACGCCGTTTAACAAACCGTTCCGTTCCAGAACTGCCCGACCAAGGCGGAGGCGCGTCGCAGCGCGGCCAAGATCGCGCTCATGAACAGCGTGTTCAACGAGCACCCCTCGCGGCGCATCAGCGACCACTTCATAGAGAAGGCGGTTACGGAGGCGCGCGCCAGCTTCAAGGGCGACCCCGACGAGGCGGACAATCCCAACACCGGCATCGGTGCTTTCAGGTCAGACTTTGATAGCTCCCGAACGATAATGTTATATGTTTGAATGTTCAATCTTTGCAGTCAATGTCCGCAACGCAGATGAAGCGTTTATTTATTTATTTTATTTATTTATTTATTATGGTTCCACAACAGAGTTATACACGTATGAGACAAAATAATATGCACACTTATAGAATTTAAAGTTTGTGTACACTCCACTAAAGCAGAACACTACTTGCGTATAGTTAAGCAGATATAATAATATGGAAATATGAAAAGCACATAAAGTAAGTGTAATTTAAACAATAAACTGTATACCTAAAAAGTGAACAAAAATAAACACAAGAATATACGTTTTCTACTAATCTATACAAAAAAAGTATTCATAACTCCTTAACTCAGCTTACAGTATTTCAGTAATCAGAATTACAGTATTTCCTATAACTATATTTTAATTTCCCCGGCGGATCCGCATATATGCGTTACATAAATGTATGTAGGTATAATCTTATACACTGTGTTAGTAGAAGGCATTCATTATGGTAAGTGGGACTGTAGGAGAATGCCAAATTATGAGTATACAGCCGGTGGCGAAATTGGTAGACACAATACCCGCGAATGGTACGTTTTGCCGGTACGGGTCTAGCCTTGCAGTACCTATATTCGTAAAGTAGTTCTTTTTACTGGGCTCTTTCTTCAATTAATGTGTCCTTGCTTCACGGTCGATTATGCATACGTACAGATCACATTCCTTGAAATAAGTGACGTACCTGCTTAGTACGAAAAAGTAAATTTACTTATGAATGTCAATTCGTTGTTTTGTTTCCTTTGAAGCCTTTGTCACAGATGTAATGTGTATTTAGTAAAAGTCACGGCTACAACACATTTTCATCTAGAAAACGCATATGGGTTATCGTGCCGTGTGTTGTCGTATACTTATTGTAGCAATTTCACCGGTTAACTTCAGCTATTGAGCCCGTCTTTAGTTGCCTTGTTATATTTCCATCTGTGTAAAAAAAATCGGACAAACATTAAAATGTTCACGTGCCGAGGGTTCCGTCACTGCTGGACATGAAGAAATTTCTGATGATTATTTTGAAATTTCATACAAAATTAGTGCTTCAGAAACCTACTTAGCTGTTTCTCAAAAAGCATAACGTTTTGTTCGAGTAAAAGTATCAGTTGGTGCAGAACTAAATAATTGCAACCATATTAGTAATGTTTTTCAGAAATTTCAAATAACCGTTAATAGGAGAACAATTCGGGACAACATGCCTTTGACCGACAGACACCAGAAGCCTTATTCTGCTAATTGATAACTGCGCACGTTATGTTTGTGTTTTCTCAAAACCGTATGTTTCGCGCGAAATGGTATTCTACTAGCGCAGTTTGCAAAACGCATGCGTTGTGTTTGTGTTTTCTTCGCAAACTCGTAACGCGCGCTCATGTTCTCGTGGGCCGTGTGTTTTGCCGAAAACTTGCGGTTTTGAGAATTCTATTCGTCAAATTCGGAGCATCGCATCGCCGAACTTCGAATATCACTTTTCTACATTTCGTTGGCATATCGCTGTCTCTTTCTTTTCGTATATCATATTCGAGTAAGAAACTAACTGTCAAAATCGTGACAGGTTATTTTACCCTGCAGGCGGCGCGCAAGACAAACCACTCCATAGACAATAACAAAACGCGTGTGTGAATTAGCTGAATACCGATTTTTGGAAACCGCACTCGAAACTTAGCGTGTTATGTTTGACGGAAACATAACTTATACGGAATGGTTTGAAATTGGACAAATAGCAGAATCGGGCTTCAGAGCCAGATCATAATGATCCCTATTTTTGCTTTTTGCACTGGGGCCCTACAAACGTAACAAAAAAACCTAAAAAATGTCACAACATGTCGTGTAACTTTTTCAGATTCATGCTGGAGGCCAACAAGGGCCGCACGATGCTGGAGTTCCAGGAGCTGATGACGGTGTTCCAGCTGCTGCACTGGAACGGGTCGCTGAAGGCGATGCGCGAGCGGCAGTGCTCCCGGCAGGAGGTCGTCGCGCACTACTCGAACCGCGCGCTCGACGACGACATGCGCACGCAGATGGCGCTCGACTGGGCGGCGCGCGAGCGCGAGGCGGCCGGCGCGCTGCGCCGCGAGCTCGCGCGCGCCGAGCGCGAGCTGCGCGCCGCGCGCCTCGCCGGCCGCGAGCTGCGCTTCCCCAAGGAGAAGAAGGACATCCTGCTGCTGGCGCACTCGGACCTCGCCGCGCCGCCGCCGCCGCCGCCGCACCCCGCGTGAGCCGCCGCGAGCTGCGCCCCGCTGCGGCCCGGGAGCCGTGCGCCAAGGAGAAGGACATCCTGCTGCTGGCGCACTCGAGCCTTGCTGGGTGAACTGGTCGCGAGCTGCGCATTGCTGCGGGCCGGCTGCTCTTCCCCGCGTAGAAGGACATCCTGCTGTTGGTGCACTCGGACCTCGCCGCGCCGGCGCAGCCTCCGTCGCACCCCGCGTGAGCTGCCGCGAGCTGCGCGCCGCTGCGGCCCGGGAGCTGCGCGCCTGGCGGGGCCAAAGCTGCGCTTCCCCACGGGGAAGAACATTCTGCTGCTGGCGCACTCGAGCCTTGCTGCGTGAACTGTTCGCGAGCTGCTCTTACCCGCGTAAAAGGAAATCCTGCTGCTCGCGCACGCGTATCTCACTGCGCCGCCGCGGAAGCTGCCGCGAACAGCGCGGCGCTGCGTCTCGGCAGCCTCACGGAATGGTTTGCGAGTCTTGGGCTACGCGGCTAGCGGACTGGAAGCGCATCTATTGGGCCTAAGCCCTGCGCTTCTCCACGCATTTGTGGTCCGCGAGGGACGCCTGCCAATGCTGTGTTCGTAGCAGCTGCAAATCTAGCGAGGGGCGAAATGCGCGATTACCCAAATGGACCTTCCATCTGGGTAATCGCGCTGACTTCTTCCTGCGAGGACGAGAAAGACTTTCGGCATCCACGCTACGCAACGCTATAATTGATCTCAAGTTTATTTTGCTTTGTAATATTATTGTAGTCGATTAATTGTATGTAAATGTAATTATATTAGTTAATAAATTCGAGATTTGTGAAATCTGCATTGTATTGTATTATTTGCTTGGTTGCAAATGGGTATTTATTTGGAAATCCGCATCATTAGGTTGCGGTGATGCTTGTAATACCATAGCGTACCAACCAAACTATCGTTCGATCCACACAAGCTTCACCGTTAGGGGGTATTCTCATCGCATCGAGTGACAGCCAACGTGTTCCGCGAAAACGATTAGAAGGACATTACATTTCGCTGTTGACGAAGACAGGCAGTTCTAAAGCATACTATGTCGTAAATGGTGCAATATTTGAGAATCGAGGATAAGGTAACGCTTGAAAAACTAAACAAAATAAGCAATAAAAAACGGCTTTTTGCAAGAGAACCAAATATTACAATAATGGAAGAAATCTAATAAATAGTATAATTTGTTTATATACTCATCGTTTTTCGTGGCCCAACCCGGCGGCGGGACTAACTCATTCGCGGGCACGGTACAAAACCGTGGTATTGCGCTCTGGGACCTTCTCTGTTTCAAAGAATAAGACAGGCTCCGTTATGAGAAGATGCAACATGTCCACAAAACCGACAATGTGCATTGTGTATGATTTTGTCGAAATTTAAGAAAATTTTAATTACAAAACAACTTGTAGCTAAAATTAAACCACGACTGCTGTAGTAAAAAATCTAACAAAAACCAAATTAATTATAAATTTTGATGAAACAAGCTATGTCTGATAACTAATCTATTTCAGTTGTTCTTACTTTATCGTTGAGTATTCCACTTCCAAAGTTATTGTATAAAACGCGCAAAAAATTCGAACTTTCGGACCTTATAACTTAGAAACCAAACAAATTTTTACAATGCCAACGGTCATCAGACATCTAGTTCGATCAAATAATGTAACTTCGTGCAAAATTTGGGGTCTTTGACAAGAAATATGTGCATGATCTTCTTTCCATGTTTGTTCGAGCGGGTTGGGCCACCTTAAGAGGCGCTAATGCGAACTACTTTTCTTAAACTTATAACTATTAATCTTTCTTCAAAATTGTTCGCGTAAGCCACGCTTAATAGTTAAATTGTTGACAAAACATAACAAGAACTACAAACGAAGACGTGATAAAGTTAGTTGTTTTTTTTTTAAATCTAGTTGTGAAAAAAGTTAAGGATTTGTCTCGAAAACGCCCGAATAACTGTGCCACTGTCGTTGTAGATGTAAATATCGAGAAAAGAAAAATACATCGATCTAAATAACCGAAAAACATAAAAAAGTCAAGAAAAAAAGCATGCAAAGTAGAAGGGAATATGATACAAATTCTAACGTTTACAAAAACATGACGTAACTAACGAATAGAGTATCAATTATTTAGATGAAATATTTATTTTGTTTTATTGTTTTTATGGCGGCATATGGTGTACGCCAGGACCTAACATGAGGTGTGCCCGACGACGCCCGAAGGCTTTGAAACATTCAAGGGGCTGCGAAAACCATGCCGTCCGGCCAGGTCTGAAGAACGCAAGATTGTTCCGTGGGGAAAATAACTTTGCATCCCTGCCTACTATTCCAGAATTGACTATCCCTATAGATGATATCCTCCCTATATATGATATGATAAAATATGACAAATCCGAGTGCAGTGTGCTGCCTGTGGATGATGAATAAACAATAAACAATAAACAATAGAAATATGATTCCTCAGGATATGGGCGAGTGCCGATCCTCTGGCAGAATTAGAGTTAACTATGGTAAGCCAAGTACCACATACATTTAAACTAGGTGCCATTCTGGGACCTTTATTATACTCTTCGACTACATTGAACTGGATAGAAACACACAACATATTTACAACAGCTTCGTAGAGGAAGGGAACCTACAATTTTACATGGATTCCGAACCATAGAGCAGCGCGTATTTGTGACGACTTATCGAACTCAGAAAAAGAAAGAAAGTGGTGCATGTCGGGGCGAGGATTTGAACCCAGACCTCTGGTACGCTAGGCCAGTCCCCGCGCCACTAGGCTACGAGCCACTCAACGATGTTGCTCTCATCGAGGTGTTTTCATTTGCTTTGTTGACATGGTTAAAATACTCTTTGATGAAAAATAGACATCAGGTTGCATAAAAAAAATACTTGCGTAATCGCGGTTCGTGTGGGTGAAATTACAATTGATGTAGCATTTTTTATGCAACATTTTTGCAAGGAATCAAACACCTCATAAATCTCCATATTCATTTTCTAATTCCGACGATTTAGGCATTTCTCGGGAACAGTCTACTTAATCTTCAGCTCCGCTTTTCAAATAGGCATTGTCCTTTGGAAAATGTTTGTATGATTTAGGAGTTATCTCATTACGCTAACGCTCGAAAGTGGAGTTATCTATTAGCGGACTTATCCCCGGTTGCACGAAACGACGGTTGAGTTAATCAATGTTCACACACGTCACTCTTAGTGAACCTCATGGAGGTCCTTCCATACTATCCATACAAAGTGACGTGTTTAATCATACGTTGACATTGATTTTGATTTTTTGTTCTTTCGTGCACTCAGCCCTTAGGCTTCAGCTGTCTTCGTAACCTAACCCGTGAACTACGTACCTACATCTCAAATATTTTCCCGTAATTAGTTTATAATCAAATACCTACTTTTTGTGTTTTTTAATGTTAGTTACTTTGTATTTTTGTGTTACTTTTTAACCATATCTTTTCCGACAACGCAATATTATATGCACACAAATCAAGAACATCAAACAGAAATTAAAGAAATTAATAATTGTAAATAGCAAGCACAATGACATCCTTAAACAGCTACCGAAAAGCTATAGCCGGACTGCCACGGGAGCAGGAGGATAATTCTTGCGCTAATTAGTTTACATGCGGAAAACACATTCCTGAATTTTCACTGAATCATTAAATAATTTCCGAGCTATTTTGGTGCATTGATCGCTTATGGAAACGGATATGTAATTTTTAGTAAACAAATGAAAATGTTAAATACCAAAGTGAATACCTCCTGAGAACACTCCTTATTCATCAATTCGGAATTCCCAGAATCGGCATCCTGACGGCGAGTCGGAAGCCGTTTCCCGGGACTCGCAGGAACGCCGGTGGCGAGCCGCTCCGCATGCGCATGCGTAGGTAATTGCGGGCCGATTGCGCGGTAATTGTCCGAAAACATACTCGGAACCGCCAATTACACTTTTTAATTACTCCTTTTTTCTACGGAATGCGCGGCATGTCCCATTTTGTTTTCGGTCGCAACGGCATCCGGACTGCGTTTAAAATTGCCTAAAGTCACAACTGGACTTGCATTTTCCTTTTTTTTTATTACATACATATGTTTAGCGTTTTTTTTATCTATTATTGAATGAACTATCAAACTATATTACTATTTAACTATATTTATATGGAACCTTGACAGCGATGGCTGCATCTATGTAATGTGGATTAATACGACACCTACTGTCATGGAATTAGCCTATAATAATAATGGGAACGGATTACGGAAAACACGAACGTTTACATGTAAATGCCCCTTCGACCATCTTTCACTGATTGTAATTTTGTATCTACGCAGAATTCGAACTGCGGCCAGTTTCAACGGTCGAAGAACAAGAAAAAGCTCGCGCCCAGATTTACTTCACCTATCGAAAGAGAGATATCGAGCCTGGCTAACAGACGGTATCGAACATTATAAATAGTAGAATGAAGTCGCTGGGTGAAGAACTTGACTCTCGATGTGGATGTCTTCTTACAAATATTTCTGCCGCTGTCGGACATTTTGGATCCGTGGCGAGTGTGTTTGCAGAATAGTTTCATTCTTAAATAATAATTATTAAAAGATTTTTTTCTGTAAGTCATGCCACCCCCGCATTATTTTATATAGAGTTAAAGTTGATAGTAAATAAAAAATCGTCAAAATTTAAGGATTTCTTCTGTCCTAAAAGTGTTGGCGGTTAACCGTTAATAACAGTTTCTTATTCACATTCATAAAATATATTTACAATGTAAGCTAAGAAGCTTAGAATGTATTAAACTGACAGATCATATCGCGCTAGCAATCGCAGAAGCACGCTGCAATGTTTCGGTGCTCGCACTGCCGCATGCCGCTCAGGTTTACTGTGCGGGTCGCCACGACCTCGTGCGTGCGACCGTGTGGGTGACAGCAGGAGCTGTGCGCACCGTGGCCAAGGCATTATGTCAAAGCGAGCTCACAGAGACGGCTAACGATGTGTTCCTGTTCGGCGTCACTTTGACGCTCTGCGCCACCGTCCGAGCAAACACTTCCCCGAAGCAACCATTGGCGGAGGCGCTCTAACGCATGCGCGTGAACACAACATCGCCTTCACCGCAAGGCCTCGCGAAGTCAAATATACTAGTTGGTTTTTTTTTTTTTTAAAGTAAGTATATGTAAGTTTACATTTTTATGAGAAATATAAGTAAATTTGGTGGCGCTGGGTTTTCTTAAAAGGGAGGCCTATATAGGTTCGTAAAAAGAAATGGTATGTGGTCCCATGAAGGTGGGTCGGCTCACCCCAATGGAGACTTCCAGACGTGTGCGCGTGGCCACCACGCTACTCCTTCTTCACAGGATGCGGTTCAGGAACACTGCGTCCTCGACGATGGAGAGCACAGAAAGTCCTTTGGATTGTTCGTAGGTTTCGAGCACACGCGGTACTGGCGAGGTACTCCTAGGTACCTAAGGACCCGGCGGCGGCGACATAGTTTTGGAGGGAACCGGTGCTACGATGACATGGCGCGTCCGTGCATCACGGTATCAAAAATTGCACTGAAAGCTGGGCCTTTCAGCCTTTTCAGCAGATGCTGTCACTCTTTGCTCCATCAGGTGAAAGAGAGAGAGAGAGGGACATGTGTATGCGCGGAACAAGGATAGGACTAGGGTCATGCACATTACATAGAACCAATTACCGAACCAAAATGACATTATGATAAAAAGCTGACATTTTATGTACCGATTTTTTTTTAGTAACGATTTTTGACTATCAATAAATAGTGTTAGACCTTAGATATTTTTTTTTGTTGTTCCTTGTACATTTTTGTCTCATTATTGAGTTGATTGGAAGATATTGAGTTGAGACAATAATTTCCAGAAATTGGCAATAAAGAATATTTTTTTATATTATTAGTAAATATATGAATTTGTTGGCAGTTTTTTTTAGGTTTACACAATTTAATAAACAAGTACAAAAACGAAGCCTACAAAATGAAGAAATATACACCTTAAACTAGGGAGGTTTGGAAAAAATACTTTATCGCCACTGTGAGCTACAAAGCCCAGAGACCTTCTAGGCTTGCTCCAATTGGCAACATTCTAGATGGCGGGCATGGTCTTTACTAATAAACTGATATTTGTCATGAACTGTTGCATATGACATGAATTGCTGATTCTCGTCAATTCATATTAATTTAGCGTGTTTATCTGTGAGTCTAAATACTTTTGTAAATTTAGACTAAGTGGACGTTGAAAAATAAAACCAGCGGAGTTTCTTTCCAGTTCTTCTTCGCTGGGATTGCCGAACTGGCTAATGATAATATATGACAAATCCGAGTGCAGTGTACTGTCTATGGATGATGAATAAACAATAAACAATAACAATTATCATGTTCTAGAGATGATGTTTCAGCCGTGTGGTGGCTTTCTTCAAAGCAATATCGGTTTATGGTATATGAATATGCATGAATAGTTTACCTACCCTTCAGAAAGGGTCAGCAGAATCGGTTGGATCTGGAGGAATATTGACAATGAATAGTTTCATTCGGCGGATTCAGAATCTAAATTTGGTATAACGGGCCTCGTTAATTTAGAGTTAGAGTTATGGGCCATGAATAATCTGATAAGTTCTCTATAAAAAAGTAGTATTCTAACCAGGTATTAACCTGATGGAAAAGACGCACAATGTTTCATTGCCGCTTCGACTATCTGACCACGTCCCACAATTTGGGGGTACGATCCCCTGCCCCTATTCTTTCCTATCGCACAATTTCGTGATGACGTCACGAGCAGCGCGCCGCGAGGCCTAGCGCGCGGTCGCGGGCGGTGGGCGCGGAGCGGCGCGGCGCGTGCGCTGCGCGACGACTGTTGACACAGCCGAGCTGTTCACACAGCGCCGGTTCGGGGAAGCTGCGCGGTAGGTTGTGTTTGCTCGGCGCCGTTGTCGCCGGCGGTATACGAACCCGACAGCGCGCTCCTGGCGGCATTGTGCTGTTGCAACACAGAACCACTGCATTCGTAATGAACATGCTTAGAATTGAGGTCGTTTCAATATGAATAGGTGTTGGAAGCATTTGCCGACGTATTATCGATAAGTATCTGGTTAAAGAATAATTTGGAAATGTTTGTAAATAAAATAATATGAATTTAGTAAGTGTACATTTCTTCCTACAGCAGGCCTATTCCTGGCATTCCGTAATCAGGAATTCTGAGTCTAGAAAACCGCTTGTTTATCAAGGTTTTCCGTCGAAAACTCGCTTTGAAAATGGCTATAAAAGCTGTTTTCTAGACTCAGGATTCCTGATTCCTGATTACTGAATGCCAGGAATAGACCTGCAGATGTCTTATTTTGTCTCGTAGGACTAAATAAAATACTAATTTTATTTCCACTTCTGGTTTATTCGACTTCTTTTTATCCTTTCTTCATAAGGAGGTGAAGTGGTGTATAGCCTGGGACATCGGTTGGGAGAGCCTCGCTGCATTACCTACCCAGATGAGTAAAATAAACCGACCACTCATTTAGTTGGGTTTGGTAATTTTCGCATCTTTTTCAACTTTTTTTTTTTATGTGACTGGACATGGATGGCTAATACCACAAGTTCGGTCATGGTATTAGCCCAACACACCACATGGGAACTAGGTGCCATGCCAGGACCTTCCTTATATTGCACGGCTACATTGAACTGGATGGAAAACACGGACAATTTTCATTGCCGCTTCGACCATCGTTCATCCAATGCGATGGTACCAACCCGGGCAGGATAAACCCTACCACCTAGTAAGTAAGGAAGGGTACCTACAGCCTAACGTGTAATCCGAACCACGGCCAGCCTCTCTCAACGGTCGAATGGTCACCCATCCAAGACCAGACCGGACCCAGCGTTGCTTAACTTCGGAGAGCGATCGCCGAAGTGTCGCGCCACTGGGCCACTGAGGCTAAATTTTAAAACCTGTATACATCAATTCGTAGCTCTTCTAATTGTATAACCACATGTACTATCCGTGCTGTAATGTATATCTAAGCAGTATCAACGCTTACCCTGAAAACATCACATTTACATACATGTAGTTTATAAAGTTTTTAAAATTATGGAAAATATGTGCATAGATTTATGAAAAATGGTCGAGGCGGCAATGAAAATTATCTGTGAGTACCATCCAGTTCAATGAAAGGTCCTGGCATGGCACCTCATTCCCATGGCGTGTATTGGTGGTATATCATGAAAGGAGTATCATGTCTGTCAGCCTCGGTAGCCCAGTGGCGCGACGTACGGTTCGATAAGCTTGGTGAAGGAACTCTGGGCGTTGTGGGGTTCTAGAAGGGTGAGCGATTTCAACCGTTGAGCCTGGCCGAGTAAATCCTGCCTGGCTTAGTACTTTCGCATTTAATGCACGATTGTCGAAGCGAAAATGAAATTTGTCTGCATTTTCCATCCATTTCATGGTAGCCGAGATATACAAGGAAGGTCTTGACATAGCACCTAGTACCGATTTGGTGTGTTAGGCTAATAATAGTATTAGGTATTCACATAACAAAATAATATTGTCTTAGTCATCCACGCCGGTTCCATAAAAACGTACAAGATCTATCGAGATCAAAGATCACAAGAGAACTTCTGGAAAATCCTGATGAGAAATTTCTCTTCGATTTTTTTCCTGACGGGGTCGGTCAAACATGGTATGTGTGTTTTTTTATGGAACTGGCCATGGATGGCTAATCCCAAAAAAACTTATTGACATGCAAGGACTCTCCTCACATAATTGTATTGTCCAACATACAATTTCCGCCCCGTTCATGCTAGGTGCATTTCTTTGTGTGTTTAATGAGAGCTGTTCTATGATCCGGAATTCATGTAAAAATATAGGTTCTATACAGGGTAGTAGGGTTAAGCCCGCTCGGGTAGATACCATAAATAAATTGCCTTGTTTTCCATCCAGTTCAATGTAGCCGTGCTCATAAAGGTATGAAACATCATCCAATCCCTTCGAAAATGCTGTTAGTTGGGCTAATATGATACGGTGGGTAGCCCTATATCCAGTGACAAAGTAAAACTCAAGGATATTTTCAAAGAACTGAATATATCTGGCGTTACAGGGAATCGAAACAGGGATTTTTGATCCGGTCCGACCGATGGCCCCGAACCTGTTTGAAGTCAAATCTTTCCACTGCGGGTAGGGTTCACATGACTCCTCGGTGACATTCTCCCGTCTTTTCCCGGAGCCGTGTCGGCTCCCTTTGTCATTGTTCGGCGGTTCGTGCATTATGTATGACGCGCGGACGGACGGACATCTGCGGGTGCCATTAGGACGCGCGGGTCGACGAACTGGCGGCTCAGTTTTTTGGAAGCGATCCCAACCACTTCGGGAGTCGGGATGTGCTCGCGCAAAACCCACGTCGGGACGTGAGACGATGTGCAATCGAACTGTCCTATTGTAATTATATTTGTGTCTTTACATGGAATACAATGTTTCATTTTAAGTGGGCATGAGGAATAACTTGTGCAAGTTACGCCTGGTTTTCACCAAGGGCTGAATTATTTTAATCGACACTTACAGGGCTTACTATTACTTATTACTGTAGTAGTCAAGTACGATTTAAACAATTGTAAATATCTACTTGAATAAGACATTTCTAAATACTGGTTTTTGGTGGACAGCGACATCTTGGAACCCTCGGCAGCCGGGGTCACTCCATCCACTCCAGGACGCTTGGAACGCGGCAGCGATGGCGAACGCCTTTAATTATTGAAATTGTTGGCCCCCATTGCGCCTCCGCGCAAAACTGTAAGCATCATAAAAGTAAAAAAAAATCACCCGCAAAATAATACGTTTCCCGGAAAGTATTGTGGGTGCGTTGACGCAGTAAATTGTGCAAATATGCTACGCGCCGCTAATCGGACCATTACTATGCGCGCGCGCATCGGTGCACCCCCCCCTCCAGCCCTCCCCCCATCCCGCCCACGCCCCGGCGGCGCCCGCGACGCGCGCTTGACGAATTTCGAGGGAAATTGGGAAGTAAATCTGTCGTAGCAATCATTATCGCAGCGGCAGCCCGCGCCCGCCATCTTCCCCCTTCTGGCGTCTCCCTGGCCACTTCGTAAGCTTTCCGAAGCGAGGGCAATGCACCGATCCTTGGGAGGTATTTTACGTGCCTAACTTGTGATGGAAACTTACAAAACAACACAAATGAGATCAAATGCCTTTTGAGCAGCCTGGATAGCAGCTACAACCACGCTTCCAAAACCGTGTCTATTATACAGGGTGTTAACGGAGGGTATGGTCCAAAATCTAACCACGTATTCCGTCGTATATTTGGAACCAAAAAGGTAGAAGACATTTTGTTTGTCCAACTTAAAAAAAATGCCATCCCCATAAAATTTAGTAAATACCTTCACACAAAATGTATGGGGAGGACGATTATTTTTTTCAGTCATACAAAAAATGTTGTCTAATTTTTTTGCTCCAAATATGCCTTGGAACTAGTGGTTAACGTTTGGACCATTAACCCCGTTAACACCATGTATATACACGGTGTTAATTTTATTCGCGACATTTCTATTTTAATACTGATTATTTAACTATTTCGTATACTGATCATTTTGTGGTATTTAAAAATTAAATCTAAAATAGTAAAAAAGAAATTGCAGATTTTATCCAAACTTTAACCTCAGCGACAATTTCCCTTTGAAGCACGCCATGTGTTCGCGCCACTGCCAAGGTCACGCGTTTGCTGTCTCGCAGCTGACTGCGCGCCGCCGCCAATTTTATTGCGTCGATCCGAATGTAAATTTTCACATTTATTTTAAAAAATGTTCTACTTTAGAACTTTTTGTTAATGCAGAGCGATTCCTATTAAGAAATACTATGTTTTCATACTAGTATTAGAAATCGAAAAATTTAATACAAAAGGTCAAAACAAAAAAAACCTACTTTTTCGGCATCAGTATGTGACCCAAAATAACCCCCTTTCGGGAATGTCGCCTACTTGGGTTAACACCGTGTATATGTCTGAGATTAACATATGTGCCTCTTCACCGAGGGTCACTTCAATGTTTGAAAGCAATGATAAAACGACGATCAAAAAGCGATTGATGTGTCTGGCACAAGGCACTGCTTTCCAAGCTGCACAACTATACGCCCTAATACGGACCTGTGTGACTGGATCGCGGCCTTTCTGCATAGTCGCAATATAAATTGGTGGACAGTTGCTCCGATAATAGACTAGGAGGTGGCGACAAAAATGGTAACGATAACGTAAATGGCTGAAACTGGGTTCACAGGATAAAGACCAACCCTCTGAAGCTAAATGTGTCAGTCTGCCTGCGCCAAGTGGTTGCGTTACCTAGATAAGGCGCCTGAAAATGTAGTTATGGTGACTAAAAATATATATGATAAGGTAAATTGGAGCAAATAACGAAGCATAAAAGTATCAGTAAATACTTGCTTAGCAATACCAAAACTGTACAAATCTTTGGTTGCATTTCGTAGTTATAGGCGATTTAGGTTACAGATACAACATTAGGTATATTTAAGTATTTAATTAAAAATCGACTGGTTATTGTTGTATAATTAATTGGTATCAATGTTTCTAGACAATCAGTATATTCAACAGCAGGTACATACCCACAAATTATTAATATAGCCAATCTAGATAACGCAACCACTTGGCACAGGCAGACCGACATATTTAGCATCAGAGGATTGGTCTCTAACATGTGAACCCAGATTCAGCCATTTACCTTATCGTGACCAAAAATGTCGTGACCTCCCGGAATATAAGTTTCGCTAATAGAATGACTAGGTTTGGTTTTAGCCGTCTACAAAGCATGCATTTTAGTCTAGTCGTTTAGTTTGGTTGCTTGTGTAATACGGTTTGACAATTGAACAAGACGGAAAACACGGATAATTTTCCGATTAGACCATTTTTCATCCAAACATGGTGAACCCAGCCAGGCACAGAGATCGACGACTCTTTAAAGCCAGGGCCCGATACGAGAAACAGTCGGGATTATTCCTACCACCCACCCTACACTAACCTAACTTAACCTAACCCAGTTTTACGTAAATTTCGAACCACAAACGACGTAGCCCTTAGATACAATAAATATTTATAAGTTTATATATTTAAAATAAGTAGTTTTAAGTAAATATTTTTAATATTTACGCTAATCCTTAGTTTAAGGATTAGCGTTAGAGATTATTTAAGTTTACTATTACTAAGTTTAATTTTATGTCGAAGTTTTATTGGTTTATGCTTTTTTCTGTTATGATTATTTTATATGTATGTGTATTAACTGTTTTCTTCGCGAATAAAGTAAAATAAAACAAAAAATAAATACTTCTGAGGACCTATTTATTCATTGATTTGAGGTTCTCCAACGACATTTATATTATTCATAGTAGGCATATGTTGAAAATAATCGAAAAACAGTTTTGGTCAGAAGGCCAATCCTGGAATTCCGTAATCAGGAATACTCAGTCCAGAAAACCGCCTTTATAATGAAATAATTTTTACGAAATGATTCCGGAGCATAGTGTTTCAAATTAATCTAAGTTTTCCGTCGAAATAATCGCTTTGAAAACCGCAATAAAAGCGGTTGTTCTGATTACTGATTACGAAATTCCAGGAATAGGCCTGAAGCCCGATTCTGCTATTTGTCCAATTTCAAACCATTCCGTATTAGTTATGTTTCCGTCAAACATAACACGCTAAGTTTCGAGTGCGGTTTCCAAAAATCGGTATTCAGCTAATTCACACACGTGTTTTGTTATTGTCTATGGAGTGGTTTGTCTTGCGCGCCGCCTACAGGGTAAAATAACCTGTCACAATTTTGACAGTTATTTTCTCACTCAAATATGACATACGAAAAGAAAGAGACAGCGATATGCCAACGTAATGTAGAAAAAATATATTCGAAGTTCGGCGATGCGATGCTCTGAATTTGACAAATATAATTCTCAAAACCGCAAGATTTCGGCAAAACACACGGCCAACGATAACATTAGCGCGCGTTACGAGTTTGCGAACAAAACATAAACAAAACGCATGCGTTTTGCAAACTGCGCTAGTAGAATACCATTTCGCGCGAAACATGCGGTTTTGGGAAAACACAAACATAACGCGCGCAGTTATCAATTAGCAGAATAAGGCTTCAGCTGGACATTCGCCGGTAGCAGGATTCCCTTTCCATCTTCCTTGTCTTGGGTTACCCACATCCACATCACTGGAAAATGTGTCAAGTTCGTATCGGCATTTATGTATTACTTTTTTTTTATCAATCAGTTTGTGACGTAAACTATCGAAATTTTTAAATAAATAAAATTAAGTGAAATTACCTAAAACCTTGAAATGAAACCGTGGCATAGTTTTATGTGGCGCCATCTGGTGGTAAAGTGTGGCAGCCGTCCTCCCCATTCAAAGCGAACGGTGGCACTAGGAGCGGGATGTCCTGCGCGATCCATCGCTACTGGTTCCTGCGGGAGCTCTGTAAACGATCGTCCCCGGGCTCGGTCAACGCACCGCACGCACGTGTGCCTCACACTTGCGCACACACCCTGCCTCGGCATACGCCAGACTGCTAGACGGATGTATGCTTTCTTCTATGTATCCCTTTTTTTCTATTTCCTTTTTTCGTACTAAGCAGGTACGTCGTATATTTATTATTATTTATTATTTATTATTTATTAAAAGGAAAACTTACAGCTAAAAAACAAGTTACACAGAATACACTAGAAATAAAAAATAAGCCTAACAAGTTTTAACAAATATAAATGAAACTATTGATCGCTCTTAACTATAGTACATGGGAAAGATATGGAGAGAAATAGAGTGTATTAGAGCGTGTGTGTGTGCGTGTGTGAGGGTGTGTGAGGGTGTGTGTGTTTGTGTGAATGGGTGTGTTAAATTGTTGTCGTGCGTTATGTATGTGGGTAAATCCAAATTCCTAAAAATGTATGCATGTTTACGTTTTTTTTTTTTATAAATATATCAAGATCCATTTCATACATATCTCAGACTTTAGCTATTGACTGATGACTCAATTTAAAGACAAGATTAATTGTTTCTTGAAAGCAGACTTTGTGCTACAAAACAAGTCTATGTGTCCAAATCTTTTGTTGTACGTATCACAAATTCTAATAATTGCAGCATTATTGGTATATTTTTTTTTACATTTGCGTGTAGTGAGTAAATATGGATTCCGAGTGCGACGGCTTGGAACATTGATTCTAATCATATTTATGAGGTCCGGACAGTCTAGATTACTGTTAATTATATTATACAACAGCATCATATCTGCCGCTGTCCTACGCTCTTCGAGACTCAGTAATCCGTGGAATCGAATAGCCTCATCGTATGATTCGAACGTTCTTTTGGCTCTGAAGTTTAGATTTTTTATAAATTTTTCATTCTAAGGAATGTGATATGTATGTGTGTATAATCGACCGTGAAGCAAGGACACATTAATTAAAGAAATGTAAACGCTGTAACTCTTTTGTATATAATTTACAAAATGGGGCTCAGTAATAGATCTCTTATATTTATTGAATGATGCGACGTGACGTTTTATGTACGTCTTTATTATCGGAGTTCCGGCGAAACGTTTCGCGGCGCGTTGAACTCTGTCGTAGCGGCGGAGCGGGCGTGGCGGCGGCGAGCACCTAGCGTGACATGAACAATCCCGACGGGATTTTTCGTCCTCGGTCGTCACCTGAAGGGTTACCATGGTACATTAACTCTCCATGTGAACAGGCAAGTGAGTGATTACATCTGACGTTTAGTGGCATTTCGTACCAGGCTTAATGGTGAATTTATTTCACGGAGCCGAATAAAATGTCGTTTGACAGTTAGCAAGGTAAGAAATGCAGCTAAACGTCAGTTTGAATCACTTACTTCTCTGTTCACCCGGCGACATAATTTTACCATGGTAGCTCCCAGTGGTGACAATCCGACAATATCTATTTATTTAATATCTATAGAAAACCAACAGCCGAAGACATACAACAGTAAAGGACCATCAACCAAAAAGGTCAATTACAGATTTTCAAGGATTCGTAAAATAAACCTCAATCGGGGACCTCTCCTCGCTCGCTTAACTAGTCTCCCATGTCGGCTGGAATGTATTCACACTAGGCGAAAGCTCGCGCGGGCATGGCCGCCGTCACGGGAGCGCGGAGGCGCGACGCGCGGCGGCGCCGCCGCGGCGGCGGCAGAGTGCCGCGCCACTGTGGGCAAACAGAGCCTCAAGTCGGAGTTCTCAAATAAATTCACGTTTACGCCAAAGCGATCGAATAGCGTTTTCAAATGTATGAATAAATTGAAGAGCACGCGCTGGTCATTTTGATTAATTTATTTATTTATTCAACTTCTGGTTTGAAGCCAATAACCTACTGTTAAATGTCAGTAAAACGAATTTAATGCACTTTGTGCTGGGGACTCAAAGACGTAATGTGAATTGTGATGTATTAAATGCAGCAAATGATCTGTCTTTAGCTATAACTAAAGAAATAAACTTTCTTGGTGTAGTATTTGATCATCGTTTTACATGGAAACCACATATTGATAAGCTCGCTGCTAAGCTCAGCTCGGCATGCTATGCAATAAAAAAAATTAAGGAGCTCTGTGGTTTGGAAGCTGCTAAATCTGTTTATCATGCCTACTTTCACAGTATAATGTCATACGGGCTGATGTTCTGGGGTGATGCAGCGGAAGTTAATCGTATATTTGTGTTACAGAAAAGAGCACTGCGATGCATGCTAGGAATGAGGATGAGAGACTCCTGTAGAAAGGTTTTTAGTGACTTTACCAAGTGCTTATGTTTTCCAAAACTTATGTTACGCGAGGAAACATATACATGACTCCACCCTTAATAGTGATGTTCATAACCATAACACAAGACACAAGAACAATGTTAAAGTGATTAGTCATAAATTAGCTAAAACATCTAAGAGTTTTATATGTAACAGTGTTAGATTTTATAACAAATTACCCGAAGAGGTCAGGGAGTTAAGTGAAAAAATGTTTAAGGCTAAGATTAAGAAATTCTTAACACAAAAGGCTTATTATAGTGTTAAAGAGGCCCTAGTTGATAAATTTGAATTTCCTGAGATTTTGACCACATGCTGACTGGGTACCAAACGTATCCGACTATAACATTGACTTTTTTTTTTTACTAATTTTGACACTCGATACATTATGTATCCATATTATTTTTATGATAAATACTACGTGTAGTATGAAATTACTAACAAAATAATATTGATTTGATACAATTTCGTATCAATAATGACGAGGGCTCTGGACACCCGAACTGTATTGAAGCATTATTTAACTGTAGGTGTTGGTCAGAATCTCTTTCAGGAATCTTATTCGTATATGGTTGCTCTCAAACCATTGTACTCTTAATTTTCTGTAGATGGTAGCATTTAAAGTGTAATATTATATAGTATTTTTTTTTAGCTGTAAGAATAATAATGTATTTTGTATTTTGACTCTTTGTTTACAGGTAGTTCATGATTACTGTAGTAGTTCATGACAGAAATAATCGTATTAAAACTAAATCGTACAGAGCTTTCACAACTTTTTCATGTTGCCACTGGAGTAGTGCATCGCTTTAAGGTCCCTACTTGCGGCGACGCTGGGTTCGGGTCTCCTCTTTCCCTAAAATATGGTTGATAGAGGCGATGGCTGTGCCTGTCGTGATGCTCGTGAACGGGTGCTGTTTGTGGGGACTGGCTTGCTCCAATTGGCAACATTCTAGATGGCGGGCATGGTCTTTACTAATAAACTGATATTTCTCATGAACTGTTGCATATGACATGAATTGCTGATTCTCGTCAATTCATATTAATTTAGCGTGTTTATCTGTGAGTCTAAATACTTTTGTAAATTTAGACTAAGTGGATGTTGAAAAAAAAAAAACCAGCGGAGTTTCTTTCCAGTTCTTCTTCGCTGGGATTTCCCCGAACTGGCTAATGATAAAATATGACAAATCCGAGTGCAGTGTCTATGGATCTACTGTCTTTGGATGATGAATAAACAATAAACAATAAACAATAAAATGAAAAGATGAACAGTCGAAATACTTTGACTTTTGGAAACAATTATAGTGTTAAGTATAGATTCAAACATAGTTGAGGAAGTCAACAAACAAAACTCTAACAAAATTTAATCAGAGGTTGTATTTAACCACCATTTATTTTTACATTAAACCGGAAGTGTATCCTTTAACCTTTGGTTGACTGTACTTTAGCAAATAATAAAGTTTTTCACAATGAATCTTTATTTTGAGACTTATTAGAAATTAAATGAACAACAAAACATCAGGATACAAGAGAGAAGAAATTATATGAAATGTCGCGCGCGACGCCTTCTCGAACGGACTGATGGGTTCCGATCGACGGTACGCGGAGGTGGGGAGGGAGATCAAACATGGCGTCGCTGTACACGTAACTTGTCGCGTTACAAAATAAGTTTTTGTATTTAATTTTTTTTTTCATTTATTTAAACTTTTTTGGTAGTCAAACTCAACTAGGCCACGTCAAAAACTGAATGATCCGCGGATTAGATCAATTATGCAAATAAGAACCAGCAAAGAAACTTTACGAGTTTTCCGTCCACAGTAATTAAATACATGCTTAGTTGTTGCTTATTTATACATAGAAACCAATATCTCCATGTTTTAATGAAACTTAATGTGTCAGAAGACTGTGTTGCAGTATTGTTCGTGTGAGCGTACTGTGACCGCACGTGGCGCGACGTGTTGTGGCGTGTTGCGTCGTGTTACGCCGTGGCGCGACGCGTTGCGTGTCCGTGACACATCGGTCGCGCCGTGACCCCGGGGCCGTGACCTGCCCCACGCATGTGGTGCAGAACCACTCCCTGAGTACTCACACGACAATTTTGCGCTGCACATATTAAAGAACGCTGTCAAATGAAATACGTACATATTCAGTAAGAATTTGAAAATATATGTTTAGTAGGTTTCTACATGTGAGTGACTAGAGAACATTTTCAGAGCGGAAGTTCTACGAGTGAGTGACTAGAGAGCATTTTCAGAGCGGAAGTTCTACAAGTGAGTGACTAGAGAACATTTTCAGAGCGGAAGTTCTACGAGTGAGTGACTAGAGAACATTTTCGGAGCGGAAGTTAATACACTTAAAAGCTGTATTTAGTGTATGTACACACGTGTATTGTTGTGGAGAGGAAACGAAAGAAGTATGCAGTTATCAAAAATATTGGTTTATATTTTCACTGTTGTTATGCTACACCCGCAGTCATAATATTAATCAAATACCCCGCATTCTCAAAGTAATGAGGTAGCATGCCAGACCTTCGGTTTATGAGCACGGGTTCATTGAACTGGATCGAAAACTTGGACAATTTCTTATTGCCGCTTCGACCATCTTGGCGTGTATTCTTGGCATTCAGTCATTGCGGATTCAGTAGAGTTAACAGAAGAAGATTCTGTTCACTCTACTGAATCCGCAATGACTGGCTCATTATTATTATATAAAAAAAACAAATTTAACAAAAAAAATAACCGACTTCAAAGAAAAAGCACTAAAAAGTAAAAAATAATTTCCATTTTTGTAGTTACGATTTCTGTTATTTTTTGAGTCGGCGTCAGCCGGGCACGCGCTGCGCCAATCAAGAGAAACTAACCTAACCTAACCTAACCTAACCTTGGCTGACACCGGCTCAAAAAATAACAGAAATCGTAACTACAAAAATGGAAATTATTTTTTACTTTTTAGTGCTTTTCCTTTGAAGTCGGTTATTTTTTTTGTTAAATTTGTTTTTTTATTTGTTTATTTTTAGTGAATCTGAAGTACATTTACTAATTTGTAGACGTCCTTTCCAATAAAAAAAGAATCACCGAAATCGGTTGGCGTTATATTGAGTTATTCGTCCATTTGTCGCGCACATCTTAATACAAATTTAAGACTTTTATGATTTTCTCATGGGTATCATTGTCAGAACTTAACCAAATTAAAATGGGACCACTTGGGAAGCACTAGCTATCATTTAAAAAAATAATCATCAAAATCGGTTCACCCAGGCAAAAGTTATGAGGTAACAAACATAAAAAAAAAAAAAAACAAAAAAAAAAAAAAAAAACATACAGACGACTTGATAACCTCCTCCTTTTTTTGAAGTCGGTTAATAATATATACATTATTATATATCATCCATCATGTCCAGATACACAAAAACAATATTTCACGCAGTATTTCAGAGTAGTCAGTCCGAGTTCTCACCTAAATTGGCGTTCACGAAACTTCGAATTTACGTAAAAACGTCAAAACTCCATATAAGTTTTTACTAGATATTCTGTGGCTCAAGCTTTTTTCTTCTTCAAGCTCTCAAAGTCAAACATTTGTATGAAAACGCGAAGTCGGCGTAAACGGCAACGTCAACGTATTTACGGCGATGTTGAGTAAGCTGTCAGATCAAACTCGGACTGGCAAATGTTAATTCGCCGCGGGCTCTTTAATTTCTCCATACATTTGAAAATGCTAGTCGATCGGTTTGGCGTAAACGCCAATTTAGTTGACAACTGGGATTGCAAATATTCCATGGAGTTAATAAAATAAATTTTATAACAAAACGCCGCGCTCTGAAATGGAGTCGCGGCCGCGCATCCGCGGAGATCTCACGGCAATAAAACTTTATTCGTCGTTAAAATGTGTCTCACATTGCTTTAGAGCAAGCGAAAAAATGTACACCATGCACAGTTTGATTCGTATCAAACTTGACGAGGGCTTTATACACCTTACCCGAAGTCCCAGTTGTCACCTAAACTGGCGTTTACGTCAAACCGATCGACTGGCGTTTTCAAATGTATGGAGAAATTGAAGAGCGCGCGCAGTGGGCGTTAAGCGAACTACTATTTGCGAGTCCGAGTTTGATTTGACAGCTTACTCAACGTTGCCGTAAATACGTCGACGTTGCCGTTTACGTTGACTCCGCGTTTTCATACAAATCGGAAGTCCGAGTTTAACTTTGACAGCTTGAAGAAGTAAAACCACAGAATATGTAGTAAAAACTTGTATGGAGTTTGACGTTTTTACGGAACTTCGAAGTTAAGTAAACGCTAATTTAGGTGAGAACTGAGACTACCGGCTCTGACATAGGTTATGTTGAGGACGCCTTTTACACCAGAGAATACTTGTAATGCCATAAATTACATTAATTTATATTAATGGATTAGTAACTTTGTTAGTTGTAAGTAATTTAAACTGAGGGTTGCTGTTTCTATTGTTCTTTGTTCTTTGCCTTAATATGTTCTACCGTGGAATTGTTTGGCAGTAGCATTTAGATCTAAGCGTGTATTTCATTATTGTGGATGGAAAAATATGTTATGTAAACCCGTGAAGTTTATTTAATCGAATCCGCGGATCTATCACTTTGTGACGTAACTGAATGTAGTTTGATCACCAAAACCATACATGAATGAAATGAAATTAGATGGATGTTCCTTCGTGGGGGGGGGGGGCTTGCATGCTATATGATATATTTTAGTTTAAGTATAATGTGTATATGTGTGTATATTTGTTTATTCTAAAGCTATTTTCTCCATAGTTACTACTCGCACTACTGCTCACGATACCCAAAGCCATACCAGTCTACTGGTAGAAAATTCCTCCGGCATTAAGTTGTACCTTTTGCCCTAGTTTTTCTGAGTACAATAAACTTATATAAATAAATAAATAAATATTACGGCATTCCATCCAAGATTGCGAGCGGGTCGGGTCGCTCCTGATATATTAATCTTTATGGCGCCGATTCAGACAACTTTCCGATTGGGGCAGGTGTCCTGCAGGGCTCCATACTCACTCCAACGACATTTAGAATTTTTTATTGAGGACTTTTTGTCTCGAGGCATGATTCACAATTACGCTGATGACATCACGAGGAATGCTGGTTATATCAGGAAAGCGAAACCCATGGACGTCACGTACACATCAAATAACTTTATACATTGTAAACATTTTCTAAATGCTAACGAACGATCAAGAGCGTTTAATATGATAAAACGCTTCGATTATTCTGTCCCCACCGACACGGGTTAATCCTGCCGTTCAAGACGCCACAATGTCTTACATTGTTGCTGGATAGAGGAGTCCCACCACGGAAAATATTAGTTATACCAGACGAACCCTCATTAACAAAACATGGAAACACGTTCCCATTTTAAGTAAATATACTTTTTCGTACTAAGCAGGTACGTCGCTTATTCCAAGGAATGTGACATGTATGTATGTATAATCGACCGTGAAGCAAGGACACATTAATCAAAGAAAGATTATTCGATATTTATTAAAAGATATTCGTAAAGTAGTTCTTTTTACTGGGCTCTTTCTTTGATTAATGTGTCCTTGCTTCACGGTCGATTATACATACATACATGTCACATACGTTCCCATTTTGTTTTATGCAACCTGACATGAATAGCTAATACCACACAACTACCGTTTACCATGCCAGGACCTTCCCTTTATGAGCACGGCTACATTGAACTGGATGGAAAACACGGACACTTTTTCATTGCCGCTTCGACTATCTTTTCATCAAATGCAATGGTACCAACGCGGGGATCTACAGTTTTAAATGGATACCGAACCATGGACCCGCCCACATTCGTGACGAAATGCACTTATCTAACTCAGAATGAGAAGAAAGGATAAATATAAGTAAGATATAAAATAAGATAATCGGAAAGATATAATTATTAGGAAGTAATTATTAGTATTATCTTTTATATAAGTATTCTATGGATCAAGCAAAATAAGTAGGTGTGCTGTGATCTTACCGTATGTCGGAAAAAAATACGAATCCGAGTGTTCAATATTGATACTGAAATTATCATTTCTACCATTGATTTTAAATTCAATGCCTTTACCAACTTCTCCAGAGATGCGGGAGATTTTGTGCATTTTGAATTGATGCCGAATGTAAAGAAATTTTCGTAAATTTAGATCAATAAAATGAAATGTACTATACTGATATTACTATTTATAGCTTAGTTTTAATTACATTTAGTAAGTTTGACGATGGTATATGCCAGAAATTGTAACATGTATGCATGTTTACTGTTGTTCTGTTTATTGTTGTTGTGTTGTTGTATCTATGCTTTAAAATAAGAAACTACTATTTATAGCTTAGTTTTAATTATATTTAGTAAGTTTGACGATGGTATATGCCAGAAATTGTAAGATGTATGCATGTTTACTGTTGTTCTGTTTATTGTTGTAAATGCTAATTATCTATGCTTTAAAATAAGAAACTTCTATATATAGCTTAGTTTTAATTATATTTAGTAAGTTTGACGATGGTATATGCCAGAAATTGTAAGATGTATGCATGTTTACTGTTGTTCTGTTTATTGTTGTAAATGCTAATTATCTATGCTTTAAAATAATAAACTACTATATATAGCTTAGTTTTAATTATATTTAGTAAGTTTGACGATGGTATATGCCAGAAATTGTAAGATGTATGCATGTTTACTGTTGTTCTGTTTATTGTTGTAAATGCTAATTATTCTATGCTTTAAAATAAGAAAATATGACCTGTTTGAGTGTAGCTTGTCTGCCAATTCGTCGAATACGAATACAATACAATACAATACAGCAAATGAACACCCTATAAACTCTCTATTTTACATATGTACGCAGCCATTTAGAGATCGCGTCCCAAATATAGGACCATACTTAATCTATGATAGAACTCTGAGTAAGTACGCGATTTATTGACCCGACGAAGAGCGGGGATTCTCCGTTTCAGATTGGGCATAAATGGTTTCGTATGTCCGGCTGTTCTCCTCTAGAGGGCGCATTTTTCAACCGATTCTCGTGAAATATTGTGAGCAGGTTCGATAATTATATAGATTTTTTTAATCGAGTCAGTTTTTGGAAATTCTTCAAAATTTTGAAAAATATTCAGCGAGGAAATGTTGAGCATGGATAACTTAAGGCGCTAGGACTAGCCAACTACTCGCGCCATACAAATGCACTTTTTAACAAATGTAATAATATGTAGTGAAACTCTTCAGCAAATCCAAATAGAACTCCAGACTGATAATGGATTGTTAATATTTTTTTATTCCATCATTTATTTAAATAATAATAAAAATAAAAAAGTTGATTTTTCTCATTAGAAATCTGAAAGTAATTCGATTTCTAGATATAAGCAAAAACAGCATATATGCATAAACAAAAAATTCCATTTGCTTTTAGATTTCTACATTTAGTCAAAAAAGTTCGGAAATGGACACCGTTTCCGCAATGTATTTTGTATAGAAAAAGGAAACATACATTAACGAAAATAATTCGATTCCTAGACAAGGAATCATATATTGTAAGAATGACACTCATAATCGTCAGACTTAGTTAGTTAACTTGGGGTGCCTCGTCTAACTTTGTGATTTGGCTAGTACCAGGGCCTTAAAAATGAAAGTAAACTCGGCACATGTTTCTTCCCTGATCGATCACTAACATTTCAAAACGTGAGTAGACGGTGGGGGTTACCATGGTAATATAACTCTCCGGGTGAATAGCAGGTGAACATGCAAGAAAGTGATTCAATCTGACGTTTAGTTGCATTTCGTGGCAGGTGAGTTGTTCGGACAAGTCAACTGAAATTTACCAGTTTGGCATGGTACGAAATGCAACTAAACGTCAGATTTGATTTACTCTCTAGCCTGTTCGTCTGCTATTCACCCGGGGAATTATCTTACCATGGTATGCCCCTGGCTTCGAAATATCAGAAAAATGCTTCATTTTGAATGCGAAATATGAATAAACCTATCTAAACATACATTTGGGTTTTTTCGCAAGTTCGAGTGTGATTACATCAATCAAACTCGTGCGACCGTTTCGGCGCTTGGGCGGCGGGTCACTGGCCGCCATCCGCAGACAGTCCGGTTTCGTGTCGCCCTTATATGGGCCGCCATAATAATTCGGTACCTACCGCTCTTCCCACAGCCCAAAATCACCACTTTTTGCTGATCGCGCCGACTCGTCAACTCGGTCGGCTCAGTGCTGCTGACACCGCGCGACGCATTACCACTTTTTGCGCGACATTGCAGTTGGAGAAATGCAGCACCGAATTAATACACATAGGTACGTCCCGTGTAACTTGGAAACAGACGCAATCAGTGCTGTGGTGCCAAAGCCTGTGTTCATTTGACCCTTCTAGCACTGGCACTCTCCAAAACTATAAGATGAAGATTTTTTCGGCTGGCCCTATTATCCGTGCTCGGTCGGTACTTTTTGAATACAGTTTGCCCAAAAAATCTGACTATTAGCCCGAATTAGTAGGCCTATTCTTGGGATTCCGTGTTTAAGAATCTGGATTTCTTTAGTTATAGAGGTTATTAAAGCAGTTTTCTAGACGTAAATATTCAGGAGCACGGCGGCATTCCAATTATTCGATATTGTCCGTGGAGAAATTCGCTTTGGTAACCGCTGTTTCGATTTTCTGAGCACGGAATTCCTAAAATTTCGCAAGACGCAATATTGGCGCCCAGAAATTCGTTTATTTGATTGGCTTTGTTATAATAGGTCGGGGAAAAAGTCTTTTCGCATTATAGTATGTATGAACTTGTAATAAAATCTCTTTGGCTATACTATTTGTATCTGGCTGGTTTTGGTATCATTGAAAGTTTAAATTTTAAAGAACATAATTACAAATTCAAATTAGGAAAATGTGTGATTCTCATTTGTTTTTCGTACTGTCAAAATGAGTGAATCTAATGAAGAAATTCGATACATTTTAAAATTTTACTACAAAAAAGGTAAAAATGCAACGCAAGCCGCGAAAAAAATTTGCGATGTTTATGGACCTAGTGCAGTGTCTGTGAGAGTAGCACAAATTTGGTTTAAGCGTTTTCAATCCGGAAATTTTGATGTCAAAGATGCACGTCGCTCTGGTCGCCCTATTACGGATAAAATGGATGCCATTTTTGAAAAAGTGGAGCAAGATCGGCATATCAGTAGTTACGACGTAGCTGAAGAACTAGGAATTGACCATAAAACAGTTTTGGCGCATTTGAAAAAAACTGGGTACACAAAAAAGCTCGATATTTGGGTACCTCACGAGCTCACTGAAAGAAACCTAATGAACCGTGTACTCATTTGTGATTCTTTATTACGACGTAATGAAACCGAACCATTTTTGAAGAAGCTGATAACTGGTGATGAAAAGTGGATCACGTACGACAAGAACGTGCGAAAAAGGTCGTGGTCAAAGGCCGGTCAAGCTTCACAGACTGTGGCGAAACCCGGGTTAACTCGCAACAAGGTGATGCTGTGTGTGTGGTGGGATTGGAAGGGCATTATTCATTATGAGCTGTTACCACCAGGCAGGACCATCGATTCTGAACTCTACTGCGAACAACTGATGAGATTAAAGCAAGAAGTTGAGAGAAAGCGGCCGGAATTAATCAACAGAAGGGGTGTGGTTTTTCATCATGATAACGCTAGACCTCACACATCTTTAGCCACTCAGCAAAAACTAAGAGAGTTTGGCTGGGAGGTGTTAATGCATCCGCCGTATAGTCCTGACCTTGTACCTTCAGATTTCCACCTGTTTAGGTCTCTTCAGAATTCTTTAGGCAGTGTCAGGTTAACATCACGAGAGGACTGCCAAAACCACTTGTCGCGGTATATTGATCAGAAGTCCCAATATTTCTATAGCAATGGGATCATGTCCCTACCTACAAGATGGCAAAAAGTTATCGAACAAAATGGTACCTACATACTTTAGTTAAATGTAAATAAACCATATTAAAAAATGTTTTGAATTTTCTTAAAAAATGCGAAGAAACTTTTTCCCCAACCATATTTCAAAGACGCGCTTCAAACAACGAACAAACAAGAAACTTCGCCGGGAATCATAGTAGAAACATATTTGTGCTTATAACCAGTCAAACACAAGCAGCGCCATTAGTTCAATTAACATCTTCACAGGTTTATCGGATGGTGACCGTTATAACTGCTTTAATATGACAGGGAGAGACGTTACTTACTCCAGCGTTAAAGTACTCTGATACGCTAGCGTACTGAAACCTACGGAATGACAGGCCAGCAGACCAGACATAGTAGCCGCTAAGTCGTCCATCCACTGAAAGATATGTTTTTATGTTCCTACTCCCATATGCACTTACCACTCCCACCGTCGTGATATCAGCTCAACACACCGAATTCCTGTAGGAATTAAATGCCATTCCAGAACCTTCCCTTTATGAGCACGGCTAAATTGAAATGGATGGAAAACACGGACAAATAGTCAATTTTATTGCATTTTCGACGATCGTATAATACAATGCCGATAGAATCAATCCGGACAGGGCAAACACTAAATCCTTGCAGGGGAAGGGGACCTACAGTTTTACATGGATTTCGCACCCCGGAACAGCGTTTGTAAGGAAATGCACTTATCCAACTGAGAAAGAGAAATAAAATGGTGCATGAACTAGGCGGAATTCGAACCCAATATCTCTAGCATAGAAGTAAAGTACCCGCGCCCCTTAGATACGAGCCGCCCAAAATGTATGAATTAACCCTATTATAGAGAAGAGAAGGAAAAATAAGAGCGAAGCTCCAGCACGATAATAAATATATTCTACTGGTTGAGCGTTTCTAACTTTCTTTTCTCTTCTGTGGTTTCTAGCTAGTGACACAGCTAGTGAGCATCGAAAGATGGGAGTAGCAATCGAAAGTGGGGCGCGTCGGCGCGGCGGAGACGCAAAGGTAGCAAAAAAGTTAGCGCTGAGAAGTCATTTCGCCAATTAATTCGTTCATTTTGTGCACTGAGCTATTTGCGCACTAAAAACTTATCTGGACACTATTTATTGCAGAACGTTGAATTGTGCGCGTCCCAACTAACCACAATTAGAACTTGTCCACTAACTCGTGATTAGCTGCGGCCTGGGGGTCCATTCAGAAAAGAGTGAGTTCGAGTTCGGGAGTGAGTTAACCTAAAAATAGCTGGGAAATATATTATTATTTAAATAACGGAACCGTTATTTATACTTCCGACGTATTAACGGGACGGACTTGATTTTTATCTAACTGTAATGATGTTCAAGAAGTGTGGAAACATTACTATTAAAAAAAGTGAGTTGATATTTAGTGACGAATTCGAACTCACTCTTTCCCTCAATGGACCCCCTGTTCCTAGCTATGTCGCGCCATCTCCGCTGGTGTACTGGCTTAACTTACGCAGATTCCCACCTCACCTCCCACATTCCCCGTGCCGTTGCGTGCTTGCGCTCGTCATAACGATCCATAAACAGACAACCGATAGGCGACAGTGCTGATAATATCTCTACGGGACCGAGGAAGCAGCGAAAGGGGGTGAGGGGGTGCGGCACTGCCAACCGCCGAACGCAGCATTAACCCAACCACTTTATAGAGGGAACAGAACACATAACTGTATGGGAAGAGAAACTCAACTCCGGTAAATGGCATGGCCCGTTACCTACCCATGATAATTCTGAGTAGTCAGTCTGAGTTCTCACCTAAATTGGCGTTTACAGCAAACCGATCGACTGGCGTTTTCCGTAAAAACGTCAAACTACATACAAGTTTTTACTAGAAGTTCTGTGGTTTTACTTCTTCAAGCTGTCAAAGTCAAACTTGGACTTCCGATTTGTATGAAAACGCGGAGTCGACGTAAACGGCACGACGACGTATTTACGCAACGTTGAGTAGGCTGTAATCAAGCTCGGACTCGCAAATGTTATTAGGGTTCCGTACCCAAAGGGTGAAAACAGAACCCTATTACTAAGCCTCCGCTGTCCGTCCGTCCGTCCGTCCGTCCGTCTGTCACAGGGCTGTATCTCAGTAACCGTAACAGGTAGACAGCTGAAATTTTCACAGAGTGTGTATTTATGTTGCCGCTATAACAACATTAAGTAAGTAAGATTAAAAAATAATTAAAGTTAAAGGGGGCTCCCATACAAAAAACCTGATTTTTTTGTTTTATTTTTTACGATGGTACGGAACCCTTCGTGTGCGAGTCCGACTCGCACTTGGCCGGTTTTTATTGCGCACTCTTCAATTTCTCCATACATTTGAAAACGCCAGTCGATCGGTTTGCCGTAAACGCCAATTTAGGTCTTCATTGCGCAGCTCACTTGTTCCCAGCACTGGGATAATTTAACGTAATAATGTGAATTATTTTATTAGGATCACGAAGGTGTTGCATGATTCGTTGACACCTCTCGTTCATTTTTTTTTATTGGACACGGAAAGTGCGGCCGTACAATTGTTTTGTTTGCGCGCCATCTGTGCCAAACGACTTGCAATTAAAATTAAATGTCACCGCGCCGCTGCCATCTATTGGTTGTTTTTGTACATCTCTAGTCTTCAAAAATTGATTCCACTACGCCTGACATCTAACGGCAGTATTAGAAACTCTATCAACGTCAGCTCTGATTCGTTTCTAAAACCACCGCAAAACATATGTTCAAAGTGGCGCAGCTGTCTCAGGTAGCTGTCAGTCTCAGTGCTGCTATTGTGCGAGAAAATCCCAAAATAATAGGTTTATAAAATAAATTTTAGAAATAAATAACGAGGATATTCAAGACGAAATTAAATTAAATTAGCCATTTTCCTATAATGAAACATCACCAAACCTTCCTCAATGACCTGTATACAAATTTGTCAACAAATGTATGACTTCAACAATTGAAATGATCTTTACATTTTCCCCAATTAGATAATGCTCCAATTTTTATACCAAATACCTGGAACCTGTTATTAACACAGTGAAAGGTCCGAATGGACTACCAAAATGTCATGAATCGTTACTGTAACGTTACTGTAATTGTAGCCCTCAAATATCTATCATAAGAGAATGCTACTGCCTGTCTTCGCTGCTGCTTCCACAAAATCGACTCGCAGGATGGAACAATCATATTTAAATTGATTTTAATAACATCCCTTAATAATATACATACTATCGTTAAAGACGTTAATACCCTATTCGTAGTAAGTAGTCATTGGAAACGAATAGCTTATTATTGTAAAGCCGCGGTCTCGCTTCTTCATTTCGTTGATCCATTTTAACAATTCCTGAGGTATTCAAGAATTCACAACTCTTGCGGTTCGGCGAATGACAATAAAAATGAAATGCACAATTAAAATATGCTGTTTCTTTTAATATTATTTCACACCTGGCATCATTATTTTTCAAAATAGTTAAGTATAGCTGAGATAATAGAAACTAAGACTAACGAAAAGCAGTACTTTTTGGCGTCACTTTGCATTACTTTGAGATTTCGTCCGTACAAAATGTGTCAAAGTAACGTCAAAAAGTGTTACTTTTCATTAGTCTTAGTTTCGGTTACGACTATTAATTTCAGCCTAAGACAGCTGATGGTCTTCTGTTTTCAGCTGTTGGCAACCAAACGACCAGAGAAAAAAAAAGATTTGTTAATCAACCGCCCCACTTCAAATCACTTAGTAAGTAGTAATGAAGAAAAGGGGCTATCTCAGCACAAGTTGCAGTGAGCGGCAACGAGGATTTACGTCTGGTCCCTAAAAATAAAGAATAAACAAATCCTTATATAAAAAAAAGGGAAACAATACAAAAAAGAGAAAACAAGATATCAAAATATGAAACACAAATCCGTTTAAAATATAAATCACATTTGAAGAAAACGAAGCAAAAACTAGGTATAAATATAAAATATAAACAATTTACAGCTGCCATTTAGTGATTTTTATCAAAGTCGACTAAAACAGCTGTTAATAATTAGTCATCTTTTTCTATCGTTTTTAACGAAAGTGTGCGATATCAATCGAACAAACTTTTAACGATTGTCAAAAACGGTCGATGAAGTGAGATCGCGGCTTAAGATATATTTTTTAAACAATATCAAGCAAAAGGTTAAAAATTGATCAATGATTGTCTCGACTCTTTGAAATACCTGTCTTTTCTCTAAACATTTTGAACGGGCTAACACAAATTGCGGGAAATTTTATTTTCCGGCTATGGTAACTCGATAACGCTGTCGGTCGAGCCCACCAAACGTCTGTCATTCTTCAGTTGACGTATTGACCCAGTGGGGTTATTACGCGGCTGTTTCGTCTGCAAGGGTGATAGAAACAACGCGTTCTGTGCATAAACCCCGGATGGATTAAGTAAATGTCGCACATAATCTTTCTCCGTGACAACTGACCATTACATACTAGCTATGAATAAATGGTTATGTGAATGTCTTAATCTTCGCGCCGGTACATAAAGTGTTTGGGGTCGCGGCTCTTCGTTTCCGCGGCAGCTATTGTGTGTGGAAATGTGAATTACCAGTGGACGGAACTGCACAAAAAAACCTAAGCAACAACTTGGTGAGTGTTTGTGAAACTACGATTTACGATCCTTGCTTTACTGGCCGCTTTATTCTTACCTTGCCTCCGGCATCTTTTAGTATATTTTATCCCAAATCAGTTTTAGGGCCGAGTGCACGAACGTACAAAAAATCAAAATCAACGTCAAAGTATGATCAAACACGTCTCTTTGTGTGGACATTATGGAAGGAACTCACTAAAAGTGACGTGTTTGAACATTGATTAACGTGCAACCGGGGCTTAATCTCAATTCGTTTATGCATGATTTCTATATTCCTGTTAAAAATACAACAATGCACGATTTCAGGAAACAATGGTATCGTACAGTGCTTCGTTGTCTCTTAAAATCATTGCACAAGTACCTACCTACTCAAAAATAGACAGATGTATTCAGAGTGGGCAGACTAACTTTAATCCGCCGGACCAAACCGGTTTTTGTATGGTTAGTCCGGTGCTAATCTCGTACTAAGTTTTTCTGATGCTCTCTGAATACCACTGTGTGTGTTACCTAACCTAACATAAAAATAATGTTTTGCCAAATTCATGAAGTCATCACTCTTCTACTCTGATGCAAACCACCCGTTTTAGTTTTGTGTTAGTTCTATTATTTTTTTATGTAACTGGACATGGATGGCTAATACCAGACTGAACGTCAGATATTAGTCCAACACCCCACATGGGAACTAGGTGCCATGCCAGGATCTTCCTTAAATTGCTCGGCTGCATTGAACTGGATGGAAGACACGGACAATTTTCATTGCCGCTTCGACCATTGTTCATTCAATGCGGAGTATGCATGCAATGATATGAATGCAAAGTTCACGGAGCTATTCATCATTATTCCCACTAGTAAAATTTACTATTCGTTCCACTGCATCTCTCCTCGTACATGTCTTAAGAGCCGACAAAAGGATTTGTGATTCACAGCTAGATTTCCACATAAAACTGAAGTCCCCTTAATTACTAGGTGGTAGGGAATCCCGTTGTTCGGTACTATCACATTGAATGAACGATATTCGAAACGGCAATTAAAATTGTCCCTATTCTCCATCCAGTTCAATGTGACTATGCAAGTCCTGGCATGGCAATAGTATTATTTATTTACTAGCAGCCCGTCCCGGCTTTGCACGGGCCTAATATAATTTTAAAAAATATTATTTTGACACAATGATACACAAATAAACCCTTTTTACGTAGAAATTTTGAAATATTTGAAATAAAAAAAACCTAGAAATAATGTCAGCGGGAATGAGCCGCGCGGCTAGTTTATTTTGTGGCCTTGTCTCCTCTCCCGTACTCCTGAGTGACGCCTACAAACTCTAAAACGCATAGCTAGCCGAGCAGAGTTTTTTCTAATTTTTAAACTCGTGATATCTTTTGAATGGAATAATTAAAAAAATAATATAAAGGTAATGATGCAGTCTTAAATAATAATTTATTTATTTTGATAAGGATTAATACCTAGGTACAAATAAAGAGCCTTTTCCAGCGGCGATATTTAAATTTTTATTTTAAAATAAATGCACACTTATTGTGACATAACTATTATAGTTAGATGTATGCTGTCGCGACATTTTTTGTGGATAATGATGTGTTCTATAAAATTGTAGTGCATCATTTTGATCTATCGTGAATAGTTTTCGCAGCGCTCGCAATGTAAGGAACAGTCTTGGTAATTTTTTCCACCTTGGGTTACGTTATCGGAGTTTTGGTAAGGATCCCTATTTTTTTTAAATAAAATATAGCCTATGTTACTCGGATAGACTGTAGCTTTCCAACGGTGAAATAATATTTCAAATCCGTTAAGTAGTTTCGGAGCCTATTCAGTTCAAATAAACAAACAATCAAACCTTTCCTCTTTATATAATGGTATAGATGAGGGTAACAAACAGTTGTACCATACATTCAGATTAAAACAGAAACAGTTAAAAATAATTAAAAATAATAAGAAGCATGAAGATCAAATACATCACCAAAAATATGCAATTACAAAAAAAACACTTTCTTAAACAAACTAAAGAAACCGGCCAAGTGCGAGTCGGACTCGCACAGGAAGGGTACCATCGCACAAGATTTAACACAGAAAAGTAAGGTTATTGTATGGCCTCCCTTAAATTTTTATATTTTTTTTATTTTACCTTTTTGTTGTTATAGCGGCAAAATAAATACACACTCTGTGAAATTTTCAGCTGCCAACCTATTAAGGTTGATGAGATACAGCCCTGTAACGGACGGATGGGCGGACGGACGGACAGCGGGGGCTTAGTAGTAGGTTCCATTTTCACCCTTTG
Source organism: Incurvaria masculella (assembly GCA_946894095.1). Classification (NCBI taxonomy): domain Eukaryota; kingdom Metazoa; phylum Arthropoda; class Insecta; order Lepidoptera; family Incurvariidae; genus Incurvaria; species Incurvaria masculella. The sequence continues at coordinate 22,679,048 of OX335646.2, forward strand.
GGTACGGAACCCTAAAAAGACAAATTAAATGTATAAAGAGTTTTTGAAATACATTTTCTATTTCTAAATAGAAACATTAAAAATGTCAATGTTATAACACATAGCTTATTCTGATAAATGCCTTGTCACAGTAACTGGTTATATCTCTCGATGTAAAATGTATTATTGGAATGGGTTTTTCTTACCGAACATGTAAAGTTTATTTTTCCAATTAAAAAGGTATATACGTACTTCTTCTTGTATCTATCTTGTAACGGGTTGGAGTTCCGGTGTATTCAGAATTTAAGCAATATAGTATTAACATTATACAACTTTGAATTTTCTCTTCTAGATTTTTTATACATTTTTTATTTAGGACTCCGTGCAGCAGGGGCGTACTTCAAGCACGCAAAGTGACACAGCAGTCCGTACTTAAAGTCCCACTTTGATCCCATGTGTTGTTTAATGATATTTTCACTGAGTAAATTGAGTAAAAGTTGAAAAATAAAAAAAACATTACAACAAATATTTATTGCAGTTTGCAAAAACATACAATCTTGCTACAGTTGTCCTACTATAAATAGGAGAAAGAGTAGAAGGTCGGCGTGGCGGCCCTCCAGCCGCTGAAAAGTTTGCCGATGAAGGGTTATAATATAATATAAATCCAATTCTACACGGTTTGCTCCTTACATACTTACTATCAATTAGACTGTCCTGGAAACCCCAGCTATCTCCCTTCCACTATATCGCTATCTGTACTCACACAGTGCGGTACTGCCTGCAAAACAAAATATCAACTCAGAGCGCGCAGTTATATGTACTCAGTTGTGTTGTTAGGTCCGTCAAAACACAGTTTCAATGGTTTGCCTGAACAGAACTCTGAATTTCTCGTTACCGAAGAAAGATTATTCGGAGTGTCGCATGTGAAATGGTGTTTAAGGTGATAGTGAAGTGAAGTGAAGCCTTTGGTGATAATCTGATGAATTTTCTGGACCAATAATGCTTTTTAATACATAATAAATTAATTTAAACGACCCCACAGTTTTATTAACCTTTTCTTACCTATCTTTAAACATAAATGTATACTTTGTAACAATATTATGCTGACCATACCGTCTGTGAGCGCCCATGCTGCTCTGGTTTGACCGACCGGGTGTTCGTGGAATTTTGGGTGGGTTTCGATGGATGGGCAAGCGCAAGGTTTGGACTCACCTGGGGCTGCTCTGCCGGGTCTCTCACAGCACACACGCACACACCTACCACTAACGTCACTATGTTCAGGGAACGGAGACACGGAGAGCCGGCTCATACAGGGCAAGGTATGGCTGCTGGACAAAGTAAAAGAAATTGTGATAGAATGCACTATGCGGCTGTGAATACAAATTTTTGTTGGCAGGGTACATAAATGAGTATATGAGAGAAAAATTGGCAAGGGCTTCACCTTTAGAAATGTGAGAATGCAAGAGGAAAAACAACAAATATAGGTAGTTTATATTATGTTACCTAATCTGTGTAGTTAATGACGCAACTGTAAAGTACTAGTGGCGCCTTCTGTTGAAACATTGTATGAACTAAAATAATATCAATCCATCCAAACACCGTCCATTCGACAAGTAGCAACCGCTATTTCTATATCATTTCTGTATTGTTTAAGTGGCTTATAGGGTTAGCTGTAAGATATTGCTTTTCAGCGATAAGCTCGCCCTTTACATGTTTCTATTAAAGAATAAATAAATAAAGTATTAATGACTTTAAAATAATAAATATCGAGCCTATTACTAAATGCATTGTTTGCTTCAATTTAATACAGTTTCGCTTTCGGGCGAAGCTAGTACGAAGGTCGAAATTCAGTTTCGGCCAAAAATCTAGTTTAGCACAACCATTCCCACACCGATAGGAGAGTTCCGCTTCTGCCCCCAGCTATAATAGGTATTCTTTGGTGTAACATTATGACTTTGTTCCAGAAGACCGGCGCGATGGCGAACGACGACTCGAGCGTGCGCGTGGCCGTCAGGTTAGCGTCTCATTTTTCTATGGTAACACTTCTACAAACTTCTATTGCAGCATTGCGGACTTTTCATGAAGTAATTTTTAAATAGTGGCTGTAGTATGTATGATATTTCATTGTTACAAGCTGCAGGATTTATTAAAATTTTTGGTTCAACATTCTAAATGTATCATGTTATGCTATGTGTGTTTTTGTGCCTTTTACATATATTTTTATTTTTATACTAATTCAGACCGACCGTTTAATAACGTAAATTAAATAAAAGTAGCTTTTTTTTAAATTCACCGTGTAAATTAATATTAATTCTTTAACTACTCGCTCGTTGCAGCATACAGTAGCTCTGTCAATTTGTCGAGTATGTAAAAAACTTAGTTCGTACTTAAGTGGTTAGGTCCTTTTATAAAAAGGTATTGTAAGTTAAAGAACTGTGTCACCTTAAGGGGGCAATTTAAAGCTTATTTTGTTCAGAGTGAAAAAATTTTGTGACATCGATTAAATTAATTAACTCAAGTGAAACATATGAATGTGATAGATATGTGTGTATAATCGACTGTGAAGCAAGGGCACATTAATTCAAGAAAGAGCCCAGTTAAATGAACTACTTTAAGAATATACTGCAAGGCTGGTTTAATTTTTGCAATCAATGTCCGCAATGCAGATGAAGCGTTAAATAAATGTATGTAGTTATAGTCTTAAACACTGTGTTAGTAGGAGGCATTAATTATGGGAGGAGGGACTGTAGGAGGATTCCAAATTATGGTTATACCGCAGGTGACGAAATTGGTAGACGCAATACCCGCGAATGGTATGTTTTGCTAGTTCGTGTCCAGCCTTACAATAAATTCGTAAAGTAGTTCTTTTTACTGGGCTCTTTCTTTAATTATTGTGTCCTTATACCTTGTGCAAGAGTACATGAGGCCATTTATAAGACTACATTTGTAGTTTTAAGTTAAGAGTATGACATATATTTTTAATCGATTGTGAGTTTGTATGTATAACTCAACAATATTTGTACCCGACGATTTTTCATTTGAGCTCTGTTTCCGCCTTAACACAAGTGCCGCCTTAACACGAGTGTAAAGATAATTCGCATTAAGTTAATTCGAATTGCGTGTCCCCGCACGCGTGGGCAGAACCGCGGCGGGGCGGCGGCGCGGCGGCGGCTCACATTATGCACACCTCGCGAGCTCATTTCGTTCACTCCATTGACGGTGGAGCTGCATGACTAAATACAATTAGTGTGACATCACCTAACTTTGCGTTTTTTAACCGACTTCAAAAAAGTAGGAGGTTCTCAATTCGTCTGTATGTTTGTTACCTCAGAACTTTCGCCTGGCTGAACCGATTTTGATGATTAGCTGGTGCTTCCCGTGTGGTCCCATTTTAATTTGGTTTAGTTCTGACAATGATATCCATGAGACAATCATATAAGTCTTAAATTTGCGTTAAGTATGTGCGCGACAAATGGACGAATAACTCAATATAACGCCAACCAATTTCGATGATTCTTTTTTTATTGGAAAGGACGTGCACAAATTAGTTAGTGTACTTCAGATTCACTAAAAATAAAGAAATAAAAAAATAACAAAAAAATAACCGACTTCAAAGAAAAAGCACTGAAGAGTAAAAAAATAATTGCCATTTTTGTTGTTACGGTTATTGTTATTTCCAACAGGGTTCTCTTGATTGGCGCAGCGCGTGCTCGGCTGACGCCGACTAAAAAAATGACAATAATCGTAACTACAAAAATGGCAATTTTTTTTACTTTGTAGTGCTTTTTAGTCGGTTATTTTTTTGTATTTTTTTTTATTTAATACTATATGCATCACCCGGCACCGCTTACGTATAGAATGATGTAAATAAATCTGTGGACCGAAATTGTAACAGAAATATCAGTTGACAATCCTAAATGGCTTACTAAAATTTCCAGAAAGAGAAAATGATGTCTTTTTTAATGTTACTGGACATGGATGGCTTTATAGCACTCCCACCGTCATGATATTAGCCCAACACACCACACCGCATTCCCGAAGGAATTTGGTGCTATGCCAGGACTTCCCTTATAAGAGCACGACTACATTGAACTGGATAGAAAACACGGACAATATTCCGTTACACCGTCTTTTCGTCCAATGCGATAGTACCAACCCGGGCGGGCTTAATACCAACCACGTAGTAGGGGAACGGAGCCTCCAGCTTTACTTGGATCTCGAACCATGGTGCAGCTCGCATTCTGACGAAATCCACTATCCAACTCACAAATCAAAATAAACTGGTCCATGAACAGGGCGGGGATAGAACCAACAACAACAACAATCCTCCAGCCCCGACCTACGAACCGCAACAACTGAAGATTTGCTTGAATCGGGCCTTTTCAAGGTAACAGTAACAATCAGTGAATTGTATGATCAAATAATTTATTAATTGCTAGGCGTGTTCGTATCATCGGATTTTCCAAAATAATTGATTTTATGAAGTTGCTAAGAAATTAACATATCAACTGGGGGTCCATTCAGTGCAAGAGTGAGTTCGAGTTCGGGAGTGAGTTAACCTAAAAATAGCTGGAAAATATATTATTATTTAAATAACGGAACCGTTATTTATAGTTCCAACGTATTTACGGGACAAACCAGATTTTTACCTAACTGTAATGATGTTAATTATTAACATTAACTATTTAAAAAAGTGAGTTGATATTTAGTGGCGAATTCGAACTCACTCTTACTCAGAATGGACCCCCTGTACTATTTATAATACTAGTAAGGATGATCAATAGACCATCTTGTATCTTTATTCTTTAGATTGCTTTGTACTTCCGTAGAGTTTACTTTCTAGAGTTCCGTACCCAAAGGGTGACAACGGAACCCTATTACTAAGCCTCCGCCGTCAGACCGACCGTCTGTCGCAGGGCTGCATCTCATGAACCGTAATAGGTAGGCAGCTGAAATTTTCACAGAGTGTGTATTAATTTTGCCGCTATAACAACAAATAGATAAAATAAAAAAATGAAAAAAAAAACGTTTTTTTGTGTTTAATCTTGTATGATGGTACGTAACCCTTCGTGTACGAGTCCGACTCACACTTGGTCGGTTTTTTGGGGTATGAAAGGAACCCTTATAGTGAGAATTGTTGGCCATCCGGGGGTCTGTCCATCACAGTGAGCTAAGCTCATGTGACACGAGCATTACATCAATATGGTTTCCACATGAATGAGACCTAAACGAGCTCACCCAAAATGTACTCAATTTTCTTATATGACTCTTTAAACTGCAGCATAAAGATCTAAAGTTAGGTTTCTGAGCCGGTAGTCTCAGTTGTCACCTAAATTGGCGTTACGGCAAACCGATCGACTGGCGTTTTCAAATGTATGGAGAAATTGAAGGGCGCGCGCAGCGGGCGTTAAGCGAACTAACATTTGCGAGTCCGAGCTTGATTTGACAGCTTACTCAACGTTGCCGTAAATACGTCGACGTTGCCGTTTACGTCCACTCCGCGTTTTCATACAAATCGGAAGTCCGCGTTTGACTTTGACAGCTTGAAGAAGTAAAACCACAGAATATCTAGTAAAAACTTGTATGGAGTTTGGAGAAAACGCCAGTCGATCGGTTTGCCGTAAACGCCAATTTACGTGAGAACTCAGACTGCCCACTCTGAAGACAACCGAAGAAATATGGACGACAAAGAATCAGTGGGTAACACATTATTTGCTAGAAAAATGTTCGCTTATCTCATGCTTATCTGGATTATTATGCTATGACGAGCATGCGTGACAGTAGACGCTAACTTGTAATTAAAATGGATAATTAACCAATAAAAGCAAACATAGTTGCGTGTTTGCGAATTCTGAGCCCCCTAGTCCCAGTTGTCACTAAAATTGGCGTTTACGGCAAACCGGTCGACTGGCGTTTTCAAATGTATGGAGAAATTGAAGAGCGCGCGCAATGGGCATTAGGCGACCTAACATTTGTGAGTCCGAGTTTGATTTGACAGCTAACTCACCGTCGCCGTAAATACGTTGACGTTGCCGTTCACGCCGACTTCGTGTTTTCATACAAATCGGAAGTCGGTTTCACTTTGACAGCTTGAAGAAGTAAAACCACAGAATATCTAGTAAAAACTTGTATGGAGTTTGACGTTTTACGTAACTTCGAAGTTCCGTAAACGTCAATTTAGGTGAGAACTCGGAATAACGGGGCCGCATCATAAAGTCCAAAAAGCACAAAGTCCAAAACCCATACCGTCCAAAATACTTACGAATTCGGATATTATTAATTGGGTTAGGTTAGGTTAGATTATATGCATTTTATAATACACACGAAAAATACATACTTTTGGACGTTCTGGGTTTTGGACCTTATGCTTTTTGGACTTTATGAAGACGAAACTAATAAATTCGTCCTTGCCTAATGATTATTTTGCAATTTCAACCAAAAAAAAATGAGCACATCAGAAAAAAAAAATTCTCAAAAAGTATAATGTTTTGAGCAAAAGTAATTAGCTGAGCACAATTATACTATATAAGTGTACCTATACTGGTAATATTTTGATAAATGTTCGCGAAATCGTTAATAGGAGATCGTCAATTCGGGAAAAAAGTGTATGACGGACGTACACGAGAGCCAGACCCTTTTTTCCCTTTTTGCGACCGGACCCTAAAAATCTTTCAAAGTGCGAAATTGCAGCGAGAATCTCTCGCCGTCTCTAGAGGAAAAGAGACGGGATGCGCGAGGTTCATTTGAAGGTCACGCTTTCTTAATCTTAGAGAAACGGCAGCGATACACAAAATATATGTTTGAGAGGAAGACAACGAATGTTATTCCATCTTACTTGAGCAAGAAGACTACTCTTTTTGCTAATATTGGCCAATTGCACTAAAAATCTCTGCAAGCATACCTAACTTAAGTTTCGCGGTTTTGTCACAGAATAATATGGTCTTGTTGCGCTGCAGGCCATCGGTGTTGCAACTAGCAAAGGCAAGTGGGCGTTTTATCTTTGGATCGGTTGTCCTTTCGTCACAGCAGCGTCGGTTACACATGATCACGCACGGCGACACCTGAATACATTTGCAAAATATTAGCGGACCGCGCCGACATTTTGGGGTGTCATTGTTGTTGTGGCCTTGACTTAGTCTCCGCGGCGAGACGGAAATCCATATTCAATTTGAATGCTTGAGCGATGCGTGGGTGTTTCGGCTGTGACGACATTCTAAGAAGCTGATGCTCTCAAGGAGTCATGTGGTGGCTCGTTTCATTTGCTGTTTTTTTGTTGAGCGCGGCATGTGGCTAACGCCAGGTTCTCACGTCCATGGGCTTTCGAACTTACGCGGGGCTGCGAAAACCATGCCGGTCGGCCAGGTGCTTGTTTACACCATGTTCGAAGGACTCCAGGTTGTACTTTTGGTGTAAACTAAATATTGTCCCGATCCCTAGAAAAGCCGGGTGTCCAGTTATACGATTTTTAATCGAAGTTAGCCTGCTTTTCACCAAGAGCTGATTAATTTTAATCGACACTTAAAGGGCCTTTATTGCTAAAGTGCTGATTATCTGGTACTGGTATTGATTGCAAGGTGCTATGAAAGGCCCTTAATATGTGGCGATCAAGCTAATCAGCAGTAGGTGAAAAAGGCCCTTAGCAAACTTAACGAAATATTAACCGGTTACCTGACCATGACATTATTGCAACCATTATCATAACATCTTAGGTCTAGAAGACCTTACTTCCTCTGGTAAATGATATTCCTAATATATAAATAACGCATGCTTTCGTGCAACACGTTTCTCGTAGGATTGCGCCTCAATCCGAAAACGAGTTTTGACGCACTCGTATCAATCCTTCCGCGCCAGCGAGCATGAACGTAAGGGAGTAGCGATCACGAACACATTCGTATGACGGCAGGTTAGTCACGAGTTAGTGGAAAACCACTAACTCTAAGATATCCCTGTTTCTAATAACCCCAGATCATCCGCTGAATAGTTTATTCAATGTTTTGTCGTTTGCATTGACATGCAGTTTCGAATTCGAGAGTAAGGGAAAAGACATTGCATAACTTTTCAGAGGATGATCTGAATTTATTAGTAACAGGTATGTTTGCACTTACGGAGTAACTCGTGTTTATCGCGACATTTTGGCTACTACATAGTAGTCGTGGGACGAGAAATGAGAAATGGGTTTGTATAACTGTTACTAGTGTAAAAACGAAGTATTCATTTTACGCCGAGCAGTATGGCCGCTACAAATTTCTTGTAGCGCACTGGATCGCGCACGCGGCGCGCCAACGAAAGCACGTAGGTATCGAGACGTCTAGACGCAACGACCCGCCAGCCGCGACTGTCTCGCTCGCGCAATGTAACTGTAACCGGCTTGAAGCCGGCGACTCTCGTAACTGGGGTTACGAGTAATATAGTAATATTTATAATTACTTAGTTGCGGCTTGTCGCCGGCGACTCTTTACCGCCGGTTACCGCCGAAACTGTAATGCGCGCGCGCAGTGCGCACTGTAGTCAAAGAGGAGCTACATTGTTAACGACCGCCGTTGTGGTTTGCTTACAGAAAAAGTCCAACGATTACTATTTCTAAATGCTAATAGGTATATAAAATAAATGATAATTATGTTTATTTATAATTTGTATATTATTACAATTAATATTTACAAATAATATTCTGGGGATTATTTTGTCGAGGATAAAAATTTTTGTCTGACTTCTTAATTGTTTGCGATAACTACATAGTAACAAAACCTCTTTCTTGATTTAGATTTTTGTTGAGAATACAGGTCACTGCACTCGAGATTCAGAATTCATGTGAGATGATCGAAACGTGCTAGATGTCTTTATACCCATTCATGTCCAGCAAAAAAAAAAAGGAGAAGAAGGGAGAGGGAGTTTTCTTTCATTCCTTTTGAAACCGTTTCCGCTAACGGCTATCGGCATCAGCAATAACAGTTACTAAAGTTTTCGAAGACCAGTGGAAACGCCCACGACTACTAGCCGTCATCAGGTTTCGCGATCATGGAGCAGGCGTCACGCGGCTCGGGCTGCGGTACGTCAGCTGTCTTTACGTTTCTGGCGACTCTGCTGCGAAGATTGTAATTGTTGGTAGGTTGGAAACTATCCAGTTGTTTCCCCACCATATGAATTCGGGACGCGCAACGTCGAATGTTCCTTGCAAGAAATAACATCCTGTGAAGTTCTTACGTTTCGTTGGACCTCCACAGGCTCTAGTCGGAATTCTCACCTAAATTGGCGTTTATGGAATTTCAATACCTACATGATTTTCTTCTTATTCTGTCGTTTTACTTCTTCAACCCCGTCACTCGGACTACTAAATTTGTATGAAAACGCGGAGTTCGGCGTAAACGATAACGTCAACGTTTTAATAAGCTGTCAAATCAAACGCAGACTCACAAATGTTAGTTCGCTTAGAGCCCACTGCGCGCGCTCTTTAATTCTCCATACGTTTGAAAATTCCAGTCAAACGGTTTGGCGTAAACGCCAATTTAGGTGACAAGACGGACCAGGGGCTCAGAACATTGCCCCTGTGAGCGAAAACGTAAGCGAACTCACTCACCGGTGCTTCCGTTCTTGTATGTGAAGGTGATCCAACCCGGCGGGACGAACTCATTAGCGGGCACGGTACAAAACCGTGCTGTTGCGCTCTGGGACCTTCTCTGTTTCAAAAAAAAAAGACAGGCTCCGTGATGAGGAAGATGCAACATGTCCACAAAAAGACAATGTGCATAGTATATGATTTGGTAAGATTTACGAAAATTTTAATTACAAAACGACTTATAGCTAAAAGTAAACCACGACCGCTGTGCTGTAGTCAAAAATGTCACAAAAACCATATAGATTATAAATTTTGATTAAATAAGCTATGTCTGATGACTAATCTTTTTACGATGTTCTTACTTTATCATTGCGTAATCCACCTCCAAAGTAATTGTATAAAACGCGCGAAAAATTCGAACTTTCGGACCTTATAACTTAGAAACCTAACACAATTTTACAATGCCAATGGTCATCAGACATCTATTATTGATATAATAAATAAAGCTATTTTGAGCAAAATTTTGGATCTCTCACAAGAAATATGGGCGTGATCTTCTTTCCCCGTTTGTACGGGGAGATGAGCGGGAGGGGCCACCTTAAAAGTGGCTACTACGCCGCCGCGCCGCCCTCGCTTCGGTTTCCACTGCCGTCCTTCAATGCTCGCTGTTCCGAACTCATTCACGAGCTCGAAGGCGGAGGCGGAGGCGGCGGTACCCACGCTATTTGACTGAGGCTCAAAAACCGGACCGCGTCACTTGGTGCAATGCCATGCTTAAGGCTGTCGTGGTCACAGAAAATCTAAGATTTGAAAATTTTAAGCAACGCATTCTTTATCCATTCGCCAAGGCACAATTTTTCACGGTGACTGCCATTAAAATAAGGAACTCATCTTTCAAGCCCTAACGTTTCTATACCCCTAAACATTGTCAGATTTTATTCAGTTTCTTTGTCCGCATGTTTTGATTTTCTTGTAAATATCTATATTATTCATGAAAAAATCGAAAATGAACGTAAAAATACCACTTTTTTCAATCTTTATAATCCAATATTTTCCAATCTAAAAGGTATATTAAAAAAAAAAAATACACTGTTATCGATTTCTACAATAAATTTTAGAATTAATAAAATCAAAAACCTAGTATTCCGGGAGGTCACGACATTTTTGGTCACGATAAGGTAAATGGCTGAATCTGGGTTCACATGTTAGAGACCAACCCTCTGATGCTAAATTGTCGGTCTGCACGTGCCAAGTGGTTGCGTTATCTAGATTGGCTATATAAAATATATGCTGGTATGTACCTGCTGATGAATATACTGATTGTCATGAAACATTAATGCCTATTAATTATGCAACAATAAGCTATCGGTTTTTTAATTAAATACCTAAATATACCTTAAGTTATATCTGTATCCTAAGTCGCCTATAACTATGAAATGCAAACAAATGTTTGTTCAGTTTTTGTATTGCTAAGCAAGTATGTACTGATACTTTCATATTTCGGTATTTGCATCCATCTACCTGATCATTTATATTTTCTTTTACGATAACTAGTTTTTCAGGCGAATTATCTACGTAACGGAACCTTGGAATAGGCAGAATGACACATTTAGCTTCAGAGGGTTGGTCTTTATCCCGTGATACCCGTTTCAGCCATTTACGTTATCGTTACCATTTTTGTCGCGACCTCCTAGTCTATAGTAAAACATTAAGAGCATGGAACAATGCGGAACAAGCTGCCAGAAGATGTCGTTGAAGCACCCACCACCAATTCTTTTAAAAACAGGCTCGACAAACACCTAAAAACACTAAACTAAAGTAACCGTAATAACAAAGCACCAGTGAACCCAGACATGAACACACCAGCTTAAGCTGCTAATTCATCAAATAAATAAATTAAAAAAAAAAACAGTTATCGGCCGTAGTATGGGGAATTGATATGATAACGACTCTCTTAACAGTTTCAACGAAGCGATACCAAAGGTATGGGGCATAGTAAAAGGTGACTAAACGTGGATTTATGGCTAGAACCGAGGCTAGAACCCCAAAACAAATAAGCAATTGGCAAGATTAATCTTGACATGGGTGGTTAATATCGACCGTGGGGATATCTTCCCAACGCACCGTATATTCAAACGTATTCTTAAAGCACCGCTACATCGATTGGATGGAAAACACGAACAGTTTATCATTGCCGCTTCAACCATTTTTTCGTCCAATGCGATGGTACTAACCCGGGCAGGGTTAACCCTCCCACCTAGTCGGGGAAGGGGACAATTTATTTAGGGGGTGGGGGTGATTTCGAACCGCAAAGCTCGCATTCATGATCCAATTCGTAAACGAGGGGATATAGGGTCTCTCCCTCTGTGTTGTATCGTCTCTACCATGGAGAATGTTCTTCGGAGCGGCCTATCCTCATCTCCTCATCGCCCAACGCGGAACCGGCAAGGAATGCACCCATTCACTCTCGATGAAATAAAAACCAACCGATCTTATGGATTTATTAATAGTAACTATGGATTGCACCCGAGGTATTTACCCCAAAGTAAATCCTGGTGTCTTTCAAATACGGTTTTTCAGAGCACCTGGCCGGCTCGCATGGTTTCGCAGCCTCCGTAAAAGTGGGCGTCGTCGAGCACCTCTTATGCGAGGGCCCGGCGTATGCCATATGCGGCGCTTCACATAAAAACCGGCCAAGTGCGAGTCGGACTCGCACACGAAGAGTTCCGTACCATGGTAAAAAAAAAACAAAAAAAAACACGTTTTTTGTATGGGAGCCCCCTTTAATTTTGATTATTTGTTAATCTTACCTATTTGTTGTTGTAGCGGCAAAATAAATACACACTCTGTGAAAATTTCAGCTGTCTACCTGTTACGGTTACTGAGATACAGCCCTGTGACAGACGGACAGACGGACGGACGGACGGACGGACGGACGGACGGACAGCGGAGGCTTAGTAATAGGGTTCCGTTTTCACCCTTTGGGTACGGAACCCTAAAAATGAAAGGAGAAAGAAAGTGGTGTATTTACCGGCTGGGATTGAACCCATGACCTCTCGCGTGAGAAGCGGCGCATCGTACCCTAAGCTGCGAGCCGAGCCGAACGTTAACAGTCAAAACGCATTGACCTCATCTCGAATGCGACGAAGGGCCTGTCGGTGCGTGTCGCGCGGCAGACGGGGACGGTGGCGGCGGCGGCGGCTGCGCGGTGCAACTGCATACAAATTAGTGCAGCGCGGTGCGTGGGCGAGCCATGCAGCACGGAGCTCGGTAGCCGTGGCGGGGCTCGGAAACTGACTTGACTATTTATTACTTGGGGCGAGCCGATCAAACAATGATTGACTACACTGGTCTTATCTGAGCTGTAGATCTCGCGAATCTGTGTTTTTGAACATTTGACATTTTTGAACATATTTTTTTTTAAACTGGCTTGACTAAAAATTATGTATATAATTATCGATCCTGTTCACAAGAGTTCACGAGAATCGGTTGAGAAATGCGACCATACGAAAGCGTTTTTGCCCAATCTGAAACGGAGACGCCACGCGCGAGTTTCGCTCTTCGCTCGGTTCAAAATCCAACGTATTTCCATCTGTCTGTCCTTCGTTTTGTCCGCCTGTCTGTTTAGCTTGTTATAACCACACACCCGATTCCGATGTGGTTGGTGTCTACGTGTAACTGTATTCTTCTCATTAATTGTAGGCTACTATTGTCACACTGAATCACCAGGGGAGTGAACATTGGGGTTGAAAATTAGAAAATTCGGGGAAAAGCCTGACTTTTATGCGGGAGGAGCCGCGGCCGTCTCCTACTTATGAGTATTACGTCAAAAACTATAAAATCATGTTCTTGCTGTTTGGAGGATAGGTGGCTTGATCTCGTTATCTTCTGGGTAGCTCAGGCGTTTCGAGCATCTCTTATGTAATCGACGCCCCTTTTGATCTCCAGACCTCCGGCGCACTATACGCTGCATGGCTTATCGGGCATACGGCCCGGAGACGTGGCGGCGGGCTGATGCCGGAAGTCGACAATAATCACGCGACAGTCCGCCGGGACTGGGACTTGGACCGGGACCAGCGTCATAGGGGCGGGCCGTGTGGTCCCGAGTGGAAGAAAACATATTCAATCTTGGGCCAAGCATCCCTAACGCTGGAAAACGTCTAGCCGCTTCTATTGCTCCACGCTTCAACTGTCAGGTTCAAACCGCCAAAACTTAAGCCTGAAGCGTTTTTGTGACCAAAGCAAACATCGACCGAGCTCGGGTGACGCTGACAACTCCGTTGGACGACTGTGTCAATCCTGAAGGTCCTACCACCATCAAGCAAGGCGTAAACGAAATTTAAAAGCGGAACGATCACAGCGTACTTTTACATATTCAATTAAATTCAATTCAATGCCACACAATGTGGCGTTTATTTCACAGATATATGGTTATGTTAGCAAAATACAAGTTGATAGGTACGCGCGAAACCCTGAGGTTTGTCTGCGCGTGACACTTCGGGTAAGCGGCTCCGCGCACGACACTGCACTCTCGGGTAAAGTTAATCATTGACATTATGTGATTTAGGAAACTCCTTCCTGATAAAATGGTCTTTATGCAATGCCGCTGCATGAGAAAACATGATCTAAGGTAACGGGTGCTACGAATCTGACCTTTACCCTTGAAATTTCTCCTAGGCTACCTGGGCACGACACTTTCCCTCACTTCGGCTATGTAAATCTGTTTTGTAATTCTTTAGTCACATATTAGCTCTACCTGTTCAAATAACCTCAATACATCCTTCTCATTTCTTGTCACTGCACATAGGAGACGTGAGTTGAAACTGCTATCTAAGCCATCTATTCCAATTCCAATTCATCAACTCACTCCGAAAACTTACCTCAGGGAGCGCATTTCTACAGATTTTTTTTTATGTCCATCACTGCATATGGCGTACGGCGCCCGACGATGCCCATTGAATTTCGAACATTCGGGGGGCTGCGAAAACCATGCCGACCGACAAGGTGCCACACCACGTTTGAAGAACCCCAGGTCGTGCCTCTTTTCCATACACTACAATAAAACTTTGTCCACATCGGCGATGTTATCACATTTATGTTCATTTAGACGTTCACTGTTGTTACACATTATTATTAAAATGTTTTCGGATAGACAGTGTGACAATAAACTTCGACTTGGGGGCGATTTTCCAATCCTCAGAGAGTACTTATCGGACTGATAGTATAAATTCACCTTTGTCAAAAGACGGATAGTCATTGCCGGAGAATTATATCTTCTATCACAATAGTTGGACTATAATTTTACGTATAAACATATGGACTTACTTTATCTGATGTAAGATGCTGTTTATCTGACTATTGAAAAACTGTAGGTCGCCTTCCTTACTTACTTGGTGGTAGGGTTAATCCCGCCCGGTTGGTACCATCGCATTGAATGAACGATGGCCGAAACGGCAATGAAAATTTACCGTGTTTTCCATCCAGTTCAATGTAGCCGAGCAAAATAAAGAAGGTCCTGGCATGGCACCTCGTTCCTATGTGGTGCGTTCAGTCTGTGGCCAGTCTGGTATTAGCCATCCATGTCCAGTTACATAAACTCACCATACATTGTAAGTTATAAGTTCACACGGGTTCCGAGGTTAGATCACTGAAGTAACTGAAGCGAGCGATTCAGCGCTAGCAACAGGATCTGCGCGGGCGCGTGTCACGCGACACGCCGCGTGTAATCCGACCTCTTTAGAATGGCGTTTCTGTCCTGACACAATCGCGGCCTGTGTCCGCGGCCGAGGCTGCGCCGCCTCCCCCCCCCCCCCCCCGCCTCACCTGAGGCACACGATAATGTTATAGGAGTGATGCCTAGAAGCGACACAACGCGATACGATTACTGTGGAGCCCATTCTAATTACTACCCCCCGTGGGCCAAGAAGCAAGCTTTTAAGTTTGTTTAAAATATGTTTTATTTTTTGCCCCTGTTTTGGTGGTCATTTAAATAAAAGAGTCGACGAAATTAGCTAGTTTAAACAGTCGTCAGACCGCTTCAAGCACCGGCTTCTCCGCCTACCTCTCACCCCTCAAATCTTCTTTTAATTTAATATGGTTTTACATAATTTTTTTGCTTGCCTCACTACACCTCTCCTACATCTCTAGGTTGAGTGTTAGAGAATGCCTAATGGCGTTAATTTCCGCCTTTTTATACCGTATGTCCGCAAATAAAGTATTTTATTAATGTCATCTTCGTAACGTAAGAGGCATCTGAAACTGAACTTATTTTGGACGGTAATTTAGGCCCACGTATTGTGGTAAACTTATTGAGGGAGTTACACACATGTCCGACCGATAATCCTTATCACTTGACTACATAGTATAAAACAAAGTCGCTTTCTCTGTCCCTATATCCCTATATCCCTATGTATGCTTAAATCTTTAAAACTACGCAACGGATTTTGATGCGGTGTTTTTTAATAGATAGAATGATTGAAGAGGAACGTTTATATGTAAAATAACATTCATTAAATAGTGAAGAAATACTGTTATTTCTGAGGTTTCTAATGTGATGTCGTAAATAATTACATTTTTCCGCTTACATTGCAAACGCAAGGCTGAACTTGACCAGCCCGAAATCAGTCAAAAACGACATTGACCCGAGCGGAGCCGGGTACCTCAGCTAGTTCTATATAATATTAAAAATGTAAAACTGTGTTTGTTGCTTTGTCCCTCTTTCACGCAGCCAGGTACCACAGCTAGTTAATATAGATAGTTAAATGTACCAATAGATGTTTTCACCATAATATTTTCCTAGTTTCAGTTTGAGTTGGTTGTTTAGAATTAGCAATTATTATACCGTTACATGGCTCTATAATCGAGATATTAAGGAGTTTTAACCCCAGAGCAAGCGCGCGCGTAAGCATCCTAACTACGCTGCATAAATATACAACAGTTTTGCCGATTGTCTTGCATGTTATATCCGTCGATCAATGTCTGTTTCTGCACGTTGGCTTTCAAAAGATTTTTAAACTAGCTAGTTGGTTTGTACGAGTACATGTTTGCATGAAAATCATTTTCTTAAGAAATAATAATACCATGAAAACTGATAACCATAAATAAGTTTGCATAGCATAGATTTAGAGCGATACATGAATACCTCTCACTCGATTTGGAATCGAATCGATAGAAGCGTCATAACGCAAACCAATCAATCATTCAAATGCATGCAGACGTGTCGTAGTCCTGTCCTAATGCGATGCAGCTTGCGTTTAGAACGAGTCATCTACTGGGGCTATAAAAACAGGCATTACTTCGTAAAGTGCAAGGACTGCCGCCCACTGGCTGTTATTACTGGATGGCATTAGCCATCCATCTGGCGGCGGTGCCAAATGGATGCCTAATACATCATGATGTTAGGCCAATATACCATGTGGGAACTAGGTGCCACGCCAGGACCTTCCTTTTATTGCACGGCTTCATTGAACTGGATAGAAAACACAGACAATTATCACCCCCAGATCGGCTTAACCTCGATTATTGAACGCCGAGACGTCGCGCCGATTTGCTATGCAGGAAAATTTGTCAAATGTATGTAAATGAGTTATGGCATAGCCTGCTGTATTGTTTTGTGTTTGTGTGTGTGTTACAAGCCGTGAAGTAGGATTAGCAGCGTCCCATTTTCAGGTAGTGGTAGGCCTACCGATATCTTAGCTTTGTATGAAGGCTCTTTCTATCTTATCGAGCTGAGGTCAAAATATTATCGAAAGACGCTGATTATAGCCTTGTTCTAGGTATTAATTAGCCTTTTCTTACTTAATTAATGTAACTGTATCTTTTAGCAATAGTTTTTATGAGTGAATGATCATAAATGGTTTGCTATTTCGTGATTGGAATTAATGTAACAAATTAATCATTTTATATATACGTTATAATTAATTTGTTACTGTGAAAAATGTGCATTACTTTGAGAGTGGAGCTAAAATAGAATATATGTATTATTTATATTTAGTTTATTGGTTCTTATTTTCTAAGCCAAATATCTCCAAACATAGATAGATATTCAAACATTCATTTTCAATTATTGACGCAACTACCTAAGACACAAAAAATATAATATTTACTACATATAATCTGCAAACCTATACAACTGTACATGTCATCACTTAAATTAATGTTTTCATAAGTAAACATTATTTAGTCGAAAAATATGGAGGCCATCATATTTGCTAGATATATCTACAAAAATGGCATAATTTCTTTACGTAATAGAACCTGCCTCAAACACAAGGAAATTCATATCTACTACATATTTATCAATGACAATTTTCCGCGATTAAGGCAGGCCCTGGGATAGCTCCTAAATACTATTTGCTGTGTTGAGCTTGACTAATGATAATGTAATATGTCTAGTTCAATATGTTTAATATGTACGTATTTATATGAAGCTTCAGGAAGGAGTCATTTTAAAATACATATCTTTATCGTTTAATTTGTTGCCATGTCTAAATACGTTTTCACTTAAATATGCTGCTACATTGAACTTTCAGAATAGATATCGACATTATATATAGAATTCTACATTAAGAATTCTTCTTTATTATATAAATCTAATCTTATTTAATCAAATAATGCATATAGTGTGAAACAAAATAATTCTTAAACAAAATAAAACCACCTACATTATATATAACTAAACTAGCTCTTTTATTTAACAGAATGGGACTATAGGTACTCGGAAACATTTAAATCCAGTCACTGTCACACATATTTTGGCGCACACACTTCACTAACTTTCTTGTGTATGATTTTTAGAGGTTCACTGCTTGTAGAAACACCACTTATTTACATAATAACAACCAAATCAACACATTTGAGTCAAATCACGAACGAACGAATCAAGCGCACTTCATAGCTGGCGGCACTAAGCATACTGAAAGGCGGGCCGGTACAATGTCGGAGCTACCTGCGTGTAGGCCTACGACTCGACGTACCGAATTTCTACTTCACGGCTTGTAACACACACACAAACGCAAAACAATACAGCAGGCTATGGTTATGGCATAGCCTGCTGTATTGTTTTGTGTTTGACACACAAACGCAAAACAATACAGCAGGCTATGGTTATGCATAAAGAAAGAAATAACACTATCGAATACGAATAGGAAATGGGTAGATAGCGTTTCATTTAGCAAAAAATTTAGTTTTTTTTTTTAGTCAAAACATATTGCATTAACGAGTAGATAATTCTAATTTCGGAAAGTGTCCAGTAAAATTTGTACAGTCAGCAACAAATTCAACTTCCCAGTGTGACTTTTATGATACTACAACCTGGATAGGAAGAGCCAATCTTTTAATCGCTGTTGTCGTTGCACGGCAAATTAACGCAGATAGGATCGTTGCCATTTTCAATCCGAACCGAGTTACAAGCTGAGGATCGCTAAGGCACCAATTCTCCAAAGATCCGTTTTTAGGGTTCCGTACCCAAAAGGTGCCAAACGGAACCCTATTATTAAGCCTCCGTCGTCCGTCCGTCTGTCACAGGGCTGTAACTCACGAACCGTAATAGGTAAACAGCTAAAATTTTCACAGAGTATGTATTTCCGCTGTATATATTGTGTATAGTAGAATTAAAAAACCGGCCAAGTGCGTGTCGGACTCGCACACGAAGGGTTCCGTGCCATCGTACAAGATTTAACACAAAAATCACGTTTTTAGTATGAGACCCCCCTTTAATTATTATTATTATTTTATTTTACATATTTGTTGATACAGCGGCAAAATAAATACACACTCCGTGCAAATTTCAGCTAAACCAATACAAATTAAAGGGTCCACCATTCAAAAACCATGATTTCTTTGAGTCAATTCTTGTATAATGGTAAGGAACCCTTCGTGTGCGAGTCCGACTCGCACTTGGCCGGTTTCATAAAATTCTGATCGTAATGTCGGGGGACGTTCGAATTCAACTGTTATGCCAAACGCCGTCGCGTTGTTATCGAATACCGAAGCGACACCGCTCGGCGGGGCCACGGTAAACACATACCGACGCGCTGCTGCGTGCTTCCGTCAGGGAGATTTCTCGCGTGTCACGGCCCTGTCACGCCGTGTCACGACTCGTAGCAACTGAGGATTGTTCTCTTGTGGCGCGTTACATCGGACAGGCACTGGTCCGTTTCATATGGTAATGTACCGGAGTGCAGTAAGCGCGTAGGCTGTGCAATGATTTGTACCGGCCGGTAAGTCGGTTGGCGCTTGGAAGCTTCCATAGAGATATACATAATGTCGCGGCTGTTGCCGGCATCGTCGGTACGAATTGAGCTGGCAACAAATAAACCACTAACATCGTTAACAGGGTCAACCAATTCGGAGCGATCATGTATACGCACGCTTACGGAAATAAAAACAAACATGAAACAAATTACATTAGTTGAAGCAGTTTTGATTGATTGATTGAAAATTCTTTATTACGCCACAAAAAAAAAACAATTTACAAAAGAAAGTATAGTGCAATAACAACATAAGTTCTCCTTATAGTTGAATCTAATCGTTTTCTTTTAGGCGCACTTGATTCACACAACCTGTTCAACAGATTGGGACACAGAACGATAGAGACACGTCAAAATGTGACACCGACAGTTGTACACACGGTGTCTGACCGACCTTTGAAGCGTGAGCACTGTGAACGGTTTTGAGGGCCGTAACGATGACGTCATATCGTTCCCGGTGCACCGTCGTCACTGCAAATCGGACCGCCCGTTGAATGGTATCGGTAGCGTACGCTCCATTCGGACCACGCTGTTAACCGCTAATACGACCCGGGTAAACAATGCGAAACTTTGCTTGAGTGATGTTTTGCACGTTGCAAAAACCGGCCAAGTGCGAGTCGGACTCGCACACGAAGGGTTTCGTACCATCGTACGGAACCATAAAAAGGATGAGTTATGAGTCAATGGAAGGTAAACACTAACGCGTGTTTGCGACTTGCACGCCAGCGACGCGAAGCGTGCCGCCGCGCTCGAGCGTGGCGCTTATTAGGTTCCCCCCCTAGTTCGCCGCCGCCGCCGCGCCGCACGCTCCCTCCGCTCGCGAACCCATCATTATCGGCTTTCTTTCTACCGAGCCGTGCATGTCCAGTTCTTTCTTCACTGTTCCAGTTTCGTTGCACATTACGTCTTTGCTTCCGTTCTCGCGCAGGCGGCTGGAACGGGCCCCGCTGACAATACCGATACTTCTAATATGCGTGGAAACAAACAAGCCACCGAGATCGCGGAATGGAATGAAGCACGCAAAGTCGCGATGCAGGACCCGCAGAGACCGCGCGTCGCCTATTTTCTCCAAGCCTGAGCCGGAGCCGGTAGTCTAAGTTGTCACCTAAATTGGCGTTACGCCAAACCGATCGAATGGCGTTTTCAAATGTATGGAGAAATTGAAGAGCGCGCGCAGCGGGCGTTAAGCGAACTAACATTTGCGAGTCCGAGCTTGATTTGACAGCTTACTCAACGTTGCCGTAAATACGTCGACGTTGCCGTTTACGTCCACTCCGCGTTTTCATACAAATCGGAAGTCCGCGTTTGACTTTGACAGCTTGAAGAAGTAAAACCACAGAATATCTAGTAAAAACTTGTATGGAGTTTGACGTTTTTACGGAAAACCCCCAGTCGATAGGTTTGCCGTAAACGCCAATTTAGGTGAGAACTCAGACTAAACACTCTGGTTATCATGTTAGAGTTGAACGTCGTGTACACCATTGAACAGTTGAGCGGCAGGTTGATGGACTGCACCGGTTTCCGCAGACCCTGTCAAAGTCCGATATCCCATGGGGGGCGTCGGGCACCATTTTTGTGAGGTCCTGGCGTACGCCATATGCTGCGCTTAACATAAAAATAATCCAAAAATATCTACTACATCTATAAGAAGAAATTCACAGCAGTTGTGAAACTGAAAAATCATTAAAAATAACTGTTTTCCTAATTATGAATAAGAAATCAGAATAAAAAAAACAATGTTTGTCTATAAAGTGTGCGCAAGCGGTAAAAACTCTAGCTCGAGAGCCTCTGTGATGTCATTTGTAATCTCATTGGCGCTCGTCTTAAAACTAATCCAATATTTACCAGCTCGTTGTAATATCTACGTTCGCTTGTAAAATTACATCAGCGGAACACGTTACATAACCTAAACACTCGTGAAACTATCCAAATAGCACACTTTTGTTTCTTGTTTTATGTTCATATAAAATATTGTTATTTCGTCTTCATTTCTCTGAACAAAGTATTTATTTAGGACATTATTTTTATATTGATTGTTATTAAATTGTAAATAGTTTGCCAGTTACTGTTACTTACTTAAATAGGCTAGGTTTAAAATCAGCGACTAACATATATGTTAGTCACATGCCGCGTCTAGACATTTTGTTGCACCTTGTTAATTTAATTTAGGCTATGTATATTTAACATGTAATTATATTAATATTAATGAAGGTATTGTTTTGTTGCATAAATGTATTAGTTTAATCAGCTTATTTGTGCATAGCGTGTAATTTTTATCATATTATTTTTTACATGCAACAATAAACGTTTCTTATTTCTATTTAGGTTCCCGTCGAACCTTTTTTTTGTGTGGTAGCCGGGAGTGGATGATGATGAGAGCGGAAGTCCGCACGTGGGGGGGGGTACGTCTAGAGGCCCCGAGTCCATGTCCAGCAGTGACGAGACCCTGGGCACGTGAAAAACGTTCACGCTTGACCGCCTTTTTTAAATACAAGTGTAAAATTATGTTAGCATTCGTCACGCGCCATGGTAAGTTTAATCGCTAGGTGAATATCAGGTGAACAGGCGAGAGATCTGACGTTTACTTGCATTTCGTGCCATTTTTTTTTATGTGACTGGACATGGATGGCTAATACCACACTTTCTGTCATGGTATTAGCCCAACACACCACATGGGAAGGTGCCATGCCAGGACCTTCCTTATATTGCACGGCTACATTGAACTGGACGGAAAACACAGACAATTTTCAGTGCCGCTTCGACCATCGTTCATCCAATGCGATGGTACCAACCCGGGCGGGATTAACCCTACCACCTAGTAAGTAAGGAAGGGGACCTACAGTTTAACGTGAAATCCGAACCACGGCCAGCCTCTCATGCCAACGTATCTTATAACTAACCGCTGTGATTACATTCTCTTCGGCGGTTAGCACATATTTGTTTTGGAGAGAGTGTCAGGAACATCTTCAATCGGCCAGCACTTTTATTGAGTGTTTCACAAGCGAATGCAAGTGAAACGAGGTAAATAGTGTTAAGGTGGCCCATCCCGCTCATCTCCCCATACAAAAGGGGAAAGAAGATCACGCCCATATTTCTTGTCAGAGGTCCAAAATTTTACTCAAAATAGCTTTATTCGATCGAACTAGATGTCTGATGACCATTGGCATTGTAAAATTGTGTTTGGTTTCTAAGTTATAAGGTCCGAAAGTTCGATTTTTTCGCGCGTTTTATACAATAACTTTGGAGGTGGATTACGCAATGATAAAGTAAGAACATCGTAAAAAGATTAGTCATCAGACATAGCTTATTTAATCAAGATTTATGATCTATTTGGTTTTTGTTAGATTTTTGACTACAGCGGTCGTGGTTTACTTCTAGCTATAAGTCGTTTTGAAATTAAAATTTTCGTAAATGTTACCAAATCATACACTTTGCACATTGTCTTTTTTGTGGACATGTTGCATCTTCCTCATCACGGAGCCTGTCTTATTATTTGAAACAGAGAAGGTCCCAGAGCGCAACAACACGGTTTTGTACCGTGCCCGCGAATGAGTTCGGCCCGCCGGGTTGGGCCACCTTAAGTGAATACATCACCGCGCACGCTCGTAATGTGTTGACTCGCGACTTGGAGCTGCCAACGAACGGAGCAAACATATGGGGGAGTTACATCAGCGATATGTAGATCGTTGTAGAGGCAGGAAATACCACAGAAGGGAAAAGGAACGAGACGCGTCACGTGGGCGTTTTTTTAATGCAACCTGACATGGATGGCTAATACCACACAACTACCGTTATGATATTAGCCCAATACACCACATTCCCGAAGGAATTAGGTGCCATGCTAGGACCTTCCCTTTATGAGCACGGCTAGATTTGAACTGGATGGAAAACACGGACAATTTTTCATTGCCGCTTCGACCAACTTTACATCCAATGCGATGGTACCAACCCGGGCGGGCCTAAGCCCTATCACCTAGTAGGGGAAGGGGACCTACAGTTTTACATAGATTCCGAACCCTGGAGCAGCTCGCTTTCGTTACGAAATGTACTTTCCCAACTCGGAAAGAGAAAGAAAGTGGTGAATGAACGTGGCGAGGATTTCAACCCGGGCCTCTGGTATGCTAGGCAAGTCCTCCGCCACTGTGCTACGATCCGCTCAGAGCGTTACCCGGGTCGGTCTACATAATCCTGTCACACGGTCCAACCATCACCGCCGCGCGCGAATGCGCTCCCGAAACACGTTCCCACCAAATCAAATCCTCCGCTACGTCTGCGACTATATTTGCGTGTGGCATGTGCGCTTAAGTTAGGTTAGGTTAGGTTAGTTTTAGAAGATTAGCGTCAGCGAGTCTCATACTGGGCTTAACCGACACATCTTCTTTCTTTATAGGTTGAAGAGAAATACCTCCAGATTTCTCAATGGGGTTGATTAATCAATCAATCACTGTTAACTAGTTTGTAAGTATCACTGGAAAAAATAATAATACAATGACCAACCTGACGAAGTTTCTTGTCGGCTCTTCTTCGCCAGAAGTAATCGAACCGACAGGAAAAAAAAAATGACGAATCCGAGTGTGTAATATACATCTAATGGAGGAAATAAAGAAACTGAAACTGAAACTGAAACTGAATTCATAATGTTTGTGTTTTTGCGGATTGTGTAAGTCTGGTCAAAGTTATTCATGAGGTTATTCATGTAATACGTTAAAAAAATTATAGAGAAGCTATTACTTTGTGGGTTCCGAATACATACATACAAGTGCCCCTACAGCATTTCTTCTCATACAAGTCGTAAAAGGCGGCTTACACTTGTTTTTTTCTTACAAACATTCATTTACTCGTCAGCCTCAGTGGCCCAGTGGCGCGACACTTCGGCGATCGCTCTCCGAAGTTAAGCAACGCTGGGTCCGGTCTGGTCTTGGATGGGTGACCATTCGACCGTTGAGAGAGGCTGGCCGTGGTTCGGATTCCACGTTAAGCTGTAGATCCCCTTCCTTACTTACTAGGTGGTAGGGTTTATCCCGCCCGGGTTGGTACCATCGCGTTGGATGAACGATGGTCGAAGCGGCAATGAAAATTGTCCGTGTTTTCCATCCAGTTCAATGTAGCCGTGCAATATAAGGAAGGTCCTGGCATGGCACCTAGTTCCCATGTGGTGTGTTAGGTTAATACTTTGACAGAACTTGTGGTATTAGCCATCCATTTCCAGTCACATGAAAAAAAAAAATTTACATCCGCACCCTTATGCATTCTTCCTGTGGCATGTCTATATAGTGACATTTCAAAACCCGTGTATCGGCAACCCTAAAAAGGGTTATTAAAATCTAGATCATAAATGTGTCACCGCCAGTTCATCATCCCAGTAACACTTATCGTCTGGTCGCATGTCCAAAGCTGCGTATCGGAAGTCTTTGAAACGTCTTAAATGTATCACCATGAATATGTCACCGACCGTTTGAAATTCTCACCGCACTATTTAACATTCCAGTGACGGAATCAGAACAAACCGGTGAGGCTGGTGCGCACTTCGAATGTTTATCTCGCAGGTGGATTATGTCGGCGTCGCGTCGCGGTCGGGTCATCATCGAGAATAACTTGGGTAATCCGTGTGTACGTGGAAAATCGCGAGCTCGCACTACCTACTTCTAGTGTGTGCCTGGGTGACGTTCACCTACTACGTACCCAAATACTTTCCGCCCGTGTGGCGATTTTTAATGTTCTCATTCCCAGGTTATCCAACGTTTTCGCCGGATGCCTGTTTGAGTTTAAAAACTATGAATTTGTTTTACACCAGAAGATACTTGTAATGCTATAAATTATATTATTGCATTAGTAACTTTGTTACTTGTATGTAATTTAAACTGAGGGTTGCTGTTTCTTTAGTTCTCTGTTCTTTTCCTTAATCTGTTATACCAAGGAATTGTTTGGCAGTAGCACTTGGATCTAAGGGTGTATTTCATAATTGTGGACGGGAAAATATGTTATGTAAACCAGTGAAGTTTCTTTGCGGGTCCTTCTTTACTGGGTTGATCGAATCCGCAGATCTTTTTGACGTAACTTAGTGTAGTTTGAGTACCAAAAAGTTTAAATAAATGAAATGAAATAAGATTTGGCCGCATTTTCAGTTTCGCTGCATTCGTCGGTAGAATGTGGTCAATTGTTGTATTGTAAATTAAAAGTGATGTGCGGTATTTGCATCACAACTTCCCACCAATTTTCTATGGGGCAATATTCTCAATATGCCAACTCAGTCATGCACACTTCTACGGTGTCCGCCTGGCGTTTTAATGTCGCAGTTCTCCACGGGCTCAACCAGTCTATCCGTCTCTGTAATCGAACACTCACCTCTACGTCTCAGGGAACGCTTGTAGCTGCTTATTTGAGCTTGAATTCGGCTTTCCCGCCACCCTCAATGGCATCGATGCAGTCTTGCTCAGAATTGCGACACGTCCAACATTTAGTGGAACGTCAACAAAACTCACTCCGACGCACGCACGGTTAGGTGCTCGGGCTGCCGGACGTACATACGTAAACGGTGAACGTCCCCAGCCACGCTCGCACAGAGCGGAGGAGCCCCCGCGGCGCCTGTCGAGGTGAGCATGTGACTAGGTGCGCTACCAGTTCGCCTCTGGGGTAGTGTCGTTGCGGATATACCACACCTGGCAATAGGAGCCACTTTGCAGAGCCGCTCGTTAAAGTTCGTATTAGATCGGCAGAGCTGTCGTCTGCAAACAAAGCCGAGGTGCGCTGTTGATTATGTAAATGCGTTTGGGTCGAAATCTTTATCCCCAAGCGATGTCTACATAGCTATTACCTAGTTCAACATTACATATTGTTTAGTTCAACGACGCGACATGTCTAGTAGTGAAAATCGAAAACAACTTGCCAAAAATGCCGTTCGTAATGCTTCTTGCTGCACTGATCTAAAGGACTGTTCACAGACAGATTGAGGCGCTAGGACTGGCCAACTACTCGCGCCATACAAATGCACTTTTTAACAAATGTAATAATATGTTTTTTTTTTTTTTATGCGACCTGACATGGATGGCTAATACCACACAACTACCGTTATGATATGTGATACCATTATGTTTTCCATCCAGTTCAACGTAGCCGTGCTCATAAAGGGAAGGTCCTGGCATGGCACCAAATTTATTCGGGAATGTGGTGTATTGGGCTAATATTATAACGGTAGTTATGTGATATTAGCCATCCATGTAAGGTTAAAAAAAAAATTGTCTCGATTGGAAAATAATCGTGAAATTCGTTGAAGTGATTGTCTATTATAGCTTAGTGGTGGAAATATAATCCAAGGGTCGGAGGTTCAAATCCCGATTCAGGCGAATGTCTAGACCGATTTATTTTCAAAATCTGATTACAATGCTTAAATATTAATTTCATCGACAAGTGTAACTGAATAAGTTTTTTAGTATCAGTTTTGCCTCGGTTAACAAAAAAACCTCAAAAAGCATTGAACTCTTTTACATGAAAATTATAGTTTGATACTGTGAAGGGATACACATGTTTGAAAAATGTTTCGGGTTTTCACGCGGCAGGAAGAGACATTCTCCGACGTTTCGAGCTAGGCGAGCCTAGCGGTCACCTTAGTCGTCTGCTGCGCACGAGCGCGGCGGATGCCTCCTTGACAACGGGCTGAATGATTAGCTCGAAACGTCGGAGAATGCCTCTTCCTGCCGCGTGAAAACCCGTAACATTTTTCAAACATGTCTAACGACCGCGGTAATCTCAAAAGTATCATAAGGATACACACATTCTTTTGAAGTGTCTGCTCTACACCTGAAACAACTTTCTAAACACAATCAGAGGGATTGTGTCATGAATTAGTCATGTCAGGTTACATTGTTTAAAACTGATGCTTTCAACAACGCCGAATCGTCCAATTTTGCGTTTACTAGCGTCTTCACTTCGTCGTGTCGTCGTCGTATCGGCTGCGCTCGCGCTTGATGTGCAGATGAAAGAGTTTCCGCGATGCGCGCGCAACTTCTATAACGGTCCCCGTTCGCGCGACACCTCATTAGCGCACCGGCTGTCGTCGCGCGCGCATCGCCCTTGCATTTTATTGCCTAGCGAAATTATATTTACCTTCAGAAACTCTCGCTTGGGCGTCTGCCTTCGCTGGGATTGCCGTACTGGGCTAATGATAAAATATGACAATTCCGAGTGCAGTGTACTGTCTATGATTGATGAATCAGTTTCAGTTTCTTTATTTCCTCCATTAGATGTATATTACACACTCGGATTAGTCTTTTTTTTTTCCTGTCGGTTCGATTACTTCTGGCGAAGAAGAGCCGACAAGAAACTTCGTCAGGTTGGTCATTGTATTATTATTTTTTCCAGTGATACTTACAAACTAGTTTACAGTGATTGATTGATTACTACTGCTCACAAAGAACATTATTATAAGAACATTATATACCTCAGTGGCCCAATGGCGCGACACTTCGGCGATCGCTCTCCGAAGTTAAGCAACGCTGTGTCCGGTCTGGTCTTGGATGGGTGACCATTAGACCGTTGAGAGAGGCTGGCCGTGGTTCGGATTCCACGTTAAACTGTAGGTCCCCTTCCTTACTTACTAGGTGGTAGGGTTAATCCCGCCCGGGTTGGTACCATCGCATTGAATGAACGACGGTCGAAGCGGCAATGATAATTGTCCGTGTTTTCCATCCAGTTCAATGTAGCCGTGCAATATAAGGAAGGTCCTGGCATGGCACCTAGTTCCCATGTGGTGTGTTGGGCTAATACCATGACAGAAGGTGTGGTATTAGCCATCATGTCCAGTCACATAAAAAAAAAAAAAAAAATATACATTGGTGAGGAGCAAACTCTTGACTACTAAAATCACATCTTATTCTAAATTAATACGAATTATGATCTAAATTATTCACAACAAAAATTAAAAATTCACAATAAAAAATAAACAATAAACAATATTGTACGTTTATTATGAATTGGCTTGATTTCCAGGATTCCGTTATGTGCTACGATAGCTTGACCAGAAATATAAAAATATTGCGTTGCATAAAATTATCAGTTTCCTTACGGTTACAACTCTAATCAAAGCTTTCAATATATTTGGATAAATATACAATGTGCATGGGAACTTAACTCATTAAACTTTACATTTGAACAGAACCTTAAGAATAAATGTGCGGAGCATTTATTTAAAATTCTGGTACTGAAATTACACGTTACGTCACTAAGTTATTGATTCGGTGCGTGGTGAATACGCGAAGAAAAACCTGCTTAGAAACTTCACTAGTTTATAGATTATTATTTTTCCATGCAAATTTTACGAAATAAGTACTTAGAACTGGACGCTGCTGCCATTGTTCGTCAAAAGAAAGGCAATGAACGGCAAAGACAACGAACAAAGAACAAAGGAAATTACAACCCTTAAACAATGGGCTTAGAAATAGAAATTACTTAACTAAACAACTTTAACATACAATATTACAAATGTTGTCTGGTGTAAACACAGTCTTCAATATCCTAGAATGGCCGTAGCCGATACGCTATCGTTTTATATTATTAGTTTCCCTAATAAGAACTTTTAAACAGACTTATACCGACGGTATGTTATTTTGTATGTTTGTTACGCGATTGCTCCGCCAATTATGAATTTATTTTGCTAATTATTTTTTCATTGTGTAGGTTATACTTTAGAGGGGGTCACATATACATGTTTTGCAAACGTGATTTTCGGAAAACCTTGATATTTTACGATTTAGATTAATAAAAATTGGTCCTCGATTTAATTGTCACATCGTTTTTTTTTTAAACGAAATGTCTTGTTTTTTTACTAAAGAGTTATCAGCATAAAATCCTGCCAAATATATTGCAATCTTACACGTCAGCAATATAATGTGCAGGCAGTGCGACCGTGGGTTGCATTCATACAAACGGCGCGTATATTTTATGAACGGTGGAATGGAGTACCGCTGCACGGCACCAAAGTACCAAGGGACCGAGCAACCTACACGCCTAGGAAAGTCGCTTGTCAAAGTGCAGAGAGCGTGGGCATTACCGGGCTACACCGTCTGGAGGCCGTAAATTATAACAGCTTGAATTCACTTTTACAACAGAATGAGAGAACCGACGACAAACATTGCCACATTTTTTTATTGCTTGCCGTCCTGAGTTATGTTATTATTCAGCTGATGTCTTAAGAAGTATCTGATGGGAAGGTAGCAGCAAGAGGTTTTGGTATGTCTCGAAATATCGTGTCGAGCTGTGAGTTCGAACGGACTCGAAGTTCGTGGTTGCGTGCTTACTAGTTTACAGTAACGACATTGTAAGTAAAAGTATTGCGTAAACACCCACATAAGAGTTTATCTTACAATGCTACTTTATCGTCCGACTTGTGTCTTTCTAATTCTGGCTCTATTATTTTCTTCTTATTCTGGCTCAACTAAACAGATTGTTTTCATTCGACTTAAAAAAAGAAGGAGGTTGTCAATTCATCTGCATAAGATGTGTTTTTTTTTTCGTTGTGTGTTTGTTACTCGATATCTCCGCAAACTGTCAACAGATTCGAATAATTATTATAATAATTATTAATATAATAAAAAATCTCAGAGGTTGTCCTTTGATATTTTTTTTAAAGAATACCACTTCTAATAGTAGGAAATACTAAAAAGTGTAAAAAAATAACAGTTATAAAAACATTGATAAGACTCCACGCACCTTGGAGTAGAAGGCTGTGCAAAAGCACACCTGAAAATGTATGATGGACCTTTGCTTGAAGTCGGTTCAGTGTTTTTTAAAACTGTTGTTTTTTTTTGTAAACTTCTTAAGCATTTCAGTATTTTCGAATCTATATTGAAATTAATGTATTATTCATAAACACCTACTATTTTAAGCATCATGGTAATTGAATAAACTACATGTATTGTCCAATTTGGCTCGACAAAAGTAACAGCATCCAATGGCGACCACACAGCTTGGTTGGCATAACTTACTCTCCTACTTCGTTTGCAGTATCCTTTACGAGCAAGTCACGCAATAAAGACATTTAGACTAGGAGGTCGCAACAAAAATGGTAACGATAACGTAAATGGCTGAAACTGGGTTCACGGGATAAAGTACAACCCTCTGAAGCTAAATGTGTCAGTCTGCCTGTACCAAGTGGTTGCGTTACGTAGATAAAGCGCCTAAAAAGGTGGTTATGGTGACAAAAATACATACGATAAGGTAAATGGATGCAAATGACGAAGCATGAAAGTATCAATACATACTTGCTTAGCAATACAAAAACTGAACTAATCTTTGGTTGCATTTAGTAGTTATAGGCGATTTAGGTTATAGATATAACTTTAGGTATATTTAAGTATTTAATTAAGTAACCGTCTGGTTATTGTTGTATAATTAATAGGTATCAATGTTTCCAGATAATCAGTATATTCATCAGCAGGTACATACCAGCATCTATTTTATATAGCCAATCTAGAAAACGCAACCACTTGGGACGGGCAGACCGACATATTTAGCATCAGAGGGTTGGTCTCTAACATGTCAACCCAGATTCAGCCATTTACCTTATCGGGACCAAAAATGTCGTGACCCCCCGGAATAATTGAGCAAGACGAAAGCCAAAGGTATAATTATGACTGGTATTTACGGTAAATATATTTCAGGACAGTGGTAATAAGTGAAATGATTTTAAAGAATACCACTGGTTATAGAAGTTTAGATATTTGGATGAATTCTTATATTTTCTAGATTTCTCAGTCCTTCTGTAAGATAAAGGACTGATTCCTATATTTTCCGGTTTACTCAGTCCTAAGGTAAGATACATTGGTTCTGGTTTCCCATTCCCATTCCCAACCTGTCCATGGATTATTATATTAATGTTATCCAATTATCGGTGTCGGAAATGTATTCTATGTTCATTAATAATTTGGGAAGTTAAACAAGTTCAAATGTTTCTGCTTATAATTATCTAAGACAAATATCGAATTTCGTTTAACCCCTGTCTGAACTTTGTGTACCGACTCGTTAAGAAATGTTTGAGGATTGTGAGGTTGGTAATGAATATTTGATAGTGGCTGCCATCGGACGTCGTCATTAGCTGTATCGATCCTTGTGTATCCGTTTTTTGACACAAATGTTACCCAAGTGGAAGAATCATACTTTTTGAAAGATTACACAGAGTCTAACGTACATTTTTATATGTATGCGTCCGTATGAATGTCGCGATTCTATTTCTGTTTATACTTCTGTCTGTATTTTTCTCTAAAACTTTTCTCGCGTTCTATTCCGGAGGTCATTCCCATGGCCGATGTATTTTGGTAACATAATGCAATCGCTCGATCAAGAGAATTGATTTTTTAGGGTTCCGTACCCAAAGTTTGAAAATGGAACCCTATTACTAAGCCTCCGCTGTCCGTCCGTCCGTCCGTCCGTCCGTCCGCCCGTCCGTCACAGGGCTGTATCTCATGAACTGTAACAGGTAGGAAGCTGAATTTTTTACAGATTATGTTTTTATTTTGCCGCTATAACAAAAATAGCTAACATTATAAAATAATAAAAATTAAAGGGGGGCCCCATACAAAAAAACTTGTTTTTTTTTTGTAAATCTTGTACGATGGTACGGAACCCTTCGTGTGCGAGTCCGACTCGCACTTGGCCGGTTTCCAATCTTATTCGAACCTTCTTTACTTGAAACTAAGCGATCCGAGATCGCACTCTCCCATATTTTCATGTCGCTGCTTGTATTGAGAAAGAATTTATAACGTTGACGTCAATAGGATCTATAATTTTGTCTCATTTTCGGTGTAATGACATAAAAACGTAGAAAATGTGTTTTCAAGTGAAACACGCTTTCCACTTTTTTTTTAATTAAAACATACATCCTTATTTAAAAACTTTTTTCAGTTTCATTTCCTCTACGACAAATTGACACGATAATAATTAAAGAAACTTTATTTATAAACACGAAGTATTAAGTATGTAATATAATAAAATGTAAAATGAGAATTTAACTAATGAATATATACTGAATATATTTTTCGATGACTACATAAAGTACAAAACAAAATATGAAATGTACATTTTGTCACATTATTAACAAATAACGACTTTAATTGATTTGATTAGTTTTAACATTGCCGATATCTTCACGAATATTGTTTTACATAACAAGACAAGAAAGACTAAGTATTCAGTGTTGCACCCAATGATTAGTCGATGGTTGAACCCCAAATGATCAGTGGCTGGGTGAACTTTTGAAATCAAATCCGACCTAATTTTGGTTCTGCGCAGCCGCTTGTGCTTGAAGAGGGCCGGCCAAGTTCAACCCCGCCGATTATACAAATCTGCAAAATGAATAATCCGCACAGAACCCAAGTCGGTCGCAATTCAAATGCTAAGTAAACCAGTCATCAGAGTCGGATGCCCTTAAAGGTGCCGGCGCCGCGTCCATTAGCCGAGCGGAGAATGTATAATTGGAAACTCTATGAAGTAACCGTTCGACACGACAGTCGATCGGACATGCCGCGTCCGCGTCGTGGGCGGCCAGACGCACGACTTTTACGTACTGTTAACGTGAGCTGCGCCTTTTGAAGCGGTCGCACCGTACGGATTCAATGTTTGTCGTTATATTTGAGTTCGGAGCGGGCTGGAGGTAAATAGAGAAGAGATGGCGCTAGAGCTTCCAATTTCCATGTTAGTGGGACAGCTAGCTCTTTCTCATCCATTAGCACTGCTGACAATTTCTATGTCAGCGTGACAGCTAGCTCTTTCTAATCCATTAGCACTGCTGACAATTTCTATGTCAGCGTGACAGCTAGCTCTTTTTAATCCATTAGCACTGCTGACAATTTCTATGTCAGCGTGACAGCTAGCTCTTTCTAATCCATTAGCACTGCTGACAATTTCTATGTCAGCGTGACAGCTAGCTCTTTCTAATCCATTAGCACTGCTGACAATTTCTATGTCAGCGTGACAGCTAGCTCTTTCTAATCCATTAGCACTGCTGACAATTTCTATGTCAGCGTAACAGCTAGCTCTTTCTAATCCATTAGCACTGCTGACAATTTCTATGTCAGCGTGACAGCTAGCTCTTTCTAATCCATTAGCACTGCTGACAATTTCTATGTCAGCGTAACAGCTAGCTCTTTCTAATCCATTAGCACTGCTGACAATTTTTATGTCAGCGTGACAGCTAGCTCTTTATAATCCATTAGCACTGCTGACAATTTCTATGTCAGCGTGACAGCTAGCTCTTTCTAATGCATTAGCACTGCTGACAATTTCTATGTCAGCGTGCCAGCTAGCTCTTTCTAATCCATTAGCACTCGTGACAATTTTTATGTCAGCGTGACAGCTAGCTCTTTCTAATTCATTTTCACTGAGTGTTGCTGTTTCTTTTGTTCTTGTTCTTTGCCTTAAGCTGTTGTACCAAGAATGTTTTGGCAACAGCATTAAGATCTAAGTATGTATTTCATTACTGTGGACGGAAACCCAGTTAAGTTTCTTTGCGGATTCTTCTTTACTGCTTGATATAATCTGTGGATCTATCAAAAATTTGACGTGCCTTAGTGTAGTTTGACAGCCAAAAAAGTTTGAATATAGAAATAAAATCAAACAGCGTTCAAAGAGTATGGACCTCGTTCGGCACCTCTTAGTTGAGGGCCTGGCGTGCGCCATAATCCCGCTCATCTCCCTATACAAAAGGGGAAAGAAGACCACGCCCATATTTCCTGTCAGAGATCCAAAATTTTGCTCAAAATAGCTTTTTTGATCGAACTAGATGTCTGATGACCATTGGCATTGTAAAATTGTGTTTGGTTTCTAAGATAAGGTCCGAAAGTTCGAATTTTTCGCGCGTTTTATACAATAACTTTGGAGGTGGATCGTATGCAATGATAAAGTAAGAACATCTTAAAAAGATTAGTTATCAGACATAGCTTATTTAATCAAGATTTATAATCTATTGTGTTATTGTTAGATTTTTGACTACAGCTGTCGTGGTTTACTTTTAGCTATAAGTCGATTTGAATTTAAAATTTTCGTAAATCTTACCAAATCATACACTATGCACATTGTCTTTTTTGTGGACATGTTGCATCTTCCTCATCACGGAGCCCGTCTTATTCTTTGAAACAGAGAAGGTCCCAGAGCGCAACAGCACGGTTTTGTACCGTGCCCGCGAATGAGTTAGGCCCGCCGGGTTGGGCCACCTTAACATAAAAAATGATTTGCCCTCTGTTCACCTAGGTGCACACTTTGCGACCCCGATTACACTTTACTGAAGCCCTCTCCTCTGTTATTACCTTCATCCCGCTTAGAACGCACAGGAAACCTAAGCAATCAGAAAGCATCGGATCCTGTCGAGTGTCCGACTTCGGCAGCTCCATCTTCGGCCAAGGGGTCCTCTTGACTTAACGCGTGCATAAATGACGAGGGTTCCCGTTGTCGGCAGGGTGCGGCCGCAGGTGGCCAGCGAGGTGATCGACATGTGCCGCGTGTGCACGCGCGTCACGCCAGGCGAGCCGCAGGTCACGCTCGGCCAGGACAAGTCGTTCACGTTCGACCACGTGTTCGACACGGACAGCACGCAGCGGCACGTGTTCGACACGTGCGTCGAGTCGCTCGTCGGCGGCGCGCTGGACGGCTACAACGCGACCGTGCTCGCCTACGGCCAGGTCAGTCCTCACGCATTGCTGGCACGCTCGGCCAGGACAAGACGTTCACGTTCGACCACGTGTTCGACACGGACAGCACGCAGCGGCACGTGTTCGACACGTGCGTCGAGTCGCTCGTCGGCGGCGCGCTGGACGGCTACAACGCGACCGTGCTCGCCTACGGCCAGGTCAGTCCTCACCCATTGCTGGCACGCTCAGCCAGGACAAGACGTTTACGTTCGACCACGTGTTCGTCACGGAAAGCACGCAGCGGCACGTGTTCGACACGTGCGTCGAGTCGTTCGTGGGCGGCGCGCTGGACGGCTACAACGCGACCGTGCTCGCCTACGGCCAGGTCAGTCCTCACGCATTGCTGGCACGCTCGGCCAGGATAAGTCGTTCATGGGCAGCACGGAGCCCTACGTGTTCGAAATTCCTTACTGATTGCTGGCACGTTCGGCCAGGCCAAGTCGTTAATGGGCAGCAAGAAGCCCTACGTTTTCGACACTCCTCGCTGATTGCTGGCACTTTCGGCCAGGACAAGTCGTTCGTGGGCAGTACAAAACCCTACGTGTTCGACATGCACGCCCCCGGTGTGCTCGACGGCGCTGCACTGGCCTTCGTAGGAAACGACCTGTGCATGTAACACATTACTCCGGTCGCTGAATATCTTTGCCGACCATTTTACATCTCATGAAAGGTTGCCGTCACATTCCCACCAATAAGCACGGTATCTTTACCCTGTAACGAATAAACCCAAAATGACCTCCGATTGTTATACCATGCTTTGTCCCTTTCGAACGAAGTTGAAACTGTATGTCAATGCAAAATACAAAACATCGTATAACTATTCCGAGGTTGTTTGGGTGTATTAGTAAATCCCTTAATAATAATAATAATAAAGCTTTATTTGATTCCATGCAATAACAGTTGTACAGTTTTTGCCTTAAATATTAACTATAAATATTAAAATAAAAGAAAATAATGCAAAAAAAGGAATCATTAATGCTACGTTTTTATTGTTGCATGGACCCCTTTCGGGTAAAAGCCTCCTCCAAGGATTTCCACTTTTCCTGTTCAGATCTTTGTAATTTTTTTTTTTCTTGATGCCAATTCATTCTAAAGGAATCATAGCATCTTCTTATATCTTTCTTTGTAAATTTTTTAAAGTTCTTTAGGTTTTATTATATTTTTTAGGCTTATTGGTAGTTTGTTCCGTTCTTTCTTGAAGTGCCATTTTGATAGGATATTTCTTCTTACTTTCCTTTTCAGGTTATTTTTTCCTTATAATAGAGAGCTATATAAGTATATATATTTTTTTCTTCATACATTATATGTATCGTGACCGCTTAGGTGCGCTGCATTTAGCTCGATAAGTTGAGGTTCTGTTGGTAGTAATTTCGTGGTGACGGTGCAAACTTTTTTTTTTTTTTGGAGGGTTTTGGTCGATCTCTCCCGCGGTGACCTGCCGTGCTGGGAGATGGGGGGAGGGGGGGTGAAGAGGGTGGGTCCGACTGCGGTAGCTTAGTTTTGCAGTGATGTTTTCGTCTGGCTTTGAGAGGTATCTGTCGAAGCAAAGGTTAGTTTTGGTTTTTGTAGTATATAATCTTTTATGTTAGTAGCTTTGTTTTTCTTGGATGGTTGCTTATTTTCATATTCTGCTTTTTCGCCGCTACGGTGCGATGTTTCCGGAGATTCTGACAGGTTTCTCTTATTGAATTGGGGGCGAGGGGTACGTTTGTTGTTGCTCAATACTATAAGTTTGTCGTATTTTATAAAGGCAGTGTTGCCTGCTTCTTTTTCATTCCGCAGTTGAGCTTGGAGTTCTTTGCGCTTGTTGAGGACATCTATTGGGTAATCTTCCTTCATGTAATACGGAGTGTTTTGTAGACAAGACTGGTTTTTCTGAATATTTAATTTTAAACCTATCGTAGTGAATGATATTACAACCGGTCTGATTTTTTCGCCTTTCTTCCCCATTCTTCTGACAGCTTCAATGCTGCATCTGTCATATGTGAGTCCGAAGTGAGTCTTTATTATGTTCATAATAATATCTTCTAGTTCTTGATAGGATTTTTCGCGTTCTTCTACTCCGAACATAACTAGGTTTTTGCGTCTAATATGTCTCTCTAAGTAGTTTATTTTTGCGTTTTGTTCGTCCACTTTTTTCTCTAAAAGTGCGTTTTTCAGTTCCATACTAGCAAATTTCTCATTAATATTGTTATTTATTGTGTTTTTTATATCCTCCTTCATCTCTGCCATGTCTTGTTTTTGTTGTTTCATATCTTGCTGCATTTTTAATAACATTTGTTTTATTTCATCCATGGTGTATTAGACAAGAGATGTGGAGCCGAGCGACCTCTATGGAAAGTATCATGCGCGCTTTAGTCTGTTGCATTGGCTAAGTAGAAGCTAGTTGGTTGAGTAGATCATACTATCGTTATGTGTGGACGTAAACGATATGAACGAGTGGCACTAGATGGCAGCAGCGGTGGTGAGCTGATATATGCGGTATTTTGTCTTTAGCGGAAGAAAACGTTGCACCAAAATTACGCTGGACGGTGCTAGTATCGTCCTTTTATTCGAAAAACAACCTAATCGGGACTTGATTGGGAAGTTCTGACAAATGTCAACAGATGGCGATTATAGCGCTGATTTTTATGTTTATCACGAAGAAATTAGTATACACTTTTGAGGTTATGGATGTTTTCTGATTTTGATACAGGCAATTGTCTTAGTTTTGTTCGATATCTATCATTATTGTTCGCCCATAACAGAAGTTTATTGCACTGGTTAATTATATTAGTCAAGTGAAGACAGTAGTGGTCATCGTCCGCGTCGGCGTGGTGGTTGGTAGGTAAATTCTTGACAATTAAATTGGAACGGACTCACCGCGAACCCGGCTGTGTCCACACTTTCACTTCTGTATCGCCAACTAAACTATGCAGGGATGGTCGCCAAAACACTTTTAAATAGATATCTAACGAGCTGTAGATGTTTTTTGTTAGAGCCTCGCATTTTGCTTGTTCTCACTTTGACAGCTGACAGCCGGACCCCTTAATGCAAACCCTTCAATTGATGTTATACGCGTTGCTTCGATGCCTGTGAAGGCACCCATTCTACAATTTAGCAGTCGGCAGAAAGTTTCTATGCATTTCACGTGTATATTTACGAAATTTTTAAGTTCTAGTCAATTACTCTTGTTCTGAGCTTATGTGCTCATTTTCTAGAGAGAGATTCGCCAAATCATCAACAATATTTTCCAATCACTATGATTGGTTAATTTTCTAGTCTCGTCTTTTCATGTTACTCAAGTGTCGTTAAATGACAAACGATGAACCCCTTTGCGCATTTCTTTACTTGCAAATTGATCGCGTTCCGAGCTCCTTTATTCACACGTAATGTAGCCACAAAGCCTTTGTATTCAGTTCTATTTCTATTCTCGTCACTTTGATGCGACTAGCACGGCTTGGTACTATGTGTCTTCATTGACTACAAAACCGTTGGCCAAATCAAAAACCTAGCAAGTGCTAGCTCATCGAATTCTTACTAGTCGCTTATTGTGATTTAGTGGAATTTTGATATAAGTAAACTCAATTCAAAAATGTAGTCGCTTATTGTGATTTAGTGGAATTTTGATATAACTAACTCAATTCAAAAATGTCTTTACATTATTACCTTCGATATTCCCAACGTCGTTGTTTCGATCTTCAGTATTTAAGTCAACGATAGCCAAAATATTTTTCGGTCAACTAAATTATTGAAGGGGTTATAGCATAATGTATAATGGCGATGCAAATTTTGAAAACGGAAATACATGGCATCACTGATTCCCCACCACCGCTTATTAGTGTAGGTAACTAGCTTTGCCTTTAGGAATGTCTTTGAAGAAATCTGTCGTTTGGGAATATTTGGACGCGTAAAATACCTATTTGGTTTTAAACAATTTATACAAATAGTTTTCCAATGGTTATTCTAATTTTATACAAACATGACAAAGGCAGTGGGCCTTTTCTAAAATTCGCTAAAAATCCCTTACTCGGTTATCAGTTTCAGCAGGTTAAAATTAGCGATCGCCATTTGAACTCAGCCAATAACTAGCGAACAAAGAACCGCGACTTCGCCACTTGTTGCCCGACTGCCTTATAGAGTTCAGTTGTTCCTGCCCTCGCTGGTCGTGACTGCCTTGTTGGGTCGCGTGATTCATTTACCTGCTCGCCTTATTATGCGTTTGTTGAGGCATTTAATTAATTAAAGCCTACAATTTTGTTGTGTTTACGCCACCGGACGTCCATTTTTTTTACCCGACTACGGCGAAACAAAAAGGAAGGGTTATGATTTTAGCAGTATATGTATGTATGTTTGTATTTACGTATGTTCCGCAGTAGCGCTTAAAGTGTTCACCCGATTATGATGAATAAGATTTTGGTCGATTATGTCCCGGGCAACATAGGCACGAAAAATATTTAAAAAACTGGTACCCGATACGGATTGAAACATCAAAAGGTCAGAGACAAGGTCAATGCGGTTTGATTAAACCAATAAATTGATGACATCAAACAGCACCTGCCTTGTTTCTTTCTTTGAGTGTTTTAATCCTTAGTCGGGTTACAGTTTTTTTTAGAAGTAGGAACATTATTGTGTAAAACCACATATGAAAAAAACATTTAGAAATATATCAATATAGGCACAATCAAACAAGTTGGTTCTGGTAATAGAGACAACATTAATTAGTAAATCCAAATAACCAAATGAACAGCTTTGATTTTGATGTCTAGATTCATAGATGTTACTTGTACCTGGCTTAGTTAAAGTAAAACTTCTGGCATTAGGTAGGTGCTGGTGTGTATCCATTGTATGTCAAAAATTACAGTCGGAAGTCATAGTTTGGCTAAACCAAATCCAATGCTAACAATATAAAAAAGTGCATTGAGAGTTGATTTTTTTTACATCATGATTGCAGTTTTTTTTGGCCGATCCAGAAGCGGCAATGAAAAATTGTACGAGTTTTCCATCCAGTTCAAATTAGCTTTGCTCTCACTGAGGAAAGGTATTGCCATGGCACCAAATTCTATGGGCATCCAGTATATTGGGCAAATTTCATGACCCATGTCTAGTTCCATTAAAAAAACCACTTATGCTCACGTCTCAAATCAAATTTAAATATTTCTACCGTATTTAGGTGTCGTTTTAGCCTTAAAAATATGGTGATTGTGTTCGTCTAAGGTATAATTTGGACATTCCGATGTTTTTATCTTACCAACTATTTTTAGCTTATCAGTACATTGTACTTTTTTCCCAACATTTTACTTTCTGTCTGGTTAAGATTTACTTACTCAATCCCTTCAAAACGCTTATGGACCATATGAGGGGAATATGTATACGCCTTAATAAATCCAAATAGAAGTTCAGAGTAAAAATAGCTGGCATGTATTTTTTGCAGGGAAAATTTTGTTTACTAAGAAATAAAAAACTATTGAATTGTTTCATCTATACAATAAATAAAAAAATACTTTTATGCACAAAATTCATTCCGATTACATCTCTATTTCTAGTTTTTGCCAAAAATTTGCACCTTTTCCATAGAAAAAAATGCAAACGCTCTTATGAAAATGTATACTATTTTTACGATACCTCACCAACAATCATGATATTAGCCCAACATAACGCATTTCCGAAATAATTTGGTGCCATGCCAGGACCGTCTATGAGCACGGCTACATTTTTTTAGCGCTTAGCTACCACCGAATAGGAGAAGTGTCAGTTTCACATGGATTTCGAATTTGAACCCACGACCTCTGGCATGACAGGCAAGCCAACCCGCCCCTGAGCTACGTACCGCTCACTAAACAAAATCCGGTCAATCGATGGAAGAACAATCAAATATCCTATTAACGTTATTTCTGTCAGACTGCGCTAGTTTGCCTGCGCCTAAGAGTACGTTGTTCGTCCGCTGAGCTGTATCGGGCGAGGTCACGTCACCGCGCGATAGAGTCGTGCCCACGCGCCACAGATGAGCTGCGTCACGCGCCCCACGGTTGTTGACTCGGCGCCGCGGCGCGGCCGAGCTCCTCGGTGACCCGCGTGACTAACGGACTCGCGCGTTCGGCGACTCCCGCGGGATCGTCCCGGGACAGGTGTTAGGGTTGCCACCTACGGGAGATCACAAAAAAAAAGTATATGCGCATCGAGAGGACTAAAAGAGCTCATGCATGTATTTCGCATCGGAGGAACCAAAAACCGGCCAAGTGCGAGTCGGACTCGCACACGAAGGGCTCCGTAGTATCGTATAAGATTTAACACAAACAGTTCCTTGCATGGGGGGCCCCATGCAAGGAACTTTTTTAAAGTTTTACTATTATTTTATATATCAGCAATAAAAATACACACGTTGTGGAAATTTCAATTGCTACCTATTAACGTTCACGAGATACAGCTCTGTGATGGACGGACGGACAGCGGAGGCTTAGTAATAGGATCCGATGGCACCCTTTAGGTACGGCACCCTAAAAAAGGCTCATCTTTATCTAACTGGACGTGGTGTGATGGTGGAGGTGCCACGCCAGGAAATTCCTTATTATATTTCATAGCTACGTTGAAATGGATAAAGAACTTAGAAAATGCCGCCCTGACCATCGTTTATTCAACGCGATTCTAACAACCCGGGCGCGATTAACCGTACCGTCTTGTACGTAAGAAAAAGGACCTACAGTTTTATGGGGAAACTGAACCACCAACGACGATAACCTTAGTCACCTCTTACGACATGTTTTTGAGGTCCGGTTCCAGGAGACTGACAACCCTAGACAAGGCGCGCTCCGCGCGGGAGGCGTATATCCACCCGTCAATAGGCCAATACTA
The DNA here is from genome assembly GCA_946894095.1 of Incurvaria masculella. NCBI lineage: Eukaryota > Metazoa > Arthropoda > Insecta > Lepidoptera > Incurvariidae > Incurvaria > Incurvaria masculella. Next base: position 22,721,335 of record OX335646.2, read on the forward strand.
TTATTTATTCTGTGTCAAAGACAAAATAATTGCGTGCCATGACACTCGCACACCAAATTGCGCGTCCCACGCAATACATTTATTTCTTTTATCATATTTACATATGCATGAAAGTAATAACCTGCGAAAGTAAATGTAAGTTGATATAACATAGATAATAAGAAAGAAATAGTTTTAATGTCCGATTGTGAAGTTTCATTTTAACTTTTATTTTACATACATGTCATGTTATGCAAGAGACTGAGCAATAATATGTAAATGTATGATGGCAAGATGGTTCCATATCCACGAAAGTGCTCGCAGATCACGTATGCGTATTTACCGCAACGAAACAGTTTTCAACAATTTATTAGGGGGCGTCCATCAATAACGTGAGTCGTTTTTGGAGTTTTTTCGCCCCCCCTCCCCCCGGGTGAGATGCCGTAAGATTTGGCTCGGCCCCCTTCCCCCTTCCTAATATCACGTGAGATTTTTCAAAAAGCGTATTTTTGCGAAAATACTTTATTCTGTGCTTTGCGTTGCGTTGGATTTGTTCAAACAGGAAGCTTTTTCGTAAGAAACATGTTTTACTCAATTAAACGCAGTTTTCTCGCAATTTTACACATTTTCTCGCGGAGAAATAAATTATGTGATATTTGCCGAGACCCCCTCTTCCCACGTGAGATTGGGTGAGATTCGTCTCGACCCCCCCCCCCCACTAAACGCCTTACGTAATTAATGAATACCCTCTTACACATAAAACACATGAAGTGGTGCTTTGCTTTTGACTTAGATTGGCAAAATTGCGTCCTCTTTTTCATTGGCCGAACAAGCCAAATCCAACATCGATGGCCAAAGAATGGAACTGTTTGTCAGACTTTAGCATTAGTTACATATTCTGTAAAAGAGAGCGGGCCGCAAGATTTTCTACCTCGTGCTGACGATATTAATTTTGAAAGTAGAAAGTTGGACAGTTGCAATTCGGTCTTATCTAAATCGATTGTTGAAATCTAAACTTCACTCATGTTGTTCTTAAGGCTCCATATGATGCTATCCTCCCAATATTTTGGGTTTATTTTTATTTTATCTCAGTTAAGAATAAACACCGGTACAAAAATCTTCTAAAAATTCTCTAGTGTATGACCGTAAAACGGTTTTAAAGGGTTGCATACATTCTAAAAAAAAAAATTTGTTAACACCTTTTTACTAGGTTTTCAAGCCGGCGGCGCTTGGGAACTATAAATGAGAATTTTCTTTTTTGTGGTACAACATCTCATATTTATCTAGCAAGTGAATAAGCGTGAAACATATATTAATTCACTATAGCAAGTAGACTTTACAGGTTATAAACCTAAATTTCGCTTTGTGACGCCCGATTTTCACGCGCATAAAACAATGAACCCTAACGCAAACTCAATGCTTCCGGACATCGCCATTATCGTTTGTTTGCTGAACGCTGGAGTCAGTTGGAGCCTTAATAGAGTCTGAAGCGAGGTATTTTACCTCTCGTCCTATTTTGGTGCTGCTGTGTGCTGGATTAATATAACGCTTTCCTATGTTCCGAATGGCACATTGATGTGATCTGTTGCATCATTTAATTAGAGTTGCATAATTTCTTGGGACTATAGTTGTTTTTCAATAGCCGTCTCCGTCTGTCATGTCAATACGAGATTCATATCTCGTTGGAACAGGTATCAGCTATTTAAAAAATCAATAAATGTGCCTAAAAATATTTACTTTTCATTCAATCGCGTACAATTTATAGTTATGAGGTCCTCTTTTTTCAAATTCAGAAATTTAAAAATATTTTGATTATAATAATTTTGAATAAACCAACGAAGCGTTGAATTGCCTTCACATTTTTAATAGTTAATAAATAAACTACATTGTATAAAATCTCCACGGAACCCTAAGCTTGTCCGAGACTATACATAGTTAGCAATTTTATATACTTTGGCATAGATTGCGCTGGAAAAATCACCTTTTCTTATCGAAGGTGGTAGATAGATTAAGATAAATTTAGATTCAAAATCTCTTCATAAAAATCTTAATTAACTAAACATATTGCGGCCAAGTCTATAATGTCTATTTGCTTATAATTTAAGGCGTTATGTTGTAAAGCGCTCGAATCGTTCGAGCGATCGCGGGTTGGTTCGTCCACGTTACGTCACACGACATTTGGCCGGCAGACGATAGTGCAGCGGAATAGAGAGACTGAAATAGATCTGTCAAGGTGGCGTTCGGAACGCAGCGACCGCGTCGCGAGACGCGACGCGAGACCTCGAGTGCGACCGTCCTCTAGAAGAATAACTAATGAGCGCCGTTGGATGAAGAATAATACGGCTTGTTTTATCACGACAGGTAGAGTTTAGGCAACCAGACCTAAATTAAGTATCAAGCCTGTCAGATACCATACAAAGTAAAAAAATATTGAATATTTTTTTTTTGGTTTTTTTTTATTTAATATAATTTAAATGACTTAGGCCTGAGTGCACGAAAGGACCAAAATCTAAATCAACGTCAACGTATGATTAAAGACGTCACTTTGAATTGAGTATAATGTGTGCTATCTGACACGCTAATTACAAGTAACTTCGTATAATTTTCTTCCCCATTTCTCCGACCGCGGGGAGCGGCTGGAGAGCGACACTGGTAATAGTTAATTAATAAACTAAATTGTATAAAATCTCCACGGAACCCTAAATAACCGCTTATCCGAGACTATACATAATTAGCAATATTAATTACTTTGGCATAGATTGCGCTGGAAAAATCCACGGTAAAGTGCACGGTTAGGAAATATTTATAGAATTGGTACCAAAGAATCCTCCAATCAATTATGTTGAACTCAGAATTTTTTTCTTCTGAAATGGCGTCGTCTTTATCATCTTCCAATAACTTTTCAAAATTTCGTTGATATCTGTAACCATTCCACACGATGCACACTGAAGGAAATGACGACGTGACAGCGAATTGTGCGGTCGTGATCTCTCACCGCTAGAATCGGACGCGCTCGCCCCCGCGCGACAGCGAGAAGCCAGACGCCGCGCCGGTTGGTCGTCGCGGTCGCACGTCGCGCGTTGCAGAGATCCAAACGCTACTTCTGATCTACACGGCTGCAGCGTCCGTCACAGACAATGAAGAAAGCGCCGCGTGAGAGCCGCACGACGCGGGGCGGCGGAGGCGGCAACGCGTCGGCCGTGGGAACGAGGGGAGAACCCATGCTTTGCCCATACATCAACTATTTCAACCGTTAATTTTCGGTCGGGGGCGTCCCAAAAACCGGAATCTAAAAACGAAAGTGCTTACAACCGTACATACCTACCGAGAGGATTTTTCTATTTGTGTGTGTTTCTTTCCACCCTATTATTCCATTATACTCGTAACTTCCTTAATTTTGTATCGCGGCCTAGAAATTAAAAATGTTATTTACCACAGTTAAAATATATGGTTTACTGAATATGTTGACCTATGTCTTAGATTTTCGCGTTTAGGAATATTGTTATTTCCTGAATTTGACACGATGAACCATTCTCGAAGTTAATTTACAATGTTTCGAACTTTAATAAGTTATCCTAGGAATATCATTTTAATTTTTCTAATATAACTGGAAATAAATGGCCAATACCACACCTGTTGTGATGTTAGCATGTCACAAGATAGACAGAACTTTCCTTGTAATTAAACGTGGACAATTTTCATTTCCCGGTCAACGTTTCACCAATGCGATGGTAACAACCCGGATGGGATTAACTCTGCTTCCTATAAAGGACCTACAGTTTTTTGTAGAATTCAAACCACGGTCAACTTCAATTGTCGAACGGTCGCCCATCCCCCAACCAGTGTTGCTTAACCTCAAGTTCGAAACCCGGGACTACCGAAGCTCACGGTATTCCTGCGAAAGACACATTTGCGAGGGTGCCACGATGCTTGACATTGTTGGATTGTTGTTGTGCGGTGAGTTGAATAGGGAGGACTTATAGGCGAGGCTCTCCTGCCAGGTTGCCTGTCGCAGCACGTCACTGCAGCCCAGAGAGCATGGAAGGACGTGAGTGGAAACCGAAGTTTGTGTGGGAGAGTCGGCAAATGGGTTCGTTTACTCGACAACATACGAGTTCCAGCGACACTTAGGAACGCGTTAAACTCGTAGGAACATTATAAGTAAAGCTCGTGGTCTAGGGGCTAGAGGATTTGCCTTTCATGCGAGAGGTCTGGGTTCAAATCCTCGCCTGGACATGCACCACTTTCTTTCTCTTTCTGAGTTGGATAAGTGCATTTCGTTACGAATGCGAGCTTTTTCATGGTTTTGAACCCTGTAGGTCCCCTGACTCTACTAGGTGCTGGTAGGGTTAAGCCCGCCCTGGTTGGTACCACAGCATTTCATGAAACTATAGTTGAAGCGGCAATGAAAAATTGTCCGTGTTTTCCATCCAGTTCAAAGTAGCCGTGCTCATAAGGGGAAGATCCTGGCATGGCACCTAATTCCTTCGGGAATGTGGTGTTAGCTATCCATGTCAGGTTGCATACAAATAGCTGCGATTTAGTGCAAGTTTAGAGTTTGCAAGCGAACTAACTACAGTTAGACGTTTTCCACTAACTCGTAGCTACGCTCCCGCCCTTCCGTGCTCGCTGCTTCAGCCAGACCCCTCGTAATATCGTATACGGCGCCATCTCAACCCTCGGTCGTTGCGCCGTGTCGTCAGAGTAGCGTCGCCGTTCGTGGCGTCGCGTCGTCGGTCGAATAGAAACGAAGGTTTTGTTATGTACAGTCAACCAAAGGTTAAAGGATACACTTCCGGTTAAACGTAAAACCGGCCAAGTGCGAGTCGGACTCGCCACACGAAGGGTTCCGTACCATCGTAAAAAAATGTATACAAAAAAATCACGTTTTTTGTATGGGGACCCCCTTTAATTTTAATTATTTCTTAATCTTACCTATTTGTTGTTTTTATAGCGGCAAAATAAATACACACTCTGTGAAAATTTCAGCTGTCTATCTGTTACGGTTACCGAGATACAGCCCTGTGACAGACGGACAGACGGACGGACGGACGGACGGACGGACGGACGGACGGACGGACGGACGGACAGCGGAGGCTTAGTAATAGGGTTCCGTTTTCACCCTTTGGGTACGGAACCCTAAAAATGAATGGTGTTTAAATACAACCACTGATTTAATTTTGTTAGAGTTTTGTTTACTCAGTAGCTAGTAGACATCCTCAACTATGTTTGAATCTATACTAAACACTATAATTGTTTCCAAAAGTCAAAGTATTTCGACTGTTCATCTTTTCATTCAACCGGATGTGTATGCTAAACTCTTTGTTCGACTGTACGTGGAACCACGAGACACGGACTGTGTTCGAGCTGACTGCTCCGCACTATACCGAACAAAATAAGAACGGTGTTTTGTTTTTGGAGCCCCTGGTCCGACTTGGCGTTTACGTAATTTAGAAGTTACGTAAAAACTTCAAACCCAAACAAACGCTTACTGCTTATTCTGTGGTTTTACTTAAAGGTTTAAAAATCGAACTCGGACTTCCGATTTGTATGAAAACGCAGAGTCGGCGTAAACGTATTTACGTCGACGATGAGTAAGCTGTCAAATCATACTCAGACAGTGGGCATTCTTCAATTCTCCATACATTTGAAAACGCTTATCGATACACGGTAAAAAATAATTTCTTGAAATAAAGCAAATTGCTTTGATTCAAAGCAATGCGTGATTCACATATTCGGGAACAAAATATTTTCTTAAAATAGAATAATTATATTCTTAAAATAGTTACTTTGTTCCAAGAAATTATATACTTGAAATAAGATTTTGCTGGTCTCTTGCTTTAAGTTGTTAAAGTATTTAAATCAAGATTATCGTAACGTTAATTTAAGTTGTCACTTTTCTTAGTTGAAAATGTATTATTCTTGCTATAAGAAAATAAATAGTATATGCAACAAATTAATTACTTAAATTAAAACAGCATTGTGTTGCCTCAAGTAAATATTTTCTTGGCCTAACCACTACTTTTCTTGGTGTAATAATATCGTTTCTTCGAACGAAACTATATATTATTAGACTAAGTTTTTTTTTTCTTCAAGGAAGTAAATATTTTCTTGGCAAATTCTAACACTTTTCTTGGTCTACCAATATCGTTTCTTGTAAGAAAACTATAACATTTTAAGACCAAAACTGTTGTTACTTGAGTTAAGAATATGGTTTCTTGGTCAATGTCTATACTTTTCTTGGTGAACGAATATCGTTTCTTGAATTAAAACTATAATATTATTAGTCCAATATATTTTTTTTTTCAATGAAGTAAATAATTTCTTAGTCAATGCTAATGTTTTTCTTGGTATAACAATACCGTTTCTTGGAGTAAAAGTGTACAATTCTTGGACCAAGACATTTGTTTCTTCAATGAAGCAAGTGATGTCTTGTCTTGACGTAGTACTTTTTTCGGTTTATCAATATCGTTTCTTGAATTTAAACTATAAAATTATTATACCAAGACAGTTGTTTCTTGAATTAACAAAATTATTTCTTGGTTGATGCTAATGATTTTCTTGTTGTAATAATATAATTTCTTGGAACAAATCGATTACATTTTTAGACCAAAATATTTGTTTCTTAAATAAAGGAAATTATTTCTTAGTCAATGCTAACACTTTTCTTGATATACAAATATTGTTTCTTAGAACGAGATTATGAAGTAATTAAATCAAGATATATATTTCTTCGATTGAAGTAAATGCTCTCTTGGTTTACCAATATCTTTTCTTGGATCCAAATTTTTAAATTCTTAGACCAAGATGTAAGATGTTCATAGCAAGCCGAATGTAATCTTGAAAGAAAACAAAGCTAATACTTTCGGAAACGATGTTAATTAGAAGAAAGAAAAATATTTTTTCCTGACGTCTAATGAACATCATCCCTTACATACTTTGTTTTCTTTCAAGATACATTCAGCTTCCTGTGAACATTTAACATTTTGTGAATTTCACAATTATTAAAGAAAAATAATAAAATAAGGATTTCATTGTTTTCAATATTTATTATCTAATTAATTTAAAAAACAAACAATTACAAATCGGTATGTTTTTATCTTATGTAACAACAATAAGTAGCTTCATATGTTCTAAGGATTATAGAGTTGGTGGGCTTTTTTTATGTGTTTATGTATTTTTCCTTTTGGTTTCGACATCTCCACTATTCTGAAAAAGAGTGAGAAGGATGATTAATAATTAATTGTATAGTGTTTTGTAGACAATTTTAAATATTGAAAATCCCAAAAATATTACACAGAATGTAATTAATACATTGATCATAAAAATATGTTATCTTTTCGTAATGACAATCTTTTACATAATGAATTTACACTAAACATTTTAGGAGTGATTATGTTTTTACATTAGCTAAAGTTAGCGACTTGTCGTTGCTGGGAAGGAAACCCAATAAGAGAGCCTGTAAACACCCGGAAACTGCGCTCGCCATAGAACCCTAGTTTAGAAATAATTTAAAAACCACTGTTATAAGCCAATTTTATGCTTTTGGTGTGTGAAATCTGTGTTATCCTTCTGTTATATGTGTTAGTAGGTTTTATTTTCTTGAAATTTTTTTTTATAAGCCAATTTTATGCTTTTGGTGTGTGAAATCTGTGTTATCCTTCTGTTATATGTGTTAGTAGGTTTTATTTTCTTGAAAAATTTTTTTTTTATGTAACTGGACATGGATGACTAATACAAAACTGAACGTAAGATATTAGCCTAACACACCACAAGGGAAATAGGTGCGATGCCAGACTTTCCTTATATTGCTCGGCTTTATTTAACTGAATGGAAAACACGGGCAATTTTCATTGCGTTTTCGTTAAATCAATGCGATGGTATCAACCCGGGCGGGATTTCTTAGTTAGTAAGGAGTTAGGTCCCCTATAATTTTACGTGGAATCCGAACCACGACCAGCCTCAACGGTTGAAATTGTCACCCATCCAGAACCAAACCGCTCACTCAGAGGTGCTTTCCCAGCTTATCGAATTGCAAGGCGTCGCAGCACTGGGCTACCAAAGCTGATAAAATGTATCCGGCGTCAAATTATAGCTAAAAGAAATGTGGTAGCATATTTGTAGTTTTTGTCGTAATTTAATTCAGTTATGGTTAAAAAACCTAAGTATGCCAATAAATATCGACTGACTGGTGTTAAATACCAAAATAACAAATGAATCTGCAGTGGTTCTGAAATTATTTCCAAAATGTATGGGGAAGATAGCTCAAGCAAACAATTTTACCGTTTTCCAAAACAATAATAATGATTATAATCTAAATACCTTTATATCTGCTGTTCCATCAGTTGCTCGCAGCGCAGCTTTTAAATACACCTGGTTTACTCGATTAATTAATCAAATAAAATTAGTGAAAAGGTGCTGATTTTTCAGGGAAGATTCGTCAAAATCCTAGTTAATCTGAAAATTATAACACACGTAAATGTCAAATATCGTAATTGATTGTTATGAACCGTATGTTAAATACTGTATTTTTTCATATTATTGTTTCTAGCATATAATTTCTTGTGTAAGCACACATAGCTAGGTAAAGCAAAGTTTATTTTTAGAATCTAAATATTCATGCGAAGAAAACCTCACTTAAAGGAAAGCTTAAAGACAACATTATATAAAGAATATCCGTTTTTTTGATGCAAAATATTAAGTTTTACATAAACGCTAGACATTTTTATTTGAAGAATCGAAATATGTCAAACTAAGAAAGTCATTGTTGAATTAAAACATGAATTTTCATTAAAACTGACATTATTCGTTGTATTGACAATTTTACACACACAAATTGACAGTTTTACATAAAATCTCGCTGAGTTTTAGGTAAGGATCTAAATATCTTAAATCAAAAAGTATTGCTTAAGTGGAAACATAAAAAAAAATCTTACCAAGATGTCGCTTATCAAATCATTAAGAGCGGGAAATTTTTGCACGAACTACGTGCACCGTCAGTCCATTTACGTTGATCTCAATGTCAAGCATGATTCCATTTGAAGATTACCGTGTCCCACGGTTCCTTGTTCAGGCGCTTCTAGAAAAAGAATAATATAATGTGTTGTGTATTTTCTAAGAAAAAATACATCTCTGCTACATTGTTTGGTGCTGGGACAGAGTGTGGAAAAAGATGTACGAAGGGCCATGCAGAGAAGGCCAGGTGGACATATCTTCATTTCAATACCAATGATAACAAAATACTGTCAACTATCGTAAGTTATTAAAGAACGCTGTGCTTGAAGTAATGTTCGACATGAAAGTACAATAATACTACATTTCTCACCAATGAACATTTGGATGTTGTCGGATGGAACGTCCCAGCACTGCAGTAAGCTTTCGATGGTAGTTATGATTGTAGGAATATCGTCAGACATTATTTCTGCTGCACCATAGATGAATAAAGTAAGTTCTCAGCACGTCACCAAATAAAAAAACGAACAACAACCATCACGTACCTCGAGCGGCACGAATCAAGAGTGAATGAACGAGCGAGCGGATTCGGCGCGCGACGACGCTTGCTTACGCGTGGATACATTTTCGTAATGGGTAAAAAGATACAAGTCCCCATTTTAAATAATTGAAATTGTATTGGTCTATTTTTGATTACTTATGTTTACCGCATAACACCGGTCTGCTACCTAAAATGTACATCGGATTACATTACATGAAGATTTTTGGTTTTATGCATAGAAACGTTGTGATTTTACATAATAATTTGCTAAATTCGTTATATATAAATATACTGTCCTGCCCACTTTTTTTTTAGGAAAAAAAAACTTTTTGTAAGTAATAGCTTAATGTCTAACGGCTGTTGTTTATTTGTGCCGAAGACTGTGGGTATAACTCTTTTTTTCCTTTCCGAAATTGTATACTTCGGAACTCAAAAAAGTATCGGCCTTACTTACTAGATAGAAGTGTCAAGATGGCTTACATTGGCTTTTACCATTAAATTTTATTTGCTTAAAAATTAGGGTATTTTCTGTGTTATCAATTTTATTCAGGTAAATATTGCCACGCTTATAAATAAGATATTATGACAGTAGGTTTGGTATTAGCCATTGATGTCACGTTCCATAAAAAAGGTTGGAAGCTGCACACAGCACTACCAGTATAGTCGGTCTTGTCGGAGCCAAACCACTACGCATGCCGCACTTTAAGTAAATACCAATTAGTTCACCTAGTTTCGCACCGAAGAATTGGCTTAATTTTTGTTTTGCATTATCATATTTATCGTGAAATTGTACCGGGGACTAACTAATATGAGAGAGAGGTCTGAGGGCTTTGCCGCTACCGTTAGGATAATTTTATGCTTGAAGAAATAAGAAATTTAAAAATACTAGGTATTATAATAGATATTTTTACTTTTTTTGCAAATGAAAGTGATATGTATGTATAACAAGTACACATTCATTATAAAAAGAGTCCTGTAAAAATAACTACATTATGAATTTATGAATATACTGCAAGGCTGGACTCGAACCAGCAAAACTCCCCCAAATTTGCCACCTTCTGTATACTTATCATTTGAAATTCTTCTAAAGTCCCTCCTTCCATAATCAATGCCTCCTACTAACATAGTGTTTAAGATTATACCTACATACATTTATTTAACGTTTCATCTGCAATATGGATATTGACTGCAAAGATTGAGCTTTCAAACATATTGCCGTAGTCACCAAAATCGTATTTGGTATCAGACGCTAGAGCCGGTCCTAGGTTGAATAACGTACGTTTTACGTACGTAATACTTTTAATAATAAGCAGGTACGTCGCTTATACCAAGAAATGTGATATGTATGTTTGTATAATCGATCAAGAAGCAAGGAGACATTAATTAAAGAAAGAGCCCAGTAAAAATAACTTGAACTTGAAGGTTGACTAGAAGAAATCACTTTTAGTGATAAGCCCGCCTTTGTGTAGTTTCGCTCTGTTAGATTTTATCGTTCTGTATTTCTTAAAAATCTTTCTTAAAAATAACTACGACCATACTGCAAGGCTGGAATCGAACCATCAAAACATACTATTTGTGGGTATTGTGAATACCATTTTTGCCACCTGCTGTATACCCAAAATTTGGAATTATCCCACAGTCCCTTCTCCCGTAATCATCCGTCAATAATAATACCATTGGGCAGACTGCATGTTTTTACTTGCATGAAGCCAATTAAGGGATTCGTCGTTCGTGGTTCTGATTCTACGTTTTACTGTAGGTCTCCTTTAATACTAACACACTAAGATGGTAGAGCTAATCCCACTCAGGTTGGTACCATTGCATTGATTGAACGATGATAGACGCGTCAATGAATGTTGTCCGTGTTTTCCATTCAGTTTAATATAGTTGTGCTATAAAAGGAAAATCCTGCAATGGCACCTAGTTCTCCAGAGTTGTGTTGGGCTAATATCGTGATAGTTGGTGTGGTATTAGCCATCGATGACCAGTGAGAAATTAATATTGGCACTGGACAAGAAATATCCTGTTCCGATCGTTTAAAATTATTTGTTTTGCATTTAGGTCGTTTTGCTTTTTACAACAGTCTTTCTACCGTTCCAGTCCTAGCCGTTGATTGGTCAGTTAGGGTGGCGTGACTTGAAGAATTCATTATCTTAAATCAAAGTTAGAAGTCTTGAAATAAGAAACTCAATATTTAAAATTAAGAAAGTCAGTCTTGAATGAAAACTTGAAGATTTTTTTATTTAAATTGTTTTATTTCAAGACATTCAGTCTTAGAGAAACATTAAATGAGTTTATTTAAAGAAACTAAATATTTAGAAGGAAGCAAATCTCTCTTGAACATTAAAACTTGAACATTATTATTTTCAAAATTGATTCGATCAAAAATATTTAGGCTTACGTAAACACTAGCATAGTTTAAGTTAATAGGTAATGTAAATTTGTCCTACCGAACACTTGCTTGAATGAACACTTGAAATTGTTTTTTTTTTATATTTATGTATCGCATGCAACACATTCAGTTTTACTTACATAAACGCTACCAACATTGATTTTAAAAATCCAACTTTGTCAAACGAAAAACTTTCTTAAATGATGATATATATTTCGATGATATCCTTTGTCGTGATCTAACAACAGATATTCTAATAACTATGGATTTATACAAGTACAAATATGTTAGTCATTTAAATTTTGGATACAAATATACTTTTCTTTCCAATGTTTTTATCATACTAAATCCAAGTATAGATAATCACCCAATTGGATTCATCACATTGGCGTGAGGACAAATAGATATTAGCCAAAATATTAAGTAATTGATGATCGTCCAAAAAAATATATGTACATTGGAATCAAATCATTTTGCTTGACTACGCCAGTATTTTAAGTACACCCATCCTAGCTATCGATTGGTCGGTTACGTTAAGTTAGGTTAGGTTAGGTGTGTTGGGTTTGGTTAGGTTAGGTTAGGTTAAGTTGGGTTAGGTTAGGTTAAGTTGGGTAAGGTTAGGTTAGGTTAACTTAGGTTAGGTTACGTTAGGTTAGACGAATAGATGTAAAATAATATTAATAAGGTTAGGTTAGGTTAGGTTACGTTAGACTACGTTAGTTTACGTTAAATTGAGTTAGGTTACGATAGGTTACATTAGGTTACGTTAGGTTCCGTTTGGTTAAGTTAGGTTACGTTAGGTTACGTTAGGTTATGTTAGGTTACTTGTGGAAATGTTAGATTACGTTAGGTATATTAGGCTAGGTTAGGTTAGGTTTAAAGAATCTAAATAAATCAAACGAAGAAAGGGTCGCTTAAATAAATATATATTTTTTGAGATAATCCATTTATTTAAAACACGAGCTTAGTTTAGTAGAAGAATGTAAATACTAGAAACGTAGGTTCGTTCGGTTCGGTTAAAATTTCGAGAAGACCTCTTTTCTTAATCAGAAATACATAAACACTCTTATAATTTATTTAAACAATTTAAGTATTTCAAATGAAGAAAATCTCTCTTCAATGGAAAATTGATAATGCTTGTTTTTGAGAAAATATCCTTTATCTTAATCTAAGACTTTCAGTTTTACATAAAGACTATCATAATTAATTTGAAGAATCAAAATATTTCAAATGAAGAAAATGTCTGTTAAATTGAGACTAGATGATTCTTTTTTCCAGTTAATCCATTGTCTTAACCTAAGACTTTAGGTTTTACATTAACAATAGCATAATTTATCTGAAGAATCTAAATATTTCAAATGAAGACAGCATTTCTTTAATGGAAAATTTATGATATTTTTGTTTTGAGAAGAACCCTTTTCTTAACCTAAGACTTTTAGTTTTGCAGAAACACTATCATAGTTTATTTCAAGAATCTATATATTTCAAATGAAGAAAATCTCTTTTCAATGGAAAATTGATAATGCTGGTTTTTGAGAATATCCTTTATCTTAATCTAAGACTTTCAGTTTTACATAAAGACTATCACAATTTATTTGAAGAATCAAAATATTTCAAATGAAGAAATTGTCTGTTAAATTGAGACATGATGATTCTTTTTTCCACATAATCCATTGTCTTAATCTAAGACTTTAGGTTTTGCATTAACACTAGCATAATTTATCTGGAGAAACGAATTATTTCAAATTAAGACTGCATTTCTTGAATGAAAATTTATGATATTTTTTTTTGAGAAGATCACTTTTCTTAACCCAAGACTTTCAGTTTTGCAGCAACACTATCATAGTTTATTTCAAGAATCCAAATATTTCAAATGAAGAAAATCTCTCTTTAATGGAAAATTGATAATGCTTTTTTTGAGAATATCCTTTATCTTAATCTAAGACTTTCAGTTTTACATAAAGACTATCATAATTTATTTGAAGAATCAAAATATTTCAAATGAAGAAATTGTTTGTTCAATTGAGACGTGATGATTAATTTTTCCACATAATCCATTGTCTTAATCTAAGACTTTAGGTTTTGCATTAACACTAGCATAATTTATCTGGAGAAACGAATTATTTCAAATTAAGACTGCATTTCTTGAATGAAAATTTATGATATTTTTTTTTGAGAAGATCACTTTTCTTAACCCAAGACTTTCAGTTTTGCAGCAACACTATCATAGTTTATTTCAAGAATCCAAATATTTCAAATGAAGAAAATCTCTCTTCAATGGAAAATTGATAATGCTTTTTTTGAGAATATCCTTTATCTTAATCTAAGACTTTCAGTTTTACATAAAGACTATCATAATTTATTTGAAGAATCAAAATATTTCAAATGAAGAAATTGTTTGTTCAATTGAGACGTGATGATTATTTTTTCCACATAATCCATTGTCTTAATCTAAGACTTTAGGTTTTGCATTAACACTAGCATAATTCATCTGAAGAATCTAATTATTTCAAATGAAGACTGCATTTCTTGAATGGAAAATTTATGATATTTGTTTTTGAGAAGATCACTTTTCTTAACCCAAGACTTTTAGTTTTGCAGAAACACTATCATAGTTTATTTCAAGAATCCAAATATTTCAAATGAAGAAAGTGTCTCTTCAATGAAAATTTCATGATTCTTTTTTTTGAGAATTGCCCTTATCTTAATCCAAGACTTTCAGTTTTACATGAACACTATTATAGTTTGTTTTCAGAATTTGAACATTTTGAACGAAGAAATTCTTGCTTGGTTTAAAACTTGAAGAATGTTTTCTAACAACAATTTCCGTTGACTAAATCTAAGAAATTTAGTTTTACATTAACATTTGCAGAGTCATTTTGAGATTCTTGTCATTTAGAATAACGCTAATGTATGCTTAATGGAAGAAACATGTTGGTTTTAATTTAAGATCTAATTTCTTAAAACATGAATGTCGTTATTTTACCATAACAATTTTGAATTTTGACATAACATTTAATGATTTACATCAACACTATATTCTTAAAATAAGAATATTAATGACTGTTTGGTTTTAAGACTTACGTGTACTCAATTTAACATCGAGAATTGTTGCAATAAGAATTTAACTTGTCTTGGATTAAGCATACTACCTTTTTTCAATTCGAAGTATTCTCAAGTCTTAGATTAACATAAATTGTCTTCATCCAAGAAATATTTTTGACACTATTAAATTCTTACATTACGAATTTTCATTACTTTAGTTCAAGTTCATAGAGTAAACTTAAGAAATTGTTGTCTTAATCCAAGAATTAAATGCTGACAATATTTATTTTCTTAATTCAAGCAATCTTTTTTTACCGTGTAGGTTGGCCACATTATGAGACATGCCGGACCACGGGCTTAAGGGTTACCATGGTAAGTAAATTTTCCAGGTGAATAACAGGTAAATAAGCAAGAGAGCGATCAAATCTGACGTTTAGTTGAATTTCGTAGCATGCTATCTGTAAAATTACGTGTCATTCGGCCGAGTGAACTGAAATTGACCAGTTCGCATGGTACAAAATGCAACCAAACGTTAGATTTTATTACTTTTTGCCCGTTTACCTGCTATTTACCTGGAAAAATATTCCCCCCCCCCCCCAAACACACAAAAATCGATTTTTTTTAAGTCTTGTGCGATGGTACTGAACCCTTCGTGTGTGAGTCCGACTCGCACTTGGCGCGTTTTTTTAATCCACTGCAATCATTCCCATGTTCAACCCCAAATAGAAAAAAAAAACCCACAATTCAGCCAAACTAAACTTTACACGCTCCCGGCGAGTAAATTTAAAACAGAAGCGTCTAAGGAAGCGAAGAGAATGGCGGGCTTATCTCGAGTCCACGCGAGTGCTTCAAAAGCTGGGCCCTCAGATCGGAAAAGGAGAGAGATGTGCCATCTATCGCCCCACTATGAGACCCGCTGTCCGCCAATTTTCTAAAACTACCAACCCAACTTAAACGTCGCACATGCCACAACGAAGCGTAGTCGCAGACGTATTGGAGGGTTTTTGGAGGTGGAAACAGACTTAGCGAACGCATTTCGAAGCACATTCGTGCGCGGCGGTGATGGTTGGACTGCGTGACACACGGACGCGCCGCCTCCCATACGATTATATGGACCATTTGTCATTTTTTTATGTAACTGAACATGAATGACTTATACCACATCCACCGTCGTGATATTAGCCCACGGTGCCATGCCAGGACGCGATTACTTATTGTAAACTGGATTGAAAACGCGGACAAATGCTCTTGTTCGTTTCGATCATCGTTTTATCTAATGCCCATCGCCAACCAACCAACCAACCCGAACGAGTTTAACCTTACCACCTCCTCGTAGGGGAAGTGGGCCTACAGTTTTACATTTCGAACCATTAATCAGCTCGCATTTGTAAGAAATGCACTTATCTAACTTAGAAAGAGAAGGCTGAGCGAGCTTAACCTTACTACCTCCTAGTAGGGGAAGGGGGCCTACACTCTTACATTCCGAACCATGAAACAGCTCGCATTTTAAGAAATGCACTTATACAACTTAGAACCATCTCCTAGTAGGAAACAGCTCGCATTTTAAGAAATGCACTTATACAACTTAGAACCACCTCCTAGTAGGGGAAGGGGGCCTACACTCTTACATTCCCAACCATGAAACAGCTCGCATTTTAAGAAATGCACTTATACAACTTAGAACCACCTCCTAGTAGGGGAAGGGGGCCTACACTCTTACATTCGCAACCATGAAACAGCTCGCATTTTAAGAAATGCACTTATACAACTTAGAACCACCTCCTAGTAGGGGAAGGGGGCCACACTCTTACATTCCCAACCATGACACAGCTCGCATTTTAAGAAATGCACTTATACAACTTAGAACCACCTCCTAGTAGGGGAAGGGGGCCTACACTCTTACATTCCCAACCATGAAACAGCTCGCATTTTAAGAAATGCACTTATACAACTTAGAACCACCTCCTAGTAGGGGAAGGGGGCCACACTCTTACATTCCCAACCATGAAACAGCTCGCATTTTAAGAAATGCACTTATACAACTTAGATCCACCTCCTAGTAGGGGAAGGGGGGCTACACTCTTACATTCCCAACCATGAAACAGCTCGCATTTTAAGAAATGCACTTATACAACTTAGAACCACCTCCTAGTAGGGGAAGGGGGCCTACACTCTTACATTCCTAACCATGAAACAGCTCGCATTTTAAGAAATGCACTTTTACAACTTAGAACCACCTCCTAGTAGGGGAAGAGGGCCTACACTCTTACATTCCCAACCATGAAACAGCTCGCATTTTAAGAAATGCACTTATACAACTTAGAACCACCTCCTAGTAGGGGAAGGGGGCCTACACTCTTACATTCCCAACCACGAAACAGCTCGCATTTTAAGAAATGCACTTATACAACTTAGAACCACCTCCTAGTAGGGGAAGGGGGCCTACACTCTTACATTCCTAACCATGAAACAGCTCGCATTTTAAGAAATGCACTTATACAACTTAGAACCACCTCCTAGTAGGGGAAGAGGGCCTACACTCTTACATTCCCAACCATGAAACAGCTCGCATTTTAAGAAATGCACTTATACAACTTAGAACCACCTCCTAGTAGGGGAAGAGGGCCTACACTCTTACATTCCCAACCATGAAACAGCTCGCATTTTAAGAAATGCACTTATCCAACTTAGAAAGTGGTGCATAAACGGGGCCGGGATTTGAAGCCATGTCCTCTGGCATGGAACGCAATTCCGCACGGCCCTGAGCTCCGAGCCATCGCCATGACACTTCTCCTTCCTTTTCTCTTCTGTGCGCGAGCCCTATCTAAATTGTACAGTGTTGGCGGGTGTCGGCTAATGTGCTGCATTACGCTCAACTAGACAAATAGAGCGCACACGTCATTCGAGATAAAAATGGGCAGACATTACGCGGGCACCAGAATGGAGTGGTTCACTTCGAGAGAACGTTGCATTCGAGATTACAACTACACTTTAATCAATCTCAATCGAAGTTAATAATCGTAATTTGAGATAAGGCGCTGTTTGTTTATGTGATAGAGCACCATTTGGCCGGAGAGCGAAATTTCATAATAACAACATCGGTATTGTATATTGTTAACAAGGTATGTTGTGTAAAGACAAATTAAGATTCATCCTTATTGAACAAGATTCATTCTTATTTAAAAATATAAAGCAGACTAGCTGCGGTACCCGGCTCTGCTCGGGACAATATTGAATGGATATTTTTTTCGGGATAGAGGCCTATGTCACTCTCCGACTCGCAAAATATCTTTAAGTAAAAATATTGTAGACAAAGAACAGCCGGTTTCCCGCCAGAGGCGACGCACAGGCCCGTGGCGACAGCGAGCGGCTGTCTGGCGACTAAGTGGTGTCCCCGCGACGGATAGAACACCATAGTTTTTTGCATGGAAGGGTCTGTCCATGCATAGTAATATTTATGTCAATGTTGTAAGCAGCCAAAAGAGGTATTTCTAGCTTGCAGTACCGGACAGCAAGAAATACCGGGTTAATAGCGACGGTAAGGTTTACGTGGTTTAAGGTTTACGCGTAAGGCAGCGTAAGTAATATTGTGGTTTCCTGGATTTTTATTCCCCCAGATGTCAGAGCCCGTAGTCCCAGCTATCACCTAAATTGGCGTTTACCTAACATCTACTAAAAACTTGTACGGAGTTTGACGTTTTTAAGGAACTTCGAAGTCCCGTAAACGCCAGTTTAGGTGACAACTGGGACTAGCAGCTCAGATCCTAAAAGTTGACCGTAAGTACTGCCCATTAACCGTCCGCGTAGTTTCTGCCGCCCTCAAGAAGGTCGCATAACCACGGGCGTGGTCTCCTGTTTGCCCTGACCTACCGGCGCGGCGGCGCCTCAGCAAAGGCCCCCGTCAACACACGACGAGCCGAGCCGTGTGTGCGCTGAGTCAAGCGGCAAATAGACACGGACGTTATCGGCGCGCGGCGGCCCGCTATCAGCAGCTGATCCCGCGCGGCGCTATCCCGGGCGCCGCGCCGCGCACCTTCAAGGTCGGCGGAACCTGACCGCGTCCGGGAGCTTACGTGGACATTTGTTACGTCATATTATTTTTTTACTGATACTTTATTTTTTTCCGACGTTTCTTCCACTGCGTTACGGACATCTTCAGGATCGCGCATAAGTATTATGTCGAATGACAGTGAACATATGAATAAACATAATATTAATTACGTCATTAAAAGTTTGCATAGATTGATTGATTAGTGGACTATTGATTACACCATTGGTTCGTTTGAATAAAAAAAGACAGAGAAACCTCTTCGCTGAAATGGAATATTCACGAAGGTATTAATTTAGTTTGTTTTCGCTCCTAAAAAAACCTCGGAAGTGCATATCGATGCAGCTTGAACGATTTTGTGTCATGTTCGCACATAAACATGCGCGAATTAAAATGCTACCACCTCAGGATAGCAGCAGGTGCGTGTTTTCAAAGCAGCCTATGCGACACGACGCTGCCAATTTTTGAGCATCGGAACGTTTTTACAGGAGATTTTGATAATTGGAATTATATAACTATAAAAAATACCGTATAAAAAAATATGCCACGTTCGTTAACAAGACACTGTCGTAAGTTTGGGAAGTTTCCATAGCTCCATAGAAATGTTGAGTTTTCATACAAATAATACATATTCTGTGACACAATGTAAAAGATGTATAACATTATGCTGACGGTGGGCAAGCATCCAGGGCTGGCTGGCGATATGCAAGCATTCAGGGTAATAAAAATGGTGGACTAGTATCCTACAAAAGAGCGATAAGATTTTGTCTCTTTATGGAACGTTTTGCGAAATTTCCGTGCACAGTCAAACGTTAACCTAATTTCAACTTTGACATCTATGCAATCGGTCCTTAGATATATCCCTGTGTCGTCGGTTCACCAGAGCTCTATTTCCTTGCCCGTAAAACTATGATAAAACGTCAATTAAAATATGTTTACATATAATATATTTTTGCAAACGGAATTGGCTACGAATTACTCTGCGCGGTGTAATGACGTGAATTGTTGTAACGCCTGCTCTTGTTCCTATCCCGGCTGCCGTGATTGATGAGCGCTGCGGGCCGCTTACACACATCGCTATGTCCGCATGTCCGTACATGGCAGAGCAATACCTAGGATGTATGTTGGAAGTGGGCGTAGTCTGCGATACTCGTCCCGCATATCAAAAAACTTCCAACGTCCAAAAGCGATCGTGCAGAATCGAGAAAACCAGTTTTCTCCAATGATTTCAAAGGATAGTAATATATTATATGTATATATAATTTCCAAGGAAGTAATATTTGAGTCAATGGTTTCATCCAATTTTTTACGTATCAAATAGTCGATCGCTGGTGTTTTTTTTATTTGAATCGACGGACTTTTAGAGGACGCTTCAAGGTCCTCCAGAGGGGTAACCGGCTTTGATTCCACAAAATTGAGGAGCAAACTGATCAAGTCCCCATTAAGGCGCTAGGACTAGCCAACTACTCGCGCCATACAAATGCACTTTTTAACAAATGTAATAATATGTAGTGAAACGCTTCAGCAAATCCAAATAGAACTCCAGACTGATAATGGATTGTTAATATTTTTTTATTCCATCATTTATTTAAATAATAATAAAAATAAAAAAAGTTGATTTTTCTCATTAGAAATCTGAAATTCATTCGATTTCTAGATATAAGCAAAAACAGCATATATGCATAAACAAAAAATTCCATTTGCTTTTAGATTTCTACATTTATTTAAAAAAGTTCGGAAATGGACACCGTTTCCGCAATGTATTTTGTATAGAAAAAGGAAACATACATTAACGAAAATCATTCGATTCCTAGACAAGGAATCATATATTGTAAGGATGACACTTATAATCGTCAGACTTAGTTAGTTTACTTGGGGTGCCTCGTCTAACTTTGCGATTTGGCTAGTACCAGGCCCTTAATCAGAGATCGGCTGGGCGATCGATGTCAACGCTCCCAACGAAATCTAAACGGCGCAACTATCGGAAAGTTTGAACAAAAATAAAATATAATTGTATCATTAAATTCCTAATTTTACGAATTTACATTTGGCGGAATCCTCACTGATTAACGATACGACCACCAATCAATTAAAAAATCGACTGTTTAACCACGTGAAACAATATAAAAAGCAAAGAAACCACTCAACAACTAGATATAAGAAAAAATCATTGTAAACCAAGCCAAACTCGCAAATGATAGTTCACCCACTGCGCGCGCTCTTAAATTCTCCATACATTTGAAAACGCCAATGGATCGGTTTGGCATAAACGCCAATTTAGGTGACAAGTCGGGCTACCCCTGAAAACGAATTGTATCTTAAAAACCGGCCAAGTGCGAGTCGACTCGCACACGAAGGGTTCCGTACCATTTTATAATATTTTTCACAAAAACAACAAGTTTTTTGTATAAGGCCCCCTTTATTTTAGTATTTGACATATTTGGTATTATAGCGGCAAAATCAATAAATGCTACATGTTTCTGTGAAAATTTCAGCTTCCTACCTATTACGGTTCATGAGATACAGCCCTGTGACAGACGGATGGACGTTCCGTTGGCGCCCTTTGGGTACGGAACCCTAAAAAGGCCTTTAAAAAAGTTTAAAGTATCTGGGTCCGGTGGCGGTAGCGACAAGCACCACTGTGTTGCAGCGATTTCGTAATCGTTCCTAATGACGCATCTTCACCTGAGAGCATTTTGGTTCGCGTATCGCCGGAAACTGTTTAGCGCTCGAGAAGGCCTTCCTATGTTTGCCGAAGGTTTCAAGGTATCACAAACAAACCGTAAAGTCCAGAAGGTCCACTTTATTAGCGTCTATTGTATTGTTTATGCGTATTTAGTTTGCAATTCTACACTTGGACATGTCAAATCATATTGTGCATATAAATAATATCATAGATTATAATATCCATAGAATAAAATCCTTATAAAGTGGTCAGACGATTTAAAGGTTTATCAATATTTTCTCGGACGCATTATTTCCCGCTATTATTGCGACGAATCAAAGTCTCATTAAACACAATTCGATTTTTTTATTATTATTCATGTAGGGCTCATACCACTCTTGCTATCGTGATTAGTACCGCACCGCATTACCGAAGGAACTAGGTGACATGCCAGAACCTTCTCTTTCTGTGAGCATGGTTACATTTAACTGGGTTGAAAACACTGACAATATTTCATTTCCACTTCGACTATATTTCATGAAATACGATGTTACCAACCTGGCCGGGCCTCTTAACTCTATCACCTAATAGTGAGTTAACCTAAAAATAGCTTGGAAATATATTATTATTTAAATAACGGAACCGTTATTTATACTTTCAACGTATTTACGGGACAGACCAGATTTTTAACTATCTGTACTGATGTTCAAGAAGTGTGGAAACATTGACTATTTAAAAAAGTGACTTGACATTTAGTGACGAATTCGAACTCACTCTTGTCCTGAATGGACCCCCTGGACTTACAGTTTGACACGGCTTCCCAACCACGGAGTGACCTAAAATCTCAAAGAAAATGCACTTTTTTTGCATAGCCTGGGATCCGAAACAGTGGTTTTTGACATAAGAGCCCACACCAGACGTTAACCCCTACATTACGATGCGTGCCTACATATATTTCTTCATATATGCTGTACGATTACGGGAGCTATCTTTACCTGACTTTTACGAAGTCCTTCGTCAGTCTGAAGCCTTATTCCGTTCCTTAGTCCGCTCTGAAATTCTTTTGGAACTGTGTTTGGCGGATGGGAGCTGCACGGGAAAAAGTGTCCAAACGACACTTTTGCTCTCACAGACCCGTGAAACCATATAACTACTGATAATACCGTTACCTGTATCTTTCTTCGCTTGTCTTTTTCTGCGTGAAAAATAAGACAGTAATTAGTGTCAACCTTCCGGCCGTAATGCAACACGATGCGTTGGGACCGGAATGCAAACAGTGTACGTTCATTTAATTAAATTGGGAGACTAGCGCTTTAAGCGTAACCTCGTGTTTAACTTGACGACTGGTGCTTGTGAAAGAAAGAAAGAAAGAAATTCTTTATTGTGCGAATTACATTAAAAACGATTTACAGAACAATTAAATCTAACAGAGCGAAACTGCACAAAGGCGGACTTATCACTAAAAGGGATTTCTTCCAGTCAACCTTTGGGGTGATGAGGATAGGAAATGAAAAAGAAAATGTAGGTAATACGTAATGCGTAAAGGGTGACAGAAACCAATATATATATTCATACACATACATAAACAATAATATATTAATAATATAATAATATATAAATATATACATAAATAATAAGTGAAATGTCATTCCGTCCAAATTTGAAGTGCTTCCTAAGGTAATACATAATATAGCGAAAGGAACTTCGTTCCTACCGGGTGTCCCACGACACCTCCCGTATTATTATTTTCGTCACAGAAGTACCTAATATGTTTTGTTATTCTTGTGCCTTATTCGCTCTCAAACCATCTCCGCCTTCCCTTCTCAAATTGTCGTCACTGCCTACCTATATCTTCTTTCAGTTGAATAGTTAGAACTATTTAGTGCTTCGATGCTTGCTTTGATCAATTCTATTGACAATCTTTTTATTAGACCATAAAGCCGACAAAATGCATGGTTTATCACCTTGGAGGCTACGATGACATAAATGCGGTTTTATGTCGAGTCCGAGTTCTCACCTAAATTGGGGTTTACGGAACTTCCAAGTTACTTAAAAACGTCAAACTACATACAACTGTTTGCTAGATATTCTGTTGGAAGTCCGAGTTTGACTGTCAAAGTCAAACTCGGACTTCCGATTTGTATGATAACGCGAAGTCGGCGTAAACGGCAACGTCAACGTATTCATGGCGACACGGTGAGTAAGTTGTAAAGTCAAACTCCGACTCGCTGATATTAACTTGTCACACTCATTTCTAAAGTATAGCCGGACTGTCACAAAACTATTTTCGGTGTTTTTTCGACAAAAACACAGTCGCAGGAGACCCGGATTTAACTGGGTGCCATGACAGGACCTTCTCTTTATTTCACATTGACATATTTTTTCATTGCGCTTCGACCATCTTTCCGTCAGTGCGATGGAGCCAACCGCCTACCGTTCTGTAACTAAGGAATGCTTAGGCTGAGATAAATAGTCGTAACAAAAACAGTTCTCTCTCTCAACTCTCTTAGTTCGCTTAACGCCCACTGCGCGTGCTCTTAAATTTCTCCATACGTTTGAAAACGCCAGTCGATCGGTTTGACGTAACCCCAAATTTAGATGACAACTGGGACTAGAGGCTCTGATTATAAATTAGTGATCATTTATTTCCGGTGTAACGGCTTATAAATTATGTATGCACTGATAAAATTAGTATAATCATGTCTTGCAGACTCTTACATCCGTTGATTCGTTCGTTCATTGAATGCGTATGCTAAAGAACCTTACGCCTTTGACGCAAGTGGCAATTTGCCTCCGAGGTCGAAGCACGCCTTCTCTAGAACATTCCGCGTGGCGCAGGGTGGCGTAGGCGCTGAGGCCGGCCCCTCCCACGCTCGGAGTCAGCCTCGTTCGTCAAAAGCGCGCGCAATTCAACCGCGATCGCGCCGAAACGCGCCCGTGGGCGGAGAAATGCTGCGTTCAGAGCGAACTTGCAGCGCCGACTTCCGCGCCGGCCCACGCGCCGCCGATCGCCTCGGAAACGCGCCGCCCGCGACATCCGTCCATTTTTAGGTTTCCGTACCCAAAGGGTGAAAACGGAACCCTATTACTGAGCCTCTGCTGTCGGTATGTCCGTCCGTCCGTCCGTCCGTCCATCCGTCTGTCACAGGGCTGTATCTTATGAACCGTAATAGGTACGCAGCTGAAATTTTCACAGAGTGTGTATTTATTTTGCCGCTATAACAACAAATAGGTAGAAACAATTTATGCGGTTCATGAGATACAGCCCTGTGACAGACGGACGGACGGACGGACAGACGGATGGACGGACGGACGGACAGCGGGGTATTAGTAATGAAGCTTAATAGTAATGAAACAATGAAGCTTCCAAGCCAACCCCATCGAACGATGCCATTTATAACACATCAAATCAAATGAAATGAAATCAAATAAATGTATTACATAAATGAAGTTAGAACTAGTACTACATATTACGACACTATAAAATAAAAATCCCAAAGCCCAACCCCAGGTTGGGCTTTGGGAGAACTAGCTCGGCAGGGAATATACTCCACAGTCCACCGACGCTATAAAATACCGATTGATAAATGGATCTATCAAAGAATCGATTGATTCTTATTTTGGGAATGTCTATTCCTCGTTGGGTGATCTCAAAAATTAGCTCAAAGTTAGCTCAAAAAAGCATTATCTGTTGTAAAAAATATAGAGACCCTACATCTCTTCCGAGTTGGAGAGACTCTACATTCTGGATTCTCTACACTTCATCTGCTGCGAGGGCGACACTGAAAATTCTTAGAACTGGCCACTTGTAAACGATACAATAAAACTAAGAACTTGCTAATTCTTTCAGTTTTTTATTTTCTAAGAACATTCAACATATCTCTAACACGCAGTGCCAAAATCAACAATATGCCGCTGGGTCGGAGCTTTTAGTGAAGTGGGTATCTTTATCTACACCGCTCGGAGCTTTTAGTAAGAAATCATATCTTCCTCCAACCCACTGTTCCAAAACTACCCATGTTTCTGCTTAGTAACAGTACATTCCTCCACGTCCACCCCTTATCCGAGAGTCGTTACAACCCTCAAACACAATCATTCACATCGCGAGGCAACGTCGGCCTCCAGACATTACTAACGACACGTCTGGGCGATAGCATCAAACCGTCCATTATTGAAACGTCAATTCTTCATTCAGGTCAGGACCACGAGGCATACGGATAGTGATCGAAGACGTCATTTGCTGCATACTTTATTATCTAGATGACAGTTGATTCAAGATTCCAGAGACACAATTAATGGTCTTAAGGTGGCCCAACCCGGCGGGACTAACTCATTCGCGGGCACTGTACACAACCGTGCTGTTGCACTCTGGGACCTTCTCTGTTTCAAAGAAAAAGACAGGCTCCGAGATGAGGAAGATGTAACATGTCCACAAAAAAGATAATGTGCATAGTGTATGATTTGGTAAGATTTACGAAAATTTTGATTTCAAAATGACTTAAAGGTAAAAGTAAACCACGACCGCTGTAGTCAAAAATCTAACAAAAACCAAATAGATTATAAATCTTGATTAAATAAGCTATGTCTGATGACTAATCTTTAAGATTTTCTTACTTTATCATTGCGTAATAAACCACCAAAGTGTTGTATAAAACGCGCTAAACATTCGAACTTTCGGACCTTATAACTTAGAAACCAAACACAATTTTACAATGCCAACGGTCATCAGGCATCTAGTTCGTTCAAATAAAGCTCTTTTGAGCAAAATTTGGGATCTCTGATAAGAAATATGGGCGTGATCTTCTTTCTCCGTTTGTATGGAAAGATGAGCGGGTTGGGCTACCTTAAGGCTGTTCCGACCTATATAAAGTTGTTTGCACACATAACGCAAAAAGTATTGCACTTTAAGCCACGAATTAATAATAAAAGTTTAATATAGTCATATTACTTGCAGCGAAAACAATTTCACAATTTCAGGACTTTTGGTTTTGTTACAATTTATTTAAATACGATTTTTATTTAACAGCGCCATCTAACGGTGTAAAACTTCTAATCGGCAATTACAACGAAACCATTAAACCTGAAATTGTGAATATGTTTTCGCTGCAAATGGCTATATTTAATATTTTTGACGAATTCGTGCCTTAAGGTCGGCCCGTAAGCACCTGAAAATTTAGCCTCCCATACAAACGTAGTTTACCAATCATTTGAAAACCACTGTTCCAATTTACTTAATATTGGGTATCTAATATTAAGCTACAAATATCTCTGTCTGCATGCCTTTGTTTTTTCGGTAAATGTATTCTGGGTCAAACCACAGAGAAAACAAAATTCGTATGAAGATTTTCTTTTTACTTTCATTTCATTCGGTTTGGATTGTTCAAGAAAACAAAAGCATGCAGACACAGATATTTGTTACCCGATATTAGATATTAAATATCAATTTAATTGGAATAGCGGTTTCCAAATGATTAGTAAACTACGTTTGTATGGGGAGCATTGCTTACGGGCCGTTCTTAAAGTGCAATACTTTTTGCGTTCTGTGTAAAAAAACATTGTATGGGTCGGAACATCCTTAATGAACGGTCATGATAAATTATGCATAAGGAATGTCCTCTTTTCCCTATACGTTATCTAAATACAGATCCGAATAAATGAAATAACATGGTCGTCGTGCACAAAGACTCTCTTATCAATTCTTCTCAATAGATTCCCCCTGATTTATAGTAATTTTTTTAAGCACGCGAAATTCCCTGTCTTCAAACCGCTCTCGTTATCTGGCGCCAGATCACCGAATCGTGGTCTTGCGAAACGACGACGATCGGCAGTTATGTCACACGCGGACGGGCCAGATGGCGCGTTCGGCGGCGTTCGGCCGCGCTCGGCGGCGGCGGCGGGGCGCCAGACAGCGTGTCTCGACGTCTCCGGACGGTCTGCAACGAAAGTGGAGCACCTCGTGCTGAGCGAGAAATGCATTCCTCCAGCCCAACAATGAAGGTCGTTCAACTGTAGATTGCGGGCGTCACCTCGAATATTGCCTTTTGAAAGTTTTAATGAGTCGTCCGATTTCTCCTCTGGATAAGATGCTCTATTCCGGGAGGTCACGACATTTTTGGTCACGATAAGGTAAATGGCTGAATCTGGGTTCACATGTAAGAGACCAACCCCCTGATGCTAAATATGTCGGTCTGCCTGTGCCAAGTGGTTGCGTTATCTAGATTGGCTATATAAAAATAAATGTTGGTATGTACCTGCTGACTACAAGATAAATACGTTAAAATGTTAAGTTTACTCGTAACTAATATTGTTTTTTGCAATGTAACATAAAGGTACAGAAAAAAAAAAAGATAAAAAAGTGCGAAAAAAAAAATTATTAAAAAAAAAAGAAGCAAAACAAAAAAACAACAAAAAACCTACTAGTGGTACCAATTTATATTTATAATAAGGATTAGATGTAGATGTTTCTCCGCTTATTTATTTATTTATGTAAGTCTCTCGATTTGTTTTAGCAACATATACATGCAAAAATTCCCGGAAGGTCTAGTCAGCCAGGGAATTAAAAGACTACACCTCATGCCCGCAAGCATGAGAGGCCATATAGCCCAACTGAGGGTGGCACAAACAAATATCAAATATATATATAGTTAAGGATATTATTGTGCGAAACATGGCTTAATAATAATAATAATAATGTACCTGCTGATGAATATATTGATTGTCTAGAAACATTGATACCTATTAATTATAAAACAATAACCAGTCGGTTTTTTAATTAAATACTTACATATACCTAAAGTTATATCTGTAACCTAAATCGCCTATAACTACGAAATGCAAACAGAGATTTATTCAGTTTTGGTATTGCTAGGAAAGTATGTACTGATACTTTCATGCTTTGTTATTTGCGCCCATTTACCTTATCATATATATTTTTTGCGAGATTTTTTGTCACCATAACTACTTTTTCAGGCGCCTTATCTACGTAACGCAACCACTTGGCACAGGCAGACTGACACATTTAGGTTCAGAGGGTTGGTCTTTATCCTGTGAACCCAGTTTCAGCCATTTACGTTATCGTTACCATTTTTGTCGCGACCTCCTAGTCTACTCCGTTGATAGCCACGCTCGTTCGGTCCGAACGAGTCGCCGCGAAAGTTCGCTGAATTGAGAACTTTCTCGATTATTGCTGAGTTGCGTGAGTCCTCCGTTTTCAGGCGGCGTTATGGCCGCGAACGCGACTTGCGTGTCACGGCGGAGACGGCGACACGCTCGTCAAAGTTGTACAGGCTTCCGATTGATGACTTTGGAGTTCTGTCGCGAGGCTGGCACTATTCATGGAGGCTCAACACGATGTTGTCTCGTTCTTTTCGTTGGTATTCTCGGGGTTTTCTTGATGTTGCTACATCACGTCAATTATTAGATTGTTGATTGCTGCCACTTTTTGAGGGTACTGGACATGGATGGCTAATACCACACCCACTGTCATGATATTAGTTCAACACACCGTTTTTATATTGCACGGCTACATTGAAGTGGATGGAAAACACGGACAATTTTTAATTCCCACTTCTAACATCGTTCATTCAATGCGATGGTGGCAACCCGGGCGGGATGTACTTGATCACCGGTATCCGGACCACGACAGAAAATCCCTAAGTCGTCCTTTTTTTTAAGAATTTTACTTCTCTTTATATCTGATAGCAATATATAGTAGACTAGGATATCGACCGACTGCCGACAATTGCTGTGCCGTCGGTACCACGTCACACAACACCTGCTTGACATTCTAGACGCACACTCGATTATAGATCGTTAATCAATCTAGTTGAGTGATATTTACCAGGCGATGGCTCTGGGGGTCCATTCAGAGTAAGAGTAAGTTCGAATTCGCCACTAAATTACAACTCACTTTTTTTAAATAGTTACTGTTTCCACACTTCTAGAACATCATTACGGTTAGGTAAAAATCTGGTTTGTCCCGTAAATACGTTGGAAGTATAAATAACGGTTCCGTTATTTAAATAATAATATATTTCCCTGCTATTTTTAGTTTAACTCACTCCCGAACTCGAACTCACTCTTGCTCTGAATGGACCCCCTGGCCCGGGATCCCAAAATCAGTTTCCATCCGCGACTGCTTAGACGAGTCATCGTCGGAAGTGGAACTGTGCGCTCGTCTGAAGTAAAAAATAGCTTTAGATGATTGTAATTTGGAACAAATAAAAAGTGCGACGAACTTATTGCTGTATTTAGAACCAAACGTTACCGAATCATTTGGCTTCCTCACGAGGTTTTTTTTTATGTAAAGCGCGGCATATGGCGTACGCCAGGACCTCTTAAGGTGCCCGACGACGCCCATGAGCTTTCGAACTTTCGGGGCTGCGAAAACCATGCCGGCCGGCCAGGTGCTTCTTCTTCACACCATGTTTGAAGGATCCCAGGTGGTACTTAAGGAGAAATAACTCGGCAGGGAGTGCATTCCATAGTTTACCGACCCTATAGATAAAGGACCTAGAGGATCGGTTGGTTCTGATTTTTGGAATGTCGACAGTGTACGGGTGCATTTCCTGCCTGTTCCGTGTTGTGCGATGCTAGAAAGGGGACGGAGGGACAGCGTTATGCGGCTCCGATGAACATTCTCCATGGTAAAGACGGTAGAACACAGAGAGAGACCCAACATCCCTTCGGAGTTGAAGGGTCCCTAGATTCGAGGTTTTTGTTATTTTCGCTCTGAGCATTCGCGATAAACGATTGCCCTTCAACAGGTATCGATCTAAGGTGACAGTCAGACGCCCTAACGACTACGCCCTTAACTCTTTCGATAGGCATACATAGCTGAAATTATCAAACACAAAAGAAGAATGTGAATAAGAAAAGGTGTGACTATCAATACCATGTAAATGAATGTTATTCACCCCATCCAGTGTTTCGGTACCACTGAAGAGAAAATGAAGGAGAAGTGGAGGTGGAATGAAGGAGCAGTGTGAACAAAGTGTGCGTATAAATGTATGCAACCCCCCCCCCCCCCCCCCGCGTCGTAAGCCACACAGTCCCAACATCGTCATCACGCGCAAATATGTTCCAGAAATTCGTTCGCTATGTCAGTTCCCACCACGGAGATCGACCATCTATCCGTGGTTCCAACCCACACAAACCCTCCAAGACGTCTGCGACTATGGTTGTGCGCGGTACGTTTAGTTGGTAGTTTTCGAAAATTGGAGACAGCTGGTCGCATAGTAGGCGCGCCAGATGGCATATCTCCTTTCTTTTTTAGGGTTCCGTACCCAAAGGGTGAAAACGGAACCCTATTACTAAGCCTCCGCTGTCCGTCCGTCCGTCCGTCCGTCCGTCCGTCCGTCCGTCCGTCCGTCCGTCTGTCCGTCTGTCACAGGGTTGTATCTCAGTAACCGTAACAGGTAGACAGCTGAATTTTTCACAGAGTGTGTATTTATTTTGCCGCTATACTAACAAATAGGTAAGATTAAAAAATAATTAAAATTAAAGGGGGCTCCCATACAAAAAACGTGATTTTTAAGTTTTATTTTTTACGATGGTACGGAACCCTTCGTGTGCGAGTCCGACTCGCACTTGGCCGGTTTTATCTGAGGTTGGTTTACCATTCTTGTTATAATGTACTGTACCAACATGGGAACCGCTACAAGATAGTTCCGATCAATTAGGGCACTCTCTGCGCTGTGCATCACTGACCCAACGCACTACCGAGGCCTTGCTTGAAAACACCTAATCGACCAGCCATCCTTTTCGGCTTCGATGCGTACTGTCAATAACTTAGCCTGGGCCTTTGACGGGTTTGGTATGGAAGCCCTGATTTATTAGCGTAAATGAAGTTATTAAAATGTTTATACATTCAGAACAAACTGCATAATAATGGGGTAAAGATTACTAACGAAATAATGACGAACCACGTCTTCAGGGTGGAGGTGGAACCAGATTGGTGAGGTCAGGTACACAGTTTACAGAGATCAAAGAAATTAAAATAACGTCTTTGACAGAGGCTTGCAAGGGCTATAAGAGCGATAGATGTAATACCATTGCTGCGATCGTACCGTATCTCTCATCTTTTCGGCCTACTCTCTGGCTAGATCCTAGAGGAAAACAGCGTCTTGGTATATTTGTACGCATAAAACGTAAAATTTCGTCAAGTCCACTTCAAAATCGCAAAAAATCTTCATCGAAACTTGGGAGATAAAAGCATTGTCCAAAGAATTCTGATATAGTCCATTGGCATGCGAAAAACCAAATTGCCTAAGCCAATTGGTTTTACGGCGGCAAAAACATTACCGCTAGACTACAGCCTTCAATATTGTCCGTAGAGCCATTGTATGCGACACGAATAGAAGAAAATGCGAGCCGCGGAGTGGCGCAAACTGGCCGCATTGCAACTGCATTGTTCAGCAAACGGTAACCCAACGCCTCTTTGTTCGCCGCTGCAACTCCGGATATCGCGCCGCTTGCCTTCGAGCATATTGTTTTGCCCGCATATTGCATGCGCTGAGAGCAGTGATGCCGACGGAACACGCGATCCCAGATCCTTACGTTCTGGAACAGTCGATGTGGAGTTCCCTGGAAGTCGGCAACTTCGTTGAAAACCTCACCAGCCAAATCGAAATAAAAGAGTGACGCATCGATAGATTTGCTAGCAGTTACCCACCAGTTAGTCCACCCCATTTCGGTAACCCGCCTCCTGGGTTTTTATAACTCCTTTTAATTCGGCGAAATGTGTTTTGTTCAAACACCTTCTGTGCATCGTTGGCGAAAGCACATACATAAGTCGCGATGCGCTTTCTACTCGCAGTAAACACAGGGTTGTCTGGTCCGTGGCAGTCAAGGAGAAAAAACCTCTTGGACTTTTTCTTAGTTTCTCCCTGCCTTTTTTATTTTGCCTTTGATCTTATACATTAGTCGTGTCCTCGTACATTTTTTTTATAATATGTTAAGCTTCTTTGTTTTATAAATAGTACTAAAATGCACAGTTAATATCACATTCGTTATCAGGATATTTCAGTATGATTATGCATGATCCCATCCCCATGTTTTCTGCACGATTTATTGCCCATAGTCTTCGGAACCGGTGTCTTATCGTAAACGTGCAAACTTGAACTGATAAATTGTCTCCATGATTGGAATCGTAACTAAAAAAAAAATTAGACGAGGAATTATAACTAAACCCGTATTCTTAGGCGCATTAAATGCTTGGCTTCTTGTGCTCACTAAATAATTCAATTTGTTTTTAGACTTTTCGATAATAAAGAATTTTAAATTTTTAATGGGGTTGCATTTACTCATATCTGCTCCTGGATATTAATCGCCATCAATGTCTAGGTAAGCAAAGGAATACGGTGGGCTTACATGTTCTGGCATTAGGACACCTAAACCTGAACGCTGTCCAGTGCTTAGTCCTTTTAAGAATCGCTACATGGAATTTGAAATGGTTCGCAACAGACCCAGTCTCGGCCACCGCATCCTTGGTTTCTCACGGTGACTGCAGAGCATTGCACAGTACCTTCCGTACAAGGCGTCGCTTGGCGCTACCGTCCACGTCGCCATTAGCTGCGAGGAATGCAGCTCCGCGCATTAGGAATCTTGATCGAGCCTGATCTAGAAACACGTTGGCGGCTGCCGCAGACCGTCGGGCAGCAGAATATGTCAGGCAGTTGGTTGTCGTTTCTCGGACGAGAGTACCTTTACATGTGAATTCAGTTCCATTTCCGATGGAGTCCATAAACTTCTCATTTTCAAATATGTCACATTATTTTTCTGTTACGCTTGTTGACTTACTTGTTAATTTATCGCCCATAGACAGCACTGCACTCAGATTTGTCATGTTTTACCATTTTGCCAGCGAAAAACTGCCGAGAATTTTCCAATTACAATTTTTCAACTTAAAATTTGCATCATATTGCAAAACAGCACTCTTCAGAAACTTATAACCAATATCTTAGTAGTTTTTCCTCAAACATGCAGGATGTTACCAAATGGAGCAGGCTAGAGTCTAGCAGACTCATATCTTCTTCAATACCAATATCTTTCTACCATTGTTTTAAATCCGTTTTATTTTAAGAACTTTCATATGGATCAAGGTTGTTCAAATAAACTTTCGACGTGGGTCGACATGCAACCTTTTTAGGGTTCCGTACCCAACGGGTGCTAACAGAACCCTATCACTTAGCCCCCGCTATCCGCCCGTCCGTCTGTCACAGGGTTGTATCTAATGAACCGTAATAGGTAGGCAGCTGATTTCTTCACTGATTTTATATTTATTTTGCCGCTTTAACAACAAATAGGTAAAATTAAAAAAATATAAAAAAATTGGTGGGTCCCATACAAAAAACATGATTTCTTGTGTTAAATCTTTAAAATTCCCGTTAAGTCCGTAAGGAACCCGTCGTGTGCGAGTCTGACTCGCACTTGGCCGGTTTTCCGCTACATTTCCGCCATATCAAATTCAGTCAAGCCAGTGCGCACGATTTTGTGCTGCGCCCGCCAATAAGATAGTCCCGTCGGAAAGGCCGCTCGCAACCAGCCCCTCTTAAGGCGCTAGGACTAGCCAACTACTCGCGCCATACAAATGCACTTTGTAACAAATGTAATAATATGTAGTGAAACGCTTCAGCAAATCCAAATAGAACTCCAGACTGATAATGGATTGTTAATATTGTTTTATTCCATCATTTATTTAAATAATAATAAAAATAAAAAAGTTGATTTTTCTCATTAGAAATCTGAAAGTAATTCGATTTCTAGATATAAGCAAAAACAGCATATATGCATAAACAAAAAATTCCATTTGCTTTTAGATTTCTACATTTAGTCAAAAAAGTTCGGAAATGGACACCGTTTCCGCAATGTATTTTGTATAGAAAAAGGAAACATACATTAACGAAAATAATTCAATTCCTAGACAAGGAATCATATATTGTAAGGATGACACTTATAATCGTCAGACTTAGTTAGTTAACTTGGGGTGCCTCGTCTAACTTTGCGATTTGGCTAGTACCAGGCCCTTAACTCTCTCGCGTGATCTCCGTCCGCAGACCGGGTCCGGCAAGACGTACACGATGGGCACCGGCTTCGAGGTGGAGTGCAGCGAGGAGTCGAGCGGCATCATCCCGCGCGCGATCCGCCTGCTGTTCGGCGGGATCGATGCGCGCGTGGCGGCGGCGCGCGCGCGCAGCCCGCCGCTCGTGCCGCCCGAGTTCAAGGTGCTCGCGCAGTTCATGGAGCTGTACAACGAGGAGATCGTCGACCTGTTCGACCCGGCGAGGGACAACTACGGCACCAAGGTGAGTACCGCGCCGTCGTTGCCGTGCGACCCATGGCGTTGAGTGGGTTTTTCGGCGGGTTTCCGACTTTCTTATTAGGGCTCCGTGCCCAAAGGGTGTCAACATAACCCTATTACTAAGCTTCAGCTGTCCGTCCGTCTATCCGTCCGTCCGTCCGCCCGTCCGTCTGTCTGTCCGTCCGTCCGTCACAGGGTTGTAACTCATGAACCGTAATAAAAAATCAGCTATTGCAGCTCAATTTTTCACGGAGTATGTATTTATTTTGCCGCTATAATAACAAATAGGTCAAATAAAAATTAAAAGGGGGAGAATAATGTGATAGAAAGAGATTGTTTTGTGTTAAGTCTTGTACAATTGTACGGAATGTTTTGTGTGCGAGTCCGACTCGCACTTGACCGGTTTTCTTTTTTACACTCAATCTTACAATCTCGCAAACTGGTTTTCACATAAAAACATTTTAAAATCTCAATTAATATTCCTGTCCGTATACATTTGTCGAATTGTTACCCTGGGAAAAGAAATATCTTATTTTGTTGCTAGAAATATCTTATTTTGTTACTAATTTCATAATCTAAATAAAATCATTCAATCTAGATCTCGTTGCATTACCTTGAATAAGTGTAATGTGTACTTATTTTTGCTCAAAATCTTGTTTGTTGTAACCAAGCTTTATCTATGCAATCTGGTCGCCTCTGTCACAGCGTCCTGTCGACGAAATCTTATCTCGAGTGTCCAACGGGTCATGTTTGAAGCAATTTTGGTGTTATCCTGCTGTGAACACGCCACTGATTGGTCACAGCCTGCGATCCGTAGGCTTTGCTAATTACACCGGTCGCTCAGGCGAGACCACCTCGCTTCCGTGCCGTACCGTCTCGACCTGTCACTCCGTGGATATAAATGAAGGATCTGCCTCAGATGTATACTCGTACCAAGGGTACACGAAATAATTGCAGACCGCGCTATTAGTTCAAATCAATGCTGAAAACATCAATAGTTGAGCCTTGGTTTATTAGAGTTGATTCTGTTGTTTGCACTGCACGTCCTTTGATGACCACCGCAGGCAGACTGCTTTTTTTAATCTTCAGGGAGTAACTGAGAGTCAACTTTCTGAATCGCAATAATGAATACCACCAAAATATATTTAGCCTGGTTTTCACCTAGTGCTGATCTATTTTAATTGACACTTCAAGGGCCTTTATTACTAACTAGCGGCCCGCTCCGGCTTCGCACGGGTATAAAATATTTTCCCGCAATATTTAAATCTGTAATATCTTCTAAAATATTCATTTAAATCATATGCTGTAAAGGGCCATATAGATCTATATTAAATCAACAATGTATCTAAAGTATTTAATTGGATAAGGACTAATGCTGTATTGGTTAAAATCGCTTCGAAAATTAGCCATTATTTGTCGTAAAAAGTAAATGACAAAAAAATGTTATTGTGGGATATCCATAAGAGATAGACATATACTATCGCTGAGTTTTCTATAGACCTTTTTAATGTGTACAATACTTAGTACAATATTTTGATAAATCTCGTAGGGTTCAGCCTGCGCTTGCAATGTAAACGGAAAAAATGTAATTATTTACGACATCACATCAGAAACCTCAAAAATAACAGTATTTCTCCACTATTTAATGGATGTTATTATGCATATAAACCTTCCTCTTCAATCACTCTATCTATTAAAAAAAACCGCATCAAAATCGGTTGCGTAGTTTTAAAGATTTAAGCGCACATGGGGATATAGGTATATAGGGACAGAGAAAGCGACTTTGTTTTATACTATGTAGTGATATGTAGTGAAGTGCTGATTATCTTGCACTGATATCGATTGTAAGATGGTAAGAAAGACCCTTCAGATTAAGCTAATCAGTACTTGTTGGAAGAACCTTAATCCAGAGCATGTTTGATTTTTGTAGCGTATTATTTTTTTCATTACAATGAGCCAAATACACCATTTAATGTTTTGAATATTTCTAGGCCTCGAATTTCCTATTTCTAGTGGCTCACGCAAACAAAAAATGCGCGCAGAACAACAGCCCATCATGCAACGGAGAGCAAAATTATCGAAAGCATCGTTACCACGTCAAGTTGCACTCAACTCATTATTTCCATGTTATTCTAACGAGCAGTGTTCTCAGAAGTCACGAGAATCCGACAGAACTAATCACGGTAATAAGCTACGCCAATTTGCTATGCTCAAGTGATCCTCGCGCCTTGATCGTGCATCGCAAATGGTCTGTTTGTCCAACCGCCACTGCTTCAATGCACATGAGAAAACACATTAGCCGCTTTGACGGGTCTTCTAATTTAGGTTTGACGCGTTTGTGAAGATAATTCAGTGAAATTGTCTGGAGAGGTTTAGATATCGTGAAATGAACTGAATTGAACTGAACTGTATAATCGCAGTTAGGACTACTGCAAAGGAGAATAATCATATCACGAGAAGCAGACGCTTACGA
This sequence comes from Incurvaria masculella, assembly GCA_946894095.1. NCBI lineage: Eukaryota > Metazoa > Arthropoda > Insecta > Lepidoptera > Incurvariidae > Incurvaria > Incurvaria masculella. The sequence continues at coordinate 22,758,730 of OX335646.2, forward strand.
AAGCGCTCAAGCATAAGATGATGGCTCTTGGAATGCAATTGCCTTAGTGGTATGATAGTTAACCCGAGTGGGCTTACCCCACCCTAGTAACCAAGCACATGTAACCTACCAGAGCCAATCTTATTAACCTAGGCTTCAATCCGTGACGTAAGTAACCAGGTTTTGTAGCGACATTTTCATTTAACAGGTGCTCAGATAAGTAATACATAATGAGGAGCACATCCTTTATCCCGAATTCATGATCTTTGGCAGCAGAGGCTTTGAGAAAAGTTGCAATGTATGAATGTCGCAGAGTGTTGCATGATACTTTTTAGGGTTCCGTACCCAAAGGGTGAAAACAGAACCCTATTACTAAGCCTCCGCTGTCCGTCCGTCCGTCCATCCGTCCGTCCGTCCGTCTGTCACAGGGCTGTATCTCATGAACCGTAATAGGTAGGCAGCTGAAATTTTCACAATTCGTTTATTTATTTTGCCGCTATAACAACAAATAGGTAAAATTAAAAAATAATAAAAATTAAAGGGGGGTCCCATACAAAAATGTGATTGTTTCGTGTTAAATCTTGTACGATAGTACGGAACCCTTCGTGTGCGAGTCCGACTCGCACTTGGCCGGTTATTTTTTTGGATCTCGTCACGTGAATCTCGTCTCGTATATTTAGCTGCACGTCTAATATCTCTAGCTAGATCCTTGATCTATATAGTCGGTACACAATGTAATGAACTCTTTTCGTGTTCGTTGTGTAAAGAAGCGCCTGGCCGGCCGGCATTGTTTTCGCAGACCCCCGAAATTTCGAAAACTCATGGGAACCATCGGGCACCTTAAGGTGGCCCATCCCGCTCATCTGCCCATACAAAAGGGGAAAGAAGACCACGCCCATATTTCTTGTCAGAGATCCAAAATTTTGCTCAAAATAGCTTTATTTGATCGAACTAGATGTCTGATGACCGTTGGCATTGTAAAATTGTGTTTGGTTTCTAAGTTATAAGGTCCGAAAGTTCGAATTTTTCGCGCGTTTTATACAATAACTTTGGAGGTGGATTACGCAATGATAAGGTAAGAACATCTTAAAAAGATTGGTCATCAGACATAGTTTATTTAATCAAGATTTATGATATATTTGGTTTTTGTTACATTTTTGACTACAGCGGTCGTGGTTTACTTTTAGCTATAAGACGTTTTGAAATTAAAATTTTCGTAAATCTTACCAAATCATACACTATGCACATTGTCTGTTTTGTGGACATGTTGCATCTTCCTCATCAGGGAGCCTGTCTTATTCTTCGAAACAGAGAAGGTCCCAGAGCGCAACAGCACGGTTTTGTACCGTGCCCGCGAATGAGTTAGTCCCGCCGGGTTGGGCCACCTTAATAGGTCCTGGCGTAAGCCATATGCTGCACTTCATACAATATATAAGAAAGTGTCGCTGTATTACAATCTAAGCACATCATCAACACCGCGCTTCCCACAGAGCGTCGGCGGGCTGCGCATCACCGAGGACGGCGGCGGCGGCGTGCGCGTGGCGGGCGCGACGTGCAAGCCGGTGCGCGACGCGGCCGACGCGCTCGCGTGCCTGCGGCTCGGCGCGCTCGCGCGCACCACCGCCGCCACCAACATGAACGCCGCGTCGAGCCGCTCGCACGCCGTCTTCACGCTGCACCTCCGCCAGCAGCGGCTCGTCTGCACAGAGGTAACGTCCTTTGACAACCCCGCCGGTTGGGACCCATTTGTTTGCAGAGCGATGGCGCCAGACTCGACACACATGCATAAACACAGACTCCTAGAAATAGTGAAACCAATGAGGTCTGACGCGTCCACGTTCCCATGAGTGAGATCACCGATGTAACTTCACGCCAGCTACTTCTTGGCTCAGCGACAAGACAAGGCTGGCGAGGAACCACTTTGAAAATCAAAGCTGGCCTAAGGGCCAATACTGGCTACGGGTCGAGGCATCCGGGCGCTTAGTGGCTTCGGGCCATTGCCTCCGCATCCTTGGCAGGACTGGCTGACATAATACCACTGGTCTCACTAGGCTTGCAGAATGGAAATAAATTATTATTACCAGTCATACTCTGTAAAGTTAATCGCAATAGAGTGTGCATGCCGTTTCGTTATTACCTGCTGCGTTATTGGGTCATGGCACCACACCGTTACAATCTGTACTTTCTGCGTGGGTTCCTCATCATGGAACATCAGTACATGAATTCTACAATCGATATCCACAGAACCAGGGATGCTTTAAATCACAGTCTGCTTCAATGTCAAGTTCCCTAATTGTAGGCCAGCCCCTAAACCACTACACCAACGACAGTACGGACTCCGATACCTACCACATCAATACCCTTTTTAATTGCAGGATCCCGATGCAGATGTGGATACAGCAGAAGGGCCCACAAATGAATTCGAGACTCTCACCGCAAAATTTCACTTTGTGGATCTAGCCGGTTCTGAGAGGCTAAAACGAACAGGTCAGTCTAAAAACACCGGAACAATAAGTAGATTGCTCTGATTGTTTTCCGCTGATGATGGCTTGTTTGGAAACTTTTCAGCCGGAGCATAATGCGCAGCCAGTTTCCTACTTTGTCTTCTGTTCAAATCTCTTTGTTATGTTAATAAAGCTCTCAAAACATTAACAATGTGGCGTCACTGCGCAGGCGCGACGGGCGAGCGCGCGCGCGAGGGCATCTCCATCAACTGCGGCCTGCTCGCGCTCGGCAACGTGATCTCGGCGCTAGGGGACAAGTCCAAGAAAGTGACGCACGTACCCTACCGCGACTCCAAGCTCACGCGGCTGCTCCAGGACTCGCTGGGAGGTGAGTGCGAACTGTTTATTTTGTATTCATAATGGGTAAATTTTCGCTGTGTAGCAGCTTGTCACTTTCCAAATCGCCTCACAGAGCTGCATAACTACCTCATTTGTACCGTTCACTGAAATACTCTCCTCCTTCATCATAAAACATGGTCGATATTCATCATTTCGCTGGTGGGAAATATCGTGATTTCCTACTCGCTTGCCACAAATTTCATAGACTTGTAATAAATTAATGGTATTCTACATGTATAGCTATAGTTACACGCCATCACGCCACATTCCGTTTACCACACCTAACACCACATAGAAAACACGGACATTTTCGAGTACCACTATGGCTATATTTCATTCAAAGGGAAACCACCAACCTGGGCTGGGTCAACTGTACCACCTCCGAATCATTTTCTTACAACCATTGCCTTGAACAAGGACGAAACCCATTACTTTATTGATAGCATCGGTCAGTAGGTCAGTTACGTATGAAAAATTTTATTTTCAAAGACTAGATTTTAGGGGCGGCAAATTTGAGACCAACCTTTGTACGTAACCTTCCACATAACAAATTATGATGTAAGCAATTCAACATAGAATAATTTTTACCACATCAATACATTTACGGGAAAGAGGTTGTGTAATTAGGACGATGGTACACAAATAATAACGTTACAGATGCATTGACAAATAAATGGTAATTCATGTCATTGCGAACTAGGGTATCGAAGTGTAGAGGTCGGTAGGGGCGGCAAAATTTCATTAGCCTACGGGCGGCAAATTTTTAAATCCGCGCTGAGTTATTGCGACGTAACTGCGCAGGGAACAGCCAGACGGTGATGATAGCGTGCGTGTCGCCGAGCGACCGCGACTTCATGGAGACGCTCAACACGCTCAAGTACGCGAACCGCGCGCGCAACATCAAGAACAAGCTGGTGCTCAACCAGGACAAGAGCTCGCGCACCATCAGCCTGCTGCGGCAGGAATTGGCCCAGCTGCAGCTAGAACTGCTCGAGTTCAAACAGGTGTGTCTCCTCACTCTCCTTTTCTGCGAGCGACATTGGCGAGCGTGTTTAATGATTTGGTTTCTCCTTGTAATCGCTGCGAGCATCTTGAATTTTTCTTCTTCTAATTTGTAAAGTGACCAAAATTTCAAATACTTTTTCTTTAATTACTTAAAGTGGAATCTATTTAATCTGATGTTGTAAAAAGGGTCCATTAGCACAAATATTTCGTTAGCCAACATCGCTTTAGATCCACACAGCATGCTATTATCATGATATTATCTTTATTTATCGATTTGATGAAATTTATCAATCCCAATAAATTTTATACATTTGTAATTTTGCATGTAGCGACAAGATCAATTCAGCAATACAGGAAATTTGATCATGCAAGCACGGATACCATTTTGAGCAGCGTCTGAGATTGCAACATTTCCTCGTGCAGGGCAAGAGGATCCTGACGGAGAACGGCGAAGACGGCATCAACGACCTGTACCACGAGAACCGCGTGCTGCAGAGCGAGCTGGAGACGCTCCGGAGCCGCGTAAAGGCGATGCAGGGCACCATCGAGCAGCTCTCGCAGCGCAACACGGAGCTGCTCGCCGAGCGGACGCTGGCGCAGTGGACGCGCGCGGACGCGGCCGGCGACGCCGCCGACTGCGGCCTCACCACGCTTATACAGGTCGGTGGAATATAAGCATGTCGGAGAACGGTGTGGATCGTATCAACGACATCTGCCACGAAAACCGCATACCACGAGCTGGAGACACTAGATCTACTTGTGGTTATTTACTACCTGTACTGAATACCTCAAATACTGAATTGCATTGGATCCTGTTTAAACTATTGGGTAATATTCAAGCGTGCAACTTGAATTCACGGGTCAACATATTGAATTTATTTGTTTATTTTACAAAAGGTACGCCAACAGTGTACACACGAAAACTTTATATAATAGCAAACATAGTGGGGGGCACATTCCTGGTGTGCATACCAATTATAGGCGAACACAACATTTCAGAACAGTGTCTAACACCGAGTGCACAATTTAAACATATTTAATAAAATAAAAATATATAATAAGTTGAAAACATCATAAATGAGAGAGTCTACAATATGACAACAAAAGTAAAAAAACCAAAGTAAAGGAAAAATAATGACAGTTGAACAGCAGTTGAATGACGGTTGAGATTTAATGATTTAATGATTCACAGTAATGCCTTGTAAGTCAATGCACAACGCTTAACACTACTTAGTTGGTCTTGAAATATGTCCACATCTGTGTTATGTGTGAGTTCATTAAAATCTTTCATTATTCTAGGAAGAGTTGCATGCCGACCTCAATTGGTGTACGTTCTGGGAACTTGGAAGATTCTACTATGTGTTCTTAAATTGGTGCGTGGTACTGTAAAGTTCAGCTCAGTTACTAGATTGGGACAGTCAATAAGGTTATTAGCGAGCTTGTATAGGAAAGTCATATACAGCATAAATCTGCGGCTAGAAAGAGTGTCAAGACCAAATCTATCCAAGCGATCATTGTAGCTTGCTCTGTGACTGATGCCCGTAGTGTGAACATAGTGCATTGAGTCATACCCATTTATAACTACTTTTTGTACTCTGTTTGTGAGGTAAGATTTTGTGATTTACTTTATCGAATGCACTGCTAAAGTCCGTATACACAGTGTCTACTTCAATGCGTCTGTCGACGTATTTGGTGATGCTGGCTAGGAAATTAACGAGATTTGTTGCAGTAGATTTGTGATTTTGAAAGCCATGTTGTGCAGGGTTAATTAAGTGTTTGGTGTACCAGGTTATTTTTGGACAGATGAGGGCTTCAAATAATTTTTAAATTATTGTCTTTGCAGTGAATTGATTTATGCTGCTAGGAACATAGGTTGTTACATGATTTTAAGGGTAGAATGATGCATTTCTAACCTCAAACACATATTATTTCAGGGCTACGTGAAGGAGATCGAGAGTTTGCGCGCGCAGCTGTTGGAAGCCAACAATATGTACGACTTCCTCAAAAAGAACGTCGCCCAGCGGCAAGTCAACAGCATGAGCCGCAGCTACGTTCACACCCCCGACTCGTCGCTCCTCAACACCTCTACCACAGTCATTAATGAAGCCAAGAAAGAGCTCTACAGGGAAAAGGTAACAAACTTGCCCCCAAACTTGCCTAAAACAATCCAGCCAAGTCCCATCACACACAAATACTTACGCTGTCTTGCCTGAACTTGTCTGTAATAATCCAGCACAATCCCTGTTGAACTCAAAACAGCGTTTACCATAGACGATGACATAAGGGAACTCTACCAGGCGAAGGCATAAAGGTCTCCCCAAAATTTTACTATCCAATCTTTTACTATCCAACCCTATCCTATCGCCACTTGAAAGCGCCACCGCAATATACAAACCTATGAAGGAACTCCACAGGGAAAAATAAATGGTCTCCCCAAACTTTGTCAGATGAAATCGAGCCAAGTCCCGTTGTTTCTTAATACTGCCACTGTCATCGACAAGGCTAATAGTAAGAACTACCAAAAGAAGCCATAAGTGTCCCCCCAAACTTGTCCCCAGCTGCTTAACATCGCCCATGATGAATGAAGACACAAAGAAGATGAACCAGGAGGGTGTAAGCTTTTACCCAAACTTACAATCCAGCCTCATCCCATCACTCCACAACGCCTCTACCATCATCAATAATGGTCTTATTTAGGTTGCTACGGAAAGTGAATCATCAATAATGGTCTTATTTAGGTTGCTACGGAAAGTGAATATGTTATATGTTGACATATTTCTACCAGTGACTGCCGGATTCGGTAGTCACTCCCCTTTCTGTATTGCCATGCCAATGGTAGCTATTTACGAATTACTCGCTATCAAACAGTGTTAAGTTATAATAATTTTACATTTTAGCTCCTCATTGCGTAAAGTCAAGAAGACTCGACTTCTTAATGTAATTTAGGTTAATTAACAGGCATTTCTACACCCAGAAACGTATTGTTTTGTCGCTGTCGCAGGAGCTGCTGGCGCGCAGCATGGGCGAGCTGGAGTTCCAGCGCAAGCTGAGCACGAGCGGCGGCGGCGGTGGCGGCGGCGGCGCCGGCGCAGAAGCGGAGGCGGACACGATGGGCGAGCGCGAGCGCGCGGAGGGCGAGAGCGCCGACGACACGGACCACTCGGACGAGCCCAGCGACTCCGACTCGGAGTCTGAAGACTCGGAGACAAAGGGTGAGTCTAGTATGTTCCTAGAGGGCGAGAGCGCCGACGACACGGACCACTCGGACGAGCCCAGCGACTCCGACTCGGAGTCTGAAGACTCGGAGACAAAGGGTGAGTCTAGTATGTTCCTAGAGGGCGAGAGCGCCGACGACACGGACCACTCGGACGAGCCCAGCGACTCCGACTCGGAGTCTGAAGACTCGGAGACAAAGGGTGAGTCTAGTATGTTCCTAGAGGGCGAGAGCGCCGACGACACGGACCACTCGGACGAGCCCAGCGACTCCGACTCGGAGTCTGAAGACTCGGAGACAAAGGGTGAGTCTAGTATGTTCCTAGAGGGCGAGAGCGCCGACGACACGGACCACTCGGACGAGCCCAGCGACTCCGACTCGGAGTCTGAAGACTCGGAGACAAAGGGTGAGTCTAGTATGTTCCTAGAGGGCGAGAGCGCCGACGACACGGACCACTCGGACGAGCCCAGCGACTCCGACTCGGAGTCTGAAGACTCGGAGACAAAGGGTGAGTCTAGTATGTTCCTAGAGGGCGAGAGCGCCGACGACACGGACCACTCGGACGAGCCCAGCGACTCCGACTCGGAGTCTGAAGACTCGGAGACAAAGGGTGAGTCTAGTATGTTCCTAGAGGGCGAGAGCGCCGACGACACGGACCACTCGGACGAGCCCAGCGACTCCGACTCGGAGTCTGAAGACTCGGAGACAAAGGGTGAGTCTAGTATGTTCCTAGAGGGCGAGAGCGCCGACGACACGGACCACTCGGACGAGCACAGCGACTCCGACTCGGAGTCTGAAGACTCGGAGACAAAGGGTGAGTCTAGTATGTTCCTAGAGGGCGAGAGCGCCGACGACACGGACCACTCGGACGAGCCCAGCGACTCCGACTCGGAGTCTGAAGACTCGGAGACAAAGGGTGAGTCTAGTATGTTCCTAGAGGGCGAGAGCGCCGACGACACGGACCACTCGGACGAGCCCAGCGACTCCGACTCGGAGTCTGAAGACTCGGAGACAAAGGGTGAGTCTAGTATGTTCCTAGAGGGCGAGAGCGCCGACGACACGGACCACTCGGACGAGCCCAGCGACTCCGACTCGGAGTCTGAAGACTCGGAGACAAAGGGTGAGTCTAGTATGTTCCTAGAGGGCGAGAGCGCCGACGACACGGACCACTCGGACGAGCCCAGCGACTCCGACTCGGAGTCTGAAGACTCGGAGACAAAGGGTGAGTCTAGTATGTTCCTAGAGGGCGAGAGCGCCGACGACACGGACCACTCGGACGAGCCCAGCGACTCCGACTCGGAGTCTGAAGACTCGGAGACAAAGGGTGAGTCTAGTATGTTCCTAGAGGGCGAGAGCGCCGACGACACGGACCACTCGGACGAGCCCAGCGACTCCGACGCGGAGTCTGAAGACTCGGAGACAAAGGGTGAGTCTAGTATGTTCCTAGAGGGCGAGAGCGCCGACGACACGGACCACTCGGACGAGCCCAGCGACTCCGACTCGGAGTCTGAAGACTCGGAGACAAAGGGTGAGTCTAGTATGTTCCTAGAGGGCGAGAGCGCCGACGACACGGACCACTCGGACGAGCCCAGCGACTCCGACTCGGAGTCTGAAGACTCGGAGACAAAGGGTGAGTCTAGTATGTTCCTAGAGGGCGAGAGCGCCGACGACACGGACCACTCGGACGAGCCCAGCGACTCCGACTCGGAGTCTGAAGACTCGGAGACAAAGGGTGAGTCTAGTATGTTCCTAGAGGGCGAGAGCGCCGACGACACGGACCACTCGGACGAGCCCAGCGACTCCGACTCGGAGTCTGAAGACTCGGAGACAAAGGGTGAGTCTAGTATGTTCCTAGAGGGCGAGAGCGCCGACGACACGGACCACTCGGACGAGCACAGCGACTCCGACTCGGAGTCTGAAGACTCGGAGACAAAGGGTGAGTCTAGTATGTTCCTAGAGGGCGAGAGCGCCGACGACACGGACCACTCGGACGAGCCCAGCGACTCCGACTCGGAGTCTGAAGACTCGGAGACAAAGGGTGAGTCTAGTATGTTCCTAGAGGGCGAGAGCGCCGACGACACGGACCACTCGGACGAGCCCAGCGACTCCGACTCGGAGTCTGAAGACTCGGAGACAAAGGGTGAGTCTAGTATGTTCCTAGAGGGCGAGAGCGCCGACGACACGGACCACTCGGACGAGCCCAGCGACTCCGACTCGGAGTCTGAAGACTCGGAGACAAAGGGTGAGTCTAGTATGTTCCTAGAGGGCGAGAGCGCCGACGACACGGACCACTCGGACGAGCCCAGCGACTCCGACTCGGAGTCTGAAGACTCGGAGACAAAGGGTGAGTCTAGTATGTTCCTAGAGGGCGAGAGCGCCGACGACACGGACCACTCGGACGAGCCCAGCGACTCCGACTCGGAGTCTGAAGACTCGGAGACAAAGGGTGAGTCTAGTATGTTCCTAGAGGGCGAGAGCGCCGACGACACGGACCACTCGGACGAGCCCAGCGACTCCGACTCGGAGTCTGAAGACTCGGAGACAAAGGGTGAGTCTAGTATGTTCCTAGAGGGCGAGAGCGCCGACGACACGGACCACTCGGACGAGCCCAGCGACTCCGACGCGGAGTCTGAAGACTCGGAGACAAAGGGTGAGTCTAGTATGTTCCTAGAGGGCGAGAGCGCCGACGACACGGACCACTCGGACGAGCCCAGCGACTCCGACTCGGAGTCTGAAGACTCGGAGACAAAGGGTGAGTCTAGTATGTTCCTAGAGGGCGAGAGCGCCGACGACACGGACCACTCGGACGAGCCCAGCGACTCCGACTCGGAGTCTGAAGACTCGGAGACAAAGGGTGAGTCTAGTATGTTCCTAGAGGGCGAGAGCGCCGACGACACGGACCACTCGGACGAGCCCAGCGACTCCGACTCGGAGTCTGAAGACTCGGAGACAAAGGGTGAGTCTAGTATGTTCCTAGAGGGCGAGAGCGCCGACGACACGGACCACTCGGACGAGCCCAGCGACTCCGACTCGGAGTCTGAAGACTCGGAGACAAAGGGTGAGTCTAGTATGTTCCTAGAGGGCGAGAGCGCCGACGACACGGACCACTCGGACGAGCCCAGCGACTCCGACTCGGAGTCTGAAGACTCGGAGACAAAGGGTGAGTCTAGTATGTTCCTAGAGGGCGAGAGCGCCGACGACACGGACCACTCGGACGAGCCCAGCGACTCCGACTCGGAGTCTGAAGACTCGGAGACAAAGGGTGAGTCTAGTATGTTCCTAGAGGGCGAGAGCGCCGACGACACGGACCACTCGGACGAGCCCAGCGACTCCGACTCGGAGTCTGAAGACTCGGAGACAAAGGGTGAGTCTAGTATGTTCCTAGAGGGCGAGAGCGCCGACGACACGGACCACTCGGACGAGCCCAGCGACTCCGACTCGGAGTCTGAAGACTCGGAGACAAAGGGTGAGTCTAGTATGTTCCTAGAGGGCGAGAGCGCCGACGACACGGACCACTCGGACGAGCACAGCGACTCCGACTCGGAGTCTGAAGACTCGGAGACAAAGGGTGAGTCTAGTATGTTCCTAGAGGGCGAGAGCGCCGACGACACGGACCACTCGGACGAGCCCAGCGACTCCGACTCGGAGTCTGAAGACTCGGAGACAAAGGGTGAGTCTAGTATGTTCCTAGAGGGCGAGAGCGCCGACGACACGGACCACTCGGACGAGCCCAGTGACTCCGACTCGGAGTCTGAAGACTCGGAGACAAAGGGTGAGTCTAGTATGTTCCTAGAGGGCGAGAGCGCCGACGACACGGACCACTCGGACGAGCCCAGCGACTCCGACTCGGAGTCTGAAGACTCGGAGACAAAGGGTGAGTCTAGTATGTTCCTAGAGGGCGAGAGCGCCGACGACACGGACCACTCGGACGAGCCCAGCGACTCCGACTCGGAGTCTGAAGACTCGGAGACAAAGGGTGAGTCTAGTATGTTCCTAGAGGGCGAGAGCGCCGACGACACGGACCACTCGGACGAGCCCAGCGACTCCGACTCGGAGTCTGAAGACTCGGAGACAAAGGGTGAGTCTAGTATGTTCCTAGAGGGCGAGAGCGCCGACGACACGGACCACTCGGACGAGCCCAGCGACTCCGACGCGGAGTCTGAAGACTCGGAGACAAAGGGTGAGTCTAGTATGTTCCTAGTGGCTGAAAGTGGTTTCGAAAATAGCCGTCGGTACATTATTCATTCTATCCCTTTGTGTTTATGCGGACCACATTTTTCGCCTTAATTTAGAGAAATTTTTAGGCTAATTTGAGTTTCAGCGACATCTACATTTGAAGCATTGTAATCAGATTTTGAAAATAATCTGAAAAAGTTTTCGGTCGTGACATTCGTCGGAAGCAGGATTATCCGTATCTATTAAATACATAAATTATCAGCCCTCAGGCTGTAACAAATACTTAAGTATACCCTCGATATTTTATGTAAAGCCAGATTAAGCTGTTTTAAAGTAAAGAGATATCAGAATGCAGTCTCTAAAACAGGGTTTGTTAGCGTGGGGTCCGTGGCATCAATGCTGGGTAGTCGTGGGCGTTTCCACTGGTCTTCGAAAACTTTTGTAACTGTTATTGCTGATGCCGATAGCCGTTTGCGGAAACTGTTGCAAAAAGAAATGAGAAAAAACTCCCTCTCCCTTCTTCCACTCTTTTTTTTAATTTTTAATTTTTTTTTTTGCAACTGGACATGAATGGGTATAATGACATCTAACACGGTTCGATCATCTTACATGAATTCTGAGTGCAGTGACCTGTATTCTCAACAAAAATTAAAATCAAGAAAGAGGTTTTGTTACTATGTAGTTATTGCAAACAATTAAGAAGTCAGACAAAACTTTTTATCCTCGACAAAATAATCCCCAGAAATAATATAACACAAATAATAAATAAACATAATTATCATTTATATTACATATGCCTATTAGCATTTAGAAATATTAATCGTTGGACTTTTTCTGTAAGCAAACCACAACGGCGGTGGTTAACAATGTAGCCCCTCTTCGACTACAGTGCGCACTGCGCGCGCACATTACAGTTTCGGCGGTCACCCCAGTTGCGAGAGTCGCCGGCTACAAGCCGCAACGAAGTAATTATTAGTATTATCTTTGCCGCAACTCCAGTTACGAGAGTCGCCGGCTCCAAGCCTCAACCGAAGTTACAGCGACTGCCGCCCGCCATTGCGCGAGCGAGACAGTCGCGGCTGGCGGGTCGTTGCGTCTAGACGGCTCGCAACCTACGGGCATTCGTTGCGGCGCCGCGTGCGCGATCCAGTGCGCTACAAGAAATTTGTAGCGGCCATACTTTTTTTTTTTATGTGACTGAACATGGATGGCTAATACCACAAGTTCTATCATGGTATTAGCCCAACACACCACATGGGAACTAGGTGCCATGCCAGGACCTTCCTTATATTGCACGGCTACATTGAACTGGATGGAAAACACGGACAATTTTCATTGCCGCTTCGACCATCGTTCATCCAATCTAGTAAGTAAGGAAGGGGACCTACAGCTTAACGTGGAATCCGAACCACGGCCAGCCTCTCTCAACGGTCGAATGGTAACCCATCCAAGACCAGACCGGACCCAGCGTTGCTTAACTTCGGAGAGCGATCGCCGAAGTGTCGCGCCACTGGGCCACTGAGGCTGCTCGGCGTAAAATGAATACTTCGTTTTTACACTAAGAACAGTTATACGAACCCATTTCTCATTTCTCGTCCCACAACTAGTGCTGGGGGCCCGTGGGATGAGTGCTGAGCGTTCATATTTCATATGTTGTCAACAAATACTGCCCGTATTAAATAAAAAAAAATGTATCTTTACTTTTTCTGTGGTAATAAATATAATGAAGTTTTGTTTTTCAAAATGCCTTTGTTTCTTTCCCTTCAAAATGAGTTTTGAATGGGTCCGTAAAATTTTGAAATCTCGCAAGGGGTCCACTACAATAAGGTTAAGAAACCCTGCACTAAAAGTTCTCGACAGCCCGGCCGGGGTTACTCGATTATAATCTTATACCTCCCAAACCCCATGTTCAGTTGATGCAATGTGACCTCGTGCATGCAGCGTGCGCGGAGCTTGGAGCCGAGCTGACCACACTGAGCGGCGACATCGATATGAAGCAGCGGCTGGTGGAGGAGTTGGAGCTGTCGCAGCGGCGGCTGCACAGTCTACAGCGCCACTACGAGGACAAGCTGCTGGCGCTGCACCACCAGATCAAGCTCACGCAGGAGGAGCGCGACAAGGTGCTGCAGTCGTACAGTAAGTACTCGTAGTCACCTGCTGTGTCTTTTGTATCTCCGTCTGTGATATATTCGTCATGACTTTGTCTACCGCCTAGAAGGAACGTTTTAGGGGATGGAAAATTGACATAAATTGTTAAAATTCTATAAACTCGCAACGCAATCTTCGTTTCTGTATTGGCATTATTAATGGCAGAAATGCTTACAGCCCATAATCTGAAATAACTGTGTGTGGTGACGCTTTAAATGCTAAAGTTAATGTTCAAACTGGGTTGAAAATACAAATGTTTTTATTTTCATACAAATAATTTTCATCGCCTTTCAGATAGTCAGGTGTCGCCACCCAGCGATAAGATGAAGCGTGTGAAGGAGGACTATGAGCGCAAGCTGTCGGACATGTCCCGTGAGTTGCGGCGGCTGCAAAGCGCGCAGCGGGAGCACAGCAAGCTGCTGCGCTCGCACAACAGCACGCAACAGCAGATACAGACTGTGCGCCACGAGCTGCAGGACATGAAGAGGAACAAGGTTCGTGCCCGAATCGAATACCACTCCATTTTTTTAAGAAAATTATAATTATGTATAAAATGGGTATAAAAATTAAGCCTTGTAACACTCCCAACCTAACTCCAATATATTTAGATAAACAGTCATCATTCAAGCCTACTTTTCCAATATTTTTTCTAACTGACTCATCTGAAGAACGTTTTCATCAGATGGTTAAGTCTCGTGATTTTTCCCCTTTTACACATGAATTTGTGTACTAACAACAGCAACACTGTGGAATGCACTCCATGGCAAAGTATTTCCCCCAAAGTACAACCTGGGATTCTTTCAAACATGGTGTGAAAAAGGAGCCAGCCGGCCGGCATAGTTTTGCAGCTGCAAAGAAAGTTGGAGAAACCATGGGCATGATTTGGCACCTCGAATACATCATTTGCCGCAATAATACATTAAAAAACCGAAAATAGCTGTCCTCTGCAACTCAATTGAAATGTTTCTGCTACATCAGCATCTAGTAGGACATTTTGAAAATCTTTCACTTGTATCCTCATGGCGCTACCTCTGCGGCTGGTGCAAAATTCAAAGTCGAAATAACCACGCATTTCTAGCACAATTCTGCAATTATTAGAATGCAAATGTTCGCATCAGATCAAGATTATCTTTATGTTCTCATAAATGCTTGCTCTGCTTCCATGGCTCAGATTTGTCCTATAAGTATTGGAATTGAAGTGATTCTCCAAAACCCACCTTTCATCGCATCGTCCGCAGGTGAAGCTGCTCCAGCGCATGAAGGAGGAATCGCGGCGGCACGCGGCGGCGGAGGCGCGGCGCGCGCGCGAAGTCGCACAGCTGCGCAAGGAGTCGCGCAAGAACGCCAACCTCATCCGCAACCTGGAAGCCGAGCGGCGGCTCAAGGAGCAGGTGAACACTCTTCAACATCATGGGTGCATGTTTGAAAAATGTTACGGCTTTTCACGCGGCGGGAAGAGACATTTTCCGATGTTTCGTTCGATTCTCAGTCGTGTGCTGCGTACGAACGTGGCGGATGCCTCCTTGACAACGGGCTGAACGATTAGCTCGAAACGTCGGAGAAGGTCTCTTCCCGCTGCGTGAAAAGCCGTAAAATTTTTCAAATATGTTTAACGACCGTGGTAATCTCAAAAGTATCATATCATGAGTGCAATTTGTAGCTCATGAGAATATACTATTGGGCCTTAGAGTTCCCAGTATGTGACTGATTTTGTAGGCACACATAAATGTTTTCGCAACCTCTTCAAGGGTTGAGGCCGTAGCAAACTTGAGTTGCGTGGAAGTTTGCACGTGTTGGCGTGATTTGCGGTTGGTTGTGCGTAGGTGCTGCGGCGTAAGCAGGAGGAGGTGTCGCTGCTGCGACGCGGACACCGGGACAAGCTGAGCAGCATGGCGGCTGGGAGGAAACGAGGTCTTTTTTTTTGCATAAAGTAACCAATGAGCTGACATAATGCTTCCCTTCAAGATTTATACCCCTTTGATGCTGTGACATGAACATTATTTGAGGCTAATTAATGTCCTTTGATACAGTAGATACCTCCAGATAGTTTATCATGGTTCCAGAGTTTATTTTGAATCTAGCTTTCTGAGTAGAAAGTTGTATTTATGGTTTTTATTTTAATGTAGGGCTCATTGCTGGGCCATTTATTGAGGTTCTATATTCCAGGACCTTGCAGAGTTAAGGGGGTGTGTGCGTCAAAGTAGATGGCGCCACACTCGTTCGTAGTTATTTCTGTTATAACTCCTTAAACATAGGAAGTTACAAACTATAACTGTAGTGGCGAACACATTATTTGGTTATGTATTTAATCTTATTAAACAATTACAAAAACTAGCTGGCATCGCATAGATTATTCTGAGGATGTGTGCAAAGAGTTGCCATTTACAATTAGCAATTTTTTGCACTTTATCTCATAATAATCTTACAAATAATAGCCTTTTTTACTAAGTGTTGTATTACATTAAATACATAAGTGCGAAGTGTGCTCGCCACTACAGTTATGGCTAGAAACGTCCTATTTTGGGGAGTTAAAGCAGAAATAGCGACGAAATACTGTGGCGGCATCTACATAGACGCACACATCCCCTTAAGCCAAACCTCAGCAGCAACCAGACACGTTGCAGCCCCGCGACTGTTGCTGTTGAACTGTGCCTGCATTCCATTTTAACAGCTCGTGGTCTAGGGGTTAGAGGACTTGCATTTCATCCGTGAGCTCTGGGTTCAAATATTCGCCCGGTCACTTTCCTTCTCTTTCTGAGTTGGATAAGTGCATTTCGTTACTAATGCGAGCTGTTCCATGGTTCGGAACCCATGTACAACTTTAGGTGCTCTTCCCCTACTAGATGGTAGGGTAAAGCCCGCCCGGGTTGGTACCACCGCATTAGATGAAACTATGGTTGAAGTGGCAACAAAAACTTGTCTTTGTTTTCTATCTAGTTCAATGTAGCCGTGCTCATAAAGTAAAGGTGCTGGCACGGCACCTAATTCCTTCGGGAATGTGGTGTATTGGGCTAATATCGTAACGGTAGTTGTGTGGTATTAGCCATCCATGTCAGGTTGCATGAAGATAACTAAAAAAAAATTGCAGAACGCGTGGTGCGCAAGTCGGCGGCGCACAAGTGGGCCGCTCTGGAGAAGGCGCTGGTGCGCGCGACGCTCGCGCGGCAGGTGGTCGCCGAGCTGGAGAGCGACATGGAGCGACAGATCGCGGAGCGCGAGCGGCTGAGCCGCGAGCGCGAGGCGCTGCGGCGGCGCGCCGGCGGCGGGCCCGGCTCGCCGGACCTCAGCAGCGAGCTGGACACTCTGCAGGCCAACGTCGCCTACCTGCACGAGACCATCGCCGAGGCGCAGCAGCAGATCATGCAGATCGAGGAGGCCAAGGTGACCGCTGTTCATTTTGTGCCGACTTCCTGCATCCGTCTCGTGCGCCTAACCTTTTTGGCACAGTACGGGACGTGTAGATTTCCCGTCACCGATCACCGTCAAAGTAATGGGATATTTTTTCATAATACTAAATACCCGCTGTTGCAGTTTTGGAGGTGTTTCCAAAGGCAAAAATGTGCAAGTATTTAGTGTTCTATTAATGTTTTCATAACCACGCAAGAAAAAACAGTTTTTTTTAATAAAACATTCAGTTGTTCATTTTGGACCTATTTAAGTTATTGGACCGAATTCTTTACAAATCTATATCTGGGAGGGGGGGTTTCTGTAATGAGCAAGTATGAACCTGATGTCAGACTTTAAAATGATGGCCGACATAATTTTTTTTTTATTTCAGGACAGAATCCATTTAAAGTTCATATCTGAGTCATCAAAGAATACGATTATATCTATTAATTTTTTTTATTTTTTTTCTTATTTCTGATGCAGTCGTTTTAATACAGCATAGAAAACTCGAATAACGAATGTATATCACCCCTATATAGGGCTTATTTCAAGTAATAAGAAATATTTTGATGCAGGAGAGCGGCGGTGGCGAGGAAGCGGAGCTGGCAGCTCTGGTTGGCGAGGTGGCGGACGTGGCGGAGAGCCGCTTCGTGCTGGACAAGCTTGTGGCGCTGGTGCTCCAGCACAGTTACACGGCGGCGCGTCAGCACAAGCTGCTGCAGGACACTCAGGCCAAGCTGCACCAGGTGGGTCCTCGAGCACAGTTTTTTTTTTTTTGTTGCTATTGCGTTTAAGTGAAGTATAATAGGTACAATGAAAAATAAACAATAATACATGTTATGAATAAGATTGGACCCATGTGTGATCCTTGAGGAACTGTCTAGGTAGCAACGTATTGCCTAAAGTTGTAAAACGCTTAATTTATTTTAGGGGTAAGATTCAAACCACCCACTTAGGGATCCACCTTTTTAAATATTAATCGAGTTTGGTCAAAATGGTTTTTTATTTTGTACTTTATCAAATGCGCTACTGATATTAATTTACTCAGTTTCTTCTTCTTCAGTTCTTCAGCTGGTATATTTTAGCACTAACCTTTGCACAATTGAACTCCAGGGAGAAGAGACTTGCGGTGCATGTAAAGCAAGTTTTCACGCTCAATCTGTTCAAAAAGTGCCTTGAAAAACGCACAGCTGAATAAAATTTGCAGATACAATTTTTCAATTGAGAAAATGTGTAATAACTATTTATGTTAATGAGCTTATTTTTAAGGCATAGCTATTTTGTATTATTTTAAAATTTAAAAAACTCCAGGCAGCACAAAGTCCAACCTTTTCCAATCAAGATGAATTTTTACTAAAGTTGTTTTTTTCCTTTCAGATTTATTCTCTTACGTCACAACTCTTTTATTAAAACAATCAAATGTTTCTATAAAGGTATTTACTTTGTACATAAATGTGGTACTGCATTATTACTACTCATTTAATTTCCCAACAACATACTGTCGTCCACGTTTTTTTATGTAAGTTCTTATTACAGTGTTTTTTGCCTGTACGTATTTATATTGCTGTCACACACACTTTGGTTGTATGGAATCGTATTAATGTTGCTTTTGTTTTGATAAAGGAGTTGTGGCGATAACAGCATGCATTTTTACGTGTGGATTTGCAATAATCTGATCCGAAATTTGTTTCCATTTATACGGGAAGTAACAGCAGTAACTTTCGTCACCGCAACACATTCTTATCAAGACATAACCATTACATATTCAGGAACACTCATTGAGGAAGTGACCAGTGCAAAATTTTTAGGTATTATGATCGAAAACAACATTAACTGGAAATCACATATTCAAATCTTGGAAAATAAGTTAAGCTCCTTTTGTTATGCTCTTAAAGTACTTACTGCCGTATCATCAGTAGAAACAAGTCTAATGGCATATTATGGTTATGTATACTCCCATTTAAAATATGGTATAATTTTCTGGGGAAATTCTGTGGATGTACAAAAAATGTTTATCCTACAAAAACGATGTTTACGAGCAATATTCAGCATAAAATATTTGGATAGTTGTCGAAGTATTTTCAAAGACAGACAATTATTAACATTGACCTCTATTTACATACTAGAATTGTGCTGTTTTGTCAAACAATATCCGCATTACTTTAATGTAGTCTCTGATATTACCGGGTACAAAACGCGACAGAATATAGCGGGAAATTTATACAAATTGCCTATGCGCACTACGTTAGTATCAAAGAGCACGACCCAGTCAGCTATATTGTTATATAATAGATTATCAGAAGATCTAAAAAAAACTGTTAATGTTAAAAAAATTAAACTAAATCTAAAGGAATGGCTTTTACTAAAATCATATTATAGCTTGGAAGAATTCTTAAAAGAAAATAAGGGTTAATTTAGGGTAATTTTATTTTCAAAATGCTTTGTTCGTACACCTTATTATGTATATGTTAAATTTTTTTTCTTGTGTTTGATTGATTTTAAGTGCTAATATGCTAAAATTATTAGCATTTGCAAAAATTGCCACACCTATGTTTAGGTAGCATTTCTATAAACTGAGTAAGTCATTGTACCATATTTTCCTACTTTAAGACTACAATGCATAAGAAATGTCTTGCAATAAAGATTTTTGAATTTTGAATTTTGAAAAAATTTTTGAATCCCCGCCCTTCTCGTTACCGTGGGCCCTAACCTCATTAGTGTTCTGTTACATGGATTTCACAAATTAGTTTCCAAATGTACAAATGTAATTTTATAAAAAACTTGCACAACTTTCTTTTTTAAGGTGGCCCAACCCGCTCATTTCCCCATACAAAAGGGGAAAGAAGATCACGCCTATATTTCTTATCAGAGATCCAAAATTTTGCTCAATATAGCTTTATTTGATTGAACTAGATGTCTGATGACCATTGGCATTGTAAAATTGTGTTTGGTTTACAAGTTATAACGTCCGAAAGTTCGGATTTTTCGCGCGTTTTATACAATTACTTTGGAGGTGGATTACGCAATGATAAAGTAAGAACATCTTAAAAAGATTAGTCATCAGACATAGCTTGTTTAATCAAGATTTATAATCTATTTGGTTTTTGTTAGATTTTTGACTACAGCGGTCGTGGTTTACTTTTAGCTGTAAGTCGTTTTGAAATTAAAATTTTCGTAAATCTTACCATATCATACACTATGCACATTGTCTTTTTTGTGGACAGGTTGCATCTTCCTCATAACGGAGCCTGTCTTATTCTTAGAAACAGAGAAGGTCCCAGAGCGCAACAGCACGGTTTTGTACCGTGCCCGCAAATGAGTTGAGGCCGCCGGGTTGGGCCACCTTAAGTATTGAAAAAGAAACATCCAAAATTAATTTCTCAAAATAAAATTTAAAAACAGTTTGAAAACATGAATGAAACGACATTTTGTGAAACCCAGCGATATTTGTTTACCTAGTCCTAGACTTTTTCAAGTACTCTACACGATCTTTCTCAAACTTTAGATATTTTTAGGGCAATCAAATTTTTTTTCTCTAAAACTTCATCTTATGTTTTCTACTAAGCCATTGAGTACTGCAGGTATATTTAAAATCATCGCTTATAATGGTGTGCTTTTTAAAAGTATAATAATACATAATGGCATCAAAGTTTTTCCCAAAGTTACTGCTGAGACTACACATAATGATGAAACGAATCATAATCATGGTGAACAAATGACTGTGTTCCTCTTTTATTGTTCTAACTATAGTGTGTGGTTTCGTGTAGCATGCCCATTAGCAATATTGACAGGAAATATAAGAAGTGGTTTGCAACAGATGGAGGTGGAGAGCGCTCACACGGAGAGCGCGCTGCGGCTGGCGGCGGCGGCCGGCGGCGGCGACTACAACCTCAACTACGGAGCGCCCGGCTCGCCGCTCGCCGCCCCGCCCGTCGCGCCGTCCGTCGCGCCGCTCGCCGCCCCGCCGCCGCCGCCGCAGCACATCAGCTCGGGCACGTCCACGCGCTCCGTGTCGCCCGTGGACAGGTGAGCGGGACTTCGGATTGGTTGGGGCCATGAGCCAGTTGGCAGACGAACGGACGGACGGATAGCGGAGGCTTAGTAATAGGGTCATAGGGCATACTTTTGGGTACGGAACCCCGGAAGATGCTGATGAAAGTAGCTCTTAAAACAATATAGCCATCGAAACTCACACACACACAAGATTTTCACACAGTAAATGTGTATGCAAGATTTGACCCATGCATACTAACGAACTAACACGCAAGTTAAATAAAAACTTACGCAAGAAGGCCGTTGCATCTATGCAGTTTGGAACACATTTGTAAACCTATGTATGTTAATAACCTGTATTTAATTCTTGTTCCAGTACACTGATTGAGCTGCGAAATGACGCCAAGAAGTTGTCTCGACTCGCGAACGGTTCCATTGGAGACATCTCACCGTCCGACCGGCCGTCGCCCTTCCAACGATCCAGGTACAGTTCAAATTGGTGTTATCCGCTAAAGCGTGCAACCTTTTTTCGCCCACCTGGAACTCTCTTTGATTTTAAATGCACGGAATTGTCGTGATATGGTATAATCAATAACTGATATGTAAAACCAGGTTATAGCTGCACATCATGTTGACATTAGTAAGTACACATGACATAAGTACCAGAATATTTTTTGTTAAAATAGTTTTACATTTTTTACTAATGGTGGTTGACAGAAAATAAAAAAAATCTCACAATGATTTAACTGACTGAAATAAGGCTGGTTTTCCTGTCGCGCATACTGTCCGCACGAGCCGTCCGCACCTAATTTATAGCGTCAGAAAAGCTGTCATGGCACCCTTTCTAAGTTGATGCTGTGTGTGCAGGATGCATGATCATTGGTCAAATACTGCTTTGGAAGCATTTGTGCCATTGGTCTCTCAGCTTGAGATGTCATAAGACAGCAAGTTTTCCAACTATTTTCGGGTGTCGACGAGAAGTTTTGATTAGTTGGCCACAAACATTTCCTTCCTTGAACCTCTTCAATGATACGCATCGTAACGATTTGTTTATCTAATGGCAGCATCAACGCAGTGATGAGTCCATGAGTTGTTGGTTGAATTTACACGTCCGGGCATACGATCCGCATCGGCATAGACAAGGATATTAGAAATAGACTAGTAATGTAATACAACGTACAAAACTCGCTAAATACTTCTTATTTTCGCTATTAATATGACATTATATACACATATATACATCATACAGCAGGTGACAACTCTCAGTCTCTGGGGGAGACCCACGTCCAGCAGTGGACAGCCAAAGGCTGAAGAAGATGACATTTCTAACCAGCGCCATCTCCCGTCGCTGACAGAACTAGTTACGCCATTATTAAACTAAGCTTAATTCAAAATTTTGCTTAGGCAGACATGACGAAAACGTTAAATTAAGTAATGTCATTGTAAATAAAAAATATCATTGATATTCATTGGTTTGTATTCAATGTATTCTCAAATCACTACATAGTATAAAACAAAGTCGCTTTCTCTGTCCCTATATCCCCATGTTCGCTTAAATCTTTAAAACTACGCAACGGATTTTGATGCGGTTTTTTTTAATAGATAGAGTAATTAAAGAGGAAGGTTTATATGTATAATAACATCCATTAAATAGTGGAGAAATACTGTTATTTTTGAGGTTTCCAATGTGATGTCATAAAAAAAGACGTGTGGCACTCGGGGACTGCCGCGGTAAAGCTATTGCATAGCATTTTGTATCAAGTTATGCCGGCCCGCCCCCGCCGCCGCTCCCGCCGCCGCCCCCGGCCCCGCTCCCCCTGGTGTGAAGTAGCGCTACCGGCACACACCTCCGTGCCCGTCGGAGTGGGGAGCGTGAGGTTTTTTTTCGTTACGGAATTTCTGGATTCGGTCCCCGCGCTCAAGGCCCTCGATAGAAGCTATGCAATAGCTTAAAAAATCATTTTTCCGCTTACATTACAAACGCAGGCTGAACCCTACGAGATTTGTCAAATCACTACATAGTATAAAACAAAGTCGCTTTCTCTGTCCCTATATCCCCATGTATGCTTAAATCTTTAAAACTAAGCAACGGATTTTGATGCGGTTTTTTTTAATAGATAGAGTGATTGAAGAGGAAGGCGTATATGTATAATAACATGCTTTAAATAGTGGAAAAGTACTGTTATTTTTGAGGTTTCCAATGTGATGTCGTAAAAAAATATTTTTTTTTCGCTTATTGTACACATTGAAAAGGTCTACAGTAAACTCCGCGATGGTATATTTCTATCTCTTATGGATATCCCACAATAACATTTTATTGTCATTTACTTTTTACGACAAATTATGGCTAATTTTCAAAGCGATTTTAACCAATACAGCATTAATCCTTATCCAATTAAATATCTTAATACATTGTTGATTTAATATAGATCTATATGGCCCATTACAGCATATGATTAAATAAATATTTTCGAAGATATTACAGATTAAAAAATTGCGGGACGCAGCGTTTGCGGCGGTACCGGCCGGACGGGGAGGCGGGAGCCATTCAGATATATTTCATACCCGTGCGAAGCCGGAGCGGGCCGCTAGTATATAAATAATTGCAACGCCATCTGTTGAGTTTTATTATCCCTATTCAACACTTGTATGACATTAGCAATCTTTTCCTACTATCATTTATCTATGGTGTTGGTCGTACTTACTGAAGGTAGAGGCTCGTCCGCGCAGCAAGAAAACCAGCCTTGAGGCATCACTATTGCAATAAAGAGGCATAATGTAAGTTGAATGTGTCAGCAACGCGCGCGGCTCGGTGCGGTTGCGCGAGATCGGCGTGTACGGGCCGACGGAGCGCGACCCAGACCCCATGACACAGTCCATGCGCGCGGAGCCCACGCACCGCGGCCAGCCCCTCGCACGCGTTCCCAGTGCGCCCGGCTCGCTCAAGTATGTAGCCCCCCTCCCGACACACACACACACACACACACACAAACACACCCTCTCTCTTTCACACACACACATACCCTCACCCTCACATACACACACAAGCCTTATCTTCATATACAAATATAAAAACATGATCATTCGCATGTCACTTACGTATATAAACTTACATAACGAATATGATAATTAGGTGTCATGGATAAAAGAAATAGACCAAATAAAGAAAGTCATACATGTAAAGTTTAATTCATGCTTTTAAGATTAAGAATAGTGAGCAGGTTAATGGTTCTGCGCATTCATTCTAACCAACTCAGGTTAACTGATAAGTTTTCCGAAATAAATAAATGAATACTGACTGGGGCAAGTGAGACCAAATCACTTCAAGAACAAAATATTTCCTCCATACTTTCAACTGCTGATGGTCCAAACTACACTATTACCTCCTTATTTTTATCCCACACTATATATGTAGTTTTTGTCCTCCAGTATTACTTGTCCAGCACTGTGAAGCTTAAATTGTTTTGGCACGTGCACAGAGTGTCGTTATTTTGTCGGCAAAAGCCCATTCGGCACTGTTACGTAAAGAGCGTGGTAGCTTAGCGCTTATGTTGAGCGGTGTCCGTGGCAGGGGTCTCACGCCGCTGCCTGTACGCAAGGCGGGTAGCCCAGCGCAGCCCTACAGCCCGGAGGTGCCGCCCTCCCCGCGCCCGCAGCGCCGCCTGCAGCCCCTCCTCACCAAACCCGCCTCCATGTACGTAGCACCCGCACCCTTTGGGAGGTCCGCCAACTGCATTACGTTTTGTAGTCTCTGTTGTCATGTCACTTAAAAAGAGATTGCTTTTTTGTCCATTCACTTTTGTGTCACATTGTTCTTAATAATTAAATTAATTAGTAATTAAATTAACTAACCATAATTTATCGTTATCGTGAAACAAAAATAATGTTTTTAAATGTTTTAGGCATTTTTTGCTATTCCCACTCTTAAATGAAAGGGGTTCTATACCCAGATAATAGAATCTTCGAATCATATATCAAATAATGGTTATGCGGATATACTACATTGTGACATATTATGTAGGTGGGTCGAAATATGGCATTCTCATTTGTGTGAGGTTATGAATAATCCATCACCTGCACGACAGTTCCTATCACATGGCTCTAAATACATACATTGAGTCAACTAAAAGAAACCAAAACACTATAGTGGACTCCCAGTTTTCAGGCAGTATATGTCTGGAAACTTTGCTTTTATGTCTTATTGATGTGGTGCTTGGATTGCATGAATCCCAAAAGAAAACCCAAGCAGCGATTTCTGCCTGAGACCATGGATTTTTTCAACTAAAGAATTTTGCGCATGAATTTTAGTGACTTATATTTAGCATTGGCGCACTTGTGAATTTGCTGCTTGGCCTATTATGTTTGTTTAGTATTTGAGATCTCTCCAATCACTTTGGTGTAGCTCCTGAGAAGTTTTGACTCTTAGAATCCCGAATATATAATCATTTAAAGCGTAATCTCACTTTGTCGTTCTATTCAATGATTTGTGAAAAAATACCTGAGTTGTGTGTGTGTGTGATATCACATGGGTATATTTTAACGAATTGTGTTAAACGATCATGATAATAAAGAATTGAGATCCCGGCTTTAGACAAAGGAGCGAACCCAGTGACTGGAAAGATGTAGTATACGTCAACCCGTGGCACAAGAACCCTCCACCGATCTCGAAATCGTGAGGCTCTCGTCCTGCTTGTTGGCTCACTCTGCTTGATGCCTCGCATGTGCCGATCCTGCAAGCACCCTGCAATGTGTATTTAGCTGCCCCCACCTGCAATGCTTCTACATCTTGGTAAACGATTACTGTTACACTTTAAAAGAGTTATAATGTAAGTAACGATTCTTCGGTGGTGATTTCATTCCGGTTAATCAGTGAGGTACGTGTCTTTCAAATTTTCATTCTCTAGCATCCTTACAGTATTGGCACATGCTCTCTCTCCTGTGAAGTTGCAATACAGTTACTATGGTGAATCGCAAACCGGTTGACGCTGTGTAAACCTGTTTTGGGACACAGTGTTCATCATAGCTTTGTCGAACTATAGCAACTGTGTTGCAACTGCGCGGACAGAGTTTGGTGCCACTTTTAAGTTTTCATTTGTTTTATTGGTTTCTTTTCAGTTTTCTAACCGACTTGTCCATAACCGAGGACTAACCTCGCTGCGCGATGCTAGCGCCCCCGTGCAACGACTTGTGATAACTTACTCTGTAATATTAATGTTTTAGGAATAAAAGTAGCATTTAAGTAAATACGGGTTACAATTGATGTCAATTTTAGATAAATGTTTGTGCTAACTGTGGCAGCTTGAATGTTTTATTGGACTATATTATCGGAATTAAATTTCCTGTGAATCTAACATGTAACGCTTTAATGAGATGTGAATGGATTATATGTCATTATTATTAGTACAATAAAGTCAATGTTTTATAGTCACTTGTTTTGTTCCATTTTTCCATACTTCCGTTTATATCTCAGGTGCATTTGAAATTTAACACTCACTTTTCAATATTCAATTCAGTGTGTCCTAAATTTGACTGCCTTATGCCGACTGAACACAATATAGTTTACACATTTTTGGTATGCGTTTGTTTGTGTGTGTAAGTTGCAAGCACATCAATGGTTCTAATTTTTGCCTTCTTTATATTGATAATAGAAAACGATGGTACAGAAAATATTGTAATGTCCCTGGGACATAGAACCTCTAAAACATTGTTATCACGAAGGATTCATCTATTAATCCAGAGCGCCATACCTCTATAAATATGTTTTCATGCACGCAGCCCCCCGCGCGTCGCTCCGCACCTCATCCCACGCCCCTGCCGACCCCTCCATCCCACCACACACGTCTGACTAACCACCACTTGCCTAGCACTGCACATTGTCACTAACCGTATGCACAATGCATGATCACGTCGATTCTGTCTTGAGTGCTTGTCATAACTAAGTGGTGACTTTTTAATTGTGCATGAATGTATTTATCTCTTCATGAATTATTAATACATAATAATTATTAAGTACCATATTGCACATTGGGTCAAAGATATACATAAGGGTTCAACTTAAAAAAAATTACATACCTACATAAGTACTTACCTTCCACCATCCAACCACATTATTCATTATCAATAATTGACATCGGTGCAGTTATAATATCGGAAGATTTAAAAAAAACTAATTAAAGGCATGCATGGTAGTGTTGTGAAAATGCATGAGTGATTACTGGATGTAAGTAGGTAAGAAAACGAAAAGCTAAATTATAGATGGTTTGTGAGCGACCATACCTTAGGAGTGTCAAATGTTGATGTCATTACTATCAAGTTTCATATATGAGTTTTTGACAGAGATCTAAATCGATAGATGAATCGTCGCCATACAAGTTGAATATCAAAACATGTCATGAACGACATGTACCTAAAACACATTTGGTGGCACAACGTCACACTGTGACAGCCAACTTGTACGTAAAGCGACACATACATTTTAGGAGAGTTTTTGACGTGTTTCGGCTTTGTAAGGCTTATCTATGCATCAAAATAAGGTTTGGAGGAGAAGAAAAGCTTCTGTTTGTCATCAAAAGTTTTTTTATTTAAATGAGCAGCACAAAGTTTGTAATTATAAAAATTGTAACAGTTTATATAATATGTTATTGTGTTATTTTCTTTCCCAGGATTTCATTTGATTTGCAGCATTTATAAACACATGTATCACCTTTTTTAAATAATATCCAGCCAATGACGGAATTTAAATTGCAATGAATAAGTTAAAAAAAATCATAAATATTCTGTTTTATTTTATACAGTAAGTATCTGACAGAATTGACAGATCGTTTAGTTCAGTTAGCCTAGAAGCCACCTGTCGTGATAAATTAGCAGTAATCTTGCTCATTGATGCACATAGCTAGCAATAGTGTGAAAACAAAATTTTGATACAAGTGCTCATTACAGACTCTCACTTGCAATGCAAAACCTAATTCACTTAGCCATTGAGTGTGGAAGGCTTTGCACTTCTGTGGATGAAGCTAGAGAGGTCTCACCACAATGAAAATAAGTGTGGAAGGCTTCAAGTGTTTGTGGATTTTTGCGATTGGTCAAATAAAGATAGAATGTTTCTAGAAGGCTTTCTCTAGCAGTAAAATAGTCGGATCATTGCTGAGCATGAAAGGCTCGTGTATAACTGTGTCGTCCCGTGTGCTAACCCGTGTGACTGTGCGCGTGAGCTTGCCTGCTAGTGTGAGGACTAACGCGCGCTAACGCTTCCGGCGTGCACTAACGCTAGGGACGCGGCGGCGGAGTGGACGGAGGCGCCCGGCTCGCCGGCGGCGACGCGGCGCGCGCGCGACGACGACGTGTTCTGTCGCCTCACCACCACCACCGCCTCGGCGGAGCACCCGCTGGGCGGCGTCGTCAAGGAATACCAGGGCAAGGTAATTTAATTAGATATGCTTGCGATGATGTGGTTTTACATTCATCGCCGGCCCATTCCGCAGTTGGTCCGACAGTCCCATGTGGTATTTTAGGCTAATATTATGACAATAGGTATGGTATTAGCTATGTGCAGTTCCATTAAAAAAATACTGGGCCTGCCCTTTATTTGCCGGCTGCTGAACTAAAATAAAACACAGGTAATATTCATGCTGTGTCATTAGGCTAGTACCGTAGAGTTCACATTCTTTAACTCTCACACCAGTAAGCTTGTATCTTATTTTTATTAGAGGTGATATGCTGTGGTTTTCGTGAGTCTATATCGTCTGTTGACGACGGACTGTGATTTGAACTAAATCAAGTGTACGTGAATGTATACATGTATAGTGTATGTCGAGCTATAGTAGTGTGTACGATGAACTCTGCACTACTATAGCCCATTAGTTCATTATATAGTGTTGTTTGAACTGTTTGAATGTTATGTGTTTGACCTTAAATTGTAATTACTGTCTTGTGTTTTATGAACATTATTAAACTTGTCTTTGCCTTTGTCTCTGTCGCTATTGCCGTTTGCTCTTTTATCTGTAGTCTCTTTCTCTCAGTCCGCGACGCGGGTCAGGGGAGAACCGAGAGGGGAACCGAGTTTTTGTTGCCGGCCAGGGAAGCGCATCTGTGAGATTAAAATACAGACGCGCACTGCGCCGGGTCCTATTCGTTTAACGGCCGAGCAGGCAACAGCTAGTGGCGGAGCGAAGGTCAAATTGAAGTCTTCAGATAAAAATCAGTGTTTATGTTAATTACATACATTCCTAACTAATATCGAGGTCGCCCGCCGGGTGATCGAGTCTAAAGCCGACCCCGGGGCGGACATCGTCTATATTCTCAGGGTAACTAGCGGGTTTCACCCTGGTGGGGCTATAACGTAACCCTAAGGCGGTGCGTGACGTGTTCCAGTGGCGCGGGGGGCCGCTACAGTGCACGCACGTGGCGGAGGGACACGCTGGCGCCGTGCTGGCGCTGGCGGCGCACCAGCGCACGCTCTACAGCGGCGGCGTTGGTGAGTACTCAACAATGCAGCTGTCAGCTTTCCCTAATATTTATGTATCTATAGATATTACCATTACCACTTACCTGACTTTATAAAAACCTTTTATTTTCATGCAGAAGCATCAGATAATGGTTTTGTTTTTTTTTTATGTGACTGGACATGGATGGCTAATACCACACTTTCTGTCATGGTATTAGCCCAACACACCACATGGGAACTAGGTGCCATGCCAGGACCTTCCTTATATTGCACGGCTACATTGAACTGGATGGAAAACACGGACAATTTTCATTGCCGCTTCGACCATCGTTCATCCAATGCGATGGTACCAACCCGGGCGGGATTTACCCTACCACCTAGTAAGTAAGGAAGGGGACCTACAGTTTAACGTGGAATCCGAACCACGGCCAGCCTCTCTCAACGGTCGAATGGTCACCCATCCAAGACCAGACCGGACCCAGCGTTGCTTAACTTCGGAGAGCGATCGCCGAAGTGTCGCGCCACTGGGCCATTGAGGCCCATACCATACTGTGCCAATTTGCATTTTATATTATTTTGATTTGAATTTAATCTTTTTAATTTACTGAATTCAACGCAATTCAAACGTTTTCACGATCAGACAATATTCTACATTGCAGACCGCACGGTACGCGTGTGGGACTTGAGCGCCGGGCGCGAGGTGACGTGCGTGGCGGGGCATGCGCATGCTGTTGTGTGCGTGCGTGTGGTTCCGCGCTCGGCGCTGCTGCTGTCCGTGGCCGGCGCTGCAGTGCGCCTCTCCGACTTGCGCCAGGAGCCGCTGCGGCCCGTCCGGACGCTCTGGTGAGCCGCATGACTTCAGTTTTAGTTTCAGTTTCTTTATTTCCTCCATTAGATGTATATTACACACTCGGAGTCGGAATTTTTGCTTCCTGTCGGTTCGATTACTTCTGGCGAAAAAGAGCCGACAAGAAACTTCGTCAGGTTGGTTATTGTATTTTTTTTTTCATTTATACTTACAAACTAGTTTACAGTGATTGATTGATTACTACTTATCTCCATGTTGCTCACTGCTTGGTATACGTGTGTAACCTGGGCGCTGGGTATCAAGGCCTGGCCCTTTTGGTCAATGTCATGACTTATTGTTGGCTATTCCATTGCACGGTCGAAATTATCCCTATCAGGAAATTTCACCATACATAATCTAAAAAACAGATATTGTTTGCAAAGTTGACAGATTGAACTTGCGAAAATCTGCAAGTTAAATCTGTCAAAATGTCAGATTTAACTTACAGAAGAACATTCTTACACCTCTCTACACTCTTTTCTATTGCTGTCTCAACAGACTTTAATGAATGTACAACTAGAAGATTCTAGTTGTACAAGTATTTGAAGCCTCACGGGATAGTTGCGATGCGCAGGTCTTCGGGAGCGACGGGCGCGGGGGGTGGCGGGGCGGGGGGCGCGCGGGGCGAGGTTGCCATCACGGATGCGGCGCTCAACCCGGCCGGCGACATGCTCTACACCGCCATCAATGACAAGCTACGCGTCTGGGACCTTCGCAAGTGCGTTCACACCTAAGCTAACCTCTGTTTGGACTCCTTGTTTGTTTGATGGGATTTCATGTGGTCGTAGGAAAATTTTGTTCCGGTAAATTGTTTATGCTAGGCATCCTAGCCTAAAAGGAGTACGATGCCTAGTCATGGAGATCTTGTTGTACCCAAATGCCTTTATATTTGCCATTAGCTGAGTATCGAGGATTGATTGTAGACTCGCTGATAAACAGAATGATTATGATGATTCTGTAGGCTTGCCCCTGTTCCTATTGCCTGAGTTCTTTAGCTGGAAGTACAGATGGAAGCGAAATGGAATAAAAACCAAAAATAGAAGCGTGAGAATGGCACATAACGTTGAGTGGACCCGCAGGATGGAGTCGTGCGGCAAGATGTCGACGGGCCACCAGGCGGCGGTGATGTGCCTGGCGGTGGGCGCGGGGGTGGCGGGCGCTGACCTCGTGGTGACCGGCTCGAAGGACCACTACGTGCGCACGCTGGAGGCGCGCGGCGGCGTCGCGAGCGGCGCGCGCTCGCTTCTCGAGCCGCCGCACTACGACGGCGTGCAGAGCGTCGCGTTGTCGCCCGCCGGCGGCGCGCTCTACACCGGCTCGCGGGACATGTCCGTCAAGAAGTGGGATCTCACCACCAACGAACTTGTGCATGTCAGTTGCTTACAGTTTCTCTCTGTTATTTTGACATCGTGCTCGGGACAGTTCTGTTCTCACGGGGCTTTTTTATGTAATTCGGATTATTCCACACGTGATGTTACGGTATTAGCCCAAAACACCCTACCGCCTGGCAAGGAGGAGGGACTATAGTTTTATGTGGAATCTGAACAATGGCCAGGCTCAGCGGTCAAATGGTCACCCATTCAGAACCCGTCCACGCCCAGTGTTGCTTAACCTCAAACCGAGGCGTCGCGCCACTGAGCCGCCAAGGTTGACTAAAAACACAACGGATGTAAAGCAATAGAAACTTCCGACCTGTGAACTCAGAGTTTTGATTGGCTTGATACACAAGTTTCGGCGGCAGTAGCACTCTTTTTAAGGAGCGGCATGTGGCATACGCCAGACCCTCAGCTGAGAGGAGCCGATCGACGACAGGACAGGCTTCAATTCGATTAAAATAATGAAGCCTAGAATGAGCCCATGGGGGTCTAACCCCAAAGACCCTGGATCTGCCCTTGACCGTCATCCATGGGCTTTCGAACGTTTTCAATGGCTGCGAAAACCATGCCCGCACAGGTGTTTCTTCACAGCATGTCTGAAGGAGTCCAGGTTGATGTTTGTGCGTTTGCAGAGCGTGAACGGCGCGCACAAGGGCTGGGTGACGGGCGTGGTGGCGCGCGCGGACGGCGCGGTGGCGTCGTGCGGGCGGGGCGGGCGGCTGCGCGTGTGGGACGCGGCGCTGCGCCCGCTCGCCAGCGTGCACGCCGACGACGCCGTCCACGCGCTCGCGCTCGACCACCACATGCTCTACACCGCCGGCAAGTGAGTACCCACCCCACCTCCCTGTCGCCTCCTCACCTCGGGTGCGGCTCACCGCAGCCCTGTTCATCTTGAAGTTCGAATAGGGTAGAAAACTGCTTATTAATCACGACATGTGGCATCTAGGTGGAATAAAGATCTGTCAAGCTGTTTATCCCTCTATTCAATGGACTAGCAAAATAGGTTATCAAAACGATTTTGTGATATATGATGTGTTACTCGTAATACCTACTGCTTCCCTCAAAATGTTTATTCGTAGTTGTACAGTATAGCAGTGTGTGTGAGTGTTGGTTGGGTTGTGTTGCAGCGGTGGCGAGGTCCGGATGTGGCGGTGGTCGGCCGAGCAATGAGCGGTCGTCGTCGCCGGCGCGCGCCCCCTCCCCCGCGCCCCCCCGCGCTCCCCCACCCGCCGCCGTCTAGCGCTCGCGCTCTGTCTCGCTTTGCTCGTGTGGCTCGCTTTCCGCTCTGCGCCTTCGCTGGGGTCGCCGAGTGCGGGCGATTGTGACAACTCCTGAAACATGGCCGCGTTCCACGATGCGCAGCGTGTGTAGTCACTTATTTAATTTCAATGTAATTTTAGGAGTGATTTGGTTTTCATTTAATATCAAAA
This sequence comes from Incurvaria masculella, assembly GCA_946894095.1. Classification (NCBI taxonomy): domain Eukaryota; kingdom Metazoa; phylum Arthropoda; class Insecta; order Lepidoptera; family Incurvariidae; genus Incurvaria; species Incurvaria masculella. The sequence goes on from OX335646.2 coordinate 22,791,571, forward strand.
TTCGTTTGTACTGTTTTTCCTTTGTCAATCTACACAAAGTTCATTTATCTTGACACAAACGACAGCGGATGAATTTTGGGTCCGGCACATTGTATTTTGATAAGAGAGACAGAACCTACACATGTCTCGGTGGATCGCGGCTCGACACATTCATGAGATGTACTCTGTCACAATCGCCCCTGTTCGTCGGCCGGGAGCGTCGCCGCTCCCCCCTCACCCCCGGCCGGTTGCAGCGCGTGGAGGTGGTGGTTGCGCGCGCTCTGCGCGTGCGCATGCGCGCGCGTCGCGTGCGTCGTGCTCGCACTCGCGCGCTGCGCCCCCTCCGTCCCGGCGACCGCCTGCCCCGCGTAGCCGTAAGTGCGTTGGTGTCGTAGCTTCGTAACCGCTCCCGCCGCCGCCACATCCGTCATCGCACCGCATCACTTCTAGTTGTTCCATTTCATCTTCACTTTGCAACACTAACACTTCGGCCATTGCAATTTTTTACTTATACTAAAACATGGAGAGGTTTGTGTTTGACTTATGCTCTATTTTAATTTTGTTTCATCATGTATTTAAAAGTCTCTGTCTAAACTATCTTTTTGTTGTTCATTAAATCTTAAGCTTTCGGCGTCACTTACCTGGCTTGCTCATTTTTTTTGGTACAACATTAAAGAGATGAAGACAAGAATCATTTTTACATTCTCAGTTTAAAATCAAATGTTAATTAAAGTACGTATGTATGGCGAGCGTAATTTTCGAATGCGCAAAGTTCTGCAAATTATTGAGCTCGAAAAACACCAACTTACTGGTCAATTGAAGTGAACCATCAAGGTACGCTAGTAGTCAGACCCTAGAGTCAAATTTGTGGAGGGTGTCACGCGACGGATTAATTGCTCCATGAATAGTTCCATACTTTTCCATAAACCATGTTGCCGGAGATTGCTGGATGTTGTCGTGGGGGTTCGCAATGGTTATTGTACGTGGCGGTGTGTTGTGGTTGCAGCGACGGTCGCGTGCGCTGCTGGCGGTGGCGCGCGCGCCGGTGACACTCGCCCCCGCCGCCCGCCGCCCGCCGGCCCCCGCCGCATCCGCACCCTCGCTGGAGACCTCTTTAGCTGCCCCCCGCACTCGCCTGCCACTACGAGACTACGCCTCCGCGCTTCACTGTTGCTAGCTACTTGTGTCGAACGCTGCTGGCATGGCGTGCAGTGCATGAGCGAAAATACCTCCCCATCGACAATAGGCTGACGGACCTCGTCCGAGTTTTACGTAAACGCCAATGGACGCGACAATGCCACAGATTACATAATCGATCATTTCAAGCAAAGACATAAAAGCTGTGAATAAACAAACTGATGGAAGAGTAAATAAAGCTCAGCTCTGCCACCACCAAAAATTGAGCCTGGAATCTTTCGTTTAAGTTTTTTTTACGTAACTGGAAATGGATAGCGAATACCACCCCACATTCATGATATTAGCCAAACACACTGTATTTACAAAATAATTAGGCACCATGCCAGCAGCTTTCCTTTATAAGCTACATTGAATTGGATGGAAAATGTGGCCAATTTGTTGTTGCCATTTTGGTCTTATGAACCCAGGTGGGCTTAAACCGTAATAGAGGAAGAGGACCTACAGGGATTCCAAATCAAAGAACAGCTTGCATTCGTGACGAAATGCACTTGTAAAGATGCATTAAGACAGAGAAAAAAAGAGTGGACATTTATTAATTTTTAAAAGAATTGAAATACAATATGAACGACTCATATGTCGATAAAGTAAAACTCGGACTGGGGCCTCTAACCAACACAGTCAAGCTGTAAATTTCCATATTTCGACTCGCTACACTGCGCTGATAGAGCATCACTTGACTGTCTCATGTGGTGAGCCATTTTTAGCTACCGCTTGGCATTCCAATGAACAGTGATATATATAATATGAACACTTATTGCCTCGTCATGCCAGCAACGAACAACTAAATACAGGCTTTTAACTTAAGAGTGTATATAATAGCAACATATCTTCACTATTAGATACTTGTTACATCTGACCGTAAGGCCGTAACAGCGGAACGAAGAGGCCCTTCGAAACTGCACTTTATCCCTGCGGTACCGCTTCTATATTTACATACGTAATGTTTGTGTCGAGTGCGGAGTGCTGGCGGCTAAGACAGAATGTCCGACACGGCAACGACGACACGAGTTATTACGCTTACTAGTGCCAATACAAAATGGTGATACCTTCAATTATATTACCGTCGTTGTCTGTTCGGATTTGTGTCCATTTTGTGGAATGCCTAGTCACTATTCTAAGTAAATAGACATAGGTTTGTTGCTGAAAATGTTTTATAAAGAGCGTGGATCTTAATAAATATGTGTTTGTGAATTTATTTTTTATCAACCTAAGGGAAAATGTAATTACAATGTATAAGGATGTGCTTATTTTGAAATGAATTGTTCAGGTCAATTTTATTAGATTTTTTTAATAATGGTTGCATACTATCTTATCTGTGATGTAAGTTGTGAGCGGTGAATGTGCCTAAGCCATCATAACATTCCGAAATCTAGTGCAATGTTATAGTTTTTTAATAACACAACCGCCCACATGACGAAATGCAGTATTTCTCATCTGTTAAGCCTAAGCGATAAATGTATTTAAGAGCGTGGTGCAATCACTATTGTAACGCTTACGTTGTATATTGGTAATTTGACAGCTGGAGCGTCGGGTCGGTAGATGGGTAGAAATACGGACAATAATGTAGGATTGGCACAAACACGTAGGGTAGTCAGTCCGTGCCACAAGGAGCCTTATGAACAAGTGTACGTACGTAGCTAGTAGGACGAAACACTTCGTGTAGACCTAGTCACATAGGATAACCAATTGTAGGAATTTCTAATATCTATTATTTTAGCTGAAGTATTAAACATTTTTTTTTATTTTAATATAATTAGATAAGACCAATTTCAATTGTATATTTTGGTTGTATTATTTGAATATATTGCGCTATTTATACGGAGATCTTATTAATAATAGGTTGTGTATTGTATTGAAAGTATTGTTTGTCGAATTTACAGGAATGAAATATTACAACATTTTAATAATTGCTTTTCGTTTATTGAAATAATATTTTCCTAATTTTATTTAGCATACAATTTAAATACAAAAGTATGTCACAAAAAATGCAAACGACGATTCTGTTCAGAAGAGCGACATTAAGCTCATCACAATTATTTCCACATCCACTAAATGAAATGGCCAAAATTACGCAAGAACATTTTGACTACTCCACTGAGACAGCTCATCGATCAGCATACGGATGGTCTGTATCAAATATGAAAAACATAATGTTTTGACATTATTTTTTCATAGTTTGAGAGCCATTCGATGTATGATACAATAATTCTTGCGGATAAAATTTTGTATTTATGCTATGCCCATAAGAGAAATCACATATTTATTGTTATTCGTATTAATAACAGCTTTTTCCAAATATATCATCGTAAAATATGCAACGTTGTAACAATCCCTATAAAGGCCATAGTTACAATATTTACAGTCCAGGAGGGCAACTAACATTGGTAACCAGTCGATCATTTATATCAACGTCTGCGTTGCTGGAGTTTTGTTGAGAGTTGGCGAGTTGAGCTGGTTTCTCTGTTTTGTGTAAGTTCAGCTGGTTACCCTTCTGGAGAGGCTGCAGGGTTTTAACGCATGTTAAAATCTGATAGGATCAGCAGAAACAGTACAGTACAGGTTTACACTAAAGACCCAACAGATTACATATTTTTAAAAATAAACAACATTATAGTCGTAGGTGGTTTTATCTGTTTCCCAACAAGCAAATATTCTGTCAGGGTTTTTTTTTCTTCATTTAACTCATTTTGCCAAGCATCATAAGTTTTTTTTTTTCAGAAAATAAAAAGTTTAAACTTAGTAATATATCTATTTGTTGAATAGGTCACTTTACGAACAACGGTTATGATTCATTTCCATTAATTCGCCAACACTTCATTCTACAATCGCTCAACGCTACACACGCCGCGAATGCACCCATTCACTATCCCTATTCCACCAGGATGAACAATCCAAACCTGTAGATCCTTTATCTATGGTGGTAATTCACCCTATCGTGATATTTCCCCCAAAGTAAAATCTGCGGTCCTTAAGGTGGCCCATCCCGCTCATCTCCCCATACAAAAGGGGAAAGAAGATCACGCCCATATTTCTTGTCAGAGATCCAAAATTTTGCTCAAAATAGCTTTATTTGATCAAACGAGATGTCTGATGACCATTGGCATTGTAAAATTGTGTTTGGTTTCTTAGTTATAAGGTCCGAAAGTTCGCATTTTTCGCGCGTTTTATGCAATAACTTTGGAGGTGGATTACGCAATGATAAAGTAAGAACATCTTTAAAAGATTAGTCATCAGACATAGCTTATTTAATCAAGATTGATAATCTATTTGGTTTGTGTTCGATTTTTGACTACAGCGGTCGTGGTTTACTTTTAGCTATAAGTCGTTTTGAAATTAAAATTTTCGTAAATCTTACCGAATCATACACTATGCACATTGTCTTTTTTGTGGACATGTTGCATCTTCCTCATCACGGAGCCTGTCTTATTCTTTGAAACAGAGAAGGTCCCAGAGCGTAACAGCACGGTTTTGTACCGTGCCCGCGAATGAGTTAGGCCCGCCGGGTTGGGCCGCCTTAAAACATGGTATGAAGAAGCACCTGGCAGGCCGGAATGGTTTTCGCAGCCCCCGAGAAAGTTCAAAAGCCCATCTGCTTTCGAGGTTCCTCAGTCGTTTCGGTCTACAGTTCATTTAGTGCGATTCAGTCAAGTCAAACATGTTGAGTGCACAAACTTTCCATGTGTCAACCTAGTAAGTGCAATATGTCGTGTCCGTTATCCGTCAGCACACAATTGCTCAAAACATGACGGATTTTTTTTACGGAAGATTCCACGAGTCTACTAAAGAGTTTAGTGGAAATATTTTTTTCCACCAAAATACGAAAAATGGGCCCATAGATTTGTTTCAATCATTAAGACCCCACAGAGATATGAACGGACCGAGTGTCGCGGCCACAAGGACAGAAACGTCGACAGATTGTTGAGTGGCGTCGCGGTACACTCCGTATCGGCGACGCGGCTAGTACTTGTGCTTGGAGTGTTTGTGCTTGCGGACGGCGGGCGGCGGCGGCGGCGGCGAGGGGGAGCGGCGGCGGGAGGGCGGCGGCGGGGGGGAGGGCGTGCGCCGCCGGTGCGAGCGCTCGCGGGACCGCGACCTGCAAAGAAAACCTCAAGTGTTTAAAAGATGGCCCCAAGGTGACTCGTGAGCTGATAATGCTTCACGGTTCGGTAGACATATTTTAATTATTTCTTTTAAGTGACTGGACATGGATGGCTAATACCACACCTTCTGTCATGGTATTAGCCCAACACGCCACATGGGAACTAGGTGCCATGCCAGGACCTTCCTTATATTGCATGGCTACATTGAACTGGATGGAAAACACGGACAATGTTCATTGCCGCTTCGACCATCGTTCATCCAATGCGATGGTACTAACCCAGGCGGGATAATAGATTTTTCGATTATAAGTGGAGCGCGGGAGAGTTCATTGTAGGAGGCATTGATTACGGGAATCTCAATCGGAAATCAGGATCTCACCTGTGCCGCTGCCGCTTGGGGGGAGGCGAGAGTGACAGCTCTCTCGCCTCCTTCGTGGATCTCTTTGACTTCTTTGAAGTTGCCCTGAAACACCCAATACAGGTTTATTCGGTCACTTTATTTTATGTAAACAAAAACATTTTCTTTAAAGTCGGTTTTTTTTTGTTAAAATTTTTGTTTATTTGTTTATTTATAGTGAATCTGAAGTAAACTTACTAATTTGTACAAAGAATCATGGAAATCAGTTGGTGTGATATTGAGTTATTCATCCATTTGTCGCGCACATACTTATTGCAAAAATTAAGACTTATATGATTTTCTCATAGACATCATTGTCAGAACTAGTCCAAATTTAAATGGGACCACCACACGGGAAGCTTCAGCGTTCAAATAAAAAAATATTTATCAAAATCGGTTCACCCAAGCAAAAGTTCTGAGGTCCTTTTTTGAAGTCGGTTAATAATTACAATATTTTTACAATAAACACACCGCTCTATATGATTTGAGATGACCATGGAACAGAGTTCCCTGTTGACCGCCGCCCACCTGGGTTCTCGCCTGATGATGGAACAAATGTTTCGTGCGAAAATCCGAGCAACATCATCGACACACCGGAAGTAAGCCGTTTCTTACAAACCCTAATATGAATAGACAATACGATCGTACGCAAGTTATCATCAAATGCATTTTTTTTTTATGCGACCTGACATGGATGGCTAATACCACACAACTACCGTTATGATATTAGCCCAATACACCACATTCCCGAAGGAATTAGGTGCCATGCCAGGACCATCCCTTTATGAGCACGGCTACATTGAACTGGATAGAAAAAACGGACAATTTTTCATTGCCGCTTCGACCATATTTTCATCTAATACGATGATACCAACCCGGGCGGGCTTAAATCCTACCACCTAGTAGGGGAAGGGGACCTACAGTTTTACATGGATTCCGAACCATGGAGCAGCTCACATTCGTGACTAAATGCACGTATCAAACTCGGAAAGAGAAAGACAGTGGTGCAGGTCGGCATTGAACCCGGGCCTCTGGTACGCTAGGCCAGGCCCCGCGCCACTAGGCTACGAGCAATATGAAAATGGACAATATGAACATTTTAAAGAAACCATCCAAGTTTCACACGGTTTAACACGGATCACTATAAAAGAGTTATAGTGACCCATATTATTGCAGTTAATTATTAACCGTTAACCGTAATAACAAAGCACCAGTGAACGCATACATGATGAACACATCGGCTTAGGCTGCTCGCTCATCAAATAAATAAATAATAAAATAATTACTAGAGTAAAACAATTACATTCAGTTCAATCAAACACTATGTGCATTGTTTGCTTTGTAGACATGTTGCATCCTCCTCATCACAAAGACTGTCTTTTTCTTTAAAACAGAGACAGTGCCAGAGCGCAATATAAAGATGTTGTGCCGTGCCCGCGAATTAGTTAGCCCCGTCGGGCAGGGCCCCCTTAAGTGAAATATTTTACTATTGTATTATTTTTGTATTGTTTATTCATCATCCATAGACAGTACACTGCACTCGGATTTGTCATATTTTAGCATTGGCCAGTTGAGCAAAACAAAACACAGCGAAGAAGAACTGGAAAGAAACTCCGCTGTTTTTTTTTTCAACGTCCACTTAGTCTAAGTTTACAAAAGTGTTTGTCAATTATTTTAACAAAAACATAGGTAAAACACTAAATTCACTAACGTGCTATACCCCTCCTCGGAGGAGTGGCTGGCGGCCCGCTCGCGCCGCTCGTCGCGCTCGCGGTCGCGCTCGCGCTCGCGCTCGCGGTGCGACGACTTCTTGCCGGCGCCCTCGTCCGACTTGTGGCTGCGCGCCTCCGGGGACTCCGCCGCTGCCTCCTCCTTCTCCTTCGCCTCGCGCGTCGCCTGACACGCACACACCGTTGGTTAAGAGCAATCGGATCGAATACGCATCACGGACCTAACCACCAGGAGAATGTGAACTTCGTCTTGCACATCGCCTAACACACATACGTTTAAGTACAAAGCAAATTGATGAGCGGCTCGTAGCCTAGTGGTTTCGGGACTTGCCTAGCATACCAGAGATATGGGTTCAAAACCTCGCATGCACCGCTTTCTTTCTCATTTTGAGTTGGATAAGTGCATTCCGTCACGAATGGTTCGGAACCCATGTAAAAATGTAGGTCCCCTACCCTACCCCACCTAGTAGGGGACTAATAGGTGGAAGGGTTTAAGCCCGCTCGGGTTTGTACCATGGCATTGGATTAAAAGGTGGTCGAAGCGGCAATGAAAAATTTACCGTGTTTTCCATCCAGTCCAATGTAGCCGTGCTCATAAAGGGAAGGTTCTGGCATGGCACCTAATTCCTTCCGGAATGTGGTGTATTGGGCTAATATCATAACGGTAGTTGTGTGGTATGAGCCGTTCCGTGTTAGAACCACCAATAAATAGATCTGCACTGGGTATAGAAATCTGTTGTGAGATTAGAAATGAAAGTGTAAAAGGCAAGCAAACTTATTAATAGTTGTGACAATTACAAGTTCATTTGTACATTAAATGAGGGGCCACCTGTCGTCAGTATAACAGCGAAATAGGTAAATCCTAAGATGAGTAGTACGTAAAAAAGTACAAGTAGTAGAACAATAACTTATATTTACGCTTCTGATCTGATTTTGGGTGATCTACTGGATGGTGGAAGGCTGTAAAATTGGGCTATGGTGCTGTAAGGAAAAGCTGATTAAGTGATTCGACCCACAGGAACCTTGGGTTTGATTTCCGGTGTGTTCTTTGGTGATGGCTGATAAAGAATAAACATCATGAGAAAATGTATTTGCTAGGAAAGTGAAAACGTACATATGTTTTAAAAACCATTTCCAAAAAAAAACTGCACTGATAACAAAGCAGATATTTTTGCAGAACCCACACAGCATACATTACATGCATTGAGATTTGCAGAACTCAATGTGTTGAGTTTTGGGGAGTTTTTCCCGTTCCTTTCATGGGAGTTAAGCCGGTTCCCCTTCGGGTCACCGTGGGGCACGTATGACTGGGGCCGACCGGAATACACAAACACCTGGCTCACCTTCTTGAGCAGCTTCTTGCGGTAGTGCTGCAGCTGCTGAGCCTGCGTGAAGCCCGGCTTGAGGCTGCGCCGGCCGCCCTCCAGCTCGTCCTGGTAGCGCAGCACCTTCACCTCCACCTCGCGCAGCATCGCGCGCCGCACCGACCACGCCTCGCTACAAACAAACACACAAACACACACATGGACACCAGCACCACTGCTGCAGTTGATTAGGGGTGTAACGAATTTGACCTTCGTAGCACGTGACCTATTCGGTTCCTACTGACTGGACACTGCTCGCTAAACGAACACCGGTAGGTTTATCTGCACTTGGTTAGTGTTGTTTGCGGGTAGCCGATGCATCCGTGTAGTCTGTTCCTTTGTGCAACGCCCCCTAAGTGCTTGCTTGCTTGCCATCCAATATCGTCCATGAAGGCGACGAGGCGATTCGGGTGTCTGCACACCTGCGCAAGCAGCAGGACCCTCTGTTGTTAGCTGAGCACATTGCACTGCAGAAGCACGTGTTCAGTGATTCCAAGTGTGTGTAGGTGTTTGTTTGGTAAACAGTGACCGGTCATCAAACCCACAAACTTTCTAAACATTTCCTCATCCAGCCTTACAAGTTTGCATGATGCAATCCATAGTTTAAAGTAGGTATCGTGGCCCTAGACTTCCTACAGTCAAAACAGTAGGCCCATTCACTCGCATGCTCTTCGGATGTGAAACGAGATGAAGTCAAGATATTAAGGTACTTGCCGAGGATCTGAGAACGGGCTTCACCGGATTGGCAACACCTATCAAGTTTCGGTAGAGGATAAGTAATATAAAAAGTGTGCTAAGGGGTATAACTCACTTGGAGTCGTGCGTGCTGTCGGTGGGCGGCGTGGGCGGCGGGGGCGAGGGCGAGCGCGGCGGCGGCGAGCGCGGCGGCGGGGACGCGGCGCCCACGAGCCGCTCCCACTGCGACGTGGTCACCGCGCCCGCCTCCACCGCCGCTGGCTCCACCGACTCCCAGCGCGACGGCACGAACCCGGGCGCCGAGCTCTCGCCCTCCGCCTCGCCCTCCGCCTCCGCCGACCCCTCGGCCTCCGCCTCCGCGCCCGCCTCCATCGGGATACCGTCGATGTCCTCGTCCACTGAGGGACACGAAACAATCACTTAATTTCAATTACATACATTATTATTATTATATACACTAGCAGCTGCAAGCCGATGCGTGTACTTCACTGATTGAGTGCACATTGTTTTTATTTTATTGTTTTATTTTTATTTTAAGTGTTCATAATACGAATGTTTTTTTTATATTTTTTACATGATTGTCCAAATTGTTTTTGAAATTGTTCACTGAGATAGCACTTATGACTTCCTCCGGCAGCTTGTTCCAGTCTTCCACAACACGGTTTGACAGAAAGTGTTTCCTCGGGTTGGAATTGAAGCTATTATGATTGAGTTTCAGAGAATGTCCACGAAGTCTTTGGTCAGTGTTCAGGGAATACATAGCTTTTAGGTTAGGTACGTCATAATGTCCATTTAATATTTTGAAGGTTTCAATTAAGTCTCCTCGCTTTCTTCGCTCCTCTAGTGAAGTAAGGCCCAGGGCCTCTAATCGAATCTCGTATTGCTTATTCCTGAGAGGCCACACCATCTTAGTGGCTCTTCTCTGTACTCTTTCTAGCAATTCAACATCCTTCTTGAAGTATGGGTTCCAGACTTGGTATGCGTACTCTAGGAGAGGACGTACATATGCTTTGTAGAGTTTAACAAATACATGTTTTTGTTTGTCATCAGACATTAAAGCGGGAACACCTGTAGTTTCACGAATAGTACAGCTTTGTTTTCTTTTTTACCTGCAATTGAATTAAGAATATTCGCACTTCATGTCTGTACTGAAAACATATTAGACAGACTCAAAAACAACCATACCAACACATGGTAAATAAGGCAATGTTCTGGGCCATCAATGGTTTGCCACACCACTTCCCGATTGGGAGCAAGCAAGCGAAAAATGGTGGGGAGAAATAAGGAAGTGGCATGCGGTCATTTTCGCGACTCCACCGTATTGACAAAGTGTGCACATAATCGTATGAGAAGCTGGCTGCGTGTGGAATGCCACCCAGTCTAAACATCGCCACCGCGTGCGAATGTGCTCCCAAAATGCTTCTAACGCCGTGCTGCCCGTGCCGCAACTACCCGTCTCCTCTCCCTGACTAAGTAGACCTACGTGGCACTCCGTCGATGTCGTCGAGTATGGCGGGGCGCGCGCGCGGCGCGGGGGTCGCGTGCGCGGTGGGCGCGGCGGGCGCCTGCGCGGCGGCGAGCCGACGCAGCGCCGCGCCATCCAGCGGCCCGCCTCCCTCCTCCGACCACGACTCCGCCTCCGACGCCGTGCTGCCCGCACCGGGGCTGCCGGGCTCCTCTTCCTGACCAATACATTTGTTATCTTTAACCATTTGATGTTAATAATTTTTGTTATCGACACTGAATTCAAAACGGGTAGATGCGTCTCTTGCTCACAGTTGTGGCTAAACTTGTTGTAACAAAGTTGTCAGTTCCTCAATCTTTTTGTAAAGGTTGGATTTCATAAAATTTAAGGTATGGCGTCTGTATGCCTGTCTTTGTCATGACTCGAGCATAACTTACCTGATTTTGAATATATCGTTACCAATGCACTTGACACTGCAAAGTTTGGCACATTTTGTTGCATGACAAGAAACACAGACAAGCAAAGTTCTATATGGGTGTTTATTATGTCTATATGGTTGGGATTATACACATAACTTTAATTCCCCTTCCTTAGTTACTAGGTTGTCGGATAAATCAAGCCTGGGTAGATGATGCATGTGATGTTAGATGGAAGTGCTGAGCTCAACAACACAAAAAGTCTTGACTTCAAAGCTCGCCAGTTCCCCCACCTTGTCGGGCGCGCCGAGGAAGGCGCGGTTGAGCTGCAGCAGCAGGTCGCCCGGGAAGATGGCCCACTCGGCCCAGGCCTGCAGCACGCGCGTGACGCGCGCGCGGAACCCCTCCGACTGCAGCCGCGACTCCTGGCCCGCGGCCGCTGCGCGAGCCGCGCTCATCACCTGCGGTAGCCGCACCTGGAAACTGATGCACCGACCTCACTTGAGTAACCACTTCGCAATCAAACTATATCACTATCCATCATTACCAGTTTACAGAACCGTCAACAATAACGTTAAAGTGGTTATAGCAATTTGCACAGCTCTAGAAATACAAATTTTCTTTCCTAAGTAGATTCCACCTTAGTGAGCATGCCAGACATCTTCTGAAACCATAATTACTCCTTGAAAATATTGTTTATATTTGGTGATAATATTATTCCTCACTAAGGTTAGCAATAATTCAATTTAAAATATAATTATGGTACACTACCCAGCACGGCACGTGCATATTTTAGTAGTGATTTGTCAAAATACTAGGACAATTGTAATGTTATATTTTATATGTTTTTATTTATGCGTGTTTTAATTTACGAAAGCAAGTAGTGTAATATGATTAAACCAGACTGTAGTATAGTTCGCCAATTCTGTGACCTGGTACGCTTCAAATCAGAAGTGGAATTTTCAAAGTGTGGGTAGGTACTTACGCTTTGCGGAAGGCACTCGCGTTGGTGAGCTTGGCGCCGCAGTTGTGCAGGATGTCGGACACGAGGTAGATGCGCGCGATGCGCTTGTGGATGGCGGTGTCGGGGTTGTCGAGCGACTCGGCGATGCAGTCGCAGATCTCGTTGGCCGCCTCCGCGTGCTCCATGCACCACACCATCGCCTCGGCGATGCCCTGCCGCTCGGGCGTCAGCGCGCGTATCAGCTCCTCGAGACGCTCGCGCTGACTGAAAATGACGTTTCATTTTATTTGTTACTAGCTGAGGTACCCTGCCCCGCTCGGGTAAGTTTAGTTTTGGACACACCCGATAAAATGTACAAGCCTATGGCATCCTGTGCTGTGTGGGTTTTGATGCTTCAAAATAATACAAGCGGCCCCCTTCATTTCTTCCCATGCATCTCGTAAGAGGCGACAAGGGGATTCATCAATTGTTGTTCGGATTCCTTACTTTTACTTACTAGGTAGGTTTAGGCTCACCCAGTTTGTCGCATTTTTATTTTTTTTTGTGTTGTATCTGCATTGAATTAGCGAATCAAAGCAGCAACCAAAAATTGTCGGTGAGGTTGTTGTATCATTGTGAGTAAGGCTACCACAACGATCTGAAATGATTATGGTAAGCAGAATGGATTGTGTGAAGCCAGAATTTATAAGTTTAAATGGTTGGGAATGGGAATAGGTAAGGCTGATAACGAGAGTTAAAATGAATAATTAAAGCAGTGGAGGCGTTGTTGTTGTTGTTGTTGTGCTTCGGGCTTGTTTCCGCACTTAGACGGCAATACATCCATTGTCCGTGTGAAGAAGCTCTACCAGCTGTCACGTCAGCCAGCCAAGCTCTTCCTCGAAGCGCAGCAGCCTTTTTGTGTAGGCCAGTGGTGGTGTGTTCTCGGAATTGGCTGGACTCCGAATGACCCATCACTGGTAAACCCATAGTGTACAATGAGGATAAAAAGTAACATATAGCAGTTCGCATGAATACAAAATTAGAACGTTACTTGTTGGAGAGTGTGCCGCGAATGTCCTTGGGTTCCTCCTCCTCCACCAGCTCGTCGGGCATGCCGGCCGTGTACAGGTTCATGACGGGTGGCCGCCACACCGACCCACCTGACCGCCATTTCGGAATGGAAAACACATTTATACAAATATGATATGTATGTAGAATCGACCGTAAAGCATGGCCAAATATAGTTGTAAAAAAATACTGTATGAATGTACTGCAAGGCTAGACCCGAACCAGCAAAAAATCTCTTTCTGAGTTGGGTAAATGCATTTTGTTACCAATGCGAGCTGTTCCATGGTTCAGAGCTGCCCGGATTGGTAACAGCGCATTGGATGAAAAGATGGTCGAGCGGCAATGAAAAATTGGCTATGTTTTCTGTCTAGTTCAATGTAGCTGTGCTGATAAAGGGAAGGTCCTGACACGGCACCTAATTCTTTCGGGAATGCGGTGTGTAGGACTAAGTGACGGTAGGGGCGGTATTAGCCATCCATGCCCGGTTAAATAAAAAAACAACCTTTAAACATGCGAAAGTCCTCCACGGCCCACGCCTTCGGAGAATCACCCTGCAGCAGGGAAAATAGCTTCCATCGGTAGTAGACGTGCGCCGCACTCTGATTCTCGAACAGGAACCTGTGTCGCACACATCGCACCTTTAATGTCAACTAGCAGACTTGATATGTCAGCCAGGTTCCCTCGTCAAGAGGTAAAGTTGACTCCACCAAACTATATCCATATTGAACAAACTGCTCATCCCTTACGTAATTTTGCGTTATGGCAGATAGCCTTTCATTGATGTGAACAATTAATTACCCTCTGCGTAGGTATGAAGTGCGTAAAAATCGAGTCAGTGGTTCTCAAGTTATGAGCAGACAGTCAGCAAACAGACAAAATTAAGACAGATGGATATTAAATCAGATAACATTTTTGATGCTAATGTATAGCCTAAACCAGTTAAAGTAAAATATCCAACATTTCAGTGAAATAAAAGGATTGCACCTGTCGACTTCAGAATATTTCATTACCATATGAAATATTACAAGGTCTAAATAATACAATAATACCAATTTTTAAAATATGTAGGTATATTTCTTTCAATTTTAATGCTATACACATCTAAAATGTATTTTAATAGTGTGGTTGGTAAAAGGGGAAAAATGCACTAAATGTTTCACATTGAAACTATGTAGTAAACTTAAATAGCACCGATGAATTCCTTTTTTAAATCTTCAATGTGTTCAAATAAAGTTTGACGGAAAATTATTTTATGAGCTTGTTCACAACTTCACTTTACTTCAAAGTGACAAATTCCATTTGTAATAATTTGAATATTTATTTTAACTTTTTCGCAAAAAGCAGGGTCATTCTTTTCTATCGACGCCTTTAATAGGATAACTATTGGAACAGACATTACAAATCAAAAAACAATTCAAATAGAACAAAAAAAACATACAGACGAATTGATAACCTCCTCCTTTTTTGAAGTCGGTTAAAAATAGAAACTAGAGTAAATTACTATAATATTCATAATTTTAGTATCATTATTTATTATGATGGCATACTTACATGTAAAAATGAAAACACAGTAATATTAAACAAATAGTGCATCAGAGTAGAATATTTTACAAAAAAGAGCCCACTAATAATGTGGCCAAGAAAATGTAATGAAAAAAAAATATATAAAACCAGCATAGTTTTTGTGGTAAATGTTTTCATTCAACAAACCAGGATGTCGAATAGACGAACGGATGTTTGGTACTGCCGTAGCTATCAAATGTACAAATTTAGCAGCTCGACTTGACATTTCGAATACAAACAGCCCGATCGATATGCTGATATTGTACGAGCCGATATGCTGCAAGCGGCGAACATTAAAGGACATGAGTAGCGATCGAAACTCATTCTAATGACGGCAGCGTAGCCACAAGTTAGTAGAAAAGTGCAACTGTAGTTAGTTGCTTACGAATTCGGGACTCGCAACATCGAATGTCCGTTGTACCAAATAGCATCTTGTGAAGTTTTACGGGTCGTTGGAACTTGAAAAAATAATTATCAAGCGAATTCGCAATTGAACTCACCCGAGCTGCCGCCATTCTATGTAAAAGTGGGTACGCCGCTCCCGTCCTTACATGCTCGCCGGCTGCAAGACACGGCACTTACCTGAAGAATGGGTTGTTGATCTCCTTGTTCATGATCATGGCTTCGAACATGGGCCCCTCCCGGATCACGAACTCCGCCATGCGGTGGATCAGCATCACAATGTTCCTACGCCGGCCACAATGTTTTATCTTTGTAATTCGAGAGATATTTTATCCTACCATGATGGAGTATTTGTATATTGCGACATATTTGGACAACTAGTCGATTGCCCCCGCAAGCGATCACTTGCACACATTTTTTACACCACATATACCATCACACCCCTTCTCCAGGGTAGACGGAGAGGATAGTCTTCTTTTCATACACTATTTTCGATTACGGAACCATCGATACATCAATCTAGTAACAAGTTCTTTCACACCCCATTTTCTCAATTTTTATATTTGTATTTTTTTTTTTATTTCGCTGGGTGAAGAAGTTACGGCAATTCGAATTTTTTCACACAAACTTTAAAACGCTCCAATATTTTACAAACTCGAAATCGAAAATGTAAAACTAATTGCAATGTTGACTAATTATTCACAACAATAATCATACAATAGAGGGGAAGCAACTATGTCGGACAATACGTGTAAAATAATATTATTCACAATTTCTATACACACATGTAATTTTCGTAACAAATTCCAAGCCAGGCCAATCCTCCCACACTGATTATAACTCACATATGTGCGTAGATTTATACCATTACTGTACACAATATTTGTCGAACTTATGGTTTCCCGGTGCTGTATTGGGCGGAAATGTTTCGCTTCCGACACCGGTGTAAGTTTGTGAAATGATATTATAAATCATTATCTAGATTACTGTAGATGTGTAGAATGGGGAGCCGAAAAAAAGGTATTGTCAAAAGAAACCCCAAATTATAGAGGTGCCGTCACAAAAAGAAAAGTACATAGTACAAATGATTACCTTTCTGCGGGGATTATCACCTTCACAATGGACTGCGCCAAAATCTGTGGCCGCCGCAATCACAAAATCATGTTTAGTACACACTCCTCTATATCATCACTACATATCGCTTTCACTATTAGGTATTACAAGACATAACATTCATTATGTAAAATTGATTTTTTCTTACGAAGCAACATTTTACTTTTCAATTTATATTTTATGAATGTAGAGTTGACGGTGATCAAAGAAACGATAAAGAGGAAAAAAAGCGGTAATAGTTTATATTAAATTTTTTTGTCGGGCCCATTAGGTCGACGCATTTTTGTAAGATTATCTAAGTTAAGCAACTTTGGCCACGGTCGGATTTGGTGGGTCCTACCTTACTTACAAGGTGGCAGGGTTAGTTTAGCCCTGGTTGGTTACGTCACATTGAATCAAAGATGGTCGAGACAGCCATGACGGTTGTCCATGTTTCCCATCCAATTCAATATAGCCGTGCAATATAAAGAAAGTCCTGACATGGTACCATATATTCCCATGTGCTAGGCTAGGCTAGGTTAGGCTAATATCACGACAGTTAGGTGTGATATTGTTACATATTTTATCATTAGCCATATGAGCCAGGCAAGTCCAGTTACATAAAAAAAATTAATACTTCCAGACAGAACAATGATTAAAACTTCTCTTTTTACAGCATTCTTTCTTCAATTCATTTTTCCATGCTTCACGGTCAATTCTACTATTAATATGAATTAATATTTATTACCTACAATTGCTTTATATGATAAAACCCAATAACTGAACGTATGCCAAATTAAAAATATATTACTACCCAATTTAAATGCATAACCCTGCGATGAGTTATGGTATGCAAAAAAGAAAAAAATATATCTTTAGATAATATTTCTTTTTCATAAAAGACCCATAACCTTGAAAGCCAATAAATGCTTCTTCAATCCACAGTGTGAGTAAGGGTGTGGTGTGTACAGTACCTTAGTGAACAGTGCCTGGTCCTCTGGGTCGCTGGGGTAGGATTCGCCTGGCCTTACTCGCGGAATCTACAATGCAGAAGGCGGCCACCACACTTTACACGGGCTCAGTTCGGATGACACGACAGTTATGCACGTACGATAGATGAGTGTAAAAAATATGTTCGACATACAATAATTTATGCATTCCAGGTTAAATCGCAACTGAGAATTCAATACAATTTTTTATGTAGTTAAATCCTCAATCGCAGAATTTTTTTATGTTATATGACTCTTGTAGTCATATAACATAACGATTTTCGGTTTGCTTCTAGCCAAATTTCGTGATATACGGGAATTACCATATTGGTTTAGATTTATTTGCGATTGTCAAAAGTTGCAGCATAAATGGGTGTATTTTTTGATCGCATTAAGTTAAAATAGATATCTTCACTTTTTCTGTGGTTGTAAATAGAAAGTTCCTTTTTTTTAAAGCCTTTAAAAAATTTAGAAGGGGTCCGAAATATTTTTGAAATTTTGCAAGCTGTGTATGACTGAAGTCATCAGTCAAACGGTCAAGAAAGTCTTATTTAGACCGCCTTAGGACTTAGAAGCTTGATTCTTTTACAGTTCGTAGGGACCTTAGAAAAATAATTTGACATTAATTTATACTTAATAGCTCCGCAATTCCTGAGGAAAAGGATCTTGACACACAAGACAGAAAGACAACTAATTGATCATATAAGGGTTTTTTCGGACCCTGGAAGCACCGGGATCCCTTCCGAGAGGGAATTTAAAAAATCTCCTGGACTTCTGGGCCGAACTGGGATGGCTCACATGGTCACCCCTGTTAAATTATATTTAAACTTTATCATTTATATAAGTTCTTGCTCGCTCTCTGTTACAAAAAAAAGGTTCATATAAGAATAAATGTATATACACAAATATTGGTATATATTTAAATTAAATATATATTATAAGCTATGTACTATATGTATCTGTATGTATTAGTATTAGAATGTAAGTATATTTATTCTTGTTAAGTATATATATATATATATATATCTTTATTGATAAAAAATCTTACTTCTTTTATCCTTTTTTGTCTGCCGCCTTGCACCATTCCTACATCCCAAGGGTAGGTAGGAAGAGAATGCCTTTTGGCATTAGGCCCGCCTTTTGTAAACTGTTTATAATGGTGTACAATAAAGAATTTTATTATTATTATTATTATTATTATTCCCCACCATCCCCACCCCATTGGCACAATGACCCCTCTTTAGAAGTCGGTTAAGCGCGGAAAACATTTGCCCAACTAATTAAGGGTTTTTTTTTCCTTTGAGGAATGGAACCAGTTCCGATTTCGTGACAATATTTTCCTTCATCACAGCCATTCATGTCACATAAATATCAATGCTACGTTATCTAAAGAACAATACATTGAGTGCTCCTCTAGGATGGTTCATGGGTAGCGGCCGTGAGCGGTTTACCTTTTTGATGAGATGCTTCGGCGGCTGCGCGTTGAAGGGCAGCCCCGAGATGGGCACGGGCTTGCTGGGCTGCTGCATGGCGGGCGGGATGTAGATGGGCACCGGCGGGATCACAACCGCCTTGCCCCAGCCCAGCTTCATCTCGTAGCCGAGCACCTCCTTGCCTGCATGCAGACAAACGCTTGGATAGGGATCGTCAATGGGGCCGCTTGACATTTAGCAGCCGCTGCCAAATTCGCAGCCTCAAAGTTAGTGCTTGAGTGACTATGAAGATTTTTTAGCTAGTTTGCAAATGTTGCTTCCTTTTCTTCAAATGTGATTTATGTTTTAAACGGATGTGTGTGTAATACTTTTTAATATTTGGTTTTCTCATTTTTTTTATTGTGTTTCTTAATTGTTTTTTTTTTCTCTCTTTTTGAATACGTTTCGACAGATACGATATTGATAAGGATTTGTTTTTTATTTTATTGTTTTAGGGATCAGACGTAAGGCAGCGTTGCTGCTCACTGAGTGAAATGCAACTTATGCTGAGATGGCCCCTTTTCTTCATTACTACTTGCTAACTCATTGTCCTACTTTTTGTTGTAAATCTTACTGCGTACATGAAGAATAAATGGTTTTTGATTTGATATGATTTGATTTGAAATGTTGAGTTGATACAATTTCGTATCATGAGGAGGACTTTGTACACCCGAATTGCAGTTAAGCATAAGTTGGTACTAGGTGTTGGTCAGAATCTCATACAGGAATATTATTCACACTTTATTATTCAGCAATTAAAGGGATGTTATATATATTGTTTTACCATAAGAATATGAATGCATTGATTTTGACTCCCGGCGCAGTTTCTTGTTGGTCCTTCTTCATCCATGGTAAGTAAAACTGTCTATAAAAAACCAGCCAAATACAAGTCGGACACGCACACAAAGGATTGCGTACGATTATACAAGATTTGACCCAAGGAAATCACTTTTCTTGTCTGGTTTTATTTGAATTTTGATTTGTTTTTTTATTATTACTATTTTTCATTGTTTATTGTTTATTCATCATCCATAGACAGTACACTGCACTCGTATTTGTCATATTTTATCATTTTATCATTAGCCAGTTCGGCAATCCCAGCGAAGAAGAACTGGCAAGAAACTCCGCTGGTTTTTTTTTCAACGTCCACTTAGTCTAAGTTTACAAAAATATAAAATATAAACAATTAATATCATATGCAACAGTTCATGACAAATATTAGTTTATTTGTAAAGACTATGCCCCCCATTTAACATGTTGCCAATAGGAGCAAGCCAGCCCACGAACATTATATCGGCAACAGAAATGCACAATCTACTTGTGTCAATTACAACAATTTTCAGCTGTCTACTAACAATATCTGACTGATTTCTAAGAATATCGCTAGATTGGATATAGTGAAATTAGGTTGGATTAGGTTTCATATAAGACAGAGATGATTAACATTCATCCGGGAAATGGTAAATTATACCATCACAACATATATTTAAGGTGTCCCTTCCCGGCGGAACTAACTCATTCGCGGGCACGGTACAAAACCATGCTGTTGCGCTCTGGGACCTTCTCTGTTTCAAAGAAAAAGACAGGCTCTGTGATGAGGAGGATGCAACAAATCCACAAAGCAGACAATGCGCATAGTGTTTGATTTGGTAAGATTTACGAAAATTTTAATTACAAAACGACTTATAGCTAAAAGTAGACCACAACCGCTGTAGTCCAAAATCTTACGAAAACTAAATTGATCATACATTTTCATTAAACAAGCTATGTCTGATGACTAATCTTTTTAAGATGTATACATTTTATCGTTGAGTAATCCACCTCCAAAGTTATTGTATAAAACATGCGAAAAATTTGAACTTTCAGACCTTATAACTTATAAACCAAACAAATTGTACAAGACATCTAGTTTGATCAAATAAAGCTATTTTGAGCAAAAAATTGGATCTCTGACAAGAAATATGGGCGTGATCTTTCCCCGTTTGTATGGGGAGTTGAGCGGAAAGGCCCACCTTAACGATATCCCTGCGACAAATACGCAGCGTTGACTCACCATTGATGTTCTTCATGGCCCGATCGCCGTCCTTGCGCGACATGAACGCGACGAAGCCGCAGATGCGCCCGCGCGCCTTCTCCTCGTCCGAGCGCGGCCACATGATCTTGATGCTGGCGAGCGGCCCGTAACGCCCGAATATCTCCTTCAACTCCTGCTCTGTTATCTGTCGGACAATTGCACTGTTGTTCATTTCTGTAGCATACTTTTACGTGAATTTATGATTATTCTACTTGGTTTTTTTTAATGACGAAACAAAGTTAAGTACTTGAGAACGTACTATGACCAGATTGATGTAGTACATCTCTGCCTACCGCACCGGGAAAGCGGCTGATGGTATGAATGTTTATTTTAAAGGGGCTAGCACGAATAAAATATTACTTTTTCCAAGAAAATTATTAATGTTTAAAAATCGAATTAAATGTTAGTTTCAAAACGACCGCCAGTCCTTTATTTGATCTTGTAGTCTATATAGATCTGTAATAATTTGAAGAAAAAATATATATTTTGTGACGTTGATTAAATTCTTTAATTAAACTAAAATACACAGATGCTAATTATTTTTGAAAAATGCTACGGCTTTTCACGCGGCAGGTAGAGATATTCTCCGACGTTTCGAGCTAATCATTCAGCCCGTTGTCAAGGAGGCATCCGCCGCGCTCGTGCGCAGCAGACGCGTGAAAAGCCGTAGCATTTTTCAAACATGTCTAACGACCGCGGTAACCTCAAAAGTACAGATGCAATTTTTTCTAGAAAAAGTGCATAAAAATTATTTTGATGCCAGTATTGGATGTAATAGTTGTTGGACCTTATGCACTCTGCGTAAGGTCTGCCTATCGGGTTTAACAGTTGTATCATCATGCATTTCTAGGTTTGCTTTCGACGATATTTTTCCATACCCCCAACACTTAGCAAGCACTGTTTCCTGCTCGTCTTTTGAAGAGTACCCACTACTCGTGGGTTATATACTGAATATAACGTTAGCTGTCTGAAATTAGCTACAAGAACTTGAAATAATATTGGAAGCCCTGGCTGCGGAGAAAAAAGTTATTGGCCGCGGCGGTGGTGTGCAAAGCAGAGTGTACCTTCGACCGCCTGCTACGTGGACGGTGGTAAGTCTGCGGGATCTGGGTGTTGCGGCGTTTAAAAGAAAATGCAGTCAAATATTTAGGAACAGTCACCTTGGGATTGAGGTTGCCCAGGTATAGGTTGGAGGTAAGTCCGCGGGGTCTGTGTGTTGCAGCGTTAAAAAGGAAATACAGTCAAATCGTAGTGAACAGTCACCTTGGGATTGAGGTTGCCCAGGTAAAGGTTGGTGGTGTTGGGGTCGCCGTGGTCGTAGGAGCCCTCCAGTGCGTACATGGTGGCAGCCTCGGCCGCCGTGGCCGCGTCGGCGCCCGCGTTCGTGAGCGCCGTGCGCAGCACCCCCTTGTACTTGTGCCGCTCCTCGCGCTCCTCCTGGATCCTGCCGATGGCGACACCGCGGTCACATCGACAATGTGTCTCACAGCACAGTGGTCGAGACACAGAAAGGACATCACCCATTTCAATGAAACCCTAAAACGGTGACTATATTTCATGATATTATGTAGGCTCCCATAGACAACAGGTGCCATGCCAGGATCTTCTTTATATTTCTAGGCAACATTGACAGGGGACGGAGGGACAGTATTATTCAGCTCAAACGAGCATTCGTCATGGTACAGACGACAACACAGAGAGACCCTACAACCTTTTGGAGTTGAAGGGTCTTTATGTGAGTGGCTGGAGTACATCATATTTGTATTTGATACTCTTTGGCACTTTAAGGTGGCCCAACCCGGCGGGCCTAACTCATTCGCGGGCACGGTACAAAACCGTGCTGTTGGGCTCTGGGACCTTCTCTGTTTCAAAGAATAAGACAGGCTCCGTGATGAGGAAGATGCAACATGTCCACAAAAAAGACAATGTGCATAGTGTATGATTTGGTAAGATTGACGAAAATTTTAATTTCAAAACGACTTATAGCTAAAAGTAAACCACGACCGCTGTAGTAAAAAATCGAACAAAAACCAAATAGATTATAAATCTTGATTAAATAAGCTATGTCTGATGACTTATCTTTTTAAGATATTCTTACTTTATCATTGCGTAATCCACCTCCAAAGTTATTGTATAAAACGCGCGAAAAATGCGAACTTTCGGACCTTATAACCTAGAAACCAAACACAATTTTACAATGCCAACGGTCATCAGACATCTAGTTCGATCAAATAAAGCTATTTTGAGCAAAATGTTGGATCTCTGACAAGAAATATGGGCGTGATCTTCTTTCCCCTTTTGTATGGGGAGATGAGCGGGATGGGCCACCTTAACAGTGCACTTGAAAATGTCAATACGCTTATGTCATATGTAACATCTATTTGTATAATTAAGTAATTTTGTATAATGCTGGAGGTGTTCCAGTTCAATTATAACAAGGAATTAATAGATAACTATTGCATGAAAATTTAACAGTGCCTAATTACTAAATGGTCACAATTTTATATAATAACTAGCTGCGGTACCTGGCACCGCTCGCATTAATGTCGGGCTGAATTATTTCATGGATAAAAAGTTGCCCAAAGGGCTGGTCCAAAAGGATGATATGACATGACATGACTTGATATGACAAAAGCTTTCGACTGTGTGAATCACAATAAATTACTAGATAAATTAAATAACATAGGGATAAGGACTAATGCATTAAAATTATTAGCTTCATATTTAGGCAACAGAAAACAGATAGTGGAAATTTCTGGGTTTGATAAAAAAACAAATACTTTGAAAACATACCATTCGGAAACTAACGTAATTAAAGCTGGCGTCCCTCAAGGTAGTATCCTTGGACCTTTACTCTTCCTTATTTACATTAACGAATTTTCTGAATGCACTATACACAAAATTGTACTTTTTGCTGATGATGCAACTGGTCTAATCGCAGCTGAATATAAATGTAATCCGAAGCAACATGAGGAAACAGTAAAAAAAGCGTTAACAGATATAATTAATTGGCTGAATTGTAATGAATTATGCATTAATCTATCAAAAACCAACATAATACAATTCCACCCATATCAAGGCTCGAGGCAAGATATTACAATTACATATGCAGGAAAGGTCATCGAGGAAGTAACAAGCGCAAAATTTCTTGGAATGATGATAGAAAGTAACGCCAACTGGAAAACTCATATAGAGACTTTAGAAAAGAAAATAAGCAGTTTTTGTTATGCCTTAAAAGTGCTCACTGCGGTATCTTCTATAGAGACTAGCTTAATGCCATATTATGGTTTTGTTTATTCCCATCTTAATTATGGAGTGATATTCTGGGGAAACTCTGTAGATGCAAATAAAATATTTGTTATACAAAAGAGGTGTATTCGAACAATGTATGGTATGAGGTACCAAGATAGCTGCAGGACAATATTTAAGGATAAAAAAATTCTAACATTAGCATCTATATATATTTTAGAATTATGTAGTTTTGTCAAAGAGCATCCACAATATTTTTCTGCAGCCGCTGATATCACAAGATATAATACGTGTCAATGTGAGGCTGGCAACCTGTACAAGGCTCCTGTAAGAACAACACTGGTATTAAAAAGCACAACACATTCAGCGACTACGATATTTAATAAACTTCCTCAAGGTTTAAAACGGTGCCAAAGCCCTGTTATCTTTAAAAGACAGCTGAAAGCCTGGCTACAAACTAAAGCTTACTACAACGTAACAGAGTTTAACAACGACAATAAAGGTTAGGTAATAATGTTTTTTTTATTGTTATGTAATATGTACTTGATGTATGATATATTTTATTTCTACACACCTGAGTATTCGCAGAAAATGCGAAACTCTATTGCCACACCTAAATTTAGGTAATCACTATACTTTGTAAAGTACCGTTTGTTCACACATTTGTACAATTTTAAGTGATACGGCAATAAATGATTTTGATTTTGATTTTGATTTTTGATTTGATGGTCCAGGACAATGTATCCATCTACCAAATTTTATCAAGATCGTAAGAATAAATGAGAAACATCAAATCATTTCCATTTAGAGCTTCAGAAACATTTGGTGGCTATTTAAAAAATAATAATTAAAGGCATGTGTTGCCAGAACCTTTCTGCACTTGCACTGCAATATTACGTACCTAGTAAGTAAGTACCGTAGGGATCTTAAGGTGGCCCAACCCGGCGGGCCTAACTCATTCGCGGGCTCGGTACAAAACCGTGCTGTTGCGCTCTGGGACCTTCTCTGTTTCAAAGAATAAGACAGGCTCCGTGATGAGGAAGATGCAACATGTCCACAAAAACGACGATGTGCATTGTGTATGATTTGGTAAGATTTACGAAAATTTTAATTTCAAAACGACTTATAGCTAAAAGTAAACCACGACCGCTGTAGTCAAAAATGTAACAAAAACCAAATAGATCATTAATCTTGATTAAATAAGCTATGTCTGATGACTAATCTTTTTACGATGTTCTTACTTTATCATTGCGTAATCCACCTCCAAAGTTATTGTATAAAACGCGCGAAAAATTCGAACTTTCGGACCTTATAACTTAAAAACCAAACACAACTTTACAATGCCAATGGTCATCAGACATCTAGTTCGATCAAATAAAGCTATTTTGAGCAAAATTTTGGATCTCTGACAAGAAATATGGGCGTGATCTTCTTTCCCCTTTTGTATGGGGAGATGAGCGGGATGGGCCACCTTAAGTTTTACATGGACTCCAAACCACAGCCAGCCTCAACATCGAAAACGGTAACCCATACCGAACCTGACTGCTCCCAGAGATGCTATACGTTGATAAAATACGCATATAAATCAGGTGAGTGGTTGGCAAGTTATAGGAAATTAACACTCTCTACTGCAGTACACAGGTAGTTTACACACATACGTTTTGTGTAGAATCGGGTTATTGGATTTCAAGTAATAAGCATTTTATCCATTCCGTTCATTCTCACTTCTGCAGCTCCTCTTTGAAGAGCTCGAGGTTGCTCTTCTTCTTGTCGCGGTCGGTGCGCCGGCGCAGCGGCGGCGGCGGCGCGCGGCTCCCGAGCACGCGCGCCAGCTCCTGCGCCTGCTCCACCGAGCTGCGCGCGCCCGAGTCTGACAGCCGCGACTGCGGCTTGTACAGCTTGCCGCGCTCCGACGTATCCTCCTCTGGGAACAACGCACACCCGGCGTGAGCGCGCTGTGCTCGCGAGACAGACACAGCGAGGGAGTGAGAAGTCGACTCGAGCGCCACTACTGCGAGTTGGAGAGAGATGGAACATACCTACCCGATGAGACAACTTTTCGGAGCATTGTTTGTGCAGTGTCCGGCTCATTAAATGTTAAATGCGTTTTTTTGTAAAATCCTTATGATTTCTGTAGTTTTCCTCATATAAAGCTTGTGCTAAAGCCGTGACGACCTGTGTGATTGTAGATTTTGAGGTGAGCAACTGTAATAATCCAGATAAATACCCTTTTTACTGGTAAATAAGAGGCCACTCATTGTCAATGATATTTGTTATGTTTTTCTCATTATTGAAAAGTAAAACTTGAACCACAACTTCAGAACATCATTATTTTGAAGCTACACGGTCATTTAAAGATGTTTTTGAGTAAACATTTGGGTCTCATCAGTCAGCTGACTCTGTGTGTCTTATATTCTATGGTGAGTTTATTTTGTTACTGTGAATTATAAACCATCATTTCCCAATCGAAACTCGTTTGAATCCAACAGTTTCATATTGAACGCAGCAAGAACGTCAAATTCACCAAACCGAGAACGGCCGGCTATTATTTTCTGAAATGTCAACTATCTGCGCCCGGACCTAGTTGCATCCCTTTTCGACATCAATAAAAGAGTGAGGACGCACTTCGCTAAAAGGCATAGCAGCACGTAACAAAACTGATTGAGCTCAGCTTAACTGTTTGAGTGGAAGGCAATCCAGACCACAACAAAGACACTTTTAAGCGTGGCTTATCGTTTAGTGAAGATTGAAATACTGTATTTATGAATTAAGCTTGGCTTTATAGTTAATCCTAGGAAGAGAGACGATTGAAATACCGTCCCTAAGTTTTTTTAAGATGTGAGGATACTGATACGTGGACATACTTGTATTCTCGAAACCGACCACGACTCTTACTACAAGCTTACAGTCAATGTCTGTCAAACGTACAAATCAATGGGTGACATACCTAAGGACCACAATTTTAAAGTCAACAAGTAAAAAAAGTTAAATACTCGCTGAGTACATTTTTTTTATTTTACTTGATATATTTTATTTATGCTGATTTAATTACACATTAAAATATTGAGATATTTTAAAAAACGGACTAGATGCTTACTTCTTGCTCCTGCATCGTATGTGCCAGCCTTTACCCAAACCTTTGAGGCCTTCGTCGGTGTCTCTTGAAAGGTCTCCACAAACTCTTGGAACACCTGCACAGACACACATAAATAACACTCATGAGTAGTTCTGTGTTCATGTTTCGGTGTTCCTTTTAAATGATTTCCAAGAAATATTGTGAAAAAAGATAGTTGACATTTCTCTTCAAGATTGAACACAAGCGTCATATCACACTATACAAATGTCAAATCACATAAAGAACATAAAGATGAATGGGTTTAAAATTGGTAATACATCTATAGATAAAAGTTGAAAGGATTTAAAAGTTGTTTTTACATAAGGTGAGCCTTCCCGCTCAACTTCCCATACAAACGTGGAAAGAAGATCACGCCCATATTTCTTGTCAGAGATCCAATATTTTGCTCAAAATAGCTTTATTTGATCGAACTAAATGTCTGATGACTGTTGGCATTGTAAAATTGTGTTTGGTTTCTAAGTTATAAGGTCCGAAAGTTCGAATTTTTCGAGCGTTTTATGCAATAACTTTGGAGGTGGATTACTCCACGATCAGCATCAGACATAGCTTGCTTCACTAAGATTTAGAATCAATTTGGTTTTTGTTAGATTTTTGACTACAGGGTTGTGGTTTACTTTAAGCTATAAGTCGTTTTGTAATTAAAATTTTCGTTAATCTTACCCGATCAAACATTATGCGCATTGTCTGGTTTGTGGACATGTTGCATCCTCCTCATCCCGGAGCCTGTTTTTTTCTTTTAAACAGAGAACGTCCCAGAGCGCCATAGCACGGTTGTGTACCAAGCCCGCGAATGAGTTAGTCCCGCCTGGAAGGGCCACCTTAAGGTAATTTTATGTCCTGTTAAAGTACTCACATGTGCTGCGGCTTCCTCTTCCTTCTTCTTCTTCTGCTCCTCGACCTCGCGGCGACTTAGCGGGCGCATGCCCACTGCCCCCAGCGAGAACGCCTGCAACTTCTGCTCCGCTATTTTCTATAAGTACATCAAATAAATATAGTCTTGATTGGGCTAGGTTAGGTTAGGGATGGTTTATTACAGTTCCAAAGAGAAATGGATTGCATTGCAAGTCAAAAATTAAATCGGGAATGAACGGTCCTACCCACAAATGGTAGTTCAATCGCAGGCCTTCGCCTCCTAGAAATAGGGGCGCTGCCAATTTTATATGACTCCTAAAAATCAAGCGTTGACTTCCACATTCTAGAAAACAGGCACCCCCAAATTTTATTCTGATCCTAAAATAACATGTGCGGCCTCAGCTTAGCATTTGTATGAAAATAATTGTCAGCCTCGGCAGGCCAGTGGTGCAACGCCTTGCGATTGTAAAAGCTGGGTGAAACGACTCTAAGCGTGGTTGAATTCTTGATAAAGTCGAGACCAAAATTAGGCGAACTAGTTTGACAGCTCAATATGTACGAATGTTGCCATAAATTGGCTAGTGATGTGTTATCGGTGGAAGTGTTATCGCGCGGGTCAGACGCCACACGGTTGAGACACGCGCGGTTCGGTCTCCATTCTACTCTTAACCTGGCGGTCAGTTAAATATATTTAGTTTGTTGTCCCATCGCATAAAATTTATATAGGACGTGCATATTAATTTTGTAATCAAATTAAATACAATCATAACTTGATTTGCACACATAATTATCCCTACGGAATACTATATTGAGTGAGTTGGATGTAAAATAACTATACAAATCTGCTCCTACACGTTCCCCAATGTAGGACTTAATCATTTACGTACACTTTTAAAAAATATGAATGATTACTATGACCAAGGAAAAAAACCGCCATTTGGTTAATTTACTGAGATTTGAATAGCAGCACAGAATGAATTCCAGCGTGTTTGAAATAATTTTGACATTTGTGATTCGAAGAATGACCTTTGGCAGTATGGAACAACTGCAAATTATTCCTGTGCTTGGCCTGCTGGAAAGTAATTCTTAAGCTTATATAATTACGGTTATGTTATTTGTTGGTGTATTTAAGCCTTAGCTCGCAGAGTGTGCCACCTTAACGGTGTCAATTTTATGGCAACACTGTCGTATATGGTAACACCATTTCGTTTACAAATTAAAACGTGTATCCGCTCAAGTCTGTTTTTTGGGCATTCAGCTTCTACTCTTCAGACTGCTTGGATGTGTTTTCGTGCCTGGTTCAATAATTTTGTTTTGATTTACGTTTTTGTTTTCTTAGTGTTGTTTACGTTATCGTTATCGTTGTTAAGTTTACTTTTTTGTTAAAAACTCGTTATGGATTCCCAACCACCTCAGCCATCAACCTCTGCCTGTGTGTTGCCTCCAAAATAAAGAAAATGCCGAGCTTTAAGTGACACCGAAAAAGTCATGGTATCCAACGTTTACAAGCATGTGTTTCAGGTTAAGTTTGAAGAGGAAAAACGTGAACAAGATTTGCCCGGTGTTGAAAAGATTAGGGTTAGCAAAAATGAATGTGTGCTCAAAACATCAGAAATTCTCAGTGTATCGAGGACCTCTATATATAAGGTACTAAAAGAATGTAAAGAAAATGAAAGTTTGAGTTCTCCTAATAAGCCCGGGCCAAAAAGGAATTTCCAGGACAAAAATGATGAGTTCACATTCTCAGCGATACGATGCAAAGTTCATGCTTTCTATCACAACAATGAAGCACCGACTGTGGCAAAGGTACCTAAAATTTATATACAATTTGTAAAGATTTTTTATTAATGATTGCATCTTTTGCTTATTATCATAAAATATAGTCAACTAAATTTAATTTTTTTTTAGGTTCTTCAAGCTGTGAATGAGGACGATGAGTTACCAAACTTCTCTCTGACTACGATGAAAAGAATTCTCAAGTATTTAAATTTCAAATACATCACCCGAACTCGTCGCAGCATGCTTATTGACAGGCAGGATATTATTTCTTGGCGAAGGAATTATTTACTTAAAAGTATTAAAGATCTGAGAAGAAAAGGCGTACCTATTTACTATCAGGACGAATCATGGGTCAATGAAGGTAATTGTTATTGTATTTTAACTAACCGAGATATTTGTACCACGTGGTATTTTTCTTCGAAAAAATACCTCGTGGTAAGATACTAATATGGTTTTGTTTTGATCTCAAATGGGTCTTTTTTTTTATTTTTTTATTATAGAACAACCTATAAAATAAAAGTAGTGCTTTGACTACCTGAGTTCTCACCCTGCCTTTTTAACGTAGCAGAAAATGTTTAAAGGTGCATGGATTCCTCAATGAGGTTTTTGTGTTTATAGAGTAGGACATAACAAAGCCAACACAGCTACCCGCAACGTGGTGCCAGTTGCGTCCACTTGCAATTTTTTGCAATTAAGCCACGCTACAGTATTGAATACCGAAGTTTCTAATTTCCAGTGTTACAAAAAAAACTAATTCCTGAATTATGTTTTCAGGACATACACTTAAAAAGGCGTGGGTGGACATGAACGTGCAGACACCGCGTCAAGCGTTTTTGGAAGGTCTATCCACGGGCCTTAAAGCACCAACCGGAAAAGGACGCCGTTTGATCATATCCCACATCGGCAACGAAGACGGCTTCGTAGATGATGGTTTGTTGATGTTCACGTCCAAGACGGGGAAGGAAGATTACCATCAAGAGATGAACAGTGATTGCTTTGAGGAATGGTTCGGGAGCATACTACCTAAATTGAAACCGAATGCTGTTGTGGTGATAGATAATGCCCCGTACCATTCCCGAAAAATCGATTCCTTCCCCAACATGGGCTGGACGAAAACCAAAATTGTTGAGTGGATGGGAAAACAAGGCCTTGAATTTCCAATAAGTGCCACAAAAAGTGACTTAATTGATATTGCCAAGCCAAAGAAACATCATTTCAATAAATATGTTGTTGATGAAATGGCACGAGAACACGGTGTCACTATTTTGCGATTACCTCCTTACCACTGCGAGCTGAACCCGATTGAGCTCGTATGGGCGCAGGTGAAGGGGCACGTCGCAAGAAATAATAAAACTTACAAGTTGGAGGATGTGAAGCAACTTTTTCTCGAAGGATTAATTATGGTCACAAAAGAAAAGTGGACAAACTGTGTTCACCATATAGTGAAGACGGAAAACAAAATGATGGATTTGGACCATTTAATAGATTCGGTATCTGTCAGTTTCATTATTAATGTAAGTGACGATGGAGACGATGATGACGAAATTACTGATTGTGATGATTCTGACTGAATTATAAATACCAAGTAGTTAGTGATTGTTTGAATAAGTTTCAATGTATGTTTAATGTCAACACCTTTAAACTGCCCATTGTGTTCTTAAATTTATTTTACGTAACAATTTGTTATTAGCTTCAGCTTAGCGTTGTTCTAATGTTTTGGTAATCATAATAATTAAGGATAGCAAGTTTATTGTATTCTTTTTGCCTTTTTAATTTATATACCCGATATAGGTTGTTAAGTTGACGCTTTCTTTTACACCAGAGTGTACTTGTAATACTATACTATATACGTTATCTAATTAGCAACTATGATAGTTACGTAATTTCTATTTTCATTCATTTACACGGAAAGTTGCTGTTTCTATGAATCTATGTATCGCTCTTAAACTGTTATACCAAAAAAATTGTTTGGCAGTAGCATTTAGATAAAAGTGTCTTGTAAATGTGTTTTAACAGATAGCCACGTATTTTGTAAAGGTAAATAAATTATCTGAATTTTTATCTCTGTTTTATTTGATATTCTCATTTTGAGTAAAATTCAACAAGCCAAAAGCAGTAAATAAACAAATACAGAAAAACATTACCGATAGTTTACTAATAATTTAACCAAAAACTTTTTTTTATTTAAGGTTCTATAGCGTAGTTGCATCCTCGGCCGCTACAAGTGAGTAAGCCGAAAAATAAAAGTCATCGTTACCTAAACGGGGCGACGAAATTCCCAGAAAATTGCTCAGAAGCTTAGATTCGGTCTAGCGTCTCCCTACTCCACAAGTTTATTTTTCCTGTTTTGACTTCAATGTTTAGTAAAGAAAAATATATATAAATACATGTCACGTAGGTTAACATTACTGGAACATAAATTAAAGAGTATTTTTAAAATCAAGTAAATATAAAAAAGCAGCTAAAAATTTTAATTAAATAGTGCAGAGTATTACACAAGATATAAACTAATAATTTATTTTACGACTAGCTTTCTTGAAACATTTAATATGCTAATACCTATTTTTAAGTAAAGAAAGAACAGAATAAAATGTTGTTTCAATACATTATTAAGCAGGACTCACAAATTCTAAGAATATAAATATTTTAGTGGCGGTTTCTTTTGCCAAATTAAATTATCTGCTTAAATGTCGATGTTAAATATCGACATTTCCCCGTCACTATTAAAATTCTTCCACAGCTGGCCACACTCTATCTGTCAAACTAGTTCGCCTAATTTTGGTCTCGACTTTAGGTGACTGTTTTCGACCGATGAGGCTGGCCGTGATTCGGATTCCACGTAAAACTGTAGGTCCACAATTTACATTAGGTAGGTGGTAGGGTTTATCCCGCCTGGATTGGTGGCATCGCCTTGGTGCCGGTGGAATGAACGAATTGTCCATATTTTCCATCTAGTAGCCGAGTAATATAAGGAAGGTTCTGGCATGGCACCCAGTCCCATATGGTGTGTTAGGCTAATATCATGACGGTCAGTTTTGTATTAGCTATCCACGTCCAGTTACATAAAACTAAAATGTCATACGGCAGGCCCTCACTTAAGAGATACTCAACGATTCCCGTGGTCTATGAACAAGGGACTACAAGAAACGGGCTAGACGGCCCCAAAGGTTCTTCAAACTGTTTTAGAAGGACCCCAGGTCTACTTTAGAGGAAATACCTCGACAGGAAGACCCTAGGTCGTGATAGATAAAAGAACTCGACTAGAGTATATGTGTAAAATGCTATATGGAAACTGCATTGTCAATGTATTACACCTTTTTTGCTAAATAAGTGTTTAATACTCCGAATGAGCCACTGGTATTAGAAAGACTGACCGAGTGCTGACGAATGAAGGACCGATGGATGAATGGGACAGCTTAAGTGTAAGCGAGGGTTAAAGCAAAATATAAGGTTACCTTCATCTTTACAGCGATGCAAACTTTTAATAGTTGTGGAGAGGTTTTATTTCACAATCTCCTTACCAACAAACCAATCCATTTGATTTATTTAAATTATTAAAACATATTTAAACAGCGAAAACTCAATGATAACCCCAAACAAGCACCAAAGAATATACTTATAAATAATTCGAGCACTTGACTCTTGACAAATTTATTTTCTGTGGTTGCCATATTTCTAGTGCACATTCCGTTTTGAACTGTAAAAGATTACAATGCAAAAAGCGTCCCGAATCAGATTGCATTATTAAAGCTGTAAGCATCGCAAAGGATTCGGACCGTTTGTGTACGCGATTACGGAAACAAAATAAAAACATGGAACAAATGACATGAATTGTAGTGTTTACCTCAAAACTTGTCCGAAACACTCAAAATCATGTTCCATTTTGTAAATAATCTCACACACTTGACTTGAGAATGGGGAAGAAAACTCAAAGCTTATTGTAGGTATCGCATGAGCGACCTCATCTTAGAAAAGTAAAAACTGTCATTATTGGTTTTTTAGGCGCAAGATGTAGGTACGTATAGGAAAAATTTGTGTGGGTAACAACTGATTTGGCGAACGCATATCGGGAACACATTCGTATCGAACACAGCCGGCTTATACTATATTCACACTTTGTCCATTCGGTGGAGTCGTGATAACGAACACATACCACTTCTCCTTTTTTCTATGGTTTCAACTGCTTTCTCTTCAGCTGTCGTTGTTTGCTCGAAGGACCAAATAAAATGTATTTTCTCCTGCTGTTCGTTTATTTAATGCTTTCTTCTTTCCTTCCTTTCTTCACAAGGAGCTGAATAGCACCGAATATGTCCGTCTGAATATGTATATAGACATATTCAGACGGTTAGGAGAGTCTTGCTACCTTTTTTGTCTTGTTACGTAATTTAAAAGGCTATAAATCATAGCATTTTTCTACCGACATTTTATAATGTTTACTTTTCTTACAATTCCTTTTCCCTCCTCGGGAGAAACGCCAAGTTGTATGCATCAATCTGTAGGCATTTTAATCCGCTATCAACTATGTATTATAACTATGTATTGTAACTAAATATTATTTTACACCCTGAAACTATTTCCTGAAAAGTTGTCATTGTATAAAGTGTTCTAAGCGCATTTATTTATTGTGTTCACATTTTTTTCCATCTTATAAATTTATTGCATCTCTTCATTTATAACAATTTCCACTTAACTTATCTTATCTTATTTTCCTATCTTTCCCCCGAATTTAAATGTACAATAAAAAAATTAACATTTTATTTATATTTAAATAAAATAACCTACAATTTCATAAGTAATACTCATTTAAATATTTACAATTTCAATGTAAATTCCCATGTGTTCCACTATATTATTTTTTATCTATTCTTGCTAGTCGTCCACATAGCTAGGGCATAGTAAGCGCCACGGTAGGGATTGGCATTTGTAATTAAAATGCATGTGGGTCGAATTTCGTATGGCGGCTATGGTGATGCCGTTGTTTTGTTGTACTTACAGTGGTGATTCTGTTCAGTAAACACAAATTCAAATAACATATTTTATTCTATGCCGTTTGTTTCCAAAAAAATGTGAAATAGTATCTGTTTATTTTAATGTATTACCTGTTAAAAAAATATCATAACTTCCCCATAATAAATAAATTTCAGGGACTTGAATTCACAGCTGAGCGTACGAGGCATGGCGAAAAAAAAATCAGTTTTCAACGAATCGTTTGACGGATTGACGTTCGTCGCTATTTTCCGGAAATTTGAATTCGATGGTAGAAATAAATATTAAATTCGATACAGGCACAGCAGAATGGAGGAATGGAACTGGGAACAGTTTCTAGAGCGCGAGGGCGCCGTTGCCGTGCCCGAGGAGCTGTTCGAACACGTGAGTTCGCTCCACACAACTTTTACCTAAATTATCTTGAAGGTCTTTTTTTTCCTATGTTTTGCTGTAAAGATGGTACGGATGACTTGGTCAAAAATATATTTTTTAAAACGATAATCTTATTATGTCGTTTTGTATTTGTATATAATGTATTTTTGTTCTTTTATCGTACTGATTTTGAATTTAAAAAAATACAAGTTCTCTGAAATTCGTGAAATGGTTGTGGCACCCCTCAGAAACAAGCGCGCACGTTTTGAACTCGTAGCACCTAATGCACAGTGGGTGATTAGGCGATAATTAGAGTTGCTAGATTGGTTTCTGAAATTATACTGGATGTAATTGTTGGATTATATCAACGATTCGTGCAACATAATATAAAATAAGATAAATCTATCCGGAATTCAAAAATTAAATCAAAACAGAGTTATCAAACAGTTAGGTTGCATCATATCAAATGCAATAGGTACTCAATTACTGACGTCATTTTACCTGCATTTCAAAATGGCACACAGGTTGCAATAACAATACAAATCTTTCAAAAGTTTTTGCAGGCACAGTTTAGATAAAGCCAATTAAAAATAATGTTGATGGCTTCCAATTGTACATAACATGTAAACTTCATTTAATAAAAATATATGCAAGTATCAAGAAAAACTCAATTTTCTAAGCCTTTCGTGTTGAACTAAAGGAGTTAGGATTTTTGCATCTTGCAGATATTTTTGGAACTGTTTCTTTTTTGTTAATTTAGAAAACCACCTGAAATGCCTCTTTTAAAATCAAGTAGTTACCTAAAAATAAAAAATACTTGTCTGGGTATATCCCATTGATAAACTAATTGGTTATTATGTTTTTGCCACCGATTCTTCCTAAGGTCAAAGCATGCAAATTTTTGAAAAGGGCGAAATTAGCTTTGCTGAAAAATTACTAAGGTAGCAGAAGGCTGATTGTCAACATGATTTTTTATGGTTCCGATCCTTGAAAGGGAAAAATGAACCTTTATAAGATTACTTTGGTATCCGTCTGTTAAAACCCTTTTACTCAAGAACGCATGGACAGAGGTATGAGGTTGAAATGAATATAAAATTATTATGTCTGTTTTCTCGGAGCTGTAAAAGAAATCGAGATCTAAAGTCCACCTGATCATAAAATGTGGTCATTTAAGCAGCATATTTTGACACTCGTACAACAACATCAGACGTATAGGGTACTTCCTATAGCCGAAATATTTAATATATCTCATCAGGAAATCGTTGCTCTACCTTACCCAGGTAGTCATGCTATTAATTTATAAGTCTTTCTTGTGACCGCTATTAGAATAGGCTTTCTAAGATTGGCAACCCTACTTCGCAACACATTTTTTTTCCCATTGTCAACTCCCAAGTCAACCCCTTTCCTCCAAAAATCCTTTTTTCTACATGCATGTATAAATCTATTCATATATTTTTATATCAGCTAAAGTCCTATGACTTTAGCTGTGTTGCGACTATGCCAGAAAATCATTTCCTATGAAGACTGACTCAAGATCCTCAAATTAACAACGCTAGAACATACTAGGAACATACTAACTTACTAGGTGGTAGGGTTTAAGCCCGCCCGGGTTGGTACCATCGCATTGGATGAAAAGATGGTCGAAGCGGCAATGAAAAATTGTCCGTGTTTTCCATCCAGTTCAATGTAGCCATGCTCATAAAGGGAAGGTCCTGGCATGGCACCAAATTCCTTCGGGAATGTAGTGTATTGGGCTGATATCATAACGGTAGTTGTGTCGTATTAGCCATCCATGTCAGATCGCATAAAAAAAAATACACAAAGATGAGGTGACCTAGTGTACAAAATGCTTACAGCCAAATACCCCATTGCCCAGCCATGCAAGAGCTCCTTATAAAATAACTTTTAATAATAACTCTCAACAACGCAAACACAGCTTGAACCTGGACGCAAACAGAGCACATGTACGCAAGCACTTCATCAGCAAAAGAGTTGTAGAGGACTGGAACAAACTCCCCGAGGACATAATCAATGCAAATAATTTTAATCAATTTAAAAATCGTTTGGACACTCACATTAACAACTTGTTTATGAATTCTTATTGCCCGTGTTAGTAGACAAAACTGACATTGCATCAAGTGACTAAATAAGTGAACTACTATCTGGACAAGAAAAAAAACTACAAACATGAACAGTGATAACCATACTTGAATAGGGCTAAAATAAAATAATTAATATAAAAGTAATTCCTGTCCCACAGGAAAAAAAACGTTAATTTGACGTACATTAATAAGAACCTAGGTATGATGGACGAACCACCTACATACAAATTTATACAGAACCCTTGTTGCGAGACTCACACTCTCACACAGTTCAATGTAACCGTGCAAATGCAATGCAAGGAAGGTCCTAGCATGGCATCTAGTACCTATACTGTGTGTTGGTCTAATATAATGACAGTAGGTGTGATATTAGCCATCCATACCTTAGTTCATATTTTTAGGGTTCCGTGCTCAAAGGGTGCCAACGGAACCCTATCACTAAGCCTCCGCTGTCCGTCCGTCCGTCCGTCTGTCACAGGGCTGCATCTCATGAACCGTACTAGGTAGGCAGCTGAAAATTTTCACAGAGTGTGTATTTGTTTTGCCGCTATAACAACAAATAGGCAAAATAAAAAAAATAATAAAAATTAAAGCGGGGGCCCATACAAAAACGAAATTTTTTGTGTTAAATCTTTTACGATGGTACGGAACCCTTCGTGTGCGAGTCCGACTCGCACTTGGCCGGTTTTTTTATATACATTATTGTGATAAAATACACATGTTTTAAAGCAATCAATTTGCAGATAAACGACAACTGATTGCTTTAAAACATTTTCAAAAAAGTTTGCAATCTGTATTTCTGCCAACAGAAAATTGTTTAGGATATTTACGGTTGGAACCCTCTTTGCACGAGTTGAATTCCCGCTTGACCCTGTGAGGTATTCTTATTCAGATTCTTCGACTCACCGACTTTCTTGTCCATTAGTTGACAGGCCGGGTTGTTGAGATGAAAGAATCTACACTTGTATTTTTTTAAATGTTTAGTCATCTCTAGGAGTCGTATTCACTACGTATAATATTCACAACGTATGAAAGTATTTTTTTCCAAAAAATAAAAACCATGCATATCGTATAATATTCGCAACGTATAATTTTATACGTTGTGCATAAAGAAAGTTTAAAAATAATAGGTCGGGGAAAAAGTCTTTTCGCATTATAGTATGTATGAACTTGTAATAAAATCTCTTTGGCTATACTATTTGTATCTGGCTGGTTTTGGTATCATTGAAAGTTTAAATTTTAAAGAACATAATTCCAAATTCAAATTAGGAAAATGTGTGATTCTCATTTGTTTTTCGTACTGTCAAAATGAGTGAATGTAATGAAGAAATTCGATACATTTTAAAATTTTACTACAAAAAAGGTAAAAATGCAACGCAAGCCGCGAAAAAAATTTGCAATGTTTATGGACCTAGTGCAGTGTCTGTGAGAGTAGCACAAATTTGGTTCAAGCGTTTTCAATCCGGAAATTTTGATGTCAAAGATGCACGTCGCTCTGGTCGCCCTATTACGGATAAAATGGATGCCATTTTTGAAAAAGTGGAGCAAGATCGGCATATCAGTAGTTACGACGTAGCTGAAGAACTAGGAATTGACCACAAAACAGTTTTGGCGCATTTGAAAAAAACTGGGTACACAAAAAAGCTCGATATTTGGGTACCTCACGAGCTCACTGAAAGAAACCTAACAACCGTGTACTCATTTGTGATTCTTTATTACGACGTAATGAAACCGAACCATTTTTGAAGAAGCTGATAACTGGTGATGAAAAGTGGATCACGTACGACAAGAACGTGCGAAAAAGGTCGTGGTCAAAGGCCGGTCAAGCTTCACAGACTGTGGCGAAACCCGGTTTAACTCGCAACAAGGTGATGCTGTGTGTGTGGTGGGATTGGAAGGGCATTATTCATTATGAGCTGTTACCACCAGGCAGGACCATCGATTCTGAACTCTACTGCGAACAACTGATGAGATTAAAGCAAGAAGTTGAGAGAAAGCGGCCGGAATTAATCAACAGAAGGGGTGTGGTTTTTCATCATGATAACGCTAGACCTCATACATCTTTAGCCACTCAGCAAAAACTAAGAGAGTTTGGCTGGGAGGTGTTAATGCATCCGCCGTATAGTCCTGACCTTGCACCTTCAGATTTCCACCTGTTTAGGTCTCTTCAGAATTCTTTAGGCAGTGTCAGGTTAACATCACGAGAGGACTGCCAAAACCACTTGTCGCGGTATATTGATCAGAAGTCCCAATATTTCTATAGCAATGGGATCATGTCCCTACCTACAAGATGGCAAAAAGTTATCGAACAAAATGGTACCTACATACTTTAGTTAAATGTTAATAAACCATATTAAAAAATGTTTTGAATTTTCTTAAAAAATGCGAAGAAACTTTTTCCCCAACCTAATATTAAATTATTATTATTATATTATATTATTATTGATAGGCTAGCAGCTTTAAGCTGATGCGCCTATATCACAACACTTATTTATTTATTTATTATAATTTTTTTTTTTTTTAGATTTTATATGATTGTCCAATTTATTTTTGAAGGAATTTACAGAGACAGCGTTTACAACTTCACTGGGAAGACTGTTCCAAGATTCTACCACTCTGTTGGCAAGAAAGTGTCGTCGAGGGTTCTGCTTCGACCGATTGTGATACAGCTTTTTTGAGTGTCCTCTCAGGTTTTTAGTATTAGCAAGGGTGAACATATCTTGTAGATTGGTAGAGTTGTAAGAAGAGTTGAGAATTTTAAATGTTTCAATAAGATCTCCCCGTTCTCTTCGTTCTTGTAGAGTGGTGAGGCCAAGCTTGTCCAGCCGGGTTTCGTAACTTAGATTTTTCAGTGCAGTTGGCATTTTTGTAGCTCTACGTTGTACTCGTTCCAGCAGGTCAATATCTTTCTTGAAGTAGGGACTCCAGATCTGGTATGCATACTCCAACATAGGTCGCACATATGTTTTATAAAGCTTTAGGAAAAGCTCAGGGGTTATATGGGAGAAAGCTTTGTTTATGGTATACAGCAATGAGTTTGCTCTCTTCACTACAGTTATAACGTGTGCCTCCCATTTTAGATCTTCTGTGATTATGACACCCAAATCTCTTTGTGTATTCACACTTTTTAGAGTGTTACCCTGAATTGTGTATGTTTTCCTTGGGTTTTGCTTTCCTATATGAAGGACTGTACATTTGTCCACGTTGAGTGACATTAACCAGTCTTGCGTCCATGCAGTAATGCGGTTTAGATCATCCTGTATGTCAGTGTGCTGCGTGAGTGGGTTCCCGATGATTTTAGCGTCGTCAGCAAACAGGGAGTACATCATCTGTAGGATAGCTTGAAAGTCCGTTAGGTAAATACCGAAGGCAATCGGCCCGATAACTGAGCCTTGGGGGACGCCGCTATGAACTGGTCTATCCTCGGAAAGCTCATCACCCACTCTCACTCTAAGTTTTCTGTTAGTCAGAAAATCAGAAAGCCAGGTGTGAAGTTTTCCTCGTATTCCAAAATGTTCCAGTTTTAACAAAAGTCTTCTTATAGGCAATCAACTGCATCATGCAGAACGTATAATGGTCACAACGTATAATATTCCTAACGTGAATTCACAAAAAAAGAAAACCATGCAGAACATATAATATGCCAAGCAGCACCGAATAAAGCGCCCTAATAACGATACATTTAAGATTATATGATATGCATGGTTTTCTTTTTTTGTTAAATAGAGATCATAATTTTATACGTTGTGACTATTATACGTTATGCATGGAGAAATAAGAAATTTTATTTTTAAACTTCATGCACTACGTATAAAATTATACGATCTGCCAATTATACGTTGTGCATGGTTTTAAAATTTTGTTAAAATATGATATTATACGATCTGCATATTAGACGTTCTGCCGTTCCCCCATCTCTAGGGGCCCATTTAGGTAGAAGTGAGTTCAAATTCGATGCTAAATATCAACTGACTTATAAATAGCTCATGATTCCTCACTCATTGGTCATTTGTAAAAATCTGGTTTGTCCTATGAATAGGTTCGAAGGTGAAATAGCAGTTCCATTATTTCAATAACAATATTTCTAGGGAATATGACATGTATGTATGTATGTATAGTCGACGGTGAAGCAAGGACACAAGAATTAAAGAAAGCCCAGTGAAAAGAAATACTTTACGAATATACTGCAAGGCTGGACCCGAACCAGGAAAACATACTATTCGCGGTTATTGCGTCTACCAATTTCCTCACCGGCTGTGTACCCATAATTTGAAATTCTCCTACAGTCCCTCCTCCCGTAATCAATGCCTCCTAATAATTTTTTTTTAAGATTATACCTACATACATTTATTTAATGCTTCATCTGAGTGGCGGACATTGGCTGCAAAAATTTAACATTCAAACATGTTGCCGTCGTTACCAAAATCGTATTTGGCATCAGATGCTAGAGCCAATCCTAGGTTGACTTAAGTAAATATACTTTTGCGTACAAAGTAGGTACGTCGCTTATTCCAACATTGTCAACACGGTCGATTATACATACATACATGTCACATTCCTTAAAATAAGTGAAGTACCTGCTCAGTACAAAAAAATATATTTACTTCATAATATTTCTTCCAGCTACTTTTAGGTTAACTCAATTACTTTTACCTGAATGGGTCCCGGCTCACGTTGAATTTTCGACTGAAATTATATGTGTCATTCGGCAGGTAGAGAGCAGCCTGTTCAACGGCATCAAGCCGGGCATGTTGCTCGAGGTGGCGCATAAGACGTGCCCCGACGTCTACTGGATCGCGGAGATAGGCCTCGTCTGCGGGCACCTGCTCCGGGTCAAGTTCATTGGTGCCGACACAGAGTTCTGGTGCGACATCACCACCGCTAAGGTCTGAAGTGTTATTCTGCTTGTCAAAAATGTGGGATATCGTTGCTGCTGGAGGCGAAGTTTTTTAGATTTTTTACCACCGTCATTGTAAGCCTAACTCTCGCGAAATTGAAGAACACGGAGAATAATAGCACCTGCAAGCTTGGAGCTAAATGTCGCGTCATACATAAAAAAGAAACAATAATCTACACATACTGGGATTCGAGACTGTAGTCTCCAACACAAGAAACCAGTCGTTGACTACTTCTGCTTATCCCACTAGGGAGTTTTTATTTCTCAATCTGCTTATGCAGAGACTAAACAGTTCCACAAGCTCTGTGTTTTGAATGAACTTATTTTGTCATGAGACCCCATGTCAACCTTGCCATCTTAAGGTGGCCCAACCCGGCGGGACTAACTCATTCTCGGGCACTGTACAAAACCGTGCTGTTGCGCTCTGGGACCTTCTCTGTTTCAAAGAAAAAGACAGGCTCCATGATGAGGAAGACACAAAAAAGACAATGTGTATAGTGTATGATTTGGTAAGATTTACGAAAATTTTGATTTCAAAACGACTTGTAGCTAAAAGTAAACCACGACCGCTGTAGTAAAAAATCTAACAAAAACCATATAGATTATAAATCTTGATTAAATAAGCTATATCTGATGACTAATCTTTTTAAGATTTT
Source organism: Incurvaria masculella (assembly GCA_946894095.1). Taxonomy (NCBI): domain Eukaryota; kingdom Metazoa; phylum Arthropoda; class Insecta; order Lepidoptera; family Incurvariidae; genus Incurvaria; species Incurvaria masculella. The sequence goes on from OX335646.2 coordinate 22,834,547, forward strand.
CTTACTTTATCATTGCGTAATAAACCACCAAAGTTATTGTATAAAACGCGCGAAAAATTCGAACTTTCGGACCTTATAACTTAGAAACCAAACACAATTTTACAATGCCAACGGTCATCAGACATCTAGTTCGATCAAATATAGCTCTTTTGAGCAAAATTTGGGATCTCTGATAAGAAATATGGGCGTGATCTTCTTTCCCCGTTTGTATGGGCAGATGAGCGAGTTGGGCCACCTTAATAGAGCTTATGTAACCTATTTATTCCTAGGACTCACTTCTTTTCTATGTCACATTTAATCAAAGGTAATATTGTTACATTAAGGTTTTCTCGTATCCTTTACCTTTGCATTCCTTAATAGTGGCGACTTTGGGAAGTTTGTCTTAGACCAATAAGCCTAGTACACTTTGGTAGAGTTAGTAGGGGCGAGTACTAAATATCCCTCTCACTCTACCAATGAAGATGTAATCGGTAGAGTAGAGTATATACTGAAAACGGTAGAGTAGAGTTCGATGGGCATAGTAGGTCTTTACTCTACCGCTAATTCCACTAATGTATGTATTCGGGTTATCTCTTTCCCTAAAATATGGTTAAAAGAGGTAATGGCTGTGCACGGCGTGATGCTCGTGAACGGGTGCTGTTTGTGGGGACTGGCCTGCTCCAATTGGCAACATATTAGTTGGAGGGGATTGTCTTTGAAAATAAAATGATATTTGTCATGAACTGTTGCATACGGCATGGATTGTAAATTTTGCGTATTCATGTGAATTTAGTGTTGTAACTATGTTTTTGTTAAAATAATTGACAAACACTTTTGTAAACCTAGACTAAGTAAACGTTGAAAAAAAAAATTAGCGGAGTTTCTTTCCAGTTCTTCTTCGCTGTGTTTTGTTTTGCTGAACTGGCCAATGCTAAAATATGACAAATCCGAGTGCAGTGTACTGTCTATGGATGATGAATAAACAATACAATACAATATGGTTGCCCGCTAGTGGAAGACATGACACTTGAGATCAGTCCGTAATCTTCCGAAAGTTACGCTCCATAGTAACTTAATTTGGGAAATTATTTTAAAACCACTGTTCCAATCCATTTGATTTATGGTAACTAACTTACCGTTTTTGATACCGAAGCGAGCTCTTTCCTAAAACCAACTTTTACATGGATAATCCATGAACTAAACTACATTGTCAGAGAAAATGCACATTCACACCACATGGTCTTCGAAACAAGAGCCCTATAAGCGTCAAATACTACTAGGATACTACTGACTCTTTAAAAAACTGTTGAATCTTGGTACAGGTGCACCCGCTGGGTTGGTGCGGCAAGTACGAGGAGCCGGTGGAGCCACCTGGCGAGGTGTACGCGCGCCACGGCGACGCCATCATCGAGCTGATGAAGCGCACGCTGCTGGACGGCGTGTCCGCGTCCGAGGAGGCGCTCGCCAACAAGGGTCTCTCACCGGTGGACCGCGTCGCGCGCGCCATCAAACTCGAGGTGCAGAGCGCGCTCGACCCCTACCGCTACTGGATCGCGACGGTACACCTTCTTGCTCTTCAACCTTAGATATACCACGCAGGTCAATGCGCAAGTACAAGGAACCAGTGGAGGTGTACGAGCGCCGCGGTGACCCCGTCATCGAGCTGATAAAGTGCACGCTGCTGGACCACGTGCTTAGATGTAAAGGCGATTTAGACTTGTAGCAACAGTGATACGTTTTGAATATCGTTCGAGCCATCATATGTAAAGTGCGCATCATCCTCGGCGCCACAGTAGGCATTGGCATTTGCAAGGAAAACGTATGTGGGTCAAAGTCCAATGTGTGGCGTCTAGGGTGATGCCGTTTGTACATGATAGCAATGTCCCTTTTTTCCGCCTGCTCTTGGAACATGAAATGCCAACCCAACAGTGAAATTAATTCCAGTCTCAGCTGTTGAAGTCTGCATGAAATGCTACATACATACATGTATTCAATATTATCTATTTTCCTGCTGCATGACTCTGTTATGTGTGATTTTAATTCATCATTAGAACATTGTTTCCTCATAACTGAAAAAAGCCCTACAATTTGTGATCAATACCTCAATGCTGAGTCATTTAGCCGTACAAATGAATGTACCGTTGTACCTGGCCGGCCGGCATGGTTTTTGCAGCCCCCTGAATATTCGAAAACCCATGGGCGTCGTCGGGCACCTTTAGGTCCTGGCGTATGCAATATCTCGCGCTTAACATAAAAAAAACCTGTAGGTAGGTGTTATTTTATGTGTGCATAAATATGTCGATTATTATTTTTGTGATATGATGCTAGGGAAGGTTAACGCAGCAGCTCAAGCGAGTCGTATTCACTACGTATAATATTCACAACGTATAAAAGTATTTTTTTCCAAAAAATCAAAACCATGCATATCGTATAATATTCACAACGTATAATTTTATACGTTGTGCATAAACAAAGTTTAAAAATAGAATCAACTCTTTGCATCATGCAGAACCTATAATAGTCACAACGTATAATATTCCAAATGTGAATTCACAAAAAAAGAAAACCATGCAGAACGTATAATATGCCAAGAAGCACTGCATAAAGCGCCCTAATAACGATACATTTAAGGCTCAAATTGCTACGAATCGATATTTGTTAAAGAGTAACAATTTGCTACAATTTCGAAAGGCCACCTTACGCTAATTGAGACGGTCGAAAAGTCGCGTGCGAGTATACGCTTTAAAAGTATATTCATAAGGGCGCAAATCGTATGAAAAGTTTTTGGATTATATGATATGCATGGTTTTTGTTTTTTTGTTAAATAAAGATCATAATTTCATACGTTGTGACTATTATACGTTATGCATGGAGAAATAAGTAATTTTATTTTTAAACTTCTTCATGCACTACGTATAAAATTATACGATCTGCCGATTATAAGTTGTGCATGGTTTTAAAATTTTGTTAAAATATGATATTATACGATCTGCATTTTAGACGTTCTGCCGTTCCCCCGTTCAAGCTCACACTTATTGAGGCGACGCTGAGGAAGAGTTGGCCTACGTGCAGTGAACTCTTCCCTTCCACGTCTCTGCCATTGTATATTGTTACGAGCGCGCCCCGCTGCGAAGACATAGCGCTGATACACTACCAAAGTGCGCCAAATGGTTCCTTCGAATTTCAGTAGATGGCGCTACTTGTCTTATTGCATTGCGCAGGCTATCGCATCACTGTCGTCCCATATAAAGTGACGCCTCGTCCAGCTGACTTCAGAAATAAATCTCGGACATTCTAGTAATGTCTCGAGGGAGATTGTTCTCGACTGCTGCCCTACATGGGCGCCTAGAAATCGGTGGAGTGTTCTGGAAAGAAGCTCCACCGATATAAAAGGCGCCCAAGGCGCAGAGGGCGGCAGTCTATTTTTGGAAGCGAAGTGAGCGACAACAAGCGATATAGAAGTGCAGTGAACTAGCTCTGAAGTGAATCAGTGAAGTGAGTGATATAGTTTGTAAATTAGTGTTTGAATTAACCTAGTGTGAAATTGTATTTGTGAGTTTGCTTGTGAATTATTAGAAATAAAGGAAGAGTGTTGAGTATTGGTGTTTTCTTCTCTAATCTGCACCCTACCCGCGTAACAATATCATCGATAAGAACTCGCCGTAGCAAGTCGAGATTTTTCTATTTTGTTCTGTACGGTAACATCTTCATTGGCGACCTATATGTAAGGAGCATTGGCCATATTTATGGTTGGCTCTGCTTCCATCACTTCATCACCACAAAGTTTTCCCAGACGACTCACGTTGAGACTTGTCGACGTTCAGGTGTGCGACAACGTCGGCGGGCGGCTGCTGCTGCGGTACGACGGCGCGGAGGAGGACTTGCCGCGCGTGTGGCTCTTCCACAGCAGCCCGCGCCTCTGTGCCTTCGGCTTTGTCACCAACAAGGGCTCGCCGTGGCAGTTCAAGTATCCGGGCAAGGTCAACCGCTTCTCGTGCAAGAGCAAGCTGAGCGCCCAGCTACGCCTCTGTGCAGAGGAGTCCATCAAGGACCCTACACCGGCTGACTTGTTTCAGGTTGGTTTTTTAATCTCTTTTTTTTCTTGAGCAGATATTGAAATGTGTGTGCCTTTCTAGACCATTGCTTACTACTACAATTTTGCCTCAATTGAATATATTTCAGGATGTTTTTAAGAACACACCATGGTAAAAAATTTCAGTTTAGATGGCCGCCTCAAAAATTATTGCCTTCATTGCCTTATGCAGATCCATGATCCATCTTAGTATAGTCATGAAAATTTGGATCGGCAAAACCTTTTTCTGTTAAAGAGTTATCACATTATATCCATGCACGATAATATCATACATCTTGCTTCTTTACAGCCGAAACTCAAAACTGAAAGTCACAACTTCATACAAGGCATGAAACTAGAAGCCCTCGACCCCAAAGACATGAAGTCGGTGCGTCCCGCCACCGTCGTCAAAGTATTTAACAGCTACCACTTTCTCGTGGTGATCGACGACCATCTTGGCGACTACGAGGACACCAAAATGGCGTGGCTCTGCGACCTGATGCACCCCTACATCTTCCCCGTCAACTGGGCCGCTAGCACCTCCATGCCGTTCACCGAGCCCAAGATATGGGATACGAGCAACGAGTTCGATTGGGACGAGTACCTCACGCAGACTTCCTCCGTTCCCGCGCCGGAGTACTGTTTCGGGACCAAAACTGGAATAGACGGAATCGCAGTAGATATGAAACTGGAGGCGGTCCATCCGATGAACGACAGCGAGATACATGCGGCGAGCATCTTCCGGATAGTGGAGCACTTGATGGGCGTCGAGTTGCTCTCGACGGGCGAGAGGGTTTGGTACTCGCAGGGCAGCGACCAGCTGTTCCCGGTGGGCTGGTGCGAGACGAACGGGCACGAGCTGCAGGCGCCGCGGGCGCGGGAGGCGCGGGAAGCGGAGGCGGCGGCGCGGGAGGGCGGGGGCGAGCGGTCGCCGCCGCGCGAGGTGCTCCAGCAGGAGGAGTGGTGCGAGAGGATATACTTCAACTACAAGTGCTATGCCGGCCCGGTGGGTATTCTTTGCTGACTTCTCCTGTTGCAGGCCTGACCTCTATTGCAATGAACGTTGAACTAAGATGGTAACTTCCATTCAATCCGTTACAACAAAACTAGTGTTTGTACCAAGAGATGGCGCAGCTATCAGGCACTCTGCTTTAAATCTATTAAAAAGTCGTTTGATTTTATGGGTCGTTAAAAAAAATCTGTATCGATTCAAAATTGTATATTTTCGAATTGTATTATTAATCTATGAATAAATCCTAAATGCCGACTGGCATGGTTTTCGCAGCCTCCCTGTAAGTTCGAAATCCCATGGGCTTCGTCGGGCACCTTAAGATGTCCTGGCGTACGCCATATGCCGCGCTTAAAAAAAAACCTATGTCTGCACAGCGCTATCTATTGGCTGTTTCGCAGTTCTAGGTACTTCTAGGTAGTTCTAGGTAGGTAAGTGGCGCCATCCTATTGCCATAGCCGAAAACGTGTATCCATGCAGTTGTGCCATCTATTGTTTGTCCCTTCGGCATTGACCTATTGGTGAATCATCTAGGTCTTCATTCATCTATGACAGAATCTTTTCTCAATGCTGGTTATTAGCTGCCAATTCATTGCCAAGTAATTCCGATGATTTGATATGACCATTTGCACACCTAACTCTTAAGTCTCATAGGATCCCTTCACAAGTAATGCGGCGCGCTCCGCAAGTTCCTTCTACCCTGTTCGGTTACGGAATAACTTTTGACTCAACATCTCTGTTACAGAAGGAAGGCCCGTATAATCAAACATTGTTTACTCCTCGTATAAGATGACTAGCATCCAGTTCTTGTCTGAGAACAAGGAGGGAAAGTGAGCGGGTAAATAATCCACGTAAGCAAAGCTTTATAGATTCCTTATATGTGACAGGTGATCAGCCGCAACAAGCTGGCGCAGCTGCCGAAGCACGTTGGCCCGGGCCCGCTGCCGCTCGTGCTGAAGGAGGTGCTGAACATGATGATCTCCGCCTCCTACAAGCCGGCCAAGATGCTCAAGGACTGGGAGTCGGAGGGGGACGCCGACGAGAGCATGCGCCTCGAGAGGCTCAAGGCCAAGTGAGTGGTTAACAACATGTGACAGGTGACCCGCCGCGACAGCTGGCGCAGCTGCCGAAGCACGTGGGCCCGGGCCCGCTGCCGCTCGTGCTGAAGGAGGTGCTGAACATGATGATCTCCGCCTCCTACAAGCCGGCCAAGATGCTCAAGGACTGGGAGTCGGAGGGGGACGCCGACGAGAGCATGTGCCTCGAGAAGCTCAAGGCCAAGTGAGTGGTTAACAACATGTGACAGGTGACCCGCCGCGACAGCTGGCGCAGCTGCCGAAGCACGTTGGCCCGGGCCCGCTGCCGCTCGTGCTGAAGGAGGTGCTGAACATGATGATCTCCGCCTCCTACAAGCCGGCCAAGATGCTCAAGGACTGGGAGTCGGAGGGGGACGCCGACGAGAGCATGTGCCTCGAGAAGCTCAAGGCCAAGTGAGTGGTTAACAACATGTGACAGGTGACCCGCCGCGACAGCTGGCGCAGCTGCCGAAGCACGTGGGCCCGGGCCCGCTGCCGCTCGTGCTGAAGGAGGTGCTGAACATGATGATCTCCGCCTCCTACAAGCCGGCCAAGATGCTCAAGGACTGGGAGTCGGAGGGGGACGCCGACGAGAGCATGTGCCTCGAGAGGCTCAAGGCCAAGTGAGTGGTTAACAACATGTGACAGGTGACACGCCGCGACAGGTGTCATCTCAGTTACTGGCTTCTCTCGTTATACGTAAGATTACTTGCAAATATGCATTATTCTCACTAATTTGAGTTTCAGCGACATCTACATTTGAAGCATTGTAATCAGATTTTGAATTTCTATATATCTATATTCTATATATTATTATAATCTGAAAAAGTATTATTTATTTATTTATTTATTTATTTGATGAACGAGCAGCCTAAGCTGATGTGTTCATGTCTGGGCTCACTGGTGCTTTGTTATTACGGTTACTTTAGTTTAGTGTTTTTAGGTGTTTGTCAAGCCTGTTTTTAAAAGAATTGGTGGTGGGTGCTTCAACGACATCTTCTGGCAACTTGTTCCACATTTCAACTGCTCTATTCGACAGGAAGTGTTGTCTCGGGTTTGTTGAGCTGACAGTGGCATTGAGCTTTAGGCTATGACCACGGAGATGACTATTTGTGTTTCTAGTGAAGAGGTTCTGCAGTTCTGGACAGTCGTAATAGTCATTGAGAATCTTGTATGTTTCTATGAGGTCGCCCCTTTCTCTTCGTTGTTCCAAGGTTGTCAGCTTGAGCACTTTTAGTCTTTCCTCGTATGGTTTCTTCTTCAGTACTTTTGGTATCTTGGTCGCTCTTCTCTGAACTCGTTCTAGGAGAGTAATATCTTTGACGAAGTAGGGATTCCATATTTGGAATCCATATTCCAGGAGTGGTCTAATGTGAGATTTGTATATTTTGATTAATGTCTCTATGGTCAGGTTCTGAAATGATTTCCGTATGACGTAGAGTAGGGCATTTGCTCGTTTAACTATAGTCTCTATATGATTTGCCCATTTTAGGTCTTCTGAGATAGTTATTCCAAGATCCTTCTGAGCCTGTGTAGGGACTATTATGTCTGTTCCGATTTTGTACTGGAGTCTTGGGTTGTTCTTCCCTATATGCAGCACTGTGCATTTCGATGGATTGGTTCGTATAAGCCAGTGACGGGTCCATTCCAATATTCTGTCCAGGTCGTCTCTGAGTGTCCCACTGCTCACAATGGGGTTGGCGATGAGTTTGGCGTCGTCGGCGAATAGGCTTGACATGGCTTGGGTAATAGCACAGATATCGGAGATGTAGAGACCGAAAAGAGTCGGTGCCAGAACTGATCCTTGGGGAACGCCGCTAAAAACGTCTTTCACTCCCGAAAGGCAATCACCCACTCTCACTTGGTATGTTCTGCCGACCAAGTAGTTCTCTATCCATGTTAGAAGCCTTCCTCGTATTCCAAGATGTTCTAATTTAACCAGTAGTCGTCTATGAGGAACTTTGTCAAATGCTCGTTCAAAATCTAGGTAAATCACATCGACTGGGTTTTTACAATCATACTCTTGGGTCCAGTGGTCTAGACACACAAGTAGATTCGTGATCGTAGAGCGCCTGGGGACAAATCCATGCTGGTGAGTAGATATTATGTGCTCAGAACCGAGAAAATTTTGCAAGCTATTCACTATTAGTCTTTCCATGCACTTGCAAGTAATACTTGTCAAGCTTATTGGTCTATAGTTTGATGGAATCATTTTGTCGCCTTTTTTATATATTGGGGTCACCACAGAGTGCTTCCAGTCCAATGGAACTGTTCCGGACTCAAAGGAGGAAATCATTATGTCTTGTAAGGCAGGTAGTATTACGCTAGAGCAGTTTTTTAGGATAGAGCCGGGGATACCATCTGGTCCAGTTGAAGAGGCAGAGTCGAGATTTTCCAGTACTTTCTTTATGGCGTCCGGGTGAAAGGAGATATCATAGATTGACTCTGCTACTCTAAAACTCTGGTCGAGAGCTAGAGGCGTGGTTATAGGAGTCTCCAAAGAGTATGCCTTCTGAAACTCTTCTGCAAAACAGTCTGCTATTAGGCTCGGCTCTACTATCATGTTTCCTTTAGGATCTCGTACCGCTGGAGGAATTGTAACTTTAGATGACATTTGGTTTCGTATATATGAGTAAAAAGCTTTTTCTCCAGATTGTACTAATTTGGACTCAAATAGGCTCCTCGCTTTCCTTGTATATGCAACACATATATTATTAGCCGATCTATATGCTTGATAGTTTTCTGCATTTTTTTCCTCTTTATAAGCCTTCCACAGGAGAGATTTTTCCTTAGTCATTGCAATAGCATCTGCGTCTATCCATGGTTTATTACTCGGTTTGGTATATCTCTTAAGTGGAGCATGCTTTTCGATGTTAGATAGTACCAGGCTACGAAATTTATTCCATTTCTCTTGAGCATTTGCATCGTGGAGATCTATATCAAGGTCGGTAGTGAGGTCTCTTTGGAAACTCTCAAAGTTGATTTTATGGTGAAGTCTTCTCGGTTCTGAGTTTTTTACAGCGCATTTTTCAATTTGATACTGTATCTGAAAATATATGCATACATGATCACTTTTACCAATCGGTGATCGGAGCCAAAGGTCAGTAATGAGGCAGTCATCGTTGCATAATATGAGATCGAGCAGTGACGGGGTATTATTTTCTCTATATCTCGTTGGTTCGGTGACTAGTTGCACAAGGGAGCTGTTGAGAAACAATTCTTGAAAGATTAAGGATGAGCCATCACACCTCTGTGTCGCTGTGAGAGGCCAACATATGTTCCGGTAATTAAAATCGCCTGCGATGACCACTGTATTCTTTTCCATGGCTCTTTTAAGATTGTCATACAACAATTGGTCATGATGCGTGTAATCAGTGTCATCTGGTCGGTAAACAGCGACTAATAGAAAATGAAAGTGGCTCACTCGAACATCCAAATATAGTGCTTCTATTGAAGGTTGGGTGTACATAGATGACACTGGCTATGATTGGGTGTCCATTAATATTATTTCTAACGTAGATTGCCACTCCACCCCCTCGTTTCTTCGAGCGATGAATCCGGTCTTGACGGTACAGAGTATAACACGGTATGTGGTAGGTAGCGCTCCGATCTGCACTTTTAAGCAAAGTTTCAGCTAGCAGAACAAATGAGGGCTTGTTTATGTTTATTTCTAGCAAAAGTAAATCAAATTTTGGAGGGAGCGAGTCCAGATTCGTATAAAGCAAGGTCAATGTAATGAGGGGATCTAGTATTTTTGTGGTTATTAGTTTTTTGACACATTGACAATGCTCGGGCGGCCCCTTACATATTTTATGGTAAGATTTGTCTCGCCGGCCTCGGTTCGAGCAGTTAACTCCTTGCGCAGTTCTAGCAGTTCATTTCTCTGCATAGGTGTCTGATCGGGTGCTAGTGAAACCGTGCCCTTCACCTTTTTTTTATTCTTCAAAATGTTATGGGCGTCATACTTTGACCTACACACAAGTTTTAGGGGCCTGGGTTTGTCTGACGGCTTACCAAGGCGAATAAGTCTGAAAATTTTTGACTTAGATTCGGTGAGTATATCTCCCAGTGACTCATTAATTTGTTCCTCATCAAACTTAATTTTGTCACGAGTTTCATCGGAAGGACACTCTGGAACGTTGAAGGCAATTACATTTCGAGACCTATATTCTCTCTCCCTGACCTCTCGTATAACATTCTCAGTCATGGCCGGATGAAAAGGAGCAGTGTTTACATTATTCTTGCTTAAGGTTGCGATCTCCGACTTCAGTTCTTCAATAAGTTTAAATAGTTGAGGAACTTGGAAAATTCCTACCTTACATTGGGAGCAGAATGTAACTCTGCTCCCAATGTAAGGTAGGTTAGTCGTGACATTCGTCGGAAACAGGACTTGAACCTGCGACCTTTGGATTACATGTCCACTGCTCTAAACCAACTGAGCCATCCCGACAATTACGTCAGCCAACGAATTTCTCGATTATATTTGAATCGACACAATTCTGGCGCTGATGATGTTTTTGTGTATTGATGCTACGCTAAGGCATTTTGACTGCAATGCTTGAGGTATCAATCTTATAGCTGTCGTCACCAAAGACGTTTTTGGTATCGGACACTAAGAGTCAGCCCGGATTTAACTTGATATTTTTTTATGTATTTAATGGATACGACATTACCGTTATCTCATTAATTTGAGTTTCAGCGACATCTACATTTGAAGCATTGTAATCAGATTTTGAAAATAATCTGAAAAAGTATTGGTCGTGACATTCGTCAGAAGCAGGACTTGAACCTGCAACCTTTGGTTGCATTTTACCCCTCCAATATCGCACAAAATGTTATCTTCATATTATTGATTGCTTATTTCTCGTTTTATTTTTGATAAATTGAGATTATTTTGGGAAGAAAAACTTTTTTCGGCCTCGGTCCAAGCGTTCCGTAACCGACAGCGATGGTCCTTTCCAGACTGAAAACGAGCACATACCACGCGTACGTGCAGGTGGCGACGCGCAGCGAGCAGGTGGCCGTGTTCTGTCGCGACATGTGCGTGAAGATGCAGGCCTGCCCGTACCTGTTCGGGCCCATCGAGTTCACGGGCCCCTGTCCCGAGACCTGTCAGCTGGTCGACAAGTGCAGATTTCGTAAGTGAAGATGGTTTTATTTTTTACGTCTTGTCATAGGGTATGTTTCTGGCATCCGTTTAGGACTGTACAATTCACTGGTTCCTGTCCTGAGGATCTTTGTGACTTGCTCTACTGGGCTATCGAGGCAGAAATGATAAAATATAACAAATGCGAGTGCAGTGTACTATTTATGGGTTATGAATAGAATAGAATAGAATAGAAAATAATATAATTTATTCGATAGAGTACAAGTATACATAGCCAAGAGAACTTATTTTTATAAAACAAAAAGTACCCTAGGGAAAAGGCTTATGACTCAGCGATGGTTCGCTCTTACGAGAGCTGCAGCAAGCTGCAGCAGTCCGGCGACGCTGGTTTTTAGTCACAACCTGTGATGGGGATGTGTGAGGGTGTGTGCGCATGTGATAGTGTGTGTGTGTTAATGTTTATAGTTGTACATGTATATTGTTGTTTAGTGATTCTATGTAAGTGTATATTTGTGTGAATCTAATTTCATTGTTTCTGCAAGACGAATGTGACCCTGTGTATGTATATAATGGTATTAAAATATATATATAATATATATAGAATAAACATTACAATGCAATGAAAAGCTGTCCACGCTTTCCATCCAGTTCAATGTAGCCATGCTTATAAAGGGAAGGTTCTGACATGGCACTTAATTCCTTCGGGAATGCGGCGTGTTGGGCTACTATCATGTCGGTAGTTGCGGTATTAGCCATCCATGTCCAATAATCCGAAATAAAAAAGGCTAATGAAAATGAAATAAAACTTAATAATTGGAATGACATAAAAATGTTTTGCGTGCGTGCAGAGCTGGGCGGCGAGCGCCGCGGGCGAGGTCGCGCCGCGGGCCGCCGCCGCCGCAAGGGGCAGCACTTCATGACGGTGCGCGCTCAGGAGAGGCGCGCGGCGCTTGGCCCGGGCGGCAGCGGTGGCGGCGGCCGCGAGCCCGACTCGGCCAACGAGAGCGACAACAGCGCCGCGTCGACGCCGCGCGTCTCCTCGCCGGCCACGCGGCCCCCCTCGCCGGGCACGCGGCCCCCCACCCCGGCGACGCGGCCCCCCTCGCCGGAGCGCGACCCGCCCGCCGCGCGCCGGCGCCACCGTCGACATGACTATCCCAAGCTGGAGATGAAGACGCGCGGCGCCAAGCTGCCCAACTTCGCGCGACAGATCAAGGTAACTTCACCATACACTTCTAATTTTTTTTAATTTAATCTTTCATAACAAAATAAAAATAACTACAACAAAACTAAACTAAAATATTCCTCTGCAACGTCTTTATTTTATGTTCCTAGAACACTAGCGGCGTTTCCGCGCTGAATGGCCTGACCAATTTTTTGGTAGAAGTATGACTCCGGTTTCCTCCCTTAATTTAACACAAAGTCACTCCGAGAAAGCCTTAGCGTCTGCGCTCCACGGCCCGAACGTTTCTATCGCAAACGCGACATTCACGCAAGGACATTCAAAGTCCTTTAAAAGGTCTTTGTATTTGCCGCGCTTTAAGTTCTCCGCTCCGGCCGCGGCAGCACCAGCTGTTCGCGAAGAAGCCAGTACATGACTCTGTGCTAAAGTGTCAACGCAAGTCGCATACCACAACAGAGACCTACCTTTACTCCAGGCCACAAGACTCATTCCGTCTGGGTGCTTGCCATCCTGGAGGGAAACGCCGTTAGGCTCTAGAACAGATGGAACGTGGACCGTGTTTAATCCTGTTTTTTCACTTATACATCAAGTTTCTTGGAACACACCTTATTTACCAAGTAAAAGTCAGACTCCACTCTACTAGTTAGTAATTGTAAGAGGGTCCGTTATGAAACAGCACAAAAACTGCAATACTGATGAATGTGTCGGTTGAAGGAGGGGCACTGGATCAAGAAGGACGCCGACACGATATACGGGCAGAGGTGCGCGCCGCTGAAGCGGTCCGCCGACACGGACAGCGAGCGCGGCAGCAGCAGCGGCGGCTCCAAGCGGCGCGCCATCTCGGACGTGTCGGACGGCGAGGAGCCCGAGCTGGCGCGGCTGCGCGCGACGCCGCCGGCCGCGCCGCCCGCCGACCCATCGCTGTGGAGCGTGCAGCACGTGCACGACTACCTCGCCGGCGGCGACTGCGCGCCGCTGGCGGACACGCTGCGCGACCAGCGCGTCGACGGCGCCGCCTTCCTGCAGCTCAACCTGCCCACGCTGCAGGCGTTCCTGCACGTGCGGCGCGAGTACGCGCTGCGCCTGTGCCGGCACGTCGCCGCGCTCAAGTGGTACTACATCGTCAACATGCAGGAGAGGCCCTCGTCCGATTAGGCCGGCCGAGGCAGACTTGTCAATGTGACGGCCGCAGTTGTTAGTGATTAAACTTGTTATTAGTGATAAACCACCGTTGCCTGCCAGCCGGAGCAAACATGCTTATCTATTCACTGTAATGTCGAATTTGACATAGAGAGATAGCAAGCAATTTGGATGTACCGCGGTTTGGGACCACATACTCGATTTCAGGAATTTAGTAGTGTTACAGTTCCGACATTAAGATATAGGTGAACTATTCCGGTTGCCTGGTGTTTGATTTGGCTTCATCAGGGATATTTCAGTTGTTATGTTGACATTTGACATACAATTAGATTTTAGTATTAAGAGCGCCCTTCCCAAGGGGACTAACGTAATGTCACAAAATCGTGATATTGCGTTCTGGTGTCATCTCTGAGGCCGCATTCTGCACACATAACGCTATCAAGCGTGCACGCCATGCATGTCGCTATCATACAAAAACTTACCGTACCGTCTCGTACCGTGCTCATTTTAGTGTACAGAATGCGGCTTCAGGTTCAAAGAAAAACATACACATAGTGTTTGATTTGGTTAGATTTACAAACATTTCAACAACTTATAGCTGAAATAAAATCACAAACGCTGTATTAAAAAATCAAACTAAAACCTCATTGATTGTGAATCTTCATGGAACAAGCTAGGCTTGATGACTAACCTCCAAAACATATTGCATAAACCATGCGAAAAATTCAAACTCTCGGACCTTAAAACTTAGAAACAAAACACAATTTTACAATGCCAGTGGTCATCATCAACCATCTAGTTTGAGTAAATAAGTCTGTTTTGAGCACTTTTGGATCTCTAACAAGAAATACGCGCATTATTTTCACGTTTGTATGGGGAATTGAGCCGGAAGCACCGCCTCAAAAAGAACGATTTATGAAGAAAATTATGGAGAGTGGACCACGTTGGTCATTTTCAGCTTTCACTAACTATAGGTATCTAGTCTCACTGAATTTATGTAATCAAGTACTTAATATAATAAACATTGTTTTCATAAGTGTTGTTTCTTTATTGAATGTGTTTTTTTTATGCAATCTGACATGGATGGCTTATAACTACTGTTAAGATATTAGCCCAATACACCACATTACCGAAGGAATTAGGTGCCATGAACTTCTCATAAGCACGGCACACTTTAAACTGGATGGAAAACAGACAATTTTTCTTTGCCGCGTCGATCATCTTTTCATTTTGTTTGCATGGATTCCGAACCATGGAGCAGCTCGCCCAGAACGTATAAAGAGGTAGGGACCAGCTTAACATAGCTTGCGGGGAGTGGAGCGGCGGCGAAGGGGACTACGCGCGATCGGATTGGATCAAATCGGGTGTGGGAAGGTCGATGCGGGATTCACACGGAAGATTGTGAGAGAACGTAGGCAAGTGAAATTCAATTCAAAACATGAAAGCTTAGCGTATTTTGATAACGGATTTCCATTCTTGTAATAAATGCAACCTTTATAATTTCACATTTTGTCGTTTGTCGACTAAGGAATTGGTCGTTCGCGGTCCTCACTATGTGGTAGGGTTAATCCCGCCCAGGTTGGTACCATCGCGTTTAATGAACAATGGTCGAAGCGGCAATGAAAATTGTCCATGTGTTCCATCCAGTTCAATTTATTGCAATAAAAAGAAGTTACTGGCATGGCACCTAGTTCCCATGAGGAGTGTTGGGCTAATTTCATGACAGTAGGCGTGTAATTAGCCATCCATGTTCAGTCACATAAAAACATTATTATTGATTCGTTTCCAAAATAAAGTCTACTTGAGCAATCTTATTCAATTTCATAAATAAATGCATGTTACTCATTAGCACGATAACTTGTGCTTACTGCTTCGACCCCTCTTGCGACAAGCACTGCAAGAAATTCAGTGTGAATATTTCGAACATATTTCATGCAATAATTTGTTAGATTGCATAACGACCTCTTGCAACTAGCATGGCAAGAGATTTTTTTGTGTGTGACTTTTTGTGTCATAGATGCATCGATATAATCTAATCGATTGCTTTGGTACGTCGATGCATAGATGGCTAATACCACACCTACTGTCATGATATTCCGGCCGCAGTTCCGTCGCCAGCGACGAATCTGAAGCTGGGCCGCAGATGCTGTTCCGTCGCCAGCGACGAAGCTGCAGCTGGGCCGCAGATGCGTCGCCAAGGAGGTGCCCATATATCCTTCTCCAATATCTGCATCGCCAATATATCCATCGCCAGCGACGCATCTGCGGCCTGACCGCAGATTCGTCGCCGAAGACCAGAGGTGCATATGCGTCGCCAAAAACTGAAGGCGCATATGTTTTGCCAAGTGAGTGTGGTGTGGGGATATGTAAGTTAGGTTGGGTTAGATTATGTTAGTTAGGTTAGATCTACGCAAACTTTATAAGTTACGCGATCGCAATTTTCGGCTGACCACTATCAAATGAATGGTTCTTTGCGTAATTGCGGATATATTAACAGTGCGGATAGAACAGTGACAGTCGCCGGCAGCGACAGTCGCTCTTCGGCAATGAGCCATCATAAGGTAAATGATAGTCTTCACGTTGGCGCTCGCCTTTGCAGGCCAACTTAGCGGGCGACGACCAGTTGCGATAAGTTTAGGGTCAAGGCAAGGGAAATGTGGTATCTATGTACATACCTACATGTGTTAGCCTCAATTTGTCCAATCAAAGCCAATGTGTGTAGGACCCTTTGGAAGATAATAGAGATGTAATCCTTGAATGCAGTGCATCTTTCTTTTCCTTAGACCTTGTCTTTCCATTGAGAAGGAGCCTTAAAAAATTAAAAATAGAATGAAATGGGTAGATGTCAAATACAGTGCATGAGTGAAATGACACTTTGTTTCATTATTGTAAGATCCTGAATAAATATAGTAGTGCTTATTCGTCACAATTCAATAAAAAAAAAGAGCGAAGACTAGTAATACGATATATTTAAGTTTAATCGAGCAAACGCATAATGGATGGACGTTAGTTGATTGAGAGCAAAGCCCCGCCTTTGTGGAACCGTAGTTTTTGTAAACCGAAAAACCGCAATGTTATTAGAGTAGAGATCTCAGGTGCGTGATCATTTAAAAAAATCGTGAATTAACTTGGGCAGGGTATAGTGGTAGCGACTCCAACATTGGCCACGAGTCTTGGCTCGTATCGATTTTGATAGATCGTTGCACCCATCCTGGGGATCGGTACTTGAGAGCTTTTCTCGGCCAGAAAGCTGTTTTTACTCTTGTCGGTTCTTGTTCGAGTTCAGGAGAATTATCTGGAGTGTGGGGAAGACGGTCGGATGAGTGTATTTGGCGGGTGTTCTATTTCTGTGGGTGTTGTCAGTGGGGCGCGGTGCGGCGGGGGACGGATTAGGTCATCCGGCCCGCGAGCGAAATGTGTGCGAGCGACGCGTTCTGTGCTGGTGCTCTGTGAAGGTCAACTAATAAGTAGGTTATGGTATGTTGTAGGAGTTTCAGAGCTGACGAGATGCTGACGGTGTGGTTGCTGGCGGCGGCGGCGCTATGCGCCTCTCAAGCGACCGGCCTCTGTGAGTAACTAACTTCAAGACCTGAATTGTGGCCATGTGTACTATCAACAATCGAATGTACTGCTCAGTAGACCAATTAAAAAATACAATTTTTTGAACAAACCTCTTACCCTCATCATTATCTTCATATTTGTGTACAGTTATACATTTTCATGTCGATGTACTGGAAATAGAGAATAAACCAAGATCCCTTTCTTTCATTCTGATGTTTATTTAGAAGTTAACGAGACTTAAAGCAGAATTACACTTATTAATTTCAGTGACCGTTTTCAACTGTTCATTAAGAAATGTTTCTTTCGACATATCACACTGGTTCTTTAAATTGTTTCTCGTTGATTTTCATTACGAATTACTGTAAAATAAGAAACTAACAATTGTGATTCAACTATAAGGGCATTATTACTCTTCTTACCCCTGTTTCCACCACCTCCAGTTACCTGAAATCAGATTGTTAACTTTCGGCTACATTGCATATTTGTATGATGTAACCGAAAGATAACTTTGGGATTTTTGTAGCTGGAGGTGGTGGAACCGTGCGCTCGTCTGTCAATACGCAAATACGTGATCATCCCTGTAAATCCGCTTGAAAAACAGAATTATGCCCCTCTTTAATTCCTGCAAATGTCCCATCAAGCTGTATTTTAAGTCATTGGCTTCCGTTACGTCGACTTTTTGTATTATTGTATTATTATTATGTATATTTTTGTATATTTACGGTGCTGGGAATGTATTTAAGTTATTGTCAAAGTTCTTTTCTATTAATTTAATTTTGTACATTCCTGTTTGTTGTGAAAAATAAATAAAAAAATAAAATTATATAAAAAACTTTTTGTCTATTGTCCTGTCGATGCAAAGTCATCCGTGTTGATCTGTAATAAATGATTTGACCCCGTCGGCATCAGACTAAACTGTTAAGGAATGTTTGGCAGTGCAATCTCCGCCGCGGATCGTGAAGCAGCCGCCGACGGACGAGCTGCTGTTCCAGGTGGCGCAGGTGGGGGAGGTGGACAAGCCCTTCTTCATCGAGTGTGAGGCGGAGGGGGAGCCCGCGCCCAAGTATGTGTCACCCTTGCACAACTCATGATTGAATTCTAGACCAGTCGTCCCTACGAGGCATGGATGCGATCGTGTGACAAGAGAATGCACAAATGATTTGATATGGCAGTGTCCATATAGGGCAAGTCTATGCAAGAAATTAGATCGGCTGTATATTGTCTGACTAGGTGTATGGTCAATAGTTGGTACATTTGGGAGAATGATTTTCATTGAATAAACCTGAAGGTACAGCTTAAATAACACTAGCATTCTGTGTCTTGCATGTACATATCCATCAATTAATACCTTTTGCCCAGATCCATGATAATTTGCTGGAATTATGAACCAATTACTTGCGCATTCTGCTTGGTTCTGTATGTAAGCTATTTATTTATAAACCATGTCTCCCTTTTACGTTTGGACTCATACCGGTTTTCACTTAGCACGATGTCTTCCATTTTGGTGCCAAAATTTGCCTTATTGCAAAGAGATAACGTAGGAAAAATCTGCCATGCAGGATAAATTCCAAGGTAGCCTAAAGATTTTAATTTGATTTTCCCAGATATCGATGGATCAAGAACGGCAAAAAATTCGAATACCAAAGCTACGACAAGAGAATCTCACAGCAGCCCGGACGAGGCACCCTCGTCGTGTCGGTCCCTCGGGACGAGGACCTCGGCCAGTACCAGTGCTTCGCCGAGAACGAGTGGGGCACCGCCACCTCTAACTCGGTGTTTGTCCGGAAAGCTGAGCTGAACTCCTTCAGGGAGAAGCCGGCGGACACTCTCGAAGCGCAAGAGGGCAATCCTTACAAGCTGACCTGCCAGCCTCCCGACGGTTGGCCCAAACCGAACGTCTACTGGATGCTCCAGGGTGATCATGGCCAGATCAAGACTATAAACAACTCTCGAATGACCCTCGACCCGGAGGGCAACCTCTGGTTCTCCAACGTGACACGCAACGACGCCAGCGACAACTTCGCCTACACGTGCGCCGCAAAGTCGGTGTTCCGTAACGAATACAAGCTCGGAGACCGCGTGTTCCTGAAGGTGTCCCCGACGGGCATCTCCCCGGCGCAGAACAAGCACGAGCCCGTGCAGCAGTACGTGACGCGCCGGAATGAAGTTGCCCTTCGAGGCAAGAAAGCGGAGCTATACTGTATCTTTGGAGGAACGTAAGTCACGATTGAACTGGTCGTTCTGTTACTTGTTAAGACTTATCGGGTCATATTTTTTCATTTCTGTTTATTTTTTTATATTTCTGTATTGTTATAAGAGTTTAAAAGTTGCTTGCATGCGTATATTTTTTATTGCCATCCTGGTTATATCTTATTTGGTTTCCTTTTGGTTTGCTACATTATAAATGGGAAAATGTTTTGTAGGTTTCTCTCCCCTGTTACACAGCAATGGATCGACATAATTTTTTGTGTAGGTCTGAGAGTGACATAGGCTACTTTTTATAAAAAAAATGCTGTCCCGGGTCGAGTCGGGTACCGCAGCTCATAACTTTTCTCTTCTACAGCACCAACATTCATTTTAAAATCGCAATATCCGCAGGCCACTGCCACAGATAGTGTGGAAGAAGGATGGCACGCGGATCCTCTCGTCGGACCGGATCACGCAGGGCAACTACGGCAAGAGTCTCATCATCAAGCGTGTCAACTATGAGGACGAGGGTTCCTACACCTGCGAGGCCAGCAACGGCGTCGGCTCCGCCAAGACCTACTCCATCACGCTCAGGATTCAAGGTGAGCAATCAGCAATCGGTTATTTGGAAATTACTAAGGCAGGAGTATGCCAATATCAACACTCAACCTCGCATCCACATAAGTTAGAGAACCAAAAATGCCTTAATGGATTTTGTAAGATTTTCAAATTATTATTGTTCTTAAGACACTAGCAGCTTAAGGAGGATATGGAAGGTAAACCTTGCAGTCTTTTTTTCAAGTAAGTTTGGGACTACAAATTAAAGCGATCAGCGAAAAATATGCATGGAAAAAGAGGTCATTCTGAAGGGAAAACTAATAACTGAAACATGATAGGTGAAACTTTGCTCGATAGAAAAAAATATCAAAATTAACACTAAATGGGATTTTGATTTCAATTATTGACATTCATTTTCAAAATATAATCCTAAATATTTCAAACAGGGAACCGTAATTGTAAGTACGAGAGAAAGCAAATGGATTTTTTTTAAAAAAACTTTATAGTTTTTGATTAATTAAATAACAAGTTTAAATCATATCAGAGGCTTGGTCGCTTTTGAAATTTTATTGTCCATTACGCTCGCTCCCGCACGGCCGCCGTGTCTTTGCCTCTCGCATGCGCACGCCCGCCAGTCGCGGACCATTCTTCGACGTGGGAGCACGCTTGGCTTCTTCGCCGAATTCGCGCCGATGTCCGCGATCTTTTGCTATTGATTTTTTTCCTTTTCTATGTCTATGATTCCTCGTTGACAGTTCATAAAGTGTGTGTGTGTGTGTAAAAGATTTGATACAATGGGAAATAAGAAAAATAAGAATAAATGCGGAAAAAGACATTTAAAAAAAATTCAAAGCGAACGAATAGCTTTGATGCATGCGTAAGTAAAATTTTCTGTTTACATGCAATACCAATAAGTGAAATCATTATTTCATTGGCGTTTATGTAACATTTACATTTATTTTCTTAGGTTGACAAATTTCTTCACCTCCATGGGTTGACACCGTTGCTGTACACAAAATATTTTTCGAAGTTTCTATTTTCCGGTGCCCGATGACGTACTGGGCCGACCGTTTGATGAGCCGGGCTGTCAGACGTAACTCTGAGGCAGATCCTGACGATACTTCCAGCGCGTTGGAAGCAAGAAGTGTCGGCCCAATACGACATCGCGCAGTTCGATAAATATTGCATAAATGTATTTGTGTATGCATAAAAATATCTTTTGAAGTGTACCTAAACATATTTATATATAAGTGTTCAAAAATCTGTCCCCCTTTTCTGGGCTGCTCGGAAATAAAAAAAAAGGTAGGTATCCTAAATTTATATTGTTTCTCCATTTCTTTCATTTTGGTGAAATTCGATAAAACCTACCTACCTACGTTAGTTAGCTACCACGCTGGGGGTCTACTCATGAGATTCTCCCGTGTGAGTCACCGATGAGTTACAAAACTTACGTACTAATGAAATTACGCCACGCAGAAATGAATCGATCAGTGATAAGATTGTGAATTTCATGAGTAGACAATCTGTTCGTTCTGCCGCGCGCCGGCCGTACGTACCGCAGGACATATGCACACGCTGCACCTATTACCTAATCTGAGCGGTACCGACCAAGCGGTAAACTTGAAACATGAATGAATTGCTCCCACTATAGAAAATGTATGTGTGGTTCTTCTTTCAATGATGAAAAAAAATGCTATCCATTTTCAAATAAACTATTCGTGACTAAAAACAATACAGTATATTTACTATTCAGGTATGTAACTATATCGGTACTAACATAATCATGAACAGTTTTCGTGTTACTAAATATAAGTACAGTATACTAGATATAGTAGATTTTCTTACAGTATAACTGGAAATTGATGGCAATACCACACCCACCGTCATATTAGCCCAAAAAGCCGCATTCTCGAAGAAATCAGGAGCCATGCCAGGACCTTCACTTATGAACACGGCTGCATCGAACTGCATGGAAAACACGGGCAAATTTCAATTTCTGTTTCTTTAGCATATTTTTATGCAATGCGATGGTAGCTAGGTACCATTGATTGTAGGTACCAACCCGGGTGGGCTTGAGCCTACTACATAGTAAGGGAAGGGGCAGGTCCCCTTCCCTAACTGTACTATACTTACAGTTTTACATGGATTTAGAACCATGGAACAGGTTGCATTCGTGACAGCTTATACTACTAGTAGGTACCTACTTATGCAAGTCAAAAAGAGAAATAATATGTTTGTTCTGTCCGTTCAGCACCACTACGAACGGGGCGAGGATTTGAACACTTGAATGACCTAAGGTGATTTTTTAATAATCTACAAGCCTTTTAGGGTTGATTCTGTATCTGATATAGAACAACTTTTGCTAAGAACGGTTTCCTAGAAAATAATTTATGAAACTGCACTAACTCTTCAATTGCCAAAAATAGGTCAGCCACGGGGCGTTGACCCGACTGTGACCCATTGACGACAGACACAAATTTACCGCCGCGCCGCGCCCCGCCGCCGCGTGCGCAGCAGGGCCGTCTCCCTGCTGCCTACATTATACCTAGACAAACCTACCTACAACACAGCCGCGCCGCTATGGATTTGTTCGGCGCGTTAGAAACGTTACGGGTAGGCAAAGAATATATAATACATACGGGTAGGTAAGTAGCATTTGCCGGGGCGGACGCGCTCTAACGAAGTCATTTGATTATTTTTCTTGGAAACCATTACCGATAGGTGTATAGTTTCTTCGCAAAAGTTGTTTACAATACTGGGAAGAATGTACTGTTTAAATTTCTCAAAAAATAAAATGGAACAAAAAAAATTACATACCTACATTCTTAGCAAAAGTTATTCTATATCAGATAATAAATCAACCCTAAAAGGTTTGTAGATTATAAAAAAAACACATCACGTGACCGCGGGTTAACTGATCGCCACATACCTAGCAATCTCTTCCTGACAGCTCCTTGACACACATCACAAAGCTATGTGATGTGTATCACCGCAAAGACTGTAAAATAGCGGGGATAGGTACCTACATAGGTAGTAACTGGCTAGAAAAAATAATACCTACGTTTACTGACTGTGTTTTCCTTCACCGGATATAATTACTATGCATCATATGATTACCAGATTGCTTGAACACCGCATATATATCTCCTAATGCACAATGCACCAAACAACCGATAAACCATTCATCCTAATTTTCTAAAATACCTAATTGGTAGTGAATCATTGCAAGCGTAGGTACATATTCCTCCCTATTTCAATGCCTAAAATGTATAAGTTATTTTTTCATTTTGAATTTGAGCGTTACCTTTTCTGCATGAGTAAGTATGTATGTGAACCTAGTTCCAAACTCGTAGTGTGAGAAATCTTGAAATCTTCTTGTGATCCTTGCCAGAAACCAGCGCGCGCGGCGCGTTTTCATTATTGATTTTAGTATTGTGTGTGTGAAGACTGCAAACCATATCGTGCATATACAGCGCGTCATTTGCGAAGCGCAACATGAGGTGATGGCAGGAATTACTCGATGACACACACTAACACCGTTGCACACGTTCACGGAATAGGCATGATATGTCGACGAGGTGTCGAGTCTTTACGGCTCGGCTTATCCAAGACGTATTTTGAATGTAACATTTCATTTTAAATAACATTACATTATAGCTGATATGCATCACAGATGATTTGCAAAAGTAATCTTATCTATTTTCGTGTTATCTTAATAAGTATGTACGTTTTTTTTCTTAAATTATTAATTTTATAAATATTTTTTTTATTTATTATTTTAGCATTCGACATGGTTGCAGAACAAAAAAGTTGTAAAAAGATAAGTGAAAGATATTAAACATGCATTCAGTTCTTAACAGAAGCATGACTATCTAAGATCATGAACATATTACCTTAGATATATTTTGTTTGAGTATATACAAGTTGTTTTACATATACCTGTAAAACAACTTGCAAAACATAAAAAAGCCTTGTGGCTGATGGACAGACGGACGGACAGCGCAGGCTTAGTAATAGGGTTCCGTTGGCACCCTTTGGGTACGGAACCCTAAAAAACTTGCGATAATTTCATATTACACAATATAATTACGATCTCAGATGTTCTCCGAGCGTTTAGTGCTCAGGGGCTCAGGGGGACTTTCTTCCATGCAAAGGTCATCCCGCCCCGCTCAAGCACCACTTTTGTTCTCTTTCCGATTTGGGTAGGTGCATTTCGTCACGAATGCGAGCTGCTCCATGGTTCGAAATCGATGTAAAACTGTTGGTCCCCTTTCCCTACTAGGTGGTAGGGTTTGATAACATTACATTGGATGAAAAGATGGTCGAAGCGGCAATTAAAAACTGTTCGTGTTTTCTATTCAGTTCAATGAAACCATGCTCATAAAAGGAAAGTCCTGGCATAACACTTGATTCCTTGGGAATGCGGTGTGGTGTGTTTGTCTAAAGCCATCCTTTCCAGTCACACAAAAAAAGATTCCAAAATAAAACAAGTGGCGCGGCTTTGTGGGCCTTCGAACCCGCGGCGACGTATCGTGTCAATCCCGTTACAAGCGCGCCAGGTGTGAGGCGGTGGGCGGAGTCGATAGAACTGGCGCGCGGGAAAATATTGTTTTGTAATATCTGCCCTAGCGTGCTGTTAGCAGCGAGGCGAGCGCGCGCGCGCGGGGGGATAGCGGGTAGAGGCGGCGTTTAAAAGGCGCAGCGGAGGTTCCAATAGGCCCTTAAGCCTGATGTGTGCATATAATAAAAATTTAATTTGTAATTTGCGAGTGCCCTGTTCTGGTTTAGTGTCTTTATTTATAACTTAATTAATCGTTGAGTATGTTTTTAGAACTATTAACAGATTCAGGACTGATTATTTCTTGTGGCCAACAATTCGTAGACATGCAAATCAATTTAACTCAGTATCTAAACCGATGTTCCTCTGTAGTTATGGGACCTTCAGCAACCTTGCAACATTATCTACTGACAGGAGACGATAAAGTAAATTCAATGAACTGATGTCATTGACAAAATAAATAATTGTGCAATTTTTTTTTATGACCGCTATTTCTCTGCACGTAATAAATTACATTGCGCTGACCTTTGCATCTGAAGATAATACTTACTAAGAACAACACATGCTTAAATATAGCTGTTTATATGAATCACTGAGCTTCTCAGGTGACAGTTTGTTCAAGGTGCATAATTATGTCATCGAATTAGTGAACAGTTGGTGGATTCATGGTACCTTGGTCCATTTCGAATACTCATTTGCATATTATTCATAAATTGATTTCTTGCTACATGCTTTGAATTATATTCTATTTTGGGATCATTATGTCATGAACACTAATAAAAATTTAAAAGAAACAATTCATTGATTAAAATTTTTACAAGTTGCCAGTTGACACAGGTCTTATCATGTGAAATCACTAAGTAGTACTACTACTAAGTAGTGGACAGGCTGGCTCTTAATTATTCAATTGGGCAATTCCATTGCATGTTTAGGCCCTTCATTGGCATCGTCGCTATTAACATCAAATAAAAAGAGGAACCTTAACCAACCTGTTAAATATGTGAAACTTGCATCCCATATGCCTGTCCATCCAACCAATTTTCGGAACACCCATCGCAGATAATCCACTGTTATACTTTTCTTGCAAGCAGTCTTGGAAAGGAGAATTCCCAAATTCAGGCCCCTTAGAAATCATTCGTGTTTTTCATTGACACATATATGATAATTTATATTTATTATTTAAACATCTTTTAAACTATCTACTTTAAACGTTACTCGTTAAATAATAAAAAGGAATCATTCACAATTACTTCTTTTCCTACTAACAATATGAATAAGACAAGGACAGAACATGGCATAGTACTTCCGTTGTCACAAGACGTGTTCGGGTAGCCTGCTCCATGCCATTCCGTCCGGTATGGGAGAAAAAAAGGCGTAAATATGTATGTAAAATTATTCCTAGAACCAATGTGAAGGATTGTTGCTTATAAAATATCAAAGAGACATTAAACTCTGAATATTTTTATTGCGTTTCGATTGGAGAATTTTGCTCTACGCTGAGCTTTCTGGGACTTTTAGGGGCACTAAATATACTATTGCCTTATTTATACCAATGGACTAAGCCTTTTTATCAAAGTTAAATGAATAATTCCTTAAATATTATTATGTTCTTAGAATAACTGTGTAACAAGTTTTTTTTTTATTACAATCGATTACTACGGCATTATTCAGTTTTTAACTGACTTCAAAAAAGGAGAAGGTTCTCAATTCGTCTGTATGTTTTTTTATTTTTTATTGTATCATCTTGAGTGTAACAAATATAATATACAGATTTCCGCAAATGTTACGTCATTTTTCAGTCAAAATTATAGGGAAAATTCTGTAAAAATAAATCACTTTTAACATATTGGGATTGCAAGGCTCAAAGTTTGACTTCGTTTACTTTAAAGGGACTGGTCCTGGTCTGAGTCCTACTCTCCGCAGGCTAGCTGAAGATTCTAGAAACGTGTCAAAATGTTAACGCTAAGGAGGGCGGCCACACCTGGGCCCAACCTCGATTGAAACCCTGCGGACACAGATATGCTCGGTATTGCGCAGCCTCAGTGGCCCAGTGGCGCGACACTTCGGCGATCGCTCTCCGAAGTTAAGCAACGCTGGGTCCGGTCTGGTCTTGGATGGGTGACCATTAGACCGTTGAGAGGCTGGCCGTGGTTCGGATTCCACGTTAAACTGTAGGTCCCCTTCCTTACTTACTAGGTGGTAGGGTTAATCCCGCCCGGGTTGGTACCATCGCATTGAATGAACGATGGTCGAAGCGGCAATGAAAATTGTCCGTGTTTTCCATCCAGTTCAATGTAGCCGAGCAATATAAGGAAGGTCCTGGCATGGCACCTAGTTCCCATGTGGTGTGTTGGGCTAATACCATGACAGAAGGTGTGGTATTAGCCATCATGTCCAGTCACATAAAAAAAAAAAGAAGATTTGGGATTTGGTTAAAGCCGAGTTCAATCTCTTCCTTTTCCAGCGGCACCGTTCTTCACGGAGGAGCCGCAGCTCAGGAACGCGGCGGAGGACGAGACAGTGGAGATCCGCTGCGCGGCGAGCGGCTTCCCCGAGCCCCAGATCAAGTGGATCCACAACGGAAAGCCCATCGATGAGGCGCCACCCAACGAGCGGCGCACCGTAACCGACAACTCGATCCTCATCCGCGGGCTTATCAAACGCGACACCGGCAACTACGGCTGCAACGCGACCAACGCGCTCGGATATGTCTACAAGGACGTCTACATCAACGTGCAGTGTGAGTATCCACATGTCTGTAGCTCCTTAGATCCAGAACCTGCCTAGTGTTATTATTAAAATGTTTTCGGATAGACAGTGTTATAAATCGCTTACTTGTTTAAGGTGGCCCATCCCGCTCATCTCCCCATACAAAAGGGGAAAGAAGATCACACCCATATTTCTTGTCAGAGATCCAAAATTTTGCTCAAAATAGCTTTATTTGATCGAACTAGATGTCTGATGACCATTGGCATTGTAAAATTGTGTTTGGTTTCTAAGTTATAAGGTCCGAAAGTTCGAATTTTTCGCGCGTTTTATACAATAACTTTGGAGGTAGATTACGCAATGATAAAGTAAGAACATCGTAAAAAGATTTGTCATCAGACATAGCTTATTTAATCAAGATTTATGTTCTATTTGGTTTTTGTTAGATTTTTGACTACAGCGGTCGTGGTTTACTTTTAGCTATAAGTCGTTTTGAAATTAAAATTTTCGTAAATCTTACCAAATCATACACTATGCACATTGTCTTTTTTGTGGACATGTTGCAACTTCCTCATCACGGAGCCTGTCTTATTCTTTGAAACAGAGATGGTCCCAGAGCGCAACAGCACGGTTTTGTACCGAAGCCGCGAATGAGTTAGGCCTGCCGGGTTGGACCACCTTAAGTTGACGTTTCGTTTACCTCATTGTCTACTTCCTCAGGACTCGCGGCGCGACCTGGAGGACTTCGGACTGTCTATCCGAAAACATTTTAGTAATAATGTGTAACAACAGTGCAAGTCTAAATAAACATATCTGCCCGATGTGTTCATGTTCTGGTGGTGAGGTAAGGCAATGCCCTCAGCGCTGATCTCGGTGCATTTTCTTGTATCCGAAACCACCAGCTACAAATGTATAACTCTTAAACATTAATCCAAATAAAAAAAAAACACTTTTTGAGGTTTTAACCAGAAGCACTGGCCACTCAGTCTTTAGTGTATCATCTAACTTATGCCATATATGCAACTATTTTTAAAGATATTCTTCTTTGACCAGATGTTCTTTTAAGTAATTATGGATTTCTTATGTTTCCAATGGCACAATAGATGTTATCAAATATTTTCCCAAAGATTTTTTCCTATAAAATAGTTGTATTGAACTAAAGCTTTTGAGATACAATATGCCTTCACGACCTATTGGTATTGTTAAACATAAATAAAAACAGAATTAGCCTTGTAATGTACAAACAAAAAAATCTGTTCACATTTTCCACACTGTCTTCCATGTTATAAAATGTATAATACGATTCATACATTAATTAGGTAGGGGATTAACTGTGTTGGTGAGATGATAAAACGCATGTATTTTACGGTCATCAACATAATTTCATGAGTTAGCCGGATGTAATTTGTTTCCTGCATCACAGTAAAAGCGAATGAGCGCCACTTAAACCCAGAAGTCGCCGGCCTATCTCCAGCCATATCTCAATGACTAGTTCAAACATTATCATTTCCTCCAAGGCGACAGGCCTTAGAGCACACACCTCACACGCCCACTCGCCACTTTTATTTAACTGCTCTAGGAGTCATTTATTTCAGTTAGAGAAGCCATTACATCTAAGAGGCTGTTTTTGGTAACATACCTACTTTGCATGCAGGCAGGACAGTCGTGGCTGCATAAATTGATACTCTAAATACATTTCCATGAGGAATATTACATTAAAATCGATTTGCGAAATATATAGAGTTGTTAATTATTTCCATTTCTTTTAACTCTGTTTTTGCAAGCTGTCACAAAAATAAGACTTTCCAGAAAAGTTTTTTTAAGTTAGATTGTCTTGTCAGGTATGCAGTACAATTGCTTATATTTACTTTATGTGTTATGATATGCGTCTTTTGAGAACGGCCCGTATGCTATGCTCCCCACACAAACGTAGTTTACTAATCATTTGGAAACCGCTATTCCAATCAAATTGATATTTAATATCTAATATCAGGTAACAAATATCTGGGTCTGCATGCTTTCGTTTTTTTGAAAAATCCGAACCGAATGAAATAAAGAAAATCTTCATACGAATTATGTTTTCTCTGTGGTTTGACCCAGAATACATTTACCGAAAAAACAAAGACATGCAGACACAGATATTTGTAGCCTAATATTAGATACCAAATATCAAATAAGTTGGAACAGTGGTTTTCACATTATTAGTAAACTACGTTTGTATGGGAGGCGAAATTTTCTGATGCTTACGGGCCGACCTTAAGACTACGAGCTTGCTTTTTTTGTCCTTTAAATCACAGGCTAGTTGGTTTGGATGCAGTTTAATCCTTGATCGATAGCTTTCTGCCGACATAGCTTACATTCAATATGCTAAGGTGGAGTATGTGACGGTTTGGTGATGATTCAAAGCACCTCATTCTGGAACCTGTGGATGATTTCGATATTTGAGTGTTAAGGCTGTTCCGCACAGACACACCAAACAATTTATATCCTTTGCTCTTAGGTAAAGCCGACTCGATTTGTAATGAAGTCCCGCAAACACGAGCGACAACCAGAAAACAATCAGGTTACTGTAATTGGTCAGGGTAGAGTTGTTATGAGTATTACTATTTAGTTTTAATAGTATACATAAAACAACATATAGTACAATATATTAGTACAATAGCCCTAATTACTATACTTAATCGGATTTAATAATATAATATATTGTAATCAACTTTGGCTGGGTGCACAATA
Organism: Incurvaria masculella; assembly: GCA_946894095.1. Taxonomy (NCBI): domain Eukaryota; kingdom Metazoa; phylum Arthropoda; class Insecta; order Lepidoptera; family Incurvariidae; genus Incurvaria; species Incurvaria masculella. The sequence continues at coordinate 22,864,416 of OX335646.2, forward strand.
ACCGGTTGAGCAGAATCTGATATACCATGGAAATTAAAAAAAATATCGACTGGCAACATAATATTAATACTAACCTGAAATTGTGCACTCCAAATTGCCTTTTGACAGCCAAACATGGTTATTTTGGTATTCATTTTGTTATTAACCGGAGATGTTGTGTACTCCACTTTAAGTATTTTGCCATTATAATATTACTTGAAAGTATTTTAATATCAATATTTTTTCAACCAAATCATTACATCTTTGCTACATCATACTTATCTGTCTTACCCCTGTTTTCACCACCTCCAGCTGCCTGAAATCCGATAGTAAACTTTCGGTTACATTGCAAATTTGTATGGTGTAACCGAAAGATAACTTTGGGATTTTTTTAGCTGGAGGTGGTGGAACCGGGCGTCAATCCTCTATAATAATCTGGCCCCTGAGTTTTTCAGAAAATTTATTGCAAACAAAATATCAATATGACACGAATATTGAATTTATCAATAACTCTGTAAGTGTTCATTGTGCACCTACACGATTCAAAGTTCACGTTGAAAATGTCCGCGTAACCCTCGCAGCGCTCCCGCCGGAGATCACGGAGGCGCCCGGCGACATCACGACGGTGGACGGGCGCACGGCGCAGATGAAGTGCCGCGTGTTCGGCGCGCCGGTGCCCATCGTTAAGTGGCTCCGCGACGAGGTCGAGCTGACCGGCGGCCGCTACAACGTGACGCGCGAGGGCGACCTGCTCATCCGCGACGTCAGCTTCCAGGACATCGGCGACTACACGTGCTACGCCAAGAACAAGTTCGGCGAGAAGAGCGCTTCGGGATCGCTCACCGTCAAAAGTCAGTTTCCTTCTCGTACTGCACTTCGGGGTCGCTCGCTGTCAAAAGTTTTGTTAACCTTCAAAGTATTTCAATTATGATTGACGTTACTCCGTATCTGTAACTCCATCAGTTGTTATATAGAGGGAATTTGACTAATTTTGCCCCAATCAGAAGTGGATGCCAAATATTCTTCCCAGTAAGGGTGCAGAAGTTATGTTATAAATGCTTCTGATTGGTTCAGAATTTATTTTTCTCACATACGCCAGTTGATAGACGGACGGATGGACGAATGGAAAGCGGAGGCTATAGTAATAGGCCTTTGGGTACGGAACCCTGAAAAGATAGAGATTTAATAGAAATAATGATTGCCACAATATTCACACAATTCTAATTCCCCCTGAGAAATCTTTGATTTCCTGCTATAAGCTTTGAATAAGAAATTGGGAACTGGATTTAATAATACCTCCCAATGTCCACAGAGCATACGGTGATAACGGACAAGCCGGAAGACTACGAGGTGGCGGCCGGCACGGAGGCAACGTTCCGCTGCAACGCCGTCGCCGACGACTCGCTCAAGCTGGAGATCGAGTGGCTCAACGACGGGGAGCCCATCGAGTTCGACACGGAGCCGCGCTTCGTGCAGACCAACGACTACTCCCTGCTGATATCGCGCACCACCGAGCTCGACTCGGGCGTGTACACGTGCGTTGCGCGCACCGAGCTGGACGAGACGACGGCCCAGGCCACACTCACCGTGCAAGGTATGTTGTTACACTCAGAGTAAAGGTGGCCGCTACTACCGCTACATGCCGCCTTACTAATAAACATTTATACCATCGCTATTACAACATCATCAGAGTGGTGAGTCCGAGTTCTCACCTAAATTGGCGTTTACGGAACTTCGAAGTTACGTATAAACATCTAACTCCACGCAAGTTTTACTAGATATTCTGTTGTTTTACTTCTTTGAGCTATCAAAGACACACTCGGACTTCCGATTTTGTATGAAAAACCGCGAAATCGGCGTAAACGGCAACGTCAACGTATTTACGGCGGTGGTGAGTAAACTGTCAAATATAATTTGGGAAAATGTAAGATTGCTTAACGCCCACTGCATGCGCTCTTCAATTTCTCAATACATTTGAAAACGCTAGTCGATCGGTTTGGCGTAAACGCCAATTTAGGTGACAACTGGGACAGGGGGCTCTGATAAGTAATTTTGACAATCAGTGAATCGTGTAACCAAGGATGGAGTTTTCTGTGCAGTATGTTTACAGTGTGCTACAAAGCCGGGGTGTGAAGTGGCAGTCTAGTGAGTGGTAGGTTTTTATTGTTCCTTCTATTTTCCGAGATTGTTATTTATTTATTTATTTCGTTTTTCCTTATGGTGACTATGCACACTTGGATACGTCAAAAGAAAATACATGATATGTGTAGACTTAGTTCAGTTAGTTATAAAAGTTCGAGCAAAAAATAGCCTTCGTCAAAGATTTCAATATAGAATTTAAATGTTTGATTAATATTTTTAAATTAAAACTATATTACAGAACATTACTTGAGCAATATCTTACAATATTACGTTAGCAATGAATCCCATAAAATCTTTATGTCTGGTATAACTGTTCTGAGGATAAGCAGTAATGTTTATTACTAAGACAACAGGAGACTATCGAGTTACACACGGAACCGCGCTTCGTGCAGAACAACGACTACTCACTGCTTATATCCAACATTATACTGTCTCCGGAACCAGAGTACATGCAAGAGTTAGCTCTCTGCCCTCATACTAGATGCGCCACTGTAATTTTTCGGTCAAACTTGAGCAGGCTTTGTGTATTGATGAAACAACTGCATTTTAAATACTTCCTTTGGTGACAAGAATGCTTGTTTCATGCACCAAAGACAGCTTATTCTAAGATTCAAAGACAGTTCTTGAGATGATTTGGCATTACTTCCATACATTTTATTTAAAAACCAACAGTTTGAAGGTTTGAGAATTGTCTCAGACCCAACACTGCCCTCCACCATATTCAAAAGGCGGTAACAAGGAGGGCAGAAGGCAGAGGGCAGTCTTTGAATCTCTGCATAGGATTGGCGACACAGGCTGCCGCTCTATGAATGACTTGATCAACTCACAGAATCTATAAGTCCAGTGTTAGGTCGAAGATGGAAAGCATTGTACAGCACGCCCGATGGCTTGCAGATGTGCCGAACGCGCCTGAGCTGGGCGGCGTGTCCTGCCACAACCGCATCGCGACGCTCCGCTGGCACCCGCTGGGCGACCAGCGCGCGCCCATCCTGCGCTACACCATCCAGTACAACACGAGCTTCACGCCCGACACGTGGGAGGATGCCTTCGACTCGGTGCCCGCCGTCGAGATGACGTACGACATCTCGCTCAGCCCGTGGGCCAACTATACCTTCAGGTGGGCTCTTGTCTATACTTGTAATAAAGCTGAAGTGTTTGTGTTTTGGATTGAATATGCTGATCTCAAGATTTGAAAGATTATTTTTGCATTCGATACCCCAGTGCTTGAGAAAGTTTATAGGCTGTTTGAAATATCGCTACGACCCTTAGGAGCTGAGCAAAATAAAAATCGTTTCGACTTCAGTTCGACGCTTCAGTTTTACATGGAATTGAAACCTTGAACGACTAAGGGATTTCCCTTATTCGCCTCTCACGAAATGCACTGGAAGAAATGCATTGCTACTGCTTTCATTATAAGTGCCTGAATCCACACAGCACACATTCTATTGGGGGAGTTAATCCATTTCAACCTGTGGTTTTGACCGAGCGCCTCATCTTGACCAATCCTCCGTTCCTAGATAGACCTGGGAGAGTTAAATAGAGACAAGCAGCGAGTATGGAAGGACGGGAGTGGGGATCAAGGCGTCTAACTATAGTTAGTTCACTAACGAATTCGGGGCGTGAGGTACAGTGAAGGGCAACGAGTGCTGTGTTACAGTGGTAAAGCGTTCGCCTTGCGTGCCGGAGACCTGTTTTCAAATCCGGCTTCCTCACTTTTCTTGACATTTTTCACTGACCACGTCTTTTGAGCCCTCCTAAGACAAGCGTGTCTTAGTTGGGTGGTACGAAAATGAAATCTCGAAAGAACACAATGTTTTTTCATTTAAAAAATAATGATTATTTGCCTCACTAAACAGCGTCCTGTGAAATTCTTATGTGTCGTTGGAACTTGAGAACATCAGTAGTAGCCCTGCTAGTGACTACGCGGCCCCCATAATACTTCCATGCTTGCTGGAGACAAGCATGGCATAACATTTTTGAGGATGTTTGCTTCAGGGTGATTGCATGGAACAAGATCGGTCCGTCGGTGCCGTCGGGCCACTCGGAGGTGTGCACTACGGCAGTGGACGTGCCCTACAAGAACCCCGACCACGTCGAGGGCAAGGGCACCGACCCCACCAACATGATCATCTCGTGGGCGGTGAGTTCATTGAGCAACAGCGGCACTCGTTCATTATTGGTGGCACATTTGTTTGTTCGTTTTTATTTACATATGATGGATGGCTAATACCATACCCACCGTCATATTAGCACAACATCGCCTTCTCAAAGGCGCAAAAAGTTAATAATTAACTGAACTAAAAAATTAAAAGACAGTTGCAATTGCCGCCAAAGCAGAACTGACAAAAAACTTCGCACAGGCCTTATAACTGAGCTATGATCTAAACTCAAAGACGGCGGTTGGGCCCATTGTTGCCAGGAAAATTGCAGAAGTAAATTGGGTGTAGCAAAATCATATCACCATGTCCTATGTGAGGTAATTTGTATGTAGTTTATGGTTTATAATGTTTTGATTGATAGTGCAAAAGTGAAAATATCATTCAATTAATTATAATGTTTAATTCTCATGTGAATATTGCTTGATTACAGTGATGTGGGGTTTGCTTTGAGGACAACCCTCGCAATTTCACGTTTTGGATATGGTATTATTGATTATGTTTATACTTTAACCACAAAGTTATGCGCACCCCTCTGCTGCTTCGTCAAATGGTTGAAATCTAAAGTTGGTGTATATCGTCTCGACTCGTTTTTTATATGACTGAACATGGACTTATATCACGCCTACCTGTCATGATATTAGCCAAACACACCTCGTGGTTCCTAGATGCCATGCCAGGACTTTCCTTTTATTGCACAGCTACATTGACCTGATGTAAATCACTGTCAACTTCTATTTCTGATTCGTCCATCGTTCGTTCAATGCGATGGTTCTAACCGGCGGCGGTCAGTAAGAGGAACCTACAGTTTAAGGCGCTAGGACTAGCCAACTATTCGCGCCATACAAATGCACTTTATAACAAATGTAATAATATGTAGTGAAACGCTTCAGCAAATCCAAATAGAACTCCAGACTGATAATGGATTGTTAATATTTTTTTATTCCATCATTTATTTAAATAATAATAAAAATAAAAAAGTTGATTTTTCTCATTAGAAATCTGAAAGTAATTCGATTTCTAGATATAAGCAAAAACAGCATATATGCATAAACAAAAAAATCCATTTGCTTTTAGATTTCTACATTTAGTCAAAAAAGTTCGGAAATGGACACCGTTTCCGCAATGTATTTTGTATAGAAAAAGGAAACATACATTAACGAAAATAATTCAATTCCTAGACAAGGAATCATATATTGTAAGAATGACACTTATAATCGTCAGACTTAGTTAGTTAACTTGGGGTCCCTCGTCTAACTTTGCGATTTGGCTAGTACCAGGCCCTTAATGTGGAATCCGAACCGCGAACGACAAATTCCTTCGGCCCTTACAACATGCTCGAGAATACCAATTTAAAAAATGCAGCTGGCCCAATTGTATTCTTTTTACGTGCCAGAATCCACAGAGCACAACGTACTAAAGGATGTTGTGTGCTTTCAGCCGATGCCCCAGATCGAGCACAACGCGCCGGGCTTCCACTACCGCGTCAGCTGGAAGAGGAACATCTCGGGGCAGGCGTACACCACGCAGGAGATCTTCGACTGGAAGCAGTCGCAGCTCATCCTCACCAACCAGCCCACCTTCCAGCCCTACAAGATCAAGGTTTCTGTTTTATGCAATCGGACGTGAATGGCTCAACATCGCATATTGGTAGCCACTTTTTTGTTTCTTTTTTTTTTTTTTTTACTTTTTGTCAAACGTTTTGACTTTATTTAATTGAAATCATCATCAGTATGTTGAATTAAATCTACGACAAGATGGTAAGGGATATAGATTTTTACATTGTGTTTTAAACAATGAAGTAGCATGATTGCACTCACTCAGAATGAAATAAAGTTATATTTTCAAGTCACCGCTGTGTCTAGATTCCAGATGAAATATTTTGTACTGTCTTGTGCTCTGGAAACTTGGAATGTCAATATGATATAAACCTGATATACACTAGCCCTACTACGTGGTTGCAACAGTATGTTCAAACAGTAATTAGTGGTAATTTTGTGAACATCTTGCGTAATTCCTTATTAAAAAAAATCCTGATTTTTATCTGCTCTGAAACATGGTAATTTTTCGCTTTCAGGTCGTGGCAGTTAATTCCAAAGGTGAATCCAATGTCCAACCAATCGAGGTGATCGGCTGGTCCGGTGAAGATAGTCCCATTCAGGCACCATCCAACTTCAGCCTAGAACAGATCGTCGGGCCGACGCAGGCCCTGCTCAGCTGGGTGCCCGTCACGCCAGAGTCGGTGCGGGGGCACTTCAACGGCTACAAGATCCAGACTTGGACCGGAGACGGCAACGACGTCAAAGAGATCGATGTAAACTCTGACGTAAGGAGAACGCTCGTCTACAACTTCGTGCCGCACACCAAGAACAATGCGAGGATCCTAGTGTGGAATGGGCGCTTCCGTGGTCCACCCAGCGAGACACTGAGTTTCATTATGCCAGAGGGGACCCCGGGGACGGTTCGCCGGTTCGAAGCGTACCCCATCGCCTCCTCAGCTATGCTCCTCAAGTGGGAGAAACCGGAACACCCCAATGGAATCCTGACCGGCTACAAGATATACTACCAAGAAGTCAAAGGCACCGCTCTCGGCCTGCTCGAAGAGAGGAAAGCTATCATCGACCCCAAGTTTGACCGGGCAAAGTTGGCCGGTCTCGAACCCAACACCAAGTACCGAGTCATCATCAGAGCACTGACGAAAGCCGGCGAAGGGTTGGACTATTACGTGGAGCAGACGACAAAGTCGGCGGTCGCAGCGGAGCCGGACATTCCTTTGTTCGAGGCGCGAGCGGTGCCGGCGTTGAACGGTCAGGCGAACGTGTTCGTCCGTTGGATGCCGTCGCCCGACGGCCACTCGGGGTCGCACTTCCAGGTCAAGTACCGCATCAAGGGGGAGAACATGTTCCAGACGACGAATCCGGTACTGTCCGAGGACTTTACAGTGCTGCACGATGTGCTCCCTGGGGAGGAGTATGAGATCCGCGTGGTGGCGTGGGACGGGAACTACTTCCGAGAGAGCGAGTCTCAGCTGGTGGACACCACCATCGGTGAGTCGGCAGCTCAGCGATGTTCACGACAACCGATTATTATATTTAAAATGTCGACAACTTAATGAACCACTCGGAGCCCTCAGTGTTTCATTGAGTTGTTATAAACATGTATTTTCAGTTACATTCTTGCAGAAACTTATTAACTTAACTTTGAAGTCAATTCAGAAGTATCTGTAAACAAATATTTTATGGACTATGGTATTTTTTCTCTGGATATTTATAAAAAGACATTCCGATTTACAGTGCCCGGCGGTAAATAATGCGCATTGGATGTTGAATAGATGAAATCGTCTAGTTTTGGCTTTGTAGAGCGTCATCGCTGTCACCCGCTGTCATTATCGTTGCCTGTGTACTATGTGCAAGAGAGATAACGCTTTACGAAGCTGAAATTAGCCGATTGTCTCCTTTCAACGTCTGAATTTCGTTATTTACCGCCGGGCACTGTATACGGAATGTCTTTTGATAAATATCCGGACAAAATTGATACATTCGCTCGTCTTGTCTATTGTTGCATAGAGTTGTTTGGAGTTGTATTGTGTTGTTTGGAGTCGTATGGTCTTCTAAAGGGTTGTATGAATTTTTATGGGGTTGGATGGAATTGTATTTGTGGTCACACCAAAATAACCAAGTTTAACGGCTTCACAAGTTTCTAACGACATAGATGTGAAGACTCCCCGATGTACAGTCAACCAAAGGTTAAATGATACACTTCCGGTTAAACGTAAAAATCAATGGTGTTTAAATACAACCTCTGATTCAATTTTGTTAGAGTTTTGTTTACTCAGTAGCTAGTAGACATCCTCAACTATGTTTAAATCTATACTCAAGACTATAATTGTTTCCAAAAGTCAAAGTCGACTGTTCATCTTTTCATTCAACCGGATGTGCATCCTAAATTATTTGTTCGACTGTACTATATGCGGCCTAAACGAAAACACAGGGTGTTGACGTGAGGTGTTGTGTCGTCAGACGGGCCGATGGTGATGCCCAAGGAGCGCGTGGCGAGCGCGGGCTGGTTCATCGGCGTGATGCTGGCGCTGGCGTTCCTGCTGCTGGTGCTGGTGCTGGTGTGCGTGGTGCGGCGCAACCGCGGCGGCAAGTACGACGTGCACGACCGCGAGCTGGCGCACGGCCGCCGCGACTACGACGAGGGCGGCTTCCACGAGTACACGCACCCGTCAGTACCGCACACCCTTAGCTACTCTCATTCGAGCTCCTGGTACCAATTGTCACCTAAGTTGGCGTTTATTATTTAGTTCGCTCAACGCCCACTGCGCGCGCTCTTCAATTTCTCCATACAATTGAAAACGCCAGTCGATCGGTATTCCATAACAAGTGCTTATTATGTAGATGTATTGGCTTGAAAAATGTTTCCTTCAAAATCCATTCTTGTCTTTTTTTTGTAGGAAAATCGAATCTTAAAAAGTTATGAGGTAACAAACATAAAAACAAACATACAGAGGAATTGATAACCTTCTCCTTTTTTGAAGTCGGTTAAAAATACTTGCAATGAATAGGTCCAGGAAATTACCGGATGAGCTCGTTTGCTGATTTGGAACGAGGGCGGCTGAATCAATGCACATTCTGTTTGTCTGCAGGCTGGACACCAAGTCGCGCCACTCGACGAGCAGCGCCAAGCCGGGCCCGGAGAGCGACACGGACTCCATGGCGGAGTACGGCGAGGGCGAGACTGGTTTGTGCATTACCCCACCGAGCCACGATCACCACTCCCCCCTTGCCCTCACTGCACATGTAGTTGCATCCTTTTATATGGTTACCACATTTAGCAGTTGAGGGAAAACATTTTGAGGAAAATACATGAAACCCCATACCACCTTGGGTCCTTTAAATGTACTCTCAAGAAACACCTGCCCAGCCGGCATTGTTGTTATTTGAGCGCCTGGTGTCGGCCAAATGTTCTGGTACATAAAATAACATTGCAGTTTTAATTGTCATTTGGTTCGTTGGGAGATTTGTGAACATGCGATGTAACTGATTTAAAAGAAACAAATTTTGATAAAACATAGCTATTGATACAAAAATATAGTTTTGACAGTTGAATGGATTTATTATGCAAAGAACCGATGAACGTCAAATCCACGGTGTGAAAATCATTTGATTCTTGTTTTTAACCCGCCCTAGCAAAGCAAGCATAAACTGGATTCTACTGTACAAAATTTCATTTCGCTTGATGTATTTTAGTTTTAGCATGAGCTTTTAAATTTCGCTTGTGTTCCCGAGTTCCATTTATTTTTTGCTAACTTTTTTTACTTTTCCCCTGGTGTTACACTGACTAGAATTTGTTTCAAGACTTCCGGCTGTATTACCTTTATGTGAAGTGGGCCCTTTATTTTTCTTGCGCCGTGATAAGATTTTGAATTGATGTAGAAGAAAAATCAAGTTTTAGCCAAGGATGTCACCTAAGTTTATTAAATAGTTGGTTGTAATTATGTAGACATAAAAATAAGCCACAAGGTTGTCGTATAGCCGGGATGTCTTGTAAGTACGGTTACTCTCAGTTTTACGCCAAGCAAATAAAACAAATAGATGCTATGTGAGGCCACGTAAGGCAGGGTATTTCTGTATGCGCTAATGCCTATCCCCTTTGCTTTAATACTGCTCGCTTGTCGTCACCTTATATGTATACGCCATTTTGTCAAAATTGTCCCAACATAGGTGCATCATGCCATTATTTACGAGCGGTTGTGCAACATACACTTTTTTTATCGAGCGGCTCTTAGCTCGGATTCATGCTCCGCTTTCTTTCTCTTTCCGAAATTGATAAGTGCATATCGTCACGAATGCAAACTGTTTCATGATTCAAAATCCATGCAAATCTGTAGTTCTTCTTCCCCTACTGAGTGTTAGGCTTTGGTACCATCACATTGGATGAAAAATAGGCGAAACGGCATTGAATTTTTTTTCGTGTTTTCCATGCAGTCGATGTAGCTGTGCTCATAAAGGGAATGTCATGGCATGGCACCTCATTCCTTCGGAAATGCGGTGTGTCGGGCTTATATCATATGACGGTGGGTATGGTATTAGCCATTAAATTGCAGTTTCAAAAAAAAACGATGCATGTAGTTTGAATGCCAGACAAGATGAAGAGCGTGCGGTAGTGAAGCGAGTGTATAGGCATTTCTAGCTTATTTTCAATTCTGTGACTGTACAGATAATAGTCAGTGTAAACCACCCCATCATGCGTGTGCGCGTATAGTGTGTGTGTGTAAGCGTGCGTGCACGGCGTGTTGCTTTCAGCGGGCATGAACGAGGATGGCTCGTTTATCGGGCAGTACGGACGTAAGCGGCGCCCGCCGCCCGGCGCGCAGCCCGACTCCGCCTCGGGTGCCTTCGCCACGCTCGTGTAGCCACCCCCCACCCCCACCCCACCCCTCGCCCGTCCCCGCTCCGCTCCACACCCCCCCACATTCCGATGAGATTGGCGTGTTTCTACTTCTCGCGCCTCTATGCATGCACACTGTTGGACTGCTCTTGAATGCAGCTTTGGGGGAAATAAGCGTCACGGTTTGATTTTTAAATGTTAGATTGAAACTCCTACAGTGTTTCATAGAGAGTTTTATAGTTGTTGCGACACCGAAACAGAACCTCTGGAAAGTTTTGAACCCTAGTTTAATTTATCTAAACGTAATAATTTTGTCAGTGCGCGAATAAAACCTCGCACGAGAAGTGCATTAGGAATAAGTGTATAGTTAAAAAAAATGTGAGCTAGAATCGTGAACTAATTTTTAAATTTACAAAAGTCCACGTATCGTCTCGAGATTCCAAATGTCTTCCTGGCCTTTACTGCACTATTGTGAGCCATAGTTTGCTAAAGACTTGAGACAGTTTACGATTGTTGATCGAATCGGACTTAAAAGTAATTGTTTTGTATTATTGTGAGCCAACGTAATGTAACGTTATGAATCTCAGTCCTGGCTACCTAATGTTTTATGTAGGTTTCTCAGTAGTTTGACGCCACAAGATATTTTATGACTTAGAAATTTGATTTAATTTTATTGACCTATGAGTGAGCGCTTGGTTGATCTTTTGTACTGCTTTTTTACACTGCTTTTTTTTGTAAATTCTAGAATGTATGTAAACCTATACTATGCGCAGGCCTCTATTTACGAAATAGTTAGTTATCTACATCCTTCCGTCCATCATTTCCCTACTTCGTATCTTTTTCCTTTTGGTTTTACGTCACGCAGCAAAGGATTAATTAGTCCGAAAGGTATGATTTTGTTTTTATGAATTTTTTGTTATTTTTATTTTTTGATCCCCTTAAATTTTTGGTTTTTATTGTTTTTGATTTCAAACAAACCTAGCTTATCTGAAAGGGATGTGCTTAAAACAATATTTTGTGTGATGGCGGGAGCAGCAGTTTGCAGGCAGCAGTGCCACCGCAGCTAAAGCGTCCACGTTGGTATGGTTGTGAGTTGTATGTGTGTGCGCAGGCCGCTTCACGGAGGACGGCTCGTTCATCGGGCAGTACGTGCCGGGGGGCCGCGGCGCGCTGCCCGTCGCCTCCGCGCCCCACTCGCCGCCGTCGCCGCCGCGCGACGCGCACCCCATCCCGCCCACCTACGTGTAGACACCACCCGCCGCCACGCCGCCGCCGACACGCCGCACACACCGCACACCATTGACAATTGTGTTGAGAAGCTAGAGCCCGTGAGACAAGATGAGAAAAGTAAAGCAACTATCGGAAGTTTTGAAAATTTTCATAACCTTTGCTCAGTATGGAAGATAACAACGGTAAATTCATAGGAACAATACCATGAAAGCATTACCTATAACCAATTTGATGATATTTTTTGTCTTGTTTCTTGGGCTTTTGGGACTTTACATATGGATTGAAAGTTTTAGAGCATATGTTGGGTGCCCATTTTTTACACACATCATCAGAGTGCATGTTAGCTACATATCTCTATATTAATCAATTTCAGGTTCTATTTAATGATAGATATGCATGATACTAGTAAAATAGTTGTATGGGCACCAGCAGTTTATTAATGTTGCAATAGTGGTACGGTGGTACGGTGTGTCCATGGCAGAAGTCCACTGATACCTCCACGTTTTCCCCTGGGGGACTGTTCTAATATGTTGATCATTGTTATACTCTTGGCGGGCGTGGTGATGTGTCTTTGTAAAGCTGATTTCCTTATGTGTGTCCTTCGAAGCTGCGCTTTACTGTTTATGAGCAAACTTGGCAGCTACAATACCGTTATAAATATTTCCTTGACGAAACAATTCACAGCATGGAATAGTTTGGTACAGAAGCAAGCAGATCACAAGAGAAAAATTCTGATTAGTTTCCTTATAAGACTGATTTTAACGTAATACATTTAGTACATCACTGAAATTGTCACTTCACTTCACTGTAGCTTGACATCGATAGCCATTGCATTGTCCGTTAGCGGGTCGGCTCTGCCTCGACTTGTGCGTTGCGTTTGCGGGAGCGCAAGAGCTTGGTGGGCATCGTATATCAATTACTTGTAGATAGTTGGGTCGGAAGTAGCCACGTTGAGGCGTGAATAAGAGATGAGAGCGTTATTTTTGTCACGATGCTAGGGTAAATTGTAACACAAATTGTTGTGACTCCGGCGGCCGCGGTCGTCTCCATATGATAAAAGCAAAGTGTTATTGTGAGACTATTTTCTTAATATTTTAATGTTGCGAAAACTAAGTCCTCGCATTAGTAACATGGCAGATTCCCTTTTATTAAAATGTCGTACTGCTGCCATAACATTTTTCAATGCATAGGTATGTGAATACTTATCACGTATCGCTGACGCCGTTACGTTGTGAGCAATACGTGATAAGCTCGACGATTATTTTCGACTCTAAAGGATGGTAGCGCAAATATTTTCTTATATCTATTCAATCGCCCAAATGAGGGGTTATATTTTCTTGTGAGCGGAGGCGACGCGGCCGTCACAGGTTGTTGGTGCTTTGCATGAGACGTGGTATGGGAAGGGAGAGCGATAGAGGACATGTACATAGCGTAGGCGATGGAACGTCAGCTGTGAAGACTAATTGCGTGTCATATTTTTACCGCTATCTTCTGCAACGACGCGACACAGTATCTTCGAGTGTTTCATATAGGACATTAAGCACTAGGGTATCGATGTTTTTTTTTATTAGAGTTAAGGCTTTATGTATTTCCGACGGTTTGTTCTGCACATCTTTTATATTACGTATTAAAGTTAACGTTTGTAGGAGCGAATATATTGGGAGTACGATATTGACGTAGAATCTCGTGTGTATCTTTGCGTTAGGAAGTAAGCTTGGGTTGTTCATGTTAACTAATCTTAGGCAGTTGGCGCCGTCGCTTCTGACTTAATCTATTGATTCTTTGCATTTCGCGCTCGGACTAAATATGTTTGTAATAGAACGGCAAAGGCGGAATCTCGTCGAGTGGGAAGAGGCGCGGACGCCTCGGAGGCGGCCGATGTTGCTATTATAGAGAAGTACATTCCACGTGGTCAAACCATTCTAGAGTCGCGTCCATGAACCTCGACACTCCCTCGAGTCTCCCCTAATTTATTTTATTTAAGTTCAAAAAATATATTTTTATTTATTAAAATGTGCATTACTAATTTATAAATGCAAAGGATTATTCTTACGATACGACTTCCCCGGATAGATCTGATTTAAAGAAAATTGAGCTTACATAGTAACTTAATGCATACTTTATCTTTTCATATATTTAAAGGCACTGTTATCATAACCCTTTAAGTTATCGTTAAGAAATTTTATCCTCTCTATTGACTATGTAAAATAATTATATATGACAATATGTTTGTTCTGTGGCACCCGATCCCTACCTTGCAGATCCTAAACAGTAGTATTCAGAGTGGGCATGCTAACTTTAATACGCCGATTGTCTCCAGACTAAATTGCATTTTGTAGGGCAATTAATCTGCGCATACAATTTTGACATTTCACTCTGAATACGACTGTAAGTGTTTTCACGTTTAATTGCATCACACATTACTGTTAAAATGATAGTTGAAGCAATCAAAAATGCAATTTGTAAAATGTATTGTGCGGTTCATGAATCACTATGTATAACACACGCTAATGTGTGTTCATGTGTTTAAATACGAATTTATTTTTCAGTAGTTTTTGCATTATCTAATACCACCAAGAGAAAATGTTTCCACGATTTAAAATATCTTTATTAATTCCATGACTACCTTAAAATTATTGCATTTAACATTAGGAATAATTATATTCTTACTCTCATATGTTCGTAAAAAAATTCTTGCGCTTAGCAATTTTGAAAAGATTCTAATTGATTTGTTTAAACTTTATTTATACGAAATTCTTCCTCGACGGACCTGCGTACGCATCCAAGTGTCCAATTAGTTACATATCGTGCACAGAATATACGTGCACTTAGTAGGAGAAAGTTCTTGTACTTCTCGGAACAAAACAAAAACCTCACCTAACAATTAACATATACTGCCGAAGCATCATTGGATTGCATTAGATGTGGATTCTCGAATATAACTATTGGTATTGCGTGCATGGTTCAATGTTAAATTAAATATACATGTTAAATTTAGATTTTACTAAGTGAGCTTTTTATATGACTCTGTATGGCGTTCATGTGTTTTAGGTTGATCAGTAAACTGAAATTCATCATGTTATTGAAATATTATTAGAATATGCTCTCACCTGCCTTACGAAAGAGTTGAATTGACAAAGATTTGACGAGTGGTGTCATTGTCATCGCAAAAAGTTTATTTAGCTGAAAGCGGTTAGCGGAGCGACACAGTAAATTTCCTCACAACTGAGAATAATAATTAGTTTTTAATTTTATTATATTCCTTTAAGTAAATATAATTTATGTATGTAACAATGATGGATATTTTTTTATGTTGCATAGAAAATAAAATTTTAAGAAAATTTTATGTTTTTTTCTCTTCTTGTTTGATTGTAAAATTACCATCCTGTTTTTATTATGAAATCATTTTTTTATGGGATGACATGGATGGCTATCTAATGCCTTCCCCACTGTCATGATATTAGCCCAACATCACAACCAACAAGGCCATGCCATCCTTACATTTCACGGCTACATTTAACTGAATAGAAGGTGTGGCCAATTGTTAGTGTCGCCTTGACCTTATTTAATTCATTGCGATGGCACCACCCCAGGTGGGTCTACTAAGTTAGCTGGCTGATAAGTTAGGGGACCTACAGTTTTATGTGGAATCTGAAACAGGGCCAGCCTCCACAATCCAACCACGCCTAGGTTTGCTAACCTCAAAGTTTCGAGGCGTCTCGTCACTGATCGTGACAAACATTGCCCAGTTTTCGCCTCTCTTCGACTTGTACGGGATGAAATGCACTTGCATGACTCAGTACCCACACAGCAATTATCACTACCTAGTGGTCACTGCAATTCTACCTATCGGAAGATCTTTCCATCTAAAAGTGACTTTAGTTTTGTGTTACACACCTTAAGGGTACTTGCAGTGGTGATACCTAACTACAAAAACAAAAAACAATGGAGAATGGCCATTGCCCCATCCATTTTGGACCCCTAAAAATGTTAGTGTCGGATAGGATAGACCATACCAGTGTTATAATTTAGAGAATAATATAACTTTTCGAGATGAATTTTGAAGACCGAATTCATTACCATTCTAAAGTTATTGACGAAATGCAGTTTTGAGGTTATGAATGTGTGATCAGCGTGGAGCAAAATGCTCCAGTCCAAAGGCAATAAAAATGGACATTGATATTTCATAAGCAATAAGCATAGGGATATATACGTATTTACGCCATTATTTTCTCCCTTACCGGATGGAATGGCACGGAGCAGGCTGACCGAACACGTCTTGTGACACTGGAAGTACTAATGTGATTTTCTGTCCTTGTCTTATTCATATCGTCCGTATGAAAAGAAGTAATGGGGAAGAAAACTGCTTATTTATCACGACAGTTGGTGTCCTCGAGCGAGTTCACCTAAAAGGTCTGTCAAAGCTTTCACATACCATAATAAATGAAACAGAATCGTTTTAAAAAAAAATCAATCTGTATGTAATTTTATGTTTGTAATTTTTTCCTCCAAATTATTCCGAAAACCTGCTTGTACAGCGTCGGGCCGTGCGTCTGGTCGACGATCCTGGGGTACCCCAGAATTTAAAGACAAATCAACTCCGAAGGGATGTAGGGTCTCTCGCTGTGTTCTATCCTTAAATGAAAAATCTAAGGTTCTATTGTTTCAACCATGGAGAATGCTTGTGGCGGAGCTGCACTACGCTGTCCCTCCGTCCCCCCTTCTACCTTCGCACAACGCGGAGCAGGCAGATCATGCCCACATTCTCCGTTGACATTCTAAAAATAAGTACCCACCGATCCTCTAGATCCTTTATCTATAGTTATCTTGGAATCAACTCTCTGCCGAGGTATTTCCACCAAAGTACGACCTGGGGGCCCATTCAGGTAAGAGTGAGCTCGAGTTCGGGAGTGAGTTAACCTAAAAATAGCTGGGAAATATAAGTGTGAAATATAATCGATAGCTCAGTATGAGACGCCTTGCGATTCGATAAGCTGGGGAAGCACCTCTGAGCGCGGTTAGGTTCTGGATGAGTGAACACCGTGGTTCGGATTCCACGTTAAACTGTACGTCCCCTTCCTTACCTACTAGGTGGTAGGGTTAATCCCGCAATGAAAATTGTCCGTGTTTTCCATCCAGTTCAATGTAGCCGAACAATATAAGGAAGGTCCTGGCATGGCACCTTGTCCCCATGTGGTGTTTTAGGCTAATATCTTACTGTCTGTTCGGTATCAGCCATCCATGTCCAGTAACATTTTTAAAAAAACCTTGCCGGCCACAGCATGGTTTTCGCAGCCAGAAGTTCGAAAACCGATGAGCGTCTTCGGTAGGTGCTGGCGTACGCCATATATGCTTCACATAAAAAAACATGCTGGGTTTTGTAATTGGACTAAAGCCCTTAGTCTGAGTTTTACGTTAACGAGAAATACAGGTACTTAGATCACGTTTTGAAATGTGGGCGATAGCGAATTAAATGTGCAAGCCTGACTTTAAAGATGTTTTTACCTCAAAATTATATCTTGCAATCTTTATATTATGCAATCTTGGACAATAAAAGACACATCTACTTTCCACTACACCCAAGGTTTTTTATCGATACATATTAATAAAATATGACAAATTCGAGTGCAGTGTACTCTCCATGGATGTTGAATAAACAATAATAAAATAATCTCGTTTCTCGATACCGCGGCGGCGCGGCGGCACTACAACAATATCAGCCTGAGAACACAGAATATGCTAAAACCAGGGGCAATTTAAAACTTAGCCCCGATTGCACGAAGAGATGATTGAGTTAATCAATGTTCAAACACGTGACTTTTAGTGAACCGCATGGAGTTCCTTCCATACTGTCCATACACAGTGACTCGTTTAATCATACGTTCACCGTCCCTTAGGCAAATCATTGGGGGAGGCGCTTTGAAAGAAAAGCGTCTCCTTGGAAACCTCGTTGGAAACAAACCTAATTGAAAGAGTTGGTATTTAGTTGTGGATATTGAAAATATGATTCCCTCTCCGGCTTTGACTACCTTATTAGCGTTTCTGTACACTTTGTATTTCTGAAGCCATTTTTCAATCCGACGAATTCGATGTCCCGGCAGCTCTATTACCTCCGTTCAATGATAATGGACAACAGTAATGAATTTGTACGAGTCCAGTCCATGTCACGGGAGACTATTGTACAACAATAAACAGAAGCCGCATGTTTACAATTAGCCGAGACGAGATCGAGACAGCAGCATCGCACAATGCTCGCTCAATGGTTGCGCGCTCCTGGCACGGGTGCAGAGGGGCCTAGGCGGCGCGCGGGGATGGCGCGGAGGCGACGGGCGCGGCGGCGGCGCAAGCGCAGGCAGCGCAGCGGGCGCACAACCGGCCGGTCACGGACAGTCTCGTCCGAGAGTCGCCCGGGTGAACTCGCCACTGAACTCTGGGTTATCTCGACATGTCCGGGCACACTTTGACAGATAGCGCCGCGTTTCGTCTGCGCACCGCACGCAATCCGTCGGCACCGAAGTGATTTAAAAATGACTCGTTTGGGACTGAACTCTATAATAAGATTTTAACTGCCGTCAACCCTGTTTTAACAGGTGAGAATTTTACTTGCTTGTGTACTTGATACTCTAGTGGAGCATGAAAGTAAATACTGAATGTTCTATTAATACATTCGGATGTTGGTATTTTTTAACTACAAAAGTAGTTTTTATGTTAATTTTTTATTTTTAAGAATTTAAGTTTTTTATAAGACTTACAGCGGCACCGCCCGTGGTGAAATCCAGCGAAACATACATATTCGGGTTTTAGCCCACGGCTCACCCCCTACGTAATTTAGCGAAATGACAAATAGCCTATAATTGATGGGTAGAACAAAGCTATATGTATAGGTATTCAAACAGTGTTATGATACTCTTTTATCTGTTAAATTTATTAAAAGGAATAAACGAACAATTATTGATATTGCTAATTAACTGACACGGAGATAGTATTTACGGCTCATTGTGGCTAGTGAGTAAAATGTGTCGTGAACTATACGAACTTGTCAAACGATTTTAACCCACAAATTAAAATAGAAGTGAAATAAATCCAAAGATAAAATCTATTTGATAGATATCAGGTAAGAAAGCAGAGGCGTTACAAAAAGCGTGATGTTTAAGTTCGGGACGGGGCGTCTGGTGGGACGCGCCCAGCCGACATCTCGTCTCGAGAAGTCGGCAGCCGTATAACCTGTTCGTTAGCACTCCTTATTTGTTACCTGTTAAGTGTATATTGATATATCACTAACCGCTGCTTAACAAGGGCGCAACAGGGGCGCCAAACCTTTTTCTATAGTGTTTAAGGTTGATATAATCACATTTGGTGTAATGGGTATTAGCCTATTACGCCGCATAACTAGGTTTGATGACAAAGAACAATCTAATTATTAATCCTTGTAGCTCGCAGGGCCTTTATTCTCAAGCGAGAGATGGGTTCGATCCCCGTCGCGTTCATGCACCACGAAAGCGAGCTGTTCCATGGTTCGGAATCAATTTATAATTATAGGTCCCCTTTCCATAGTAGGTAGGTGGTAAGATTAATTTCACCTGGGTTATGCCATCGCATTTTATGAAAGTATGGTCGAAGCAAAAATTTGTTCGTATTTGCTCCAGTTCAATGTATCCGTGTGACTTCCTTTCGAAAATGCGGTATGTTGGGCTACTATCATGACAGCAGTTGTGGTTAGCCATTCATGTCCAGTAACATAAAAATATATCTTTACAATAGTGACTACTTCATTATCTGTATTTACCTGCACAGTTTTTTTACAAAAACGTTATGTAAACAAATGTATATTAAAACCAATAATGCATAAAAATAATATATTAAAATCCTAATTATTATAGTATCAACTTAATAGGAAAAAAAACAAAAAGACGCTTTAGAAAGTTGCCCCCAGACACGATCATTTTGTTTGTTTACATACTTTTGGATAGTAAAAAAATTCATCACAAAAAACAATATTTTCCAGATCGCTACGTTCGTGCAAGGCTTTCATTGCTCGAGCTCTTTGTAGTCGGACTGCCTTCTGCGCTGAAGTAAGATGCTGTACTGTTTATATCTTGTAGGGCTTCAGTTTCAGTTCTTTTTTCAGTATGCGCCGAATACTTGAGTCGGATACTTTCAAACTTTTCGCCAATTTTGCAACACTCTGGCGAGGATTTCTTTGAATTCGAGCCTTCACCTTTCAAACCATATCACGTGATGTTGCTGTTTTCGGATGACCACCTGCATGCCGTTTATGAATAGTCCCGGTGCGGTTATAACGCTTAAGGTGGCCCATCCCGCTCATCTCCCCATACAAAAGGGGAAAGAAGATCACGCCCATATTTCTTGTCAGAGATCCTAAATTTTACTCAAAATAGCTTTATTTGATCGAACTAGATGTCTGATGACCATTGGCATTGTAAAATTGTGTTTGGTTTCTAATTTATAAGGTCCGAAAGTTCGAATTTTTCGCGCGTTTTATACAATAACTTTGGAGGTGGATTACGCAATGATAAAGTAAGAACATCGTAAAAAGATTAGTCATCAGACATAGCTTATTTAATCAAGATTTATGATCTATTTGGTTTTTGTTAGATTTTTGACTACAGCGGTCGTGGTTTACTTTTAGCTATAAGTCGTTTTGAAATCAAAATTTTCGTAAATCTTACCAAATCATGCACTATGCACATTGTCTTTTTTGTGAACATGTTGCGTCTTCCTCATCACGGCGCCTGTCTTTTTCTTTGAAACAAAGATGGTCCCAGAGCGCTACAACACGGTTTTGTACAGTGCCCGCGAATGAGTTAGTCCCGCCGGGTTGGGCCACCTTAATGGTTCGATGCACTAACATTTTGATCACACCTAAATGTCGGTGTTCCCGAACGATGACTGGTTGTGATTTTCCGGCCAAATGCAAAACGACCACATTGTTACGTTTAATATTCATTGCGAAAATTTATTATCAAATTCCAATTTGTTCCCGCATTTTTCGCAAAACAATGAAACAAATTGACGTTTTACCAAATTTTGGCGCGCTGTCATTATTATTTTGAAATTAGAAGCAGTGGTATGTTAGTAACAGTTAGATTGACGGACCCTGTTAATATTTCGTAGTTTGACTCGTGTAAAACTTTATTTTTGCAAGATGCCAACGAGTTGCTGATCGAATCATGTAATTTGTCCTAAATAACATAAAAAAGTGGCCGTAGTAAATAAGAGTCAGAGTGACTTAGAGTCAAGCCGTTGAATGCATACAAGATATTTGTTTTTATAACTTTCCACGCTGTAAAAACATATTATGAAAAAAGCTACGATTGTTAAGAACATTAATGTCTTACATATTAAAACGATGAGCTGTTCTCATGATAGTTATATTTTTAAGTAAATGACGCTTAATGTTTCAAATATTTTTTACACCTCTTGTATTACCAAAACCACTTACGTGACCACTCACATTTTGAGGCAGACTGCCGTAATAAATAACTTTTTTTTTTCAATTGAATGTTTTCCACGTTTAAATTCCTATACCTGCATATAGGTCAGGCCTTGACTTAAAAATCTTCTGCTTAAGTTGAAGTGAAATCGAAGAAAAATATTGTGTGCACGGTGACATAAGTTGTGTGAAATTTTATTTTCAAATCAAAATATTTCGTGAATCATATGAAAACATTTAGCAATATCCACATAATGTAGTATGACTAGAATTCCATACACTGACAAAACATTTGCGGTTTTATATATTTATTCTGTTTAGGTTCGTAAAACTGAACAAGCATACTATAAATAAACTTTCATTGAGGCATTCATCTACCTACCACTAATAAACTCTCATTGAAGTCATTAACACTTAGTAGGTAAATGTGTCGCAATCGTTTTTGCTCACACATTTAATTAAGGCTATCAAAAAGTAAAATATAATATACCTACTAGGTATATTTTTTCTTTGCTGATACTTAGGTATATCGTTATCGAATAAGTCTGACAAATTGTCTTTATCTAGCAAACTGCGACGCGGGTTTTGCACGGAGAAGACTGACATCGATAGTGAGAAGTTAACATTAAAGCACGCTATATCATACCTATATGATATAGCGTGCACCGCAATGTGCAGCAATTGGTAAATAAAACAATATAATATGATGGAGGCTGTACACTCATATTAGTATCATATATCATATATATTAGTATCATACAGATCATATTAGTATGATCAAACTGAGTGCATTAATTCATAAACTTAGAACATAGTATTTTAAAAATATTCTAATAATCACAGAAACATGGCCCAAACATAATTATGTATATGATACTATGTTAAAAAATTAAACAAAAGCAAATATAATAAAATTAGCGAATGGTGGGAGGCACATTCGTGTTACATGAATTACGGCAATGAGTGTTTAGAATTTCGATGATCACCTTTTATATCAGAAAACAGGATATTAAATGTTGGTACATCCGTTTTGAGGCACACACCCAATGGAATATTTGCCAGAATATATTAGTAATAGTTAGAGAAGGTTGTTAACTGAGAGAAGATGTATTGACAAGAGGGGAGTAAGGTATTGAGATGTTTTGGTCATGCAAAGTTGATTAGAGGGGACGTGTGTGAAACTATAGTACCTAGCGACATAGAAGAACGTACTTACCCGTAATGGTGATTAAAGAGCATACATGAAGATGCAAACGAAATATGCTGTGATCTTATTGTACGGGGTTAAATGTATTCTTCCATAGATAAATCGTGTTGGTGTATGTGTATGTCATATGGTAAGGCACATCATAATCAGGACTATTATCTTTGCCTACACGCCTTCGGGTACGGATGATAACCGTTCGTTGTAATGATTTAGATGTACATTCAAACATGATATTATATATTAATTCCATCTCTATCAATAGATAGAAATGCTTCAATGCTAAGACTGATAATATATGTATTGTTTGATAGCTTGACTTGGATCAATCAAATTGTGATATTACTTAGTGTAGTTTGACTGCCGCAATTTTAATAAATAAATTAAATTAAATGAAAAGGACTAACTTAAGGGGATTTATGATGATTAAAAAACTATAAAGAATTTCTCGGTAGAATTTCATGTTTTCAGTAGAGTAATTTTATAAATCATATGTTTTCTTAAGTATGGAGACAGAAAAGTAAAAGGCACTCTCAGCATGGGCATTGGTAAGGAAACTGTAGAGTGTCGAAGTCCATGTGTGGCGCTAACGTCTGCCATACCTAGTCCGGAAATATCAATTGAATATTGTTAATTATAATATAACAACCGTTGGCCAATGTACCTATGTACAAATTTTTGACCTCTGCCAAACAGCAATTAATTTAAACACACAACACACACCAGTGGGTGAAATTAAGCCAACTAAATATTATCTTTTTTTATTTTTTTTTCACTTGAAAAATTTAGAAACAATAAGAAATAGCCAAACTCGAACTTATTGATTAGTATAACAGGAGAACGAATGGAGCTAAAAAAATGGCCTTATCACAATTGTGCCGCGGGGGGCGTGTCATCTTCTCGGTCATCTTGACAGAACCTGCGGCCATTTTAGTCTTGCGTCGCTAGCTGTCGCGGGCGAGTTTGACGTAAGATCGAATTGTAATTGAATATGCCGTCGTGGATTGTAAAATGAAGCATAAACAACTTGACGAGACATAAAAAACATTCAGGAATATCATATTACCTGTAAGTATACGCTAAATATTCGAAATAGTGGATATTTCACTTGAAAACATTTCTATGGGGATGGTGTTATGCCATCAATCAACACGAACTCAAAATAATCTCAATTCGCTACCTATTTTCATTTCTTTGCAGAATTCCTCTATTTAGCCAGAAATAGATATTATATAGCATGCAATTAGTATGTCTGTCTGTGTATTGAAATGTCTACTGCTGGATTTATGCTTACCCATAGAAATACTTCTTAAATTATATTTTATGTTATTTGCACGAACCAGCCTAAAATAAAACTCTTACTTGAATATACATAAGTCTGAATATGCGCGATAAAATGTTGACCTAATATATTTTTTTACAAAAAAGTTGTACCTTATATTGATAATATACTGAATCTAGCAATATGAAATGATATTTGACGAATATTTAAAAGATAATTGCGTATTTGTAGCAAACAGTGCCAACTTATTTTGGTAAAAATTTTGAAGAATTTGGCTTCCATCATTAAGACAAAATATAATAAAAATACGCTTATGAAAAGCCATTGAGGACTTGAGTGGGCACTCTGCTTGGAGCACTCAAATAACGCAAGTCTATACGATATTTACGTAAAGTTCAAGGTCAAGATGATTACGTAAAGTTAGTACCTGAAAGGAGTGCGCCTGTACCGGAATCACTAACCAAAAAACCGGCCAAGTGCGAGCCGGACTCGTACACGAAGGGTTCCGTACCATCTTACATGATTTCACCCAAAAAATCACGTAAGGGGGCTCCCCCTTTAATTTTTAATATTTCAAAATGTTTGCTATTTGTTGTTATAGCGGCCATAAATATACACAATCTGTGAAAATTTCAACTATTTACCTATTATTGTTAATGAGATACAGCCCTGTAACAGACGAACGGACGGAGGGACAGACGGGCGGATGGATGGACGGACAGCAAAGGCTTAGTATTGGGGTTTCGTTGGCACCCTTTGGGTACGGAACCGTAATAAAACCGAATTCAAACACTAAGAAGTGGAAAATAACACCCATTTTTGGGTCGGTGACATATTGGTGTTATTCTTTGGTTGGTTGGCACCGACCCCAAAAATCGGGTATTTTCCACTTTTTAGTGTTTGATGTCGGTTAAAAACGAAAACTATACTTATGTTGATTGATTGATTGATTTGAATTAAGGCCTCTTTGTCCTATTTTTAGACAATTTTGCCAGTGTCCAGTTAGGCTTAAATACGGGATTAGTGCTACATTGGCGCATTTAACAGAGAATGCATTTCACACACTTACGTATATTTGTTAGTCATTGTCTTTTCTCGCTATAAATTCTGATGAAACAGCATTTCTTCCGAATAAATCTTTGTATGATGGTAATCAGATTTTGAAAAAACCTTTTTCTGATTATTTTCAAAATCTGATTACCTAACTAGCTTCAAATTCAATTGTCGCTGAAACTCAAATTAATGAAATAACGGTAAAGTCGTAAATTATCGAATTCAGGCAGTTTACAAACTTTACATAATTGTTTAATAAAAAAACCGAAGTCACAAACCCAATATACATAGGCTATGTAATCGCCTAAATTTATTTTTATATTTAGAGATTCTCTTTCATTATTTTCTAATTACGATGTGTTACATATACATATAAGAACATGCATATAAAACGCCTTTTCAAAATATTTGTTTGTAATTCACTATTTCAGAAAAGTAATTACGAACAACAATTTACAAATGGATCCATGGACGGTGATGTTTTCATCCCGCTCAGCGCCGCGGCATTACCCCCAGCTTCACTTGCCACCACGTTGCTCTAATGAGCAATATTTTTGCTAATTTTTGCAACCAAATTATTTGTTGGCTATGGTTTGCATAACATCTTTCGAACTCATGCAGTTTTCAATGGGTTTGACGGCCGGATTCAGCCAGTATTTATTAGATATTTTTGACTCGGCACTCGCTGTCATCATCACGAATGAGGAATGACGTAACGACCATCTGGTTTATTAAAAAATAATTCTTATATTTATCGGTTTACCTACCAATTTGGGAGACTTCAAATTGGATTTTTCTCCGTTTTAATCATTGCGCTACAAATTTGTGCGGCAATAAAATGTTGTAAGTTGCGTTACGTCATTTTTTGCGCGCTCGTTGTATGGACGTTATTTCTCCAGTTATTTCTTCACCTCCATGGTATAAATAATTTGAATGTTAAATGATTTTATTAAAAATCGATACTTTCCCTTAGTTTTCTAAGCGACACAAAAGACTGGTTCAATAATAACGAATCTTAGTTAGAAAAAAAAATGTATCAAAAAATCGAATAATGCAGTTATAGTTTTTATCAAAATCGACTTCATGACTCATTTGAGTGTTTTTTGATATGTATTATAGTTACAGATTGGGCCTTGAAGGCACACTTAAAAAAAATCAACCTTTATGTTTTATAACTTTATAAGTATAAAAAATATATTTTGCATCTGATAATAAAATCAAAACAAAACCAAAACAACCTATCTTGGCCAACAAATAGGTATTTAAAAAACGATTAAGTTATGATTTCCAATATTATGCATGCACTTACATTCCATTTGGTCATCTTGTTTGATAACCTCTTTTATTTATTTTCCTATTGCCTCTTCTTAGAAATGTATGCATGTAAACATAAAAAAAAATGTTTTGTTCATTCAACCCAAAAGTTTCAACACACCTGGCAAGACTTTCGTCTAGCTAGGAAGGGCACCTTTTTTTGACACCTTTCTTTTTTGTAAGCGTATAATTTGACAGCGGGAGCTCAATAAAAAACGAAGTGTACATTAGTTCTTGACAGGGGCTATTTAATGAAGTTGTCACTTTTAACATTATTCTCGGAACGAAATGATTCTCACGGTTATTGTGGCAACCTGTTCTTTGATAAGTATGAGCACATTTTAAGTTTATCCTTTCAATAAATTAGAAAACGTTACTTTTCCAGTGTAATAATAACGCCATCTAACCGTATATAATCTCTAATTGCTATTATACTATTACACGAAACCAATAAACCTGAAATTAAGAACATTATTTGGTCGTAACAACTAACAGCAGTGTTCAGAGTGGGAGGACTAACTTTAATTCGCCAGACTAAGCCCCGATTGCATGAAGAACGATTCAGTTAATCAATGTTCACAAAAATCGAAATCAACGTCAACGTATGATTAAACACGTCACTTTGTATGGTCAGTATGGAAGCAACTCCATGCGGTTCACTAAAAGTGACTTGTTTGAGCATTGATTAACTCAGCCGTCTCTTCGTGCAATCGGTGCTAAACTCATACTAAGTTTTCACAGGGTCTCTCTGAATACGACGGTTACAGTTACGACTGTTAGAGCCTTTTTCACCTACTGCTGATTAGCTTATTCGCCACGTATTAGGGGCCTTTCTTAGTAGCCTGCAATTAATACCAGTATAAGATAATCAGCACATTGGTAATAAAGGCACTTTAAGTGTCGATTAAAATAAATCAGCAGTTGGTGAAAACCAAGCTTACAGTCGTATTAAGACCTGCCAAAGTTAGTCGGCCCGTTCTGAATACGGCTGCAGGCATCGATAGCTGAGTGGGCAGTCTGAGTTCTCACCGAAATTGGCGTTTACGGCAAACCGATCGACTGGCGTTTTCTCCAAACTCCATACAAGTTTTTACTAGATATTCTGTGGTTTTACTTCTTCAAGCTGTCAAAGTCAAACGCGGACTTCCGATTTGTATGAAAACGCGGAGTGGACGTAAACGGCAACGTCGACGTATTTACGGCAACGTTGAGTAAGCTGTCAAATCAAGCTCGGACTCGCAAATGTTAGTTCGCTTAACGCCCGCTGCGCGCGCTCTTCAATTTCTCCATACATTTGAAAACGCCATTCGATCGGTTTGCCGTAACGCCAATTTAGGTGACAACTTAGACTACCGGCTCTGTAGGGCTATATTTAAGTACCAAATACAATTAATTATTGCCTCAATTTTTTTTTGTGTTCTTACCATAAACTTATGCTGAGATATGGCTGAGATAAATAGTCGTAACTTCACTTCTACACATTTTGTATCGGCAAAATCTCAAAGTAATGCAAAGTGAAGTCACAAAGTACTGCTTTTCGTTAGTCGCTGAGATAAATTGTCGTAACAGAAACTGACTAACGAAAAGTAGGACTTTGTGACGTCAATTTGCATTACTTTGAGATTTCGTCTGTACAAAGTGTGACAAAGGGATGTCACAAACTAAACTTTTCGTTAGATTTAGTTCATGTTATGACTATTTATCTCAGCCTTAGTTTCTGTTACGTACGACTATTTATCTCAGCCTTGGAATGTAAGCACAGCGCGCTCATGCTAGGTCTATGGTTGTTATACAAGTAACTTTGTATCTCAGACATGTTCAGAACCCCGCAAATCTGATTCGAAACGTTCGCTAGTTGTTTTGGAATCTACATACATCATGGACATGGCTGAATAGGCACGAATCCACTTAATTTTCCAAAACATTTTCGGAATGTTCTCATCTTTAATATTCCATGAAAACAATGTACATGCAGAATTGGAGAAAAGTCGATCAGAAACTCAAAAGAGTCGTCAATTCTGGCCCAATGACTCGAAGAAAATTTCTGCCGGTCCTCACTTTAGCGATAGCAGCAGCTTCGCAATCACTTGATATTCCTCCAAAGAGAACACCTCCCTGGACCCACCTGAACTGAATGACGGCTCCATACCTACTGCCAAAGAATATAATACACTGCCTACTGCCATCCATTTCTCGGGTTTGTAATGTTTGTCAAGATTTTTGTCAATTTTTATGGTTTCGTACCAGAAGAGTGCCAACGGAACCCTGTTACTAAGCCTCTGCTGTCCGTCTGTCCGTCCGTCCGTCCGTCTGTCACAGGGCTGTATGTCATAAACCGTAATAGTTGGGCAGCTGAAATTTTCACAGAGTATGTATTTATTTTGCCGCTATAACAACAAATAGGTAATATTTAAAAATAATAAAAATTAAAGGGGATCCCCATACAAAAAACGTGATTTTTGTGTTAAATATTTTTCTATGGTACGGAACCCTTCGTGTGCGAGTCTGACTCGCACTTGGCCGGCTTTTTTGTTATTGTTAGCTCAGTTGTAATGATCACGTTTCGAATTAATTGTGGGTATGCTTACTTAAAAGCTGTTACGTCTTCGCGTTCTGGGTCTAATTTTGGCTTTGCAAATTCTGTTCAGGATGACACAGTCGCACGAGTTGCGCGTGTTGCCCGCGGCATGGTTGTGCGGCGCTGCAGTCGCGGTGGCGCTCGCATGCGTGGCCTCCACAGATGCCCGCGGGGACGCCAAGGGCGGGCGCGGAGAAGGCAAGGGCATGCACAAGCACGTCGAGGAAATCTCGCTGTGGATCGACGAGAGACAAGTCAAAATGTTTAGTGGTACGTTTTTAACGTTACGGAGGAACCCTAGTAGAAATATTAAGGCGCTAGGACTAGCCAACTACTCGCGCCATACAAATGCACTTTTTAACAAATGTAATAATATGTAGTGAAAAGCTTCAGCAAATCCAAATAGAACTCCAGACTGATAATGGATTGTTAATATTTTTTTATTCCATCATTTATTTAAATAATAATAAAAATAAAAAAGTTGATTTTTCTCATTAGAAATCTGAAAGTAATTCGATTTCTAGATATAAGCAAAAACAGCATATATGCATAAACAAAAAATTCCATTTGCTTTTAGATTTCTACATTTAGTTAAAAAAGTTCGGAAATGGACACCGTTTCCGCAATGTATTTTGTATAGAAAAAGGAAACATACATTAACGAAAATAATTCGATTCCTAGACAAGGAATCATATATTGTAAGGATGACACTTATAATCGTCAGACTTAGTTAGTTAACTTGGGGTGCCTCGTCTAACTTTGCGATTTGGCTAGTACCAGGCCCTTAAGCCCCGATTGCACGAAGAGACGACTGAGTTAATCAATGTTCAAACACGTCACTTTTAGTGAACCGCAGGAGTTCCATCCAGTTCTGTCCATACAACGTGACGTGTTTAATCATACGTTGACTTTGATTTTGATGTTTTGTCCTTTCGTGCACTCGGCCCTAAGTCTGTATGCACGGGTATCTTCATCTTTGTATCTTGCCATCTTCAAGCTGACCCACCCTCATCTCGAATCCTCCTGATCTCAAAGCCAGCTTGAAGCTGACTCACCTGTATCTCCATCTCCGCATTTCCAAGTCAGCTAGAATCTGACCCATCTGTATCTCCGTATTTCAACGCCAGCTTGAAGGTGACCTATCTCTATCTCCGTATCCAAAATTCCGCTTGAATGTGACCCGTCTGTAAATCCATCTATTATCTCAAACTCAGCTTGAAGCTGACCCGTTTACATCTTCATATCCGTATCTCAAAGCTAGCATCTGGCTGAGATAAATAGTCGTAACCGAAACTAAGACTAACTTATCGTGCTTGAAGGCCCGCTTGATACTGAATTACCCCCATATCTCCATCCCCGCATATCAAAGCGAGCATGAAGCTGACCCGGTTGTATCTACATATCCGTATCTCAAGGCTAGCATCAGGCGGACCCACTTATATCTGGCTAAGATAGATAGTCGCAACCTAAATAAGACTAACAGCTCAATGCGCCCGCTTTAAACCTTAACACATGTCTCTCCATTTCCGTATTCCGGTTGCAGGCTTCTCGATGGAGATCTACGCGATCGTGAACGGCACAGTGCTACCCTACATCCTGGACCCAAACTTCTCGCACACGCTGCCCGTGATCCCTTCGGAAGTTGGCTACGTCAACTTCACGTGGACGGCGGGCACGCGCAAGTACTATTACTTCTTCGACACGCTCAGCTCGGGAGATCCGAGCGTGCTAAAGCCGCCGTTACTCTCCATAAAAACCAAGGGCAGGGTGCCAAAAAGACCTAAAGGTGGGTGTTGTAGTTCTTAAGCTTGACGGTTGGGCACAAACTCGCCACAATACCGCGCCATAAATTCCGAGGTTGCTATGTTTCTAGTAGGCTGTACGTGGAGATGGAGGTGTCAAACTCCACCCAAGCTCACCCGATATCTTAATTTACATATATAAGCGAAAGAACGTTCTGCAGTCAGACGGTTGTAAAAATATGCTGATTTTATTTCTTCCACATTCTTCCGACTGTCTCATATACCATAATAACTTGTGTCTTCTGGTTATTTTTGCTCAGAATTCAGTATATTCCTGCCGTGTATGGGCAACACAAGTGGCGTGTCCACATTCGAAATCGGCCTAGTCATAAAGACAGGCAAAAAGATCCCTCTGAAAGGTACCCCATTAAGACTGAGCCTAAAGAAGGAATGCGCACAGAGAGGTGTGTATTTTGCAAGGACAGGTATTGTATCGCCAAAGCATTTTTAACAATTTCGCTTAGCTGTATGTGTTCTTGGCCCAGACGACATGTTTTGTAACCTTGGTAACCAAATTCTGTGTCGATCCGATGATCTTTCGCGGCATTCTAGAGGCGTGCGTCGTTTCAGACGCGCACAGATTGGGCGCTGCATGCAGCATGCATAGCGGCTTTGCTTTCTCTCAAACGTTATGATTGCAAATAGGTACCATCGACGACATAAGTCCATTAGCACCCTACGGTCGGGTTTTTTATGCACATGTGGCGTGCCGCGTCCCCCCGCCGACCGGTCTTCAGACGGGGCGTCCTACCGCGATCCCTTCATTTACCTCCGCGCTCTATTCGAGCGTTCAAAGCAACTACTGGACTTTTGAATGCGACCGTACTTGCGTCACTTGAGCCCCAACCCCAACATGTACAATGGATTTCTCAATTCGGTAAGAACAATTAAACTATGCAACCTAATACCTACTGAGAGAAAAGTGATCGTGGTAAGCTGAATTGCACTGGCTGCTCCCTAATATTATTTTCACCATAGCATGCGCACGCAGCTATTTCTATGATTTTCACGTCCGTCACTCGACAGAGTTCAAAAACCAAACATCACACACACAATCAAAAGTAACATCAGACATCACAAAAAAAAAATGTCACTGACTCAACTCATCTTCATCTTCGAAAGGTTTATCTTCATCTATGCTCCGCAAATAACGAAAGCGGTGCTGAAGCCAGCCCTTTTTAAATCGTGCGCGAAAATCACCGCGTGAGTTCCATTGCTTTTCAAATATTGATATTCGAAATATTTAAAGTCGGTCCAACCCATTTCCCAGCATTCTAGTAGTATTATCAAAATATGTCGTCTGGTGACTCAGATCTCTGTCTCCTGTTTTTCCCGTTTTAATTATCAGTTATAAATAAAGTTCTTCTATTTAAAAGATAATGTTAAGGTACTGTCACATTATAGGCACGTACCTACATATGATTATTAGTAGGTACAAACGGCATCACCCAGACGCCACACATGGAACTTTGACCCACATAAGGTTTCCTTGCAAATGCCAATGCCTACAGTGGCGCCGTTAGGGTGATGCGCTTTGTACGTAATAATTAAATTAATTAAAACGGGACGAACATCAGTGAATTACAATTTTACTGTTCTTTTTGTTTTTTTATTGCGCTTTTCTTTAAACTAATGCTTTCAAAATTAAGGCAATAACATGTATTTTAATAATTGTTAATCCGACTGTTTTTTCATTTTAAAGTACTTTCTACTGTCTTGATCCTAATTTAATTCTTTATAACAATTCCAAAAGGGCAAATTTGTTCAAATAAAAGCTTTCCCAGGCACGAACAGAAATCCGGCCGGAATGTCGCACTTGTGCGAAATTCTTGCGAATTGCTGTCGGTTGACCACTTTTATTTCTTGCTAACTAAAGATGTAAAGCAAATGTTCTGTCGGATTTCCGTATTTTCGCAATAGGGAAGAATACTGCTTATTTATCATGACAGATACCTTCTTACAAAATTAAAATGTCTGTCCTTTGTACATAATTCCTTCCCTGCATACCTCTTTTAAATAGTGACTTGTACAATTGTAGTATTTACTAAATTAATTGTAGGGGGGTTTTATATAAATGAAGGATTCAACATTTAAAAATCATCAATTAACTTGTGTAGCCTTGTAATATGTATAGTTATATTGAAAAGATAAATCATTCGTACAATAGGTTCCTTTTGCTCCAACCTCGATGACATTATGAAAATCGAATATGTCTGAAAGCTATGACAATACAAAACAATTTCTTTTATTGGACATGTAAAAGGAAACATGGTTTTTTATTGCCTCCAGACTCACTTTTCGCATTTCTGTGTGCGTTTTGCAAAACTTTTTCAGATTTGTTTCAAAATCTGATTACAATGCTTCAAATGTACATAGATGTCGGGAAAACTCAAAATAATAAAATAAAATTATATCGCTAAAGATAATCTATTTTAACTGTTCATATTTTCCTTCAACCGGAATATAGGGTACAGTCGTTTCCTCTCAATTGTATACACTGGAAAGAGAAGGAATTCCTAAGTCACTTTTACTCTATGGCATGACAGAAAGAGATCTCAAATTTGTCTCTATTTCAGGTGTATAGATTTCAGGCGAAACTAATTTACAACCCTATGCTTTGGTCCGTCTCCTACTGTACGATCGCTACTTTCAAATCTGTGCACTAAAAAGAAAAATAATTCCTTCGTAAGGGACTCTATGGTGGACGTCAATATGACGGAAAGAGATCTCGAATTTGTCTCTATTTCGGGTGTGGTGATGGCTATTTACTCCCAAGCTTATGGGAGCAAATAGCCATAGCATCATACATTGTTCTGGTTTCATTAGTAAAGAAAAGAGGCCCACACACGATCAACTAGCGTCGAAGCGTGATGTTAAAAAGCCTATAACCTCAAACCTTCAAATGCAAAACAAAGGTCAGATCCTACTGATAGTTCCAGAGATCAGCGTGTTTAAACAAAAAAACAAACAAACAGACTCTGAAAGCAAGAGATAAGAGCAATTCGTTACAGTTATTTTCAATGTAGTTAAATTTAGTTTTACTTCAATTCTTATCAAATTGAATGCAATTGGCCCTTATTGCAGTCTTAATTCAATATTATAGAGTATTTCGACGTCTCTTTAACCGACTTCAACAAAAGGAGGAGGTTCTCAATTCGTCGGAATCTTTTGTTTTTTTTTTATGTATATTCCCCTATTACTCGAAGACGCCTGGACCGATTTGAAAAAATCTTTTTTTGTTTGAAAGGGTATCTACCTTCTAGTTGGTTCCATATTTTTTTGTATCAAAATCGGTTCAGTAGTTTGGTACTTAAATACAACAAACAACGAATTTTTGGAACCATTGAACCCAAAAACGAGATTTTTTTATTTACAGTAGCTTTTTTTTAGTTTAAGAAAGCTCACTAAGAGAGGTTTTTTTAACTTTTACCTTATAGGGGGGGGGGGGAGTAAAAGAGGGCAAATTGTACACATTTTAAATGTCTGGAACTGCTAACTCCAGAAATACAAAGAAAATATTTTTTACGTCAACAGAAAGTGTAAATTTTGGTCTGTCCTTTTTAACTTTATCTCTATGGCCTGCTTTAAAAAAAGCTTCATAGTGTGCAGTGCAATATAAATAACGTCTGTGGTCGTATATATGCGAAGCCTGTCATGAGGACACACAGGCGATATATTGACATCTTCCTTCTTTTCCGGGCCCGCTCTGGAGACTGTGGAGGCGGCCCTAATACGGTACACCCACCCGCTTACCGCATTTAACTTTTAGGTTGGTATTTACTGAAGTCTTTGATTTACTGTCACATCCGTGTATTCATAAAACTTTACGAGTCTACTTGCAAGCTAAGTTAATGATGACGGATCTAACTCTCCACTGTCCACTCTGTTCGACTGATACAAAATTGACAGAATGTTCATACTAAATATAATTTTGCACACACAATTCCAATCGGTGCTGCCCCTAAACAAAGAACTTCAAACAAACTATGTGTATCTATGTAAGCATTTATTACTAGTCACCACGACTATATATTACATTTGGGGACATTTTTATTGACCAGCAAATAGATTTAAAAAATGTCCCTTGAAATAAAAAAATCCCCGCATACAATTTTGTTCTAATCAAAATCTAATATCAAATGGTACACTTAGTGATTAATTTTAAAACAATACTGATCTCATTGCTTTCAGCCTTATCTAGATCCTAGATGCTAATCATCCCCCATTTTATTTTTATTAAAATCTGAGCCCAGGGGTGCGACGCCTTGCGATTTCATAAGCTAAGCACCTCTGAGCGCAGTTCGGTTCTGGATGGGTGACCATATTCAACCCTTGAGGCCGGCCGTGGTTCGGATTCCACGTAGAACTGTAGGTCCCCTTCCTTACTAGGTGGTAGGGTTAATCCCGCCCAGGTTGGTACCATCGCATTGAATATACGATGGTCGAAGCGGCAATGAAAATAGTCCGTGTTTTCCATCCAGTTCAATGCAGCCGAGCAATATAAGGATGGTCCTGGCATGGCACCTAGTGCCCAAGTGGTGTGTTAGGCTAATATCTGATCAGTTTGTTATTAGCCATCCATGTTTTAAATAGATTTTGAGTGATCATTTTTTCAACCAACCCAAATTCAGATTAATTTTGATAGGGATAAAAGCAATTAGCAATATTTTTAGTTAGAGGATAAATCTAGACGAACCCCAAAGTTGATATTATACAATGAAAGTCACATGTTCATCACAATCTTCCTATTTTGAACCAAACAAAATTAACTTTATTTTATATTGTTTTTAGTTTTTAAAATAACTTATAGAAACACACCCTCTCCATCCGCTGTCCATGCAGTCGTCAGATAATCACCGTGTCTCAAATATTTGTCGAAAACAGCAGGCCCGGACCCCGAATGCGACCGAAAGTGCGCGAATCAGGGCTGGTGCAACCACGAGAAGATATGCCAATGCCGTGAGGGCTACATGGGTCAGTACTGCAAGACGGCCCTGTGCTATCCGCAGTGTATGAACGGCGGGAACTGCACCGCACCAGGCCTATGCAGCTGCCCGCACGGCTACCAGGGACGCCATTGCGAAGGGGGTGAGTTTATATTAATTCCTCTTCCTACTGCTATTTGTGTTAAACACGCTGTTTGATTTTATTCCGAGGGTGAGTTTTTTTCAAACTGCAATTTGTGAGTGTTTCTTCTGATTCTTCTCGCCAATACAATGCTCTATGTTTAGACTAGCTGAAAAAAAGAATATTGATTTTTAGGGTTCCGTACCCAAAGGGTGAAAACGGAACCCTATTACTAAGCCTCCGCTGTCCGTCCGTCCGTCTGTCACAGGGCTGTATCTCATGAACCGTAATAGGTAGGCCGCTGAAATTTTTACAGAGTGTGTATTTATTTGGCCGCTATAACAACAAATAGGTAAAATAAAAAAATAATACAAATTAAAGGGGGGCGCCACACAAAAAACGTGATTTTTTGGTGTTGATGGTACGGAACCCTTTGTGTGCAAGTCCGACTCACACTTGGCCGGTTTTTTGCAATATATTCTGAGGGATTTCTTAATTTTTTTTCGGCCATTAAAAATGTTTAGTCTGGAACTAGTGATATTGAAAATGACTGACTTAAAACGATGGAGTTTCTTCTTCTTGGTAATAAAATTAAATGTAAAATATACTCTATATTTAGGCTGGAAAAAGACTTGGAAATTAGTGAATTTGCTCTGATGTGTTTTTCTAATTCTTACTAATACAGCGACTTAAATATGCTCTAAGTCAGTGGTTCTTAACCGAAGGTCCGCGGACCACTGGTGGTCCCTAGAAGCACCTAGATTAGTCGCAAAGCCATAAAAAAACCGGCCAAGTGCGAGTCGGGCTCGCACACGAAAGGGTTCCGTACCATCGAACAAGATTTAACACAAAAAACAGGTTTTTTGTATGGGGACCCCCTTTAATTCTTATTATTTTTAAATGTTCCCTATTTGTTGTTATAGCGGCAAAATAAATACACACTCTGTGAAAATTTCAGCTACCTACCTATTACGGTTCATGAGATACAGCCCTGTGACAGACGGACGGACGGACGGACGGACGGACGGACGGACGGACGGACGGACGGACGGACGGACAGCGGAGGCTTAGTAATAAGGTTCCGTTTTCACCCTTTGGGTACGGAACCCTAAAAAGATTAAATAAGTTTCGTTTTTACAGGGCTTCGCACCGAGTTTATAGAACAAAAACAAAAAATGCATTATAAAAATATAGGTATTTATCTCTTTAAAGTAAAATTTCGTAAAAGAAAAACTTTTGTCTTGTTTTATGAATAGATAGACCAACTCTTTATTCATTTAGATTTATATTACTTACCTCCACCAGTTGGTGGTCCATGGCAAGACAAACATTTTGTCAAATGGTCCCTCATCACTAAAAGGTTAAGAACCACTGCTCTAAGTAGATTGTGGAACTGAGGATATTTAAAAATAATTAATTCATTAATAATTTTACGCATACAATTTAACACTGGTACTAAAATATTTCAGTTATAAACCGTAATTCGTAGGACATTTTAGATTGTCTCTCCTGATCACCCCAATCACTCAAGAAATCACTCTTAGTGATAAATCCGCCTTTGTGCAATTTTGTTGTTGTTTTAAATTGTATTTGTTTTCTATATTGCACAATAAAGAATTTATTAATTCATTTAATAATTAAACAAGTTGCGAGAATAATTTAACTGTATTTATATAACAAAATTAAATACAATATTACATTTAATACGATATTACAGCTGAATGAAGACTATTTTTAATCATACTTCAACCACGCTAGTTGCGATATTGAAAAATACAAACACCAGAAATACTTATCAACCTGAATTAATTTTGCACCTAGATTAGGTATTTGAGCGGCTCGTAGCCTAGTGGCGCCGGGACTGGCCTAGGTCTGGGTTCAATTCCCTGCCTCGACATGCACCACTTTCTTTCTCTTTCTGAGTTCGATAAGTGCATTTCGTCACGAATGCGAGCTGCTCCATGGTTCTGAATCCATGTAAAACAGTAGGTCCCCTTCCCCCTACTAGGTGTTAGGGTTTAAGCCCGCACGGGTTGGTACCATCACATTGGACGAAAAGATGGTCGAAGCGGCAATAAAAAATTGACCGTTTTTTCCATCCAGTTCAATGTAGCCGTGCTCATAAAGGAAAGGTCCTGGCATGGCACTTATGTGGTAATAGCCATCCATGTCAGGTTGCATAAAAAAATGTGCTTGTTTATTCTCTCAACCACATAGTCAATTGGTCTCCTACATTAATCTAATAATATATCTCACACATATATCTTCCATCATAGAGTATTTAAGTATGTCAAAATGACATTTAGTAAATGCAGTTGGAATAAAGCATTAACGTTTTCAACCGAACCCTCTATGGGTTTTAGACCAGATAGTCCTCGGCCATTGGCTATCTACAGAGGTACAATCATATGACCTTGGAGAGTGAGATGGCGCCCTTGCAGCCCAGTTTAATGAGCTGCGTGAGCGCGCTGTAGAACGGCGCCTGCTCCGCTCCTTGCTCCAGCCCCGTGTCGTGATGCTCTTGCTCCTCGTCGCGGAACCTGCGCGCATGACACATGACGTTAGAGAGCGCGATGGTGCCCCGCATAACAAGCTTAATGAGATGCGTGAGTGCGCTGTAGAACGGCGCCTGTTCCGCTCCTTGCTCCAGCCCCGTGTCGTGATGCTCTTGCTCCTCGTCGCGGAACCTGCGCGCATGACACATGACATTAGAGAGCGCGATGGTGCCCCGCATAACAAGCTTAATGAGATGCGTGAGTGCGCTGTAGAACGGCGCCTGTTCCGCTCCTTGCTCCAGCCCCGTGTCGTGATGCTCTTGCTCCTCGTCGCGGAACCTGCGCGCATGACACATGACATTAGAGAGCGCGATGGTGCCCCGCATAACAAGCTTAATGAGATGCGTGAGTGCGCTGTAGAACGGCGCCTGTTCCGCTCCTTGCTCCAGCCCCGTGTCGTGATGCTCTTGCTCCTCGTCGCGGAACCTGCGCGCATGACACATGACATTAGAGAGCGCGATGGTGGCCCGGATAACAAGCTTAATGAGATGCGTGAGTGCGCTGTAGAACGGCGCCTGCTCCGCTCCTTGCTCCAGCCCCGTGTCGTGATGCTCTTGCTCCACGTCGCGGAACCTGCACGTATGATACACGACGTTAAAGAGCGCGATGGTGGCCCGGATAAAAGCTTAATGAGATGCGTGAGCGCGTTGTAGATAGGCGCCTGCTCCGCTCCTTGCTCCAGCCCCGTGTCGTGATGCTCTTGCTCCTCGTCGCGGAACCTGCGCGTATGACACATGACGTTAGAGAGCGCAATGGTACTCCGGATAACAAGCTTAATGAGATGCGTGAGCGCGCTGTAGAACGGCGCCTGAACTGCTCTCTGCTACATTCCAGTGAAAGAAAAAAAAACCAGTGAAGTTTCTTTGCGGGTTCTTCTTTACTGGTTGATCGAATCCGCGGATTAATTAAATTGTGACATGACTTAGTGTAGTTTGACTACCAGAAGTTGAATAAATAAATGAAATGAAATTAAATGAATGAAGTATCGTGTTGCTCTTGCTCCTCGTTGCGGACCCTGCACGTATGCACACACACATGACCTTGGAGAGTGCAATGGCGCCCCTGCAGTCCATCTTGATGAGCTACGTGAGTGCTCTAAAAGGGCGCCTTTTTTTGAAAAACCGGTATGGGTGGCTGTGCTGAGACCAAAGGTGCACAGAAAAGTCGAATACACTGAAATCACGATCAGCTAGGCATCATACCAGCGGATTTGTGGACCACTGAGCTATCAACCTTGTTTAAATTACGCTTGCAGACTCCCAGGTTATGGGTTTGAGGAAAGGCAACGGCCGGCAGAGAGTTTCATATCCTCAACATATGCTTCTCACCCCGCTCTGCCCTTGTGGCGCTCCGTTGCAATGAAAATACAGCCGAAACCGTTATCCACATAGCTCTTTGCCTGGTTCACAGATTAGGATAAAGCGTTTTTCACCTGGTGATGGTTTCCAAGATCTCCTTGTCGATGGCGGGGTCCCCCATGAGGGTCCGCAGCTGGTCGTTGTAGTGCTCCACGATCACCGTCTCCACCGCGACCGTGCACGCCATGGCCGCCTTCTCGCCCATCAGCGCTGTCCCTAGCGAGATGACGTTCTTGTATTTTCACCTGGTGATGGTTTCCAAGATCTCCTTGTCGATGGCAGGGTCCCCCATCAGGGTCCGCAGCTGGTCGTTGTAGTGCTCCACGATCACCGTCTCCACCGCGACCGTGCACGCCATGGCCGCCTTCTCGCCCATCAGCGCCGTCCCTAGCGAGATGACGTTCTTGTATTTTCACCTGGTGATGGTTTCCAAGATCTCCTTGTCGATGGCGGGGTCCCCCATGAGGGTCCGCAGCTGGTCGTTGTAGTGCTCCACGATCACCGTCTCCACCGCGACCGTGCACGCCATGGCCGCCTTCTCGCCCATCAGCGCCGTCCCTAGCGAGATGACGTTCTTGTATTTTCACCTGGTGATGGTTTCCAAGGTCTCCTTGTCGATGGCGGGGTCCCCCATGAGGGTCCGCAGCTGGTCGTTGTAGTGCTCCACGATCACCGTCTCCACCGCGACCGTGCACGCCATGGCCGCCTTCTCGCCCATCAGCGCCGTCCCTAGCGAGATGACGTTCTTGTATTTTCACCTGGTGATGGTTTCCAAGATCTCCTTGTCGATGGCGGGGTCCCCCATGAGGGTCCGCAGCTGGTCGTTGTAGTGCTCCACGATCACCGTCTCCACCGCGACCGTGCACGCCATGGCCGCCTTCTCGCCCATCAGCGCCGTCCCTAGCGAGATGACGTTCTTGTATTTTGAGTTTGTAATTTTTTTACAATCAGTCTACTTCTTACTTCTTTCCTTATACTTCTTATTTTTTGAAAGCATACAGGTATTATCATTTGTGACATATCAGTAGGCCTATTCTTGGAATTCCGTGCTCAGGAATTAGGAATCTTACAGTTGAGAAAAGCGCTTTTATAGTGATTGTCAAAGCGATTTTTTTATATGAAGATTGCCTGAAAATTTCATAAAAATTGGTCCAGACATTTTGGAGTCCGTAATTTGAATATGCATGTATGTACATCTGTACATACATGCATATTCAAATATATCGAATTTTAGGTACATACCTTGAAACCCTCCAAAGTCAGATGATTTTTTTTTTATGTGAATTAATGTGTGTGTTTAATGTGAATATTTTAAGAAATCCTTTAGACCAAAATGTAGAGGGCCGGAAGCCGACCCTAGGGGAGGTTTTCCTGTCCTTCTAGGTACTCAGGGGGCCGAGATACATTAAAATATATTTTACGCCAGTTTATGAAATGTACAGTAGCTGGGAAATGTATGTGAGACTACTAGGGGATGGAGTCATTCGCGTCCGTAGGAATTGCCTATTTATTACCCTACACGTGTCCCCCGGGTGGCGCTAAACGAATGACAACGCCGAGTCTCGGGCGGCGGTAAATAACTCGACACTGCGACGCTTAGCCAGCAGAGAGCATAGGAGGTAGGAAATGACCTTCTATACCCGCAAACGACCCGATACTTTACCATGAGCGGGGGTCTTGGCTTAATTGCCCGGACCGCGAGGAAGAATAACCTCTTCAAAAATTACCCAAATCCAATGGTGGGATACGTGCCAACTGGATGCATGGCTGTATGGATGAACAGCATTAGCGCCAACCTCTACGGACCTGGCAAGCCTAGTTGTATTATGCCTTCTTAGGGAAGGCGTCACCCCTAAGTGACCTGTTATTTCGTCCAATTCTCGTGGGAACAAAATGAATGAAAACCCAAACAACAAAACAAACCCAACTATGATCCAACAAACTTTTCACAAGAGCATGTTTACAAAAACACGAAGCAACTCAGTCGGTGCAATACCACAAGAAATAAATGCTCACGAAATAATATCTAATTCAACCAACAAAGACAAGAACACCTGGCAACAAGACCGAATACCTCAAGCCAAAAGAAAAAGAGTGGAAACACAATCACCACAGACAGAAAACGCAAAGAAAAAGACCAACATGACTGCATATGCAATACCCACACAAAATCAATTTGCAATATTAAGCGACGTAGAAGACCAAACGGAAAATATAGAAATAGTAAAGCCACCAAAACCAGAACCAATCTTCGTAACTGGGGTCCTAGATATTAACTCTCTCAAAAACCTACTATTAAGAATAACAACGGAAGGAAATTTTACAACGACCACACTAAGGTCAGGACACATTGTGAAAGTTATGCCAGCAAGTATAGAAGTATATAAAACAATCAGAGAAAAATTCATCGCAGATAATATCAGCCATTATACTTACATGTTAAAGAGTGAAAGACCCTATAGAGTTGTATTGCGAGGCCTGCACAGCTCAGAAGACACCTCTGAAATTAAAGAGGTACTCAAAACACACGGACATGAAGTTAGACAACTCGTAAATGTACGCCACCGAAACTCAAAAGAACCCTTACCCCTTTTTTACGTAGACCTAGAACCAAATCAAAACAACAGAGACATATTTAAAATAAAATACCTAAATCATATGAAAGTATCTTTTGAAGCACCTTATAAGAAACAAGAAATCCTGCAATGTAAAAGATGCCAAAGATTCGGACATTCCAAAAATCAATGTTACCGACCATTCAGGTGCGTCAAATGTGGAGACGACCACCCGACTACCAGTTGTACCAAAACTAGGGATACAGAACCAATTTGCGCAAACTGCCAAGAAAAACACCCAGCCAGTTACAGGGGATGCATGAAATACAAACAATATAAAGAGCATTTGCTGAAAATCCAACCAAAACAAATACGCAACTATACAAACCAAACTAACCAAATGCCTGAAACTGATAGATCGCAGCCAAGGCAATTCAAAACTTATGACAGAACAAACGCAACCTACGCTGAAATGACAAAAAGCAAACAAGAAAATATAATTAACCCAGACCAACCACTTCAAATGCAACAACTAGGTGATATCCTAGAGAAAATGTTCAATAGAATTCAAACTATGATGTTAAACATGGTAGACAACATGATGGATCGTTTCGTCCAGCTTATAAGCAGCCAAATGAAAAATTAATCCTAATCTTAGAATAATCACATGGAACGCGAACGGACTAGTCGCACGACGACTAGAGCTGGAAATGTTTCTTCACATGAAAAAAATTGATGCTGTATTAATATCAGAAACTAGATTTACCAGCAAAAGCTACATCTCCATTAAGGGCTACACTATTTATGCTACCAACCACCCATCGGGAAATGCGCATGGAGGAACGGCGGTACTCATAAAATCAAATATAAAACACCACCCGCTTGAACCTTTCTCAACAGATAAGATACAAGCCACTGTTATTAATGTGAACGACAAAAGCTCGGACATTACCCTTTCTGCAATTTATTGCCCTCCTAAACATCAGGTAACAAAGGATGACTTTAAAGATTTCTTCTCTACACTCGGATATCGCTTTATAATTGGAGGTGACTGGAATGCTAAACATCTGTTCTGGGGCTCTCGGCTGATATCAACTAGAGGTAGACAGCTCTATCAGGCCGTGAAAGATCTGAACCTTGATTGTTTGTCCACTGGTGAACCTACCTACTGGCCGACTGACCCACGTAAAACCCCTGACTTGCTGGATTTCTTCATATCAAAAAATATTCCAATCAATAACACTAGAACTGAAACTGACTTTGATCTCGTCTCAGACCACTCTGCTATTATTCTTAACATATGCAGCAAGATCATGCTAACAGAAGCACCACCCAAAATTTACAATAAGACTACTAACTGGCAAAAATATCAGGATACCATTAATGCGAAGATACAGCTTAAGATCTCACTTAAAACCACTGACGAAATAGAACAGGCTATAGAAGGACTAAACAGATTGATTCATGATGCAGCGAACAGTTCTACATCCCAACACAAAGTGGGAACTGCAAAAGAGCATGTATACCCAGCGTTCATTAAGGACTGTATAAAGGAAAGACGCAGACTCCGAAGAGAATGGCACAAAACTCACTATCCTAGAGATAAGACCGCCTTCAATAAAGCCTCACAAAAACTTAAAACACTAATCAAAGAACTGGAAAACGAGAACCTACAATCATACCTCATAAAACTGACACATACTAGTGACACAAATTACTCACTGTGGAAGGCTACGAAAAATCTAAAGCGTCCCAAACAACTAGTTACACCTGTGAAAAAGCCAACACATACGCTAATCACCTACAAAAAGTTTTTGAACCATTTCCCTGCAATAATCAACACCTGGACAATGAAATAGAGACATACCTCAGTTCACCTACTCAGATGTGCTTACCACCAAAGCATGTGACACCAAATGAATTAAAGCGGGAGATCTTAAAACTTCAGGAAGGTAAATGCCCCGGCTATGACCTTATTGATGCCACCCTCTTGAAACACCTCCCAAAAAAAGGAGTGCTGCTCATACTCGCTATCTTCAACGCATGCTTAAGATTATCCTCTTATCCAAGCCAGTGGAAAATAGCACAGGTAGTAATGATACTGAAACCGGGTAAACCAGGCCAAGAAGTGTCATCATATAGACCTATAAGTCTCCTTCCAGTTATCGGAAAATTACTGGAAAAAATCATACTAAATAGAATGCGAGAACATTTAGCAGAGATTATACCAACACACCAGTTCGGATTTAGAGAAGGCCACGGAACTATCGAGCAAGTGCATAGGTTGGTTGATGTCATAAATAGAGCACTGGAAAACAAACAATATTGCTGCGCAGTCTTTCTAGACATTAGCCAAGCTTTCGACAAAGTGTGGCATAATGGGCTACTCTTCAAAATAAAAAAAATGCTACCGCACTCTTTCTTTCTGTTGGTAAAATCTTATCTTGAAAACAGATGCTACGAAGTTAGATACAATTC
Source organism: Incurvaria masculella (assembly GCA_946894095.1). NCBI lineage: Eukaryota > Metazoa > Arthropoda > Insecta > Lepidoptera > Incurvariidae > Incurvaria > Incurvaria masculella. Next base: position 22,909,016 of record OX335646.2, read on the forward strand.
CGATGCATCACCAATGCACGAAATTAAATCAGGAGTTCCACAGGGTAGTATACTGGGACCAGTTCTCTATCTGATATTTACAGCGGATCTACCCACTTATGCCAATACCATTACAGCGACATATGCAGATGATACCGCACTTCTTTCCACCCACGATAATCCCGATTCTGCAACCGAAAGGCTCCAATCACACCTGACCCTCATTGAAGCATGGTTCCAGCAGTGGCGTATTAAAGCCAATCAAGACAAGTCAGTCCAGGTTACGTTCACGCTTAGAAGGAAAACTTGCCCACCTGTGAAACTTTATGATAAAGAGATCCCACAATCAGATGATGCCAAATACCTAGGCATGCATCTCGACCGACGACTCACTTGGCGCAAGCACATATGGACTAAAAGGAAACAACTGGACTGCAAACTCCGCAGCATGTACTGGCTCATCGGACGTAAATCACAGTTGACAGATGCCAGTAAAATGGCTATCTATAAGGCTATACTAAAACCTATATGGACTTACGGCATTCAGCTCTGGGGCACAGCCAGCCATAGTAATATAGAAATACTAGAAAGGTTTCAAAGTAAAACAATGAGAGCTATGTTCAATATTCCACCACACGTAAGCAATAAATATGTGAGCCTAGATTTTAATCTGCGAACAGTGAAGGAAGAAATTGAATCATACAGCAAGAGTTATCAAGTCAGACTGGACCAACATATAAACGAGTTAGCTGCTGAATTGCAGGGAGTGGGCAGTCTAACATTCTCTCGACTTAAGAGAAATAGTATACCAGAACTAGGGACAAGATTCGCAGACAAATGACGAGGATAGCACCACTGGGTGCACGTCTCGCTGAGGACACATTAACCGATGAAAATCTGACAGCATATTAGATTATTGTTTGGAACAAACAGATTGCTAAGTAGCGGGATACATAAAAAAAAAAAAAAAAAAAAAAAAACTAGGGGATGGTTTGCAGCGTCAAAATGACAGGGCCCAGCCACAGATTATAGTATTACAAATATTTTAAATACAATTTCTGTCGCCAATGGTACTTTTGCCAAAATTTGAATATTTTAAAATTCAATCAAGGGGGGGGGGGGGGTCCAAAAAATAAAACGATAACATTTCATAAACGCCCATCGTCAAGGTTAAACGTGTCTGTGTCACTGTCTCTTTTACAGAAAAAAGGGTCGAGGTAACATTTTCTGTCTAGCTTCCATCCGCCAAACGCGAGATAAGGAACATAGTTCCAATTACCTCACCCGGCACTACTCTACCAAGATTTTAAAAAGAAAGGGTGCAAAAAACTCAAATTAAACTGATACCTGCTCCCAAAAGGAATCCAGCGACATTCCATATTGGTGTGAGTACGGTTGGTCGCACGCGGTACTTCTGGATGAGCCTCTCGAAGGTCTCACGGTGAACCTTGCGAGAAAGAACAAGCTATTGTACTGCACTGGCAATATTTATAAATCTATAATCAATACTCCTAAAAAAAATAACACTAAATATATAACTTTTGTAACATTTTCATTTATTTATTTATTTATTTATTTATTTATAAAGGTTTGCCAACAGGTTGACACATTTACGTTTATACATCACATATTAAATATAACAGTGTGCAGACCCAATAACAGGCAAACACAACCTGCATGTAAAGAACGGACATATTGCAACACTAGCTAGGGTGCAGACGAGCGGGGCGACAACACGAACGCGACGAGTCAAAAAGTGACTCCGCGCGGCAGTGAAGGCGGCGGCGCGGTGGGGTCGCGCCGCTCGAAAGCAAACCCGCCAACTTAAACGTAGAACAATTTAAAACAGAGAAACAGGGTAAACTTTGTAAGTAATAAAAAAAAAATTAAAAGGACAAACATAAACACAAACTTCACATTTGCTGAAGCTTTTAACACAACAATGAATAAAAATAAAAAATAAAACATAATGCCTAAAAGACTAACATAAAAAGGAATGAAATCAAATCAAATAAAAACAAAAATATTGTATTTGTGTCCAAGTCTGTTAAGGTTCGTGTGCGAATATAATTTCTTTGATTAGAAGCTTATATTTTTTTGCATTACACGAGAACAAGTCGAGCGTGTGCAGTTTAAACAGCTCATTGTACTTTCTACATAGCCTAGCTATATTATGGTTATAACCCAGTGTACTTTTGTAGCGTCGGAGCCAGAATGGATTATATTTTCCTAGTCTGGTCGTTGGTCGAGGCACTTGAAAGTAAATCTTGTTCAACAATTCAGGACATTCTAGTTGGCCGTTGACGATTTTGTAAAGGAGCATCTGGTCCGCCAAGTTACGCCGGCAGTAGGCTTTAGAAGTCATCCCCCAATCATAAGTCACCAAGTAATCCAGAACAATCTGGACCGCACCGTTCAGTGGACCAAAGACTGGCTGCTCTCCTTAAATGCAGACAAATGCACTGTGCTGCACATAGGCCCCAAAAATCCTTACCTTCAATACTCCATCGATGGAATCCCCTAGAATGCAGTTTCCTCACAGGTCGATCTCGGCGTAACGGTGTCCAATGACCTCAAATGGGATAACCATACAATCGAAGTGGTTAAGAGAGCAAATTCACTGCTTTATATGATTCGGAAATCCTTTTCCTGCGTAAACATTGACCTGTTTCTTAAGCTCTACAAGTCATCCCTCATCTACGTCCCTCCTGGAGTATGCATATCAAGTATGGAGCCCTTACTTCAAAAAGGATATAGATATATTGGAAAAGGTTCAGAGACGCGCAACAAAAATGGTGTTGTTCCTCAGGCACAAATCATATGAAGATCGCCTTGACACTCTTGGTCTTACTACATTGGAAAAAAGAAGGCAGCGAGGAGACCTAATTGAGACCTACAAAATCCCGACTGAACACTACGATGTACCGAGTCTTAAATAAATGTATACAAAAAATACTAATGAGAGACTTCGAGGACACTCCTTGAAACTTAACCGCAATAATACTATTAAAAATATATAAAATTTAATAATAAATAATTTAATAATAGTAATAAGTAATCGGAGAATTTTTTTTTCCATCTCAAGTTTGACTCTGATTCCTGAAAGCATGATACAAATTAAGCATGTGTGAACGCGGCTGTGTGTCAGCTGAAGAGACGACGACCGTTGGAGTAACCGTGTCCTACACTGGCGGCAAGAAAATGGAGTGTGGGAAGACCATCCGCCAGGTGGGACGACTGAAAGCAGTGGTTCCGTACCGCTGAGGGCCGGGAGGACTGGAGAAAAATTAGAGAGACGTATGTCCAGCAGTGGACGCAGACACTGACTGACTGACTGACTGAACGCGGCTTAACTCGCTTTCCTATCTTGGATAAAGGCTGTTCAGGTATGCGGTTGTTTGTTGTTCCGAAAATCGGATAGTCGATCGTGAACAGTTTCCCGATGCGTGACGTCGCGCACCTTTTCCTGGTCCCACATGTGCTGGATGAGGGGCCCGCTGGCGGTGCGGCCGAGCACGGCGTGCTGTCCCGCGTAGATCCGGTCCGCGCCGAGCTCACCCGCATGGTCCACGCGGATTATCTTGTCCAGCTGCAAACAACCCATCCTAGATCAGTGGCGGCCTGGTTACAGCTGATCATTAATCACGAGAATTTGAAACCTTTTATGAAGATACAAACTGTAGGTAATAACTGGCATACTTTCAAAAACCTAGTACAACATTTAGAGCATGTTCTATAGTATTAAATGCAGTTAGCTGCACTGCTCGAGCTGTACAAGATGAACAACTCGACCAGTACGAGATACATATTGTGTGCACATGGTGTACAATATGTATATGGCAGTTTATTGCTATTATATTTGTATGTAAAATTATAATAAAAGTAATATATGTATGTATATGTACCGAACATGTAATTATTGTTAGGAAGCAAATGTAAATTTCGGACGGTGGTGGTGCTAGTGTAGCAAAACACAGCGACGCCGACGAATTCGCGAGGAGAGCAGACGCCATCTAAATTTGGGGCACGTCACAAGTGCTAGCTGTGGAAATCAGTTCATAAAGCTCGTTTGAGTGTACAAGAGTCCTATCTCAACATTATCTACAATAATTTATGCTCAAATTGTCAAACCAAACCTATCGCCACTACCTATCAATACAGACTATTGAACATCTCAAACACCCAAAGGTCGGCTGGAAGAAATTTCTTCAAGGGATAGGTGCTTCTTGCTCCCCACGTATTATGTTGTTATTGCACTGTACTTTATCTGTTGTAAATTATTATTGTGTGGTGTAAATAAGGATTTTTTAATTAATAAACACATACCGCAAGCCACGTCAAGGAACTTAACGCGGCTTGCGGTAAAAGATAAAATTGGTTATTTTTTAAAGATAAAATTGGTTATTTTTGAAAGATAAAATTGGTTATTTTTGAAAGATAAAATTGGTTATTTTTGAAAGATAAAATTGGTTATTTTTGAAAGATAAAATTGGTTATTTTTTAAAGATAAAATTGGTTATTTTTTAAAGATAAAATTGGTTATTTTTGAAAGATAAAATTGGTTATTTTTGAAAGATAAAATTGGTTATTTTTGAAAGATAAAATTGGTTATTTTTGCCGCCAGGACCACCACCTAAGTTTATCTGCCTACTGCATTACAAGCGGCATTAGGCGTACCTACATGGGGATTCCTTTTCCATACGGCACCATGAGCCCCTCTCGTGATGAACAGGCAGCCGATATTCGAAGTCTTCAACATTCTGCTCGGTCAATCTAAAACAAGGCATTGCATTGTTACAGGAATATGCGCGGAAAAGTGTCAAAATGGCGGCAAATGCATACAAAAGGACACCTGCGAATGTCCAAAGGGGTACTACGGATTGCGATGCGAGTTTTGTAAGTTTATGTTTATAAACTGATGCATACTTCTCCCGTGGGCAATGGGCAACAAAATATTTCTACGAGTAAAATGCTAATCTTGGAGCATTTTCTTATCCTTGAAGGTGTTAAACTCTTAATAGCTTCACCGAACATGCCCGGACCCATTGAGGGGTCCCATGGGGAGCAGGGCTTTAATTGAGGTCGGGACTAGCGGTGACCTCGCACTTTTTTCGGCTCCTCACGCCGTACCCATCACCTCACAGTAGTTCGTAGTACGGGGACTAACTGTTTTCGAACTGGTTGAATCCATACCACGAAAGACTAATCCCTCAGTCGTCTCTTACTACATGCACAGAAAGAAATTTAGTGGTACCACTTGTATTGTTGAAGGATTTTTCTGTACAATTACAAGTTTCCTAGGTTACACATTAATGAAATACAAATACTCGATGCATTTATCGAAATCCCTAATTAAATTAAACTAAATAATGCTTAAGGGTTTAAGGTGGCCCATCCCGCTCATCTCCCCATACAAAAGGGGAAAGAAGATCACGCCCATATTACTTGTCAGAGATCCAAAATTTTGCTCAAAACAGCTTTATTTGATCGAACTAGATGTCTGATGACCATTGTCATTGTAAAATTGTGTTTAGTTTCTAAGTTATAAGGTCCGAAAGTTCGAATTTTTCGCGCGTTTTATACAATAACTTTGGAGGTGTATTACGCATTGATAAAGTAAGAACATCTTAAAAAAAGATTAGTCATCAGACATAGCTTATTAAATCAAGATTTATAATCTATTTGGTTTTTGTTAGATTTTTGACTACAGCGGTCGTGGTTTACTTTTAGCTATAAGTCATTTTGAAATTAAAATTTTCGTAAATCTTACCAAATCATACGCTATGCACATTGTCTTTTTTGTGGACATGTTGCATCTTCCTCATTACGGAGCCTGTCTTATTCTTTGAAACAGAAAAGGTCCAAGAGCGCAATAGCACGGTTTTGTACCGTGCCCGCGAATGAGTTAGGCCCGCTGGGTTGGGCCACCTTAAAGGCTCTACACTGCTATATAATAATAAGTTGTACGTAGTCTTATATCAAAATACCAATACAATGAAAAACGAATCCGCTTTGACATGGTTACAGCAAAATGTGTGATCCCGTGCCTCAATGGAGGGCGCTGCAAGGGCGTCAACAAGTGCCGTTGCCCTCCCGGTCTCGGGGGCAACCATTGTGAGATCGGGCGGCGCGTGCCGCAGCGCTCCACCTGCACGCGGGGCTGTCGGCACGGCACGTGCGGCCCCGACAACTACTGTCAGTGCGAGCCTGGCTGGCACGGTCGCCTGTGCAACCACCGCTACGGTGAGTTCTCTGTAGACTAGCACGGTACAAACTGGGCGGGCATGATACCCTGTCCGGGTATTTACAGTTAATCAATTGGGCTAAGGCCCCATTTCCACGAGAATGGTCGGAAAGACTGTCACACAGTAAATCGCCGGTGTAAACGCCTCTGCAACACGTGTTTACGTTTACTGAAGTTTGATCGGGAAATTAATAAAAAAAAGTTTTATAACATCATATTATACGGTCATGTACTTGTCTTTTTTATTTTAAATCACAAAAAGGGGGTTGTTCGGAGAGAGCTTGTAAACATACATTTTGAACTTAATTTAAATACACATTCTTTTTTGTTTACCTATGTATTGTTATGTGTTGCGTATGGGCATCTAAATCAAACATTTTACGATCCAATACGGCTTCGACATTATCAATACATTTTCAAATTATTTTCTGTACAGGTTCGTCTGAAGAGTCAGGGGAGTACAAACGACCACGGTGAACAGGGACCGTAGCCGTTCAAGAAGTTATGTGATTGATTCTACTAGCCTGTAGTGTAGATTTGGCCTGTGAATACTACTTAGTCAAGAAATAAAATATGGACAATGGAATGTATTAAGTTTAGTTAAACTAAAAAAATACTTTTAATATTATTACATGTTTAGTTATAAGTAACAATATAAATTGATCAATAAAGTGATCTAAATCTATGTGTTTTTAAAATGTTATTTTCCTTTGCATAGACTGCACATAATTACCACAGATTGGTATTGGTATTGGTTAATCTCACACAATATCGTTGTACATATTCACAGAGGACCGGGCAGCCTGAAAATGTCTTACATAATCTAGCTTCAGCTATGAAGACACAGGCCTTCAAATTTTATTTGAGTCTGACGAATTAGTTGAACGAAGTGGAAAGCAGGTGGTTACAGTGGTAAGTTATCTTAACGGGTGAATAGCAGGTGAACAATTCTGCAATTCACCTGGCGAGTTATTTACCACAATAACCCCCCAGGCTTAATAACAATATTACCCATTGTATTTACCCTTTATATTATCAAATCCTACATATTATGCTGACCATACGTTCAAGAGCCCGCTGTTACAAATATTTAGTGACCGGCTACATAATACTTGTAATTAACGTATAATTTGAAATTCATATAACTATGTGAAGGGAAGAGAACTATTTTGGCTATGCATTCTTTATGAAGCATTATTTGAAAAATATTATATTTCCATGAAATTGTTTCGATGTCAGAACAGTGCCTTGTCACTCCATGCACTTGCCATCTACCTCTCCGGGTACCTTTGAAGATTGCTTCGAAGGTACACACATCAGGAGATTGTTGCAATCGCACTTGCACACAAATTATCTCGGAAATGTTTTAATTGATGAAACATATTGTTAAAAAATGTATGTGCACTTGATGGGTGTGCGTTTAGTAAGAAGAGAAATGAAATCCTGGCGTTTTTTTCATATTTCCATCTCTTTCCATAATTTGTGAATTTGAATGCAGACATGTCAGATTAAAAGATATTTAATTATTTTTAATTTATGAATGCTAAAAACAAACCATGTTGTTAAACACATAATTCACAAAGTTTGTGTCTAGAATAATATAAAAAAAGTTTTGAATGAAGCAGCAGGCTTTACTGCAAAAGTTGCATCACCACGCAACTCACAAACTGGTAAGAATTCCATACAAGAGTTTCTAGGCACACTTAAACACTGAGTAATTGCACATTGTAGTAATGGATCTGTTACGTAAATAACGTAACGTTCGTAACTCCATCATGTGACTTACACAAAGCCGCAACTTATTAAATTTTACTTTGAATATCCAACTGGAAATTTATGCACCTGGACCAATGATGGACATTTACTTTTAAGTATAGGCCACCTCACTTTTTGAAAGCAAAGTGAAAATCTGCCACCCATAGGCGGCTGCCTACATGTCTGCAGCACCTAGGCTGGGGCCTATACGACCTATTGCCAAATCCAACGCTGATCAGTACCCGAAGTCTCAGTTGGCACGTAAATTGGCGTTTACGGCAAACTGATCGACTGGCGTTTTCAAATGTATGGAGAAATTGAAGAGCGCGCGCAGTGGGCGTTAATCGAACTAACATCTGCGAGTCCGAGCTTGATTTGACAGCTTAATCAACGTTGCCGTAAATACGTCGACGTTGCCGTTTACGTCGACTCCGCCTTTTTAATACAAATTGGAAGACCGAGTGTGACTTTGACAGCTTGAAGAAGTAAAACCACAGAATATCAAGTAAAAACTTGTTTGGAGTTTGACGTTTTTACGGAAAATGCCAGTCGATCGATTTGCCGTAAACGCCAATTAAGGTGAGAACTCAGACTGACCACTCTGAACCTACTGCAGCCCATCTCCAATGACGTGGGTTTTTGGCATGTTATTTAATCAAAGCCCAAAATTGCATTGCAAAAACTGGGGATTGTATACCATTGCAGAAGCTTCTTTTCGCTGGTGAAATTACTTCCATAACAAATCACAGATTGGCCGGTGATAGAATAATGTAGCCACATATGGGAAAGTGGTCCCCAGTAACTGTTTAAGGTGGCCCATCCCGCTCATCTCCCCATACAAAAGGGGAAAGAAGATTACGCCCATATTTCTTGTCAGAGATCCAAAATTTTGCTCAAAATAGCTTTATTTGATGGAACTAGATGTCTGATGACCATTGGCATTGTAAAATTGTGTTTGGTTTCTAAGTTATAAGGTCCGAAAGTTCGCATTTTTCGCGCGTTTTATACAATAACTTTGGAGGTTGATTACGCAATGATAAGTAAGAACATCTTAAAAAGATTAGTCATCAGACATAGCTTATTTAATCAAAATTTATAATCTATTTGGTTTTTATTCGATTTTTTACTACAGCGGTCGTGGTTTACTTTTAGCTATAAGTGGTTTTTAAATTAAAATTTTTGTAAATCTTACCAAATCATACACTATGCACATTGTCTTTTTTGTGGACATGTTGCATCTTCCTCATCACGGAGCCTGTATTATTCTTTGAAACAGAGAAGGTTCCAGAGCGCAACAGCACGGTTTTGTACCGTGCCCGCGAATGAGTTAGGCCCGCCGGGTTGGGCCACCTTAAGTACTCATTACAGAATCAAGCCGTCTTGTTAGAGACCCGCAACTGACATTCGGGGTGCAGCTACAGACAGTTTTGTAAGGTCGCACGGATGTGGCTCTATCTCTATCTAATGTCTCTCTATCGAACTTGCATCTGTTAATCCTACATCCGGAGCACCTGGCAGAATCAGAGAACCCTTTTGTGATTGATGTTAGGCTTTGAGAATCAATTGTTTCTTTAATTAATTTCTTTGCCTTACCTTCATTTGTACAACTTGGAAATTTCCAAAACATGCTTGATAACTCGACAAATCCGCTATAAAGTGTATTGCCTCACTGAGTGTGGTTTTGCAAGGCGAGGTGAATTTGGTTTTTCGAAGCAACTTTGGCCTCTCAGCCCAGCCATATGTGAGTACCAGTGTAACATAAAAATATCAAAAATGCTTTGAATACAAGAACATTAGCCTGTCTCAAAAAAAATAATTATGATGAGTACTTTGATAATTTCGAGGCAGCAAAATGTCCTAGAATATTGGGCAAACGTTTTTATAGTCAATACATACATTTGAAATATATAGTTGATATAAAGTTTTATTTTGGGCTATCAATTAAAATATATCTCATAGTTTGACGTCTGACGGAGTCCAGTTCAGTTTGTTCAGATTATTTTTTAGTTTATCAGGGATTTGCAATACATACGGTAAAAATAAAATAAGCATTTAAATGGTATTTAACCAATTCTGTGGGAGCTTGGCTGGCTCGCTATATGTTTTCGTCGACGTTAGGCTCCAGTAGCGTTATGGCGAGACCTCTACTTCGGAGTATTACATTGAACAGGACAAAACCTGTAGGGATGCGATATTAAAATAGGAATTAATCTTTAATCTAAGTTTTACGGTCGAATCGCAGTCAAGGAGTTTGACCAAAATTACACAATTAAAAACCTTCAAGTACACTTACATATTAACGAAGAAATACTATTGATCATTGACTTCAATCAAACGACTTCGTAGCAAATTATAACTTCGAGAAGAAAACGTTTGCAACCATTTGCAACGTTGTGCACAAAATAAAGAGTGAAGAAACGAATGAAAGACTGAAAATCGTAGAAAGAGGATCTCGCGAGCGACTTCTCCAAACTCTTTGATGCTCTTTGCTGAAAGCGCAGCGACTTCTCCGAACTCTTTGCTGAAAACTCAGCAACAGATTATAACAATCCTTTTGACATTTTACCAGTTAGCCGTCCCCAGACAGCAACAATATTTGAACCACGGATTTGAACCAACAATGATTTGAACGGTTGTTAAACACTTGTTTGTACATTTGTGAGGCACGTTTATTAAGGCGGCCCAACCCGGCGGGCCTAACTCGTTCGCGGGCACGGTACAAAACCGTGCTGTTGCGCTCTGGGACCTTCTCTGTTTCAAAGAAAAAGACAGGCTCCGTGATGAGGAAAATGCAACATGTCCACAAAAAAGACAATGTGCATAGTGTATGATTTGGTAAGATTTACGAAATTTTTAATTTCAAAACGACTTATAGCTAAAAGTAAACCACGACCGCTGTAGTCAAAAATCTAACAAAAAACAAACAGATCATAAATCTTGATTAAATAAGCTATGTCTGATGACTAATCTTTTTACGATGTTCTTACTTTATCATTGCGTAATCAAACTCCAAAGTTATTGTATAAAACGCGCGAAAAATTCAAACTTTCGGACCTTATAACTTAGAAACGAAACACAATTTTACAATGCCAATGGCTATCAGACATCTAGTTCGATCAAATAAAGCTATTTTGAGCAAAATTTTGGATCTCTGACAAGAAATATGGGCGTGATCTTCTTTCCCCTTTTGTATGGGGAGATGAGCGGGATGGGCCACCTTAAAGTAATTATACAAACGCTGATTATTTATTTTTACTTTGGCATTCGGTGTCGGTTTTTCGAGCCAACATAAAGCGTTCAAACTTCAAATTTGTGCGTAGGCTGTCACACTAGTTCAAAATTAATTGCGTTAATAAAGTATGTACTTTGACTGACAGTCGGCCCGGATTGGTACCATCGCATGTGATGGAAATACGGTGGAAGTGTTGAGCTAATATCATTACGGCCCATGTCCAGTCACATAAAAAAATTAAGATGCTAACAATAAGTCTTAATAAATGTTAAAATTATAAAAATAGTCCATCCTGTTTGTTGTCTATTTGAATTAGTTGAAGTGAACGCGTATGCAAAGCGTGTTTAGCAGTCTGCTAAACCATACAAATAGGATGTGCCATAGATAATATAATATTATTATGTGCTAAACACCTGTGTCTGGTGCGGGGTAAATAATATGTTAATGGTTCCAAGCTAACAAGTTACCAATCGTCAGAACTAAATAAATACATGAAATGCACATGCGTAGGACCTCTAAGCCAGCATGCCATGTTTACAAAATGCGAATGTCAATTGTTTCGGAAAACTTACCGCAAGGTAGCGCTGCACGCTTCAGCGATCGATGTTTTCCAAAATAAATTGGGATTTGGAATTTTCTTTCCTTTCCATCTCCGGTGAGTTCGCTGGCGGAGACTCATCTGAAAATTTTCAAGACATTGAGTGAGTTTTTTCTCATTATATAAGCGTCACGAATTTTTTTTTTGCCAACATTTGGTTTGGATGAGACAAGGGCGGGCTCATTCAAAAAATATCTCCATCGCGCAGACTCGGACAAAATGGCGGTGCGGTCGATGGTCGCGGCGGAGGGGTCTCGGCTTGCTGGACCGATCGATAACATCCTTTTCGCCCACCTAATCGCGTCCAAGGCGTCCTCCTTCGTACTGACGTGTGGAGTTTGTCGCGAAAGCCCCGCGAGGTCAGGTGTCGTGGTACTCGTGAATCTAGCGGTCGGTGCGCGGTGTCGAGTGTCCTGAGGACGGGATGCGCCGGGTCGGAGCGATTGAGCGGCGCGTGGTGCACGCAGGTGCGTACGCAGCCGTAGTCCGAGCTCTAGAACTGGGCGTGCTCGGCGGCGCGCGGCTCCAGGCAGGCGCACGCTGCGCCGCAAACCGCACACGCGCCCCTCATTGACCTGCAGAATGCGCTTTTCCTCGGACGTCTCGAAGAGAGACCAGTTACGTCTGTGCCTAGCGATGCATGTCTTACTGTCCAGGGATTCTACATCAATCTACTTCTCAATTCAATCATTGACCAGAGATAGATGTTCCTATTGGAATAAAGTAGCATTGCTGGCTCCAGCTTTGTGTGTGTTTGTTGGCAAATGGGTGCCACCGGTATTGATTTTTCCTATCTGCCTAGTTACTGAGATAGATTTAAAGATATGAATTTCATACCATAGTTTAGTTCACTGACCTACTGAATTGATTAAATGGATACATACAACCATGAAAATAAAATACCCATATAGTTTTAGTATTTTAGATTTGGAAATCAAGTTAATGGTATGATTTATAATGCATGGCCTCTTGGGTTTCATTGAGGCGGTTCCCTGTGCTTTGTAATTACTTTTGACGTAATAAAACTGCACTACCCATTAGAGCGGCACACCCCTGCAAGGCCTGATACTTAATTGGCACATTGCTCTGAGCAGACGGGCACTTACTTTTCGATTTACTTCTACATAAGATTTCATTGACCACATAAAAGGTTTTTAAAAGAAAAAAAAAATCCTTTGGGGTTCTTGAATTTAGTAGGTATTTTACTAAGTATAAAATTACCTTGATAAACTTTCCTGAATAGCTTTTGGTGTAAAACTACTTCTGAGAAATAAAAAAAAAAACACAATTTTTCAATTATTTATCCAGGTACATGCCACAATATTTTTTTAAACTTCAATAGGAATCATTTCAGGCCAAAACATTTCGAAAGGATATGCCAAATAAATAGTAAACATTGTCTCATTACTAATATGTAAGTTTTTGCATCTGTCTCGTTCATCGAAACATAACTAAGAAATATTAACACACAATATTTGTGTATTCACTAACATGCACACTGATGGACTATTTATACACGGTGTTAAAAAAGTTCGCGACATTCCCGAAAGGGGGTTATTTTGGGTCGCATACTGATTCCGAAAACGAAGGATTTTTCTTGTTTTGAGCTTTTGTTTTAAAATTTTCGATTTCTAATACTAGTAAAAACATAAGTAAACAACATAGTATTTCGTAATAGGAATCGCACTGCATTCATAAAAAGTTCTAAAGTAGGACATTCGGATCGACGCGATACAATTGGCGGCGGCGCGCGGCGTGCTTACACCATTCCAAAGGGAAATGGTCGCTGACGTAAAAGTTTGGATGCAATCAGCAATTTTTTTTACTATTTTAGATTCAATTTTTAAATACCACAAAATGATCAGTATATGAAATAGTTAAATAGTCGGTATTAAAATAGAAATGTTGCGGAAAAAATTAACAACATGTATTTTGAAAAAAGAATCACAGGTAAATTAAGGTTGAATTCATTTAAACGATCATTTTTAGGGTTCCATACCCAAAGGGTGAAAACAGAACCCTATTACTAAGCCTCCGCTGTCCGTCCGTCTGCCCGTCCGTTCCACCGTCTGTCCGACTGTCTGTCACAGGGCTGTATCTCATAAACCGTAACAGGTAGGAAGCTGACATTTTCACAGATTATGTATTTATTTTGCCGCTATAACAACAAATAGGTAAACTATGAAATAATTAAAATGAAAGGTGATCCCCATACAAAAAACGTGTTTTTTTTAACATCTTGTACGATGGTACGGAACCCTTCGTGTCCGAGTCCGACTCGCACTTGGCCAGTTTTTTAAACGATGCAGTAATGCAGCACTCTCAGCAGCACCTGTGCGATGACTGGTTCACAGCAATGTATGTGTGGTATTAACTTTCTTCACGAAATCTCTGTTTTAATACCCATTATTTAAATATTTGGGTACTGATCATGTAAATAAAATGTAAAAATGAAGTCTAAAATAATAACAAAAATTTTGCCTATTTAATTCAAAAATGTATTCCTGCTACAATCTATCTTTGCAATTGTACAAACACACCATGTGTGAAGTTCAGGAGGCCAATTCTTGTAGTCATGCCCAGGAATCGGGCATCCTCTTTTCAAGCGTTTGCCAAAGCGGTTTTGACGAAGGAATGATTTCGGAGCACGCTATATCAATGATTCAATGTGCCTAATGATAATGACCAAGCCACTGTCATGCATTTGCCGTCTCAGCTGACAGCGCTCCGCCACCAATTTTATCATGTGGATCTGAATATATTTATTTATTTATTTAAATAAAATTTCAGGCTTTCCATTTTTTTGGTAATGTTTTTATACCAACATTAGAAATCTAAAATTTTAAAGTTAAAGCTCAAACAAAAAGTTACCTCCTTTTTGGTCATTAGGATGTGACCCAAAATAACCCCTTTATCGATAATGTCACCTATTTAGGTTAACACCGTGTATACAACCTTTTATTTATTTTTTATTTTTTTATGCGACCCGGCATGGATGGCTAATACCACACAACTACCGTTATGATATTAGCCCAATACACCACATTCCCGAAGGAATTTGGTGCCATGCCAGGACCTTCCCTTTCTGAGCACGGCTACATTGAACTGGATGGATGGACCATTTTTTCATTGCTGCTTCGACCATCTTTTCATCCAATGCGATGGTACCAACCCGGGCGGGCTTAAACCCTACCACCTAGTAGGGGAAGGGGACCTACAGTTTTACATGGATTCCGAACCATGGAGCAGCTCGCATTCGTGATGAAAATGCACTTATCGAACTCGGAAAGAGAAAGACAGTGGTGCATGTCTGTATTGAACCCAGGTCTCTGGTACGCTAGGCCAGTCCACGCGCCACTAGGCTACGAGCCGCTCAAAACTAATACCTGTATATTTGGGCTGCACAGGAGCCTGAGAGAGCTCGCAGACGGCGAGCATTAAGAGTGCAGTAGCGGGTGAGCGGGGAGCAACACGAGCACGCTGGGGGAGCGGGCGGCGAACCCCATGGGGCTGGAGCTGACGACGCGGGAGGACCTGGACGCCGAGGAGGCGGACTTCGGCATGATGAACTCGGCCGTCAGCACAGAGTCCATGGACATGGTGGAGGAGGTGATATATCTACGCTCTTTGATCGATTTTGAGCTGGGCAAGGGAAGACCAGCTCAGTGGAAGTCTAACTGGCGCACCACGGGATCTGCATCAAATGGAAAAAAAAAATCCGTTCGAAAAAAAATAAAAATATTTTTAAACAAATGACCAGCATGACATGAAATATGCTATGATTATATATTATTATATCATATTATTATTGATACGCTAGCTTTAAGGTGGCCCATCCCGCTCATCTCCCCATACAAAAGGGGAAAGAAGATCACGACCATATTTCTTGTGAGAGATCCAAAATTTTGTTCAAAATTGCTTTATTAGATCGAACTAGATGTCTGATGACCATTGGCATTGTAAAATTATGTTTGGTTTCTAAGTTATAAGGTCCGAAAGTTCGAATTTTTCGCGCGTTTTATACAATAACTTTGGAGGTGGATTACGCAATGATAAAGTAAGAACATCGTAAAAAGATTGGTCATCCGACATAGCTTATTTAATCAAGATTTATGATCTATTTGGTTTTTGTTAGATTTTGGACTACAGCGGTCGTGGTTTACTTTCAGCTATAAGTCGTTTTTAAATTATAATTTTCGTAAATCTTACCAAATCATACACTATGCACATTGTCTTTTTTGTGGATATGTTGCATCTTCCTCATCACGGAGCCTGTCTTATTCTTTGAAACAGAGAAGGTCCCAGAGTGCAACAGCACGGTTTTGTACCGTGCCCGCGAATGAGTTAGGCCCGCCGGGTTGGGCCACCTTAAGCTGATGCGCCTATATCACAACACTTATTTATTTATTATAATTTTTTTATGTTTTATATGATTGTCCAGTTTATTTTTGTTTTTTTTTTGCCATAAGCATAAAGCTGACAAATAAATATTAACATTACGTGAACAAGTTGCATTCATAATGTGATTAAAAACGTTCTAGGAGTTTATTCAAACTGTATCGCAGGGTGCAATTGAATGTACAGAATACAATAACTGTATTATATATGTCTTCTTTCACTTGATCACTAAGCAACCATCTTAGACGATAGAAATGATGATTGTTATGGACCACAGGTGGACGGGTGTGGATTGAGTGCGGGCTCCGATGACGATGACGAATGTCCGTCGTCCCCCGGTGGCTCCGCCTACGATGACAGCGCTGACCTCATCAAGGTTGCTATGAGCGACGAGGTCACCAAGCAGCTAGCTGCCGCTGGTATGCTGACTTTGTTACTAACAAGAACATTTCTGTGTGTAGTTGGGTCTTAGCTAGACACATTTCATTTTATTGTACGTCTGCGACATGAACATCTGTAAAACGATGTAATACGGCTGAAGCGACCCAGAATTGCGGCCGAATTATTAAAAAAAATTAAGAAGTATGAAGCTAGTCATCATTGGACAGCAGCTTTTCAAGTCATATCCACATACCCAAACCTCTGCTAAAGGCTCCAAATTCAAGCTGCTTGCAGAGAGACAAGACACAATAACAAAAACAAAAAATTGTTCATCCCGGTAACCTTGCTGTTCGATCATTTTAATCAATGTGAAGCAACTCTGCGCAGTCGGGTTCTGGATAGATGAATGTAAAGCTGGACGTGTTTCGGATTCCCCTTTAGGTCCCTGCCACCTAGCAAGTAAGGGGTACTTGCTAGGTGGCAGGGCTAATCTGGCCCGGATTGGTACTATCGAATTGAATGACGGATGTTTGAAGCGACAATGAAAATTTTCTGTGTTTTCAATCCATTTCTATGCAAGAAATAAAGTAGAATTAATTCAAAGTGTTTCCTGGCATAAAAATCATGACACACACTGTAGTTTTGGCATAAGCCATCAGTGTCCAGTTCTTTAGAAAAAACAATATTGTCGATCACTTACTTGTGAAAATCTTAATGTAAAGACTGATAAAATATGAGAAATCTGAGTGCAGTGGATAATGACATGTAAATTCTCGTTATGGGTTCATCTTCACTGAATTCATCAGATCAATTCATCAGTAGTTTGATGTTCAAAAACTTCTCTAAAAATAAAAAATAAATATGGAATTATCACATGGGCATGGAGCCTTGGCGTCGAAAGGTTGTACTCATAAATAAAGTTTTAAGTCAATGTCAAAGTCAAAGGTTACGATTGATTGTGCAGGCCCCGTGGGCATGGCAGCGGCTGCGGCCATCGCTTCTTCAAAGAAACGCAAGAGGCCTCATTCGTTCGAGACCAACCCGTCGGTGCGCAAGCGCCACCAGAACAGGCTGCTGCGGAAGCTTAGGGTGAGGACACCTAGTTTTAAACCACCGTGGGAGTGGTATAGTATTTTCAAGGCTGTATATCTGAAAAAGTTTCGACGAGTAGAGAGAGGTAGAGAGAGAAAGATTCGTCCAGACAATTTTCATGTTAAACCCGTCATGGCATTAGCAAAATCCTCAACTAAGAGGTTTTGGTTAAGATGTTTGAAGGATCCCAGGCTGTACTTTGGCTATGACGTTGCTCGATAGTTGCGTTGACTGAGAAACACTAATACGGAGGATGGTCACACACAGAGTACGCGTGAGATTGGTTCGGTCGCTTTTAGGTGTGGTGTCTCAATGCCGAACTGACAGTTTTCCTCTAAATATGTGGGGACTAGGCCTGGCCCTCCGGTCGTCTTGAGGCGTGATGTCTGAAGCCGGAACAGATAGTGTTTTTTCCTCTCAATGTGTGGGGCCCTAGGGCCAGCCCTCCGGCTGGTTCCGCCTAGTTTTCATCTAGGTTTGTGGCCAATATAAGCTGGCTAGCTAACGTGTCTACACGTGCCAGACTAACGGCTATACCCCTTTGCAGCAAACCATCGAGGAGTTTGCGACGCGCGTCGGCCAGCAGGCGGTGGTGCTGGTGGCGACGCCGGGCAAGCCCAACACCTCGTACCGCGTGTTCGGCGCCAAGCCGCTCGAGGATGTGGTGCGCAATCTGCGCTGCATGATCATGGAGGAACTGGAGAACGCGCTTGCACAACAGGTATCTATCACTTGTTTATTGTTTACATACATACATACATACATGTCAACCACACGGATAAAGTTCATACATAACCAACGAAAGTTGATGGACAACAGTAGAGGAGCTTCTAATGTGACACTTACAGTTATACACACAGCGCAATCAGCAATCATGGATGAATAATTTTGACAGCTGTCAGTGCAAATCAGACTAGTCGTGAGCCCACTATTGGTAGTAAAAGTTCAATTCGGCCATCAATGCAATAGTTTCAGTAGAATACTTTTTTTCCTTATATCCGAGCAGATATTAAATAGAAATTTAAAAAACCCACTCAAGATGTGCATATTTGGGTGCATCATTATTGAGATATTAACCTATCAAGTTTAAATAATTTTAATGTCAAAGTAAATTTGTTTCTGTTGATTTTAATTGAAAAAGGGCAATTCCCATTTGTTCTAAGGGAACGAACAATATTATTAATATTTGTAACCAATTTGATTTGATTCATCAACAATCAATCAGCCCTGATCATGCCTCCATCGATGGTGGCATGATCAGGGCTGTTCGGTGTCCTCCGTCAATTGATACGAAACATGCCGGCCCACAGCGACATTGTGCACCTGAAAACCCTAACTTTCCAAATAAATATGTACACAAATGGCCAGAATATATATAGGATACATCCAGTGGCTCAACCCCATACAAAGTCCCGATTTCGTGGACCTGACACGTGGAACAGGCATATTTTGCTTGTATGGGCTCCGAGCAACTTTCGCAGTGCTGAACTGTCGCGAATGGTCCTTCGAGGTCATCTATTTAAAAATAACAGAACCAGCAGTGCTCCACCAATATTTAAGTGACAACCCCGACACTTGATGGAGGGGGAGGTATTTATCTCAAAAATCGCCTGAGTTGAGCTACTGCTGTGGCCCCGGTCGCACAGTTATATATCTACTGTGCTAATGGCGTAAACCTAAGAACGTATGTGATACAAAAGAATAAGCGATGTGCCTGCTTAGTACTAAAAAGTACATTTACTTAATAAAAATGCTTATATGTAATCATATATTCCGGGAGGTCACGACATTTTTGGTCACGATAAGGTAAATGGCTGAATCTTGGTTCACATGTTAGAGACCAACCCTCTGATGCTAAATATGTCGGTCTGCCCGTGCCAAGTGGTTGCGTTATCTAGATTGGCTATATAAAATAGATGCTGGTATATACCTGCTGATGAATATACTGATTGTCTGGAAACATTGATACTTATTAATTATACAACAATAACCAGTCGGTTTTTTAATTAAATACTTAAATATACGTAAAGTTATATCTGTAACCTAAATCGCTTATAACTACGAAATTAAACCAAAGATTTGTTCAGTTTTTGCATACTACTGATACTTTCATGTTTCGTCAATTTTCATCTATTTACCTTATCAAATATTTTTTTGTCACAATAACTACTTTTTCAGGTGCCTTATCTACGTAACACAACCACTTGGAACAGGCAGACTGACACATTTAGCATCAGACGGTTGGTCTTTATCCCGTGAACCCAGTTTCAGCCGTTTACGTTATCGTTACCATTTTTGTCGCGACCTCCTAGTCTAATAGGTGACGCCAGCATCGACGATTTCCTCAGTTGGGAGAGATAATTGAACCATAAAAGTGCTGTATCTTTATCAACATGTTATAATAATGAGAAAATCCTGCTTATAAAATTATTGTCGGCCAGCTCTGTTAACGCACTTAACCTTTGCACGCTACTGCTTATTTAACGAGTGTGGCTTGCATTTGATCCAGCGACTCCTGTATCGACGGCGGCGGCGAGCGGGGCGCGCCTTGTATCCTAACAACTAACACGGAATTACTAAAACAGCTAATGACCAGTATCAGTTTGGTGAATGGGACCGTTCGCAGGCTCCCCCACCCCCACAGGACGACCCGTCGCTGTTCGAGCTGCCGCCGCTGATCATCGACGGCATCCCTACACCCGTCGAGAAGATGACGCAAGCTCAGCTGCGAGCGTTCATACCGCTCATGCTAAAGTACTCCATGGGTGAGTCTCGCATACTTTTAAACAATTTTCGCAGTGTTTTTCTTAGATGAATTTCTTAGATGTCATTTATCATTTATTTAAATAATAATAATAAATAGTTCATTTTTCACAAAATAAATCTGATTTCTAGATATAAGCAAAAACAGCACATATTATTATTTGGTTTATAACACTAGCAGCTATAAGCTGATGCGTGCATATCAGGTTTTAGAACTACTGAGTGCACTTGTTTTTTTTATTTTGGTTTTTTGTTTATTTATTTATGGTCTATTTCTATATTTATATTTGTCTAGTAAATGTTCTGGTTTTTAGGAATTATATAGAATTGTATGTGAAATGTGTTGTGAACTCAGCCTTCAAATGAAATAATTACAGTTGTCAGGAGTTTTTGTGTCTGTCACTGCTATGGCGGATTGAGTGGCATCTCTTAGCAGCTTTTTGCATACCTTAACGAAAACATTGAAAATAATTGTAATCGCATTAATTGATAATATGTTGGTATTTTTAATGGTAGGTAACTGCAATTAGTTTATTTATCGATAACTTTTATGAATAATAGTGAAAGGGTTCTATTAAAATAATTATCAATTTTTTGTTACTTGAATACACCAAAGATTATGAGTAGTCTTTTTGTCTCATATCTCTTGTATTTTCCTCCTTTAAATTAAATAAGTTGGCACTGAGTGGTGGTTGCGATGTGACAGTGCGCGGCAAGCCGGGCTGGGGCCGAGAGTCGACGCGGCCGCCGTGGTGGCCCAAGGACCTTCCGTGGGCGAATGTGCGTATGGACGCTCGCACCGAGGACGAGAAACAGAAGGTACGTCTCTACGGGTATGGGGACGCTCACGAGACTGGGAAACATTGTCTTTCGAGGAAACCCACTTGTTTCGTTTGGAGATTTAGAAGACGGAGTAGGTGGTATATATTTGGCATTAATCGGTACCTCCAAATAATCCAGGTGCTGGTTGTCCTGTCGGCCTCTTCACTTCTGCACAATCTTGTGCACAGTCCCAGGGTCGACCCTGGCTTGAATGTTGGAGCACTGAGTACTAAATGATACTGCAGCTGTTCTCTTAAGAACGGCCCGTAAGCTATGCTCCCCATACTAACGTAGTTTACTAATCATTTGGAAACCACTATTGCAATTAAATTGATATTTAATATCTAATATCAGGTAAAGAATATCTGTGTCTGCACGCTTTTGTTTTTTTGAAAAATCCAAACCGAATGAAATTAAAGCAAAAAGAATATCTTCATACGAATTTTGTTTTCTCTGTGGTTTGACCCAGAATACATTTACCGAAAAAACAAAGACATGCAGACACAGATATTTGTAGCCTAATATTAGATACCAAATATTAAGTAATTTGGAACAGTGGTTTTCAAATGATTAGTAAACTACATTTGTATGGGAGGCGAAATTTTCTGATGCTTATGGGCCGACCTTAAGCCTTTATGCGACCCTAAACCACTTTATGTTGGGTTTGAAGTTGCTGCAAAGAGATTGGTTCGAAAAGTAATCGTCTGGGGGTGTGTAGGGAGGATTAGAATCATTCTCTTGCATAAAATTATATTTTTTTCATATTTTAACGTGGAATCCGAACCACGGCCAGCCTCTCTCAACGGTCTAATGGTCACCCATCCAAGACCAGACCGGACCCAGCGTTGCTTAACTTCAGAGAGCGATCGCCGAAGTGTCGCGCCACTGGGCCACTGAGGCTGACAATTGACCAATTGATCAGACAATAAACAATTAATTGAATAGTCACCGGTAAATGTCCCAGCAGCTAACTAGAACGCAACGCCCACGTTACACACAAATCGATTTTATGGCGATTTTCCGGGGTTCTAGTTATCTGCCGGTACTTGTACCTCGCTAGAGTCGCGAGCACCGAGTGAACAACACGGGTGGTGTGTGATGTGTGAAGCAGATGTCGTGGACGCACGCGCTGCGGCAGATTGTCGTCAACTGCTACAAGTACCACGGCCGTGAGGACCTGCTGCCCGCCTTCACGGAGGAAGAGGACAAGAGCCCATCGCCCAACAGCAACCAGTCGGTGCGTACCTGCTGTCACTTTTATTTCAATTGTAATGTGCAATTTCATTGACAATTCAAGTATCCATCGTCTTTTACATTTTTTTTTATGCGACCTGACATGGATGGCTAATACCACACAACTACCGTTATGATATTAGCCCAATATACCTCATTCCCGAAGGAATTTGGTGCCATGTCAGGACCTTCCTACATTGAACTGGATGGAAAACACGGACAATTTTTCATTGCCGCTTCGACCATCTTTTCATCCAATGCGATGGTACCAACCCGGGCGGGCATAAACCCTACCACCTAGTAGGGGAAGGGGACCTACAGTTTTACATGGATTCCGAACCATGGAGCAGCTCGCATTCGTAACGAAATGCACTTATCGAACTCGGAAAGAGAAAGAAAGTGGTGCATGTCGGTATTGAACCCAGGTCTCTGGTACGCTAGGCCAGTCCCCGCGCCACTAGGTTTTACTAAAAAACATTAAATTATTATTTCCATGGAATATGCATTGTGTAATATGGGGGTAGCGTCAAGTGGAGAGGGGGAATTTAAACACTTCAAACATAGTTATCATGTTACCCTTGATTGGTTCTGGGCCGAGCTGGGATGGCTCACAGGTCGCCCCTGTTACGCATAAACTCCCGAAAAATCACAAACTGTAGACTTTTTGCTTGAA
This sequence comes from Incurvaria masculella, assembly GCA_946894095.1. Classification (NCBI taxonomy): domain Eukaryota; kingdom Metazoa; phylum Arthropoda; class Insecta; order Lepidoptera; family Incurvariidae; genus Incurvaria; species Incurvaria masculella. The sequence goes on from OX335646.2 coordinate 22,932,186, forward strand.
TAAAAAAAACAAGTGCACCCCCAGTTACCAACTTAGATGTACACGCATCAGCTTTAAACTGCTAGTGTATCGAGACAATAATAATAGTAATAATAATAATGACCTCTCTGTAGCATTAGGTTTAGTGCGGACAACAACCACCCAACTAACTAACCCTTGATTGGTCGTAAATTCCAAAATTACTGACCTAAACCACATTCTGCTTAAAACAATTTAGCTCGCATGTGACCCATGACTTATTTTCTGATTTGACTCATTTACTAATTACTCTGTCTTCACTCTTGCCGCCTTGCCTCGGATGCCGCATTCGGATAACACGGTAACACGGAAAACGTATCGGACGAACAAATCTAGATGAGCGTGAACGTGGTGAAGATGTCGGGGTGCGGGACGAGCGGCGGCGGGGGCGCGGGCCGCGGCGGCGCCTCCGCCACGCTGCAGCAGCAGGTGCTGCCGCAGCAAGTGTGCATCGACCAGATGTCGCTGGCGGACGTCGATGTACGTTGTGCGAGCGCGTGCGGGGGATAGAGACTAGGCATGGGCACTGATATTGGTGACTTGGACTGGCTTGCTCCAATTGGCAACATGTTAGATGGCGGGCATGGTCTTTACAAATAAACTGATATTTGTCATGAACTGTTGCATATGACATGAATTGTTCATTCTCGTCAATTCATATTAATTGAGCGATTTTTATCTGTGATTCTAAATACTTTTGTAAACTCAGACTAAGTGGACGTTGAAAAAAAAAAACCAGCGGAGTTTCTTGCCAGTTCTTCTTCGCTGGGATTGTTGAACTGGCTTATGATAAAATATGATAATCCGAGTGCAGTGTACTGTCTATGGATGATGAATAAACAATAAATAATACATAATTTTGTGTCAAGAGCATAATGAGGTGATCAAGTTCCATGCAATGGCGCGTGCCTCTTTCGTCAGTAAATTCAAGAAAAAAAATTCTGAAATTTTGCACATTAAATATATCTACCACGATTTTTTCTATTATATCCATGATATACGCATCTAAAAAATTATATAGGAATACATAAAGGCGTATTTCATGAATACATGTTATGTTATCAAAAAAACAAAAACGTACAGACCTAGCTCTCAGTTCTCAGTTCTCCTCTTAAATTGAAATCCTGTATACAGCTGGTATTTTGATGCGCCTTAACACACCACTGCACGGTTTGATTCTAGAGGATAAACAAAGCACATTAATATTTGAAATGGTTCTAAAGTCACAGTGCCATTAATTTGTTGACAAAAATGTATGTGAATAGCAATCTATTTGTGTAAGTTTTCGGATGCATGAAATGGTATGCTGCTTAAGGTGGCCCATCCCGCTCATCTCCCCATACAAAAGGGGAAAGAAGATCACGCCCATATTTCTTGTCAGAGATCCAAAATTTTGCTCAAAATAGCTTTATTTGATCGAACTGGATGTCTGATGACCATTGGCATTGTAAAATTTTGTTTGGTTTCTAAGTTATAAGGTCCGAGAGTTCGAATTTTTCGCGCGTTTTATACAATAATTTTGGAGGTACGCGATGATAAAGTAAGAACATCTTAAAAAGATTAGTCATCAGACACAGCTTATTTAATCAAGATTTATAATATATTTGGTTTTTGTTAGATTTTTGACTACAGCGGTCGTGGTTTACTTTTAGCTGTAAGTCGTTTTGAAATTAAAATTTTCGTAAATCTTACCAAATCATACGCTATGCACATTGTCTTATTTGTGGATATGTTGCATCTTCCTCATCACGGAGCCTGTCTTATTCTTTGAAACAGAGAAGGTCCCAGAGCGCAATGGCACGGTTTTGTAACGTGCCTGCGAATGAGTTAGTCCCGCCGGGTTGGGCCACCTTAAGGTTTGTTTGCATAATCACCTGCAGAGTTCACCCTATATGAAGTAGTTACATTATTGCAATAAAATTTAATTAAAATTGTTGTAACAACCACCACCAAAGGTCAACTGTTCCTTAATAGTACTTGTCAATTATAATTATAATATGATACTTTTACCGCGGTTAGACATGTTTGAAAAATGTTACGGCCTTTCACGCGGCCGGAAGAGACATTCTCCTACGTTTCGAGCCAATAATTTATAATCAATTATAATAATAATTTAATTTTTTTACATGAAAATTATTTAGGATTATTCTGTATGTTGAGCAGATGTCACAGTACGCGCCGGCCGTACTGCAGACCATCACCAACCCCGACGGCTCGGTGTCGCTTATTCAGGTCGACCCCAACAACCCTATCATCACCCTGCCAGACGGCACTACGGCGCAGGTAAGCTAATTACACGCCAACACCCCATCTCAACTCGCCACTCAACCCAACCACACTCTTCAACCCAACAATACACAATCGATCACCTCACGGTACTCAACTCATCGCTCCACTGTACCTTTTGCTGAACCCAACACTGCTCAACCTAACAGCACTCAACCCAAAACTATCTTGTTTAGGGTTCCGTACCCAAAGGGTGAAAACGGATGGTCCGTCCGTCCGTCCGTCCGTCCGTCCGTCTGTCTGTCACAGGGCCATTCTATCTCATGAACCATAATAGGTAGGAAGCTGAAATTTTCACAGATTATGTATTTATTTTGCCGCTATAACAACAAATAGGTAACATTATAAAATAATAAAAATTAAAGGGGGGCCCCATACAAATAACGTGTTTTTTTTTTTGTAAATCTTGTACGATGGTACGGAACCCTTCGTGTGCGAGTCCGACTCGCACTTGGCCGGTTTTTTTATGTAACTGGACATGAATGGCTAATACCACACCCACTGTAACCCTACTCATTGCGTTCCCTCCAATGCGGACGAGCTTAACCCTACCACCTGGTGGGGGAAAGGAGGAAACATAGAACAGCTCGCATTCGTAACAAATGAACGTGTGAAACTCAGAAAAAGAAGGAAAGTGGTACATGAACGAGGCGGGAATTAAAGCCAGACCTCGGGAAGGCAAGTCCACCTGCCCCCATCTACACCTAACTCACTATTCCACTCGACCTAACACTTAGCCCCGGTTGCACGAAGAAACGGTTGAGTTGAACAATGATCGAACACGTCTCTTTTAGTGCACAGCATAGAGTTCCTTCCCTGCTGTCCACACAAAGTGACGTGTTTGATCGTACTTTGACGTTGATTTTGATTTTTTGTTCTTTCGTGCACTCGGCCCTTACTCTACCCATCATTCCTCATTTAATCTAACACTACATTTGAAGTTTTGGTATTGCAACAATAGACTTACAATCCATGCCAGGTTATGTAAAGTCACCTGCCTACAACACTCCAGTTAAACATTATCATCGATCTCTGTGTTCACAACATCACTGTTTGCTAACCAATGCTACCTTTTAAGGTGGCCCAACCCGCTCAACTCCCCATACAAACGGGGAAAGAAGATCGCGCCCATATTTCTTATCTGAGATCCCAAATTTTGGTCAAAAGAGCTTTATTTGATCGAACTAGATGTCTGATGACCATTGGCATTGTAAAATAGTGTTTGGTTTCTAAGCTACAAGGGCTGAAAGTTCGAATTTTTCGCGCGTTTTATGCACTAACTTTGGAGGTGGATTACTCAACGATAAAATTGACATCTTAAAAAGATTAGTCCCAAGCCCAATAGTACGGTTTTGTGCCGTGCCTGCGAATGAGTTAGTCCCACCGGGAAAGGTCATCTTAATATTTTACCTCTTGGTGATGGTTTCAATGGAAGTGCAATGTATGAAGGTCCTTGATTGCACCACGAATGAGTTAGTCCCGCCGGGAAGGACCACCTTAATATTTAACATCTCGGCGATGGTTTCAATGGATGTGCAATGTATGAAGGTCCGTGATTGCACCAAATCTCTTAAAACAATATTACGATGAAAGTTGAACCGAAAATTTGTTTTTCTTTTTCCCAAGGTCGTCACTGGAATGAACTCTGTAAGAACCAAATTTTAACCCTCATCTCTTTCTTTTCGTTATAGTCTGAAATAATTATCATTCAAATGTTCCTCCAATTTCATGCATCTTTCTGGGACTGCTGACGTTATTTACAGATCTTATTGATTATTCAAATGTTAACATCTTAATTAAGATGAGGTTTTCAGGATGGGTGAAGTTGTAGGAAAATTTGGAACACTTTTGTAGACGATCCTGTAATTTAATTAATACTATTTTTGTAATTCGCTTTGAGAATATGGAAAAGAGTAATAAGATCTGGTGCATTTTTACCTGTAGCTTCAAGTCTGATAATAATTCTTACATATCAAAAATGAAATGAAACGATTTTCCCATAGTTGTCAAAAATGTAAAGAATACAGGATCACTGTAATGCACGTTTTTGTGTATAGATTTTGATTTGATTTCACTTATTTTGTAGAAGTGTGGATTTAACTACAGTTGAACAGATCTGACTGGATAATATAAATATGTATTTCTCTATTTGTGCTTCATAAAAAGGAATGGGTAAAGAAAATCATACAATATACATTATAAGATTTTTTTCTAAATACATACATTTGCATGCTTTTAATCGCTAATCGCTAATGTTGGAGCAAACCATCCTGCACCATTCGATCAGCTTGCATGTATAGTTCGGCTGACTGCGATGAAATACCGATTTTTATCACTCAAATTTCAATAAAAACAACCCAAAAGAACCTGGAATGACAAAAAGGAATACTGGGATAAAAATGTAGATTTCATCGTAATCTTGCGAACATATACACATTTTAGATTTTTTTTTTGTCAAATTCAACACAAAATGTTTAAATTCTTGACATTATTGCTTAGTTGAACTTTTGCCACCTGAAAGCAAACGGCATGCCATTCGGATGTGTCGCTTTGCGCTCCTGCCGCGCTAGCTGTCACGTGTGTTGGGTGTCAGCTGCACGCGGGCGAGGGCGGCGGCGTCGTGCAGACCATCGAGACTGCGGACGGCTCCACGGTGGCGGTGGACCTCAACGCGGTGGAGGCAACCCTCAACCACGACGGCCAGATCATTCTCACCGGCGAGGACGGACACGGTAATTTCCTGTCATGAGATAGTCGATTAAGCTTTGCTAGGAAATTTAGTATTTTATTTAGTTTTATATACTATACTACTATGATAGTATATTTATTATAATTTATTTTTTTATTGTTTGGTTGTCTGTAATCTGTTATGTGGTCCGAAAAAAAAAATCCAGCCATCGGTTTATGGCAGTATTCTGAGCCATATATGGTTTCTCGGAGTATATGATGTAGGTTCGCATGCAGGTAATTGTCAGGTTTTGTTAGCAAAAACATTCCTATAAAGCCTGATTTGAATTGCGCTCACTTCAGAGGGGTCTCCCATTCTGTATGATTCTTCCAATGTTTTCTCAGAGATGCTTAAATACAGAAATTCACCATTGGAGGGGCTAGGAACCTACGAGATTCATCGCATTGTCTGGATGTATCTATTGAAAAATGGTTGGAGCCCAAAAAAATTTAAAATGTGTCAAAGATCCCGCTAAACCACGCTGACCTTCGTCCTGCATTTAAAATGATTAAATGATTTCTTGTACTCTGTGGCAGGGTACCCTGTGTCGGTGTCGGGCGTGATCACGGTGCCGGTGTCCGCGTCCGTCTACCAGTCGATGGTGGCTAACATGCAGGCGCACGACGGTGTCTGCGTGGGGCCGCTAGTGCAGGTCAAGACAGAGATAGACCTCGATCACGTGCTCGTGTGCTGAGCGCTAGTGCGCGCATCTGTCAAACGACCAGTCTGTGCGGATGTAGGGGGAAGTCGTTAGGGACACTGAACGCTGCCTTTAGTTCTTGACTTGGCATTTGTAGTACATTTGATTGGAACCAAATTTTACAATAAAATGGCTTGGTTGTTATTAAAGCGGCCGCAGGAAAGGATGTGGCTGCTCTCACTGTTGGCAGGCAAGCATCAACTGCTTCAAGTTGAATGATCATGGTGGGACGTCACCATCAATTGAGAAAGTACAGGTAGTGACAGTATATACACTGACGGTAGTACTGGCCGGTCACTTCATTTACTAACTACTATGAGTCACCGATGATCGTAAAACTAACTTTTGATTGGTTGTCTGATTTCAAGTGCGAGTCGGACTCGCACACGAAGGGTTCCGTACCATCGTAAAAAAAAACAAAAAAAAAAACACGTTTTTTGTATGGGAGCCCCCTTTAATTTTAATTATTTTTTAATCTTACCTATTGTTGTTATAGCGGCAAAATAAATAAACACTCTGTGAAAATTTCAGCTGTCTACCTGTTACGGTTACTGAGATACAGCCCTGTGACAGACGGACAGACGGACGGATGGACGGACGGACAGCGGAGGCTTATTAATAGGGTTCCGTTTTCACCCTTTGGGTACGGAACCCTAAAAACGTCGATTAATGACAACTAAAGCGTTCTTGAAAAAGTGTGCTACGTACAAGTCACTACAGCTTCCCCATTCGACTTCCCCAACTTTTGATGATTGTTATGCTTTAGCGTGAGGTGTGTCTTGTTATTCTCTCGTCCTTACCTGCCTGACTTTACAGTTTATACACAATAGTGATTATATTTTGGTGTATGCATTTTAAATGGTCATGTAGCCTGATGAGTTTGTTACGTTTGCACCCAAATGTTTTCTGTAGTAAGCTAAATTGGACACGTCAGAATGCTTCTTATATGGTCTCCGTCAATTTTGCACCCCCTGTAATAAATGTGAGGGTGAGAGAGATGGCATATTTATTTCGAGCAAAAATTTTTCGTGTGCTGTGAGTCCTAAAGCGTGGTAGAAGTTGTTACATTTTATTTATGTTTTACGCTGCGAAGAGAGCTTTATATTTGGCATGTCCAAGTTTTAATGTTATGTGTTGAAACTTTCAAATTCTAATTGGAACAAAGTATTGTGTAATAGGCTGTGGGGCAAGAAGAAACTATTTATATTAGATCTTATTTAGTAGATAATTCATGCTGAAATTATTTTTAAGCGTCGTAGGTAAACATTTAAAAGTACACAAATGCATAGACATAGAGGATAGTTATGTCAGCACGCAATGTGCTTTTTAGTCACAATTGTGATTTTAGAATTTGTGATAGAGCAGTGTTTGTTTCGCCATACTTATAGAAGCGCCATTGTTTGATAGTGCCGCTGGGGTTACCTTTGTTTGGCAACGCTGTTTGGCGAATGGTAACATTGAATAATACTTTGAATCCATTTGCACCAAATTTGAAAAACAAACAACCAAGAAATTAAATTTGGAATTGACTGAGATGGATTACCTTAGAGAGGTATGCAGGCATATTAATAGTCTGAATTAGATGAAAAAAAGTTTAAATGTGAACAACATTTAATCACATAAACTATGATAATACTGCTGATGAAAAATATCACTCTCTAAACTACCTTTACTTTGCAAGATTTGCAAAAGTAGTTTTTGGAAATGTTTGCATCCCCTGTGGCTCTTTGATTAGATTGTATTTAAAAAATATTAAATAGACATTGTCATTATGTATATGTCATTACATCATAATAGACATTACCGTTATGTCATTAATTTGAGGTTATACAACAAAATCTAATCATTGTAACCATATTTTTAAAAATGTTAAAGACTTTTGGACTCGAAATTCACCCGAAGCAGGAGTCGAGCCTGCGACCTTTCGATTTCATTACACAACGCCTTAACGTCGGATTCATATGCAAAATCAGCGCCATCAGCAGTAGATAGGAGAAGCAATTGATAAATAATAATTCGAAAATGAATTGGCGGACGTAGCTATCTGAATAGCTCAGCGGTAGAGCATTGGATATGTATTCCAAAGGTCGGAGGTTCGAATCCTGCTTCAGGCGAAAACATTTTTTGATTATTTTAAAAATCAGATTCGGTATGTTTCAATGTAGATGTCACATTGTATTCAGGCTCTTAACGGTCTGCATTCGTCTTGGGTATAAAAAGCTATTATTTGTCGAACTTAATGGGCCCAGTATGGCATTGTGCACATTAATTACCTGTTGGCTGTTAGTTGGTTCAAGATGGCGAGCGCCCTGCGGCACCCTCATACAAGAGCCCTAGTCGTTCCCAGAGCACACAGCTCGCGGTCACTTTGGAAGTGTTCAGTTTTAGTTCTAATTTAAATGTTTCGTGGTCGAGGCGCGTGGTACGCTTTGAATGTGCAATTTCACAATGTGCAAGTAAAGTATTTTCCATAAATGATCCATAGTGCAATACTTGATCTAGTATGCAAGAGGTTTACTTAATTTTAAGTTAGGAGATTTATTTATATCGCACTTTTAACAATTGGGTACAGTCAAGTTTGGAGGACCAGTTCCAAATATGCCATATGTGTCACCAAAGATAATAAACGTATACAGCAGTATTCATAGTGGGTGGACTAACTTTACGCGTATTAAGGTCGGACTAAACCGGTTTTTGTATGGTTAGTCCGGTGCTAATCCCGTACTAAGTTTTGACAGGTTCACTCTGAATATGACTAATAAGATTTTGCACTTGATGTTATCTGTGCAAGTATTTTGTTAAGGATTTCATATTCAGCGTTTAAAATACTGTACTTCACTCAAAATAATAAAATAAAAAAAAAACTCATATATTATTTCGGCATGGTCATGAGATTTTCTCAAATGCAATCAAATTTAAAACTCTAAATTTTACTTACATACAAAAGATGAATAGAATATTTTAAAAGTGCCAAAATGCTTTTTTATTTTATGAGGAGATAAAAAACTCACTAAAGGACATATATATCCACAAAAGGACATATATATCCACAAAAGGATTTTGAGATGTCAAAATTGCAGATAAATGATATCAGTTGTTCTTACTATATTCGAAAGTCTTTTATAAGTCCATATTATCATTAAATATTTACACTTTCCATTTTAATTTCTGTTGTATTCTTAGAATGCGTACGTTTTTAAAGTTTAAACCATTAATTATAAACTGAGGGACACAAAACAATCATAATGATTGATTAACTACGGACCCCTAAAAAAGGGGCCTTACTTTAAATAGGCAAGTATTGTAAGTAAGCTTTATTGCACAGCTGTCCTGAGCCGGTAGTCTAAGTTGTCACCTAAATTGGCGTTACGGCAAACCGATCGACTGGCATTTTCAAATGTATGGAGAAATTGAAGAGCGCGCGCAGCGGGCATTAAGCGAACTAACATTTGCGAGTCCGAGCTTGATTTGACAGCTTACTCAGCGTTGCCGTAAATACGTCGACGTTGTCGTTTACGTCCACTCCGCGTTTTCATACAAATCGGAAGTCCGCGTTTGACTTTGACAGCTTGAAGAAGTAAAACCACAGAATATCTAGTAAAAACTTGTATGGAGTTTGGAGAAAACGCCAGTCGATCGGTTTGCCGTAAACGCCAATTTAGGTGAGAACTCAGACTGACCACTCAGAATGTTGCACCATGTAGTGATTATGATCTCTGCTTGTGAAGGCTAATGTTTTTTTATTTATTCCTAGCTCCTAGAGTGTTGTGTTGTTTTGTAAAGTATAATTGTGCGTATGCCAAATAAACCCAATATGATGTTGACCTTGTTTTTATTTGTTTTGCATGAGTTTTTCAGTGACAAATAATACTTCAGTGCATGGCTAGTACAAGGTTTGTGTTTTCTTTTATTTATGTTGGTTTTATAAAAGTTTTCTCTTGCTTTTTTACTTTTGTAGCTTTTAAGGACATTTTAAATGTGTGCCATGAACTGTTTTAATTTGCTGGTTTTCCTGTCGCGTAAGTCTGCTCCGGCCGTTAGACGTCGTAAGCTCGATGTTTCGTGTCTGAACGCCAACAACTCACGGACTCCTTACTCCTGGCACTCCGCCGTCATGCGCCTATTCATCGGGTTGTGTGGCCAAAGAAGATCACGCAAAAAACATTTGCCTCAAAGCAAACTTAAAAACTCTTAAAAAAAACGTTGTGAAACATGCTCGCATGGACTATCAGCACGACAGGAAAACCAGCCCCGGAAAACAGTCCGCTTGGCTAGTGGCCCTTCAGGCAGCTACTTTAGCCATCCGAGCTCATCCATAAAGAGAGCTGCTTCGTGTCACCACTGGTCGCTCTCGTGTTCTCGTGGTGTCTGTTTCCGTGTTACACTATTAAATATTTGAAAAATAGTTTTGGAGCGAGCATCTTCAAGAGTTATCAATATGTTGTTGACCGTGTGTGCGTGCAGGTGGACCAGAACGGCGAGGCTCTGGAGACCATCACGATGCCGTCAGGCATGACGCAGATGATGATACAGGGTCCAGCGGGCAGCGAGCCCCAAGTCTTGCAGGTGAGTCACTTGGGAGCAACCTGTCCTTTGCAAGAACTTTGCATACATTTCAACTGTTGATGGTATGCTGGAACAGCTGAAATTGCAAGAGAGCATACAGGATGTTAACGGAGGTATGGTCCAAAAGTTTTTTATTTTATTTTTTTATTTATTTTATATTAGACAGGCAGCCTAGGCTGATGTGTCTAAATCGAGTACATAGTTCATTGATATATTAACATATAATTTTTTTCACTTAATCGGTTTCAGTTCACTTAGTTACTTATTTTAAAAATGTATTTATTTAGATAAGAGTCCAAATTATTCTTAAATTGATTAGTGTTGTTTGCACTGATAATGTCCTCTGGAAGTTGGTTCCAATCGTCAACCACTCTGTTGGTTATGAAGTGCTTCCGTGTGTTGGTGTTAACCATGTATTCCTTGAAATATTTGGAGCAAAAAAGGTAGAAGACATTTTATCTACTTTTTTTGCTCCAAATATGCCAAGCAACACGTGGTTAACGCTTGGACCATACCTCCGTTAACACCCTGTATATGGCAACTTGTGTGTCGCAACAAGTATGAAAAAGTGCTCAGCTGAGACGGCTGGCAATCACTGTGAAACTCTTGCTGATAAATTTTGGTGCAGAGTTTAAAGAGTTTGGAGGCCCCTAGTTAGTTAAATGTATATTGCCGCTTCGACCATAGTTCATTCAATTCAATGGCACCAAGACCGGGGCAGAATTAGCTATCACCAGTAAGTAAGGACAGTTTTACGAGGATTCGAAGCGGCAATGAAAAATTGTCCGTGTTTTCCGTCCAGTTCAATGCAGCCGTGCTCAAGGGAAGGTCCTGGCCTACCTAATTCCTAATTCCTTCGGGAATGTGGTGTATTGGGCCAAAATCATAACGGTAGTTGTGTGGTATTAGACATCCGTGTCAGGTTGCATAAATAAAAAGTTTATCATTTTATTAGAATATCCGTGGCCAGTAACATTTTGATAAAACTCAAACGTAACACTTAAATTACAGACATACATCCTCGCTCAACAATACTAACCGTCCGTCTCTTTCAATAATAAAACCGAATGTGTGCAGGTTCTAAGCTTAAAGGACGCGACGGTTCTGACGAAGGCGATGGCCGCCATCGGCGAGGTGAAGACGGAGGGCGGCGTGACGCTGCGCGACGACGACTCCTAGCTGAGGGCGATGCTGGCCCACCACTAGCCGACGTAGTCCCACCCCACCCCCACCGCACCGTCGGATCGTCCCGACCACAGAAGAGAAGAGGAAGGAGAAGTCTCACGTGGGCATTCCCCCGGGTCGCCGGGACATGGTCACATCGACCATGTAAGCTCATTGGAAGCCGGCCGTGTGTCGTATGCCACACAGCTCAGCCATCATCGCTGTGTGTGAATATTCTTCCGAAACGCGTTTGCCGAGTCGATTCACACCAACAAACCTTCCAAAACATCTGCGACCATGATTGTGTCTCGCAGGTACGTTTGGGTTGGTTGTTTTTAAAAGTTGGCGACGGCGGGTCTCATTGTAGGGACACGAGATGGCAGATCTTCCTTTTTTGATCTAAGGTCCTGACCCATATAGCCACCTACCCACCCGACCCTCGCACAGGAGCATGACTAGGAATAATAGTAAATTTGGTCTGTTGAGACTCCAGAGTGTTCTCCGGTGGTGTCCCATGGTGGAACGGTAACGCGTTCATCAGAAACTGAAAACTACGCTTCTCCATGCAAATTTTGTTTGAAAATAATTTCGTAACTTCTATCGATTGATGCGATTTTTTTGTACCTATGTAGCAACAATCAATATCTGTCTGATTGTTGTGGTTTTTTTGACAAAAGGTTTACAACAATATAGTTAACTATGTTATAAAATTATTTACATACAAATTTTGTACGGAGACAATGCCATACGGGTTCATCTAAACTGACATCCAAAACAAAACAACTGCCGTGGTGTCTGCCTTCGGGCGCCGCTTATAGTAAGCGCCACGAGGTACATGCAACGAGTGTAGCGCAAGACACTAAATGTGACGCGAAAAGAAAAGGTGAGGGTTGGAAGATCCCCCCCTGATCTTCTTTTTCCTCGCCATAGAACGCTACGGGCTGTGTAGCCCTCTAGTGGATAGTGCAATATTTCGCTGGTCTCTGCAATTTGTTGGGGCTCTAGGCTGAGAATACACATTCCAATGCTATTTTGGTAAACTTAACTATTTGACATTTTTCAAACCAGACTCAAGCTTAATGAATATTAAGGTGGCCCTTCCCGACGGGACTAACTCGTTCGCATGCGCGGTACAAAACCTTGCTATTGCGCTCTGGGACCTTCTCTGTTTCAAAGAAAAAGACAGGCTCCGTGATGCAACATGTCCACAAAGCAGTCAATGCGGATAGTGTTTGATTTGGTAAGATTTACAAAAATAGTAATAACAAAAGGAATTATAGCTAAAATAAATCACGACCGCTGTAGTAAAAAATCAAACAAAACCCAAAGTGATCATAAATCTTCATGAAACAAGCTAGGTTTGATGACTAACTTTTTGAGTTGTTTTTGTTTTACCGTTGAGTACTTCACGTCCAAAGTTATTGTATAAAATGCGCCAAAAAATTCGAACTTACGGACCTTATAACTAAACTATTTTACAATGCCAATGGTCATCAGACATCTATTTCGGTCCAAATAAAGCTGTTATGAGTAAAATTTTAGATCTTTGACAAGATTCATATATCTTTTTCCACGTTTTTATGGGGAGCTCAGTGGGAAGGCCCACCTTAAGATTGAGTCTGGCTTGATATAAATGTTTTGAGTCCGGTCCCAAAATATATTTATAAAAAATAACTATTGTGTAATAATGCTTGTTCCACCTTAAGTCGCTTCATGCATGCTCTTCGGTTTAGATATTTTTCTGGAGATTATGTCTATTCATCATTTCCTGTTTGTTTTTAAATTTTTTCAATGACCATTTGTTATGTTGGGGACCCAATTTTTTTTTTACTTTTCATAGAATTTGTTTGGTTCGATGAAAAAATCTCAACAAAAACCGATATGTTTAGATTGCATGCCTGCGCATTTCTCTTGTCTAAATAATTGGAGTGTGTATTCAAGCAATTGATAAATGTTAAGTTAAAAAAAATTGCAAGCGATCTTTTATCACAGCCATTTTTCTAGACAATTCTCAATGACTTTCAATACTGCGTTAATGAAATATGAAACTACAGTGAAAATCGGATATAACAACATCGAAGGAACCGTTTATGTAACGTGGTTGAAACTTCTAGTCGTACTAACAGATAGTTTATGTATTGTGATGATGTGATCATGCAAATGTGACTAACAATTGCAAACATCTTCATTATAATGGAAAGTAGGTATCCATCCTGCTTCTGGTCACAAAAGTTACATGGTAACAATTACTTGTTACTTGTCACATAAGTAACATGATAATAATTACTTGTTACTTGTTACAAAAGTAACAAGTAACAAGTAAGATAGCCGAAACGAATTTCAATTTGCAAAAGCATCCCATGATTTAATTATCTAAAGTTAGAAATTGTATTTTACTGTGCGTTTTTCCTTTTTCGTGTTTTGTTACCTATCTTTACTTTTTACTTCACTAACTAACTAAAATTGACGCGGGTAGGATCTTCGACTGCGGAACACGGGTATTAAGCACAGATTCGGTGTTCAACGTGAAGAAATTTATCTGACAAAGGGCAGTCTCTGGTAGGCGATGTTGTAAAAAACGATTTCCACGCACAATTGACGGACCATTCCAACGTCGGACATAACTGAGAGAAATAATTTAAACTTCTAATTTTTTATCAATAACAGGTCAAATGCTTGTAATAACTTGTTTATTACTTTCACCAAAAAACTTGGCAGCTCTACAACCTAGTCAACTTTTCTGTTTTACTCTAGGCTACTTGGAAAATTCACTCTAATGAAGTGCATTGTACCTTAAATAATTTGTAAATGACCAAAGATTTGATTTTAGATGTTGAAATAAGTTCTCAATTTTTTTGTTTTAATTTCACAATCAATTCACTATTGACCCAATTACATGTACAAGCTAATGAATTGGAAGTATCCATGAGACGGGTTAAATTCTCTTCACAGACTAGACTATGTCATTTGTATTGTAAAACATATACAATTCGACTTGCTTCAGTCCCAATGGTGTCCAAATAAATTTTCAATTATAAGATCAAAAAAACCTACAAACTTGAAAGTGATAACGATGCTGTAATAAAATAATATGAATTATTTTTCATTTTCTATAATTTTAAAAATATTTAAATTAAAGGCCAGCCTGTCTAAATAAAAAACAAAAAAATGGCATGCATTCTAGTCAAGGAAATATTCTGTATTAAACTATTCTAGTCGCAGGGATATTAAATTATTACCTAATTACTTATTTTCTTCCTACTATGTCTATGAGTGTGTGCATTTGTGAAAGTCATGCTCATAGGTGCATAATAATAGAAAAGATCCTTGTTATCTTCGTTATACCAAACTACCTAATTTATTATATTATTTTTTCCTTATTAGATTATATTAGTTTAAAAGATGAATAATTAAAAATTGTTGATAATTTAACAGATAATTTTATATTAATTTATTTAATTTGTTCCTGTGCAATATGATTTACTTAAAATGTACTTAATTTATTGAATTTTTAAATTTAGTCGTACGACTTTAGTCAATGTGGATGTTTCCATCCAGAGTGAACGTTAAAATCCATGGGAAAACTGTGAAACAATATATGTATGATTCTAAGAAGTGTTTGTACTTGCAGGAAAAGACAAAACACATGGCCACCTTTATAGGTGTAATGTGTGAGTATGATTATTAGAAAATAACCTAAACTTACTAAATTACAGGCTGAATGTGGAAAAAAAATGTGGCAGCTGGTGCGATTGTTGTCCTGACTGCTCTTAACATGAGAGACGAATTAAATGCCTTCATAAAAGAAAGATATGTACTTACAGTTGTTTGCCTACATGTCCTTGCACATTGGTTTAAAATAAAAACTGAATGGTTTAATTAAAACTTTGTCTGGAGTTTTTTTATCTGCTTACATTGTGAAACATTTTTTTTATTTTGCGCTAGAAAAATATCTACCTTATTCAAGTCGATACGAACATTTTTAAATGTTTATCATCTCTGGACTAGGTGTAACGACACGGACGGAAATTACTATAATTAATTATTAAATTGAGAGGTTGAATCTATGAATAATACAGTTTAAAAAAAATCGAATGCTGTTGTTACTTTTCATAGGTACTAGAAATATGTAATTTTAACTTGTTTACTGTGTATGATTGTAAAGTTGTGTACCAGTGATAGTACATAGAGTCATAGAGTACAAATAATAAGGGAAAGCATATTTTTGAAGGGTGATGATAGGTATGTTTTAAATAATAATAATGTAGAAATAAGCCCAAGCAAGTTTAAATCTAAGAAGTGATGATTTTGTAAAACAAATAAAAATAAATAAACCATGACCACTGGGTGAGCTGGTACCGCGGAAAATTCCGTCAGATAGTTCAACTGTCTTGTTTAAATCTGGACAATGTCAATATTCTGTACATTCCATAGGTTACCTATGAAAATTTGATGTTGTATTGCTTCCCAATGGGAATTTATGAATGTTCATCAACAATGGATGTAATACGTAGAATCAACCGTGAAAGAAACCTGTTACCAATATAGAGTACACGTGGATTGAAACAAATAAATGTTACTGTTATGTGATCCATAATTTTACAGTCGTATTCGGAGAGAATGTGTCAAAACTTAGTACGGAATTAGCATCGGACTAACCATGCAAAAATGGTGTAGTCTGAAAGTTAATCCATCCACTCTGAATACTGCTGTTAGTCTTTATGATATAAATCAATGCCTGTTATAAAGGTGATTAATTTGAGGTACTTTTTTCATGAATAAAGAAACACAACAATTCTTTACATTTATTTTAAAAATATTATTTCTTTCAAATGTTGGGCATAACTGTGGTTAACAGTTCAATCATCGAACCATCGTTCATTCATTCGAACATTTCTTCACTGTTGGTTCCACGTAAAATATTTGTTGAAGAAAGCATTGTGCTTGTTGAGAAAAAACTTAACACACAATACATATGTATGTATGTATGCTTGTTGTAATATTTATATTTTTTTATGTTTTCATTTCAAAGAGTTTTATATCAATGTCAAGGAACCTAACTACGGTTCATATTGAATTTCTTAAATGACCGTGAGCCATAGTCCAATGGTGCGACGCTTCGCAGTTCAATATTCCAGGCTAAGAAACTCTAGGTGCAGTCGGATTCTAGATGGGTGGATGTTTGATCGTTACGGTTGGCCGTGGTTTGGATTCACGTAAAATTCTAGCGCCCCTTCTAGCTGTTAGGCTTGATCCTGCCCGGGATTGGTTGAAGATGGTCCAAGCGTTAATGACAATTGTTCATGTGTCCCATCCAGTTTCGATATAAAGAAGGTCCTGCCATGGCACCTAGTTCCCATGTGGTGTATTAGGCTTTTATCTTAACCCTTTCACCGCCAAGGTTTTTTGGCATAATCCTTCTCAATACGCCACACTGCAATTATTTCGATAATATGTTGTCTTAAATTTTTGTTTGTTTTGTTGCAAATAGTGTGTTTCCACTGTTGAAACAGTAGAAATCTAATGAACGCTAGTATGTACTGTGCAATTATGTAAATAAAACACATTATTTCGTAATCAGTAAAGTTTGATTAATGTTTGAAGTGGAGTCGTTTTCTGTCGGATATATACGTTCCTGGCGGGGAAAGGGTTAACAAGGTATTAACTAAAAAAAAGTCCATTAAAAAATATCCCTTATGGTTCCTAATATCCTTCTACTTTTAACGGTACATTAATTTTTACAAATCTGATTCAGTTTATGTAAGATCTTGCAGGATATTGTAAAATATTTTTGGAGTGATTCTAGATATTAATTTACACACGGATAGTTCTCTGGTCATACTATAATAGAAAATGAGTGAAACATAAAACTGCAAATCAGTCTAAAGTCTATATTAAAAAATCCATGTCACTTTTGGTTGAAACTTATTCTGTGTTGGAGACGATCTTTGATGATTTCGGTTAAAAAGTGATCGATTTTTAAACTAACTCTAGTCAGGCACAAAAGCCATGAAAATAGGGGTACTGCTCCTTGGCGTCAGGCATCCCAAGCTAAAAAGGAACTTGAAGAATACTGAATGCACAATAATAATTTTGTATGTTTGTGAAAAATGTATCGTGAATGTAAATATGTGTGTACAATACTATACATAATAATAAAATAATTCAGTGTTTCTGAACTTGATTTTTTCTTCACATGTGTACTAAGAATAAAATTAATTTCTTGGATAAATAGAACTGTTATAAATTTCAGCTTGAAGGCATTTAAGAGTAAAACAAAACTTTCCTCTCAACGCAAGATAATAAAACAAGACATTGGTTTCTTAAAACATTTATTGACAAATCACATTGCAGATAAATACAATCAATATTGTCGGTGGCAATATTGATTGTGCAATATTGCACGTCTGATTCGCACGAACATTAAAGAGCGGAATAAACTATGTTACATCGTGTCTACTTAAACCGAGCGCTCACATCTCATATACATTCTCGAGGGCGAGTTCTGGCTTGTCGTAGCCGAGCTCCTCCGGTGTATCAATACCCAGCTCCTTTAGGGTGGGCCTGATCTCCTGCAGGACATAAGGGTATATCTCGTTGACCTTGCCACCACACTTCTCCTTGCACGCCTCGATGAACCTGACGGCAAGCGAGTAGTCGTTGACGCGCCGGCAGGCGTGCAGCGCAGCCGAAATTATGCGGGGCTCCGGCACTAAGTCCATGCCGCACAGGTCGTTCATGCCCTTGCGGATCTCCCAGCCGTCGATGTCTTTTCTGTTGAAGAACGCCTCGTATCTGGGGACGCAGAAAGGAAACATTACATAGGATACTATCATGATAAATTCATTTTTGTTTAATCAAATTTTATTCCATTTTTAAATTAAATTAAATTTGCAATCACTATCCTGAAGGATTTTTCTTGATCACAATTGATTCACTTTTTATTAATTGATTCATCATTGCATAAAACACTTATTAAATGAAAAAGGGTTGTGATATAGCTACGTAAATCAGCTTAAAATGCTAGCCCATTAATAATATAACTAGTGGCTCTCTCGACATTTTTGAGCAGTACATAAACTGAATCGACAAAAAAATCCATTTAACTATCGAACCTTCTCACAAAGTTTCATGAGAATCGGTTCAGAATGCAACCTGTAGATACCAGTGGGACCTACGAAAGCATTTTCGTCCAAGCTGACATGGAGACCCTTCGCTCAGTCAATAATATAACATAACATGTATTTGTTGGTTACACGAGTCATGCCTGGCTTTTCCTTATTATTTCAGTGTGAGGCCACTGCAAAGGCATGTCCACGATCCACAAGGTACACGAACCTAATAAGATATGTGTAGATTCACATAATGTTCAGTATATATTCATCATAGCATGTATTTATCATAATATGTGTTATCACAATAAAAGGAAAGGCACATAATTTAGATGATTACAGATGGAATATGTAGGGGAGAATTCTGATACGGTGGCCCAACCCGGCGGCACTAACTCATTCGCGGGCACGGTACAAAACCGTGCTGTTGCGCTCCGGGACCTATGTTTCAAAGAAAAAGACAGACTCCGTGATGAGGAAGATGCAACATGTCCACAAAAAAGACAATGAGCATAGTATTTGATTTGGTAAGATTTACGAAAATTTTCATTACAAAACGACTTATAGCTAAAAGTAAACCACGACCGCTGTAGTAAAAAAATCTAACAAAAACAAAATATATTATAAATCTTGATTAAATAAGCTATGTCTGATGACTAATCTATTTAAGATGTTCTTACTTTATCATTGCATAATCCACCTCCAAAGTATTTGATCGAACTAGATGTCTGATCTCGATTGGCATTGTAAAATAGTGTTTGGTTTCAAAGTAATAAGGTTCGAAAGTTCAAATTTTCACGCATTTTATACAATAACTTTGGAGGTGGATTACTCAACAATAAAATAAAAACATATAAAAAAGATTTGTCATCAGACATAGCTCGTTTCATGAAGATTTATAATCAGCTTGCTTTTAGTTAGATTTTGGACTACACCGGTCGTGGATTACTTTTAGGTGTAAGTCGTTTTGTAATTAAAATTTTCGTAAATCTTATCAAATCAAACACTATGCGCATTATCTGCTTTGTGGACATTTTGCATCCTCCTCACCACGGAGCCTGTCTTTTTCTTTGAAACAGAGAAGGTCCCAGAGAGCAATAGCACGGTTTTGTACAGTGCTCGCGAATGAATTAGTCCCGCCCGTAAGGGCCACCTTAAGTCTGATGTAATTTCTTGTTTTTACTTACCGCTAAAACATTATTTTAATAGAAATGGTCGAGGTTCAAGAATTTACTGTTCAAAACATTACAAGGGTCTTATGTGGGTCAATAGAAACGATAAAATCAATGAGAAGTCGACAATTTGAAAATATTCAATAGAGCGACGGTCGTCAGCTGGAGAAAAGCTAAGTAGCGCTCAATCATGAAATCAGTTCCAGGTGAACGCACTGCAGTCAAATCGGCTCGCACTCGGTTCGCGTTCGAGATACAATGTTCCAAGTTACATAATGGCATGCGGTACCTGGCATCGAATTCAGCGTCCGACTCTGTGGATTCGTGGGAGTGGCGCGCAGCAGATACACTGGGAACGATGGTAGCACGTGGCTTTAGCGCAGCGCCTAGGGCGGCGCCCATGCGACCAGACAAAGTACGCAGCATTTCGATCCTCGATTTACACGACCGACCAATTCTCTATAAATTGAACACAAATGGCCGGCTGACTGACAGTAAGGTTCTGTGTTACCATCAACAGTCGTATTTAGGATTGTTTATGTTCTGTGGTCGTATTCAGCTTAGTGAACTGTCAATTGTATTCAGGAAACCTGTAAAAAACAATCTTATTCAGAGTGTACCTGTCAAAAATTAGTACGCGATTGATACCGGACTAACCATACAAAAATCAGTATAGTATTTATTTATTTTTATTTATTTATTTAATAAGGTAAACCAACAGCGTATATACAAATAAATTTAGAAAAAGCTTATGTCTATGAGTAACGCCAATAACAGGTTTACACGAAGTATCCATGAGCGTGTTTGAGATAATATCGAAATAAGTAAAAATCACATATAAAAGGGTGCATGTATATGTATGATGTAGGTGATGTTTGCAAGTGTATACTGTAGTGCAGTGTAAGTTAATGAAAGAGTTGAGATTGTGTAGTGTGTGTGATGTGTAAAATACCTAACATATTGAAAAGGGCAAATAGAAAATAAAAAAAAGAAATAAATACACCAAATATGTATTAGGAAGGAAATCTGATACATTTTTTTACTTAACTTAACTACCTGTTAGTGATTGAATATTTTTTTTCTTAAATTTGTGCTTGGAGTAAAAGAATATATCGATTTCGTGAAACATTATATTATATGTTCGAGGTAACCGTGTTGTTAATGCGTTTTGAGCATAGTAAGTGCGCTGAAAGAGCTCGAGAAAAAGGTTGGTGTGCCGAGTACAACGATTTGGAGCATTAAGGATGTTCCGACCCATACAATGCTTTTTTTACACAGAACCCTAAAAGTATTGCACTTCAAGGCACGAATTCGTCAAAAATATTAAATATAGCCATAGTAGTTGCAGCGAAAACATATTCACAATTTCAGGTTTAATGGTTTCGTTGTAATTGCCGATTCGAAGTAATACACCGTTAGATGGCGCTTTTAAATAAAAATCGAATTTAAATAAATTGTAAGAAAACCAATAATCTTGAAATTGTGAAATTGTTTTCGCTGCAAGTAATATGACTATATTAAAATTTTATTATTAATTCGTGGCTTAAAGTGCAATACTTTTTGCGTTTTGTGTGCAAACAACTTTATATGGGTCGGGACCGCCTTAAGACCTATTTTAACAGTAAGTTCTGAGCAATTTAAACTGCCCCGCATTAATAGGTAAAGGAAATACATATCTAACAAAAGTCTTCTTTGGTCGAGGGTCAGAATTTTAAAATGGCGGCAGCATTCTTCATAGTTTGCGAACGGTATTCGCGAGTTGTAGCACAATAGTTTTAAAAATTTTCTTTGAATACGTTCGATCCTCTCTTAATGTGTAATGTAATGAGGTGTCCAAATGGAGCTTGCATACTCGAGTGTGCACCTCACGTAGGCAAAGAAGACTGTTTTAAAACAATTGGGATCCGAAAAAGGTTTGCACACACGCGTGACAAATCCGAGGTTTCAGTAGGCCTTGTTTACAATGTTGTCAATGTATTCGTTAAAAAGCATTTTTTAATCTAGTATGACTCCTAGATCTCGGATTGTGTAGTCGGCCAACTATGAATACGACAGCAATAAAAGCATTATTCAGAGTGGGCGGACTAACTTTAATATGTCGGACTAAACCGGTTTTTGTATGGTTAGTCCACTGATAATCTCGTACTAAGTTTTGACAGATAATCTCTGAATTAGAAAGTTTGTAATCATCGCTTATTGAAATGTGAATCACCGGCGAACGTTAATGACAAGAATATAAATAATAAAAAGAGAATGTATAGAACAAGAAATCAAAGATTTTGGAGAAGTCGCTGTTCTCTTTCTACGCAAGAAATAGTTAAAAGTTGTTCTCTTTCAGTAGTATTCAGAGTGATCGGACTAACTTTAATATGGGTGTTTATATATAATTTAGTATGGTTATTCCGGTGCTAGTCCGCGTACTAAATTGACAGTTCACCCAGGTCGCGGTCCGTTTGAACCATCGTTACTGAAAGCGCCTTCACTACTGGTCCGATTCGCGCTTACAGCCCTCAACATGGTGTTCCGTGAACGGTCTGACGTCATTGTTACGTCAGTCAATGCCGTACACAGTGCTCACTCTTGGAGGCAGGGTATTGTGTGTGTCTGTCTACTAATGTGTGACAACTAATGTCATTTGTTCCATGTTCGTTGTTTTGTTTCCGTAAGCGCTCACACAAACGGCCCGAATCGTTTGCCATGCTTACAGCTTTCAGCGTGAAATCTGATTCGGGACGCTTTTATACGCTTCAAGCACTATAATCGTTTACAGTTCAAAACGGAACCTGTACTGAATAGAACTTTTTATTTTGTGGTGTTGTCGCTAATAGTCTTTAGTCTTTATTATTCTGTGGTATTTGCTGATTGCTGCGGGGGAGGATGCACTTTTTATCCAAATACAAACAGTCTTTTTACAGCTGTATTCTTATAAAATGATCGTCGAAGACCGCTAGAACGAGCTTCCGCTACCTTTCCTGAATAAGCCAACGCCAGGTGGGCTGTTCGAGGGTTACACTAGCAGTATCCATCAACATTTATGCGATCGATTGACTGACCTGCTTTATTCATTACAAATAAATGTTCGCATTTATGTCGTGAAGGATTGTCTGTGAGTACGTATTGCTTATAGTGTGTGCACTGGTACAGGGTTTCAACTGCAATGGGTGAGCTGCATTGAGAGCTACAATTACCTATGCTGAAGTAGGGAGGGAAGAAATGACTACGCCGGTAGAAGACAGAAGAGAAGATAAGGTACAGTGTTTAATAATTTCTACAATTTATATTTTCTCTAGAAAAGAAAAAAACCAGTTAGATTTAAATATTAACATATTCACTCATATTTGTTTATTACAGTAACAGTACAAGTATAGTAAATTTGAGTGCCTTGATATCTTAGTAAGTCCAAACGAAACTGCAGACTGATAATTGATCATTCGTATTTTTTGCATTGCATAATTTTTGCGTTAAAAATGCATACTTTTACCTCAGAATGGATTGTCATTGACAGGTATAGTAAAATTTAATTTTGGGATAAAAAGCATATTCTGTAAAGGTTCTTTAATTTAATGAAAAGTAAAGTTTTCTTTTTCTAATAAATTAAATATAAAAAAGAATAATAGGTAAACCAAAACAGTTCTAACATCAGACTGAGCTTGTTTGCTAATATTACTTAGCGGTTTCGCCGGACCTGCATATTAAATTTATGATGGCACATAAGGAAAGTGTTAAGCGGCACCAAAAAATCCACTGCGGTCTATAAATACTACGGGTCGTTTGCTATACTGACCTAAAGCCTGTCGCACAATGGCCCACCTCTTTCTTGCCAAGCCTATGTAAAATACTTATTGAAGTCAGGAAAAATGATAAGCCAAGTAGTCGTCTTCGTAGATTGTGCATATAAAAACATTATTCGTTTTCATATAAACTTTATCGTTAAACTTGTGAAAGAAACGCTAATGCCAAATAATCCTCTTTAATAAATAAAAGTATCTATTAATATATAATATCTTAAGGTAAATAAAAACATCCTTTTTTAGAAGACTCTTTAAATATTTAGATGGCTTAGTAAAGGCAGTGGCAGTGACTGCTGTTACACCCCTTATAATGGACGTTCTGTACTTGTCAGGGTGCTTCCGCTTAATCTCAGGCTAAATGTGAGTCGGCCTTACTGATGGTGCGATGATATGTGCAGGTGCGGAGGGGCACGGTGTACGTGAGCGACGGCAAGTCGCGGCCGCGGCCGGCGCGCCTCGTGCTCACCGCGGAGACCATCACCGTGCAGACGCAGCGCGAGGTGCCGCCGGCAGCTGCGGCCACACCGTCGCAGCCGCCCTCAACTCGTGTGCCGCACGCTAGGGTACCCGCTTCTCATATTATGGAGTGAAAAGCATGTGGATGCAATATCGCTACTTAATAGTTTGTTAGATCTGTGTTACATATTGTGGCCACACGCCCGAGGACTGCCGGAGTTTTTATTTTGAGTGGCTGTATGAAGGCTGAATTTTCTTACCCTGCCGAGATAATAGTGCTAGAAAAAATGGGCCTATTTATGGATCGATGGTAACCACTTACGAAACTCGGCGCTCGGTGCTCCCGTGTGGTCAATGCACTAGCATTGACCAAAGGTGATTCGACCCAAGACCCATCCATACAAAGGGCACTTTTCCATACAGCGTCTTACAAGCTAAACAGTGGTGCATGGATTTTTCAGTGTTTTTAGTAGAGGAAAACACTATTGAAGTTTTCAGCAATCTATGTTATGTTATATAATATACTAGCTGAGACTCTCAGCTTCGCTTGGGTCCGTTTCATATTGAAATCCGATGGGTGGGCTCTGAGGTTAGCGTGTACGAACATAGTCACACTTGAGTTTTATGTATTAAGATTATGGCACCATAAACATGGCAACCAACAAATCAATAATGCAACGTTAAACTAGTATTAACTATAATGTTGCCTACTGTAGAGTCATTTTCCCGAAAAATATACTTGACATTTATAAAACATTGCAACTACCACCAAACAGGCGATTTAAAAACACTAGTATAGTTTTCTAGTTTAACTCAGCGGTTCATCTTTTCAGGAAAGGATGGTGCAAATAACACGCCAAAAAGTGGGTGGTTTAGGCCTGAGCATAAAAGGCGGAGCGGAACACAAACTTCCCATCCTGATATCCAAGATATACAAGGACCAGGCGGCTGACCAGACCGGTCAGTTATTCGTAGGGGATGCCGTCATCAAAGGTAATGAACTAAGAAGATTACCTAGCATTGAAATTGAAATAAATTACCTATTTTAACCGATGAATTCATCTAGAAAGTGAAATTGAGTACAGTTTGACCACCAGTTTGGACCTCTCTTTTTACCGAGAAGCGTCGGTTCAGACCTAAAATCTATCTGCATAGCTACACAACACATTGCATTCCCGAAGGGATTAAGTGCAATGCCAGGACCATCCCTATATTAGCACGACTACTGGTGGAAAACATGGATTATTTTTTATTACCGCTTCAAGCAACTTTTCATTCAATGCGACGGTACCAAGCCGAGCGGGCTTAAACCCTACCACCTAGTAGGGAAGGGTAGGATTGGATTTCGAACCATGGAACAGCTGACATACGCGACGAAATGCATATATCCAACTCAGAAAGAAAAAAAAAGTAAGCGCACGGGGCAGGGATTGAACCAAAGTAAAATTTTTCCATGCTTAAATTTTTTATGTTCATATTATGCAAAGTTTTCACCAAAACTGTCACTCAGTTTTACTTTTGGGTGTATGCCGGTCGTCATCACCTGTAAATAGTAATTTTAATTTAACCGGTTTTTTTCCCCCAGGGCGATCTATAATATTGTCTATATATTTGATACAATAGAACTGGATCTAGAGACATGCTCAAAATGGGATTCACGGCTTCAACTGTTAGTCTCTGTTAAGACCAATTAAGAACAATTGCAATCATTAAAGCCGACCATTTTGAAGCCATGATGTCATACTTCTGTCATTTTAGTCTGTTAACTACATAGCATGAGGTCACACGCTCTTAACGTAATGAGGTAATGATAACTTTAGGCTTGGCTCGATTTAAAATAAATGCATTGAAGATGGGTAACTTTGTTGATGTACAGTTTTATATTAGTCGGTTCTCTTACGGGCTAACATATTGCAGTCAGGAGATCTCTTCCCAGCCCCCTGATCATTTACACACTGTCACTGTTGGGATATTACCTATAGCCCGCAAAATATAGCTCGTGTTCTGAGACAAGTGTCTTATAAATCGAGCATAACTATCAATTCATTGTCACTATTATCATCGATATTTGGAATAATTAAAATTGCAACTGAATGTATTATATTGAAACCAAACAATATTAAGGCACTAGGACTAGCCAACTACTCGCGCCATACAAATGCACTTTTTAACAAATGTAATAATATGTAGTTAAACGCTTCAGCAAATCCAAATAGAACTCCAGACTGATAATGGATTGTTAATATTTTTTGATTCCATCATTTATTTAAATAATAATAAAAATAAAAAAGTTGATTTTTCTCATTAGAAATCTAAAAGTAATTCGATTTATAGATATAAGCAAAAACAGCATATATGCATAAACAAAAAATTCCATTTGCTTTTAGATTTCTACATTTAGTCAAAAAAGTTCGGAAATGGACACCGTTCCCGCAATGTATTTTATATAGAAAAAGGAAACAAACATTAACGAAAATAGGTTGATTCCTAGACAAGGAATCATATATTGTAAGAATGACACTTATAATCGTCAGACTTAGTTAGTTAACTTGGGGTGCCTCGTCTAACTTTGCGATTTGGCTAGTACCAGGGCCTTAATTTGAGGCCCATTGCATGTGAAAATGGTAAATGGATGCAGGTGGTATGCGATAGTAAAAGTCTCGAAATTACAGAAAAATTTACGTCGCTTATTCCAAGGAATGTAATATCTATGAATGTACAATCGACCGTGAAGCAAGGACAAGTTATTTAAAGAAAAAGCCCAGTAAAAATAACCACTTTACAAAATATCCTGCAAGGCTGGACCCGAAACAGCAAAACATACCATTTGCGGGTATTGCGACTTCCAATTTCGTCACATGCTGTATACCCATACTTTAGAATTCTCCTACAGTCCCTCCTACCGTAATCACATGTTTTAATGTTCAATCTTTGCAGTCAATGTCCGCAACGCAGATGCAGTGTTAAATAAATGTATGTAGGTATAATCTTAAATACTGTGTTAGTAGGATGCATCGATCCCCGTATGTTTTCCTTCTCTTCTCTTGGTTTTGTATCTTGTGCATTTTGGGCTTTATGAAGGCCCCCACAGGACCCAAGCTGTATGTCACTAACTATAATTATTTATTTTTGTGTCTAGAATCACCTCCCGTCACAAATACTCGTATTTTCAGTGAACGGTGAGTTCATCACGGCGTGTCCTCACGACGACGCCGTCAACATCCTGAGGAACGCCGGGGACCTGGTCGTGCTCACGGTCAAGCACTACCGCGCTGCCACGCCCTTCCTACAGAAGCAAGGTGAGTGAGTGCACACGGCCACCTCTTTTTTCTTATGTGTCTGGACATAGATGGCTAATAAATACCACACCTACTGTCATGACATTAGCCTAAACCACCTCACGGAACTAGGTGCCGTGCCAGCTATGTACATTGAACTGGATGGAAAACACAGACAATTTTCATAGCCGCTTCGACTATCTTTTTATCCAAAGCGGTGGTACCAACCCGGGCTGGTTTAACCCTAACACCTAGTAAGGGACCTACAGTTTTACATGTATTTCGAACCATGGCACCGCTCGCATTCGTGACGAAATGCACTTGTCAATCTCAAAGAGAAAATAGTGCATGAACGGGGCAGGGATTTGGAAACAGACCTCTGACGTACAAGGCAAGACTTCGTGCTACTGAGCTACGAGCTGCGTAATTTACAGTCTTTCTCGGATGTAGGACACACCTGCACTGATCTTTTTCCTCGGCCCGCTATCCCCCAAAACCCTTCACATCCACTTTTACCTAACTCCACATTCCTGACCTTTTTTTATGTAAAGCGCGGCATCTGGCGTACGCCAGGACCTCTTAAGGTGCCCGATGACACCCATGGGATTTAGAACTTACAGGGGGGCTGCAAAAGCCATGCCGTCCGGCCAGGTGCTTCTTCACACCATGCTGAGGGTTGCTGTTTCTATTGTTCTTTGTTCATTGCCTTAATCTGTTCTACCAAGGAATTGTTTGGCAGCAGCATTTAGATCTAAGTATGTATTTCATAATTGTGGATGGAAAAATATGTTATGTAAACCCGTGAAGTTTCTTTGCGGGTTCTTCTTTACTGGGTTGATCGAATCCGCGGATCTTTGTGACGTAACTTGGTGTAGTTTGACTACCAAAATGTTTAAATAAATGAAATGAAAAAAATTAAATGAAATGAAGGACCCCAGGTTTTTCTTTGGGAGTACATTCCAATGTTTTCCGACCCTATAGATGAAGGATCTAGAGGATCGGTGGATTCTTATTTTTGAAATTTCGACTGAATCCGTGCATTTTCTTCCTGTTCCGCGTTGTTCACGCAAAGCTAGAAAGGGGACAGAGGGACATTGTTATGTAGCTCCGGCAAGCATTCTCCATGGTTAAGACGATAGAATACAGAGAGATACCCTGCATCCCTTCAGAATCGGAGAGTATCCAAATTCAGGGATACGTTGGGATCGAAGACGAGACGTACGGCCCGAAACTGTATCGAGTCCAGGGAGCCAAGTAGGTGCTGAGCTGAGCCGTCCCACAAATGCGATCAATACTCTATGCGCCTTATCAGACCTCTTCTGACCACCAGCCGGTGTGATGTTTCCATGTTGTCGCGCAGCGGACGGTGCGTCGGACACGGACAGCAGCACAGGCGACGACCACCCCTCGGTGCACCCCAAGCGCGTCGACAGCAACTGCAACAGCGAGCGCGGCGCGCCCCAGCACGTCAACGGCGGCTGGCAGGTGCAGTCACTTTTGAGTTGCTCACGGTTTTTTGGGTTTTCTGTTTTTGGTCACACACTCTTAAACCTGTATTGTTCTCCTATTAACAGCTGTTTAAATATAAAAAAAAAACAAATAAATGAAATTGCTAAATAATCATCAGGCACTTTCTTCCATGTACAGGTCCCTTTCCTTACTTACTAGGTGGTAGGGTTTATCCCGCCCGGGTTGGTACCATCGCATTGGATGAACGATGGTCGAAGCCGTGTTTTCCATCCAGTTCAATCTAGCCGTGCAATATAAGGAAGGTCCTGGCATGGCACCTAGTTCCCATGTGGTGTGCTAGGCTAATACCATGACAGAAGGTGTGGTATTAGCCATCGATGTCCAGTCACATAAAAAAAAAGTGACGTGTTCACGTGGCAATGGTGGCAATTACTACATTGAATGGGGTGTTGATTCACTCTGACCATTTACTTTTTTTTTTATGTGACTGGACATGGATGGCTAATACCACACCTTCTGTCATGGTATTAGCCTAACACACCACATGGGAACTAGGTGCCATGCCAGGACCTTCTTTATATTGCACGGCTTGCCGCATTTTCATTGCCGCTTCGACCATCGTTCATCCAATGCGATGGTACCAACCCGGGCGGGATAAACCCTACCACCTAGTGAGTAAGGAAGGGGACCTACAGTTTAACGTGGAATCCGAACCACGGCCAGCCTCTCTCAACGGTCGAATGGTCACCCATCCAAGACCAGACCGGACCCAGCGTTGCTTAACTTCGGAGAGTGATCGCCGAAGTGTCGCGCCACTGGGCCATTGAGGCTGACTACAACATTGTTTATTTTATGCTTCTCCAGCGATACGTTTATCACTTGCAGTGTTTTTATCTGAGTCAGCTCAGAACTACTTCTACAAGGGACAGTTTTCGTTTATTTAAAATGTTGGTAGTTAAGCTACACTAAGTTACGTCACAAACTGGTGATTCGATTACCTCCCTATAGAAGAACCCGCAAAGAAAAATATCTGGTTTATAGATTTTTTCTGTCCACAATAATGGAATACATACTTGCATAGATCTAAATGCTACTGACAAATCATTTTTGGTAGAACAGTTTTAAGGTTAGGAACAAAATGAAATAATAAACAGAATTAATATGATGATTTTTATCTTTAAAATTAATTATCTTGACGACTGTCGGGAAAAGTTTGCGGAGTTATCTAACAGACAAATTTTGAAACGACTCGGTTAGAGATCGGTGTCAATTGAAAAATGATGTTGTGACTAGAATCGAGAATGCAGTCCTGAGATGGCTTGGACATTGGAACGAGCGGACGCAGAGCAGAAGTGAGCGGAAGTGTCGTGCCCGAGCGGCCTAGGAGAATGTACCGCAACCAAATTTATGTAATTCTTCGTAAAGGTCTGGTACCCGTAATCGTAGAGCATGTATGAAAATATGTATGTAGATGAAGCGAAAGAGGTATGCTGTGATAGTACAGTATGGCGCTCTGCCTACCCCCTACGGGAAAGCAGCGTGACGGTATGTAAGTAATTGTAAGTACATAATTATTTTCTGATGCTCAAATTCATTCCTTCCATCCAGATGGCACCGGGCGCGGTGGACCCAGAAGAGGGCAGCCGGCCCGGCAGCCGGCCTGGCAGCGCGGCAGGTTCCGCGGTTGGCAGCCGCCCCTCATCTGTCGCGTCCGACTGCCTCGACCCCGCGCTCAGGGAGTGGACCGACCTCGTCTCCGGTATATAATCTAGTGGAATATCCCTGCACCCTGAGGAGGGTTTCCCGCTCACCTCCCCATACAAATATGCAAAGATCATGCGCACATTTCTTGTCTGTGATCCAAAATTATACTAACAGCTTTATTTAATTGAACTAGATGCTTATGACCATTCGCATTATAAAATTGTGTTTGGTTTCTAAGTTAAAAGGGCCAACATTTTGAAAATATGAAATAATATAAACGTTTTTAATTTGAGTTTTAGCGATCAGATTTTTGAAAATAATCTGTAAAAGTTTTGCTCGTGACATTCGTCGGAAGCAAGATTCGAACCTGCGACCTTTGGATAACATGCCCACTGCTCTAACCAGGTTCGAATCCTGCTTCCGACGAATGTCACGACCAAAAACTGTTCAGATTATTTTTAAATATCTGATTACAATGCTTCAAATGTAGATGTCGCTGAAACTCAAATTAATGAGATAACGGTAACACATATCCATTAAATACATAAAATAATGTAATATAAATTTCTTGAAATTTGTATGAAAATCAACGCATGGGCGATTTAGTATATTCCTCAAATGATCTAATAGTGTAAGCATGCGAAATCGATGATCTTAGCGATTTATCTATAAGTGATTTGTAACTCGTTATAGAGGCTCTGTTTTTAAATGCAGGGTAAGTGTTACAGCAAAGTATGTAAAATCTTAAATACTATGTTAGTAAGAGGAATACGATAAAATATTGCATGATACATTTTCCTCGTTAGCCTATTTTTATCATGGATGTAGATTTTCTCATGCTCTTTCCGATGGTTCCATAATTTCTCCATTATGCAAGAATACATCTATATGGCAAAACCTGCTGACATGTCCAATTAAATTATTTTTGTACAGGTTTCCGAAATAATACCAATACCCAAAATATATTGGTGCATGCGTGTGGGTTGTCCGGCAGTGCCGCTGATGATGGGATACGTGACACGCTACGTGCTCGGCACGGACAAGCTGAGGCCGGGCGCACTGGAAGTGCGCGGCGCGCGACCGCACCTCACCAGCGGCGTGCTGCACTGCGACGACCCCGCCGCCATGTCGCACTGGCTCAAGAGCATCTCGGACAACATTGTGGGACTCACCAGTCTGCAGGTGAACGCATGGGGTTTTCATGTGCGGTGCAGGTCATGATGGGCTACATTGCACTTCAACAGCGGCGTGCTGTACTACGATGACCCTGTCGCCATGTTGCTCTGGCTCAAGAGCATCTCCGACATCGTGGGACACATAGTCTCCAGGTGAACGGAACGAACAAGCTGAGGCCGGGCGCACTGGAGGTGCGCGTCGTGCCATCGCAACGCACCAGCGGCGTGCGACGACACATGCAGTGCAACTGATGATGACCTGCGTGATGCGCTAGTGCTCGGCACGGACAAGCTGCGGCCGTGCTTGCAGCTGCACCTCACCAGAGGCGTGAATCTTTTGAATTGTTGTCCCTGAAATGCCTAACGATGCTTCAATCTCAAAATATGTCACATCGCGGTCTGCAATCATTAGTTGTCTTTCAGCAATCATGTTATCTTCGGGAAAGGTGGTCCTTGGACATTCTTCACGAGATTTGTCACTAAAGCTGGTATGTCCACGCTGGAATTCCAAATACCAGCGTTCGGCGGTTCTAAGACATGGGGTTTAACCATTGAACGCTTAAGTCAGCTCATCAAAACATTGAAGTCTTGTTAGCCCTATTTGAAAGTTGTAGAAAATTATTTCCAAACATTTTTCTGAGATAAATTATTTTTTGCACGCAACTGGACAACTTGCTGATGCTGTGACCAAATCAATTTACTAATGTTTTAATTGAGCTTCTAAATTAAAAAAGATTCGAATGCTGTACGCTTTTACAATGCGATTCAAATAAGAATAGGATAGGATCACAGCCATTTGGAATGTCAAACTGCTAAAACCCTCACTTCACTTCACAAACTTCAGTACTTTGCCGCGGTGTTACCGCGTACTTTCTCTCGCAAATTAGACCAAAGAAAAGTCACAAAGGAATTGCTCTCACAAAGTGCGGAACGGTCGACAGATGAAGCTGTTCAACCGGAGCTTCGCGGCGGGCGAGCGCATCGAGTACATGGGCTGGGTGCACGAAGGGGTGCTGCAGCCGGCGCAGCCCTGGCAGACCTACCGGCCCAAGTTCCTCATGCTCAAAGGGACGGACGTCATGCTCTTCGATGTGCCCCCGGTGACTATGCCTCTTTTGTTTTCCCACACATGTTCTGATGTTATAGTGTCTAGCCCCGGTAGCACAAAAAGACATTCAAAAATCAAATAAAATCAAAAATCAAAATCAAATAATTTATTGCATATTTGCAGAGGTGTTACAGAACCCAAACGAGGTAAATAAAAGCGAGTGCCATCTACAAATTGCCTGGGTAGGCGTACAATAGCACGTGGCTCTCAATAAGAGAGCAGTGCAATCACTATATTAGCTTAATCTAACCATGTATGTAAATTTGAATAAATTAACCTCTTTTAACGTTTCCTTATCTAATTGAGCCATTAATGTTAACGTCTATGTCAAGTATGAATATAGTCTGATCATACAAAATTAGCAGTGCACAAAAGTTTATTATTACTTTGCTAGCTCATTTTAATCGATCATCATTCACTCCCGACCCAGCTATTGCAATGAAGTTATGTTAAGTTTTTCCTCCATACAACATAAAACATGAGACAAACATCTCTATGCATACAATGCATCTCTATGCGTTGTATTCCTTATAGGCTCGAATCTAGTACTTATAATAGTAATCTGTAGTGCTAACAAACCCAGGAACATATTCGACGGTAGCAACGCCGCCGTCCGGTTCCCAGAACAAATGTTTTTGTTTTTTTGTACAAACAGTTGATGAATTGAATCGTTAGATGGCCTAGCAGTACCACTTGTCAACTGGACAATCCTACTGTGGGAACAAGGACAGCACTAAATCAGCTTAGGCATTACCGAGTGTTGCCATACAGAACATTTTAGATATAAGACAAAATACTTAAAATAGTGAGGTTTTCTATTGATTTCAGTTTTTAATTAAGTTTTGTTTTACTCTAGGCTACAATACGCGACTTTTTTTGTACTAGAACACTAGTGCACAAGCTTTCATTTCTGTGGTTGGGTCGTCAAATAGTGTTTATGCAATGTGTTTTTTTTCTATAAAACTAACCACAAATGGATTGTGATATTGTTGGTCTCAAATAAAACGTGCACATAAATACATTTCGAAATAGTAAAAAACGGCACTTTTCATCAACCCTAGTTATTTGCCGTTTTACGACCTTGGCCACTGAATCTCCAACTCCGCACTGAACTAACTCATATAAAAAAAATATATATATTTGATTACAAAAAACTAAAGCTCTACATGAAACCTAAACCATGCAATAGCAGTTTGGCAGGAATAGTTAGGGAATCATGTAGTGAGAGTTGAGCGGTGTTTTGCTCTGAGTGGATATCAAGCGATTACTTCATTAATTTCGATCTGTAAGCGATTACTTAATTAATATTGATCTGTTACAATATTATCAGAAGAAGTGATAAGTGCTTACTCAGTGAACAGTTTTAAAAACAAATTGGACAAATATCAAAAACGAGAAACAACAAATAAAAACTAAACTTAAAAAAAAAGTTTACTTATACAAATATGAATACAGTACAATTACAATAATTAAAAATACACGCATCAGCTTGTAGTTGCTAGTGTACATATATAAGATATAATAGTCATTATAATAATTATGAATAAATATAATCATAGCGGATAACATTTGACGAGTCTTTGTGCACTCGGGCCTTAGCCTCTCATACTACGCACCCTAAGGAACTAAGCGTTATGCCAGGACCTTCCCTATTTTGAGCTTGGCTCCAAAACTAAATAGAGAACGTGAACTATTTTCTTTTGTCAGTTGTGCCAAATCAAATGTGTCCCAATTTGAATAGCTTCTAAGCCAAATAAAATGTAATGTAATCGATTTTGCCTATTCTTTAACAGATGAACGTGACTGAGCTCGCAAAGTGTCCAGAAACCCTAAAGGTCTACCAGACGATGTTTCGCATGGTGAAGGAGAGCGAGACCGTGGACTGGCGGCAGCACTGCTTCCTCGTGCAGGCCTCGGGCTGCAGCGGGCTGGGGGACACGGCCGGACCCCGCTACTTCAGTGTGGAGACACGGCAGGACCTTCTGAGGGTGGAGGCGGCATGGACTGCGGCTATCGTCAACTCGGTCATCAGGCTTGGGGTGAGTGAGAGAAGTTGAATCTTCGGTTGGATTGGCCGTTGACAATGGTTAAACGAGAAAGAGATATTTAACTGAATGCGGTGTTGATTTGATTCTTTCATTAAGGTCGTTCTTCCCGGCGGGACTAACTCATTCGCGGGCACGGTACAAAACTGTGCTATTGCGCTCTGGGACCTTCTCTGTTTCAAAGAAAAAGACAGGCTCCGTGATGAGGATGCAACATGTCCGGGAAGGAGACAATGCGCATAGTGTTTGATTTGGTGAGATTTTCGAAAATGTTTATTACAAAACAACTTATAGTTAAAAGTAAACCACGACCGTTGTAGTAAAAAATCGAACAAAAATCAAATTGCTTATAAATCTTCATGAAAAAAGTTATGTCTGATGCCTAATTTTTTTAAGATGTTTTTATTTCATCGTTGAGTAATCCACCTACAAAGTTATTGTATAAAACGAGCGAAAAATTCTAACTTTCGGACCATATAACTTAAAAACCAAACACAATTTTACAATGCCAGCGGTCATCAGATATCTAGTTTGATCAAATAAAGCTATTTTGAGCAAAATTTTGAATCTCTGACAAGAAATATGGGCATGATCTTCTTTCTACGTTTGTACGGCGAGTTAAGCGAGAAGGCCCACCTTAATGTGCTTTATTGAACTAAGATAATATTAATAAAGGTAATTAAGATAAAACAATAAATACCCATTACGGTAGCTAGCAAATTTTGGAACAACATTCCGTTCTGCCCCCTCATGAACCATTGATTTAGATATTCTTATCGCGAGGAATTTCGTGAGTCTGGAAGTTGGCCCGGGCGCTTCCTCGCATCTTCCGACTCGCACGCTCCTCCAGCTCTCGACGCAGGGCGGGGTACGGCATGAGGCAGCATTGAAAGTCATTCGCATCCAACCTACGCACAATACAATTAAATCATTGCTGTAAAATTGTCTAAATAAGACATCTGAACAGCACAATGGAATTCCATCCCTCCAACTCGTATGACGTATGTTTGTTTGTGTGTTGGTCTGTTCGCATTAACGATGTGTCTTTCGCGAACGATTAGTCCACTGGAACCAAAGAACTCAGATTGCAATCCGGGTAGCAAAAGTCCTGCAAGTGACCTTTGTCCACCAGTGATTACTGTGCATCAGTGCTTAGATGAAAAAGAATGGATACGGTACCTCCATACTGATGATAGTTCAAAAGCGTTCCTATTTTTAAAAAAACTCACACACCTATACTTTTACATGCACACCAAACTATAATACGTAAAGGGTAAAAGAGCAGGACAAAGGTATAAGGAAATGCATCATGCGAAAAAGTGACAAATAGATTCATCTAATCGCGGAAGAATGAAATGAGACAACAATTCCCTGAAATTGAATTAGTTATAGCGTGAGAAAAAGGGATAGTGACATTTGTGACATCTGGTCATAGATATAGTGCAAAATTCATCCTAATCCATCATGACACATCAACGATGCGCGCATCCTAAGCCCTTTGAGCAGAATGGCGCATCAAAACTAAATGAAAAATGAAAGTGAAAACGGCAGGGTTGCCAAAAATGATCACGAAAATAAATAACAATATATTGTATTGTGCATTAAAATATTAAGGTTCCTATTTAGTGATGGTGGTCAGAACAAGTAGTACCATGATTGTATAGTTAACAAGGCATCAAATAATCTTTTCGCGAATTTGCAAGCGGGAAAATGAAAAAAATATTAATGGAATCATTCATTAAACCATCGTTATTCTGAGTAAAAATCATCGATATTAAGGATAAATTAATAAAGTCGAATATACACAATTTGTAAATATTGAAATCATAAAATAAAATAAATACAAAGAGGGAATCATTAATGTATTGCAAGTATGGGTCAAACATTGCAAAACAAATAATATTGATTATTCTTGAATTGTCCATGCTTGCATTTTATGCATTTAAAAATTTCGTTCAATGCGTTTTAGATGCTAAAAAATAGTCCAAATAATAGTCAGTACAGTGTTATGTAAAACCTGTTAATGATTATTGCCGTTCGCCGTAAATGTGTGATGGTATTTTGATAAACCACTAAGTTCTTTCTTTTTATTTATTTTTTTATTTCCTTCAAATAGGTTTAGTTTATTACGCTTTTGTCCTTTTGTGGCGGCTTTAATCCCCGGATTGGTTTTATGTATATGATAAAGTTTTACATTTACATATTTTTCGATAATAGCCCTAAGAAGATGGAGTCTATGGTTAAATGTAGCAGGTTGAAGGAATGAATACTCATTCAATGACAAAAGGACATTTGAGCCAAGAAACGACTTGAGAATTTTAATCTTTATCACCATACTATCACATGTAAAATTTTGACCATTTTCAAGGATGTACCTTTTTATCACAGCCTCAGAACTAAGACATATTATACAAACATCCTAAACGACATTATAAAAAATAATAAACAGTACGTAGACTATTGTTTTTTGGCAGCCCTACTTGTTTTTAAAATAAAATTTGGTTCAATATATAATACTGAAATGAAAACAAAAATAAAAATCGAACTGACAATTTAAGTTTGCTTGTGCCAACCCTGTTTGCGCCTTTACAACACATAAAAGGTTTCAGGTCAACTAAACTAAAAATATACTGAGTATGCTTGCACTTATACGTGGAATGTGATTCCATTGCTCTTGTTTTCCTTTATGGCGTTATTTCCATATTTTTCAACAACACAAGACGACATTTTGTTGATACTTTGAAATCTCGCCCAACTGAATTCATCACTGACGTCTGACACCGACTGAGAGCATATCGGCTGACTGAGCTTTCTTTTGACGGACCGTAAAATTTGTTTAGTCCCCTATCCATTCCTTTTTCATCTAAGCATCAGTGTAGTAAAGTTTTCCAAACCAGCTGACACGATTTCCATTGGGTCTCCATTATGGTACTGGAATCTGGAACCCACGTACGGCGACCTGTGCTCAATCTGCACATCGGATACTTCCCAAAAATCCATGTCGAGTAACATAAAAAAAAAAGTGCTTCCCATGGTTGGTGGACGTATGTGCCGGAATCTGCACTTAAAGGCAGTGCTGTTACTTAATCATATCTCCGAAAAAAATAAATCCGATGGAATTTTGATGAGCATTGGTAAGAGAGTGTGCCGCTGTACCTGTATACTTCGCACAACTCTAGCGCCACAATGTTGATGCTGGTCGGTCGCCCGGGCATCAAGAGGGCCGCCTCCCCAAAGTGAGCCCCCGCTATCAGGTGTGCAACCTTTCAGCGAACAATGAATAGTGAATCACGGCCCATTCACAAGCGATCATGCTGCCGACCGTGATTGCCGACACTATCCCGAACATTTGGTTTTCAGGTTTGAAGTTATTGCATGCAGCTGGGGGACTACCACTAATAGCAACGTTGAAATCTTGCAACAATTTCAACATAAAATCCTGCACGACTTAGCAAAACATGGTTTGCAAAAAACTCAGAAATCTTGGCTTGGAAATCGATTTTTTTTTATTTTTTTTTATGCGGAGATAAGCTCTAAATACTAGTAAAGCTGCAACTGAGCAGTTCCCCCATGCCCACATACAAAAAATCTGCTTATGGTTGACAAACCGATTGCAGATGGACAGAAAAAAAACTTTAATACCTTCATGCAAAGTCTAGCCATACTTTTATTATTATATCAACCACTATTATTAAACGCAAATAGGCTTCCCGGAAAACGGGCAGCAGCCTTGTCTAGGAGCTAAAAATGGATATCAAAGCTAACAGCGCAATCACAAGACTTATCCTGTTGTTTTCAGAACCCACAGAAATTCCGTACTGTAAATAAATTCTTTGCAATCACGTTCAATCAACAAGTAATTTAAATATGAAAGAACGGCCAATATAGCTTCTAATGGATGCCCGAACTCAGGATATTTTATAGGCATGTACTGTGTTCTGGTGTTCCTTAAAGTTCTAGCTGCTGAGACCAATAATGTCTAACCCTCTCGGCCAATACAAATTTTGTCTTTGAGTATATATTTTTTATAAAATAGAACTGATATTTTCTCACCTCTCGACCAGTATAGTTGGTAACGGCAACGGTTCCTGTCGATATGAAGTACATGGACTCTGCGAATTGTCCGTGTTTCATCAGGTACTGGAGGCAAACAAGGAAACGTAAACTCAGCGATTATTTCCTATACATTATTTAGTATGAGGCCACGATGCTCTTTTGGCATGTCTGCATTTTTTAATTGTTTGTGGTTTTTTAAATGGCAGGTTACCCATATTTGTCTATGGATGTAAAAAGTAGTGGACCCCTCTCTTTCATCTGGCTTCTGGAGGAATTTTACAAGCGGTTCTTGCTACATTATTATATCTGGTGTGTAGTCCATTGATGGGAGACCATTCCATATCAGACTTGTCCTAAAATTGGGCTACGAAAGAACAGACTCCAGAGAACCTAGAATCCTTCCATCCGTGGTTCTGCTGCCTATATGCAGCCGACACAGGGCTATTTGATATACCCGAATTATGTTTAAATTTGGAGATGTTTATTTTATCAGGCACTGTCATATTAGAGTTCCGTTTTGCTTAGGTTAGCTCTGTTAAGATGCAACAGTGTGTCCAAATGACTTGTCAAGGGGTAAGACAGCCACACGATACATAAAAAAACACAATAAATCTCACGATGGATTCACACCTCTCCGGGCAAGTAAACCGCCAGTTGCAACTTGCAGGTGATGTTTCTCAAAAAAGCCTTGGGCGTGTCGCTGAAGAATGAAGAGTTATCCAAAAGCCGGCTGCAGCAGAAAAGGTGAATCTCCTGCTTCATCTGCTGGCTGAGGGTGTTCATGATGTACTCCTCGTTGAAGTACTCCCCGTCGTACTTGTAGTGGACGTGCAGAAGAATCTTCTTCTGGAGGTAGTTGGGCAGCTGGAGGTTCTTCATGAACTGCTGCAGCTCTCTGCGCTTGGCGTTGCACGTGTATACCTGACGGGGAAATAAATTTACAAAAATAAAAATAATCATCATAACGGGTGCTATTTAAATCATCTTGCTATTGCTAGAAAGCCTAACTGGTAAGTGGTGGATTTCCTCAGAATGTTTTCCCTTCAGCGGGTAGCATTTGTGTCACATAAATTTAAATTTCGACAACTTTACAACTAATACTAATTGCGTTTTTTAATATTAAATGTTTTCAAAACTTGGTACTTGGAATGTTGAATATTAAATTATACTAGTGGACCCCAAAGACATTGTACTGCCTGAATGCTACAAAATAAAAAAACCGGCCACGTGCGAGTCGGACTCGCATACGAAGGGTTCCGTACCGTCGTACAAGATTTAACACAAAAAAAATCACGTTTTTTGTATGGGACCCCCCTTTAATAATAATGATTATTATATTTTATTTATTTTTATTTATTTTTATTTATTTAGTATTAAGGAATTCAACAGCGTTACATACAGTCAGTTATACAATGGTTCTTAGTCTAAGGATTGTGGCCAATAATAGAATTCCATTGTTCAGTCTGGAATTGTGAGCTCGGACGTTGAGCATTTTTTTAATATTGTTGTGTATATAAATTAAAAGATAAATTAAAAAGCTGTGATAGGTGGGTTGTGATGTGTGTAAGTAAGGAGTGTGTGTGTGTGGGGTAGATGGTATTTTACCTATTTGTTGTTATAGCGGCAAAATAAATACACCCTTTGTGAAAATTTCAGCTGCCTACCTATTACGGTTCATGAGATACAGCCCTGTGACAGACGGACGGACGGACGGACGGACGGACAGCGGAGGCTTAGTAATATGGTTCCGTTTTCACCCTTTGGGTACGGAACCCTAAAAATCAAACATAGAACTCAATCGCACCTTTTATCAGAGTCTAATTGTGAATCCAAGCCTTCCAGGGACCTGTTCCAGGGGTGGCGAACATACTGCTTCAGTTCCC
The DNA here is from genome assembly GCA_946894095.1 of Incurvaria masculella. Classification (NCBI taxonomy): domain Eukaryota; kingdom Metazoa; phylum Arthropoda; class Insecta; order Lepidoptera; family Incurvariidae; genus Incurvaria; species Incurvaria masculella. Next base: position 22,972,898 of record OX335646.2, read on the forward strand.
TCAAACCGCGGGAACAGCCCATGAATTTTGAAGAGTCCAAGAATACAGCTGTGCTTTGTAGAAGAGCTCGGCTGGCTGACGTGATAGCTGCTAGAGCTTCGTGTTGCGCACAATGGACGAATTTTCGTGTCAGGACAACAACGAATAGGGAAGTGCTAAGAAGCAATGTTTTTTTTAACGCACCTGAAAGTTGGCGTTCATGCCCAGCCGGAGCAGAGCCATCAGCGTGTACGAGAAGAAAACAAGTCCGACGAGAGATATGAAACTAGTCAGCAGCATCTCGTCGACGAGGTGAACCTGGTCAACCGGGTAGTAATATCCAGCGCCGATTGCGAGAGCTGTCACGTAGTACAGACTCGTCGAGTATATTGCCAGACCGCTCTGATTCTGCAGGTCCACGTCGCGAACGTTCAGCCACGAGTTAGTGGGAATGTCCGTGTCCCGGACGTACGCCATGAAAATCGGCAGCTGGAAGTAGATGAACGTCATCCAGTGCAGGAGGTACACCGTCTGCGCGATGCACCTACTAATCACGACCGTCGCGTACGAAAGACGCATTTGTTTGTGCACCACGGCCCAATACCTGTGCAGAGTCATGAACCGCAGTGCCTTCGTCATGTAAAAGAGCGCTTTGACCGCATACTTGTGGTTCCTCATGCGCTCGTGGGAGAAGTTATCCAATAGGATAGGTACAATCCATGAGCTGGGGACTGCGCTCATTAGGTCGAATAGAAATGTACGTTTGGCGTAATATTTCGCGATTTTCACGGGATTCATGATTATTCTTTTGCTGTCAGTGTCCTCGTAGCCGGTCCGAAAGTTGATCAAGATGTCCACCACCGCCATGGCGTTTGTGAATAAAATTAAAGGATCACTGTCGCCTCCCCCTGCAAAAATACACATTGATCCTAAAGTTTCCTTGGATGAAGGTATAGTAAGCTTCAGCCGAGTAACTGTTGAGTCCACAACCGCGAGTTAAAAATAGATCTTCAACCATACACGTCACTTTTTGTGAAAAGTACGGAGTACTCAACGTTCAACGTTCCTCGATTCTTTTCACAAAAAGTGACGTGTTCGGACATTCATTTATTTTTAACCAGCAGATCTGCACTCTACACTAAAAGGTAATTGATTCCCGTATCATCACATTGAATGAAAAATCGTTGAAGTTGCAATGAAAAACAAATAGTTTTTGACGAGTGTGCTAGACGAGGCACTTAGATGATGTTTTAATATATGTTGTCATGACAGACAAACCAATGAATATAGAAAACTTTACCACAATTTGCCAGCTAGTTAGGTGGCGCGGATGTAATTGAGGTTCACACAATCCTAACTGTTACTCTAACGCCAACTACCCACCCTCCATGAAAGCGACGAGCGGCACATAGAAGAGCGTGAGCGCCCACAGCGTCACGACGTAGCACTGCCAGCCGAAGAAGAGCGTCGAGCAGGGGTGCAGCAGGTGCCCGCCGGCGAGCTGCGCGGCGCGCTCGGCGGCGAGGTCCGCGCGGCTGCGGAGCGCGGCGGCGGCGCCGCGGTGCCACGCGGCCGCGAGCGTCAGCCGGCGCAGGCGGCAGGCGAGCCGCCGCCAGCACGCGGCCGCCGGCGACACGCCTCCGCAGCGCGGCTCCGGCGGCAGCGTGCAGACGTGCTTGCCAATCGTGTGGATAGATTTTTTCATTGTCCTGTACGGAAGGTCTCGCTGCAATTAGTCAGTCGACTCCAAAACCTTAGAGCGGAGAACCTAGCCTAGCCTTGAATAAAGCCACTCTTGAGATACTTCTTTGTAGAAATGCTCAAGCCTTTACTTGTGGCAACCGTTCTCTGAACTTTCACCTGTCAGTCTATTGACATGTTTCGGTTTGTCAAGTTCTTTTTTTATCGGCTTCCTTTCATGCTAATGCCATGTAATAATGTTTACAGCATTCAGTTTTTTGTTATTATAACAACACGACATAAACATTTTTCAATATACTGTATCGTCCTGATGCCCTTAATTGACCGAGCTTAGTTCTGTTTCAGCTTGGGCAAAAATGGTTTCATATCTCTGCCCAGCGTCTTGCTGTCCGGCTGTTCTCTTCTACTAGGTCGCATTTCTCATACGACTGTCGTTACATTTTGTAAGCAGGTTCAATAATCATATAGATTGTTGTTGTCGATTCAATTTAAATTTTATTGCGGAGCCGTTTTGAACAATTTTTAAAAAAATCACAAAATCTATGTTTTGTGACAAGACCTAAAGCCCTAGGTAAGTACCAAGTGAGAAAAATAAAAGAAAATAATAGGAGTTGTGAACATTTGAATTTGTGAAAAAAGCACTTACCAACTCAGAAAGAGAAAGAATGCGGCGGTGGTCAAAACCATTTTGAATTTGTACACATGCAAAGATTATAACTTTTCTGTCATTCATGCATGTTTCGTAACCGAAAAAAAAAATTGAAACTTTTCTACCAACACCTCTATCGGCGAGCGTTTAGGCCTCAGGGGCTTTATTTATTTTTCTTTATTATAAAATCATGCCCATATTTCTTGTCAGAGATCCAATATTTTGCTAAAAATAGCTTTAGTTGAGCCCATTGGCATTGTAAAATTGTGTTTGGTTTCTAAGTTATAAGGTTTGAAAGTTCGAATTTTTCGCGCGTTTCATACAATAACTTTGCAAGTGGATTACTCAACGATAAAATAAAAACATCTTATAAAGATTAGTCATCAGACATAGGTTGTTTCTTGAAGATTTATAATCAATTTGATTTTTGTTAGATTTTTGACAACAGCGGTCGTTGTTTACTTTTAGCTATAAGTTGTTTTGAAATTAAAATTTTCGTAAATCTTACCAAATGTGTTTTGCAAAATGCGCATTGTCTGCTTTGTGAACATGTTGCATCCTCCTCATCACGGAGCCTGTCCTTTTCTTTGAAAAAGAGAAGGTCCCAGAGCGCAATAGCACGGTTCTGTACCGTGCCCGCAAATGAGTTAGTCCCGCCGGGAAGGGAACCTAATTTGTTCGATCACACATCTCTACTTTATCTATATTCCACCCTAATAACCGAACTGTGTTGTTGCAGAAGAAGACGTTCACGGTGGTGCACGGGGGCCGCGCGGCCGGCCTCACGCTGGACTGGGGCGCCGGCTTCTCGCTCAGCGAGGGCACGCCCGGCGCGCCGCCCGTCTGGGCCTACAGGTGACCGCCACCGCCGCTCCACTGTTAAGTCAGAAAAAATCGCGCAACACTCCTCCATCCGTTTTTAGGGTCCCGTTCCTCAAAAAAAGAAAAAAAAACCTTGTCGTCCGTCCGTCTGTCTGTGGAGGCCATTTTTTAAATTAATATTTAATTCTTAGGTCTATGGTCAGAGTTACAGACAATCAAAGCAGGAGTTCCCCAGGGAAGTGTACTGGGCCCAATCTTATACCTCATATACACCTTCGACTTACCGGCGACCAAAGAAGTACTTGTAGGTACATTTGCAGACGACACAACTCTCATAGCTACCCATAAAAATCCTGGTAACGCATCAGTTTTGCTTCAAAGAAATCTCAACTTGGTCTCCGAATGGTTGAAAGACTGGCGCATTAGGGCAAATGAGACAAAGTCAGTGCCCGTTACCTTTTCCCTCAGACACGGCCAATGCCCACCCGTTGAGTTAAACGGAATACAAATACCCCACTGTGAGAAAGTGCGCTATCTGGGAATATACCTAGACCGACGCCTTACTTGGAGAAAGCATATTTTTACCAAGAGGAAAGCACTAAGTATGCAACTAAGAAAACTGTATTGGCTAATGGCTCGCAATTCAAAACTATCTATGGACAACAAACTTCTCATCTACAAGTGTATACTTAAACCTGTGTGGTCCTACGGGATAGAGTTGTTTGGAACTGCAGCTAATTCAAATCTGGAAATACTCCAATGGTTCCAATCCAAGATGCTGCGTATGATCACAAACGCGCCGTGGTATATGACCAACTCTCAACTTCATCGGGACCTAAAGATACCAACGGTTAAGGAGGAAATAACGAATAAACTTAAATCCTATGCAAAACGCATACAGAAGCATCCCAACCAACTGGCCTGCAAATTGATGGATAATTCCACCCCCACCTTCTGCAGAATTAAAAGAATAGCTCCCCAAGACCTTATATAGATCTGAACATTCATATAAGACCACAGAAATATATGGATTAGCCACTGGGCTAATACCATGCAAGACCGAAAGACAATTTATAAACTCTAGCTAAATGCCTGCATAGGCAGATCGCCCGATTAAAGGGAGATAAAAAAAAAAGGTCTATGGTCACTTGGTCACTGTAAAAAAAGCTTCTGAGTCAATGCAATAAACAATTTGACCATTATGGACGCATGTTTAGACACTCTCAAATAAATCAAAATCTAAAGGGTGCTTCCCGTTGAGCTAGAATAGTAATAGTAAAGTAAACATTTTCTTCTTGCCAAATTTGATATTTGGCAAGAAGAAAATGTTTACAGGACAAGTAAAAGAAAAAATCCGAAAATCGTTCATCTGTCGTTTTATCACTGTGAAAACAAAACTTTTTTATGTAACTGGACATGGAAGGCTAATACCACTCCCACCGAATACCACTCCCACCGTCATGAAATGGCATTCTCGCCCCTTCTTTTATGAGCACGGCTACATTGAACTGGATGGAAAACACAATTCCCTCTCCTTTTTCAACTCTGGAAGAGAAATAAAGTGGTCCATAAACAGGGTGGGGATCAAGCCCATGACCTCTGGCATGGAAGGTAAGTCCCCGCGTCCCTGAGCACCTCTTGGAAACCCAGTAATCCTGACACATAGGCATACACTTCATTACATTGATACTCAAGTATATAGGTTTGAAAAACCCACAATGATCTTCCATCCACACGTTCTGCTCAGCTATTCAAATTGTCATTGCGGGTTTCATGGCAGGGCAAAAGTGCTCAGGAACTTTGACGGAGGTAAATGTTGGTTGTTTGCAGATTCTCGCAGTTGCGCGGCTCGAGCGACGACGGCAAGTCAAAGCTCAAACTTCACTTCCAAGACGCAGAGACCAGGGTCATAGAAACTAAGGTAAACACCGATGTCTAGCTTACAGAATGGCCGATCATTAGCTACCCACCTTTAGGAGGGGTGATTTTAGAGTCCAGAGTCCAGCGTCACACATTCATATACACATTTATAACCTGTTGGTCTTGTGGGACTGACTCCTTTTTACGGTTTTGTTCTTCAAAAGTTATAGGACCTGTAGGATCAGTTTGTTGTCTGTCTTGTCTGTCGGTCGAGACCTTTTTTCTCAGGATAATTCAGTTCAAGTTGAAATGAATTTAAAATTTCTTGAGTCTATAGTCCCAAAGAGTTTTAAAAAAATCAAACTTCTTAATCAACATGATCAAAATTTACGCCCCATCATTTGAATCCTATACGAGTTCTTTGCGTTGACGCGCAAACTCACAAATACAATTTTATTCCACTTCACTAGGTTGCTTCGAACACCAAATGGCAAACAATATCACTCGTTGAACTGATTCACTTCAGAGCTAGTTCACTTTCTCTTGGTATCGCTTGGCTTCGCTTCTCACAATAGGCGCCTATTTATGGGTGGAGCTTCTTTCCAGAACACTCCACCGAATTCTAGGCGCCCCTGATAATCAGGGCCGCCTAGAATTCGACCTAGCAGTCGAGAACAATCTCCTTCGAGACAATGCTCGAATATTCCAGAGTTAATTCTGAAAAGAGCAGGACAAGGTGTTACTTTATATGTGACGACAGTGATGTATTCGCCTTCGCGACGGAAGAAGGCAAGTAGCACCATCTGTTAGTAACTATCTGGCAGGAACGATTTGGCGCGCTTTGGTTCAGTAGCAGCGCTATGCCTTTGCAGATGATGCGCTCGTAACAGAAGCTTGGCACCCACAATACCTACAACACAAGCTGTGTTTCACTAATAAAAAATTTCTTGCACTTATTAAAACGTTGCCAACATCTGACATTCCTTCGCAGGAATTGGAATGTCAAATCCTGCAGAGCCTGCTTTTCTGCATGCACGCGTTCCTCACGGCGAAGGTCGCCTCGGTGGACCCCGCCTTCCTCGCCTCCATCCAGCAGACCAACTAGGGCCCACGTTGCGCCCGCCGGCCTCGCACCCACCGACCCGACGAAAGCCCGCCTAGGGCTTTCCGGTCTAGCACCCGCCAGTCTATAGCCTGCCGGCTTAATGCCCGTCCGTCTAGAGCCTGGTAGCCCGGCGCCCGCTAGTCTAGAGCCTGCCAACCTAGCGCCTGCCAGTCTAAAGCCTGGCAGCCTGGCAGCATGGCTACCGCCAGTCTAGAACGTGCCCACCGAGCAAACGCCTGGCTAAGCCAGACACGGCGCGGTCTCTTGCGTGTACTGGAGGAACAAGAGCGGATCTAGTGGTCTTAAAGTTTTTTTTCTTTTGTTGTATCCGCCAGAATTGGCTAAGATTTATATCTAGAACTGTTTGCCAGATAAGCAGGCATTAATTTATTCAACAGAAAACGACCGTTAGATGACAGAGCGAGACAGAGAAGACTCACGCTTACAAAATTCTTCTGTTCAGTACATTTATTGTTGATGCACTATTTTTCATGTGTATTTTTTGTGCCTGCTCATCTGGCACGAATATGATAGCACAGGTCAGGACAGTAATAACTAATGTTGAAATAAAACTATGAATTTGATGCCTAATGGCGAAGAAAACTCGCAGCTTATTGTAGGTGTCACATGAGCGACATCACCTTAGAAATGTCAAAACTGTCCTTCCTGTCAGTTTTATTTAATAGTTTTTGGATGCAACATATATTTCATGATGCAGTTGGAGGAAAAGGACAGCTTTTGTTTGCCTTTAAACTAATTTGAATGTAATGGACCAGGACAAAGTTTGAAATGACAAATTATAGGTTATGTTATTGTGATATTTTCTTTCCTAAAACTTCATTTGATTAGCAAAATTTGGAATAAATATTTTTCATCAATTTTCTCGTTATTAACGAGAATTTTACTCTTTTTAATTACATAAATAAAATTTTAAAATCGATTCTGTCTTATGTTGTATGGTGTCTCACAGCCTTGACAGATATTTTAGGTGAGCTCGCTTGGACGCCACCTGTCGTGAGAAACAAGCAGTTTTCTTCTCCATTCTGAATATGTCGAGCCAAAAGTCTCTACTCTTATGAAGAACGCTTATGAAGTCCCCGTGTGGAGTTGACTATGTTTATGTAAGCCACATAGTTCAAATAGACATTGCTTTAATTTTTGGTCTATGTAATAGTTTATTTTAAGAGATATTACGGTTAAATTATGAACTGTTTCCTTACCTTCTAGATATGCAGGATGTGAACGATCGTCAAACCTTTTTAGGCTTCCGTACCTGAAGGGTGCCAAACGGAACCCTAATACTAAGCCTCTGCTGTCCGTTTGTCTGTCCGTCCGTCCGTCTGTCACGGGGCTGTATCTCATGAACGTAATAGGTAGACAGCTGAAATGTTCACAGAGTATGTATTTCTGTCGCCGTTTAACGACAAATAGTAAAAAAAACATAAACAAAAATATTTAAGGGTATCTCTCGTATGGTGGCTACACTACGAAAAACCTGATTTCGTTTCGTTTATAACGTTTTGGTAAGTTACGTAACAAAGATCCGCGGATTCGATCAACCCAGTAAAGAAGAGTACTGTTTCGACAGTATTCAAATGCAAAATCTCGTAAATTACTGGTCAGACGAGGTTTTCACCACTTCATTTTACACGTCGAAAACTCCATAAGCTCTAAAAAAAAAGGTGGACTGTCGAATACATCCTGTACGCCTGAATGCCTGCATGCCTGAATGCCTGAATGCCTGCATGCCGGAATGCCGGCATGCCTGAATGCATGTATAACATTGAATAACATTCCGATCGTCGAATCTCATAGTACCAAATATTCCACAATCTGATTTGTCATAGTGATATATTTTTATGGCATGATATTTGTCAAGACTTACTTTTCTCTCTTAAAAGGTTAAAATCTCATTGTTATTTTTAAATGCCACCGTATATTTTAAGGTGTTTATTGTATGTTATTGTATTTAATTTTATAGTTGACACTGATGATTATAGTTTTAGCATAAAATATAATACAACAGAATAGAATGGTTATTTTTTAAATGAAAAAGCGGCAGTTGTAACAAAAAACATTATTTACACGAAATAATTTGAGAGTTGAACATTATATTTCATATTGTGTATTCATTACCAAACCAAAGATTGTAACATTAGAGTCTATTAGTTATGTATTAATGCTTTTTTTAAAAGGCGCTATTGAATATTTTATAGTTGTAAATGGTCACTTGGATAGAGGCTAATGAATGCATGGTTGACTCAAATTTATTTATAAAATCTATTTATTGCGATCTGAGTACACGCTAGAATTATTAGTGTTTTAGTGCCTTTTCATGTTTCTCCTTTGAATAGATTGTGACATACATATATCTTGTATTTATAAATGTTAGTACATCGAATTTGTTGTGTTGTCAATTACAAGGGCCTAACTCTTCTCAGATAGTCTCGCTGAGTTTCACTTCACTAGACATTTACTAGGCATTGGACATTTTATGTAGAAAGCAACCGTTTTCCTCCTATTAGAACCAACCGATTCTGTAGATCCTTTATATAAAGGGCAGCAAACTCCTTGCCATGGTATTTCCCCCAAAGTGCAACCTTTGAACGTAACGTGAACAAGAAATATCTGTAGCAGGGGTAGTTATTGCAGCCCTCAGAAAGTTTGAAAGCCCACAGGCATCGTTGGCCGTCTCTTGGGTGAGGGCCTGGCGTATGCCATGTATCATGCTTTGCATCAAAATAAAATATTTTGAGCGGTAATGAAAAGTGAAATCAGAATTTTACGTTTTATTATTTACGAACGCGGTGGAATTTTATACTATTTTAAATGTAATAATAAGCTATTAAATTATATTACTGTAGTGCAATTATCTAGGTATCCGTTTGGACTTGTTATTACCTTTAAATTTTAATAATCTATGGTGCAATGTTAAACTAATTGCAATCGCTCTCAAACCAACTACATTCACGTTTTTTTCTAATAAAATGTGTGCAGGATTTTTTATCCGACACGATTTTTCAATTCAAATCATCAATTCTCTTGTCAGTTACAAAAAATCCTAATATCTAGCGTATTACAATACTTGTGTCAAGTTGTTTTCCAATCTTACCTAATTTTAAGGTTAAGAAATGGTATGAAACTCAGATATAAAAAGGAAGGAGATTTGCCATCTTGCGCTCCTGCTATGAGACCACCTGTCTCCAATTTTTAAAAACAAGTAACCCAGCTTAAACGTTTACGCCACATCTAATCACAGTCCCAGACGAATGGAGGGTTCGTGTGGTTGGGAACTGACTTGGGGAACACATTTTGGGAGCTCATATAGGGAAGGTCCTGGCATGGCATCTTATTCATAATAAATAATTTGGTATATTGGACAAGCAAATTAATGAGACAACGGTAATGTCTATTTATTAAATACAAAAAATTTAATCCGAGCTGACTCCTAGTCAAAATGCCTTGGCGTAGAATCAATACGCGAAATCATCAGCGCTATCTAGTGAATATAGGGGAATTTTTGTGTCGATTCGAGAATTTCGTTGGCTGACATAATTGTCGGGACAGCTTAGTTGGTTAGAGCAGCGGACATGTCTTCCAAAGAATGTCATGAGCAAAAACTTTTTCAGATTATTTTAAAAATCTGATTACAATGCTTCAAATGAAGATGTCGCTGAAAGTAAAGTTAATAATATTGCATTCGTTTTGTGGTATTAGCATCCATGTCAGGTAGCATAAAAAACCCTCGCAGTGGCTATGTTAGGACGGATGGCATACGATGCCCAGCCGGCTTCCTATACGATTATATGCACAATGTATCCATATGGCGGTGTGAGTATCAAACGGCCACATGGCATTTCTCCTTCCTTTTCTCTTCTGTAGTATGAATTATAAACCTATCTCACAAACTCAACGTGACAATATTTGTACATCATACCGAACTAGTTGAAAATGTGTAGTGCGTTTGTGAGTTTTCTATGCGAGCGTTTTGTGACATAATTCCAAATAGAAATTAAAACTGAAATGGTTCCTTAGTATAGAAGTGTTTATGCATGCTAATAAAGACTAAACATATATTTAGACGAAATAATATAAATAAATACAAAAACGGTGTATAATACCAAAATTGGGTGACTAAATATAGTTGCCTAAAATGTATGTTTCCGGCTGCGACCAATCTGTCAAACTTCACTTCCGTTCGCACCATTGTTTTGTGCACGTGTGCAGCATGCATGTCCTTTTGTCATCATGTGACTATAGGTATAAAACTACAAGAAGTCTTTTTTTATACGTATATTCACATGATGACAAAAAATGCTGCACAAAACAATGGGGCGAACAGAAGTGAAGTTTGACAGATTGTCCGCAGCCGGAAACATACATTTCAGGCAACTATATTTAGCCAACCAATTTTGGTATTATACAAGAGGAAGGTTTTGTTGTGTTGTAGAAACTTCTCTTTTTGTGCTGTAATTTTCTGTTTGTGGTTTATTAATATTTATGGATTTATATAATGTGGGAGAAGTAAATATATAAGGTAGCTTTGTATGATGGAGAGGATACTAGTGCACGTGTTTTACGAATTAATATAATCGATGTTGATCTGTTGCTTAAATAATATTTTACAGACAATAAAAATTGTCTGAACGTTTACATTTTTGTAATATCGAAAGATTGTAACCATCGGCCCTTCTGTCGGTTGTGAACTTAAATTAAGACAAGTGAAAAGTCATGCCGCTCATATTGCCACGTGATGTTTCTAATTTCGCAAACAAATCAGACATAATTCGATTGAAGCTAAATTGGGTTAAAGATAGTTGCACCTCATACTTAGTTTGGATCATAAAAGTAACGTTATACAAGGTGGCACAAAAGTATATTTGTATTTTTCTATTTTTTCTATTGTTCTATTTTTTTGCTATAATTCTTGTAATTATTATGAAGTCGGGTAAAAAAGGTTATCTATGGTCAAAATTCGTTGTAGGGACCGTCGAAAAGTACGCAATGGCGTTGCGATTTTCGTGTTGATGTCAATTACTACTCATTGAAAGTATCTCTCGCCGTTAGGATATGCTCATTTAGATGGCGAGTTTGAGGCCATCCAGGTGATTTCCACTCTCGAATTGTCTCAGTCTCTTCTTGTCGAGCCCATTGGGATAATTTCTGCAAAATTCACACCAAGTGGTGAACAATTGGTGGCTACTGATGAATTCACGCCCAAAAACATGGACACAATTATTCTGCATTCTGTTATCTTTATGGTGACTGTTAACAAAACCAATGTTAAAACACCGATGAAATAAGCTGCCATTTGCATCATCCAATAAGAAGATACTTTTGAATCACCTTGTACTATGCAAAAAAATTTAGAAAACAAAATTACGAATCCACGAGTGTGTGTGTACTAAAATAAGGAAAATAAATGAATAAACAAATATTTAAGCGCCCCTTTAAATGCCCAAGGCATTGCTGTAAATGTAATACTGTAATAACCCTCCTGTATGTCTACAGGTCTCCGGTAATTAATGGATTAACTTGAAAGGCTTTTAGCTGAACTAATGGGAGTGTTTAAATAAATCCACTGTAGCCTCCAATTCGTTTTCACCGCAACTATAAATGAATGAGTTTAATCCTTTTCTTACCTTAACCGTCGTGATAGATAAGAATTATATAGTGCAAGTCTTACTCGCTTCGGAATACAGTTTCCTTTTAGCATTGTTAGACACTGCATGAAACGTCTATAGTCATTTATTTCGATAGTGAAGGGACTTTGGAAGGGATATTTTAGTCAATATTAAGTAATCTAAAAAAAATCACGAAGATTAATTTATAGAAGACTAGCTGAGCTACCCGGCTTCGCTCAGGAAGCGGTCGTCTCGGACTGATATCGGGCTGAAAGCAACATTTTATGTTATATGAGTGCTCCATGCGAACTTTCATCCCCTTTTCAGTTTAATTTTCGCCACAAAAGATAGCCTCCTCCTTTCTAAAGGTCCAGACCCTATAAACCCAATTTCATTAAAATTGGTTCAGCGGTTTATGTGTGAAAACGTAACAGACAGAGTTACTTTCGCATTTATAGTATTAGTATGGATGTAACTGCAACTTCTATAAATTAATCTTATCCTAACGGTCCATCCCAGAGCTCGCATGAATTCCCTTATTTGGTCTGGAAATTTCATGAAGTGTGTCCAAATAGGCGGATGGTGTAGTTCGAAGCGATTACAGTACCCATTGGCTTGGATTTCATGAAGTAGCTGGGCACATAGAGAATTTTATTAGGCAGCTCAGGCTGTTGCAGTATGTGGCAACACTTATGGAAATGTCTGGGAAATTAATGAAGTGTCCAATTATACTGATTCGGTATTTCGGATGCGATCTTAGTATTAGCTTGCATTTCTCGAAGTGGCTGACACGTATCTTAATTGATTAGGCAGCTCAGAATGGTACAGTGTCTGGCAGCACTTTCTAAAATGTCTGGGCAATTAGTGAAGTGTCCAACTAGATGTAGTTTTTTAAAGGGATTATAGTATTGGCTTGCATTGTCCGTCTGACAAGTGTATGACACAGGAAATTTGATTAGGCAGCTTAGGTTGTTACAGTTTCTACATGGCAGCATTTATGAAATTTCAGGAAAATATTCTATGATATAATTTTGAGGCTTACGTACATCCTATTTCTATGCTTACATCAACAATTAATTAACAAAATTATTGTGACAGATGTGTGATTGTGCCGTGGTCACACAATGAGTGTTTCGTAAGGAATGGTTTACAAATTCGTCACTTGAAGTGATATAAAAACAGATGACTTTGATGATGCATTTATTTGAAATGAGATAGTTAAGAGAAATCGCTTTGTACCGAACACAAACCTGAAATGTTATGTATATGCATGTAAATATTGCTACTTGCAGTCTTGGATGGCATATCTACTCCGGAAAGCGAAAACGAGTTAGTCACAGATGAAAATGAAACGCTTTCGCCTGCAATCATCAAACATCAAATGTTAAGTTGTGTCATTGCACTCTAATTAGAATAATTAGAAAGGGACAACACTAGGGTGACTCGTGGCTGTCGTTTTATGAGTACGAAAGCGTTGTGACACACCGGTGACTCACAGGTGAGAATCTCATGAATATACCCCCAGGTTTGTAGAGTGTGACAGCGAGTTGTAAAAATGCAGTTTGTTAAAATCGTTCACGTAGTATCACATGTTCGTATTTATATAATCACCACACAAAGTAGAGCATACCAATGCTGGTTTATAGTAAAGATTTAATTAGGGCATAAATAGCGGATTGCGTTCAGTTGGATAGCGTGGGTGAAACTACATTTCAGAGATCCAGATATACGCATTTGAAATATAACAGTAAAATTATATGCATGTTGTGCTCTCATTCTTTGATAAATTTTTTAAAACATTTTAATGTCAATGCTTCAAATTCAATACATGAAAGCGCCAGGGAAATACTGCTTAGTATGTCTTTAATTTATAGTATCTAAAAAATTGAGTTAACAAAATGTTAAATTAATTTGTAGATATTTTAAATAAAATGAAATGTGGTTTTTAGTTACGCTCTTACGATCTGAGCTGCCATCGCCCCTGAAAAGTGCTCGCAAAAGCTATCATTAATGTTGTTTTGCTGGTAAGAATTGAATTATATACTAAAACATATGTGTTTGTCCTTATCCACGTAAGAGCCATTCGGCCCCTGAACTCAATGGAAGAAAATTAGAAAATTTCTTTGTAAAGAAAAATGCATTTCATTTTAAAACCTCGCTTGGCTTGAAAATTTGTGCAACAACTTTTGTGTAGACACAAAAGGTCATGTTTTGCGCGAAAAGTGCTCGGGTGGTGGTACGGGTAATTCCATCTCCAAATGGGCAGCCATGACTGGCTTTGAACTAGTCGAAATAAAGTTGTTTCGCTGTTAAAACCGGCACTGAAAATTTTCAGCTTAACATGCGCCAATCTCAACTTGATCGCATTTATACGTTAGTCAATTTAGAAACATTACTAAGACTGAACATTGATATGGTAGGTACGCGTGTAATTAATGGCTTCAGTTGTATTGTTTTTTGTATAAAATTAGGAATAACAAAAGAACCTAGCTTTGATTCAGCACGGAAACGAACTCATGTTTACGATAGCGTAGATATTTGTATTGATAACTGTTGAAATTGTATTAATGTCAAACAATATACATACCTAATTGTATATTAATAAATAGCTATCTAATAAATTATGAAAGTATACAGTTATTTTATTTTATGTGTAGTTAATACATTTATTAGTTACAAATGTTACTTAATAACAACACACTCTTCTAAATAGCCATATGATGAGAAAACTAGACTCTCCAAAGAAACCTTGTAGCGGTGCCCAATGTAAAAAATCTCCATGGGCACCGACTGTGGAAAGTTCCCATAACGCTTGCTGCGTTCCCCTCTGTGCGGCCAGGCTGATGCGCTGGAGGAGGAACGACCCGGCTGGACTGTCCCCGGACGATTCGCGCAGCCTGTTACGCTTAACCCTTTCCCCGGCACGAACGTATATATCCGTCAGAGCAAGGCATTCTGCAGGCGCCATTGTCGGATATATCCGACAGAAAACTACTCCACTTCAAACATTAATAAAACTTTACTGATTACGAAATAATGTTTTATTTACATAATTTCACAGTACATACTAGCGTTCATTAGATTTCTACTGTTTCAACAGTGGAAACACACTATTTGCAACAAAACAAACAACAATTCAAGACTGCATATTATCGAAATAATTGTAGTGTGGCGTATTGAGAAGGATTATGCCAAAAAAACTTGGCGGTGAAAGGGTTAAAGTCCGTTGTTGGTTAAAGTCCGAAATGATTTTTTCCTTGAAGTTTTTTGGATTTCTGCCTTTATATCCACCTTGAGTGCACTAATTAACAGTTGATGTGAAGAAAAACAATAGAACTTTAAAATGTTTTTTTTTAATTTTTGTATAAAAAAAATCGAAAAAAATAGGTTAACGTTATTATTTTTCTTACCATAAACTCTAAATTAGTGCCCTCGACACACACAGGCAAAGGGCCTCTATTAGTAAAGTGCTGATTATCTTGTGCTGGTATTGATTGCAAGCTGCTAAGAAAGGCCCTGCATTTGTGGCCATTAAGCTAATCAGCAGTAGGTGAAAAAGGCCCTTAGCTTGGTTTTCACTAAGCGCTGATTAATTTTAATTGAATCCTTACATTAAGGGGCCTTTCTTACCATCTCGCAATCGATACCGGTACAAGATCATCAACACTTTAGTAATAAAGGCCCTTTAAGTGTCGATTAATATAAATCAGCACTTTGTGAAAACCAAGCTTACTCGTTTTTGAATAACCAACGCTTAGTTTTGATTTTATACATGTGTTTGAATACAGTTTTTACTCATACAAGCTCATTGTTTAATTTATTAAAGTATCAAATTTTGTGTACACGAGTAACTGATAAGTTGATATGTGTACATATCAACCGATATTGGTCAATTTTGTTTTTTTTAAATAAAAAAATGCATATATCTCAAAAACCATGAGGTTTCATAGAGGTCAAGTTTACGCATTCTGGAAGTAATTGGTAAGATCCAAGGTCAAGTTTACGCATTCTGGAAGTAATTGGTAAGATCCAAGGTCAAGTTTACGCATTCTGGAAGTAATTGGTAAGATCCAGCAGCAGATGAAAGGTTGTCAAAGGTTTACTGGACGCCTATTTGGTGATGTTCACCAATGTTCGTTAGTGTTTGCCGGTGTTCGCCAGTGCTTCGCCAATGTCCGCCGGTGTAAGCTGAAGTCCGCTGTTATTCACTGATGTTGGCTGGTGTTCGCTGATTTTCGCTAGTTTAGTGATGTTTGGTGTTGTTTGGTCCCTGACATGAACCGGCTAAGGCGCCTATATCCCATAGCGTAAAGTCAAGAATGCGCGCGGCGGAATCTAGCCAGTGCCATCATGTCAGCGCGAGGGTACGCACGTTTCGCGCGCTCCGTCCCCGCTCGGCAGGTACGACTAGTTTGATTTTGTCAAAAAAATAAAAAAGAAGATGTTGGATGTGGACCACGTTATGGCTGAAAGGTATAAGATACTTTTTATTTCATTCTTCTAAATAGCAGAAACAATGAATTTAAAAGGTAAAAAAGGTCCTTTGAGATATATTTTTTATTTCGATGATTATACAAGTATTTTGGACAAAATGCGGATCTGTACCTTCGAAAACACGATCTATAAGCTCAGAATTTTTTCAATGTTTAACAACCAAAGGCTTTACTGTATTCGATTTCAGAAAAACGTTCTTATTTAAGTATTTATTCCCCTTATGGTAACATTAATTAATACAATATAAACATTTCTATAACAGCAACAGCGGACACCGCGAATACCGGCAAACACTGGTGAACACCGGTGCTTATAACGGGAATGGAAAATCAAAAGTAAAATAAAAAAACCAATACATTCTAATCTGTAGTAATTTATTTCCAAGCTTCAGAAAAGAATCAGGTGAGAAGATGCACACGTCTAACAGAATTACATATTATTTCACACGCTAACACCAGGCGACAACACAATACATTATGTAGGTACTTAAGTATACGTTTTTCCTTGATATAAGTACAAACGTTTTATATTGTATAGAAAAACAAAATATCTGAGTAACAGTTACACACCTGAATATGCATGGAAGTTCTCATATGTCTACGATAAGCGTCGTGGATTATAATAACATAAATATACTTTTAATCAAACAATATTTTGGTTTTTTTCTATACGATTAATGCAGACATTGTAACTGTGGTGGTTCACACTCAGAGTTGCTCAGAGTGTCTGTATTGTACTACTTATGTGCCCTATAGTTGGCACGCCAGGCACTGAAAAAACTAATGTCGATTTTGTCACAGAAATCAAAGGACAACCAGATTTTTTCAAGAAATCGGTCCTCCAGTGTAGTGCCTTTCTGTTAATGTCAATTGAGATTGCAAGTAAAAAAATATGTATACAGGAGGTTATTTTGAATGCTTTTCTAATTTACACCAGTACAAATCTTTAAAAATTATTTCCAAAGATTTTAGTTTTGATATGATTTCTCCAATGGAATGTCTTTAACGGGGCGAAAAATTGAGAAAATTTGATTGATTGAATTTATTGTACTGAAATCAATTTCTTATTTTTCTTATAGGTTTTTACCTTGTATTGTAGGCACAAAGAAATAAGTGACGAACCTTTCAATATATATTTATGATAATTGGGATCACAAAATGGCGACTATTTTCAAGAATGTCTGCCCGTTTGTACAGGCAAAGGAGGAATTTTTTAATCCAGCGGCATTACATAATGTGATGATCTAAGTTTCTGGCCCGTAAAAGAACAGTTAACTAAAGGGACCAAAAAATGTTAAGCAGGATTATCTTCCAACGCCAAACTGCGGTTGGAGTTAATGGATTCGGGATAGTTTCACAGAATGTTTTGGCTAAATTGTAATATAAATTTATACACCAAGTACGGATTTAAGGTACAAATATATGCACTAAAATCCACCTTGTATCTTCAAATCGACCAGTTTATGTATATACCAATGCCTTATGCATTCAGTTGTGATCACAGACCGAGAATCTGGATTTCGTTAAACTTTGGCTGTAACAACAATGTTTTTGTACTGATCATAATAAAATAAAGTAGGTGTTCAAATAAACTAAATTGAATTTGGAAATAGTGATTGCGCTCAAATATTTAAATCAAATTATTATTTAGTATCGGGCTACATCGAAAAGTTGATGAAAAAAAATTGATGGATGATCCTTGTTATCATGTAAATGTAGGTACAATCATGTAGTTCCATGTCGCGACAGTGGAAAAACATTATCTTTTTCTGACATAATATAAGGTAGGTACTTATGAATGATTTTCTTTCCAGTGCACACTTTTTAGTGACAAGAGTCTCAGTGTGAGATATTTAGAGATCACGGATTTGAAATTATTGAAACATTTAAAGGGAAAGAAGATATTACCTTTGAAAATATTTGATAACATCTCAAACGATATACAGGAACTTTAGAAAAACAAACGTACAATTTAAGATGTATTCGTTACTAGTGTATGACCTTATATATAACATTAGAGTATTTATCTAATAGTCATCCTAAACTTGATAAAAAATTAAAATCTATAGGTATGGAGAACAGGTAGTCACCTTTAAATATAGTTTAGAGTGTTTGTGCGTAATTTTATTTTAATTAAGTGTCGACATATGTATAAAATACATTACACTATTTCATAAACTCTGCTAGCTTACTTAGTTTTTTTCTGATAGCGGTTTCAATATAATTTGATAATATAAGGTCTAGTCCTTAAACTATGCGGAAACGATGTTGAGTTTGTTGGTTAGAAAAGAAGGATATTATTGTGGCCAGTGCAAGAAATCTTGCTGCTATTATCCGCAAAGTTATTTAGAAGATTGTCAACAATGTGCCAGAATATTTCGATTTTTAAGGGCACATATGATTCTAGAACGACCGTATCCGATTAGGTATCGTTTTATATTTTTAGTTTTCTTATTAAGCACTTTTATGAAAATATAGTAATCGGAAAAACTTGGCATGGAACCATTTTATGAGTTAGATTAATATAAGTTGGTCCTTGCGCTAGTTCAGGTCTTAAACCGGTTTGGAAAACTTTGACGTGCGATAACAATCAATGTAACATTAGCGGTGAGGGTATAGATATTATTTTAATTTGATTGTATTAAAAAATTCAAAATAAAATGTAAGACGTGATTCGCGAGGTCAGCACAGTCTCTGTCCCACAGAGAGCCACTATCAATCAATTGTATAGCCGTCGTCTCTTCGGCTGACGTCACGTCACGGACAGCACTGCCACTTGAGTTTTAGCCACCCGGTGTATAATATCGACTACTCTGGTACCTCGGCGCATTGCCTCGTTACGCACCATATCCCGTAGCGATATTCCCAGCATGGCTCGCTTCATTGCTCGCTGGGCATCTTTCAATTTCTGGTCATCGGCGACCGACAGAGTACACGTTTCACACCCGTACGTCGTAACACGACCATTGGAGTAGCCGTGTCCAACCCTGGCAGCCGTGGACAGGAAAACGGAGTGTGAAAAGACCACCCGCCAGGTGGGATGACGACATCAAGTGCGTCGGCGGAAAGCAGTGGTTCCGTACCGCTGAGGGTCGGGAGGTCGGGAGGCAAATTGGAGAGGCAGTCTCAGATGTCTAGCAGTAGACTCAAACACGCTGACTGACTGACTGAATGTATAACAAAAAAAATATTGCCAAGGGCAACACGAGATATTAGATAGTGAATTAAGATGGTTATACTAGCCAATTCGAATGGTTTGATTGCGTTAAGTTCCTGATCTCTATGGAATGAGAACATGAAAAAAAACATGTATAATTCCAGCTAACGTTCTACCAAAACAGAAAGAAAAATGTTACAGAAATTGATATTTTATGCATGTATTTTTTTTTTGAAATCAGGTCTAAAATATATTCTTTTTCAAGTTTGTGGCTTATATTGATAATAACTAATATTTTTTTTAATACTATTTCAAAGATCTTAACATTATCTACCCATTCAGCGAAGAACATGTTTAACTTTTCCCAATTTCTTTAACAAAACAATAAAAAAACCGGTTTCGCGCGTTATGCGGGTTGTTCACATTTAGAAAGAATTATTTCGAGCTGCTCTAACTAAGCGACGTCGGGCTCTGGCTATCTCGTTTTAATCGCAAAAATTGGCCCAAAATGTTTAGGTATGAGGATGCTCTTAAATATAATTGGAAAAATACCCTAACCGCTTTTGTTGTAGGTGTTAACGCGCCTCAGAGTTTTGAAATCAATCTAATAAGGCTTGAATGTTTACGACGAAGACCAACTTATATTAGTCTAAAATCATATGATGGTGCAACATCAGGTATTCTAGGGGCCTCTGGTCGAACCGCCTGACTCTGGCCCAACTCCAAAAACGTGCTTTCATAATTCATAATATTTATCTCCTATCCAATTATCGTTCTGTATTTTCAAAATGAATTCGCGAGTATGCTTGAGCCAAAAGTCGCAAATTAAAATAAAACTAACCAGAAGTCAAACTTACTAGTGTCCAAAGTGACATTTTCGAACATAGAAAATGTGTTAAATTTACGTAATGTACTTTTCGTTTGCTTTAGTTTTAGTTACGACTCTATCGCTCAACCTGTTATATTTAACATTACCAGTCATACTTAGAGTGGGCATGTTAAGTTTAAAGCAAGGATTATCTCTGGATTAGGGATTTCACTTATTTTTGTAAACTTTTGCTAGTCAAACTCATGGATGTGAGTAATTTCCTCACCTCCATGGTCAAACTACACTAAGTTACTTCACAAACTTATAGATTGCGTTTGTTATGCATCGAAGACCTGTGATTATGTACGTTTTAAACTGTTTAAAGCCCACTCTGAATACAACATTACCAGACTATGAAATAATGTGAAGATTTTACGTTCTTCGTTTTAGTTGCAGTTTACGTAGTAAGCATGAAATACGAATTTATGGGGCACGATTTAATGGGGTCTATGCAGAGGGTCTATGCGACTATCAGCTGTTTGCGAAGACATGGTTTCTCGGAGCAAATACATTCGTTTTATTTGCACCAATATAAATACAAGTATTATGAACCGACACATTTACGTCACTAGGTGATATGATATTCTTTGAATATAGACCCCCACTCAGCAGTGTTCTCAAGGGCATTGTCGGATCGGCCATATTCAAATGTAAAATTGACTAAGTGTACAAAATAGGTGTCTAATGAAATGTATTATTATTTATATCTAACAACTTATATCCATAGCAAAAGAGACAACAATTTTAATCTGGTGTTTCCTATTTATTTTAACTACGTAATTCAATAGTACTATTTCGTTTATTGTCAAAGTATTGTCATAAGCTGATTCACTGAACTGTGAGTCTAAAATTAGTAGGTGTAGGCCATTATATTTTTCGAAATATCCTCATTTAATATCTAATACTGATACTGCTGTACGTTAATATATATTATACGCCGATATATCTTGGAAGACCATTTACTTAAATGTTATAAAAACACAGTATCAGGTCTGCCCTTTATTGTCTTGTTAAGCTTATTCATCTGATGCCTTCAATCAATTATACAAATGCAAAAAATAACGGAATTCGTATGGACGGCGACCTAATAGTATTATTTGCAAATCATATTTATTGTGATAACATATCGTGTATGCAGATATCGTGTATGAATTGACAACCCCAATTGACCATCTCAACGATGCTACTGATATAACAAAGCTTTTATACTTTGGATTGGGAGTAATAAAGCTAATCAAGCAGAAGTACTATTCCGACACTACTCTATACAATTGGAACCTAATTGTTTTATATATGCGACAAAAAGCATACAGACACAGCATCTAAGACACATTTAGTTACAGGCAGAGTAGATGCGTTACATACATATATTTGTATATAAAACTAGTACAGTTACACGGCTTGACAAAACATTCAGAACCCTACACATGTATACACAACCATATAAACCTGTAGGTATTCACGGCTTGATACTATTTAATGAGTAGATACATTTGATTTCATATTTAAAAGGTAATTAATATGTTTAAATCTGCCAAGGTTTATAAACATAACATTCAATATGTTTAGTATAATACAACGAAAATTTAAAGATAGGTACAACGATGCACCTACTGATTGGTATATTTCCAATTCTGCGTATTTTCATTAATACTTAGACAACTACACTTCGCAGAATCTAGTCCATACCTTTTCCGTAGATAAAATACAAAATGTTCATACCCGATGTGTATATTTTAGAATCACGATATTTTCATTTCATATCAAAATACTTACGAATTCTTAGAATAGAATTTTAGTTCTGATATATTTTTACACAACACTGTACAGGTTAAGTTTTTTTAAAAAGAGAAAAAAAAATCTGATACACTAATGACTAGTAAAAAACTCACGTCTTTATGTATATCGTTCGCCTAAACTAGGAGCATTTGAAGTGAACACAAATTTGCCCACAATGATCTTCATGTAGCCACTAAAACGGTAGGTAATTATGTATAATGACAAAGTCTGTTCTAACATACAGCTCACATAAAAACTATGTAATTCATACGTGTACAATTATAACATTATAGCTGAACATGTATAATTATTACACATGTTCTATAAAGCCAATTACCAATGCATTTATTTAGGTTACTTTATTATCATAAGTTTTTTTCACTCTTTCTGAATGAGTTACCTTTCTTGACATTACCAAAGGAAACAATTAAAATTATTTTAATAACAACTAAATTCGAAGCGTAGGGATGACTTTGTTAATTAGACTTATCTTAGGCTAAGCAAACCCGCACGCCGCCGATCTAACCATAGAAATACCGTTCTCATATGTACATGAACAGAAATATAGATGATAATATAAACATGAAGATATACATATTTTTATGACTTTGTATTTTTTTTGTGTGTCGATTAGAAATTTTGATAAAACGTTAAAGATAACAAATATCTCAGTTCTCCAAATTAGAAAATAGCTAAGGCATTTTTCGTGAGGCAGTCAATGATAGTTGCACCTACAAAATGTTTGTCAAATTTAATAAAAATGGGATTTACACTTATTTATTTATGAAGAATTTCGAATACAAAATAAAAGATGTCAATTGATAAATATTTGAATAAAAATGTATTCTTTGGACCAAATGTCAAGAAAGTGAACTCTACTCTGACTCTTGTATCTGACAGACACACCTTAATTAAAACGATGAGAGGGACATATTGATTACTAAACTTCTACGTGGGCGGCGCTTTACTCACTAAATCTACTATGTTCACACCTCGAGTGCCCGCTACTTCAACATAGAGTATACACCGAGCACACGTTATTTTTCAGTTTTGGTGCTAGCAGATGAAAGCCTAAAAAAGTCACTCCACCAAAACCTAATTAAATCTGTTTCTTGTAATAACATCATGCATTCTAGGTTCAATAACAATCGTTTTGTTTGTGTTGCCTAAAATATCTCAATCGTATCAAATGTTTAATTTTGATAGTGAACATATATTTGTAGTTAAGCAACTATTCGTAAAAAATATTTCTAAATGAGTGATAACAATCTTGTTTATTATTAATATGTATATAATAATCGGAGGGTTTCTCCGCAATAAATTTTGGCGATTCAGAATTTTCTAAAAGTCAGCTTCCAGGGAGACCAAACGGAAGTATAAATTAGAATAAATCTGCGCCAAGCAATCTAAACATGTTCCATGAACAAAATAAATAAAATGAAAGATGCCAATACATTCGCGCTAATTTCTTTAAAAAACCATCCTCTGTTTGAATAAACATCGTCTGCAATGCCTGTAAATTGATGTTCAAAATTGGAAATTCCTAATTTCGATGTTTTCGAAGCAGCTGTATGAGAAACCAGTAGACGTAACGACCCTGTCCGATAAGCGTTCGTGTTGTATTATTAGTTTTCTTAATAAACACTTTTCTGCAAACAAAGTTATGGGAAAAAGTTAACATTGGACTATTTTATGATTAAGACTCCAAATTCAAGCCTTAAATTTATTTGAAAAAATTAGAAATTCGATAACTTCTACAACATAAGCGTTGAGAGCATTATTTTTGAATTTATTTTAATTTAGTAATCAATTATCTATTGTCCCGCTTGGAAACATTTATAATTTTGGCTATATACAAATTACTATTATTTAAGACATAAGCTATTCTGAGCAAATCAAGGACGAATTCCTCCAGAATCGCACATTTTTTAAATTATTATAATTAATACAGGTGTCGTAATGGCCACTACATTAATTTCGCCAGCGTAATCCTCATGTTTTCCGAGTAATTTTTTTCTCTGAAGTGTCTAGTTACCGAGATATACAATTTCGAAATGTATATTTTTTTCTAGTGTAATTTGACGCGACGTTGTAACCATGCGTAAGGAAGGTCTTGGCATGAAACGTTCCCACGTGTTTATGGAACATTAAATTCTTTTTACGCTAAATCATTGAACTACTTTCTATGGAAAGTCTAACTTTTTATTTAGAGGATATTCAGCAAAAAGTTATTAAACTTTTTTGTTTATTTTAATCCCAATAAACATTTCCCAAATTTAATGTACTGGCCATTAAGACAACCTGTATAAATCCATAATTAAAAATGTTGTCAAGGGGGACACTAGAGGATCAATTGATGAATTGTCGCGTTTTGAAAAAAAAAAACCAGTTTAAGGCTTGAATTTCAAAGGCAAGGACCAACTTTTATTAATCTAAATCATGAAATGGTTTTATGTTAAGGTAATCCGATAGTAATGTTTGCTAATAAAAGCTTATTATGAAAACTAAAAATATAAAACGATAACTTATCGGATACGGTCGTTCTAGCAAATATGTCCCCTTAAAATATACAAAAATTGAATGATAGATACGTATGTCCGCCCAAAAAAATTTTAGCGGCCGAAAAGCGACTGTCTTGTCCGTATCGGGAAAATGCTACGCGGGGGTTTTGAGGCTTTGACGGAAATTCGTTATTAATCTGTGATTGCATCTTGCATTGTCATCCCATGCACCGCGCACGATAGTGATGCAATAATTTGTTCATCGATTAACACGAATTTCAATGAAACATTAAAAACTTTTCTTACTGAAAACTTTAAGATTTGGTGGCAATTATTACTTCTACACACTGCGTCAGTTTCCAGAGCTATGTTACTCATCTAACCTAGTAAAAACTTATCTATACTATTATGTAGTTTTAGAGTGAGAAAAGCTCGACATTTTAGTCATAAGAAATCGAACAGGCTTCTGCACCACAGCCACCGTTGCTAGCAACTTTGACTGTTTTTTTTATATAAAAAAAAAACGTGGTATCTGGGAACAGTGGAACGCTCTCTGTCGCAGTTCTCTCAAAGTCCAACCTGGGGTACTTCAAACGTAAATGTGCACAGCCCACGAAAAAGTTCGAAGGCGTCGCTTCGTCGGCCGCCTTTTAGTTCAAAGGTTGGCGTAGGTCCCCGCCACATGTCGCGTATTACATGAAAACAGTCTGTTTTCTATTCACTATTTCAGCTGGGAGAGCCTTGCGTTGCTTTGGCGACGCGACGATAGCGTCGAGTGCCCTCGACTTAGTTTGCCTAGGCAGAAGTCGACTCCGGTCCGTTCCAATATTTATTCTTTCGGTTTCTTATTCGTCACGCCTCGAGTCTTGTCCGTATCTAGAGTCAGTGTAGATAGGCTGGGATATTTAAATAGTGCTGGGATCACTATTTCAGCAGGGAGAGCCTTGCGATGCTTTGGCGACGCGACGATAGCGTCGAGTGCTGTCGACTAAGTTTGCCTAGGCAGAAGTCGACTCCGGTCCGATCCAATATTTATTCTTTCGGTTTCTTATTCGTCACGCCTCGAGTCTTGTCCGTATCTAGAGTCTGTGGAGATAGACTGGGACATTTAAATAGTGCTGGGAGCACTATTTCAGCTGGGAGAGCCTTGCGTTGCTTTGGCGACGCGACGATAGCGTCGAGTGCCCTCGACTTAGTTTGCCTAGGCAGAAGTCGACTCCGGTCCGATCCAATATTTATTCTTTCGGTTTCTTATTCGTCACGCCTCGAGTCTTGCCCGTATCTAGAGTCTGTGTAGATAGACTGGGACATTTAAATAGTGCTGGGAGCACTATTTCAGCTGGGAGAGCCTTGCGTTGCTTTGGCGACGCGACGATAGCGTCGAGTGCCCTCGACTTAGTTTGCCTAGGCAGAAGTCGACTCCGGTCCGATCCAATATTTATTCTTTCGGTTTCTTATTCGTCACGCCTCGAGTCTTGTTCGTATCTAGAGTCTGTGGAGATAGACTGGGACATTTAAATAGTGCTGGGAGCACTATTTCAGCTGGGAGAGCCTTGCGTTGCTTTGGCGACGCGACGATAGCGTCGAGTGCCCTCGACTTAGTTTGCCTAGGCAGAAGTCGACTCCGGTCCGTTCCAATATTTATTCTTTCGGTTTCTTATTCGTCACGCCTCGAGTCTTGCCCGTATCTAGAGTCTGTGTAGATAGGCTGGGACATTTAAATAGTGCTGGGAGCACTATTTCAGCTGGGAGAGCCTTGCGTTGCTTTGGCGACGCGACGATAGCGTCGAGTGCCCTCGACTTAGTTTGCCTAGGCAGAAGTCGACTCCGGTCCGTTCCAATATTAATTCTTTCGGTTTCTTATTCGTCACGCCTCGAGTCTTGCCCGTATCTAGAGTCTGTGGAGATAGGCTGGGACATTTAAATAGTGCTGGGAGCACTATTTCAGCTGGGAGAGCCTTGCGTTGCTTTGGCGACGCGACGATAGCGTCGAGTGCCGTCGACTAAGTTTGCCTAGGCAGAAGTCGACTCCGGTCCGTTCCAATATTTATTCTTTCGGTTTCTTATTCGTCACGCCTCGAGTCTTGCCCGTATCTAGAGTCTGTGTAGATAGGCTGGGACATTGAAATAGTGCTGGGAGCACTATTTCAGCTGGGAGAGCCTTGCGTTGCTTTGGCGACGCGACGATAGCGTCGAGTGCCCTCGACTTAGTTTGCCTAGGCAGAAGTCGACTCCGGTCCGTTCCAATATTAATTCTTTCGGTTTCTTATTCGTCACGCCTCGAGTCTTGCCCGTATCTAGAGTCTGTGGAGATAGGCTGGGACATTTAAATAGTGCTGGGAGCACTATTTCAGCTGGGAGAGCCTTGCGTTGCTTTGGCGACGCGACGATAGCGTCGAGTGCCGGCGACTAAGTTTGCCTAGGCAGAAGTCGACTCCGGTCCGTTCCAATATTTATTCTTTCGGTTTCTTATTCGTCATGCCTCGAGTCTTGTCCGTATCTAAGTTTTGTGCTGAATCTGCAAAAACAAGTTGATTCGGAAGATCCTAAGCTCTGTATGCTGTTCAGCTTAAGACTTCGTTGACTTCAAATTGAAGGCTCTGTTCCAAAGTTTCTTACTAGATAAGTGCTTTTCTGTAAATAAAATTTGTTTCTCTTTTGTATATTTCGGCTAACATTCATCACTTCGTCTCATAAGATATGAATCACTTTGACATCCTGTTCAAGGCACACACACTGAAACTGTGTTTAATAATACGTTCATGCTTTTACGTGCCCTAATTTAAGCAGAGGCGGGATCGCCTTAGCTGCTATAAGAACATTGTCAAACTTTCGACGAGTCACCAGCATTGTATACGCATACGATACAATAGGTACCTCATTATTTAAATTAAACCCTCTTTTGAACTTGAAAAGTTTCGTAACAAGATTAGGCAAAGTGGAATGTGAAGAAGTGAAATAGATGCTTTGCTCAGCCGTTAGTATTAACTACGTGCTTACATATTTATTATTCTATTAAAAATAATCCGACTATAGGTACCTACGTTTTTCCACCTAGAATGTATATTTATGCATGACTTAGGTATCTACGACAGGTTTCATTCTTCCAAAGGGCTAGGTACTCAGTCTATTTGTCTACTATGTATTAATACCTACTGTGTAAAGATCGGCGTTGTCAATCATTTTATAAGTATAAAACATTTCCTCCGAAATTATGAAATATTATTCTAACAAATTATCTACATTTATGTAAACATGTGCCTATCTTAAATATGTTTTTAATTACGATACATTTCTTTAAATATATAAAATTAAGTATTATCATTTGTCACAAATATATTTTATTGTCGTTCAGGGAAGAACTTGTACCAATATTACAACATACAACATCAGGGGAAAAACTAACACTCTTATCAACTAATAGGTTCAAATATTTGGGGTATACAGGTAGTCCCAACGTCGATGTCAAACGTAAATAATTTTCATTTTTATTAACAGATTCGTCCCATAAGGTTAGGGTGATGTGTTGATTAAATTATTGATTTGGTCAAAGAGGGAGGTATAGATGCCTTACGTCATATAACGTACGGAACTCAGCGAAAACTTTTTATTTTCGCCGTAACTAACCAGCGCCATCCCCCGTTACTGCCAGAACTAGTTACGTGGGCGGCTCGTAGCCTAGTGGCGCGGGGACTGGCCTAGCGTTCCAGAGGCCTGGGTTCAATTCCGACTTGCACCACTGTCTTTCTCTTTCCGAGTTCGATAAGTGCATTTCGTCACGAATGCGAGCTGCTCCATGGTTCGGAATCCATGTAAAACTGTAGGTCCCCTTCCCCTACTAGGTGGTAGGGTTTAAGCCCGCCCGGGTTGGTACCATCGCATTGGATGAAAAGATGGTCGAAGCGGCAATGAAAAATTGTCCGTGTTTTCCATCCAGTTCAATGTAGCCGTGCTCATAAAGGGAAGGTCCTGGCATGGCACCTAATTCCTTAGGGAATGTGGTGTATTGGGCTAATATCATAACGGTAGTTGTGTGGTATTATAGCCATCCATGTCAGGTCGCATAAAAAAAAAAGAATCTAAACTTGATTCCAAATTGTTTCTACGTAGGCGTGATGAAAACGTTACCTACAGATTAACTGTACATTAAGTAATGCCATTGATATTTATTGACTTCTAGTGTAAACGTGAATTGCACCACCACCTGTGGACTTTTATTATCGCTATTCAACGTTGGTATGACGATAGCAGTATATCCCTTCCTCTTTAGCCTATGATTTGGTGTAGCTAGTCATTTAGGTGAAGTATTTTTGATTCCTTTAATTTTAGATAACCTTTCATATGGCTGACCGTGTCACTAAGTTCGGGACACATTGTTTCACAAAAGTAACGGCTACCCACATTCTCAGCTACCCACACCCATAAAACTTCAAAGGGATGCTAAAATACATAGGTAATAAGAGCCAATTACTACTACCTTAAAAATAACACTCATAATATTTTTCACGTAAGTAAACTTTTGGAATGCATAAAATAGGATAAATAAATGACATTTCCATGTAAATATATCTAATTTCTAGATGCTTACAAATATGTCTATGCCTATTGAAAAAATATAATCCTTTTTCGAAGAGGTCGTTTCATTTTATTGTCAAGTTAACATGTAAAAGTTTGACACACATGGGTATAAATTCCTTCTATATTCAATATAATTACGTAATATGTAATATGCGTCTCCATTTTGTCTATGGACGCCACGCGCGACGCGTATGCGCTCCACACTATCACAGCTCGATAGAATATTTCGCTCGCTCACGAGCATTTTGTATATTTTTGTTAAATACTTTAGATCTCAGAGGATCAATAATTCTCTAGAGACTAATTATCTTAGACAGTATGTGTTACGGCTATAAGGCGAAACTGACTTCAACCGGTTCATCCTTACGTTACTACGTCATCATGAAATAATGTTGAGCTTTTGCTAGCATACCCATAACATACCTCCATGTCGACTAGGCCGCTAGTCATATAGGTACCTATATGCAAACAAAATAGGGTTGCAATAAATGTTATGTGGGCAATCCACTCAAAATCTTAAAGGACTTTATATGCAATTTTCAGGAAGTTGAACATATTGTCCCAACCCTTAACTATCAAAGTTGATAGAACCGTATCTTCAAAAATATATTAAAAGTTATTTATTGGTAGTTAAGTACTTCATGGACGTTAGCTTTTAATTTACAGATCCTTAAACTTCACTTTATCCGCGAAACAACAGCATTTTCAGCTAGTTCCAAACAATCACGATAGCCGTAACACATCTGTCAACGTGACATTTCACGGTCGGCTTTGCCCGCCAAAATCGCGCTCGGCTTGTCTATGGTCGTGCCGCGCTCACATGTCGTCGGGGGGACCGTCGCGGCCGGCCGGCAGGCGGTCGTACGCGGCGATCTGCCGCTGGATCCAGGGCATGTACTTGGGCACGTACGCGTAGACGCCGGGCAGGCGGGGGTGTGCGCACTTGATCCCCCAGCTGACGATGCCGCCGACGTACCAGCGGCTTGCGTCGTCGGGGTCCGGGCACAGCAGCGGCCCGCCGGAGTCGCCCTGCAATTTCGACGTCAGTAAGACCCAAAGCATATCCGTACGGGTAAAGTTAGGTTAGGTTACGATGCTACATTCATTGAGATATATATTACTACGTAAGGACAGGCCCTTTCATACAAAATAAATAGAGCAAACAACAACTTGTT
The DNA here is from genome assembly GCA_946894095.1 of Incurvaria masculella. NCBI lineage: Eukaryota > Metazoa > Arthropoda > Insecta > Lepidoptera > Incurvariidae > Incurvaria > Incurvaria masculella. The sequence continues at coordinate 23,003,189 of OX335646.2, forward strand.
CTATGCGTCGCGCTCGCGGGGACACCACTTTGTCGCCAGACAGCCGCTCGCTGTCGTTATGCGCGTGTGTCTCCTCTGGGTAATGATGCGCCCCAAAATGCCCAGTTGTGTGATAAAACCTCCACATCCATCCTCCAAAACCTCGACAGCCGCTCGCCGTCGTCATGCGCGTGTGTGTCGCCTCTGGGTCATAATGCGCCCCAAAATGCCAAATTGTGTGGTAAAATCGTGCAAGAATTGCATAAAAAAACCGGCCAAGTGTGAGTCGGATTCGCACACGAAGGGTTTCGTACCATCGTAAAAAATTTAACTCAAAAAAAATCACGCTTGTTGTATGGGCCCTCCATTTTTTTTTATTTTTATTGTTTTTTTATTTGACCTATTTGTTGTTATAGCGGCAAAATAAATACAAATTCTGTGAAATTCTCTGCTCTTATCTATTACGGTTCAGGCACGCTTACAGCCCTGTGTCAGACGGACGGACAGCGGAGTCATAGTAATAAAGTTCCGTTGGCACTAATACTAATTGGCACTTTACTAACTTGTACACGTCCTTTCCAATAAAAAAAGAATCACCGAAATCGGTTGGCGTTATATTAAGTTATTCGTCCATTTGTCGCGCACATCTTAATACAAATTTAAGACTTTTATGATTTTCTCATGGATATCATTGAACTTAACCAAATTAAACTGGGACCACTTCGGAAGCACTAGCTATCATTTAAAAAAATAATCATCAAAATCGGTTCACCCAGGCAAAAGTTATGAGGTAACAAACATAAAAAAAAAAACTAAAAAAAACATACAGACGAATTGATAACCTCCTCCTTGTTTGAAGTCGGTTAAAAACGCAAAGAAAGACAGAATATCGGAATACGGATACGGAATACGGTGACAGAATTATATGAAAAGCCATATCCTTACCTTTAACATTGTATTACGTTACGCAAGGTTACGTTAGGTTAGTTTAGTCTAGGTTACACGACGGCAAATAATGTTACGTGACTTTAGGTGCACTTAGTGCCGAGCGCAGGAAAGGACACTAAAACAAATTAAACGTCAACATATGAATAAACACATATTTTTTTATGGACAGTTCCCTTCAATGAGCTGAGTCAACTCCATGAGATTCACTTAAAGTGACATGTTTCAACATTGGTAACAATCGGGCTTTAGCTGGGTTAGGTTACGTTAGGTACCATACGTTAAAAAAAATCATAAAAAATATAGATAATATACATAATTTCATGTAACCACCGTCTGAATTTTCATTAAAAAAAAATATGTTATTGAGAAATATTGTCTCACGTATTTTAATTGTTTTTTGGTGATCCAACCAAAAGCCGGTCGGTCAAGGTCAACGGGGTAGTAGTTTACCTGGACCAGTTTTGTATTTATCACCGTTCTTGGCATGTCCAGGGTCCTCTTGGCACGACATTAAAATAAAAAAGTTTTAAAACGCTGCAGGAAAAAAATCTCCCCCGTAAAGTAGCTTTACCTGGAGCAATGAGGAAAGTTTTAACGACGAAGTCGGCAACGCTGAAAAGTTGTGGCCCAGAGCTGACATTCTACAAGCGCTTAACGTCTCCGTTATCGACAACGAACGTTCAATTAATAGAATAACCAAGCTTGAAATGGGTCGCTTTCATAAAGTCCAAAAAGCATAAGGTCCAAAAGCCAGAACGTCCAAAAGTATGTATTTTTCGTGTGTATTAAAACATGCATATAATCAAACCTAACCTAAGCAAATTAAAAAATATTCGTATACATAAGTGTTTTGGACGGTATGGGTTTTGGACTTTGTTAGGGTTCCGTACCCAAAGGGTAAAAACGTAACCCTATTACTAAGCCTCCGCTGTCCGTCCGTCCGTCCGTCCGTCCGTCTGTCCGTCGGTCACAGAGCTGTATCTCATGAACCGTAACAGGTAGGAAGCTGAAATTTTTACAGATTATGTATACTACTGTAATGTATATATATGTACTTCCCCCCCCCAGTTTTGAGTTAATTTTTATTCCTATTGGCAATACATTTGTTTGTTTTTTTTTTCTTAATTTTTGTGATAGTGTTAAGTATCATACTTTATTTTCTGTTTCTATATTATATAAAGTGTTTATATATTTATATTAATGTATATTTATATTTATATGTATATAAGTAGTTGGTATATTGTGTATAATATTTGTTGTAGTAAATTCATTTGTCTCTATAACTGCCACTCGCACTACTGCTCACGATACCCAAAGGTAGACTGGTAGAGAATGCCCCTGGCATTAAGTTGTACCTTTTGCCCGAATTTTGAGTGCAATAAACATATATAAATAAATAAATAAATATTTTGCCGCTATAACAACAAATAGGTAACATTATAAAATAATCAAAATTAAAGGGGGGCCCCAAACAAAAAAAAAATTTTATTTTTGTAAATCCTGTACGATGGTACGGAAACCTTCGTGTACGAGTCCAACTCGCACTTGGCCGGTTTTGGACTTTATGATGCGTCCCTCTTGAAATATTATTCGTAATTTGATCGATTATTATCGACATACTCCAAATCCGGACGGAACGATAATGGGACAAGTTAGAGGAGCGGCGTACAAAAAAAAAAAAAACGCTCTTTTCTCTTCCATACGATAACGTACCTGGCGGTGTGGAAGAGAGATGAATTTGAGAAAATATTGTTTCTCAAAATATGTAATGTCTATACAACACCCAATGCAATGTACGCATCATGAATCGCATCCTTCTGTAGAAAGAAACGAATAGATAAAAAAAACAGGGAGATCAAATTCTCCCTCAAGATCTCTTTATGTGTGGGTTACGAAACAATCAAGGATTGAATCCGGTGGGATAAAAACAAGTTGGAGATTGTTTCAAAGGTAGTTTTGTCCTGACTTGTTCCATCTATTTTTTATTATAACTTATTATTAACTTGCTCACATATTATTTTGTAGGAAAATACGTTGGAATGGTTTCAGTTAATTGTTAAATCCAGATTTCTTATCAACATTTGTTTTTACATTTGAAGGTAAAAAACGGCTTTTTTAACTTTCAAATAAAACATATGCTATGTATGTTGCGGCCAAAAAAATGTGTAAAATAGCATCTATTAATTGCATTCATTAATACCGTACGAAACAATACACTATTTGATAGCAAAGGTACCATTCTATTAAATGTGCATAAATTTCTGCTGTCGCGTTAAAAATATGCATACAATTCTGGGGAAGTATAAGCGTTTACTACTCACTTGAAACCTTAAAATAGTTAGATATAATACAGTAATACAGTTCGGCAACTTTACGGTTATTCAATGTCTTATTTTGCTCCAGTTAGATATTTTCATTCAAAAATCACTCCCTGAACTAAGTTATTTAATTCAAGCTATATTGTTATCTCACCCACCCAGATAACGTTTAACCAAAAACCCTATCTATTCGTGGCGTTGAATTTTTAGGTGATCCCTGTCACTTTTCAACAATTTTTCAAGCAGATACCGCCGAGTGCTGTACCGGCCGTTGCTGGGCGACTTTTTGCGTATCGTTCGATAAAATATATTGCGAAAGTTTTCCGCAAAAGGTAATCAGAACTAAGTTAATGCACGCTCGCTGCACAAACAGCGAACTTACACTGGAAAATGTGCTTTGTCGATAACTGTGGAATTTTACTATCTCTTTTGCATCAAGTTAAAACAAGAAGTTGCGCATTTCTTCGCGTAACCCATAGCAGACCAGCATTGTCCTGATTGATTTTAGTCTGTGGTCGACTAAATGCCTGAGCAGACGTTAGGCAATCTCAGCAGTATAATGCGGTGAATCGCAGAAAATATATCATGCAGTCAAAAATACTATAAACATGGCCGGAAAAAAATAAGTTGCATGGAGTTTCCTATCAAAGTCAAAGGAACGAAAAATATACTTCGCATCATTGACTTATTATATCTTCTTCGCATGCATTTTGAATTACAAAGTGAATAAAATCAAACTGCTTTTATTATAACTCAGTCATTTAAAAGAAAAACTAATTTATGAAAATATAGGAGACTATACTAGGATTTAAGATTATATTTAACACAATTATAAAAAAATGAACATATTTCGCCGCGCGATATAATGAACGTGTCAATTTTAAAATATAGGCTCTTGAGCGGCGCCTTCCCCTCGTTCACTGTCGGATCGTACTCGTACACTGGAAGCGTCTCTGTGTTGTAGGGGTGTGGGAAGGTATGCATGCTATTGAGCGCGCGTACCTGACAGGCGTCCTTGCCTCCCTCCGGGTAGCCGGCACAGATCATGCCCTCCGTGACGTTGAGGTCGCGGTGCTCGAGCCACTCGTTGCACAGGTCGCGGTTTAGCACGCGCGCCTTCCCCTCGTTCACTGCCGGATCGTACTCGTACACTGGAAGCGTCTCTGTGTTGCAGGAGTGTGGGAAGGTGTGCATGCTATTGAGAGCGCGTACCTGACAGGCGTCCTTGCCTCCCTCTGGGTAGCCGGCACATATCATGCCCTCCGTGACGTTGAGGTCGCGGTGCTCGACCCACTCGTTGCACAGGTCGCGGTTTAGCACGCGCGCCTTCCCCTCGTTCACTGCCGGATCGTACTCGTACACTGGAAGCGTCTCTGTGTTGTAGGGGTGTGGGAAGGTATGCATGCTATTGAGCGCGCGTACCTGACAGGCGTCCTTGCCTCCCTCCGGGTAGCCGGCACAGATCATGCCCTCCGTGACGTTGAGGTCGCGGTGCTCGAGCCACTCGTTGCACAGGTCGCGGTTTAGCACGCGCGCCTTCCCCTCGTTCACTGCCGGATCGTACTCGTACACTGGAAGCGTCTCTGTGTTGCAGGAGTGTGGGAAGGTGTGCATGCTATTGAGAGCGCGTACCTGACAGGCGTCCTTGCCTCCCTCTGGGTAGCCGGCACATATCATGCCCTCCGTGACGTTGAGGTCGCGGTGCTCGACCCACTCGTTGCACAGGTCGCGGTTTAGCACGCGCGCCTTCCCCTCGTTTACTGCCGGATCGTTCTCCACTGGAAGCGTCTCTGTGTTGTAGGGGTGTGGGAAGGTGTGCATGCTATTGAGCGCGCGTACCTGACAGGCGTCCTTGCCTCCCTCCGGGTAGCCGGCACAGATCATGCCCTCCGTGACGTTGAGGTCGCGGTGCTCGAGCCACTCGTTGCACAGGTCGCGGTTTAGCACGGGCACCTTCACCTCGTTCACTGCTGGCTCGTACTCCGACACTGGAAGCATATTCCATGTCATTCCATGCCACGCCAGCATGTGCACGCGCGCATTACTTGAGCGTAATGTAAATAAGTCATAAAAAATATCTTTTTCCATCTTTAAAAGTCGAAATCGATAAAACCCGTCTCCATACATTCAATAAAAATACGGGGAGACATGTTTATTTTGTTGTTTGTTGCACTGCACTGCTTGTTTGTTGTTTGTTGCAACAAACTTGTTGCAAGCAACAAACTTGTTGCAAGCAACAAACTTGTTGCAAGCAACAAACTTGTTGCAAGCAACAAACTTGTTGCACGCAACAATCTATATTTGTAGATGTGCCAGTTTGCCCTTATGCGTTTCCTTCTATTAAATAAAGCAAATTTATGGAGACGTTTTCATCATTCATCAATGCTTTCATTGAATGAAGAATTGTTAGGTAAGATTTTAAGTAAATTCTCTAAATATAATAAACGGAATGAGACGCAGGCATTTAAGGTAAAGAAACCTAAGACTAATAAATATCTTTGTTTGACAACATCGAGGATTAAAACATTTATATCAAACAAATACCTCACCGATATTAGCGGTTGATAAGTGTTAGCCATGTTTTCAGGCACACATCATGAGTGAGGAGCCCATTTTGTGTCATCTAACTATTCTTAGTAAGCCTAACACTACCAAAGTGGAGGGATTCCTCATGACTTTTCTTTACCGTCAATCATTTATGTTACAATATACTCATCAAATACTAAACGAGAATAAGCGAAGTCAAGAAGCGCCGCCCAAGCCGCTAGGCCACAATTATGATGAAGAAAGAATTATGTATAGTGTTAGCCGCCTGGAACGGAGATAGCAACACTCGCTGACAGCGCCACCTCTATATAAATGATTGCAACCGCGGTGGCCCCCCCTGTCTTCGGCGCGCGTTCTCGACTACGGTCGTTCGTCTGTCCCACACTTAACCTAACTGTAATTTTTTGAGTTTATGGAATAAAGTAATGGTAACTTCTTGAATCGAACTACTTTTTCATATTTAAATTAAAGATTAGTCTAAAATCAGAAGCGGGGATCTCTTTTTAACCCCACGTGGAACTTTCGATCTGCGGGTAGGTTTTTCGCAATGTCGTCACATGAAAACGATGTAAATAATCCGCGGTGAAAACAAAGTTTGAGAGCGCACGTCGCAGCCCCACGGTTTAGGTAGCCTCACGGATACGAAGGAAGCTATCCTCAACCGGCTGACTACGTTGGATCAGCAGCAGCGCAAACCCTCGGAAATGCTGCCGAGCGTGGAAACGCGACCTCCGATCGACCCTTCTGCAGCCAGCATCCACCACCAGCAAGACAAACTGCCTGCGACAACTCATGAGCCCTAAGTGAGGAGCTCCTCACCGCTTACTACATCAGGACCTGACGATGCCACGGAGTGCCTCATTAAGGCCGGAGTGCACGACGCTTCGTAAAATGTTATCCGTTACTGATTACATTTGACGATGATGTGACGGCTAATCGCCCATCATATGAAATTGCGTTGCACGTAACATATTTTCGTCAAAGTTAGCTTGCCAGGAGTCAGACCACAAATAGTCCCTCGAAACAATCGGCAAAAATGTTTGCTGTATGGCAACTCTTAGCACCGCCTGAGCTGACATAGTACTGCCCTTCTCCCACAGTACATAAACAGAAAGGGACAGGCACAATCGAAGCACCATCTAGCGTCAACCATTCGTACTAACAAACTAAACAGTTGCTCTTGGAGCCGCGGGGTGGCGCTACTAGCGCCCAATATGTCGGCTTGCTATCAGCTGTTGGTAGCACCACAGATTACATAGATATGGCGCCGAAATTTTTAATCTGTGGAACCGAGTGCCAGGCTAATAATTATGAAAAACGAAGCATTGCATGCCATTAATGGCGACGTTTGTCTCTCATTTTAAGGTCCAATAAGACTACAATAATATTTAATAGTAACTTATGATACTTTGAATTATTATCTGATCGTGATTTTGACGGTGATCGATGGGTCGGGAGTGTTTACGATTAGCGGTTAACATCAGCGATCAACGTAATGTTTAAGTTTCGTGCAACGCAAATTTTGACTGATCTGTCTTTAATCATACGCTGACGGTGATGTTGACGTGCAGGACGGTACGTGCAACCGGGGCTATGGCTCTACTACAGTGCATACATCCGGTGAGATCAAACCATTATTACATACGTGTCTGACTCGGGTAGTCTTCATGAAGTTAGCGCAAGGTGTGACGTTGTAAATTATTTACAACGTCATGTGTACCGACTCAGATAGTTATTCCACTTACGCAGAATATGCACGTAAGTCTCTGTGACCTTTACGAATTCCGAAGGAATCAGTGCTGATCTTCTGTGCCCTATGATCGTTGCAAAACGAATGCAAAATTAATGCTCGCTATCATGGTGTAGTTTTTATCTATTTACGTTAAGTCGAATCGCTCATGTGCAAGAGCACATAATAGTTCGAGTGCACGTAGCAATTATTCGTCTACTTTCCGCGCGACAGCATTATTTCCATATCGAGACAGTCGTAAGCGTCAAGTGCACGTGCATGGTGACGATAAGGCGATAAGTATTTTTCCTGGATACCGTCACCGATGATGTTATATATGCCCGAAAATATTTTAATCATAATAAAATATGAGCAGTCCAGTGATTCATTTTGTAAAAGTCTGACCTTGTAGGTAATAAATGCTTTGCTAAGGAACATTCACAATCACGAAATTTAACGAATGAGAATTTTTGTCGCAAAATTGAGGGTAAGTTTGCAAATCGTGACATTACCTCTGCTGTGTTGTGTGGTATAGGTACCCACAGATGTTTTTATCAACAGAAGTTTGCATATTTCGCTGATTTTGAGTTTCAAATCATAACGGTATCGCGTATATTTATACCGTTGATCATAGGCGTATCATACATACGTGATAGAGATATTGTGTATAATGCGTCGAAATTAAAGTCATCTCCACATTCAGATTCAATTAATACGGCTTTGAGCGGAGAAGAGAAAAACATTTTAGTCAATGTGTTAAGTAAGCTCTCTGAGGTCTTTGTGAGTGGTACTACTAGAGAAATTGTTAATTCTTAACCACTGAGTTGGAGTATCTTGGGAAGAATAAAAGCAATGGTCAGGTACGACCGAGCGCCGAAACTTCTAAACTTCATCACCCCAGTCATATAAGCGTTTGTCAAATATATTAAGGTCCAAGATACCTATCAGAATCGCAAAGCATGGCGCGAGCTTAGTAGACAGCGATCGTAAACTTTACTATCAATGTAGCAACCAAACTAATCGAGATCGCTCTGCATCTACAATGTTTTCCGTGTATGATTTTCTCTGTGTTGTCAAGAGGTCTCAAAGCACTGGCGAATTCGACAGCAGTATTATAGGACCATACCGCGTGACTAAACTTCTACCAAATGGATGGTATGCACTTTAACTCCTAGCTGGCTCATGCGGAAAGACAACACAAGCAGCGGCCGAATGTATGCTGCCCTGGTAGTGCGAGCGGACTCCAGAAGATTATGCAGCATTTTTCGATTGTGTCATTATCATTATCACACTGATAAAAACATCCCCTCCTACCGGTAAACTATGTCGAACTACAAAAAATTGCTTGAAGCTCCAATTAACACTCTTGTTGATTTTGTTTTCGCGTCACATGTTTGTGGTATCGGTTGACTCGGAAGAGACTCCTGTAAGGCCCGCTGTGGCATTGGGTTGACTGAGAAGAGATCTGTGTAAAGCCTGTTTGTGGTATCGGTTGACTCGGAAGAGACTCCTGTAAGGCCCGCTGTGGCATTGGGTTGACTGAGAAAATATCTGTGTAAAGCCTGTTTGTGGTATCGGTTGACTCGGAAGAGACTCCTGTAAGGCCCGCTGTGGCATTGGGTTGACTGAGAAGAGATCTGTGTAAAGCCTGTTTGTGGTATCGGTTGACTCGGAAGAGACTCCTGTAAGGCCCGCTGTGGCATTGGGTTGACTGAGAAGAGATCTGTGTAAAGCCTGTTTGTGGTATCGGTTGACTCGGAAGAGACTCCTGTAAGGCCCGCTGTGGCATTGGGTTGACTGAGAAGAGATCTGTGTAAAGCCTGTTTGTGGTATCGGTTGACTTGGAAGAGACCCCTGTAAGGCCCGCCGTGGCAATGGGTTGCCTGAGAACAGACCTGTGTAAAGCCCGCGCTTGGATTGACTCGGAATAGATCCTTGTAAGGCCCGCTGTGGCATTGGGTTGACTGAGAACAGGCATGTGTAAGACCCCTTAAATTCGCCAAGTATTGCCAATGGATTACGTGCCAACATTTAAAATCTGACTAGTTTTCTGTAATGCTAGAGAACTGAGAAGTCACATAACATGAGAATGTTTCGGAAATATGTTCAGAGCCCATGTATGGTTTTTGATCCCCAGGTATTGAAGGCGAGGAGGAGAAGTGCCTAGTACCTCGACTGTAGCCCGCGAGGTCGCTGGCCTGTCAGGAGAGGCCGTGTTAGCCGCCTGGAACGGAGATAGCAACACTCGCTGACAGCGCCACCTCTATATAAATGATTGCAACCGCGGTGGCCCCCCCTGTCTTCGGCGCGCGTTCTCGACTACGGTCGTTCGTCTGTCCCACACTTAACCTAACTGTAATTTTTTGAGTTTATGGAATAAAGTAATGGTAACTTCTTGAATCGAACTACTTTTTCATATTTAAATTAAAGATTAGTCTAAAAATAGCATAAAAAATATAACTCACTGTTCTTGTTGTCTCGCTTGCCCCAGCCGATGACGGTGCAGAGCGTGCCGGGCGCCAGCGTGCGCTGCGCCGGCGGCAGGCACACCGGCGACAGGTGCTCGTGGTACCGCACGCGCACCATCAGCTGCCGCACACACGCGTCGTCAGCTCGCTACAGGCTTGCGCAGGGACTGGCATCGGCAAACGACTAATACCCTGGCCGGCCACCTCTGCGTTTCTCAATCTTCACCCATAATACGACCCAAGAAATACTCCATTGCTGCTCAATCCTAACCCTCGATTTGACCCAAAATTCCACTCATTCGCAACTCAATCCTCATCTATGACATGATCCCAAAATATACTTATCCGCGGCTCAGTCCTCACCCTTGATGCGAACTAAATATCTATTTCTCCTCAGCTCAGACCTCACCTTTGATACGTCTCAAATATCTACTTCTTCTCAGCTCAGACCTCACCCTTGTACACTTCATGTATAGCACTATCTACGCGGCCAGCACTACCGAAGTCAGACGCTAAACACGTGGCGATTATTAAGCCAAGCACACTCTTCTTCTCGTCAAGGCTTTAAAAACCTCTCTCCTGCGAGCAAATACCTGGAAATGCTACTCGATCTGTCACACACTGACAGCCCAAGGCCAAAGACAACTCTGATATTTTTGTCAGGTGATAGGTAAAAGACCTCCATGCAGCCGTGTCATGTAAACTAAACAGAAGGTACGATATTAATCATCTATGACCAGTTTGATCATCAATGTACAATTCGAGAACCATCGACCGCCCTTAGGCCGTTTCGTTTCACCTGGAAAAGCGCGATGTCGTTGTCGTGGGCGACGCCGACGTTGTACAGCGGGTGCGGCACCACGCGGCGCACCTTCACCTTCTGCCCGTAGTACGCGTGCGCGCGCCGCCGCGTGATGCCCAGCTGGATCGTCCAGCCGCTGACGTCCGAGTGGCTGCAGAACGGACGCAAGGTGAGGACACTGATGTGAAGTAATAGCCACAGCTCAAACAAATAATGGTATTTTATAATATCAATAAAACAAAACATTAGTTAGTATATTAATTGACGACACCCGGTTTCAAATAAATAATAATAGTATATTAATTACTGTTGTAATAGTGTTTACTGCCCTTAAAATTGAGGAAATTCCTGATAAATGAATTGAAACAATTGCAAGATCAACAGAACTTCCAGCATGAGCAATATTGGAAGAAAGAGGAGGGTAAATTATTCAGCCAGTTCCTACTGAATTTTCAACTAATCTTTTTGAGATTAGAAGGGTTAAAGAAGGGGGAAGTAAGCCAAAACGTATATTATTTAATCGTGAAAATGCCATGTCAGGTTCAAGAGACTTCTGCTAGCTACACGGAGGACAGAGGTAGAGAGGAGATGGTCTGAGCAAACTGGGTCTGTGTCCACCCTGTGTCTGTGTGAGGGCTCTATACACCCGAATTTTATTTTATTTTAGTTTTTATTTTAGTAAGTTTCTCGGTATTGGTTAAAATCACATATAGAAATCTATTATTACTTTATTGATAGGGCTGCTCTCAAACCATTATACTCTTTAATTTTCTGTAGGTGGTAGCATTTAAAGGGATATGTAACTATTTGATCAGCTGACAGTGGTAGTTTATGACAAAACTTATAGTATTTAAACCTAATGTGCAAGTGTTTCACAGTGTTGTGTTGCCACTGGAGCAGTGCAATGCTTACGGTGACGCTTGGCTCGGGTCATCTCTTTCCCTAAAATATGGTTGAAAGAGGTAATGGCTGTGCCCGGCGTGATGCTCGTGAACGGGTGCTGTTTGTGGGGACTGGCCTGCTCCAATTGGCAACATATTAGTTGGAGAGGATTGTCTTTGCAAATAAAATGATATTTGTCATGAACTGTTGCATACGGAATGGATTGTAAATTTTGTGTATTCAAGTGAATTTAGTGTTTTACCTATGTTTTTGTTAAAATAATTGACAAACACTTTTTTAAACTTAGACTAAGTGTACGTTGAAAAAAAAACAGCGGAGTTTCTTTTCAGTTCTTCTTCGCTGTGTTTTGTTTTGCTGAACTGGCCAATGCTAAAATATGACAAATCCGAGTGCTGTGTACTGTCTATGGATGATGAATAAACAATACAATACAATACCAAGTGGGTCTCTACGTCACAGCCCACGTGATAAGAAGGCGTGGCTTAGCGTCATTCGAGACATAGCGCTGGCGGTGTTAGGTTGTGGGACAATATTGTGATCTGCGGCGCAATTTTCGGCGAACAGTCGATTACACGATGAGGTTTTGTGTAAAATGTTGCAAACATTACACAAGAAAAAAATATTTAAAGCCTGTAGGTGGAATTAAGCTTTATTTAATGTTTTGAAAACTTACGGTTTTCCGGTGTGCAATGCCGTGCTTGGCGACATGTTTCGATGCTTCCGTCTGACGATGCTTCCGTCGTGGGAGGCGAAACATGTCGGCCAAGCACGGCATTGCACACCGGAAAACCGTAAGTTTTCAAAACATTATGTACAGCGACGGTGTAAATCTAAGAACATAACGCTTTATTTGTCAGTAAAACACCTCATATTTTATAATTTGAGTCAATATTCAAACATTGCATCGATGTATCGGTCTTGCAATTTGCCGATAGCTGGCGCGCAATAATTTTATTTCTACGATAAGAAATGTTGATCTCATGATGCAAATTTTTATGACACTTTTAAATCAATATTATTTGAATCCGCGCGAATGCATAGATTTAAATTTCGAAGGTTTTTTATAGAGAAACTAACATAAAATGCAAAAGGCGCCATCTAATTGTAGTCTTGTAACCACTAAGGCATACTGACTTGCCGACGCAGTGCGAGGCGGTGAGCACCCACTGGTCGGCGATGAGCACGCCGGCGCAGTAGAACACCTCCTCGGGCCCGCCGAGGATAGCGGCGAGGAAGGGCCAGTCCCCCGGCGCCGCCTCCACGCCGCCTACGATGCGTTTGGTCGCCGTGTCCGCGGTGCGCCGCCGCCCGCACTCTGCGCACACATGGACATTTTAAAGATCACGCCAATCTCTTGATTCAATTATTTTCCAGGCATTTCACATGGATTGCTCTACTCTACACTATAATTACTGCCACCATTCCCGAGTAGGTTTTACACACAAATACCATGATATCAGCTTAATATACCTTCCCTTCGCTTTATGAGCGCGGCTACATTGAACTGTTGATATTACCGCGGTCGTTGAACATGTTTGAAAACTTATGGCTTTTCACGCGGCCGGAGGAGACATTCTCCGACGTTTCGAGCTGATCGTTCAGCCTGTTGTGACAACGGGCTGACAAGTGGTGCACGGGGCGAGGATTTGAACCCAGACCTCTGGTATGCTAGGCAAGTCCCCGTGCCACTAGGCTACGAGCCGCTCATTGCCATTCCCATGTCCTCTATCCGAATAAGGTGCCATTCCGTTAAATTTTATATAAATAAGGATACCGGGAACTGGGTGAAAGACACAGACAATGTTTACTCCTACTATAGTTAAATATACTTTTTCGTACGAAGCATGTACGTCGCTTATTGCAAGGAATGTGACATGTATGTCATGTTCGCATTATGGGTATACAGCAGGTGGCGAAATTGTTTAAACGCAATACCCGCGAATGGTATGTTTTGCTGGTTCGGGTCCAGCCTTGAAGTATATTCGTAAAGTAGCTCTTTTTACAGGGATCTTTCTTTAATGTGTCCTTGCTTCATGGTCGATTATTCATATATACATGTCACATTCCTTGAAATTTTAACTCCTTTTCGACCATTTCTCACCATCATATAAAAGGACAATGCCGGATTTCGTATGGAAGGTGGTGCCTTTTTTTTTTTCGCGCGGCCATCAACCAAACTTGGTTACATTAGTTAAGTATAATGTTACAAACAAAACTGTAATACATTGTGTATGCCTAAACTCAGTCCGAATGAAGTTATAGGGGCCCAAAGTTTAAATAATATGTATCGTGTCTTTTATTTATTTTCATTAGAATTCGTTGTTATATTTATTCTTCTGTAGTATGCACTACTTTCACTTAGCTTAAAGTGTTTCACAATGAAAATGTGTGCACACTATTAGTACCTACTGGCGCATCTTCTGCAAAGGGCATTAGAACAGGCAGCGCGACCCCTTGTATATACCGCTTAGTTATAACCCGGGCGGCACGTCTTGACTTGTTCGGCTTTGCCGAGCGGCTCAGCCGATCGGAATAGCGGGGATGCAGCTTTTATGCATCTCTTCTTCTTCTTCAGCCTTTTGTTGTCCACTGATGGACGTAGGCCTCCCCCAGACTTCGCCAAGTTGTGCGGTCTCCTGTTTTTCTTCGCCAGTTGTTACCTGCTGTCTGACGTATATCGTCTGACCAACGTGTTGGCGGTTTGCCGACGCTTCTTTTTCCTGTGTAGGGTCTCCACATCAAAACTTCAGTGCTCCATCTGTGGTCATCTCTGCACTTGAGTTTAGCAACCCTATGCATAACGTCAGTGACCTTGGTGCTTTGGCGTATCAGCGAATTTGGCATTCGGTCGCGCAGTGAGATGCCGAGCATGGATCTTTCCATTGCCCTTTGGGCTACTTTCAACTTGTGCGTAGTACCAAATGTGAGCGTCCATGTCTCGCAGGCGTAGGTCAAAACTGGCAGCACGCATTGGTTAAACAGTCTAGTGTTGAGAGACTGGGGCATCTTAGAATGGAAGACATCTTTAAGTTTTCCGAAGGCGGCCCACGCCAGCTGAATACGCCTGCCTATTTCTTTTGCGAGTGGGTCACGTCCGAGTTAAATCACTTGGCCCAAGTAGCAATACTCGTAGACTTGCTCTATTGCAGTGCCGAAGACTGTGATTGGATTTGCTGCTAGGGCTGTGGTTCTCATCAGCTTGGTTTTGGTCTTCGTTTATCTCGGACCTACTTTTTGCGATTCCTGTGATAGGTCACATAGCATCGCGTTCAGGTCTTCGGGTGACTCTGCCATTAGGACAATATCATACGCAAACCTTAGGTAGTTTTGGAGTCTTTCGTTCACGTTTATGCCCAAACCATTCAATTCGAGCTTCTTGAATATATCCTCCATTGCATTCGTGAAGAGTTTCGGCGAGATGACATCTCTTGCCTCAGTCCACGGAAGATGGAAATGGTAGTGGTTTCTCCCTGAACTTCCACAGTCATTGTTGCACGTTTGTAAATGGTCTTGAGTATTTCGATATATCGGTAGTCCACTCTAAATCGCTGCAGTGCATCCATTACTGCCCAGTGTTTCACAGAGTCGAACTCCTTTTCATAGTCGACAATAGCAAGGTATAGTGGTTTTCCATATTCGCACGTTTTCTGAATCACTTGCCTCAGAGTGAATATGTGGTCGAATACAGCTTGCTCTACTGGCTGATGTTCGTCAAGTTTTATGCATCTAATGAAACTGAAACAAATTATCTTTCTTGTTTGCCCCATTTCCCCCTCTTCGCTTGCGTGCATTGGGCGATGCGATGAGTAGCAATCACAGTTCTTGCTTTGTTGTATATGCACGTGTGCTTTTGGACGACTTTGTGGCTTTATACAATGAATCGTATTTGGTTTTAAAGACTCTTATATCTGCTTCATACCTGCTTAACAAACTGTCGACGTTTACCATCTCTGGTTACTTCTTACCTGTGCCTGCGTTTGTTATTATACATATGTAAGCAAGATAAGAAATACGGAGAGAAGACCTTGCATTCATTGCCAACAAATAAATATATAGAAGCAACAACCGGATTCGCAAATCAAATGTTTTAACTCCGGACTATGTGCAACAGCATCCATATATTATCGATTATTTGGTAGAAGTCATCCAGAAGTGGTCATCGCGGGATTACAACATAGTCGCTGAACCAGAACAGGTACCACCAGAAGACATAGTCGCTGAACCAGAACAGGTACCACCAAAAGGCATCATCACTTCACCAGAAGAAGTACAACCAGAACCACCGCTGAACCAGGGCAAGTAGAAGCAGTGGAGCGTGCACGACATGTCCACAATGTGTTGAGGTTTCCAATACCTGGATTTTCTAGACCACCTTTAAATACAAGGCAATGTATTTTTGAAGCATGTATTAACCTAAACTTGGTCAGAATAGACAAGTATTTAAGATTAACTATTCTTCAAGGGAAGATTGTTTACATAACGTTTGGCACATTCGATCCTGCATGCGGTGACATAACTGTTATAGTGCGCCACATATATGAACTAGCCTAACCTAACCTAACATGGTATCTAGGGTGGGGAACGCATCAAAGAAACCTACACCCAACCGCATTTTTTTGGATAATATATAACATAATCTGGAGAGCGAAGTAGATGAGATTAGAGACGAAGAATTGTATTTTTTTCAATAAATTACTTTTCGAACGGTCTGTATTTTTGTGCAACGTTTTGTATTTTTTTTATTCTGATTAAATTATAAACAGTATTTCCCCCGAAACTCGCGATGAATTTAAGAAATAATAGGTAGTGAAAAGGTATAGGCTCGTAGCTTAGTGGCGCGGGGACTGACTTAGCGTACCAGAGGTCTGGGTTCAAGTCCTCGCCCCGACATGCACCACTTTCTTTCTCTTTCTGAGTTAGATAAGTGCATTTCGTCACGAATGCGAGCTGCTCCATGGTTCAGAATCCATGTAGAACTGAAGGTTCCCCTACTAGGTGGTAGGGTTTAAGCACCAGCCAAGTTAGTACAATTGCATTGGACGAAAAGATGGTCGAACCGGCAATGAAAAATGATCCGTGTTTTCCATCCAGTTGAATGTAGCCGTCAAGCCATTCAAGGTCCTGGCATGGCACCTAATTCCTTCGGGAATGTGGTGTTTTGGGCTAATATCATAACGGTAATTTTGTGGTCTTAGGTATCCATGTCAGGTTGCATAAAAAAAGGTATGTTTAGTACTGAAAATGTGGAATAATATAATAGTTTTTTGCAAGCGACACGTACGTATTAGTTTCATATTCAATTAATATGGCAAGTATAGCCCAAAATAAAGATTTTTAAAGATTTTGGTCTCATGAATGTTTCCGTTCAAAATCATATCAGTAATAGAATAGCCTATTTTGAACGCCTCCAATATTTTAAGATGCATTCACTTGAAAATAGACAATTCATGCTAGATCTCATGTTCCTACATAAAATAATTAAAAGTGAAATTGACGCCCCAACAATTCTTGATAATATTAAGTTTTTGATTCCAAGACCAAACACAAGAATACGTCAAAACAACATTTTAAAGATTTCATCCACAAAAACAAATGTTGGGCGCCTCGCAACACTACCGCGCATTATTTAAACTTTGGACCCTTATAACTTCGTTCGGACTGACTTTAGGTATAAACAAGCCATAGTGAGTTTTTTTTGTAACATTATTCTTAACTGAAAAAACTTAGTTTGGTTGATGGCCGCGCGAAAAATTTTTAATAAAAAAGGCACCAATTTCAGGCAATGGCCTTTCAATTCAAAAATACTTTAGGAATATGCATATATACTTATATCTCGCATGTTTATTATTGCACCTACAAAAGGAATAACATTTAGTCCAATTTTCAGAATTGAATTAATAAAATAACGTCCTACTTTTAAATGTTTGCTATAAATACAGCTTTCAGTTTCATTCGGAAGCGTTCGTTAAGCTGCACATTTATTCCTGTTGGCTGTAAGTTTTTATTTCAGTTCGTCTACCAAGCAGGCAGCGTTGCGAAGAGTTTGCGACCACAAAACTAGTAAAAAAACATGTGTGCAGTTAGTTCACACGCGGTAGAAGTGATACCTTCGGAAAACTAAACTTTGTTTTCTGAAGGATGTATGAATGAATGAATGAAACATTGTAAAATGTATTAATGACCAAAACACTGTATATGTAATATATATTATGCAGAAACACGGTATAATGTATGTTTTTAGATTTACACCGTTGCTGTACGATGTGCTGACGATGCTTCCGTCGTTGGAGGCGAAACATGTCGGCCAAGCACGGCATTGCACACCGAGAAACCGTTAGTTCTCAAAACATACTGTATAATGTATTCTAATATTATCTATTATATTATTATATTAATATTACCATTTTTTTATGTTAAGCGCGGCATATGGCACACGCTAGGACCTATTTTAGTGATTAGTTTTAAGGCGAGTTTTACGGTATCTGCCTGTACACAATTGACCTACTTATTACGGTTCATGAGATACAGCCCTGTGACAGACGGACGGACGGACGGACGGATGGACAGCGGAGGCTTAGTAATAGGGTTCCGTTGGCACCCTTTGGGTACGGAACCCCAAACAACAGAAGAAGAAACAACTTTATACGTTTCAAACAAAGCTGAACCCGGACCACTTATATTTTAATCCATTGGAGAACTTCGAACTCGCCTAAACGTGCAAATAAATTCACTAAACGCACAGTAGCTCGCCTAAGTAAACACGCTCTCACAACTCGAACACAGCGAGTACAAGTAGTCAGCTCGGCGACAGATTTTTACCCTAACCGTTTTCAACTGTAACTTTCTAGACTCTAATTCGGCTGTTAATCCGAAACACAAGCGGATTTCCTAATGCGAGAGTCGACTGGCGCTTCGTTGAGCCGCGACGAATTATGTTCGTAGACCGTTGACAACTTCGGGTAACTGCGCGCCCCTTCACCGCTCTAAGCAACTGGGAACAGCTGCGACAAAAAATACCTTTTCTTATTTTTCCGTGTCCTATTTTAGGTTCAGAGTGGTCGGTTTGAGTTCTCACCTAAATTGGTGTTCACGGAACTTCGAAGTTACGTAAAAACGTCAAACCCCATACAAATGTATACTACTTATTCTGTGGTTTTACTTCTTCAAGCTGTCAAAGTCAAACTCGGACTTCCGATTTGTATGGAAACGCGGAGTCGGCGTAAACGGCAACGTCGACGTATTTACGCCGACGGTGAGTAAGCTGTCAAATCAAACTCGGACTCGCAAATTATCGTCCGTAGTATGGGAATTGATATGGATAGAACTCGTACAATTTAATTTCGTAGGAAACAGTTATCATCCGTAGTATGGGGAATGGATCGGGATAGGACTCGTACAATTTAATTTCGTAGGAAACCGTTATCATCCGTAGTATAGGAAATGGATAGGGATAGGACTCGTACAATTTAATTTCGTAAGAAACAGTTATCGTCCGTAGTATGGGGAATTGATAAGGATAGGACTCGTACAATTTAATTTCGTAGGAAACCGTTATCATCCGTAGTATGGGGAATGGATAGGGATAGGACTCGTACAATTTAATTTCGTAGGAAACAGTTATCATCCGTAGTATGGGGAATAGATAGGGATAGGACTCGTACAATTTAATTTCGTAGGAAACAGTTATCATCCGTAGTATGGGGAATGGATAGGGATAGGACTCGTACAATTTAATTTCGTAGGAAACAGTTATCATCCGTAGTATGGGGAATAGATAGGGATAGGACTCGTACAATTTAATTTCGTAGGAAACAGTTATCATCCGTAGTATGGGGAATGGATAGGGATAGGACTCGTACAATTTAATTTCGTAGGAAACAGTTATCATCCGTAGTATGGGGAATGGATAGAGATAGGACTCGTACAATTTAATTTCGTAGGAAGTAGTTATCATCCGTAGTATGGGGAATGGATAGGGATAGGACTCGTACGATTTAATTTCGTAGGAAACAGTTATCATCCGTAGTATAAGGAATGGATAGAGATAGGACTCGTACAATTGAATTTCGTAGCAAACAGTTATCACCTTATCCCATGGATAGGCATAGGACTCGTACAATTTAATTTCGTAGGAAACAGTTATCATCCGTAGTATGGGGAATGGATAGGGATAGGACTCGTACAATTTAATTTCGTAGGAAACAGTTATCATCCGTAGTATGGGGAATGGGTAGGGATAGGACTCGTACAATTTAATTTCTAGGAAACAGTTATCATCCGTAGTATGGGGAATGGATAGGGATAGGACTCGTACAATTTAATTTCTAGGAAACAGTTATCATCCGTAGTATGGGGAATGGATAGGGATAGGACTCGTACAATTGAATTTCGTAGCAAACAGTTATCATCCTATCCCATGGATAGGCATAGGACTCGTACAATTTAATTTCGTAGGAAACAGTTATCATCCGTAGTATGGGGAATGGATAGGGATAGGACTCGTACAATTTAATTTCGTAGGAAACAGTTATCATCCGTAGTATGGGGAATAGATAGGGATAGGACTCGTACAATTTAATTTCGTAGGAAACAGTTATCATCCGTAGTATGGGGAATGGATAAGGATAGGACTCGTACAATTGAATTTCGTAGCAAACAGTTATCATCCTATCCCATGGATAGGCATAGGACTCGTACAATTTAATTTCGTAGGAAACAGTTATCATCCGTAGTATGGGGAATGGATAGGGATAGGACTCGTACAATTTAATTTCGTAGGAAACAGTTATCATCCGTAGTATGGGGAATGGATAGGGATAGGACTCGTACAATTTAATTTCTAGGAAACAGTTATCATCCGTAGTATAGGGAATGGATAGGGATAGGACTCGTACAATTGAATTTCGTAGCAAACAGTTATCATCCTATCCCATGGATAGGCATAGGACTCGTACAATTTAATTTCGTAGGAAACAGTTATCATCCGTAGTATGGGGAATGGATAGGGATAGGACTCGTACAATTTAATTTCGTAGGAAACAGTTATCATCCGTAGTATGGGGAATGGATAGGGATAGGACTCGTACAATTTAATTTCGTAGGAAACCGTTATCATCCGTAGTATAGGGAATGGATAGGGATAGGACTCGTACAATTTAATTTCGTAAGAAACAGTTATCGTCCGTAGTATGGGGAATTGATAGGGATAGCAAATCGTACAATTTAATTTGTAAGTTAATATTCGGCAGAGCAAAGCATGCGGTGTAATGACCGAGGTGCTGCTGATTTCAGGAACACAAAACTTTCCATGGTGTTAATAAATATCGTTCGTCTACAGGCGCTCAGCGCACACCAATAATATTCCAACATGTATCTGGACATGTGTGGCTAATACCACACCCACCGTCATGATTTTAGCCCAAGACACCGCATTTTCGAAGGGATTCGGTGCCGTGCCGATCTTCCCTTTATTAGTACGGCTATGCGATAGAAAACACGGGCATTTTTTCATTGCCATTTTGACGAGGTTTCATCGAATCCCCCCTAGCCATCCCCACCTAGTAGGGAGAGGGGATCTATAGTTTTACATGGATTCCGAATAAGAGAGCAGCTCGCATTCGTAGCGAAGTGCCATATCCAACTCCGAAGTCAACTCTCGCATTGTGGGTTGTTGTTTCCTCGTAGTTCTTAGTTCTTTGCTTTAGACCGTTCTACCAATGTAAGTTTGGCAATAGCATTTTGATATTAAATCATAATTGTGTTGTATCATTTATGTGGACGAAAAAAAAAACATAATTTATAGACCAGTGAAGTTTCTTTGGGGGCTCTTCTTCACTGGTTGATCGAATCCGCGGATCAATCAAATTGTGACATGACTTAGTGTAGTTTGACTACCAGAAGTTGAATGAAATGAATGAAATGAATGAAATGAATGAAATGAATGAAATGAATGAAATGAATGAAATGAATGAAATGAATGAAATGAATGAAATGAATGAAATTAAGTCTTCCGGACAGACAAACATCGATGCTTATATACTTTCGGCTTTTTCCGATCCCGAGCAAGGATCCCAAAATCGCTCATCAGATAAACCAGTCACATCGCAAACTCGGCACGACGCTGATGAAATTAATCCCGTCGAAAGTTTTTATTGTCTCGCGGCGGCGGCGGCGGCGGACTAATCCGCGGGACTAACGGAATGAATTCGGAGCTCCCGCGTTCAATTTGTTCCAAGCAATGAAGTTGAATTACGAGCGGAGACGTAATTGTGAAGTTGATCGAATTATTTGTTTTAATTGAAACTCTCGACGATTAGTCGGCGTCTTTCCCTTTTTTGTTTCTCAGGTACTTTTGAAATACTTAAAAAAATAAAAGCTAAACGACAAAACTTTCAAAGGCACCGTAATTAAGATCGGATTTGAATTTGTCAAACAACAAGCGGTCGGTTCCAAGTTAAACTACTTATCTTAGTTAATTTACACGAAAACCATCACGGTTTTTACTATGAGGGTTTGTCAGATAATCAGTAAACACCCTTAGATTATGGGCGCTACGCTTCTTTATTATTATATACCTTTACAAAGCAGTTTACTAAAAAGAGCTACCCAACTAGCTACCTAGCAGCTCAAAGCCTAGTGGCGCGGAGACTGGCCTAGCGTACCAGATGTCTGGGTTTAATTTCTCGCCCCGACATGCACCACTTTCTTTCTCTTTCTAAGTTTTATAAGTGCATTTCGTCACGGATGCAAGCTGCTCCATGGTTCGGAATCCATGTAAAACTGTAGGTCCCCTTCCCCTACAGGTGGTAGGGATTAAGCTCGCCCAGGTTGATACCATCGCATTGGACGAAAATATGTTCGAAGCGGCAATGAAAATTTGTCCGTGTTTTCCAACCAGTTCAATGTAGCCGTGCTCAAAAAGGGAAGGTCCTGGCATGGCACCTAATTCCTTCGGGAAAGGGGTATATTGAGCTAGTAACATAATGGTAGTTGTGTGGTATAGCCATCCATGTCAGGTTGCATAAAAAAAACATAACTAAGCTACTACTTTTATTTGCCTGTTTAGAGAATGTTATTAACAACTGACGAAGCAATAAAAAAATTGATTGATAACTTATTTAGGTTATTATTATAAGCTGCTAGGGTTATTTGTTATGCTTACTTTGACAGTGTAATGAATGCGACAAAGTCGGATGTCAAAAATCTAACAAAAACCAAATAGATTATATATCTTGATTAAATAAGCTATGTCTGATGACTAATCTTTATAAGATTTTCTTACTTTATCATTGCGTAATAAACCACCAAAATTATTGTATAAAACGCGCGAAAAATTCGAACTTTCGGACCTTATATCTTAGAAACCAAACACAATTTTACAATGCCAACGGTCATCAGATATCTAATTCGATCAAATAAAGCTCTTTTGAGCAAAATTTGGGATCTCTGATAAGAAATATGGGCGTGATCTTCTTTCCCCGTTTGTATGGGGAGTTGAGCGGGTTGGGCCACCTTAAAATAAATCTTTCAAAATCTTTTCCAAATCATATTCATCATCAAAAATCTTTAATTTGGTTTTAATCCTATCCTTGTGCCTCTACGGATGATGTAGTGCCTCTACAGAAGTTGCAGAGTCATGCCGTCGTAATTAAACTCGTAGCACTTTAATTCCATCCTAGCACCAAGCGTGCCGTAGCACCTCTACGAAAAATATAGAGCAACAATATGGATGCCGCAGCGCCTAACTAAATGCATCGCTACGCAGGTTGTGGCACTACTACACAGCTTTCGTAGTGCATCTACGCATTGTGTCGTAGCACCCCAACGCACGTTGTGTTTTATTATTTTTTAACGGACTTCAAAAAATGAGGAGGTTCTCAATTCGACTGTATTTTTTTTCTTATTTAGAAAATATACAGCTTATACAGGTTGAATTTCTCAAGTGTCCGAAAACCAAATCCGAAACTATAACTCTTTTGAGTGTTTTTCGTTATTTCTTATAATTTCGGATTTGGAATTACACTGTATATCTTATAAAAAAAATTCATTAAAATTATCTTAAACTAAATCTAATTAGAGTATTTTATTTTATTTAAAAAGAAAAGTAATATGACAAAATTTTGGGCCTAATTTCTGCGGTGTAGTGGGTTATGAAATAGACGAGTGGATCGTGTGCGGCAAATTTTGTAAGTATCTCACCGTTGTAAGTTATCTCACCCTACCTACATATACGTAATCTACATATTTGAAAATATCCTAGATCGAAAATAATGGCCTTGTCCAGCAAAGTCCGGTACTATTCCAGTATTAAAAAGTACGATTTTTTTATCTATCTAGGTAAAAAGTGTTTTGATATCAAATTTATGTATTTCATAAATTTTGGTCGTAAACGTTCAAATTGTGCTCTGTGAGTAAGTTATTGAGGAAAACATTTGAATTACCTGTTATTACCAATACGCGGCAAACATGGGTATAAAACATTGTTTTGAAACGATACATATTTGTAAATTATTTATTTACAAACATGACCAATATTTTTGTACGCTTTAAAGCATTTAAATTTTCTTCTGGTTTTTCATCTAATATGACAACCAGGTCATGAACTGAAGTTTCTACATGTTTATTTGTTTATATTATTGTTAGTAGGTAATGTAGACATTTATTAGCATTAATATTGATTCTATTAGGCTCGTAATATTTAGAAAACATGATACGATCGGATTGAAAATTCTCGTAATTGGTGTATTTGTTAATTACTTTTACTACTTTTTTGTCACGGGCATATACAATGTCTGGAGTGGGTAAATGTTAAAAAGGTAGGCATTGTAGAACAGCGGGCCCAATATCGAGCCCTAAGGTACACCTGAGGGTGTACTGATAAAGTCTGATCTAAAATCACCTATATTGTAGCGCCTCTATGGATGTCGGAGCGCTTTTATGCAACCAGTGGTGACAATAAAGATGTTTGAAAGGATATTGTAGCACAAATACGGATGTCGTTAAGTATGTGCTTCTACAACGCGTATTGTGGCAACTCTGAGGATATTGTATTAGGAAAAGTAGCAGATTCACAGCACATCAACGCAACGCGCGTGACCTGTAAAGTTAATGTAACTGTATTGTACAACCCGCCGCCCGTGCCGCCGCCGCCCCACCTAGCCCTGCCAGCTGTCACCAGGTGGGCTGCACGTCTCAACGCTCACCGTAGTCCTGGCAGAGCAGCCTCACGTGCGCAGCCTGCCGCGAGCACGAGTGCAGCTCGTGCAGGATGCCCGCCTCGTTGCGCTAGAACACGCGCCACATGCCGCTCGTGCCGCCGCCGCCACCCCTGCTGCCGCCCACGCCGGCCCCGCGCCCCCCGCTTTGCCCTGCCAGCTGTCGTCGGGTGGGCTGCACGTCTCAACGCTCACCGTAGTCCTGGCAGAGCAGCCTCACGTGCGCAGCCTGCCGCGAGCACGAGTGCAGCTCGTGCAGGATGCCCGCCTCGTTGCGCTGGAACACGCGCCACACGCCGCTCGTGCCGCCGCCGCCACCCCTGCTGCCGCCCACGCCGGCCCCGCGCCCCCCGCTTTGCCCTGCCAGCTGTCGTCGGGTGGGCTGCACGTCTCAACGCTCACCGTAGTCCTGGCAGAGCAGCCTCACGTGCGCAGCCTGCCGCGAGCACGAGTGCAGCTCGTGCAGGATGCCCGCCTCGTTGCGCTGGAACACGCGCCACATGCCGCTCGTGCCGCCGCCGCCACCCCTGCTGCCGCCCACGCCGGCCCCGCGCCCCCCGCTTAGCCCTGCCAGCTGTCGTCGGGTGGGCTGCACGTCTCAACGCTCACCGTAGTCCTGGCAAAGCAGCCTCACGTGCGCAGCCTGCCGCGAGCACGAGTGCAGCTCGTGCAGGATGCCCGCCTCGTTGCGCTGGAACACGCGCCACATGCCGCTCGTGCCGCCGCCGCCACCCCTGCTGCCGCCCACGCCGGCCCCGCGCCACCCCGCCTCGCCCTGCCAGCTGCCGTTTGCCGTTCTGTGAAAATTTACAGAATGAGTTTGAGGTTCCCGGCTCCATACTTTCCAAAATCCACTCTAACGAAGCCTGGTAAAATGCCATGAGAAATCTTTGCGTTCGTGCTCACAAAAACTCAGGGCACTTTAATTTCAATCAGATTGTTTAAGAACAAATAATAATAATTAATGTTTCTGAACATACAAACTTTGCCACCCCAGTTCACACCTCAATGGACAGAATAAGAAAAATCCCCTCTACGTGTAGGGTACTCTAAAATCTCTAGGTCCACCGATTATGGCTGTGCGTAATCATATTGGGTTAATATAATGGTGGTGGGTGTGGTATTAGCCTTTCATGTGTATTCGATTGTTTAAGAAAGCTAGGGTTAAAACGTTCTCCTACAAGAAAATACGGTGAGATGACTCACGAGTATCCCAACATCTTGCAGAGCGTGGCCGGTGTGCCGTCGTCCCAGTGCGCGAGGCACGCCGCGTGCCAGCTCTTCTCCGCGGCGTTGTAAAGCTCCAGCTGCCCGCTGCCGACGTCGCCGTTCGCCTCGCTCAGTCGCACTGCAACGGACACAGCGTCACGCAACAATCGCCACAGACAACGGACAGTTTGCAATACTGAGATGACCACTAGAAAAATGCGCGCAGTTTGGCCCGCCGTGTTTGCCTTTGTAAATACTTGGAAATGGTTTCGAATATGTGCAGCAGTGAATCTTTTTAACGAGAGCGTTTAACGCGTCTAATACGTGGCATCTTCAATATAGAACACATAAGTAAAGTACAAAAGACACGCATGGCAGTTCCTTTTGTCCTGTCCTCACGAACAGTCCTTTGTTGTAAACTGCGGACGCACTTCTTGGCTCTGTAGTGGATACGCCGGCACGCGTGGCAGTTGAGCCCGTCGGACTGGTCGGCGCAGTCGATGCGGTCATCGCAGCGCCAGTCTGGCGGGATGTAGCGCGTCGACTGATTCAACAGAGACACTCACGGCAGTTCCTCTCGTCCTGTCCCCACGGACAGTCCTGCTTGCCGTCGCAAAAGTGCGACTGCGCGACGCACTTCTTGGCACCGCAATGGATGAAGCCGCGCCGGCACGCGCGGCAGTTGAGCTCGTCGGACTGGTCGGCGCAGTCGATGTGACCGTCGCAGCGCCAGTCAGCCGGGATACAGCGCTTGAGGTCGCATTGGAACCCCGATGGGCACGCTGTCGGCAACGAAATATTGGAAGTTTAGTACATACATACATTACATCACGCCCCATTAAACAGGAAGATTTATCTTAAAGTAATTCCGCCAAGGGAAAATGTGTTTGATCAATAAAATATTACACACACACAATATCCAATGAATTTGTGAGTTGGCAGTTATACAAAAGTGTGAACGTGGTTTAATCTTAAATTCATAAAAGACGTTTTCGTGTT
The DNA here is from genome assembly GCA_946894095.1 of Incurvaria masculella. NCBI lineage: Eukaryota > Metazoa > Arthropoda > Insecta > Lepidoptera > Incurvariidae > Incurvaria > Incurvaria masculella. The sequence goes on from OX335646.2 coordinate 23,030,305, forward strand.
AGTAGCTAGTTTTCGAAGAACCGAATTATCAAAAAAAAAAAAACAATGCTTGCATTTTGACTTCAATTTTGCCAAGCGGATAGACAGATGGATGGTTCAGATCATGCGCGCTATGATAAGTCTTTGGATCAAATGATCTTATTACACATCCTTCTCTATGCATGGACGGTACTATTGACGGCGCCATCTATGATATGATGTGACTAATTTTTTTTTTATTATGGCCTGGCAATTACGGTCTGCCAGTTTAATTTATTAAAACTTATTTTCAAAAGTCTATATGCTGCAGTTCCCTGAGATTAATAATATATCCCTTTAATTAAAAATACTTCACGTAATTGATAGCATGTTGTCTAAATATGTTAAACAGAACTGCGCTTTTGGATTTTTGGCACCGGTTTTCTTGCCCAGAGAACATTGGTCTTTGTCCTTTCGTCACCGATTGGTTCTACAGTATGGATGAGGTCACGTCACACCTGGCTTGGAGGCGCGCTGCTTGGCGTCGCGCACCTCGCGGTTCCCGATACACACGTCCGTGTCCGTCGACTCGGGGAAGATGTCACACTGCAGGTAGTCCGGCATCGCCAGCCCGAATACCTCCAGGAAGAAGCCGCAGCGGTGCATCGTCTCTGCGCACGGGAATTACGTCATTACTCGCTTCGTCTATGGGGTACCCTAAACCAACATTACCAACGGTAGTTTCTCAAGTTTATTTAATGAATTAGACGTCACTTGTGCTTGGCTTGCCAAGGCATATCTTCCGGCTGTCAATTTTGACGTTTGTCCATTATATTTTCCGCAAACAGGGCGAGCATCACTAGTTCCTAGTCCTGTAGATGCCCTAACAGGGTGGGAAACATCATTCGTGTAGGCCGCATAGAGAAGCGGCGAAAGGCAACTGCCCTGTAGCATGCCTGCCATGATCAGCCTCGTAGGTGACTCATGTCCCTCCACTGAGACATAAAACCGACGTCCTTCAAGGAAGGACGCTACTGTCCTTAGGATTTAATAATAATAATAATAATAATAATAAAATTCTTTATTGTACACCATTATAAACAGTTTACAAAAGGCGGGCCTAATGCCAAAAGGCATTCTCTTCCTACCTACCCTTGGGATGTAGGAAAGGTGCAAGGCGGCAGACAAAAAAGGAGAAAAGAAGTAAGATTTTTTATCAATAAAGATATATATATACTTAACAAGAATAAATATACTTACATTCTAATACTAATACATACAGATACATATAATACATAGCTTATAATATATATTTAATTTAAATATATACCAATATTTGTGTATATACATTTATTCTTATATGAACCTATTTTTGTAACAGAGAGCGAGCAAGAACTTATATAAATGATAAAGTTTAAATATAATTTAAATAATAGGACTTCAGACGTTTTTTGAAAATATATACATTGGAAAAGGACCGAATTTCTAGGGGAAGCTGATTCCAAAGACGAGATGCGTTTACAGAAAATTAGTCACTATAATACGTGCTGCGATGTGTAGAAATGGCTAACAGTAAGGTATCAGCAGACCTAAGTGGAACACCATGTAAAGATAGCAATTTGAAGCGATCCTGCAGGTAACTCGGAGCAGCAGGGTTATTCAGTGTGCAGTAAAGAAGTGATAGGGTGTGAACATTTCTGCGTTTTCTAATGACAAGCCACTGGAGTCAACACTGGTGACAAGCCAAAAATATATCGAATGCATAAGTTAAGGAGGCGGTCAAGTTTGTTAAGGAGATCTTCATGAAGATCTAGGTAGCAGATATCAGCATAATCAAATAACGGGAGTAAAAGGGATTGTGCTAACGTAGTTTTGGTGCCAACGGAAATGAAATTTTGCAATCGCTTTAGAGAGTGCATGCTACCCATAAGTTTTCGACTGACTTCGGAGACCTGTGTGTTTCATGATAGTGTCTCGTCAATCCATAGACCCAGATTTCGACCACACCGATGGAGTCCACCACATACTTTAAGCACATTTCGTGGCGCACCAACGGAACACTTTTTTTTATATAGCCTGAAATGGATGGTTAATACCACATTCCCGAAGGAATCGGGTGTCATGCCAGAACATTCCCTTTATGAGCACGGCTACAATGAACTGGATGGAAAACGACAGCCATGTTTGGTACGCAGAGTACTAACCGGTACAGAGACTGCGACAGGGGCGCACCATATGGCCGAGCGGGCCACACTTGGGCACGAACACAGAGCAGAGGAACAGCGCCGTCAGCTCGTAGCAGCGCACGTCCACCACCGCGTCGTAAATTTCCAAATCCTGCGCACGAATTGAACGATCGTTGACTCCGTACAACACATATTCCACCTTAGCCTGGATATTAGGGTAAATAACGGCGCGGACAGCGTGTTTCGTGTCCTGCGCATGAGTCGGGCGGTCTGTGATGTCATACGATACACACGTGGAGTGTCGACCCGACTAGTTTCTCATTACACGATAACGTCACATCCACGACCGCGTCCCGGCAGGCGGATAAGCTGAGGCGAAAATATGAAATTGTATGTACCTTTCTCATGAAATCACACGTCCAACGTCAACGTCCTACCGTCGACGTGCAAGATATCGTGACGTGGACGTCTACTAGCAAGCATCCCTGTGAGAGCGTCGCGATATTGCTGTGACTGTGTCTCTTGCGTGTACCGGAGTGGTAGTTTAACGTGACGTCTCTCTCAATATTCTGCACGAAGTGTCTCGTTTAGTTTGAAGAGAGTGTAATAAATCCTTGACCTTGTAATGAATTGCCCTCTAAGTATCTGGATTTTAGTATTGGGTGTAACCAAAACATTGTTTCCTTGATGGCCGTTTTTTCTTCTGAGTTAGAAAATACGTATAATACATTTTATCCTTAGACCATGAGGTGATAGGTACTAGTGGTCGTGTAGTGTGAAAGGTGAGCTCAACAAATCGTTATCGCGTCGTTTATGCTATGTGGTCGTGCCGTGCCGTGCCAAAGTCGTCGCGTGACGTGACCACGCGTAGACGGCATAGAAAGGTCAGCTCGTCGCAGCGCGCGTCCACCGAAGTGTAGATCTCCAGGTCCCGCGCACTTGTCGGCGATGTTATGTGACTTCGGACGAGGCACATTCTGTATTCTGTAGTACTCTGGTACATTATTTAAGGTTATAGTTTGCACCCAAGTTACTTTATTTGTCACAAGTTCTACTCCAAAGCGTACCCTAAGTTAGAGGAGAGATAAGCTTAAAATAGTTCGTTGCAACCAACTTAACTGCTGGTCAGTAGAAATTTCCGCACAGAAGTGTTTTATTAGGTTACATGAGATCTGAGATCCATATAATTTCCCACGAGCTACCTATTATGCTGGTGTGGGTTATATTAAGTCGCAAGTTCTATACAAAAACGAATCATTAGGTAGGACATAGATGAGAGGTACAGAGCGCATCACCTTCAACACAGATGGTATTGGGTTTTGCAAGAAAAACGTATGTGGGTCAAAATCCAATGTGAGGTGGTTACGTTAAGTTTAACACATAACAGGCGCATTGAATGGCTCTGACTCTTTTTGAGTTGGACAGGTGGTAGAGTGGGAATAACCCTAGCACTACCTAAAATTATAGGTCTTCTTCTATAAGGAAGGAAAGCTGTTGTTTTAGGTGCAAATCGAAGCACACTCGAAATCCCTTACTTAAGGTGGCCCAACCCGGCGGGACTAACTCATTCGCGGGCACTGTACAAAACCGTGCTGTTGCGCTCTGGGACCTTCTCTGTTTCAAAGAAAAAGACAGGCTCCGTGATGAGGAAGATGCAACATGTCCACAAAAAAGACAATGTGCATAGTGTATGATTTGGTAATATTTACGAAAATTTTGATTTAAAAACGACTTATAGTTAAAAGTAAACCACGACCGCTGTAGTCAAATATCTAAATAACAAACTAACTAAATAACAAAAACCAAATATATTATAAATCTTGATTAAATAAGCTATGACTGTTGACTAATCTTTTTAAAATTTTCTTACATTATCATTGCGTAACAAACCACCAAAGTTATTGTATAAAACGCGCGAAAAATTCGATCTTTCGGACCTTATAACTTAGAAACCAAACACAATTTTACAATGCCAACGGTCATCAGACATCTAGTTCGATCAAATAAAGCTCTTTTGAGCAAAAGTTGGGATCTCTGATAAGAAATATGGGCGTGATCTTCTTTCCCCGTTTGTATGGGCAGTTGAGCGGGTTGGGCCACCTTAAGCCTCTTACAACATGCACGGGAACAAACGTTGGTGTTATTTTTACGTGCCGAAACCCACACAGTACAGCATTGAAAAGAGAGACAGAATGGAAAACCTCTTGGCAAAAGTCACTTTAATTTTATGTAGCCATATTACGACCGAATCCATTCGCGACTGCTTTACGAGGAGTAAATGTTTTGTGAACACACTTTATTCAACTGTGAATTCAAAAGGCTCCTTTGTCCCTGTTTTTACCACCTACCATAAACAACGCACTGATAAAGGGAACAATGAGGAATATCTCGATGTTTGCTAAGTATGGGGTAGCAATGTTTGCTTGAAGGCTAAAGCAACTGTCACGCGAAATATCAATTTGACCAAGGGAACTAGATATTGGATAATGCCACTCGATACGTACGATCGGTCGCAGTCGGTGGTTAGTTTTAATGGATTCTGAACTATGGATCGTGTTACGATTTTAAAAACTGGCCAAGTGCGAGTCGGACTCGTACATGAAGGGTTCTGTTTCACTCACGTTTTTTGTATGTACCTTTGTTGTTATAGTGGCAAAATAAATACATACTCTGTGAACATTTCAGCTCACTACCTATTACGGTTACGGACGGACGTACAGATGGAATGACGGACGCTTAGTAATACTAAAAACCATACAAGTGCGAGTCTGACTCTGGTTCTGCTTCTGCATAACCGTTGTCATGCCAAATTGTATGATTTTCATCCACCGTAAGTTGAAGTTATAAGAAGGGCGTACGGTTATAGGTTTAAATTGATTAGTGAGTGTCCTAATATGCGGCATTGATGACCGTATTTTTTATCGCGCACCAAATGAATAGACCTATAAATTTGTTATTAATACTTCCCGCGTTCCTGGGACAAATTATCTGGACAGACAGACGAATGGACAACCAAGTGATCCTATTAGGGCCCCTTTTTTATTGTAAGGAACGGAACCCTAAAAAGAGCATAATGAAAAACTGGCATGCTTTCACTTCCATAAGGGCGTGAGTGAAACCATTATTTATTATTTTTAATTATGTACTTATTATCTAATCTCAAAAATATGTCTGATGCGGTGATGGTCTAGTTATATTTGAAACCTATAACGGTAAATATCTCGCGCTCATGTTCTGTGTTAAAAGATTTTTTATAAAAGTTTCGGAATATGTGTTTAGTTTCAAAACTCAAAGCACCAGACATTCACAGTTTTAAGGAATGTGACATGTATGTATGTATAATCTACCGTGAAGCAAGGACACATTAATTAAAGAAAGAGACCAGTAAAAAGAACTACTTTACGAATATACTGCAAGGCTGGACCCGAACCAGCAAAACATACCTTTCGCGGGTATTGCGTCTAGCAATTTCGCCACCGGCTGTATACCCATAATTTGGAATTCTCCTACAGTCCCTCCTCCCGTAATGAATGCCTCCTACTAACACCGTACACACAGTACACAGTTTTACATACATACATGTCACATTCCTTGGAATAAGCGACGTACCTGCTCAGTACGAAAAAGTATATTTACTTATTCACAGTTTTATCTTTAAATTATAGATGGACCATCAATCAACATATTTATTTTTTGTTAATCGAAATTTGTTGTTATTTTTAAATGTTGTGTTACTTATGTCCTTATCAAACTGAACGCAATTGGCTACAATTTATTGTTCTAAAACTGAAATTAAATTACTTAACTTAGTGACACGTGGGCCAAAATTGAGTTAACTTTTTCATGTGATTGAACGTCGATGGATGATTGATTGAGCCCAACACACCCTTTGGGAGCTAGGTGCCATGCCAGGACCTATAATTGAGTATTTATTGTTTGGTGCTTTATCAGTTTAAGAAGTCATTAAAGCTTAGAATCACACTTGGAAATATCAGACGTATAAAAATCATCATCAGGATTAAGACATTCTGAGAACTACCAACTAAAGGAAAGGGCTCATTTAACATTATAAGAATAATAAAAAACTGTTTTTGTTACAAAAAAACCTTTTCCGTTAGTTTGCCGTTTGACATTACTTCCCATGATTTGTGCACTATCGACACTTATTGACTGATGCAACAATCCCGGATGTGTCATTTTTCTCAAAATCAACGAGTTCGATTCCCAACAAGAAAACATATTTTTTCGAAAATCGAATAAAGCAGTTTCACGCTCCATAACACCTTTGAGTGCTTTCGCTATTTCTTATAGTTTCGGATTTGGCCATGGAAGGTACACTCGAGAAATTCCCTGTACATTTATACGGATAATGTTGTAAATCCACCCGGAAATAGCTTATTCCACGGAGATTGCGAAGAGCAAACAGATCTGTGCGGCATTATAGAGGAAATCGAATCACTTAGAGGGTGTTATCGCCCGATCTCCGGCACACAATAAATTAATTCAATCAAATTCGGTGATAAGGGGCGTTCTAAGTCTCGCCAAAGCTGCTTGTTGGAAGCGGTGGCACGGACGTGTGCTAGGGCTGCAACCTCCATTACCGGGAGTCGACCCTTTGTTTTTAGGGTTTTCAGTCGGCCTCAACATTGTGACAAGTCCGCTTCGCCTGTCAGAGGATAATGGCTCGTGACCGGGGAAGAGAGGAAGTACATTATTTACGGGTTATGCTTCGACCTGAAGTTGTAAATTTATTTGTCTTCGTTTACTTTCAGCGCAAATACAGAAACGGTTCGATTTAATAATGCGATCGCGTAAAATATTCAAATTATGTTCACGGATAACTAAATAATGTTATTAAAGATAGTATTAAAATTGAAGATTGTAAGATCTTTATATTGCTGACCGCAATTATTATTTGTGGGAACTTTCGATTTACATTCTCTGGAGTTTTGTCGGTCTGACTGTTGGCAGATATCCTGTTGGGAATGGAACTTCAAACACCTCATGAAAACTAGATTCCACGCCAGGACCTTTCTTATACCGCAGGCCTACATTGAAATGGTTGAAAAACACGGTCAATTTTCATTGATGCTTCGACTATTGCTCATTAAATGCGATTAACCCTATGTACCTTTTAAGTAAGGAAGGGAAACTACAGTTTAACTTATAAACCAAAGCAGAAAAGACAATACTTAGTCGCCTATTACATCATCAACGGGAAGATATGCAGTGGGGCCACTTTATTATTTTTATTTGCCGCAACCAACTCAGAACATTGGAAACGTTTGGTATTCATTCGGTTTTTCGGTTTATTAAATAAATAAATTAATGTACAGAGTAACTTAAATTAAGAATTCTTTAATTCATTATAGAGGAGATTTTGTTTGACATGGCATTTATCTCAAGGGCAGGAAATAACCAAAAAACTGTTATATCATAACCACGGAGATCATAACCATAAAACTGACAAAAGGTCGTGGATATAAAATGTCATGGTTTAGAAATATAAATCTGTTGAAAATATGTAGCTACACTACGATTTAGTGTATCCTTCAAATGCCTGCTCTATTCAATGATGCGACACCGATGATCTTAGCGATTTGTCGAAAAGTGATTTGTAACTCTTAATAGAGCTGCAGGTCTATTCCTCGCATTCAGTAATCAGGAAACAGGAATCTTGAGTCTAGGAAACAGCTTTTGTAGCGATTTTCAAAGCGATTTTCTTGACGACAATATTCCGGAGCAAAGTTTTTAGGGTTTCGTACCCAAAGGGTGAAAACGGAACCCTATTACTAAGCCTCCGTCCGTCCGTCCATCCGTCCGTCCGTCTGTCACAGGGCTGTATTTCATGAACCGTAATAGGTAAGCAGCTAAAATTTTCACAGAGTGTGTAATTATTTTGCCGCTATAACAACAAATAGGTAAAATAAAATGTGTTAAATCTTGTACGATGGTACGGAACCCTTCGTGTGCGAGTCCGACTCGCGCTTGGTCGGTTTTTTAATCAATCAAGGTTTTCCGTAGAAATACTCGCTTTGAAAATCGCTATAAAAGCGGTTTTCTAGACTCAGGATTCCTGATTCCTGATTACTGAATGCCAGGAACAGACCTGCTGAGCAAGGAGTAGCCGTTACTGAACTTTTCGCACGCAATAGTAACAGTGTCGTGCGTTTTCGACAGGCAATGGTTAACCCCACGGCTTTCAGAAAGCCGAGAAGGCCGCGACACCCTAATCTGGTCCACTTGTTTACGCCTGTCCTTATTACGTCCTATCTGACTGCCAATATCACTTTATATGTTTCCGAGAAGCCCCGCTATCTCCAAAGCAAATGTTATCAATGTCAAAGGAATTTCATAAAATATACCTTAAATTCACGGAAAAGCAATTAACCTCAACGCGGCGTGTCCTTGGTGAGTTGCCTCTAAGCCTCTTTTAGAAATTGCATGAAATACTTGATTCATTTTTCGGAAAGTATATTGATAAAAAAAACTACCTTAAGGGGGGCCTTACCGCTCAACTCCCGATACAATCGTGGAAAAGATCATGCGCATATTTCTTGTCATAGATCCAAACTTATACTCAAAGCAGATTTATTTGATTGTACTAGATGTCTGATGACTATTGGCATTTTAAAATAGTTTTTGGTTTCTAAGTTATAAGGTCCGAAAGATCGAATTTTTCGCGTGTTTAATACTATAACTTTGGACGTGGATTACTCAACGATAAAAAAGAACTTATTAAATAAGTTAGTTATGAGACATAGCTTGTTTCATGAAGATTTATAATAAATCTGGTTTTTGTTTAATTTTTTACTGCAGCGGTCGTGATTTACTTTTAGCTAGAAGTCGTTTTGTTATTAAATTGTTTGTAAATCTTACCAAATCAAACACGATGCAAATTTTCTGTTTTGTGGAGTTGTTGCATCCTCCTCAGTACAAAGCCTGTCATTTTTTTCTAAACAAAAAAAGTCCTAGAGCGCCATAGCACGGTTTTGTACCGTGCCCGCGAATGAGTTAGTCCCACCGGGAAGAACCACCTAACGCAAGGTTCACTTAACGAAAAAGTATTGCACTGAAAGCCACGAATTCATTATAAATGTTAAAAATAGCCATAGAAGCTGTTAAATATTATATATACATTATATATGAAATATTTTCAGAATTTCAGGTTAATTGGTTTTGTTGCAATTTATAAAAAAAAACGTATTTTATTTAACAGCGCCATCTAACAGTGTAAAACTTCTAATCTCTAACTACGACAAAACCATTAAACCAGAAATTGTGAAAATGTTTTCGCCACAACCACTTTTGCTATATTATAATTTGTGGCTTAAAGTGGAATACTTTTGCGTTCTATGCACAAAAAACTTTGTATGGGTCGGAACACCTTTAATGTGATATTAAATTGTAAAAAAACCTCTTAAGCTTCTTCACGGAACTGTATAAGGCGTGATTTCGATTTTATCAAATGTATAAAGATATTTTATTCTTACCATTAGGTCTCGTCAGAAAACTAGATATATAAATATGCACACCCTAGTCAAGAGTACGAATAAGAAAAACTTAACAAAGCTGTATATTAGCATTAAGTAATTATTATTTAATTATGTAAGTACTAATTGAAGTATTATTGTATTTATAGTATTTAAAGTATTATGTAATTAATTATAGTTCCTAATAATTGAGGTGCATGAAGTAACAAAAACATTGACGTGACATTGATAAAATATGAATAAACATATGTTATAGAAATCAATAGGCGTGCAGCCCAAAATGAGGCAGCATTCGTGATCGCATTTTTTTAGATATCGATGGCCCTTTATCTACGAAGCTCTCAAGCTGCGGTTGTATGTCGAGGTCCTCTTCATCGGGATGTCTTCAAAGGGAGCCTATTTCTGCTTCTACGGCGATCCACATGCGGGACATACCCTCATTCTATTGCTGAATTCGAGCATGACTGGCCGTGGCAGTTCAGGCGAATTGTCGAACATTTAAATGCGAACTTTTCGGCAGCTGCACTTCCCTGAACACCCCTTTTTACATCCGCTGGGTACTATTTTGAAGATTTTATTTGGATCCTTGGTGTTTATTTTGGTGAACAGGCCAAGGTCCGCCCTTTGGTCTATCGTACTAGTTATTGATTTGGAGATAGACCCGCAGAATATCTTGTGCGACGGCTGCTTTTGTTGGGGGTAGAGAGGCCAGATTGAAAGTTGGCTTTATGAGGGATTTTCAAAATAACAGAACACATTGTTTGCGCAAAAAAATATGGATCATAAATGCCCTCAACCTCTTGAATTACTTCCACTGCTTTTTTATATGGCTCCACTTGCCAAAGCAGTAGTAAATAATTGCATTACGCCAAAAGTCTTTCCAAGAGGGTAGTTTTTTTTTTACTTTGTCAACGATACATTTATGCCAAGGTTCAGATCTTCACTTCGCAAACATAACAGGCATGTATTAAAATGGATTTCACTTCACAAAGGAAATATGTTGGATACCGGTCTCTACTAAAGTATTAAACTAAAGGCTGGCACAATAGAACGACAGAGCATTGTCAACGTTCTCTCTTGAGGATTGCGATGAGATTATAGGAGTGCAGGGCTGTAGATACGCTGCTGTAGGAAATCTGCTCTTATACAAATCTGGCTACAGTATCCTAGTTCAGGAACTGAAAAGATAATGTTCCAGCTTGTTAGATAGCTTAAAAACTAGCCAAGTGCGAGTCGGACTCGCACACGAAGGATTCCTTACCATCGTACAAGATTTAACACAAAAAATCCCTTTTTTTCGTCCCCCTTTCATTTTAATTATTTTAAAACTTGACCTATTTGTTGTTATAGCGGCAAAATAAAAATACACTCTGTGAAAATTTTAGCTGCCTACGCAACGCTGCAACGGTTCATGAGATACAGCCCTGTGGCAGACGGACGGACGGACGGACGGCGGAGACTTATTAATAGGGTTCCGCAGGCACCCTTTGGGTACGGAACCCTAAAAAGTAATCTTTCTACATCTTCGTCTTCGTTGTCATACAACGTGTAACGTATTCACAAATAATATATTAACACTACAAAGTCAGTTTTAATACCACAAATTATGAAACGTAAATGCTGGCAGAAGTTCTTAAGAGCATCCTCATACCTAAACATTTTGGACCAATTTGCCAGAGCCCGACGTCGCTTATTTAGAGCAGCTCGAAATAATTCTTTCTAAATGTGACCAACCCGCAAAATGCGTGAAACCGGTTTTTGTATTGTTTTGTTAAAGAAATTGGGAAAAGTTAAACATGTTCTTGGCTGAATAGGTAGATAATGTTGAGATCTTTGAAGTAGTATTAAAATAAATATTAGTTAATATCAATATAAGCCGCAAACTTGAAAATGAGTATATTTGAGAGCTGTCTTCAAACATTTTTTCCATGCATAAAATATTAATTTCTCTAACATTTTTCTTTCTGTTTTGGTAGAACGTTAGCTGGAATTATACATGTTTTTTTCATGTTCTTAATCCATAGAGATCAGGAACATAACGCAATCAAACCATTCGCATTGGCTAGTATAACCATCTTAAAATGCGGTAAGGAAAACTTACAGCTAACAAAGCGTTGAAGCAAACAATTCATTAGTTACAGCAATAGTAGTTACAGAGTTCCCACGCACCAGACAGGACTCGACGATGACGGGAGGGCAGACGACCGCCGCTAAAACGTCACCGCGTGATGGTACACGGGGAGATACCTGTTGTGCCTCGGGCTGCCCGAAGTGTCCCACATAGTTGGGAAATACGGTGTAGTTGTAGGGCACGTGATGTACTAGGCAGAACTTGACGGTGACGGGCAGGCAGACGGCCGGGCGGGTCAACCGACAGATCGTGCGACCAAGACAGAGTAGTTGTAGGGCACGTGATGCACTAGGCAGAACTTGACGGTGACGGGCAGGCAAACTGCCGGTCGGGGCATCCGCCAGACCGCGCAACGTGATGGTTCTCGGGGAGGTACCTGTTGTGCCTCGCGATGCCCGAAGTGTTCCATGTAGTTGGGGAAGACAGAGTAGTTGTAGGGCACGTGATGCACTAGGCAGAACTTGACGGTGACGGGCAGGCAAACTGCCGGTCGGGGCATCCGCCAGACCGCGCAACGTGATGGTTCTCGGGGAGGTACCTGTTGTGCCTCGCGATGCCCGAAGTGTTCCATGTAGTTGGGGAAGACAGAGTAGTTGTAGGGCACGTGATGCACTAGGCAGAACTGGACGGTGACGGGCAGGCAGACTGTCGGTCGGGGAATCCGCCAGACCACGCAACGTGATGGTTCTCGGGGATGTACCTGTTGTGCCTCGCGCTGCCCGAAGTGTCCCATGTAGTTGGGGAAGACAGAGTAGTTGTAGGGCACGTGATGCACTAGGCAGAACTTGACGGTGACGGGCAGGCAGACTGTCGGTCGGGGAATCCGCCAGACCGCGCAACGTGATGGTTCTCGGGGAGGTACCTGTTGTGCCTGGCGCTGCCCGAAATGTCCCATGTAGTTGGTGAAGACAGAGTAGTTGTAGGGCACGTGATGCACTAGGCAGAACTTGACGGTGACGGGCAGGCAGACTGCCGTTCGGGGGATCCGCCAGACCGCGCAACGTGATGGTTCTCGGGGAGGTACCTGTTGTGCCTCGCGCTGCCCGAAGTGTCCCATGTAGTTGGGGAAGACAGAGTAGTTGTAGGGCACGTGATGCACTAGGCAGAACTTGACGGTGACGGGCAGGCAGACGGCCGGTCGGGGCATCCGCCAGACCGCGCAACGTGATTGTATACGGGGAGGTACCTGTTGTGCCTCGCGCTGCCCGAAGTGTCCCATGTAGTTGGGGAAGACAGAGTAGTTGTTGGGCACGTGATGCACTAGGCAGAACTTGACGGTGACGGGCAGATAGATTGCCGTTCGGGGGATCCGCCAGACCGCGCAACGTGATGGTTCTCGGGGAGGTACCTGTTGTGCCTCGCGCTGCCCGAAGTGTCCTATGTAGTTGGGGACGACAGAGTAGTTGTAGGGCACGTGATTCACTAGGCAGAACTTGACGGTGACGGGCAGGCAGACGGCCGGTCGGGGCATCCGCCAGACCGCGCAACGTGATTGTACACGGGGAGGTACCTGTTGTGCCTCGCGCTGCCCGAAGTGTCCCATGTAGTTGGGGAAGACAGTGTAGTTGTAGGGCACGCGGTGCGCCAGACAGAACTTGACGATGACGGGCAGGCAGACACCCGGCGCCGGGTTGCGGCCGGCCGGCTCGCCCGCCCAGCTCGCGCCCGCTGCTGCCGTCGCCGCGGGCTCCACCAGCGAGCGGTTTGCAATCACCACTACGCGCGACACGTACTGCCAACAACACATAACCCTCTATAAAGATGCTCATGCATGGACAGTTTTTGAGGCAATAAATTACTGGGCAACTGTTGCCGAACTTAGTTGAACATCCCAGAGCAATCCCAATCAATATCCGGCAATTATTACGGCGATATGGAGCGATATTGCTCTACGTCACTACATATGTTTCGTGTGGACGGTGAATTGCTTATCAAATTGCTACGTAACCGTGCACCTCAGAAAACGTTCAGCCATTATTATAAAACAATCTGTTTCGCTCACAACCATAGTTGCGTCTCTGTTTTTCGCCCCCAAGGCCGCAGAGCTGCTTTACTTTTTGGATGGGCCAATTTTTTAGCCAACTACGGGAACAAAAAGAGGTATTTATGTTCATCTGTTCCCTCATAAATTCTAAACCACTTATCATAATATAGCAAATGAGGTATCGTTGGACGCCTCTTAATCGTCCGCTGTAGATAAAGGATATACCTAGGCTATGTGATTTTACATTAAATATGATGGCCTCTACATAAAGTCATGAACTAAAAATTAAATATACAAAAAATTTTATATAACATAAATATGGACGAACTAAATATGTAGACTTCCTATTTAAATTTGTCTGCAGATTCGTTTTCAGTTTGTGACATAACTAAGTGTATTTTGACTACGGGAGATTTAATAAATAAAAAAAACCCAATAAAGCAACCTGTACACTGTTCAAATTATCTCCTAATTTGCCAATATTATATGTTTAAATAGCAATGTTAAATCATACATAACTAAACATAAAATCGACCTAGCTAAGAGTATATTTCCATAGTTCAAAACCAAGCTTTGCACCTCTTCAATCTTCCGACAATGTTAGCTAGCCCGAAAACCAATATTTACAAGCTCAACCTCATGCCTACAGATCGTCGTAACATATCGAATATCGGGCAAAGAACAAATAGCCGGTGTGTACACAAGAAGGAGCGCACATTTCCCGTCGAGCGAGCCGGGCTGTCCCCGGAAAAACCGTTGATGTGCAAACCCTCCGCCGCCGGTCGCCCCATCCATTCCGCCGCGAGCAACCGTGCCGCGGCCGCGCCGCGACCGCGCCGCACACGAACGCACATATCCCGCGTTCTATCGCCGATACCGCCAAACAAACCCGCGGACGGTAGTGTATTATGTATATTCTTTGCCCGCGGCGAGATCGCGCGCGGGCGCACTCACAATGGCTTATCAGTCTACAGAGTGTCGTAACGGCCAGTACATTAATTTCGCCAGCGTAATCCTCATGTTTTTCCGGGACAAAAAGTAAAAAAAAAACTCTACAGTGTCTAGTTATCCAGTTATACATTTTTGAAATTAATGATTTTGTCTAGTGTAATTTGATTAGGAATGCTTAGTTTAGCTAAAGAAGGTCTTGGCATGGAACCTAGATCCCACGTGGCGTATCAGGCTAATGTCATGACAGCAGGTGTGATATTAGCCATCCATGTCCAAGTACACACAACACTCCCACGTTCTTACAGACCATTACATTGTTTTTACACTAAATTATTGAATTACTTTGTATGGAAATTCTATCTTTTTATTTAGAGGATATTCAGCAAAAAGTTATTAAACTTTTTTGTTTGTTTCAATCCCAATAACCATTTCCCAAATTTATCGTACTGGCCGTTACGGCACCCTGAATAGGATGCGGCTCGTAGCCTAGTAGCGTACCTGGGTTCAATTTCTCTCCCCGACATGCACCACTTTCTTTCTATTTCTGAGTTCGATAAGTGCATTTAATCACGAATGCGAGCTGTCCATGGTTCGGAATCCATGTAAAACTGTAGTTCCCCTTTAGTAGGTTGGTACCATCGCATCGGATGAAAAGATGGCCGAAGCGGTAATGAAAAATTGACCGTGTTTTCCGTCCATTTCAATGCAGCCGTGTTCATAAAGGAAAGGTCCTGGCATAGCACCGAATTCCTTCGGGAATGTGGTGTATTGGGCTAATATCATAACGGTAGTTGTGTGGTATTAGCCATCCATGTCAGGTTGCATAAAAAAAAAGTCGTGTCTGATTGAAACATATCCCCATCCCCACGGATAGCTAATACCACACCCATCGTCATGCTATTAGCCCAAGACACCGAATTACCGAAGGGTTTATGTAGGTGCCATGCGAGCACTCTTCCTTTACGAGCAGGTTCCTTTACGTTGAACTGGATGGGAAATACGGACATTTTTTTTTGCCGCTTCGACCATCTTTTCATTCAAAAGGGATTGTGCCAACCCGGGTGGAAGGTGACAAACGGTCACGCATGGGTTTTGAATCGTGGAACAGCTCGCATTCGTGACGAAATGCACATCTCTTCATCTTTGTCAGCCTCAGTGGCCCAGTGGCGCGACACTTCGGCGATCGCTCTCCGAAGTTAAGCAACGCTGGGTCCGGTCTGGTCTTGGATGGGTGACCATTCGACCGTTGAGAGAGGCTGGCCGTGGTTCGGATTCCACGTTAAGCTGTAGGTCCCCTTCCTTACTTACTAGGTGGTAGGGTTTATCCCGCCCGTGTTGGTACCATCGCATTGGATGAACGATGGTCGAAGCGGCAATGAAAATTGTCCGTGTTTTCCATCCAGTTCAATGTAGCCGTGCAATATAAGGAAGGTCCTGGCATGGCACCTAGTTCCCATGTGGTGTGTTGGGCTAATACCATGACAGAACTTGTGGTATTAGCCATCCATGTCCAGTCACATAAAAAAAATCTCCAACTCAAGAAGAGAAAGAAAGTAGAAAGAAGAAAGAACAGAACTCGCTGTAATTGTTAATGTATATGTCGTAGCATGATGCTTCCACGGTGTCAAGGGCAACGTCATATGGGTATTCATTCAGACCATACTACACTATCCTCAGTCATTATGGGCTTTCCCTCAGGCATCATTTATCAATTAACGAGCTACAATCTACCACCACGTTATCAACAACAAAGAGTCACTTAAATCACTAACAATCAATAATCTTTCCTTCAGAAACAGACGTCAAAACGAAACGGAACATAAGTAAAAACATGCTTTTTACATTAACTAAGGACGTTGTGCTCTTTCGAACGATAATGACATGTTATCAAATTATTGAAAATAATCAGAAAAAGTCCTTAGAACGCAGAATATTTTTTCTGATTATTTTCAAAATCAGATTACAATATTTTAATGAAGATGTCGTTGGATAATCTCAAATGAATGAGAAAACTGTAATGGCGTATCAATCAAACATATAAAATAATCAAGCAAATGATATGTATGTATGTAGAATCTATCGTAAAGGAAGAAAACATTATTTAGTAAAGTATAGAGACCAGCCAAATTCTAGGTAATTTATATTTGACAAAACAAAAAAGTACCGAACTCGACCCCGTACGCCACCACCTGTTTTATGACCCAAACCATAGCCTGCTGTATTGTTTTGTGTTTGTGTGTGTGTTACAAGCCGTGAAGTAGGATTAGCAGCGTCCCATTTTCAGGTAGTGGTAGGCCTACCGATATCTTAGCTTTGTATGAAGGCTCTTTCTATCTTATCGAGCTGAGGTCAAAATATTATCGAAAGACGCTGATTCTAGCCTTGTTCTAGGTATTAATTAGCCTTTTCTTACTTAATTAATGTAACTGTATCTTTTAGCAATAGTTTTTATGAGTGAATGATCATAAATTGTTTGCTATTTCGTGATTGGAATTAATGTAACAAATTAATCATTTTATTAATACGTTATAATTCATTTGTTACTGTGAAAAATGTGCATTACTTTCAGAGTGGAGCTAAAATAAAATATATGTATTATTTATATTTAGTTTATTGGTTCTTATTTTCTAAGCACAAATATCTCCAAACATAGATAGATATTCAAACATTCATTTTCAATTATTGACGCAACTACCTAAGACACAAAAAATATGATATTTACTACATATAATATGCAAACATATACAACTGTACATGTCATCATATTTGCTAGATATATCTACAAAAATGGCATAATTTCTTTCTGTAATAGAACCTGCCTCAAACACAAGGAAATTCATATCTACTACATATTTATCAATGACAATTTTCCGCGATTAAGGCAGGCCCTGGGATAGCTCCTAAATACTATTTGCTGTGTTGAGCTTGACTAATGATAATGTAATATGTCTAGTTCAATATGTTTAATATGTACGTAGGTATATGAAGCTTCAGGAAGGATTCATTTTAAAATACATATCTTTATCGTTTAATCTGTTGCCATGTCTAAATACGTTTTCACTTAAATATGCTGCTACATTGAACTTTTAGAATAGATATCGATATAGGATTCTACATTAAGAATTCTTCTTTATTATATAAATCTAATCTTATTTAATCAAATAATGCATATAGTGTGAAACAAAATAATTCTTAAACAAAATAAAACCACCTAAATTATATATAACTAAACTAGTTCTTTTATTTAACAGAATGGGACTATAAGTACTCGGAAACATTTAAATCCAGTCACTGTCACACATATTTTGGCGCACACACTTCACTAACTTTCTTGTGTATGATTTTTAGAGGTTCACTGCTTGTAGAAACACCACTTATTTACATAATAACAACCAAATCAACACATTTGAGTCAAATCACGAACGAACGAATCAAGCGCACTTCATAGCTGGCGGCACTAAGCATACTGAAAGGCGGGCCGGTACAATGTCGGAGCTACCTGCGTGTAGGCCTACGACTCGACGTACCGAATTTCTACTTCACGGCTTGTAACACACACACAAACGCAAAACAATACAGCAGGCTATGCCCAAACCTAAGAACTATTTTACGATTTCTCCATCCGTACCGTCCATTGACACGATATTTGTCAAGCGAGCGGTATGACACACCCGGACGATGTATGCGCCTGTTGACACCGACGTGTCGGAAGGAATCCCTACCGTACCTGTAGTACGAATGGTTGCTTCACACGATACGCAGCTGTCATTAATGTCTGCTGGATTGTTAGTGGCCCTCTGCGTGCGCCGTTGTCGACACTTCACGGTTTGCACTAAAAACACTTGCAGACTGTAGAAGCGGGCGGCACCCACGCCAAACACGTGGCTTTTATGTCGTTCCTCAAAACACGACGTCATCTCGTGAAGGATTTCAAAATATCTCTTTCTAGCACATGTCTACAGGAAAATACAATTCGATCTGTCATAGCACTGACAGGCCAAGCCCAATGACAACACCTTTTTCGGTGAGGGGTAGTCAAAGGACCTTTTCATACACCCGTATCATGTAAATTATATCATATTCAAGACGCTGAATGAGCAGTGAGGTGACAGACATTTTCAGCCTCGGTAGCTCAGTTTGCGATGCCTTGCGAATCTCTGAGCGCGGTTAGGTTCTGGATGGGTGACCATTTTCAACCGTTGGGGCTGGCCGTGGTTCGGATTCCACGTAAAACTGTAGGTCCCCTTACTTACTTACTAGTTGGTAGGGTTAATCCCGCCGGGTCGGTACCATCGCATTGAATGAACGATGGTCGAAGCGGCAATTAAAATTATCCGTGTTTTCCCTACTAAGATTCCATGTGGTGTGTTAGGCTAATATCTGACGGTCAGTTTGGTATTAGCCATCCATGTCCAGTTACATAAAAAATCCTTAAGGGCCTGGTACTAGCCAAATCGCAAAGTTAGACGAGGCACCCCAAGTTAACTAACTAAGTCTGACGATTATAAGTGTCATTCTTACAATATATGATTCCTTGTCTAGGAATCGAATTATTTTCGTTAATGTATGTTTCCTTTTTCTATACAAAACACATTGCGGAAACGGTGTCCATTTCCGAACTTTTTTGACTAAATGTAGAAATCTAAAAGCAAATGGAATTTTTTGTTTATGCATATATGCTGTTTTTGCTTATATCTAGAAATCGAATTACTTTCAGATTTCTAATGAGAAAAATCAACTTTTTTATTTTTATTATTATTTAAATAAATGATGGAATAAAAAAATATTAACAATCCATTATCAGTCTGGAGCTCTATTTGGATTTGCTGAAGCGTTTCACTACATATTATTACATTTGTTATAAAGTGCATTTGTATGGCGCGAGTAGTTGGCTAGTCCTAGCGCCTTAAATGAATTTGCATATTGTGGCGAATGCGGAACGAAAATCGGAAGCGGATAGTGTGAGAAGACCCTAATAAGTATATAGGTGCGACGTAATCGGGGGGTGTCGCGCCGTGCGGAGGGGGGGGGGGGGTTGGGTGACGAGGGTCGCCCGGCAGATGGACCGGAAACTTGATCTCAGAAGTCGGAATAGAGCGGCACTTAGGATGTAGCGATCCCGCCATCGCCTCAAGGTCTGCAATGTCGGGAATCAGGTTGGTCAACTGCAGCCGGTTAGCGGCTCGTAGCCTCTGGTTCAAGGTAGGTGGTTCAAGCGGTTCGTAGGTCTGGGTTCAATTCCGACATGCACCACCGTCTTTCTCTTTCCGAGTTCGATAAGTGCATTTCGTCACGAATGCGAGCTGCTCCATGGTTCGGAATCCATGTAAAACTTTAGGTCCCCTTCCCCTACTAGGTGGTAGGGTTTAAGCCGCCCGGGTTGGTACCATCGCATTGGATGAAAGATGGTCGAAGCGGCAATGAAAAATTGTCCGTGTTTTCCATCCAGTTCAATGTAGCCGTGCTCATAAAGGGACGGACCTGACATGGCACCTAATTCCTTCGGGAATGTGGTGTATTGGACTAATATCATAACGGTAGTTGTGTGGTAGTAGCAATCCATGTCAGGTCGCATAAAAAAAAAACATTTGACCAGCGAGCATGGAAGGAGGGGAGTACCAACAGAAACTTGTATCGAGCCCGTAGTCCCAACTGTCACCTAAATTGGCGTTTACGGCAAACCGATCGACTGGCGTTTTCAAATGTATGGAAACATTGAAGAGCGCGCGTGAACTAACATTTGCGAGTCCGAGTTTGATTTGACAGCTTACTCAACGTTGCCGTAAATACGTCGACGTTGCCGTTAACGAAGATATCACTTTTAGTGATAAGTCCGCCTTTGTGCAGTTTAGCTTTGTTTAGATTTAATCGTGCTGGGTATATTAATTTTAGTTTCAGCGACATCTACATTTGAACCATTGTAATCAGATTATTTTAAAAATCTTCTAGTTTCAGCTTCAAATGTAGATGTCGTTGAAACTAAAATTAATGAGATAACGGTAATGTCGTATCCATTAAAATACATAAAGTTATTAAGTTCTGTGTATTGGTTTTATTGTAATTTGCACAATATATAATTTATTTCTTTCTTTCTCTTTAGTTGACGGTACGAGGCATGCTTACGACTCGAACACAATGTTTATCGTAGGGCTGATTTTTCAATATTGAGATAAAAAGCCAGATAACTATTCTACGGATTTATGTACGCATCTGCTTATTGATCCGATAAAGTAAGTCCATATGTTTATTAGTAAAATTATAATCAGATAATTGTTATAAAATATATAATTCTCCAGCAATTACTATACGTCTTTTGACAAACGTGAATTAGTACGATAAGTACTATCTGAGGATTGAAAAATCGGCCCTTAGTCGACAGACGATGTGTAACCCGACGCGATCCACGCCGCAACGGTCGGCGGTGTTTTATCTGAAACTTCACCGCCACCGGAGGTATCGCTCTATCTCCGAGCCCCGGGCCCCGGGCCGGGGCTCCAGGTGCGACCCACCTTTATTGCGGAATTAAGACCGACAGCGGGCACAAAAAAGGCTGGGAGCCAACTTTAAAAAAGGGACGTGACACGGCAAGAATTAGCCCCTTCTGCGCTGACTTCGCTTCTCTTTGGGAAGTGGCAAGCTCCATTCGCTTTCGGAGGTTTCGAGAGGAAATAAAGGACCGAAGTGGCAACAGAAACTCGTTTATCGTAAGCTCAGGCGGCGTAGTCGCTAAACACACAATGGCGGTAGCGCCGGCGAGTCAGTTCATTTCGGATTTTTTATATAATTTTTATTTCATATTAAAACGGCTGTATATACATTTCATTTACAGAAATAGTTTGATCAAAATTTATTAGATATAAAACCAGCAAAAGACACAAGTACATTATAGAATAGATACGTCATATAAAATAAAATACTGTTGTAAAACGAAAGCATTCAAAATAAAATAAGAAGGGAGAAGTAAGGAGAAGTGCACTGCAGTCTTCGCCATGTGGACAAATTGTGCATATAATCGCATGGAATACCGGCCGTCGTGTGTGTCAGTCCAGACATCCCCAACGGCCGCGAATGTGCTCCCGAAATCCGTTCGCCAAGTTAGCTACCACCCATTTAAACAATGAAATACGTTTGCGACTGTGTTTGCGCGTGGCACGTACGTTTAGGTTGAGTTGGTAGTTTTGAAAAAAAAGGGAGAAAGCTGGTCTCATAATATAGGCGCCCTAGATGGCACATCTCCTTCCTTTTTTGATCTGAGTACACGAATGCTATTGAAGCCCTGATTGACCCCAAATCCAACCCCAGTCAACGAACTGAAGCAAAACAAATAATTGAATCAATGTCATTATAGAGGACTTTATTTTGAATAGTATCCAATAAATAATACGTTAGGTAAACACTTTTATCGAGACTTATGATTTAATTCTGCCTATTTTATGTACAGCAATAATGTCGAACCTATACAATCGGTATATAATACCAACGTATTACTTATTTACACGTTTCTGAAGAAAATTTGGGTAAACATTTCCAAAAAACACCTAACTGCTTTAGAAGGTCACGCACACCTATAAGGTTGCTCGGCCTTAGATGTTTTCGCTTCTCGGATGTCGGCGTAGCGCGTTGTTCAAAGAGATCGGCAAAGCTCATTAAAATTATAGGGGCTTTCTCAGTTTATACCTGCTGCAAAGAGCCCTACGTACAATGGAGTCGCCGAGGGGAAGTTAATTTTTATGCAACCTGACATGGAGGCTAATACCACACAATTACCGTTATGGCATTAGCCAAATGCACCACATTCCCGAAGGAATTAGATGCCATGCCAGGACCTTCCCTTTATGAGCACGGCTACATTGAACTGGATGGAAAACACGGACAATTTTTCATTAACGCTTCGACCATCTCTTCATCCAATGCGATGGTACCAACCCGGGCGGGCTTAAAGCCTACCACCTAGTAGGGAATGGGGACCTACAGTTTTACATGGATTCCGAACCATGGAGCAGCTCGCATTCGAGACGAAATGCAATTATCTAACTCAGAATGAGAAAGGAAGCGGTGCATGAACGGGCGAGGATTTGAACCCATACCTCTGGTATGCTAGTCTAGTCCCCGCGCCACTAAGCTACACGCCGCTCAAAATATAGCCTCTCGAGGTATAGTGGAAGAAAATTAATTTCCGCAATATGTTTCCGTAAATCTTAAGCACAGTGGGTCAAACAATTTTATAATCAGAAATGTTTAATGTATTTTTATATTGATTCATTATTATCAGTGACCCCTGGCTGGGCGCGGGAGGCACGGTTTTTTTATACTTAGCCAGATGACGGGTCATCTGTTAGTCAATGGGACTATTTTACTACAAAAAATCTGGAAAAATATTGAACAGATTAACAGGGTACCTACCTTTGTGTGCGCGATGCAATGAAAAAAAAAACCGGCTGAGTGCAAACCTATTACGGCTCATGAGATACAGGCCTGTGACAGATGGACGGACGGACAGCGGAGGCTTAGTAATAGGGTTCCGTTTTCACCCTTTGGGTACGGAACCCTAAAAACGAGGTTACTTTCTCGATGGCTTGATAGCTTAGTCCAAAACATAAACAATATTGTTTGCTATATGGCTTCGAACCATTCGCTTCTTGGCTGTATTGCCAAGAAGCGAATGGTTCGACGCTAAAATTCTAAAACTTGAAATAGTTTACGATGAAGTTACGTGCTATGTTTACGTATTTATGTCTCGAGATAAGCTGTAAACATCTTAGTCATAAAACACGGTTGTTTTTACGACCAAGAGGTCTTCGGCAAGAATGCTGACAAACCGGCCAAGTGCGAGTCGGACTCGCACACGAAGGGTTCCGTACCATCGTACAAGATTTAAGACCAAAAAATCTGGTGTTTTGTATGGGGGCCCTCTTTTATTTTCATTATTTTTACTATTGTTGTTACCTATTTGTTGTTATAGCGGCAAAATAAATACATATTCTGTGAAAATTGCAGCTGCCTACCTATTACAGTTCATGAGATACAGCCCTGTGACAGGCGGACGGACGGACGGACAGCGGAGGCTTAGTAATAGGGTCCGTTTTTACCCTTTGGGCACGGAACCCTAAAAAAGGAACGTTCGCTTATCTGTAGGAGCGCCGCCAATACCGTTTACATGGATTTTGAAAAGTACTAAAATAATAGATTGAAGCATTCACAGATGGTAGGATAGTTTTGTAATGTTTCACGTTCTGTTGTTTCTTCCATTTTTGACGTTCCTAGTTGTTGGCTTCTTGCTTCAAGACACACAAAGAGGCAAATAAACGAGCACTCTAAAGTACGGTTTCCTTACGGGAAATTCTCAATGTATTTTCCTTGGGAAGAAATCTACACCACACAGAAGTATTCACCCTCGCTTTGAATAATTCGACGCAGCTAAGCTTCCAATTTTTTGCGACCTTAAGATTAACTCGATCTTACGCAAAATATGGTCCGGAAGACGTTTGAGTAGCCTGTAGGTTTACGCGTGTGCTCATTGTTTCTTAGATGAGATTTAAAAAAACTTTTAACAAAAAAGTAACCGACTTCAAAGATAAAGCACTAAAAAGGAAAAAAAAAGAATTGCCATTTTTGTGTACGATTATTTTATCTTTTGAGTCGGCGTCAGCCGGGCAAACGCTGCGCCAGTCAAGAGAACCTTGGCTACCTTGGCTGACACCGAAATAAAAAAATTAAATAATCGTATACAAAAATGGCAATTATTTTTTTACTTCTTAGTGCTTTTTCTTTGAAGTCAGTTACTTTTTTTGTTAAAAGTTTTTTTATTTGTTTATTTTTAGTGAATCTGAAGTACACTTACTAAGTTGTTCACGTCATCACTACTCACTACATAGTATAAAACAAAGTCGCTTTCTCTGTTCCTATATCCCTATATCCCCATGTGCGCTTAAATCTTTAAAACTAGGCAACGGATTTTGATGCGGTTTTTTTTAATAGATAGAGTGATTAAAGAGGAAGGTTTATAATAACATCCATTAAATAGTGGAGCAATACTGTTATTTTTGAGGTTTCCAATGTGATGTCGTAATAAATTACGTTTTTTCCGCTTACATTGCAAACGCAGGCTGAATCCTACGAGATTTATCGAAATAATGTACTAAGTATTGTACACATTGAAAAAGTCTACAGAAAACTCCGCGATGGTATATGTCTATCTCTTATGGATAGTAAATAAAATTTTTTTGTCATAACTTTTTACGACAAATAATGGCTAATTTTCGAAGCGATTTTAACCAATACAGCATTAATCCTTATCCAATTAAATACCTTAAATACATTGTTGATTTAATATAGATTTATATGGCCGCGTACAGCATATGATTTAAATGAATATTTTCAAAGATATTACAGATTAAAAAATTGTGGGACGTAGGTTTGCGGCAGTACCGGCCGGCCGGGGCGGTGGGAGCGTGCCTATAAATAGTGCGTCGGAGGCCGCGGTTCTAGCACTTTGAATTTAGCAGCGATCGGACGCGTTTATTATCGGAGCTCTCTAATCTATACTCTATCTATACTATTATATAAAGAGGAAAGGTTTGATTATTTGTGTATTTGAACCGAATAGGCTCTGAAACTACTGAACGGATTTGAAAAATTATTTCACCGTTGGAAAGCTACAGTCTATCCGAGGGACATAGGCTATGTTTTATCTTAAAAAAATTAGGGATCCTTTACCAAGAATGTTCCTTACATCGCGTGCGCTGCGAAAACTATTCACGATAGAACAACATGATGTAGTACAATTTTATAGAACACATTATTATCTACAAAAAATGTCGCGACAGCATACATCTAACTATTATAGTTATGTCACAATTTTTCAAATTTAAATTTTTATTTTAAAATAAATGTGCATTTATTTTAAAATAAAAATTTAAATACCGCCGCTGGAAAAGGCTCTTAATTTGTACCTAGATATTAATCCTTATCAAAATAAATAAATTATTATTTAAGACTGTTTCAATACCTTTATATTACTTTTTGAATTATTCGAATCCGACATTTCATTCGAAAGATATCATGAGTTCAAAAATTAGAAAAAACTCCCCTCGGCCAACTGTGCGTTTTAGAGTTTGTAGGCGTCACTCAGAGGTACGGGAGGGGAGTCAGTCGGCTCCCTACGCAGCAGCCGTATGCGGAATTTAAGAAATTGTCGCTTGATGATAATTAGTTTAGTAGGTAACTAAACGCATTTAAAAAGTTCTTTTCAGAACTAGACCCATCAATATATGTTGTACTCGTACATTTAGTTATCCTAATAAATAAGTGACTTAAATAGTTTTTATGATTTTCGATTTAATACTTTTTAGTTGTAGGTTATAGTAGTAGTTGTAGGTAGCTAATAACAGTTAAACATGTTTGAAAAATGTTACGGCTTTTCACGCGGCAGGAAGATACATTCTTCATAGACATTCTCAAAAGCCGTAACAGTTTTCAAACATGTCTAATGACCGCGGTTATCTCAAAAGTATCATAATAACAGTTCAGCTAATTATTTAGTGGAAAATAAAACAACATCAAATAATGTTTACTCCCTGGCTTTAACTCAATAAATTATTTATTTAATGGCTTTGTTTTGTGGTTATGACCTTTTTACAATAATTAATAGTATGGAAAATACATAAAAGAAAAAAATACAAAAAAAGAAAAAAATAGAAATAAAATATATTCACAAAATTTGTTATTGTAATTTTATTTCGAATATTTCAATGTAGGTATATGCTCTTTTTTTAGGAACTCTACGTAATAAGGGGTTTATTTGTGTATCATTTTGTCAAAATAATATTTTTTCAATTATATTATGTTCGTGCAAAGCCGGGACGGGCTGCTAGTTTCCAATAAAAAAAGAATCATCGAAATCGGTTGAGTTATTCGTCCATTTTTCGCGCACATACATTAATACAAATTTAAGACTTATATGATTTTCTCCTTGATATCATTGTCAGAACTTAACCAAATTAAAATGGGACCACATAGGAAGCACCAGCTTTCATATAAAAAAACAATCATCAAAATCGGTTCACCCAGGCGAAAGTTATGAGGTAACAAACATAAAAAAAAACATACAGATGAATTGATAACCTCCTCCTTTTTTTAAGTCGGTTGAAAATTCACATTTTTATTACCGGTCACTTCGTAACCCATTTAAAACTGTAGGGCCTCTTATTACAATGTAGTGATCTATACTTATAATGCAGTACCGTTACTGACTGAGAGACAACGCACGGCGTAAACCGCTGGATATTTGAAAACTGGAGGACATATTCCTTGAGTAGTACCTTAGAGGTGCACAAAGGAGGGATTTATGGAAAGGCCATCCCTTAAGGGGTTGACAGGGTTGGCAACCTTTGTATGGAGAAATGTTTTGTCCTGCATGCGTTCCTAAACCATTCATCCGTTTGAGATGAAACTTGGTGAGTTTTTGTACGCACGCCCGCAAAAGGGTTTCCATTAGGGTTAATGCCCAAAAAAAAACTTTACCCGAACGGAGCCTTATATCCTGTTTTTGAAGTTTGCGTTAAACTGTACTCTTAGATAATTTCGAAACAACTTCGTCGCAGTGTAAATCAAGTTGGGTTCATCTATTTATTCAGCGAAATCAATCCACCTTAGAAACATGGATAAATCCTAAGACCACACAAGTTTGATATAGATTCAATGTCGAGTTCGGACTAAACCAAATTCTGGACGCAGTAAACCCATCACTTGCAGTAAAGCTCCAATCAATCATAAATAACTCAATGCAACGATTACAGTTCATCCGTGAGTACTTTGGACAGCGTTATTATAAAACATAAATTATTTACAAGACAAGAGATACACTCCGCAACTGCGTCGCGGAGTGCTCGCCTAGGGCAATATTACAACAGCGTAGTAATCTCACTACGCTCGCGACCGGCGCACACATAATCCGAAAAATCGAAGGCAAAAAGTTAAAGAAATAATTCATAAAAAAATAAGAATATAAAAACAATATACCTACGGTACGAAAACAAAACACAATAGAATGTCCCAGTAATTTCATGTGATTTAATCTATCGCTCCAACTACGTACTGCTCAGTTGATCCTGAAATGCTACTAAGCGTCAGAATTAATTACTCAATTGCCTGTTCATCCGGCAAGTTAATTTACCATGGTACCAAACAGGTAGTAAACAAACAGATAGTTTGAAATGAATAGGGTATAAAAAGCGACGCTTCGCTTGACTGTGAAAATGCGTCGACCCAACCCCAGCACGTCACTCGCAAAGTTTGGCTGTAGTTTGGCTACAGGGAGGTCACGACATTTTTGGTCACGATAAAGTAAATGGCTGAATCTGGGTTCACATGTTTGAAGCCAACCCTCTGAGCCTGTAGTCTCAGTTGTCACCTAAATTGGCGTTTACGGCAAACCTATCGACTTGCGTTTTCAAATGTATGGAGAAATTGAAGAGCGCGCGCAGTGGGCGTTCATCGAACTAACATTTGCGAGTCCGAGTTTGATTTGACAGCTAGTAAGCTGTACGTATTGGTTGTAACATAAAAATGCGTCTGATACGCAGTTTCCTTTATTTACGAGTAGTCTGTGGCGGCCGGTTAAAATCAAAGGAAATTCGGAGAGTGTTGGAGGTGTGGTGTAAGAAATAGGTGTAAATGCAGCGCTCACCTTGACGGCGGGGTACGCCCGGAAGTAGGCCGCGAGGCCGCCGGCGATGGCGAGCAGCGCCAGCGCGTTCACCAGCACCTGCAGCAGGCGGAATCGGCGCGGCGAGCCGACCCCGCCCGCGCCGCCAGCCCCGCCGCCGCCCCCGCGCAGCATCTGCGCGCGCGCACCACACCGTCACACATGGATACGAAGGAAGGAGATATGGCATCGAGCCTACTATGGGACCCGCAGTGCGATTACGCAAAATTTGAGGACAGTGCCGCGGTACGTGTAGGTGCGCCCCCGTCATTTCTAAAGCGCGATTACGAAGCCGTTTTTTATCTACCTACATCCAGCACGTAGCACGTAGGCTCTCTAGTTGCGATGAAGCTACTGCGCAGTTCTACTGTCAAATTTGACAGCTGCGGGTTCATTCACGCAGCGACCTCCCCGCATTTGACAGTTCTTTGGCGTTTCGTAATACCTATTCGACGCGAAATGTATGCAGTTGACCTAATTGCTGCGGGTAGCGCTGAGTGCCGCACCATTTGTGAATGCATCGATTTCGTAATCGCAAACGCTGTCATATTGCTGTGAGTACAGCAACCTACACCCAATTTTGTGCTTCGTAATTGCACTGCCGCAGTCGCTGCGTGAATGAACCCGCAGCTGTCAAAATTTATTCTACTGCGCAGTAGCTTCATCGCAACTAGAGAGCCTACGTGCTACGTGCTGGATGTAGGTGGATAAAAAACGGCTTCGTAATCGCGCTTTAGAAATGACGGGGGCGCACCTACACGTACCGCGGCACCATCCTCAAATTTTGCGTAATCGCACTGCGGCTCTCTCCAATTTTCTAAAAACAAGACCAACTGATTCGGGGGCACACGGTACAAAACCGTGCTATTGCGCTCTGGGACCTTCTCGGTTTCAAGAAAAAGACAGGCTCCGTGATGAGGAGGATGCAACATGTCCAAAAAGCATACAATGCAAATAGTGTTTTATTTGGTAATAGTTACAAAACAATTCATCACAAAACGACTTATAGCTAAAAGTAATCCACGATCGCTGTAGTCAACAATCCAACAAAAACCAAATGGATTATAAATCTTCATGAAACAAGCTATGTCTGATGACTAATCTTTATAAGATGTTTTCATTTTATCGTGGAGGAATGTACCTTCAAAGTTATTGTACAAAACGCGCGAAAAACTTTCGGACCTTATAACTTAGAAACCAAACACAACTTTACAATGACAATGGTCATCAAGCATCAAGTTCGATTAAATAAAGCGGTTTTGAGTATGTTTTTGGATCTACGACCAAAAATATACGAATGACCTTCTTTCCACGTTTGTATGGGTAGTTGAGCGGGATGGCCACCTTGTAAGAAAAGACACCCGCCAGCAGACAGTGCCATAACCTGGCGATGCGGCAGAGAAATAAGTTTGAGAACGGTTCGTTCTCAAAAGTCTAATCATAGATTAAATATAACCTACCTACTTAATCTATGGTCTAATGTTAAACACAATGAGGTGTTCTGATTCTCTGCGGCGGCGGGTGCTCAAGTTTGATATTCCATAACTACTAAGTAAAGCTCCCTTTCGATGCCCTATATCATTTTAAGGTTCCTATCAGTAAGACCAGGTACCAAGTACCTTAGGAACTCTTTTTTTCATTATTTTCTTAAATTATAGATGTTTTTTTTGTTTTGTATTGTTTGGTCTAGATCTTTTTTTTAGATCTTTATATTTTCTTACATTGAGTTAGTTTACGTAGTACGTAATATGTTTTGCTTGTTTGTATTTTCCCTTATTCTCAGAACCTTGAATCACTCTTAATTCTATGTTATTTTGTTTAATGGAATCTCTTTGGATTAAATATTATGTGTATTGTTTAAATTCGTATGTATTGTGTAACTGTTTGATTCCTAAATAAATATAAAAAAAAGTATGAGAAGAATTAGGGATGCAAGTCCCGCAGAGCAACGTACACGACAGCACCTGCAGAACAGACAGCGAACCTAACAATGGCACCTAATTCCTTCGACAATGAGGTGTGTTGGGCTAAAATCAAGCAGTCATCAGTATAATCAGTTCCAAAAAAAATTTACAACGAACAACACCCAACATGCACTTCCAGACGTGTTTGAAAAATGTTACGGCTTTTCACGCGGCAGGTAGAGATATTCTCCGACGTTTCGAGCTAATCATTCAGCCCGTTGTCAAGGAGGCATCCACCGCGCTCGTGCGCAGCATATCGTAGCTATCCACAGCTACGATTTACGCCCACGGCGAGCCTAGCGGTCACCTCAGTATTGTATTGTATTGTTTATTCATCATCCATAGACAGTACACTGCACTCGGATTTGTCATACTTGAGCATTGGCCAGTTCAGCAAAACAAAACACAGCGAAGAAGAACTGGAAAGAAACTCCGCTGTTTTTTTTTTTCAACGTCCACTTAGTCTAAGTTTACAAAAGTGTTTGTCAATTATTTTAACAAAAACATAGGTAAAACACTAAATTCACATGAATACACAAACATTTACAATCCATGCCGTATGCAACAGTTCATGACAAATATCATTTAATTTGCAAAGACAATCCCCTCCACCTAATATGTTGCCAATTGGAGCAGGCCAGTCCCCACAAACAGCACCCGTTCACGAGCATCACGCCGGGCACAGCCATTACCTCTTTCAACCATATTTTAGGGTCGTCTGCTGCGCACGAGCGCGGCGGATGCCTCCTTGCCAACGGGCTGAATGATTAGCTCGAAACGTCGGAGAATATCTCTACCTGCCGCGTGAAAAGCCGTTACATTTTTCAAACATGTCTAACGACCGCGGTAACCTCAAAAGTATCATATGCACTTTCAGATTTCGTATTCCGCGAACAACGAGCAAAGTAAACATCGGACGCAATGTAAACGCAGTAAAAATACCGCACTAAAAAGGGGGAAAATGTGAAATGTCTCATAAAAAGGGTATCATGTTTTTGGCTGCTTAAAATGCCTGCCCACCTACGAGTTTATGCCTCTCTTCAACAAAGGACGCGCTATGGAACTTAAGGCCCTCGTACTAGCCAAATCGCAAAGTTGAGTGAACTACCAAAGTCTGACGATTACACGTTGCATTATTACAACATGTGATTCCTTGTCTAGCAGTCAACCAATGTTCGTTAATGTATGTTTAGTTTTTCCATACAAAATAATTTGTTGAAAAGGTGTCCATTTCCGAACTTTGTCGACTAAATGTATGGAATTATGCAAACGGAATTGTTTTTTTATGTATATGTGCTGTTTTTACTTATATCTAGCGATCATATTACTTTCAAAGGGAGAATTATGAACATAATTAAAAATAAATATAGAATAGAGTTAATTTTAATCAAATAATGAATGAAATAATAATAATTTTAATATGCAACCCCAACCCCAAATCAAATTCACATCCCACACTTGCACGCACACAACCTAACCCACCCTCACACACTCTTAATCACCCTGACACCAACCCACACCCTCTCACACTTTTAAAACTTAATATTCGGCCAAATTTAAACATATGTTCATTTCCATGTTTAATTTAAGTTTAGATTTAAGTAAGGTTAGTTTCAGTTTCAGTTTCTTTATTTCCTC
The DNA here is from genome assembly GCA_946894095.1 of Incurvaria masculella. NCBI lineage: Eukaryota > Metazoa > Arthropoda > Insecta > Lepidoptera > Incurvariidae > Incurvaria > Incurvaria masculella. The sequence goes on from OX335646.2 coordinate 23,062,315, forward strand.
CATTAGATGTATATTACACACTCGGATTCGTCATTTTTTTTTTCCTGTCGGTTCGATTACTTCTGGCGAAGAAGAGCCGACAAGAAACTTCGTCAGGTTGGTCATTGTATTATTATTTTTTCCAGTGATACTTACAAACTAGTTTACAGTGATTGATTGATTACTACTGCTCACAAAGAACATTATTATAAGAACATTATATACATTGGTGAGGAGCAAACTCTTGACTACTATAATGACATCTTATTCTAAATTAATAGGAATTATGATCTAAATTATTCAGGTGTAAAAAGCCATCGTCATTTTTGATACAAGGTAATATCAAATTAAATATAAGTTAGTAAATAAACAAATTCATACTACAATGTAGTACCCATGTCAGAGAAAATAATAATAATAGAAAATAATAATAATAATAAAAAAAATCTGTATCGATATTCAAGTTGTTAGCTTAAAAAAAAATGGTAGTACCGTGTTAGGTACCCGGTCAAGTATGTAGTCATGAGCTTTAATTTAAACAAGTTTTCTATCTAATAAGGCTTCCTGGATAGTGTAGTAGCTTTTTTGTATTAATACTGATTTCAATTTGCTCTTAAAACATTTATCTCCTAATTTCCTAATCTCCTCTGGAATTTTGTTGTATAACCTAATACTATTGCAGATAAAACTTTTTGAAAATTTTGATGACCTATGCTTAACATTTTGTAAATCAGTTTTATGTCTAGTATCGTAGTCATGTACATCAGCATTTAAGGTATTATGGTGCTTATATTTCCTAGCATGGCAGATATTTTGATATACATATGCGCTAGGTAGGGTCATAATTCCTATTTCGCTGAATACATTCCTACAAGAATCTATAGCTTTCATGCTAAGAATACAACGCAAGGCTCTTTTTTGCAAGACAAATATTCTATTTGCTTCTGCTGCATTTCCCCAAAACATTAGTCCATACAACATGAGACTATCGAAGTAAGCAAAGTAGACAGTTTTTGCAGCTTGCGTGCCACAGAGTTCCTTGATTTTTTTAATGGCATAACAGGCTGAGCTCAGTTTACCAGCAAGACTGTCTATGTGGGGTTTCCAGCAGAATCTATTGTCAATTATTAATCCCAGAAAAATTAATTCAGTAGCCATGTTTAACGATAATTCCTCTACAGTATTGGTTACGTCTTCATTATTTTTACGCCTTATTATTTATTATTTATATTCTTATATATTAGTTATTTACGCTTAGATAGCAGTCAACTCAAATTGTAAATTTTATCTATGAAAACATGTTTTTGGCTTTTGACAATTACATTGTCCATTTTTGTATATTAATTGTGAATAAGCTAAGCTGTAAGTTTTCCAATAAATAAATTAATAAAAAAATATTTTCTACTTTGAAAAATCGACGTTTTTATTATTAAAATTATTTAAATAAATAATGAAATCCAAAAATATTAAATATACATTACTAGTCTGGAGTTCTATTTGAACTTCCTGAGGCGTTTCACTTTATAATATTAGATTTGTTGAAAGGTACATTTGTATGGCGCTAGTCCTAGCGCCTTAAGATCGGGAGAGATCCGAAAGTTACGAAGGGTGCAAAACTTCGGCGAAAGGTTTGCCCGCCTTCTTCGCTGCCTCACAGTGACAAGTTGGTTCGGGTCCCGATATTAACGAATATTTCAGTGACCGTGCATATTTTCCCATCGAGAAAAAATTATAAGGCTCCCAGTTTACGGACAATATCATTTTACCAGACTTCAGGTAGGCTTGTTTGAAAAATGTTACGGCTTTTCACGCGGCAGGAAGAGACGGGTAGGCTTTTGAAACGAAAATTGCTTGAAGCAATAAAGGATTTGATGAATTTTCCTTTCCATTTTTGTTAATGGATTAGGATCTCATGTAGAAATTTCAAATAAATATATTCAAAAAAATCGAAAGCAAGAGTTTTGACAACAATTAGGTCATAACCTATAGAGTGCCCGACGACGCCCATGCATCCGACGGGCTTCGGAAGGGAGAATTTCACAATTTACCGACCCTAAATATAAAAGGAATAGAGCGAATAAGGAGAAAAAGAAGCTAAAAGAATATATATAAAAAAATAGGCTAAAAAAAAAAGAAATAAAAAAGGACAAAAAATAACATTTCTTGAAGAATGTATTGCGTTTATGTTTGATTTCTGTATTGTTTATATGTACAACTGTGTGCTTAACATTAATATTGTAAATTGTTTTCGGGACTCACCATGATTACCTTTTTGTATAATATAGTTTAATGTGAATCTATAGCTATAGTTAAAGTCATGTAAGTGTAACTGTTATCAAATGATACTACAAGTATCTACTCCCAGGTAGGGTTGGTCACCCAGGGAGGAAAATGACCACAACCTCAAAACCTGTAAGGTTGGGAGAGCCCTAAGCCCCGCAGTGGGTGGCACTAGAGCTATATAAGATGACTTTAGGTCAAAAAATAGTAATATGTGTGCTAGAAAAGCTTACATAATAAATAATAATAATAAAGATAAAGGATCTACAGGATCGCCTAGTTCAAACTTGAGGAAAAAGGACGGTCAAAGGGGGAGGGGGGTTTAGAAAGGGGACGGAGTATTTTCCGTGATATAGGCGACAGAACACAGAGAGAGACCCTACATAATCTTCGGAGTTGAAGGGGCTATTCATTCTGAGATACCTCGGTATAAATGTTTTAAGGTAGCATCAGTTACAATATTACTAGGTGGTCGTCAATGAAAATTGTTTTCCATACAGTTCAATGTAGCCGAGCGACATGAGGAAGGTCCTTAGGTTAATATCATGCATGACAGTTGGTTTGGTGTTGGCTACCCATTTCTAGTCACACAAATAATGAAATTAAATAAAGTAATTCAAAATAATCCACTTTCCCAACATATTCCCCTTACAATTTAATGGATATTCGAGTCATCCCACGTAAGAATATGCCAATGTATCACGGCGCGCGGATCAAGAATGGCCACAATAGAATTGTCAACACGTGGCAGACGAGCGAACCACTCACTCGCCAACACGTGAGCCAGCGCTAATATATCACCTTACAAGCGTGCCTCCTGCGTACCACGAGACGTCTGCGATCCTTTCATCCGCTTATTGCTTTCCTTGCGAACGGCGAAAACGCGCAATAAAACCTTTTAACGAGCTCAATCCGCGGGGCGAATTCCGTTGAATGGAGTGAAATATAACGAACATTGCCAGGTGCTCGGATTAAGCGAATTATCGGGGGAAATTTAACACTCACCGCTAACGAACGTCGATTGCGAGCAGTTTGGAAGGGGTCGTGTCGTCGCCAAAGAAATCAAATCGCACGATCTTGAGCGCGTTGAGTGATATTAGAGGGCATTGACCATCAGTTTACTCAAATAAACGGTGAAATATTAAAAGTAAAGAATCGAAGCATATCATAGGAATGGAGAAGGTTCGAAGTATAAAAGTCTGCAAGAGTCTTAAAATTAAACCCCTGTCGTATATGACTTTCGTGCAGTATTTATGATTTTCTAAAAAAATAATTACTTAGTAATAGACTAGTATTGGCCTGTAAATTACCTGTATATAGACATTTTACAAGTCGTATGTCATGAACATGTACGCCAGAAACTATGGCTGATGTCGTAGATATAGGCGTTGAAGAACAGAGGGCCGAGATGAGAACCTTGTAGCACACCAGTCGGGATCGCAACATAGCCAGCAGCGGGAGCACAAATGAAAGTGGACACTTGTCGAGCTAGAGGGATAAGAAATTTTGTCGAGGATTTTTATCAACTGTGATATCACAAATGGGGAGCTCGATTAATTTATCGAGATCGAGTGTTAACTCGATAGAGAGTGGCAACACCCACCGTTTTGTCCACAATAACTGTCACTTTAAACCTCCCAACCCTGGCTGTGTTCACGCAGACTGCTCCATGATATTCAGTGCAAGGAGCAAGAAATAGCGTTTTACAGAATAGCGGCGAACAAAATGCCATTTCCTACAAATCGCCTACACCTAATTTATTTCGAATTGAATTTCGTATAGATGCACAATTAAGTACGTTTTTAATGAATTTAGATAAAAATTGCTTGGTTTAGCGCATTTGCCTTGTTAGATTAGAAGGATTGTAGTTTATCTAATGTCAATGTGACGTTAATCTCTGCACTTTTTTCGTTTTCCCGTTCAGCTGGAGCGTTGCTCTAAGCCGTTTCGCCTGATTACTTCCTATAACGGAAAGTAAAGGATGGAATGGAAACGTCTTTGCCCAAACAAACCCATCCATCTTTCGCTCTTATTACCGCTTTTCCCATGTCTTTGAACCATGAAAACGTTAAGAAACGCCTGTGCCATCGCCACTACATACGCACATATTCGTAACACGAACAAACACCTCCTCAACAAACGTCATGCTCAACAAACGTCAAATTAGTAGGATTAAATTTATTTGTGCTTCCACAAATGGACAAAATTTATTCTTTGTCGAGTTTTGTCTATGGTGTGGGTTTATTTTGATAACCTAACTCGACATAACATTGTTTATGCTATCAGTTGGCGACAAGATAAAGACTATGTACGTAAGTTTGTCGGCTAGATAAAATTATTTGTGCTCCCGCTGCAGAACTATGTAAGCGTCAATTGAATGATTGCGACCTTTTCCGCAAATAAGATTAGAGCCATCACCGAGCTTTTGAATCTAAATTACATACTCTATATTCTGTCTAGAATATTCTCCAAAAAAAAGGTCTCATCAAAAATTACCTGCCTGTATTTTTAAAATTGTAAAGTGGAATTATTCTGGAATTTATAGTCCTAGATCTTTCATGTTGGTACTCAAATGAAAGTTATCATTTAGCCGCCGCCAAACGACGTGTTCGACAACTGACGCAAAATGACGAATCCGAGTGTGTTATATACATCGAATGGAGGAAATAAAGATACTGAGACTGGAATTGAAAACCTCCTTCCATTCAGCCGGGTGGCGGTCGGGTGACAGATGTACATATCCGGAAATGTGGTAGTAATTCGTAGCAATCAATGTCGCCCATATTGAGCAGATAATTTATTGGCACCAGTAAAAGGGTTGAGATTAGCCACAGACCTAGCACGCGCGCGCAGCATCTTAGCTCTATTGGATTGGAACCTAACGGTACGTTGGCATTCATGTCGGTGCAGAAATAACTTTGGAAAAAGCCCTTGGAGCAATGACCGTCAAACAAACAAATTATGTTCCGGCCGAAAGTCAGCAATCCAGTTACACGGCCGTGCGGAAGGCCGTAGGAGGGCACCTTGGAAAGCAATCTGGGGCTAGACACACATTTCTGTGATGTCAGGGACGATACATTATTTTCGAGCGCATTTCTTTTTTTATGAGAGACGTATGCTAGGAGATTTCCAGCGAATCAACGCAAATTTACCGTTTTTAATATTTCCCTTGTTTATTTCTTATTATTTAAAAATTACGATATCTGACATAGGTCAACCGGTAGGAAAGAAGTTCCTTTCGCAATATTATGTATCATCTCAATAAACACTTCAAAGTCGGAATAACATTTAACAAGCGTCAGTCGTGAAGTCAAATACGAGATTAATTTCACGAATAAAAAGACAAGCGAAGAAAGAGACAGGTAACGGTGCTACCTGTATTAAGTAATATGGGTTGACGGGACTCTGACAGGAAAAGTGTCGCTCGGACAACTTCCCGTGTAGCTCCATCCGCCAAACGTAGTTCTAAAAATATGTATAGTCACCTTGTGATGCAGCGACATGTTTGAGCCGTTCTGGAAGCGCACGATGGTCTGCAGCGACGCCGGCGTCGAGGCGCTCTTGGTGATGGGCGCGGCGTCGGCGTCGGCGGGCGCGTCCCTCGGCGGCAGCAGCCCGCGCGCGATCTTCGCGTTGAGCCCGCGCTGCACGTGCTGGTGCGGCAGCAGCGGCGCCTCCATCGTCTTGGTCGTGTACGACGGCGACGACGTCTGGCTGAAGCTGTCCGAGGACACGTTGGAGTCCTGCCGCGCGGACATGTTGGAGCCGGTGCTCGGCGAGCGGCGCGGGGCCGCCGTCACCGCTGCCGCCGTCTCTGGCAGCGGGGCGATCTTCTGCGACATTGGAGTTTATCAAGGAGCCACTTAGAGTTTGCAAGTACAGTATGGAACCCACAGCCTCGGTGGCCCAGTGGCGCGACACTTCGGCGATCGCTCTCCGAAGTTAAGCAACGCTGGGTCCGGTCTGGTCTTGGATGGGTGACCATTCGACCGTTGAGAGAGGCTGGCCATGGTTCGGATTCCACGTTAAGCTGTAGGTCCCCTTCCTTACTTACTAGGTGGTAGGGTTTATCCCGCCCGGGTTGGTACCATCGCATTGGATGAACGATGGTCGAAGCGGCAATGAAAATTGTCCGTGTTTTCCATCCAGTTCAATGTAGCCGTGCAATATAAGGAAGGTCCTGGCATGGCACCTAGTTCCCATGTGGTGTGTTGGGCTAATACCATGACAGAACTTGTGGTATTAGCCATCCATGTCCAGTCACATAAAAAAAAAAACAATACGATATCTACATTGATCGAATTGAAAAAATACAGCACAAATTCCTCAAATCTCTCGACTATAGGACTGGACACGATTTTTTTAATTACAATACCTCTGCATTACGATACTCTATACCGTCTTTGCAAAGCCGACGTCATCTCAACGATGCAGCTTTTCTGTGGAAGATCATTAATTGCCACGTGGACTTTCCATCTTTATTAGAGAGAATTACTTTTAAAGTACCTCATCGTACTACACGCAATAAGGACCTGTTTTATATCCCCTCATGCCACACAAATTATGCTCAAAACACTTTTGTTCGACGTAGTTTGAGCAACTATAACAAACATTTATTTGAAGTAGATTTATTTTCTAACTCATTATTACCATTTAGGAAGAAAACCATTAAAATTATATTAGATATTTGTTGATTTATGTTCTATCTTTCATATGTCTTTCTTTTCTTTTACTCACTTGTATGTTCACCATCTTATCTTATCACATCACAACTACATCAAAATAAGCTCTCAATAAGTAATTATACATGTAAAAATAGGGAACTATAGGTCTATGTGATATTCTTATTATAATTGTAATTTTTTGTATGACTGTTTGTTTTAATTAATTTCTTCAAATTCAAGATTTGAAAATTTTAAGAAATGCAATTTTGTCCATTAGCCAAGGCACAATTTTGCAATAGCGAAATCTCCATTCAGGCCCTAACGATTCCCAACGTCGTCTGATTTTAATATTTTTTTTTTATCCCTTAAGAAAGCGTTGTATCATGTCTGCATGGTTTCTCTGTAAATAAGTGTATTTTTCAGTAAAACAAATCGAAAATGAACGTAAAAAATACAACTGTTTTTCAATGTTTATTAGCCAATATTTTTCAATCTAAGAGGTATATTCAAAATATTAAAACATACAGACATAGATTTCTACAATATTTTTTAGAATAAAAAAAATCGAAAACCTAATAAAACATTATCAGCATGGATATAGTTATCGCTCGTAGTATGGGGAGTTGATAGAGTAACAACGCTCGTAGTATGGGGAGTTGATAGAGTAACAACGCTCGTAGTATGGGGAGTTGATAGAGTAACAACGCTCGTAGTATGGGGAGTTGATAGAGTAACAACTCTCTTAAGTAAATCAACGTAGAAGAACACATTGCAATGCAAATTACATCAAAATGGTACTCTGTGTTCCGAGCATTGTATTCACACGTTTGTATTGGACTAGTCGCAGGGTTGGGTGTTACGTTGGGTGTCATACCTCTGGGACCTGTAGTCCTAGAGATCATCTCAAATCTCTTGAAGAGATGGGTGATCGACACTTACAAATATTTTTTAAAGATAACGCAAAAAGTATTACACTTTGAGCCACGAATGTAGCCATAGTTAAAATTGTAAAAATTGCCACTCTTTGGTGGGTGCAACAATGACGCTCTCTGTAAAAGCGGCTCTCGTCTATCTCATGACTGCAAAAAAATCATCAATCCTGTATTTAGCGATGCAGACGCGCTACACTGCCACGGAAGTCCTAATATGCATCTAAATGCATTATTATACAGAGCACGCAGTGAGTTAAACACCCGCTGCGTTTACTAACGCCATGATTACATAACCGTATACCATAGATGGTACTGGGACTCCCAATGCCTAAAGCCGCACGTCGATTAGGCGGGTCGGGGCGGGCCGCAATAATCCACCGGCCGCAAAAACATAGGCAGATTATTGCGGCTCGCCCTGACCTGCCTATGGACGCGCCCAATAACACAACAAATGAATAAATCACCTGAATCTTTCTCGTCGTCTGTGTGGGGTTGCGGTTGCAGTCGACGCGCTGCGGTGGCGGCGCCGGCGGGGCCCGCTCCTGGTTGCCGTTGGCGTCGGGCGCGAGGGGCGAGGCGGCGGCGGCGGCGGCGAGAGGGCGCGGCGGAGCGGGCGGAGGGGCGCGGCGCGGCGGCAGGGGGGAAGGGCGGCGCGCGGGCGGCGGCGGCAGGCGGCGCACCGGCGGCGGCGCCGTGCGCTGCGGGATGGGCGGCGGTTGCGGCGGCACCTCCTGGCGGCAAAGCGTACACCAGTTGGCTAATAAATTAAAATACATTTCAGGCAAGACGAACCCATATTGTACTCAACACAAGAGACTTCGTGCTATACGTTTATATGTTTTACGCAAGAAGAACCCATATTGTCTTTAACATAAGTACTTAGTCGTTTGTTTCTTAAAGTTTTAATTTTTTTGTTTCCTTTCTTAATTTTTTATACTAGTCACTTTTATTAGACTAGTCACTGAATATTCGCTTTAGGTTAAGATGCATTCTGCTAATACATGTTGTGTTTGTCTTTTACTGAAAGTGCACTCAGGCTTAATGTTAATGTATTATTTTTTTCTTATGTGAATATTAGAGCTGTACTTTTGTTGACGAACCGAATAATAAAAAAAAAGACAAGCAAGACAAAACCATATTATCTTTGACAAAAGAGACTTCGCGCATTTGTAATTTCGTTTCACGCAAGAAGAAACCATACTGTTTTCGACCCAAGAGACTTCGCGCACTTCGTTTCTACGTTTCACGCTAGACGAACTAATATTATCTCCGATACAAGCGACTTCGCGCACTTCGTTTCTACGTTTCACGCAAGACGAACTAATATTATCTCCAATACAAGCGACTTCGCGCACTTCGTTTCTACGTTTCACGCTAGACGAACTAATATTATCTCCGATACAAGCGACTTCGCGCACTTCGTTTCAACGTTTCACGCAAGACGAACGAATATTATCTCCAATACAAGCGACTTCGCGCACTTCGTTTCAACGTTTCACGCAAGACGAACGAATATTATCTCCGATACAAGCGACTTCGCGCACTTCGTTTCTACGTTTCACGCTAGACGAACGAATATTATCTCCGATACAAGCGACTTCGCGCACTTCGTTTCTACGTTTCACGCTAGACGAACTAATATTATCTCCGATACAAGCGACTTCGCGCACTTCGTTTCTACGTTTCACGCAAGACGAACTAATGTAGTCTTCGATACAAGCGACTTAGCGCGTTTCGTTTCTACGTTTCTCGCAAGCTGAACTAATATATTCACGCAACACGAAATCGACGTAGTAACGAAGTGAGTGAAGTATCTTATACTTCACGCACTTCATTTCTACATTTCACGTAGCTTTTGTAATGAATTTGTTTTATGGAAAACTTGTAGCTACCAAACATGAAATAAAATATCTGCAGTAACAGAAGCCAGGATATACCTTAACGTATTGCCTGGCCGCAGCGGTGGCGGCGGCGGCTGCGGCGGCGACGGGCGCGGCGGTGACAGTCAGCGCGGGTGGCGGGTGCGCGTGCGGGTGCGCGTGCGCGTGCGGGCGCGGCGCAGGCGACAGGCTGGACGGCGGGCAGTAGGGCAGCGCGTCCGAGGGGCAGTACTTGAAGCCGGCGCGGTGCGGGGCCGGCGGGTGCGGCGCGCACGCGGCGGTGGAGTGGCGGCGCGGCGCGGCCGGCGCGGGCCGCAGCAGCTCGAGGAGCCGCTCGCCGGGCGTGGCGGCGAGGCTGCCCGCGCGCCCCATCCTGTGTGCGCGGAAACCGTTACACATTTTTTTTATGTAACTGGACATGGGTGGCTAATACCAGACTGACCGTCAGATTTTAGCCTAACACACCACATGGGAATTAGGTGCCATGCCTGGACCTTCCTTACATTGCTCGGCTACATCGAACTGGATGGAAAACGCGGGCAATTTTCATTGCCTCTTCTACCATCGTTCATTAAATGCGATGGTACCAACCCGGGCGGGATTAACTTTAACACCTAGTAAGTAAGGAAGGGGACCTGAAGTTTTACGTGGAAGTCTCAACGGTTGATAATGGCCACCCATCCAGAATCTAACCGCGCTCAGAGATGCTTCACTAAACTTATCGAATCGCAAGGCGTCGCGACACTGGGCTACCGAGGCTAACAAGATTAAATTCATAAAATAATTTTGACTAGTATTACATTGACGATGGCACTATACACCAGATTTAGATTAAGTTCGTAAAATAATTTTGACTAGTATTACATTGACGATGGCACTATACACCAGATTTAGATTAAGTTCGTAAAATAATTTTGACTAGTATTACATTGACGATGGCACTTACTCCAGATTTAGATTAAGTTCGTAAAATAATTTTGACTAGTATTACATTGACGATGGCACTATACACCAGATTTAGATTAAGTTCGTAAAATAATTTTGACTAGTATTACATTGACGATGGCACTATACACCAGATTTAGATTAAGTTCGTAAAATAATTTTGACTAGTATTACATTGACGATGGCACTATACACCAGATTTAGATTAAGTTCGTAAAATAATTTTGACTAGTATTACATTGACGATGGCACTATACACCAGATTTAGATTAAGTTCGTAAAATAATTTTGACTAGTATTACATTGACGATGGCACTATACACCAGATTTAGATTAAGTTCGTAAAATAGTTTTGACTAGTATTACATTGACGATGGCACTATACACCAGATTTAGATTAAGTTCGTAAAATAATTTTGACTAGTATTACATTGACGATGGCACTATACACCAGATTTAGATTAAGTTCGTAAAATAATTTTGACTAGTATTACATTGACAATGGCACTATACACCAGATTTAGGTTAAGTTCAATATTCATAATTCAGAATCATAATTATTGTTTTTTTTGTAATCTTTTGTTTTTTTATATTTATTTTTAACGTTTCTCCTTATGTTTTTCATGCGAGCGGTGGCATTGATTAATCAACTACTTAAGTTTTAAACTTATTTTGTGACTGGCAAAATATGTTTGCCAGTTCTTATATGCATGGAAATAGAGTATGCGACATTTGTATTTTTGACATAGACCTAGCATAACGATTCTTGACATGTTTAACTGTAGGTTACCTACCTATGAATGCAATAAAACAATACAATACAATACAATGCAATACAATTCACAGGATACTTTGTTGAGGCGATCCGAGTTAGTAGTACACTCCGATACTTTCGTCATGTTTTCTGTCCGTTAGTGTCTCGTTAATAGATGAGTGTACTTCCTCCGCGTGGCACTCGACATTAAGACTACCAATGCAATATGAGGAGGCGGTAAGACCTACAGAAGATCTACGAGAGGGCTATGGTCCCCGCCTGGACGTTTTCGGGCGTTCAGGGGGAATAGCATAACATAATGGCTGGTCACTGGGAGCGCTATATAATAAACCACGGAATATTGAGGAGGCAGGAAGTGAAACGTTTGTAAATTTGTTCCAGGACCGCTGTTACCGTTTTACTTAAGACCTTTTTGCTCCGCGAAGGTATAACAGTCGCAATTGCCTATCCCTTCTTAATCGATAACCAAACAACAAATCCACATTTGTTTAGTAAATATGAACCTTAACGTAATGACTCTACGTTGGAATTCCAATACTGTTTGCAATCACTTTCGAACACGGCCGAGCGCCTCACACGCAGCGAGACATGACCCGGCGAACAAAACGACGCCGGGACGCCATATGTTTCGTAATGCATTCGTCGTAAGTTTTATCGCTATTCATGTAAATGAAACTTACCGGTGATACGAAACTCCTCCATTATGAAGGTTGTGCACCGGCGGTCGTGTTTGCACGTCATTATGACACAGTACGGCATTACTCCTTTTCAATTTTAGATTGTATCACGGATAAGTTAATGCACAGGACAGCCACAGAGGAGTGAATCACGCGCGTATGAAGTGAGCGGTTCCCCGCTAAAGACCGGCGCGCGAGTTCCGCCCACTTCACAATTCTTACCTCCTAATTGTTCTGTGTAATAAACAGCGAAGGGCTGCAGTATCCCCGCAAAGCCTCTTATTTCTGTCCGTAACTTTTTCGGTGACACTTTTAGATCATTGCAAAAAAACTTAAAGATCGTGCTCAGTACAACATCCTGCCTAATATCGTCCTTCACGATCGGTTTTCCTAATACAAAGTATTTTTTAACCGACCTCGAAAAAAAGGAGGAGGTTCTCAATTCGTCGGAATCTTTTTATTTAATTTTTTTTTCTCTTTTTTTTATGAAAAACAATATGCAAAAAACAAATCGCGAAAATGTTGACAGTTGGTGACAGGTGTCAATAGGTATTAGCAGGTTAAGGCTACTTAAGGTTTACTAAGTTTTTCGTAGGTTTCCGATCTCTTGCGGCGAAAACATTTGGACTCACATTAGAATAGAATATTAAAAAACCATTCGTTGATTTATCTAAAATAAACAGACACATGGAAAATATATTGTCTCTATTCCATCTTAACAATTTTTATCTTTTAAATATATCTAAAAGTAAACATTTTTTATTACGGAATTTATCCTTTATGGAAAGCCTCCATAAAGGATCCAGTATGCCATAACGAGAAGAAAATGGAACGATACGAAAAGATATTTGCTAGAACTTGATACATAGCCCTCTAAATTAAAAGAAAATCCACGGCGCGACGTTTTCCCGTAACAAGCGCCGCTCCGCCGTGCCCGCTCCGCTTTGCCCCTAAGCGATTTTCCACTTTGTACGACTCGATCACGCTTCGTTATACCACGCCGAGCGTATAAATACGGAGAAGTCGCAGCGCGCGGACTATATTGCCGACATTAGATATTTACGTGTCGAGTTTATGAGAAAATCATACGATGGGTTCTAAGGGGCCTGAATTATCCATCGCTGTAGTGCGGCATAACCGCGCGAGTGTGGCGAGCCTGTCTAGACGGGGATTTGTTGTAAAATCTGATCAGAAATACGATGGAACCGAGTGCGACAGTGAAACCCTACTGATTTCATATATACCACTGTTTGTCTTTGGTTGGTTGATTTGTCCTATTTTACATAGCAACTGAGCAAAGGGTAGACGTAATTTGGCGAAAGTAAATGTCGATTCGCCAGTCCGGAGTGAAACGCGTGCATACTGGTAGAAGGGCGCATATTCACTGAATAAATGCGGGCGCGCGTCGCAGCGCGCGTGGACTGAGGCGGGGGGAAACACCTATACACGTGTGTGTGCGGTATGCTTACAAAGCATGCCGCCACAGTAATTTTTTTAATAGATATTGGTTAGGACCGGAGAGTGACATAGGCTATGTTTTGTCCAGTAAAAAATCATTTCGATATTGTATCGAGCGGCTAATAGTCTCATAAATTACCAAACAAATCCATTAAGGCGCTAGGACTAGCCAACTACTCGCGCCATACAAATGCACTTTTTAACAAATGTAATAATATGTAGTGAAACGCTTCAGCAAATCCAAATAGAACTCCAGACTGATAATGGATTGTTAATATTTTTTGATTCCATCATTTATTTAAATAATAATAAAAATAAAAAAGTTGATTTTTCTCGTTAGAAATCTGAAAGTAATTCGATTTCGAGATATAAGCAAACACAGCATATATGCATAAACAAAAAATTCCATTTGCTTTTAGATTTCTACATTTAGTCAAAAAAGTTCGGAAATGGACACCGTTTCCGCAATGTATTTTGTATAGAAAAAGGAAACATACATTAACGAAAATAGGTTGATTCCTAGACAAGGAATCATATATTGTAAGAATGACACTTATAATCGTCAGACTTAGTTAGTTGACTTGGGGTGCCTCGTCTAACTTTGCGATTTGGCTAGTACCAGGCCCTTAATTCGTCGCACCCGGACGTACAGGCGTATCTCATTTTCATTAAATTTGAAGTAGAGTTGAAAAAGTGATAGTTTCTCTGTTTTCTTTCATAATTTAGTGAATTTACTGCAAATGATGCTGCAAAAAATGACCTTGTAAGAAGCTTTGCTAAGAGTTTACACATAAATAATTGAGCAAATAAATTAATATGTGTATTCTATATATCTATATAAAAGCTAAGATTGTGAGATACGCCTAGAGTTGTTAGTTAAAGGTGGTTCATCTCCGAACATAAGAAAACTTGGATGATCGTCGTTGTACGTCCGAAATTACTGCATTCTACCTTACCAACCGATATGGCGATTTACCAACGATTCTGAACAGCGACCCATTCAAGCTTCGGGGTTCCGCACCCAAAGTTTGCCAACGGAACCCTATTACTAAGCCTCCGCTGTCCGTCCGTCCGTCCGTCCGTCCGTCCGAACTATCTAGACTTACGCAGGTGCCTAAATATATCGAAGATCGGAGTACATAAACCATTATTAATATTTGTGTGCATATCTACCAATGCCAGCGTGGTCATTAAAGTAAAACCAGAAATGATAATATAGATGAACGGCAAGATAAGAAAATGTAACAAGAGGCCTAATGGGACGTCAGACGTCAGCGGCGAACCGATTCAAGCAATGTGACGGCGGGCGGGGCGAGGCTGCGCGGAGGGCGGCGGCGCTCGTCGCCTCCACTCTCCGCAAACAGCCGAGTCCGATGGATAATGCACGGCTCTATCCGAACGGACAGTCGGGAAATTGCTACGTCCATAGGCTTCGCCGGCGACACAATATTAGTCGCAGCAGTAGGTAATCGCCCCCTTAGTAAAAAATATATGCGCGAGAATATTACTTAGCTAACGCGAGCACAGCGGCATGTATTCTTGGCATTTCGTCATTGCGGATTCAGTAGAGTTAACAGAAGAAGAATTTACTTTGACATTACTTTGGCATTCTAGAAACCGATCGCAGCGCCACACGGAATGAGTGGCCACGGAATTAAACGTTTACATATGTAATAATTGTTATTTGTATGGACGATGAAAACTTTGGCATTCTGGGAAGATTTTGCCAGCTGCGTTTACTAATTCATTCGTGGAATAATTTCGTACTTCTTTCCGCAGCTGCAATGACAAAGGTTGCCAGGCATTCGGCTTTAGCCAGTTATGTTTGGGATTTTAGGAAACATTTTTGGAAACCATTTGCGGGTCTGGCCTGTCCGGCATTTGTTAGGCTTTTCATCGTTCGTGGTGTAACTCGTCACACGCCTGCTGGTTAAGCGGGCGAAGAAATGCAGAATGACGTCGACACGCCGACCCCAGAAAGAAGCGGCGACTTCCTCCCCGTCCCGCCGCGGTGTCGCTACGCATTTATAAACATTACGCTATAATATTTTGGCAAACGAAACGTTAGAATAAGAAGATGTTAATAGTTCATAATATATCCTCACGGCCACTGTTCCGTTAGTTACTTACTTTTAGAATTGAAACTTCAGTGAGGTTCACCATAAGCAGTAAACAAACACAGAATAAGCTAAAATACAAATCTTCGATGACACGCCGAGTCGTGTTTGTTTTCGTGCGCTACCATTCGTTAGCAGCTTAGAGCGAGCACTTCTATTACTGAAAAACAGAAAGAGATAGCACTACACTAGCTCCCACTGCCACAGTCCTATTTAAAATCATACTTTCCGAGTTAAGGAATAACCTCGGGAATAACGAAAAATAGCATATTAGTTTCCGTATGCGATTCAGTAAATGCCGCAGGAATAGGTCGGAAGTAATTAACTGATTCAGCTATGATTCAGCTATGATTCAGTAAAGTGTTTAGATAAGTTTGTCTAGAATGCACCACCTGGTCTAGTCCTGGCATTCAGTAATCAGGAATCAGGAATCCTGAGTCTAGAAAATCGCTTTTATAGCGATTTTCAAAGAGAGTTTTTCGACGGAAAACCTTGATTAATAAAAAAAACTATGCTCCGGAATATTTTCGTCAAGAAAATCGCATTGAAAACCGCTACAAAAGCGGTTTTCTAGAATCAGGATTCCTAATTCCTGATTACGGAATGCCAGGAATAGGCCTGCTGAGCGGTGCACGCGAGAGTGCTTCCTTTCGGTTGATGTCGACCGAGTTCTTGGCGCCAAAATGCGCCTTATTGCGAAGTGGGAAGTAAGGTCGATATCGATTGGGATTCTGGCGCGAAATTCGCTTCATTGCAAAAAACGAAAGTAGAGCAAATTTGGCATGCAGGACAAATACCTACGGAATCTAAAGAGTATACAGGTCTATTTTTTGGAATGAAGTTCCTTAGTTCACCTTACATTCTATTTACCTCTCGCAGCTAGGCCGAAAAAAGAGTCAGGACCGTCAGGAGACGTTTGCTATAGTACGTGTATTTGTTTACACGCGTAAATCTATGTATTGATGTATTACTTAGTACAGACGTGCAGTGTCGGTGTCAATTGTATATGCGAAATTCTTTAGTAAGATGCGTGTCATAATGTTTGTTTAGGCTTTAAAGAGAATGGTAATGTTTTCGTGACATCAAAATGGAAAATAAAGGGTTTCACACGCTCAATGGTAAGTAAGTAAGTTACAGCTTTGATAGGTTAACGGTTATCCACTCTAATGGACTATCATTCACTAAAGGAATCGTATCGTTCGTTCAGTCGTATGACTTCTTAGTCTTACATTGCCTGTTGCCGCTCCCTTCGCAGCCGAGTCGGACTCGCACAAAAAGGGTTCCGTACCATCGTACAAGATTTAACACAAAACAATAACGTTTTTTTTTCACCTCTAATTTTTTTATTTTTTATTTTACCTATTTGTTGTTATAGCGGCAAAATAAATACACACTCCGTGGACAATTCAGCTGCCTACCTGTTACTGTTCACGAGATACAGCCCTGTGACAGACGGACGGACGGACGGACGGACAGAAGGACGGACGGACAGCGGAGGCTTAGTAATAGGGTTCCGTTTTCACCCTTTGGGTACGGATCCCCAAAAATGATTGCCGCTCCCCAGTACTCGAATATTTTTATTTCAGTTCAACTTCTTTCTAGAAAACTCCACTGACTTGTATGTGCTCCCGGGAGCAATGGTCGAGTGGAATCTCATTCGAGAATCACTCGGCTGTTGCAGAAATTGTTCTAATTTGAGCAGGCCGAGCAGATGTATGACGTAAAACTACATAAATTGTACAAGCCGCTCTCCATGGAACTAGGTAAGTGGCGCCATCTGTTGACCAAGATTCTTTAACTGCTTTTCGCACTTCGGTTTTGTAGTTGCGCTATGGCTTCTCAGATGGCGCGCTCGTAACAATATTTATATTACACTCTTACAATGCAAAGTCGGATTTGAAAATCCTTAGGAATGACCTTCAATTTGAAGTAAGTTTTAAACTTATTTTGTGACTGTCAAAGTGATTGTATTTAAATCTTTGAATCTTTGAATGTTTGCCAGTCCTTATATGCAATGAAATAGAGCATGCGACATTTATATTTTTGACATAGACCTAGCATTACGATTCTTGACATGTTCAAGTGTAGGTTACCTACCTATGAGCGGCTCATAGCCTAGTGGCGCGGGGACTGGCCTAGCGTGCCAAAGGCCTGGGTTCAAATCCGACATGCACCACTGTCTTTCTCTTTCCGAGTTTGATAAGTGCATTTAGTCACGAATGCGAGCTGCTCCATGGTTCGGAATCCATGTAAAACTGTAGGTCCCCTTCCCCTACTAGGTGGTAGGGTTTAAGCCCGCCCGGGTCGATACCATGAAAAGATGGTCGAAGCGGTAATGAAAAATTGTCTGTGTTTTCCATCCAGTTCAATGTAGCTGTGCTTATAAAGGGAAGGTTTTGGCATGGCACCTAATTCCTACGGGAATGTGGTGTATTGGGCTAATATCATAACGGTAGTTGCGTGGTATTAGCCATCCATTACAGGTCGCATAAAAAAAACCTATGAATCCAATAAAACAATGCAACACAAGGATTGAGCAATTATTTGGATGCACCGTTTCCTACTGATCTCTAATTTGTGCTGTGGCGCGGTGACAGGCTGCCTGACGGATGGCCACCGGTAGCCTGCGGCCGCTCCGCCGGACCACGCGGTGATTAACTGTGCGCTGCGCACGAGCGAGCGTCGCCGGGGCCACGGTTATCAGCGCTCAACGCCGCGTGCCCGTATCTGTACCCGAAGTCTCTGTTGTCACCTAACGCCGCGTGCCCGTATCTGTACCCGAAGTCTCTGTTGTCACCTAACGCCGCGTGCCCGTATCTGTACCCGAAGTCTCTGTTGTCACCTAAATTGCATGGAGGTGAAGAAATAACGTTTACGGCAAAATGATCGACTGGCGTTTTCAATGTATGGAGAAATTGAAGAGCGCGCGCAGTGGGTGTTCAACGAACTAACATTTGCGAGTCCGAGTTTGATTTGACAGCTTACTCAACGTTACCGTAAATACGTCGACGTTGCCGTTGACGTCCACTCCGTGTTTTCATACAAATCGGAAATGCGAGTTTGACTTTGACAGCTTGAAGAAGTAAAACCACAGAATATCTAGTAAAAACTTGTAAGGAGTTTGACGTTTTTACGGAGAACGCCAGTCGTTCGGTTTGCCGTAAACGCCACAGAAATCGGAATATAACGCCAATTTAGGTGAGAACTCAGACTGAGTCGCATTTGTGTAGAATAGAAAATATTACAAAATAAGAAAGCATAGTGCGGAGTCCTGTGCTGGATAAAATTAAATGTTTTTTTTATCTACACTTATACGAGCATCCATGATATATACGCCCTCAAACGGTTTCATACAAATGTAATCATTTATATCATGCATATAAGATGAGTTTAAAAAAATAATTAAACGTACGGACGTAGCTATCAGTTCATTTATTAAAATTTCAGAAGATATTTCTTAATTTGACTGAGGAAACTGGCACAAGCCATTGTTGTTTTATTGTTGTTTTATTGTTTATTCATCATCCACAGGCAGCACACTGCACTCGGATTTGTCATATTTTATCATTAGCCAGTTCAGCGTTCACGGCGAAGAAGAACTGGCAAGAAACTTCGCTGATTTTTTTCAACGTCCACTTAGTCTAAGTTTACAAATTTGTTTGCCACTGCTTACAGAAATACGGGTTATTGGTACCCGTTTATGTCAATACATTAAATTAATATTAATTCACAAAAATCTACCATTCACGCCGTATGCAACAGTTCATGACAAATATCGGTTTATTCTGCAAAGTCATGTCCGTCATCCAACATGTTGCCAATTGGACCAGGCCAGTCCCCACAAGCAGCACCCGTTCACGAGCATCACGCCGGGTCCAGTCATCGCCTCTCTCAACCATGTTTTAGGAATGTGACCCGAACCAAGCGTCACCACTAGCAAGGACCTTGAAGCGATGCTCTGCTCCAAAAATTGTTTTACATGTCCACGTTTAGTTTTTTTACTATTATTTCTGTCATGAACTACTACAGTGACTTGATCACATAGTAACATAACGAAACTAACTCGTAACTTGTAAAGAACTCGATCACTTATCCTCTTAGGTTGACATTATGTAATTGCATTGAGCGATCATGGCACATGTTCAACTTTGTAGAATGATAGAGAATATTTTTCAGAATGTGTTTCCTATTCCACCATATACCTACATTTTAGGGGGGGCGCCCATTAATTACGTTAAGTTAAGAGGATAGTTTCCTTATGGAGGAAATAATCCTAATTATAAAGGTCAAATAAGGCAATAAATACAGCATGTTGCAACGGCAGCTAATTTTCAAAACAAAAAAAATATTGAAATATTTCTCTTAAATGTCTAGTTACCCGAGATATTAATTTTTTAAATGTATGTGTTCGTTTTTTGATGTTGTAACTCTGCATAAGGAAGTTTTTGGAATGGAACCTAGAACCCACGTGGCGTGTCAGGCTAATGTCATGACAGCAGGTGTGATATTAGCCATCCATGTCCAATTAAATGCAACATTCCCATCTTCTTACGGAACATTTGATTATTTTTACACAAACTTTGTATAGAAAGTCTAACTTTTTATTTAGTGGATATGTTTTATCTTACACAGTACGCCTGTAATAAATAGCACTCTTTTGATTTAAAGTTTTACGCTATGGACGCTACGGACATCTACTGTAAAGATTGTTGTAATAAAACAGTTTGAATTTAACATATTTGTGTCGACACGAAAAACATATTTGGCACAAGATGCTTGTACTTGGTTTGACGTTGGTAACCAAAGTATATATTTCGACGTGATCTGCTCTTGTATAAGCATACATATGTTAGTACATTATTAATTTACTTTGTATTTTGTTATTTGGACACCGGGTGGCTAAGCTCAAGTGGCAGTGGGCTGGTCATGTCAGCCGAAGAGACGACGACCGTTGGAGTAACCGTGTCCTACACTGGCGGCCGTGGACAGGAAAACGGAGTGTGGGAAGACCACCCGCCAGGTGGGACGACGACATCAAGTGCGTTGGCGGAAAGCAGTGGTTCCGTACCGCTGAAGGCCGGGAGGACTGGAGGAAAATTGGAGAGGCATATGTCCAGCAGTGGACGCAAACACGCTGACTGACTGACTGACTGACTGACTGACTTTGTATTTTCAATAGAGTAGTTTTATTGGTGTATCTCTAGTTTAAATCCCTTGAAAAAGACATAGGTATATGTTAATTTGTTCGAGAGACATTCCTTAAGGCTGTTCCGACCCATATAAAGTTGTTTGCACACATAACGCAAAAAGTATTGCACGTTAAGCCACGAATCAATATTAGAAGTTTAATATAGTCATATTACTTGCAGCGAAAACAATTTCACAATTTCAGGATTATTGGTTTTGTTACAATTTATTTAAATAAGATTTTTATTTAACAGCGCCATCTAACGGTGTAAAACTTCTAATCGCCAATTACAACGAAACCATTAAACCTGAAATTGTGAATATGTTTTCGCTGCAACTACTATGGCTATATTTAATATTTTTGACGAATTCGTGCCTTAAAGTGCAATACTTTTTGCGTTCTGTGTAAAAAAAAACATTGTATGGGTCGGAACATCCTTAATGTAATCTGTCCAGCACGAACATTTTTGAAGACCGATGAAGTAACGAGACATTTTCGTGATGATAAATTACATACTTTAATATTATTAGACCGCCTGCGCTCTCCTTGGGAGTCCTAAGTCATTTCCAATCTAGCAGAAAGTCCATTTTTCCCTCACAAAAGATCCCAAGAATACTCCATCACAAAATTACATAATAGCATTGGCCGTAAAGGCGGGATATTAGAGTATCTAGAGATTAATTTTCGTGAAACAGCATTCTTTGTGTTCCCGGAGAATGTGTGTAGAATCGCAAATGTTTAAATCTCTTAATACATGATACATAATATGTACATAAAAAAATATACAAGAGGAATTTGAAAATTCCACTCTTGATATTTTCCAGATGCGAAATATGCATGTTCATTCCCTTCTGTACCAAATCCTGAATGCTCGCTTCACTTAAGGGCCTGGTACTAGCCAAATCGCTAAGTTAGACGAAGCACCCCAAGTTAACTAACTAAGTCTGACGATTATAAGTGTCATCCTTACAATATATGATTCCTTGTCTAGGAATCGAATTATTTTCGTTAATGTATGTTTCCTTTTTCTATACAAAATACATTGCGGAAACGGTGTCCATTTCCGAACTTTTTTGACTAAATGTAGAAATCTAAAAGCAAATGGATTTTTTGTTTATGCATATATGCTGTTTTTGCTTATATCTAGAAATCGAACTACTTTCAGATTTCTAATGAGAAAAATAAACTTTTTTATTTTTATTATTATTCAAATAAATGATGGAATAAAAAAATATTAACAATCCATTATCAGTCTGCAGTTCTATTTGGATTTGCTGAAGCGTTTCACTACATATTATTACATTTGTTAAAAAGTGCATTTGTATGGCGCGAGTAGTTGGCTAGTCCTAGCGCCTTAATATTTTTTTTCCATGATTACTTATTTTGTGCCATGGTGTCTCACTTAGGTCTGCGGATAAGGTCCTGCTTCTTGTTCCGTCACATTTTAACAGCTTATTCGCATTCATTTACAATAATTATGTATGATTGTTCAATCAATTGCCTCTTAACATATGGGAAAGTGCTTCTTTTTTTATTTTTTATCGAAAATTAAAATCTTGTTTGTAATTAAATTAATCCATTCATATTTGATTGTGATTCCTTAAGGTGGCCCAACCCGGCGGGACTAACTCATTCGCGGGCACGGTACAAAACTGTACGGTACTGGGACCTTCTGTTTCAATGAATAAGACAGGCTCCATGATGAGGAAGATGCAATATGTCCACAAAAAAGACAATGTGCATAGTGTATGATTTGGTAAGATTTACGAAAATTTTTATTTCAAAATGACTTATAGCTAAAAGTAAACCACGACCGTTGTATTAAAAAATCTAACAAAAACCAAATATATTATGAATCTTGATTAAATAAGCTATGTCTGATGACTAATATTTTTAAGATAGTCTTTAGCATTGCGTAATCCACCTCCAAAATTATTGTATAAAACGCGCGAAAAACTCGAAATTTCGGACTTTATAACTTAGGAACAAAACACAATTTTACAATGCCAACGGTCATCAGACATCTAGTTCGATCAAATAAAGCTATTTTGAGCAAAATTTTGGATCTTTGACAATAAATATGGGCGTGATCTTCTTTCCCCGTTTATATGGGGAGTTGAGCGGGATGGGCCGCCTTAACCCCTGTTTTCACAATTTCCATTTACCTGAAATCCGATAAGTTACTTTCGGTTGCATGGCATTTTGGAATCGTTTGTAGCTGGAGGTGGTGAAAACTGGTGTAAGTCTGATTATGATGTTACTAATTAGCAATTTAATATTTCTGTATCCTACCTGTTAATTTCTTCATGACTTGAATTAGCTTTTAGAGATTTCTTTCAGCAAGTAATCACAGTGGTAAGCAATAAAGTTTATGAATGTGAATTTTCAAAATAGGTTGGTAGCCGCTTGCAGCCTAGTGGCCCGAGGACTTGTCTAGCATACCAGAGGTCTGGGTTCAAATCCTCGCCCGTTCATGCACCACTTTCTTTCTCTTTCTGAGTTGGATATGTGCGTTTCGTCACGAATGCGAGCTGCTCCATGGTTTGTAGTAGGGTAATGCCGCCCGGGTCGGTACTATGAAACTATGGTTAAAGCGGCAATGAATTTTGTTCCGTGTTTTCCATCCAGTTTAATGTAGCCGTGCTCATAAAGGTGAGACAACCGCCTCAAATATATTTGTTAAAATACTACGTATGCATATGTATATGGTAGGGCCGCAGCGGCTTCGTAGCACTCAAATTGCGTTGTCCCTTCTAGAGAAAGCGGTGATTTACGATTTCCGGATGGTTTTGGGGGCTGCGCGAGCGCGGGAGGTTTGGCATTCGGAGTTCGGACAGCGGGGCAGCGCGCAACGTCTCGTGACGCACGCTATCGGGGGGGAAACGCAAATTTTCTCAACCTTGAATATATTCCGATATTCGATCAGTGGTGGTGTGAACTGTGATAATGCTAGGAAATGAACTGTGACCATGCTAGGGAGTGAATAGATTAATTATAGGATTGTGATATGAAAGACTGGTTTCTGTGGACATTTACAACTGTATGAGGTGGCTGGATCGTGTTGCAAGCAGATTGCAGAGGATGAGTGCTCTCTTCATTACACTGTTTTATTACTAGATTGATATTATTGGTGTAACCGGATAAATTACCGTCGCGCGGTGTCGGAATTAGGTGCGTTCGCGTGATGCCCTATTTTGCGGTACGGGAATTGAATTCGATTACGGACGGTTGCGACGGAATTTTACTGAGCGGCTTTGTTGAAGTCCACGGCGACCGCTGTAGCGATGGAAACCGCCAATTTGCTCAAGGTACCTAATCTATACAAATAACATAACGGTTCGACGGATTTTTTCCGAGTGGTTGTGCAATATTTTCCAACGACGTGGGTCGATGGATCTTATTCCGCCAATTTTCCAGCAGGGCATCGGGACGAGTGGTTGTGTAATATTTTCCAACGACGTGGGTCGATGGATCTTATTCCGCCAATTTTACAGCAGGGCATCGGGACGAGTGGTTGTGTAATATTTTCCAACGGCGTGGGTCGATGGATCTTATTCCGCCAATTTTACAGCAGGGCATCGGAACGAGTGGTTGTGTAATATTTTCCAACGACGTGGGTCGATGGATCTCATTCCGCCAATTTTCCAGTAAGGTCATCGGGGGAAAATTCCCTTTACGTTGTAAGCGCGGGCAAAAACATAGAATAATTATAGTACCTAAGTTAGTATAAGGTCTTGCTTTGTATAACTGTGTAAGCTTGTAGCTAGTGTCAGGAAGTCGAATGTCTTAGACCTAAGATAGCTGACATGACTCGGCCGATGACAGACATGACATCAGGCGCCTGCCCATAGTCTCTCGCCTCTACGTGGCGGCAGGTAGAAACGTCCATTCTAAATTGATATATTCTTGTACTCCAAATTTCATTCAATTTATATCCATTCAATCATACGAAGAAGTCTAACAGACGGAATGGCGGCCAAGGAGTGACCATTAGTTCAAATCTCCATGGCCCATAACTTACTAGACGATCACATGTTAATATCTTTGGCCAATTCCAGATATAAGTTAATTAAGTAGCAGCACTAGACCTTTCTAAGTATGGGCTATGCGAGACTTGATATAAGTTAGCTAGCAGACAGGTTGATTTGTAAGATAAATAAGTAGGATAGTGATAAGGTCGTCTCAAAGGGAAGGTCATGGCATGGCACCCAACTCCTTCGGAAATGTGGTGTATAGGGCTAATATCATAGTGTAGTTTTGTACAATACATATCAGGGGGTCCATTCAGGGCAAGAGTGAGTTCGAGTTCGGGAGTGAGTTAACCTAAAAATAGCTGGGAAATATATTATATTTTAAATACCGGAACCGTTATTTATACTTCTAACGTATTTACGGGACAGACCAGATTTTTACCTAACTGTAATGATATTCAAGAAGCGTAGAAACATTAACTATTTAAAAAAGTGAGTTGATATTTAGTGACGAATTCGAACTCACTCTTGCTCTGAATGGACCCCCTGGTTGCATAAATAAAAAACTTAGCTCTGTCGCATAAGACAGGAGATAGGGAATCTCTGAGGATCACAAGCATACGGACATCTATGATGCGGACTTGATGGAGGGAGTAAATTAAATTTTAGAACATTAGGGGGCAAATTCGCTGGAAAGTCACTCCTACGAGACAATCCGAAAATATGCATATCTGCTAATTTTCGAATTTTTAAATAAAAAAGAAGGATTAAAGTGTTTTATTAACTGTGATTACAACGTTGTCATCTAATTATTTACGTAAAATGAGTTATAACACTTTTAAAAATAATATGACACGCGAAGATGCGTTGAAAATTAATGATGATGATAGAATCAACATGTGAAGAATGTATGAGTTAATAAGAATGGATAAAAATAAGAATAAGAGTAAATAAGAATCCGGAAATGATTCGAGGGATCCCTTGGCTGGTACCATCGTTTGAATGAACGATGATCAAAGCGGCAATGAATATTGTCCGGATTTTTCATTCAGTTGAATGTAGCCATGCAATATATAGCAGAGCCGGTAGTCTCAGTTCTCACCTAAATTGGCGTTTACGTAACTTCGAAGTTCCGTAAAAACGTCAAACTCCATACAAGTTTTTACTAGATATTCTGTGGTTTTACTTCTTCAAGCTGTCAAAGTCAAACGCGGACTTCCGATTTGCATGAAAACGCGGAGTGGACGTAAACGACAACGTCGACGTATTTACGGCAACGTTGAGTAAGCTGTTAAATCAAGCTCGGACTCGCAAATGTTAGTTCGCTTAACGCCCACTGCGCGCGCTCTTCAATTTCTCCATACATTTGAAAACGCCAGTCGATCGATTTGCCGTAACGCCAATTTAGGTGACAACTGAGACTTCGGGTACAGGTCAGGGCCTAATACCAGGGTATGGCACCTAGTTCATATTGGGCCAATATGTGTGTGTTTTTTATGCGATCTGAAATGGATGGCTAATACCACACAACTACCGTTATGATATTAGCCCAATACACCACATTCCCGAAGGAATTAGGTGCCATGCCAGGACCTTCCCTTTATGAGCACGGCTACATAAAAACACGGACAATTTTTTTATTGCCGCTTCGACCATCTTTTCATCCAATGCGATGGTACCACCCCGGGCGGGCTTAAACCCTACCACCTAGTAGGGGAAGGGGGCCTACAGTTTTACATGGATTCCGAACCATGTAGCAGCTCGCATTCGTGACTAAATGCACTTATCGATCTCGAAAGAGAAAGACAGTGGTACATGTCGGAATTGAACCCAGGCCTCTGGTGCGCTAGGCCAGTCCCCGCGCCACTAGGCTACGAGTCGCTCAATTGTGGTATTAGCCATCCATGTCCACTTACATGTGTGTATGAGCTAGCATGTTTTTTTATCTTTTTATTAAAGATATCTAATATTTATTTAAATATATAACTGTTACAAAATGAGGACCGCGAGCGTACCGGCGCCGTATTCACGAAGCGTGACGCGAGTTAAGTTAGGCGTATGTGAAAGTTGAGTGGAGAGCGAATTTGCGGGCTCGTCGGCTGTAATGGTTCACTTAACGCTCGAACTTTCAGGGTTAATCTTTATTAAATTTCCTATTTGTTGGGCGCAAACATTTTTACACCGTCATCTCGTTTGCGCAAACTTTCGTCGAGTAAGCAACGAGACTTTTCAAACGCGCCAACGCTGGGTGTCTGATGATGGGCTATGCCTAGATGTTTGTAGATATTTTGAACATCTGGTGGTTTAGGGGCTAGAGGCTTCATGCGAGAGATCTGGGTTCAAATCCTCGCCCCGGTAACGCACCGCTATCTTTCTCTTTCTGAGTTGGATAAGTGCATTTCGTCACGAATGCGAGCTGCTCCATGGTTCGGAACCCATGTAAAACTTTAGTAGGGTAAAGCCGCCCGGGTCGGTACCACCGCATTGGATGAAACTATGGTTGAAGCGACAATGAATTTTGTTTCGTGTTTTCCATCCAGTTCAATGAAGCCGTGCGCATAAAGGTAAGTCCTGGAATGGCACCTAATTCCTTCGGAAATGCGGGGTGTTGGGCTAATATCATAACGGTAGATTTGTGGTCTCAACCATCCGCTTTAGGTTCCTTACAACATAAGATAGGCAAGCGACGTGTCGGACAAGTTTCATCAGTCCAGAAAAATTAATGGCACTCACAAAGTACCAACGCGAAGGGCCTAGGGAACGTGGCTCAGTGACCTTGCTTCCCATGTCAAGGTCAAGGGTTCGAACCCGCCTCGCTCATACACAACTTTCTTTCTCTTTCTGAATATGATACCTAAGTGCATTTCGTCACGAATACGAGCTGCAACATGGCTTGAACTCCATTTCCTTCCGATACTAGGTGTGAGGGTTACGTCCGCCAGGGTTAGTACCACTAAATTACAAATTAGCAAAACTGATTTAAATCTCTCTAAATATTTACATATTTCACATTTTATACATCCACACAATTGATATTTCCACTTTCGCAGAAAAAAATCTAAAAATATCGATAAAATGCTCCAAAAAGGGAACGTCACCCACCCAGAGAGCATTCAAAATGAATGGTGTCACTGCTTCATATTGCAAATCCTTCTCCTACCTCCTGCAATTCTTGTTCCACGAATGCACGAACGTGGAAATTCCGTCACCTGCACTCCGACACCTCCGTCAACGCGGCCCATGTGCAACCATTACAAACGGTAGATTTGTATTGGTTTTAGCGGGATTTTAATAGTTTTTTCCACCCACCTCGTTTTCACGTCAAGGTCGGCGTCGTCGCTGTCAGGCCGCAGCTGCATGCCGCCCTGTGCCCACGTCACCGTCAGCCAATCTGAAACAAATGCATGTCACCGTTAGCCAATCTGCTACAAGCACACGTTAGCGTTAGCCAATCTGCAACAGGCACAAGTCACCGTTAGCCAATCTGCAACAAGTACAAGTCACCGTTAGCCAATCTGCAACAAACAAAAGATACCGTTAGCCAATCAGAAACAAGCACACGTCACCGTTAGCCAATCTGAAACAAGCTCAAATCACCTTTAGCCAATCTGCAACAAGAACACGACACCGTTAAAAACTCTACAAGAAGCACACGTCATCATTAGCCAGTTTGCAACCAGATTACCGAATCGCATATCGTAACCTCTTTCACCACCAATAACGGTTGCTTTTTTATATAATTGCTCATACTACAGCAGAGGGTATATGGGCAAAAATAAAAATAAAACACATTTTGTATTTTTTTTTATATTTCGTGAAACTGACTCGTATGGATATCGTACGGAATTTTCATGTCGTAATGCTGGAAATAGATATCGAGTTCCCTCTTTCGTCACCCCTGTCATAGTTATGCAAACCAAACAAAAACATAAAAAAAAACCGGCCAAGTGCGAGTCGGACTCGCACACGAAGGGTTCCGTACCATCGTAAAAGATTTAATACAAAAAATCACGTTTTTTGTATTAAATCTTTTACGATGGTACGGAACGCTTTAATTATTATTATTTTTTAATCTTACCTATTTGTTGTTATAGCGGCATAATAAATACACACTCTGTGAAAATTTCAGCTGTCTATCTATTACGGTTACTGAGATACAGCCCTGTGACAGACCCGTCCCGGACGGACGGACAGCGGAGGCTTAGTAATAGGGTTCCGTTGGCACCCTTTGGGTACGGAACTCTAATAACTGAAATAAGCCGAATCGCAAACTTAGCTTGCAAACAATTAATAAGTGGATGCAACAAAAAAACAGGGCAGAGCTATTTCTGACGAGACAAGACGCTTTTAATTTTTTCCTACGAAAAAATGAAAATGATGGCACACTGAACTTGATATTGAAACATATTTATTTTTTTCGCCTTTTTTCGCCTAAAGATTTAAAAATACCATCGTAAAAAATGTATACAATAAAATCACGTTTTTTGTATTAATTTTAATTATTTCTTAATCTTACCTATTTGTTGTTATAGCGGCAAAATAAATACACACTCTGTGAAAATTTCAACTGTCTATCTGTAACGGTTACTGAGATACAACTCTCTGACGGACGGACGGACGGACGGACAGCGGAGGCTTAGTAATAGGGTTCCGTTCGACATATCATCATAACTACAGTTTCTTTGTTTAAAGCAATACAAGTATTACCTGTACAAAGTTCGCAATTAATTATATCTCATTGAATTAATCTATTACAATTGATCTACATGGAAGGCTATGAAAGACAAACAAAACTGTCATGGTATTAGCCCAACACACCACATGGGAACTAGGTGCCATGCCAGGACCTTCCTTATATTGCACGGCTACATTGAACTGGATGGAAAACACGGACAATTTTCATTGCCGCTTCGACCATCGTTCATCCAATGCGATGGTACCAACCCGGGCGGGATAAACCCTACCACCTAGTAAGTAAGGAAGGGGACCTACAGCTTAACGTGGAATCCGAACCACGGCCAGCCTCTCTCAACGGCCGAATGGTCACCCATCCAAGACCAGACCGGACCCAGCGTTGCTTAACTTCGGAGAGCGATCGCCGAAGTGTCGCGCCACTGGGCCACTGAGGCTGAAACTGACCTACATTGTAGGGAAATGACGAAGGGTCGGTCTGGGGCCGCCCGAGGTGAATTATGCTGGGAGTCTTATCGTACGTATTTTCGGATTTGATTCCAACGGCACATTGTCGAGAGCAATCCGTTCGATGGAGTGAGCGGACCCGAATCTCGATCGCCGACAAAAGGATTATTCGGGTTCGACGAGCCCCCGCATATGAAAATGGGGTGCCAGCGGTCGCGACCTCGACCGGGGGTAGATTACCTGGGGACCCACATATCGGTAACACATACGGGCCCGCTCATTAAAAAGGTCAGTGCCAAGCACCGTTCGAACTTTATGAAGCACGGACGGCCCGGAGCTCAGCAGCAGTCTATTCCTGGCATTCAGTAATCAGGGATCAGGAATCCTGAGTCTAGAAAACAGCTTTTATAGCGATTTTCAAAGCGGGTTTTTCTACGGAAAACCTTGATTGATTAAAAAAAAACCGGCCAAGTGCGAGTCGGACTCGCACACGAAGGGTTCCGTACCATCTTACAAGATTTACCAAAAAATAAAAGTTTTTTGTATGGGGCCCCCCTTTAATTTTGATTATTTTATAATTTTACCTATTTGTTGTTATAGCGGCAAAATAAATACATAATCTGTAAAAATTTCAGCCTCCTATCTGTTACGGTTTATGAGATACAGCCCTGTGACAGACGGACGGACGGACGGACGTACGGACGGACAGCGGAGGCTTAGTAATAGGGTTCCATTTTCACCCTTTGGGTACGGAACCCTAAAAACTATGCTTCGGAATATTTTCGCTTTTCTAGACTCAGGATTCCTGATTCCTGATGAATGAATGCCAGGAATAGACCCTGCTGGTTAAATATGGAAGTAGATGGGCCATCCAGCGCGCCTGTGATTAGATACGATGTCTCCAGTTTCATAAACTACCAACCAATGAGCATGGAAAGACGGAATTGCGGGCAAAACATCGATTTAAAAAAAACACGTTTAGTTCAATGGGGCAAAACTCATTCGTATGGCGGAAGTGTACGGTGCCCAATGCGTTGTGCCACGTTAGGCAGCCATCTTGTGATGCTCATTGCGTGGTCGCTGGTTGAAGTGGTGAAATTAGTCCATTGCGGGTCCTGTGCCTTCTTCCCGGCGCTCTCCTATTCGGGCACGGTCTATGGACCCCTTTTTTTAGGGTATGACTCCAACGACTGGTTGGAGAAATGAAAATCACTTGAAGTATTTTTTAACGTTTACTCAAGCCATGGCAGACACAATGAATAGGATGAGAGAGAGACGGAAGTGTTGCTATATCTTCAACACAAGTTTTAGCGTTGTCCAGGCAGCGCAGCCACGAATTATAATACGATGTTGGTGACTATGGCAATATGTTTGAATGTTCAATCTTTGCAGTCAATGTCCGCAACGCAGGTAAAGCGTTAAATAAATGTGTGCATAATCTTAAACACTGTGTCAGTAGGAGGCATTGATTACGGGAAGCGTACTGTGGATGAACCCTAACTCATGGGTATAAAGCAGGAGTTTACGGTCCAGCCTTGCAGTATATACATAAAATAGTTATTTTTACAGGGCTTTTTATTTAATTAATGTGTTCTAGCTTCACGGTTGATTCTACTTATCGCATTCGTTGAAAATAGCGAC
Organism: Incurvaria masculella; assembly: GCA_946894095.1. Taxonomy (NCBI): domain Eukaryota; kingdom Metazoa; phylum Arthropoda; class Insecta; order Lepidoptera; family Incurvariidae; genus Incurvaria; species Incurvaria masculella. The sequence goes on from OX335646.2 coordinate 23,093,961, forward strand.
GTACATGCTTAGTGCGAAAAAAGTGCCCCACTGGCAGGAAGGGTCAGTGTCAGAGCCGAGCGCGGTTCGAAGTTCGAACCTCGTGATGGAATGGTTTATAGTTTACTATTTAGAACTGGTCGCACGCGACACGGGTTCTTGGCTGCGTAGCGAGGTGAAGAAATAATATTTCACTACTCGGAGTTTTGCTAGTTGAGTACCAATCCCACCATTTACAATATTTTAGGCATCGTGTGGGAGTAGAAAGTGGCGCTAAATTATAAAATGTCACACAAATTGTGGAAGTATATACTGATTTAGCGGCCCCTGATTTTTTAGGGTTCCGTACCCAAAGGGTGAAAACGGAACCCTCCGCTGTCCGTCCGTCCGTCCGTCTGTCCGGCCGTCCGTCCGTCTGTCACAGGGCTGTATCTCATGAACCGTAACAGGTAGGAAGCTGACATTTTCACAGATTGTGTATTTATTTTGCCGCTATAACACCAAATAGGTAAAATTATAGAATAATAAAAATTAAAGGGGGGCCCCATACAGAATACCTGTTTTTGGCCGAATCACTCTATTCGAACCGTACTAAGGACGTACATCGCTTCTTCCAAGCAATGTGATATGTAAGTATGTTGACATTAATTTGAAGATTTACTATATGTTTCAATGTTTAATCTTTGCAGTCAATATCCGTAACGAAGGTGAAGCGTTAAATAAATGTATGTAGGTATAATCTTGCACACAGTGTTAGCAGGAGGCATTGATTACGGGAGGGGGGAGTCTAGGAGAGTCTAGGCTGGGAGAGTTGTGTGTTATAATTTACTCACATATGGGTATAATCCAGCAGCATTAAAACATATTTATAAATTTTGCCGTTTTTTCCATACATCAAAATCTATAATTAATAGATTATTCGGTCACGTGTCACTGACAAAATGCATGAAATAGCATTTTTTTGAGATATCGAAAAATTCTAAACGGATTGTTCGTTTTTGTCTGTTGAATCACCCCTGAATTTATTTAGAGCAGCTCCTGAACCTGTATAAGATGTTAAATAAAATATTGAAACTAATAATCGAGAACACAAAATGTCTGTACGTTATCAACAACAAGTTACAATATATTTCGCAAGCCACTTGCTTTGTTCGCATTCATCTCAGGTTCGCAGCGTATCAATCAAATTTCCGCGCCGGCAACATTATTCGAAGAAAAATCTCTCTTTCGTGGGAGAAACTTATTTTTATGATTTCTAATTATGATGGTAGTATATTTATCATGACATGCGTAAGAAACGTGACTATAATAACATTTAAAATTTGATTAATAAATTCAAGCTTTCTATGCCTTTATCTTAACTTCCAGAAAATGAAAGAGGTTCTTAGCTATATAAAATATATTAAGTATAATTTTTCAAAAATGTAACCTGCATATATTTAAGAAACTAAAAAACATAAATACCAGTGAAAACCTATTTTGTACACGCTCGTTTAGTTGCTAAATTTTATCTTTATAATATTTCAATTTATTGTATAGGATATAATATGACTTTACGTAACTAGTCCAATTGCACTACATATTAAAAACTGATATGAATTCTATAAATATAGCAAAGACGAATCCGCAAAGAATACACAGATTGTTTTAATCCTCATACATAAAATACTCTTTAGGATGATACGAAACGCTCGCATAAATGCAACGAAATACAGTTCTAAAATGTTGGAATAATTGTCGATCCATGGATGAATGAAATTTTACCCTAACAGAATCGTCACATCTAGACTAGATATGGTGAAAATATTTGAGAAAGGGTATGTGAACGCAACGATATTCTTACCAAAAGGACAATAACCATTCTTTTATGGGCTTCAAAATCAAATTCAACCTTAATGTGATAGACCGTGCTACAATAAAAAAACGAACGCAGTATGTTCATATTTAGAAAATAATAAATCAATAATGTTAACTTTTAATCACAGGGAATTGCTGATAAATATTTTTGAAAATCAGTTTTAATCTCTCCCTCTATCCTGCGTGGTTTTAATAAACAAAACTAGGCGTGTATTCTTGGCATTCAGTCATTGCGGATTCAGTAGAGTTAACCGTAATGTCAAAGTAAATTCTTCTTCTGTTAACTCTACTGAATCCGCAATGACTGAATGCCAAGAATACACGTCCTGGTAGATTGTAATCACTAGGCAATTCCTTTGCATTTTTTATCTATACATTTTAACTACGACATACTTAATGTTAGGTATACACAAACTAAATGCTCGTTGGCGGCTGAGAAATTCGAGAGAGAAGATAAAACTATTTCTTGCAAAACTACACCCACTTCAATTAGAGTAATGATTTCTGTAAGCAAGCCATTTTCCGGACGCGGTGTAGACATATCGGAATAGACACGGTCCATTGGGTCCGAGTCGGGGTGGGGACCTACCAAGCCACCCGGTCAACGTGTGTAGTTTACCGAAATTAATGGGGTTTTCTAAGCTTTTTCATGCTTGAAAAATATTATGTAAATCTATTATAGGTGTAGGGTATTTTTTAAAAATCAGAAACTAATAAGACTTACAACGAAAAACACGCAAAGGAGTCAAAGGGACGATTTAAAAAAATATGTGTTCTAGCCGGAAATGTAGTTTGTTGATTTAAAAAAAAAACATCTTGAACCAACCAATAGTGTCCCTTCGTAATTTCAAGCGGCAAACTTAAGGTGGCCCAACCCGCTCAAATCCCCATATAAACGGGGAAAGAAGATCACGCCCATATTTCTTGTCAATGGTCCCAAATTTTGCTCAAAATAGCTTTATTTAATCGAACTAGATGTCTGATGACCGTTGGAATTGTAAAATTTTGTTTGGTTTTTAAGGTGGCCCAACCCGGCGGGCCTAACTCATTCGCGGGCACGGTACAAAACCGTGCTGTTGCGCTCTGGGACATTCTCTGTTTCAAAGAATAAGACAGGCTCCGTGATGAAGAAGATGCAACATGTCCACAAAAAAGACAATGTGCATAGTGTATGATTTGGTAAGATTTACGAAAATTTTAATTTAAAAACGACTTATAGGTAAAAGTAAACCACGACCGCTGTAGTAAAAAATCGAACAAAAACCAAATATATTATGAATCTTGATTAAATAAGCTATGTCTGATGACTAATCTTTTTAAGATGTTCTTACTTTATCATTGCGTAATCCACCTCCAAAGTTATTGTATAAAACGCGCGAAAAATGCGAACTTTCGGACCTTGTAACTTAGAAACAAAACACAATTTTACAATGCCAATGGTCATCAGACATCTAGTTCGATCAAATAAAGCTATTTTGAGCAAAATTTTGGATCTCTGACAAGAAATATGGCCGTGATCTTCTTTCCCCTTTTGTATGGGGAGATGAGCGGGATGGGCCACCTTAAGTTATAAGGTCCGAAAGTTCGAATTTTTCTCACGTTTTATGCAGTAACTTTGGAGGTGGATTACGCAATGATAAAGTAAGAACATCTTAAAAAGATTAGTCATCAGACATAGCTTATTTAATCAAGATTTATAATCTATTTGGTTTTTGTTAGATTTTGTACTACAGCGGTCGTGGTTTACTTTTAGCTATAAGTTGTTTTGTAATTAAAATTTTCGTAAATCTTACCAAATCATACACTATGCACATTGTATTTTTTGTGGACCTGTTGCATCTTCCTAATCACGGAGCCTGTCTTATTCTTTGAAACAGAGAAGGTCCCAGAGAGCAACACCACGGTTTTATACCTTGCCCGCGAATGAGTTAGCCCCGCCGGGTTGGGCCACCTTAAGGAAATAGCTCACTATTAACAAAAAAAATATTTTATTATTCTTACATAATGCGCCCTTTCCTACAGTTTGCCCTTGGAAATCATTTTACAGACTTTGTTCCGCATAAGCGACACTATTAGCTGGTGCAATACCAAAGGTGCATTATTTTTTTCAAAATCAACAGGCTCGAGTTTTGACTCGAAAATGATACTGTGTTTTTAATCAAAATCGGCCCCGATTACTCGTTTGAGTATTTTCCCCTATTTCTTATGGTTACGGATTTGGCTATGAAGCAAATAAGTTACCTTTACTGGGTTAAAGTATAATTAAAGTAGCGTTTTCGTAACTACTAATAATTATTACTAATAATTTGTGACTTCCATTTGATGCGTAAGGGACCGCAAGGGGCGTATTTTGTGTTGCAACAAGAATATTTTGCATGAAAGCTGTAAAATAATAATATTTTCTTGCTTGGCAAGTAATTAATTTTTACTGCTGATATAATAAAATTCAGGTTTCCGTATGAATATATTTATTTGTGAGTTAAATTTGAAATTTAAAGGCGTATTTTGTTTAAAAAAAAATACGATAAACAAGGCAACGACAATTTTTTTTAATGAAAACAGTAGATTAATAATAATTTGTTGCTTGGGCAAATAAGTTACCTTTACTGCGTTAAAGTAGCGTTTCCGTATCGGTGTTAATGAAAAAGAATAATTAGTTACTTCCATAACATGTTGAAGTGGCGGTAAGGGACGTATTTTGTGTTCACAAAATATACGCTGACAGCACGATAACAATGTTTTCTTGCTTCAGAGAATAGTTAACTTTAATGGAAAAATTAAATCCGCGTTTCCGTATTTATGGTAATTGAAAATAATAATTCGTGAAGTCCATTAGTAATTTAAGGGGCGGCGAGGTGTCATAAACTTTTTTTACCCTCAAACTTCTATCTAAATCGTGACGCGATGAAAAAGCGCTCATAAAATGAGATTCAGACGCAGCATCGGAGTAATTTCAGACGAAAGAAGCACGGTCGAGACGAATCCCACCAGAAGCATCTGGAGCGGAATCCTTACAAATGGATTGCAGTTAATCTGTCGCCGGCAGCGCGTCGACTGGGAGGGGGAGGGTAGAGGGAGCAGGGAAGGGGGTGTATCCCTCCCTAGCTACCCCACGTGGTCTGCCCGCCCATGTACAATCAGAGCCTGCGAATGAGTTAGGCCCGCCTGGTTGGGCCACCTTAATAGAATAGTTAAAAACAATGGTCGCAGTGGCAGGTAGGTTAACACATAGTTCAGGACAAGTAATCATAAAACAGGAAGTGACCTGCCTAATGTAGGGTTTCGGGCGACTGTACCGTACCGTGTACCGCCGCTCTCCGCAGCCGCACACAGTCGGACTGCCTGCAAATTAGCCGATTGCGAGAGGAGAATTTCCACAGCACGCTGCATGGACGCAGTTGACAATATTAACGCCGCAGGCGTGCATATTGCCGGAACTGAACTGCTGGAAGGCGTTTATTCATTGCCTTTTTTTCTATAAGGTGACAAAAATTACCCCTTTTATTGAATTGTATATTATTATAATTTTAATTCTTTACTATCATCGTTATAATTAACTCTTTTATCGGAGCTATAGAAGGTACATTTTAAGATTTTTTTTAAGCTGTTTAAGATTTTAATTCTGATGAGTTCAATTATTTACAATACATTAAATTATCTTTTCTAAATAATTTTACTTTTTTTTATTAAAAAATCTCATATATTTGTCTAATTTATTTAAATTTAAAACTTTCCCCTTTCCTAGGATTTTTTCCTGGGTGAATATTCAAGATATAGCACATTCACACATACATTTAGAATATAGTCATAGTATTTAATTAAACATACAATACCTGCAGTCATGTATTTATATTGTACTTATACATTATACCTTCCACGTATAAAACAATTCGTAAAATGTAGTTTTAAAATAAAGAAAATACACAAAATTATTAGCTTCCACCAAAATCTCCATATTTTTGATGGAACTATGTTTTTATTTATCTTTTAACTGAATTACTCAAAATTATAATAAATAATTATTTTTTAAACATGCATTAAGTATATGTTTTATTAAATGAAACACTTAGTTAAAATATATTATTTTTTAAGACATCGAAACGAATAATCTTTAAAAATATTTATGAAACCTTTTTAGGGTTCCGTACCCAAAGGGTGAAAACGGAACCCTATTACTAAGCCTCCGTTGTCCGTCCGTCCGTCCATCCGTCCGTCCGTCCGTCCGTCCGTCCGTCCGTCCGTCTGTCCGTCTGTCACAGGGCTGTATCTCAGAAACCGTGATAGCTAGACAGTTGGAATTTTCACAGAGTGTGTATTTCCCTTGCCGCTAGAACAACAAATCATAGACATTACGAAATAGTTAGAATTAAAGGGTGTCCCCATACAACATACGTCTATATTGTCTATCCCGCTCGCACCCACTTCGCTGAGCCCGGCGTATGGCCCCCGCGCCGCGACGCGCGCGCCGCCTCTCCGCACGCCAGTCTGCTCGATAGTCTTCTCGCTCACACGTGCTAGACTTTACACACGCTGCGCGCGGTTCTAGGTCTATGACTACTTTATATAGATGAACGCTCGCCTCGCGTCGGCAGTTGGTCGCGGACCATTCTTCTTGTTCGGTGGGGCGTTCGGCGCGGCATCTTCTATGCACGCGCGATGTATTTACGATGCTTCGTCAATAATTCATGAAGTCGGTGTGTAGGTATTAACGCCATATGCAAATTAGAGATTGAATATGATACAACATAAGAATATATTAAAAAACATACATTTTTAAATATACAAAGCAAACGTATAGCATAGCTTTAACTAATTTGTAAATAAAATTATATACCTAATATTTACATACAAATACATACATGTCAAATCAGTACATTTTTCATTGGCTTTTATGAAATATACAAATAGTATATGGTTTTTTTAGTGAGTACCTGTATATGGATCGCAATACAACACCTATTGATTAACATGATATTCGCCCAACTCACCACATGAGAACTAGGTGCCATGCCAGGACCTTACTTATGCTGCACGGCTACGTTGAACTGGATGGAAAAATCTCTCTCTACATATTTTGAACGTACCTAATATTGAATTTTTAGAAACATCACATTATTGCTGTAATGGAACAAAGAAACTTTGTAAAAAATATCTAAGCTATTTTTTTTATGCGACCAGACATGGATGGCTAATACCACACAACTACAGTTATGATATTAGCCCAAAACACCTGATTCCCTAAGGAATTTGGTGCCATGCCAGGACCTTCCCTTTTATGAGCGAGGCTCCATTGAACTGGATGGAAAACACGGACAATTTTTTATTGCCGCTTCGACTTTTTATTGACGCTTTTCATCCAATGCGATGGTACCAACCCGGGCGGGCTTAAACCCTACCATCTTGCAGGGGAAAGGGACCTACAGTTTTACATGGATTCCGAACCATGGAGCAGCTCGCATTCTTGACGAAATGCACTTATCGAACTCGGAATGAGAAAGACAGTGGTGCATGTCGGAATTAAACCCAGACCTCTGGTACGCTAGGCCAGTCCCCGCGCCACTAGGCTACAAGCCGCAATATTTGCGGGTTAACATAACAAGTACCATACATAAATATTGCAAGTATGACATTGCAAGTATGAAGTTTCTTTGCGGGTTCTTCTTCACTGGTTGATCGAATCCGCGGATCAATCAAATTGTGACATGACTTAGCCCCGGTTGCACGAAGAGACGGCCGAGTTAATCAATGTTCAAACACGTCACTTTTAGTGAACCGCATAGAGTTCCTTCCATACTGTCTGTACAAAGTGACGTGTTTAATCGTACATTGATGTTGATTTTATTTTTTTGTCCTTTCGTGCACTCGGCCCTTAGTGTAGTTTGACTACCAGAAGTAGAATAAATAAATGAAATAAAATTGTGTTTAGCTTTCAAAATGCTTTATCAATCGCTTCAATGGGTAGGTAGGCAAAAACATTTATCGTAAAATGTTTATATACATTTTCTGTTTAAAAAAAACGCAAAGGACGTTTTTGGCCTAGAGACCATTAACAATAAGTGATATATTATCGTATATATCCACTTATGTGTAACAATTTTCTATCCACATGCAAGTCTATGGTGGGAAATCACAAATCGATGAAGGAAAGAGTTATAGAAACATTAAAAAACATATTTTTCAAATACATATATTTTTATTATTGCTTTTTCAGTTGCAACGTTAGTTTTTTATGGAACCAGTAAACCTGGTAACCTACAAACCTACTGTAAGGTACTTTCAAGGCTAAACAATGAATCATTACCATCATTATAAAAATAAGAAACAAAAAAGAAGGACATATCTTTTTCCAACGAATGTGATTTGTATGTACGTATAATCGACCGTGAAGCAAGGACACTTTAATTAAAGAAAGAACCCAGTAAAAAGAACTACTTTACGAATATAATGCAAGGCTGGAACCGAACCAGCAAAACATACCATTCGCTGGTAGGTATTGAGTTATTCGGTCAAGTGAACTAAAATATACCAGTTGGCATGGTACGAAATTTAACTAAACGTCAAACTTAGCCCCGATTGCACGAAAGGACGGCTGAGTTAATCAATGTTCTAACACGTCACTTTTAGTAAACCCCTTGGAGTTGACGTTGATTTTGATTTTTTGTCCTTTCGTGCACTCGGCCCTCATTTTGCCTCCTTTGCCTATTCACCTGCTATGCACCTAGCGAATGATTTATCATGGTAACCAAACCACCCTGGATATTTTAAGGGCTTCAAAATGATACAATTATGTTCATGATATGATTATATTAAGGGTAGATGTTTTTTGGAGACACATTTATGTTGATTTCACATAATACGGTTAGAATCTGATAATTTGTCATATCGAGACGACTGTTGTTAATTTTTTTGAAATAGGCTTTGTAATGCATATTATAAAAATAAATAATTTTCCACGTTGCTTAAGTTACATTATTCTTCATGTATCAATTCTCGATTGAAGTTCCTCTCTTTTAATAAAAAAAAAATATATATTTTTTTGTAATAAGAACAAAAAAAAACAATTTAATGATATTTTTTTATATTCATCGTTACATTCAGCATTGGATGTTTGTAGCGGGTTCAAATCCCCGCCCCGTTTATGAATCACTTTCTTTCTTTTTCAGAATTGGATAAATTAATTTCGTTATGAATGCGAGTTTGTTGGGAGATGTTTGGATCCATGTTAAACTATAGGTGCCCTTTCCCTACGATTGGTACCATCGCATGAGATGATAATACCTATGGTTGAAACGGCAATAATAAATTGTCCATGTTTTCCATACAGTTCAATGTAGCTGTGGTCGTAAATAGAAGATCCTGGCATGTCTGCCTTGGAAATGAGGGTAATAGCGGGTAGAGGCGAAGTTCAGAAGGCACAACCGAGGTTCCGTAATTTCCTTAAATATACGATGGTACGGAACCCTTCGTGCGCGAGTCCGACTCGCACTTGGCCGGTTTTTTTCAGACCTTAACAATAATTTACATTGTTAATAAATACAGATAAATAATACAGATTGTTTTGAGAGTCCACCCAACCAAGTGACTGCAGTATCCAAAAAGTTGTTTAAAATGGAATACCTCTGCAATGCAGTTAAATGCATTGAATCTAGTGCAGGGGGCTAAGAATTTAAATCATCAATATATAATTTATAATAAAAACAAATTTAATTGCATATTTGAATTTATAAACTACACTAAGGTTTGTCACAAAATGATAGATCCGCCAATTAGATTAAACCATTATCTACTATAATTATATTATACACTATATAAAGAAATATTTAAACTTTGAAACTTTCGTAAGTAACAAATTATGTTCATTAATATTTATAAAAAAAAACCGGATATACTTTTTGATAATGTGTAACATATTTTTCATATTTTTATTTATTTGATAAAGATATTAGTTTAATTATAAAAAATATATAAATAAATTATTATTAATAACAACAGTGAAAGTCTAAATAATTTAGTAATATTATCCTACAGTCACAAAATATTGAATCTACAAGAGCCAACGACAAATATTTAGGCCAATCGACTAACAACATTGGGTAACAACACATGGAATGATGGCGATAGGATAGATACCCTGCTTCGGATTATTTTCCGTCTAGAAAACAGTTTTAACAACCGCTATAAAAGCTGTTTTCTTCACTGAAAGATTCCTCATTCCCGAGCATGGAATTCCTAAAATAGGCCTACCGTATCTGGTCGGATCGTCTATACAAAGGACCGACATGAACTGGTTCCTCGGGCACTCTCATTACCCAAAAAGGTTTTTAGAATCGATGATAAATGAAACATTCATTTCACATGTCTGCGATACTTTGAACCATTTGTATGTTCACATTTCGATAAGAATGTAATGGTAAAAAAGATTTACCGAAATTGTATTGCTCGTGTTAGTAGAAAGCAGCACGGCCTGTCAATTAAGTAAACTACATGTGGCCTTACATTATTTATTTTGTGCATATTTTTTCTCTGTGTTACGACAAAGAACCAAACTTTAATCCTTAATACAATTTAAAGATCAGGGGGCCCATTCAAGTAAGAGTGAGTTCGAGTTCGGGAGTGAGTTAACCTAAAAATAGCTGGGAAATATATTATTATTTAAATAACGGAACCGTTATTTATACTTCCAACGTATTTACGGGATAGACCAGATTTATTTGTTATTTACATAACTGTAAGTGTGAAAACATTAACTATTTAAAAAAGTGAGTTGATATTTAGTGACGAATTCGAACTCACTCTTACCCTGAATGGACCCCCAGATCAATGAGCTGATTATTAAAGCTAAAAATAACAGCAAACTTAAAACCAATACAGATTTATTCAAAAAAACAGAATTCATGTATGTCTGTGTGTAAGTACCACGTAACAGATGGTTTTTAATAAAATGGTAATCAATTAAAAGACACAATTTATCTAGAGCAGGGGTCTATGAATGTAAAGCGTGTATATTTATATTTTTTAATAAATACATTTAAAATTTTTGAATTTTGAATTTCTCCGAATCGTGCACGTTAATAATCCTAAGGGTATTCGTCCAAATAGTATTTTAAATGAGAATGCATTGCTTTTAGCGGAATTCGTGGAAAAACATTGTTACCGGTATCAAAAAAACAAAATTCCGCTCCAATTTATAAAAAAATACGCTGGTGTTTCCTAACCTGCAGGTATTTATTGAAAACACGATTTTCACATCCATGAAACAGTTAATAAATGTTTTTGTTAAATTCTGGAAATCAATTAAGTGATTCAAAGTGGAACAAAAGATCTGCTTTGTATTTATTTTATTTGGAAATTGTCGCGTAGAACCATCATATTAAATACGTGTTAGGTTTGATCTGAAGGTACTTACCTTCGAATGATTCCGTCACTTATTGGATAATTCATAAAACTCACCCCTTTATGGGGTCTATGAAACAATATTACGTTTAATCATTTCCGGTAAGATGCCATCCTTTGATCATATGAGGATCTTTAAGCCTTATACCTCCTCCCCCTTGGTGATAAGCTTGAGGTGTTAGGCTATCCCTCCTCCTTCCCTATCAGCACAACGTGTCTTTTTTATTATGTCAAATATCAGACATTTTTAGAATCCCTTTAAAAAAGAATACCATTAAAATATAATCTGAAATACCATAAATATTAATAAAATTGACAATTTAGTTGGCACTTAAGGTGGCCCAACCCGGCGGGCCTAACTCATTCGCGGGTACCGTACAAAACCATGCTATTGCGCTCTGGGACCTTCTCTGCTTCAAAGAATAAGACAGGCTCCGTGATGAGGGAGATGCAAAATCCACAAAAAATACAATGTGCATAGTGTATGATTTGGTAAGATTTACGAAAGTTACGAGGTTTCAAATGTGATATCGTAAAAAATTTCATTTTTTCCGCTTACATTGCAAACGCAAGCTGAACCCTACGAGATTTATCAAAATAATGTACTAAGTATTGTACACATTAAAAAGGTCTACAGAAAACTTCGCGATGGTATATATCTATCTCTTATGGATATCCCACAATAACATTTTTTTGTTGTTTACTTTTTACGACAAGTAATGGCTAATTTTCGAAGCGATTTTAACCAATACAGCAATAATCCTTATCCAATTAAATACCTTTAATACATTGTTGATTTAATATAGATCTATATGGCCATTTAGAGCATATGGTTAAAATGAATATTTTCGAAGATATTACAGATTCAAAAATTGCGGGACGTAGCGTTTGCGGCGGTACCGGCCGGCCGGGGCGGCGGGAGCATGCCTGTAATAGTTCAAAAACATTTTTTTAATGATATTATGCCCGTGCAATACCGGGAAGGGCTGCTAGTTAAACAATAGTAAACAAAACGTAAGCATGGTGAGTCCCGAAAACAATTTACGATGTTAACGTCATTAATGTCTCCATAAATGTCTACCCAAAATCGCTTTCACCCCACACCTCTTCAACTCCACGGTTCTCTTTTTTCGATACTTGCCTAGTCAGTAAGTCAATATATTGAGTGCGACAACGAAGGTTTGAATATTACAGGGCTGATACTTTACCCCGATGCACACCTAACAATGGAAAAATGATTCTTAAAATAAACCTTAATCCCTCGCGTTAGATTCCATATTTATGTGACGAAGTTGGTGCTCCCGGCGCTAGAAAAAAAGTACGCGAGGATTTTCCGCCCACTTTGCATGCAGAAGTGCTTTTCACTTGAGGGGCGTGATGGGGGGTGACCATGAAAAGTCGATCGAGACAGTTTGCATTATATAAATCAACAGTGCGACATGGCTTTCGTCACTCTCAGCTAAGAGGCGCAAGATCACTGCGATATTGGATATTTGGATTTTTATCAAGGGTTGCAATGACCATGCCATCGGCCGGCAGTGCGATTACGCAAAATTTGAGGGTAGGTGCGCCCCCGTCATTTTTAAAGCGCGATTACGAAGCCGTTTTTCATCCATCTACATCCAGCACGGACCAATCTGTGTCGACAATAGGTCAACTTTTGAGGTACTTGACTAGACGAGCAGACGAAATAGGCGTTTACCTCCCCGCATTTGACAGTTCTTTGCCGTTTCGTAATACCGATTCGACGCGAAATGTATGGAGTTGACCTAATTGCTGCGGGTAGCGCTGAGTGCCGCACCATTTGTGAATGCATCGATTTCGTAATCGCAAAAGCTGTCATATTGCTGTAAGTACAGCAACCTACACCCAATTGTGTGCTTCGTAAATTGCACTGCTTAAGGTGCTTAAGGTCGGCCCGTAAGCATCAGAAAATTTCGCCTCCCATACAAACGTAGTTTACTAATAATTTGAAAACCACTCTTACAGCCTACTTGATATTTGGTATCTAATATTAGACTGCAAATATCTGTGTCTGCATGTCTTTGTTTTTTCGGTAAATGTATTCTGGGTCAAACCACAGATAAAACAAAATTCGTATGAAGATTTTCTTTTTGCTTTCATTTCGTTCGGTTTGGATTTTTCAAAGAAAGAAAAAACGTGCAGACACAGATATTTTTACCCATATTTCTTGTCACAGATCCAAAATTTTGCTCAAAATATCTTTATTTGATCGAACTAGATGTCCGATGACCATTGGCATTGTAAAATTGTGTTTGGTTTCTAAGTTATAAGGTCCGAAAGTTCGAATTTTTCGCGCGTTTTATACAATAACTTTGGAGGTAGATTACGCAATGATACAGTAAGAACATCTTAAAAAAATTAGTCATCAGACATAGCTTATTTAATCAAGATTTATAATCTATTTGGTTTTTGTTAGATTTTTGTTTGCAGCGGTCGTGGTTTACTTTTAGCTATAAGTCGTTTTGAAATTAAAATTTTCGTAAATCTTACCAAATCATACACTATGCACATTGTCTTTTTTGTGGACATGTTGCATCTTCCTCATCACGGAGCCTGTCTTATTCTTTGAAACAGAGAAGGTCCCAGAGCGCAACAGCACGGTTTTCTACCGTGCCCGCGAATGAGTTAGGCCCGCCGGGTTGGGCCACCTTAACACATTAATTTTAAGTTTCACATCTTACCAACCCTATACGTGTCGCTACGGCCAGTACATTAATTTCGCCAGCGTAACCCTCATGTTTTTCCGAGACATAAAGTATTTTTTTTCTCTTAAGTGTCTAGTCACCGAGATGTACATTTTTGAAGTTTATGTTTTAGCCTAGTGTAATTTGACGGGACGTTGTAACCATGTATAAGGACGTTTTTGGCCTCAATGGCCCAGTGGCGCGACACTTCGGCGATCGCTCTCCGAAGTTAAGCAACGCTGGGTCCGGTCTGGTCTTGGATGGGTGACCATTCGACCGTTGAGAGAGGCTGGCCGTGGTTCGGATTCCACGTTAAACTGTAGGTCCCCTTCCTTACTTACTAGGTTGTAGGGTTTATCCCGCCCGGGTTGGTACCATCGCATTGGATGAACGATGGTCGAAGCGGCAATGAAAATTGTCCGTGTTTTCCATCCAGTTCAATGTAGCCGTGCAATATAAGGAAGGTCCTGGCATGGCACCTAGTTCCCATGTGGTGTGTTGGGCTAATACCATGACAGAAGGTGTGTTATTAGCCATCCATGTCCAGTTTCTATTATTTTTATTTTTTCTGACATGGGTACTACATTGTAGTATGAATTTGTTTATTTACTAACTTATATTTAATTTGATATTACCTTGTATCAAAAATGACGATGGCTTTTTACACCTGAATAATTTAGATCATAATTCCTATTAATTTAGAATAAGATGTCATTATAGTAGTCAAGAGTTTGCTCCTCACCAATGTATATAATGTTCTTATAATAATGTTCTTTGTGAGCAGTAGTAATCAATCAATCACTGTAAACTAGTTTGTAAGTATCACTGGAAAAAATAATAATACAATGACCAACCTGACGAAGTTTCTTGTCGGCTCTTCTTCGCCAGAAGTAATCGAACCGACAGGAAAAAAAAAATGACGAATCCGAGTGTGTAATATACATCTAATGGAGGAAATAAAGAAACAGAAACAGAAACAGTCACATAAAAAAAAAAAATGAACCTAGATCCCACGTGGCGTATCAGGGTAATGTCATGACAGTAGGTGTGATATTAGCCATCCATGTCCAAGTACGTACAACGTTCCCACGTTCTAACGGAACATTAGATTATTTGAACACTAAATTTGTGAATTACTTTGCATTGAAAGCCTAACTTTTTATTTTGAGGATATTCAGCAAAAAGTGATTAAATATTTTGTTTGTTTCAATACTAATAATTATTTCCCACATTTAATTTACTGGTCATTACGACAACTTATAGATAAAGGATCTACAGGATCAGAAGTTTGGTACTAACAGGAGTCATGTGGAAAGGGTATGGGTTCACTTTGACTGTTGCGTGTAGAGCCATGGTACAGTCCAGCGATGGTCTCCAAATTCTGGTGCTCCTCGGGGTCGTCGACACGGCGCACGGCACGGCGGATCTATCTAGACCAAGGAGCCAAGCAGGTACTTAGCTGATCCGTCCCTCGATGAATGAGTTTCTTAACGAGCTTTTCGAAAGATATTAGTCCTCGGCCAAAATTAAGCCGTGCTGCAACTTGTAATTAACACCATCAATAGTGGCCAAAACTGTGGAAAACCGTGGGTACCGTGGGTCATATTTAAGTCTTCACTGTAGTGTAATTTGTTTTGAATGGAATCCCTAGCTTTCGAATTATTGACATTTAGCTCGGAGTGCACAATTTCTGGTTAGTGATAATTTCAAAATTAAAATATATCCGTCCTTATTTTTCGCTTCAAGAAGAACGGAGATAGATCTATGAGCGTAAAAAAAATAAACAAAAAATTTTTTACTTGTGTACAACTGTAAATTTCCTGAAAGCTTATTAAATAATAAAGTTATTCCCATAATTTCCATGCCACGTGTCATATATTTTTTTCTTAATAATCCTCTTCTATTTAAATACATTTTGTCTTTTTTTTCATAACCTATGATTTCTGACCTTTTATTTCTGAGATTACGGATATTTTGGGGGCACATATTTTTTTAAAGTAGTTTCTCACTCGTCACCTATTGAAAAATAGTTCTTAATCAACCCAGAGCGGAGTAGTAATTTTGTAATTATCATTATTTGGTAACAAGACAGAACATTTCCAAAAAAATTTTAAAACCTAATTTTGGACACCCAGTTTATTAGGACTTTGTTGCAAATTAGCTCTAGAATGACCCCTTAGCAGGAATGTATCGAATTACCAAACACACTGTATAAAGGTAACTGCCTAATCTTTCCTTTACTATCGGGTGAAAAATAACTATATGGAACGAAATGTGCAAATATCGAAGTTTATATATTCAACTAATTCTTATTAGGAATTTAATTAGAATATTTTCTTGATGATTCCAGAATAGTCGAGATCCTTCTCAACTTTGGGAAGAGTTTTCGCTTGATTGAATATTTTGCAAAAGAATGTGAAAATATAACTAAGGGTCGGGTGTAATAACTTATATTCTCAATTTGTTCTTCGCTTTTAGGAGCAGGTCCGAATTTTAATGACCGAATGAAGTATAAATTATGCAGTGGTACAGGTACAATTTATATACAGTTATTAATGAAATCACTGTACTGATTGCAAAGAAAAATATAACCACAGAGGTAAGCGGCAGCTCTAGAAATTTGTAAAAATCAAAATCCTCCAATGATGGTGGCCCGTTGCTGTGTCATTTACCTACTGCTAAAGCCTATCAGTCAGTCGTTGCTGTGTCATTTACCTACTGCTAGAGCCTGTCAGTTAGTCAGTCAGCCGGCCTGTTTGCGTCCACTGCTTGACATACGTCTCTCCAAATTTTCTCCAGTCTTCCCGGCCCTCAGCGGTACGGAACCACTGCTTTCCGATGTCGTCGTCCGACCTGACGGGTGGTCTCCCACCCTCTGTTTTCCTGTCCACGGCCGCCAGTGTAGGACACGGTTGCTCCAACGGTCTTCGTCTCTTTGGCTGACGTGACCAACCCACTGCGACTTGAGCTTAGCCACTCGGTGTCCAATATCGACTACTCTGGTACGTCGGCGGATTGCCGAGCCACAAGATGTCACAATATTTTCGTAAAATTTGAATTACTTCCATAAAGGCACATGAAATACTTTTGTCCAATGTCTGTTTTTTCCATCGCGATATAAGGAAGGTGCTTCCATGGCACCTTATTCCCATGTGGTGTTTAAGGCTGATATCTGACGGTCAGTTTGATATCAGCCATCTATGTCCAGTTACATAAAAAAACAATTTTAATATTCTACGCTGCATCTACGCTTCCCATGACCTCTCGCATGAAAGACAAATATTTTTGCCCCTACACAACTAGCTGCACAAAATAGGTACGAATAAGGTTTACATATTTAAATCAGCAAGTGGAGTGGAGTTCCCCAGGGTTCTGTAATCTCGACCACCCTGTTCAATATATTTATAACTGACCTCCACGCTATTATTGAGTGTCACAAGAGCTTCTTAGCAGATGACTCCAAGTTCTTCGCAAACCCCCATATTCTCCATGGGGAATTACAAGAAGACCTAAACCGAGTGAACCAGTGGTCAATGGACTGGCTGATTAAACTGAACATTCAGAAATGCACTGTTCTCCATCTAGGGAAGCAGAACCCGCACCTTCCATACTTTCTAAACAATACCCGACTATCTGCAGTGCACCAGCAAAGAGACCTAGGAGTCCTTGTAAATCATGATCTAAAGTGGGAGCCTCATATTGCACAGATAATAAAGAGAGCTAACTCCATGACCTATCTCATCAAGAAGTCCTGTCGCCACCTCACTCCTGAAGTTACACTCAAAATTTACAAGTCGTATGTACGACCTCTCCTGGAGTACGCCTTTCAAGTCTGGCAACCCTACTTCATCAAAGATATCACTCTACTGGAAAATGTACAACGAAAGTTTACAAAAATCCCTTGGCAGCTAAAAACCTTACCCTATGAAGAAAGATTGAAGGCCCTCAAACTACCAACCCTGCGCCAAAGACGAATGCGAGGCGATTTAATAGAAGTGTACAAAATGCTTACTGAGAAATACAACTGTGAAGCAATGAAGGAAATGTTCACACTCAATCATAACACTCACCTCCGTGGCCACACTCTAAAACTGAATAAAACAGAACACAAAACCAACACACGGAAGCACTTCATAACCAACAGAGTGGTTGACGATTGGAACCAACTTCCAGAGGACATTATAAGTGCAAACAACACTAATCAATTTAAGAATCGTTTGGACGCTTATCTAAATAAATACATTTTTAAAATAAGCAACTAAGTGAACTGAAACCGATTAATTAAAAAAAAAAAAAATTTTGTTAATATATCAATGAACTATGTACTCGATTTAGACACATCAGCCTAGGCTGCCTGTCTAATATAAAATAAATAAATAAATAAAGTGAATCCTACTAAGCAGAGACGCGTGTACCTTACTAGAGAAAGGGGAGTATTAGAGTTTTTTTATGCGACCTGACATGGATGGCTAATACCACACAACTACCGTTATGATATTAGCCCAATACACCACATTTACGAAGGAATTTGGTGCCATGCCAGGACCTTCCCTTTATGAGCACGGCTACATTGAACTGGATGGAAAACACGGACAATTTTTCAATGCCGCTTCGACCATCTTTTCATCCAATGCGATGGTACCAACCCGGGCGGGCTTAAAACCTACCACCTAGTAGGGGAAGGGGCCCTACAGTTTTACATGGATTCCGAACCATGGAGCAGCTCGGATTCGTGACGAAATGCACTTATCGAACTCGGAAAGAGAAAGACAGTGGTGCATGTCGGTATTGAACCCAAGCCTCTGGTACGCTAGGCCAGTCCCCGCGCCACTAGACTACGAGCCGCTGCTGAGAAAATGGAAAAAACCGGCCAAGTGCGAGTCGGACTCGCACACGAAGGGTTCCGTACCATCGTACAAGATTTAACACAAAAAAATCACGTTTTTTATATGGGACCCCCCTTTATATTTTATATTTTTTTTATTTTACCTATTTGTTGTTATAGCGGCAAAATAAATACACACTCTTTGAAAATTTCAGCTGCCTACCTATTACGGTTCATGAGATACAGCCCTGTGACAGACGGACAGACGGACGGACGCACGGACGGACGAACGGACAGCGGAGGCTTAGTAATAGGGTTCCGTTTTCACCCTTTGGGTACGGAACCCTAAAAACCGGCCAAGTGTAAGTCGGACTCGCTCACCAAGGGATTCCGTACGATCCTACAAGATTTAACACAAAAAATCACGTTGTTTGTGTGGGCCGCCTTTTGATTTTATATATTTTTTTTATTTTTACCTATTCGTTGTAATAAGCAAAATAAATACACCCTCTGTAAAACTTTCAGCTGCCTATCTATTACGGTTCATGAGATACAGTCCTGTGACAGACGGACGGACGGACGGATAGCGGAGGCCTAGTAATAGGGTTTCGTTGGTACCCTTTGGGTACGGAACCCTAAGAACGAGAGGCGGCGAGTGCCGAGAGAAGTGGGAGCGAACAAGAGCTGACCACGTCGTCGCTGTAGTGGATCAATCGGAAAACAGCGCACTCAAGGCGGAGTAGACTCACCCGCGCACTCACGTTAAGGCCCTGGTACTAGCTAAATCGCAAAGTTAGACGAGGCACCCCAAGTTAACTAACTAAGTCTGACGATTATAAGTGTCATTCTTACAATATATGATTCCTTGTCTAGGAATCAACCTATTTTCGTTAATGTATGTTTCCTTTTTCTATACAAAATACATCGCGGAAACGGTGTCCAATTTCGAACTTTTTTGACTAAATGTAGAAATGTTAATGCAAATAGAATTATTTGTTTATGCATACATGCTGTTTTTCTTATATCTAGAAATCTTATTACTTTCAGATTTCTAATGTGAAAAATTGACTTTTTGATTATTATTATTATTATTTAAATAAATTATAGAATCAAAAAATATTAACAATCCATTATCAGTCTGGAGTTCTATTTGGACTTGCTGAGGCGTTCCACTACATATTATTGTCAGCCTCAGTGGCCCAGTGGCGCGACACTTCGGCGATCGCTCTCCGAAGTTAAGCAACGCTGGGTCCGGTCTGGTCTTGGATGGGTGACCATTCGACCGTTGAGAGTGGCTGGCCGTGGTTCGGATTCCACGTTAAACTGTAGGTCCCCTTCCTTACTTACTAGGTGGTAGGGTTAATCCCTCCCGGGTTGGTACCATCGCATTGGATTAACGATGATCGAAGCGGCAATGAAAATTGTCCGTGTTTTCCATCCAGTTCAATGTTCCAGTTCATGTGGTGTGTTGGGCTAATACCATGACAGAAGGTGTGGTATTAGCCATCCATGTCCAGTCACATAAAACAAAATATATTACATTTGTTTAAAGGTGCATTTGTATGGCGCGAGTAGTTGGCTAGTCCTAGCACCTTAACAATCGGTAGACGAGACGGCCTGGAGAAAAACAAATAAGGCATGACTGTTTCAAGTTTCAAAGCGATCGCGTTCGCTTCGCTTCTGTATTTCTTATCAGATGATGAAAACTACATTCAACGATAACCAATTTTTAAATTAATTTGAAAGAATGTTTGTTAAGTCACCCGTTTTATAATATAGAGGAATGTTTCAATAATTTTAATTGTAATTTAGAATAATTTTAATATGGACATTTATTGAACCAGATTATGTATTGAAAATGTATTGTGAATTTTAATGACGTATTTGTAATTAATCTTATTATTAATTCTAAGATTATTAATTTATGTTATCAAATGTTTACGGCTCGCAAGGGTCACTAATGCTAAATAAATAAATAAATAAAAAAAAAAAAAATCTCCTTCACGATTTTCGTCGCCAACTTCAGGCATATATTGATTGTTCATCTTCGTCTCTATAACTATAGACAAATCTATGACGCAAAGTGGAAATGTTGCTCTGAAGTTGCAAAGATGGCCGCGATCGTTCTAGGGTTTTCGAGTTCAAAAAGTTCCAAAGTTATCTTTCGTTTACACCATGCCAATATGCAATGTAACCGGAAGTTAATATCGGATTTCAGGTAGCTGGAAGTGGTGAAATCAGGAGTGAATGGGCCAATGGAAATGTATTTTAATCAATGTTAATGTATAAAAGGTTAAACATTTTAACAGCTTCATGGAAAACGGGCTCAGTCAATTCATAACATATCCTTTGATGTTTGTCGCAAATATGTTTCATTAGCAAAACTTTATAACATTCAATTGCTCTACATTTCATCGGCTGAAAAGGCTTTCCAAGCAAAGAAAGCCTTTGAGAATCGTCTCGCGGGAACAAATCGGATTGTGGTCATTTTCGTTTGGTCGGAGTTTGCAGAAAGTTATTAAAGGTTAACAGCGAAATACGTAGGATCGTCGCTTTGATAGACCGCTGTGGTTTTATTTGTATTAAATAAACTGAAGATTCCATTTATGGTTTTATAAACGAAGGAAAATACAGAAAGTACGCAGTACCTCCTCCGTCCCTTTTTTAACTTCGTTCAAAAGGGAGAAAACGCACATATTCACAGTCGACATTACAAAAGTAAGAACCTACCGATCTTCTAGATCCTTCATCTATAGGGTCGGAAAACTATGGAATGTATTCCCCCCTGACGAGATATTTCCTCCAAAGTTCAACCAGCTCAGGTTTCACCCCTTCAAACACGGTGTGAAGAAGCACCTGGCCGGCCGGCATGGTTTTCGCAGCCCCCTTGTAAGATCGAAATCCCATAGGTGTCATCGGGCACCTTAAGAGGTATCATAAACAAAAAATATCTTTACATGTATAATTCTTCGACGCGTGCGTATGTGTGTCAATGAACTCCTCCTAGACGGCTTGACCGATTTGAAGATCTGAATTTGATTTGAAGAACGAAGTCGCTTGCTAAAACATATTACAGAAGTTTACGTTCACACTGTTAGTTATTGAAAACAATAGCTTGTCTGTCCAAACGTATATTTTACTTTTGACAACTTTGTTTGATCTGATCTGTTAGTATTTGTGCTGCTCGCATCCTAGTGGCGCGGGGACTAACCTAGCATACAGAGGTCTGGGTTCCATACACAGTATACTTCACTTGGATTTGTCATATTTTAACATTAGCCAGTTCAGGGGCTCATTCAGGTAAGAGTGAGTTCGAGTTCGGGAGTGAGTTAACCTAAAAATAGCTGGGAAATATATTATTATTTAAATAACGGAACCGTTATTTATACTTCCAACGTATTTACGGGACAAACCAGATTTTTACCTAACTGTAGTGATGTTCAGAAAGTGTGAAAACATTAACTATTTAAAAAAGTGAGTTGATATTTAGTGACGAATTCGAACTCACTCTTACCCTGAATGGACCACCAGCAAAAAATAACACAGCGACGAAGAACTGGCAAGAAATTCCGCAATTTTTTAACGTATACTTAGTCTATATTTAAGTTAACAATAATTCATGCCGTATGCATCAAGAGAAGGTTCTGGCATGGCATCAACTTTATAAATGAATAAGATCTAATCAATTTACCTCAGTGATGGTTTATTTTTGCTCAACAAATTGTCATGGTATGTTAATAATTATGGAACTTCATAGGCGTGTCAAAAGTAAAATATTGAACCGACTATTATTACGTACTAGCTGCGGTACCCGGCTCCGCTCGGGTTAGTGTCGGCTAAATTATCTCATGGATAAAAAGTAGCCTACATGACTGGTCCAAAATAGGGTCAAACTGGTCCAGGACAATGTATCCATGTACCAAATTTAATCAAGATCGTTCGAGCCGAAATAGCATGATTTAATGAGAAACATCCAATAATTCCCATTTAGAGCTTCGTTGACGTTTGGTGGCTATTTAAAAAAAAAACATTTGCCGCGAGAACCTTTCTGCACTTTCACTGCTACATTGCTTACCTAGTAAGTAACGTGTAACGTAGGTAAGTTTTGCGTGGACTCCAACCCACAGTCAGCCTCAACATCGAAAACAGTAACCCATCTCGAACCTGACTGCTCCCAGAGATGCTATACATTGATAAAATACGCATATAAATCAGGTAAGTGGTTCGTATGTTATAAGACTTTAAGACTCACTACTTACCCTTCTGGTAATGAAGCGTTATATTATGTAATCTATAAGTTTTTAGTAGAATCAGGCTAGACGTAGATACAATGCACATCTAAATCGAGTAATTGGTTCTCAAGGATTTTATTCTGTTGGTCGCTCCTCCGGCGATTTAGCGTGATGCCAAGTAGTCCTAAAGTTGCAGGAAATACCAAGCCGTACTTCAGTAAAAGTAAGCGCTGCCGCCGCAAAGCCGAGCCGTGCATAGCATTGCAGTTTGTATGACAGCCCCATCTTAGCGTAAGCGGAACTGAATTCTATTTAGCCAATCCTAATTCCCGGGTAGTTAAATGTACATGTACTAAGTTTTACAAATCGCTAGTGCCTTGAAAATTCGCCAAACGGACACCAAACAGTCACGACGTCTGCCCTCCCCCCGCCGCCGCTCCCCGCCACCGCCCCCGGCTCCTCTCCCCCTAGTGTGAAGTAGCGCTACCGGCATCGTTTTCGCAGCCCCGTGAAAGTTCTAAAGCCCATGGGCACATAAATTGTATCCTATGTGTTATTCTGATGTATAAGCTATATTATTGTAAAGTTTCATTAGAATCCATTCAGTAGATTTTACGTGAAAGAGTAACAAACATCCATCCATCCATCCATCCATCCATCCATCCATCCATCCATTATTACAAACTTTCCCCTTTATATTATTTATATATTAGATTAGATTTCCAATGTCAAAGACGTTTGATTGCTATTCGTATCTTCAGCCTTTCAGAGAGCTAGAGTAAGCAACATAAAATTCACCTCGGCATGTTGAAAAAGAGCCGGCGGATGACTGAGCCCTATCTAGAGAGGTACAAGCTATCTTCGGACTTCGAGTAACCGGGTCAAGGTCGGGACGTTGAGTCCTGAAAACTAGGGCAAGAGTTTTCGTATTATGAAATAATATTTTCGGCGGGGTTTTTTTTTATGCGACCTGACATGGATGGCCAATACCACACATCTACCGTTATGATATTAGCCCAATACACCACATTCCCGAGGGAATTTGGTGCCATGCCAGTACCTTCCCTTTATTAGCACGGCTACATTGAACTGGATGGAAAACACGGACAATTTTTCATTGCCGCTTCGACCATCTTTTCATTCCATGCGATGGTACCAACCCGGGCGGGCTTAAACCTTACCACCTAGTAGGGGAAGGGGACCTACAGTTTTACATGGATTCCGAATTATGGAGCAGCTCGCATTCGTGACGAAATGCACTTATCGAACTCGGAAAGAGAAAGACAGTGGTGCATGTCGGTATCGAACCCAGGCCTCTAATACGCTAGGCCAGTCCCCGCGCCTCTAGGCTACGAGCCGCATATCAGGAACCTAGTTGTTTTGGAAATATGTGCACGCATAAACATCATGGAGGTGTAGAAATTACATGCTTCAACTCCATGATAAACATTGTGATGTGAAATGCGTTCCTTCAGGACAGTTATTAAGGAAGTCAATTTGGAGAGCATTGTCAATTGAAAGGAGATGTAGTGACGAGAATTGAGAGGGTCTGAATTGAGATGATATGTTAAGGTGGCCCAACCCGGCGGGACTAACTCATTCTCGGGCACTGTGCAAAACCGTGCTGTTGCGCTCTGGGACCTTCTCTGTTTCAAAGAAAAAGACAGGCTCCGTGATGAGGAAGATGCAACATGACCACAAAAAAGACAATGTGCATAGTGTATGATTTGGTAAGATTTACGAAAATTTTAATTACAAAACGACTTATAGCTTAAAGTAAATCACGACCGCTTTAGTCAAAAATCTAACAAAAACCAAATAGATTATAAATCTTGATTAAATAAGCTATGTCTGATGACGAATCTTTCTAAGATGTTCTTACTTTATCATTGCGTAATCCACCTCCAAAGTTATTTTATAAAACGCGCGAAAAATTCGAACTTTCGAACCTTATAACTTAGAAACCAAACACAATTTTACAATGCCAACAGTCATCAGACATCTCGTTCGATCAAATAAATCTATTTTGAGCAAAATTGGGGATTTATGACAAGAAATATGGGCGTGATCTTCTTTCCCCGTTTGTATGGGGAGTTGAGCGGGATGGCCCACCTTAAGATGGTTTGATGAAGGCGAGTAAAAAGTTAGTCATTTGCATAGGTTGATATGACCCTCAGATTTAGTAAACATCCAGTTTTGTTTTCCATCCAGTTCAATGTAGCCGTGCTCATAAAGGGAAGGTCCTGGCATGGCACCAAATTCCTTCGGGAATGTGGTGTATTGGGCTAATATCATAACGGTAGTTGTGTGGTATTAGACATTCATGTCAGGTCGCATAAAAAAAAAAACGTGATTCCAGTAATAGTCCTGCAGAAAATTGCAATATACTTACAAACAGATGTATAACAGCACTGAAATGCAATATTTGACAGAAGCGACGCCAGTGCAATATGTGCGCCTATCGCTCTATTAAATTCTACGTTATCGCTACCTTCAGTGAAGTATGCGGATGCCATCCCTTAATGAATTCCAAGACCCACACTCGCCCTCGGGCTGAAAATAACATGCAGGGCTTACAATTAACGATCTCCGAGGAGACGTCGGGAGCCGAGCGAGTGATAAAATTTATCATATGCGGTGAATCGCACCGTAATGAATTACGCGAGTTGGAGTCTTGTCTCGTCCTTCCGCTCGTAGACTGCGGGGGGAGCCGTACCGTGGGTCCACGCGCGGTGGAGGATGGCGAAAGACGAAAACGGGGACGTCGTTGTTTATTCATCATCCATAGCCAGTACACTGCACTAGGATTTGTCATATTTTATCATTAGCCAGTTCGGCAATCCCAGCGAAGAAGAACTTGCAAGAAACTCCGCTGGTTTTTTTTTCAACGTCCACTTAGTCTAAGGGCCAATTTTTCAATCCTCAGATAGTACTTATTGAACTGATAGCACAAATTCACGTATGTCAAAAGACGGATAGTAATTTCCGGAGAATTATGTTTTCTATCACAATTATCTGACTATAATTTTACTAATAAACATATTGACTTACTTTATTGGATGGATAAGCAGAAGCGTAAATAAATCCGTCGAATAGCTATCTGGCTGTTTATCTGACTATTAAAAAAATCAGCCCTACATTTACAACAGTATTTAACATCACAGATTAAAACACTAAATTAATATGAATTGACGAGAATCAACAAATTCATGTCGTATGCAACAGTTCATGACAAATATCAGTTAATTTGTATAGACCATGCCCGCCATCTAACATGTTGCCAATTGGAGCAAGCCAGTCCCCACAAACAGCACCCGTTCACGCGCAGTAGGGCACAGCCATTGCCTCTCCTTCGAACCTGCAACCTTTGGATTACATGTCCACTGCTCTACCGCTGAGCTATCCAGACAATTACTTTTGCTAACGATTTTTTCGATTATCAGTATGTGACGTAATATGTGTTATTTTAGCAACAAGATGAAAATAAATGGAATCAAAGTGAAAAAATCCGGTTTTGCATATAATCACATATTTTTCGGTCTGGAATAACCTGCGAAAAATAGGGCTAAACTTTGGTGCAAAGTACAAACTTGTGTTTAATACAAAATATTTATGCCCTATATTTAAAGCTGAATGTTAAAAAAACATATAATTTGCACTTACATACAATGAAGTTAATTAATTATTTTTCGAAATCTCAAGTCATTATCGTAGTCAAGAGATGGCTCTTCACCAATACATGTAATATACTTATTATAATGTTCTTTGTGAGCCGTAGTAATAAATCAATCAGTGTAAACTAGTTTGTAAGTATCAATGGAAAAAAAAATACAATTACCAACCTGACGAACTTTCTCGTCGGCTCTTCTTCGCCAGAAGTAATCGAACCGACAGGAAAAAAAACACGAATCCCAGTGTGTAATATACATCTAATGGAGGAAATAAATAAACTAAAACTAAGAAAACATAAAAAAACATTATATTACCAATATCTTGTTGTAGAAATGTTTAATACACTTCATTGGTATCAAACTTGACGAGGGCTGAAATAGGTTAAGTTGACGACGATTTTTACACCAGAGTATTTTTTTTTTATGTTAAGCGCGGCATA
The DNA here is from genome assembly GCA_946894095.1 of Incurvaria masculella. NCBI lineage: Eukaryota > Metazoa > Arthropoda > Insecta > Lepidoptera > Incurvariidae > Incurvaria > Incurvaria masculella. Next base: position 23,121,066 of record OX335646.2, read on the forward strand.
TGGCGTACGCCAGGGCATCTTAAGGTGCCTGACGACGCCCATGGGATTTCGAATTTACAGGGGGGCTGCGAAAACCATGCCGGCCGGCCAGGTGCTTCTTCACACCATGTTTGAAGGACCCCAGGTTGTACTTTGGGGGAAATACATCGGAAGGGAGTTCATTCCATAGTTTTCCGACCCTATAGATGAAGGATCTAGAAGATCGGTGGGTTCTTATTTTTGGAATGTCGACTGTGAATGTGTGCATTTTCTCCCTGTTCCGCGTTGACCGAAGGTAGAAAGGGGACGGAGGAACAGCGTTATGCAGCTCCGACGAGCATTCTCCGTGGTAAAGACGATAAAAGACAGACAGAGACCCTACATCCCTTCTGAGTATACTTGTAATGCTATAAATTATATTAATTTATATAATTGCATTAGTAACTTTATTAGTTGTAAGTAACTTAAACTGGGGGTTGCTGTTTCTATTGTTCTTTGTTCTTTGCCTTAATCTGTTCTACCAAGGAATTGCATTTAGATCTAAGTGTGTATTTCATAATTGTGGACGGAAAAATATGTTATGTAAACCCGTGAAGTTTCTTTGCGGGTTCTTCTTTACTGGGTTGATCGAATCCGCGGATCTTTGTGACGTAACTTGGTGTAGTTTGACTACCAAAAAGTTTAAATAAATGAAATGAAATGAAATATTATTCGACGATTCGCACGGACCCCGACGCCACAGGCATCGCTGGGAGTATAACTCTTGTTGGCAAGTGCTCACGGTTTAGTCGGCGGGCGAACACGCCTATTCAATTAGACAAATGACGCTACAAATGAAAGAGCTCCTTGTTAGCGATGCTGCCTTGCCTTACACTCGTGTAAGTATGACACGTTAAGACAACAATATTAGTAAGGTTAAGATCATATAATGTATGGGTTGTTCGGTTTAATCACTATCACTTCACTACATAGTATAAAACAAAGTCGCTTTCTCTGTCCCTATATCCCTATGTATGCTTAAATCTTCGCAACGGATTTTGATGCGGTTTTTTTTAATAGATGAAGTGATTGAAGAGGAAGGTTTATATGTATAATAACATCCATTAAATAGTGGAGAAATAATGTTATTTTTGAGGTTTTCAATGTGATGTCGTAAAAAAATAATTTTTTTCCGCTTACATTGCAAACGCAGGCTGAACCCTACGAGATTTATCAAAATAATGCACTAAGTATTGTACACATTGAAAAGGTCTACAGAAAACTCCGCGATGGTATATGTCTATCTCTTATGGATATCCCACAATAATTTTTTTTTGTCATTCCCTTTTTACGACAAATAATGGCCAATTTTCGAAGCGATTTTAACCAACACAGCATTAATCCTTATCCAATAAAATAAATACATTGTTGATTTGATATAGATCTATGTGGCCCTTTACAGCATATGATTTAAAGAAATATTTTCGAAGATATTACAGATTTAAAAATTGCGGGACGTAGCGTTTGCGGCGGTACCGGCCGGCCGGGGCGGCGGGAGCGTGCCTATAAAGAGTGTGTCGGAGGCCGCGGTTCTCCCTATAGCACTTTGAATTTAGCAGCGATCGGACGCGTTTATCATCGGAGCTCTCTAATATCTAATAATCATCTAATAATAATATCTAAGTTTTTTTTATTTCAAATATTTCAATGTAGGAACTCTACGTAAAAATGGTTTATTTGTGTATCATTGTGTAAAAAAAAAATTTTAATGATATTATGCCCGTGCAAAGCCAGGACGGGCTGCTAGTTTTGATATAAATGTGACCGTAGGTGGCGACGGCCACAGTAGACATGTGCGACCGAGGCCACAGAAGTGCCTCAACTCAGGCGATTTTTGAGATAAATACCTCCCCTCCATCGAGTGTCATTAGATATTGGCGGAGCACTGCTGGTTCTGTTATTATTAAAAAGATAATCTCGAAGGACCATTCGCGACAGTTCAGAACCGCGAAACTAGCTTAGAGTCCATGCGAGCAAAATGTGCCTGTGCAGGTGCACGAATTGGGACTTTGTATGGAGTTGAACTACTGGATGTTATCCTATATTATTCTGTGCTACGGCTGTATTTTGTTCATCATAAACAATTAATTGCATCAATTGCAAGTAAACAGTTAATTGGATTAATGTTTAATTATTTAAACAATTGAAATTAATCAAGTGGCTCATGGGTCGCCAACTGGTGCTGGTGTTGCCAAACCTAAGCCAAACTTCGTACAAGCTTAACTCATGTCGAGCTCTCTAATGAGACGCTTCTAATTTACTGGAGTTACGTTAAATACTTGGTGACATGTTAACACTTCGAAACTTTCTCGTTGCACCCCTAATAGTTAGGGAGCTCGCGAGTTAAATATCGACATGATCTGATCATGTGGCCCATGTTGGTTGCGGGGTTTTAAATGATGTGCTCATGTATGTCTCTGGATGAAACATTATTAAGAGGATTAAAAGATTAATGAAACAACTAGAGACAGACGTGCCTAGCTCTGAATTTAAGATTTCAGCAGATAATTCAATTTAAATGAAGCTTTATTAAAAGTTTTGTAAAACTGTGAGGTTGATGCCGACCTTCCATGATGCAGACAATCATATTTTTTTTTCATATTTTTTACAATTTATCAGCACTGCAATACAGTGTATAAACGACTTGTGAATCTTTCCGGTATGCGTGTGATCGTAAGTCTTTTTCCCCTAAATTTTGATGAACCTTTTTTTTTTGTGCCCTTGGGTGTTACCTTGTAATTGTCAATTTTGTCGAGGTCCAATTTTTTATTTCCAATCAATTTATTATTTTCATTTCTCATACAAAAATACATTTATGAAATCCTAAATTTTCAGTACATTGAGGTGAGATTTGATGATATCATTTTATGAAAACCTTTTTTTATCTGACATTATACCGGGCTACGCTGGGATGAATGTCCAAAACTAAATTACCCTAAGCAAAGCCGGGAACCTCAGTAGGGTAACATTTTAATACATTTTGAGTATTGAAAATAAAACTTAAATGATTGTGGTATTAATATAATTATATTTGAAAAAATCGTACAGCTCCATATCTGTAAGCTACATTTTTGCCAAGATAATTTAGTCTGGGGGTCACAATAAGCCAAACTGACGCAACCCAAATTATAAGCATAATTTTTTATATGTTTGTAACTTCATACCGTGACAACAAAGCGTAGTGGACATCTGCCTTAAGCATTTACAGTTTGAAGACAATGTTGACAATGCAATAGATGCCTGTTTTACAACTTTGGAGCACTTTGACTCCAAAACGCAGCGAAATCCTACTTTTATTAACTGTTCGAAATGGATTAGTATTAACACCAGCATAAATTACATAACGATGTGAAACATGAAGTAAAATTATAACCAAAGCAAATGACGTAAACAAGTGCTCGCCAGCTCCGTAACTATTAAGTGGTAGTTTTCGATGACTGAACAAGAAGTCAAGTTATATGTTATATCGGGATCGTTCACACTATTACCAACATCTTCCATCAATTTGTAGCGCAGGCAAGATTTTAACAAGGGATTCTCCCTCAAAAACTAGTTGGATTAAATTTAAACAAATGTGTTGTCTGTCTGCATGGGTTTTCGACGGATTTTTCTAACCAAATATGTGACTGTGACAGAAAAAAAAACATGTGTGTTTACCATTTTTAAATGTTCGGCAATCAAAAGCACTTGGTTCAAAGAAAGTATTGCTTACCTTTGAAGGACGCCATCTCGTACGGACACGAGCAGTGTAGATTGGCTGGATCTCATTTATTCATATTCCTAGTCCAACTTTCGTTGGTTTCGTCTGGACTCCTGACAGGCGTAGGTCAGTCCGTGTAAATATTATTGTCTTTTATTATTGTTATTTTATTGTCGCAAGTTGTTTACCTGAAAAAGAGAAGACAATTATTAAAATAAAAGTGATTAGAAAATTGTGAGTTGGATCTTATTAAAGTGAACTAAATTGAATAAAAAAAACGGCAAGTGTATGATGATGAGAACAATATGTATAACCATGACACAGTTAAAGACATTATTTATTGTTCTTATTAGACATAACTTGCGGTTTATCAAATACCTATCTGATGAATTCTATAAATACGCATATCGTAGCACTGTACAAATAACAAGGTAATGTTAGCATTAATTGGAATGTCAATGTTTCTGGCACGAAATTATCTTAATACGAAAAAGTAAATTTACTTAAAGACATGCATAATGAATAATCGGTTAAATTAATACATCATTGTTGTTGTTCGTTCGTAAAATCCATGGAAACAATTGTCAGCGATTAGCGAATTTGAATGAGTAATATTCATACTTTACGCATAATGCAGCTTATCAGCAGGCAAACTAATGTCATTGCGTTAATAATGTTAACACATTCATCATTTAATTACGGTAAATCTCTATGCATATTGTAGCACGACTATGAACAGAAAAGTACTTTCAGCAGCTCTTCTAATGTCAAACCTTTTGTAATGATAATTCTCTCAGGATCTTGTAGCACTTCTACGAGCATGAACGTACTTTAATCTGTAGTAAATTATACAGTGAGGGTAATTGTTGAAGCAATTCTACGAGCAGCGTGGTTTTATCTGCAGTTATTGTAATGTAATAGGTTTAATAATGTCAATTATTTACTCGTCTTGCAGCACCTCTACGATTAGGTAAGTATTTTAAACATTTTTAGGGTTCCGTACCCAAAGGGTGCCAACGAAACCCTATTACTAAGCCTCCGCTGTCCGTCCGTCCGTCCGTCTATCACAGGGCTGTATTTCATGAATCTTAATAGGTAGGCAGCTGAAAATTTCACAGAGTGTGTATTTATTTTGAGTGTGCATAAATTAAAAAATTAAACGGGGTCCCCATACCAAAAACATGATTTTTTGATGTTAAATGATGTACGATGGTACGGAACCCTTCGTGTGCGAGAATAGTCAATGAAATAGTAATGGTACTGAAGCACCTCTACAAGCGGCGTGGTGTTATCTGAGGTTATTGTAACAACATTGCTTCAGTAATGTCAATTATCTACGTATCTTGTAGCACCTCTACGACCAAAAAAGTATTTTCAGCATTTTATCTTCAGTCTCCGATAGTACTTCTAGAAGCACCTCTATGATCAGCGTGGTGTTGTCTCCAGCTATTGTAACGCCATTGCTTTAGTAATATCAAATCTCTACTCATCTTGTAGCACCTCTACGAGCAGGAAAATACTTTAATCTGTAGTAAATTATACAGTGAGGGTAATTATTGAAGCTATTCTATGAGCACCGTGGTGTTATCTGCAGCTATTGTAACGTCATTGCTTTAGTAATATTAATTCTCTGCGCATCTCGTAGCACCTCTACGAGCAGGAAAGTACTTTAATCTGTAGTAAATTATACAGTGAGGGTCATTATTGAAGCTATTCTATGAGCACCGTGGTGTTATCTGCAGCTATTGTAACGTCATTGCTTTAGTAATATTAATTCTCTACACATCTCGTAGCACCTCTACGAGCAGGAAAGTACTTTAATCTGTAGTAAATTATACAGTGAGGGTCATTCTTGAAGTTATTCTATGAGCACCGTGGTGTTATCTGCAGCTATTGTAACGTCATTGCTTTAGTAATATTAATTCTCTACGCATCTCGTAGCACCTCTTAAAGGAAAGTACATTAATCTGTAGTAAATTATACAGTGAGAGTAATTCTTTAAGCTATTCTACGAGCAGTGTGGTGTTATTTGCAGCTAATGTAACGTAATTGCTTTAGTAATGTCAATTCTCTATGCATCTTGTAGCACCTCTACGATCAGTAAAGTCTTTTTAAACTTTTTTTCGATAGTCAATGAAATAGTAATGGTTCTTCTTGAAGTACCTCCATGAGCAGCATGGTGTTATCTGCACATATCGTAACGTCTTTGCTTTAGTAATGTCAATTCTCTAAGCATCTTGTAGCACCTCTACAAGAAGAAAAGTGTTTTCAGCATTCGCTGCATTAATTACAGATGCCATCGGACAACTCCTATTGAGAAGTCTGGCGATTGTCGTGAAAAAGCCTTTTTTATCCGTTGAATCGCTCTCGAAATTCAAAGAGGCAACGCGGCGAGTGTTCTATGCACTTTGGGGCAAACGTCGGCTGCCTTCAATGAAATATTTTACCTTGTACGCAACATATTTCGCTGGATCGCTCTCCGATCCACATTTTTCATTAGTTTTAGTTTTAATTTAAAATTTACTTTTAGATGTTAGATTATTGATTTAAATTGTTATTGTTGGATTGTTAGAATAATAAGAAAATAATTTAACGAGAAAAAAAAAGTATAAGCGTGAAAGTACTACTCCTTAATGAAGCCACAATCTTATAAATATTTCAATATACGTTATTTACTCTTTAAAAAATATCAATTTCCAAAAAGTTTCAGTTTATCCCTGGACATGACTTCTAGCCTTTCCTTCTATCCTAAATCGTACCACAATCGAGTTTTATTAAATCTCATACGGAATCAAATTATTCACAAAGTTCGATTATTCAAAAGTATGCTATCTTTTCGCATTTTATTGATACTTCGACGATTTTCCACGAGGGGATAGTTTCCTATTGTGAGCCAAATAGGTATACCCGTATTTAGTGTTTTCTAAGTAAATAAAGCTATGTTTTCAGCTAACATAATAGAACCCTCTCCAAATTGAGAATCCACATACAAGAAAACAGCTTTACTTCGAGCTTTAGCTCGAAGGTTTATTTTTACTTTGGATGAGATCGAGGCAATGAAATGAGACCTTTTTTTTGCAATGGCAATGAATGAGACCTTTGCACATATGTTCGTTCCCTTTTTGTAACGTGTAAAATAAATTGTGAACTACATAAACAAAAAAAAACAACTTTTAGCCAGAGTAACATCGTGCAAATCACAGATACGCAAAAGGCTTAAGTTAGTTTGTTAATCATGTAGATTGTTCTAAACGCAAAGTTGAATGTCCTTAATCTAGATCTCAAAGCTGAGGTTTATACGCAAAAAATGAGGGAAAATCGTGTTATAATAATAATAATAACAACTGTGAAAGCAAAGTTTTGGTCTCGCACAAAAGCCATATTCAAGAGCCACTTAAGCGGTGCGAACAAACTTCGAGCTTTCAATAGTTGGGCAGTACCCGTGATTGGATACACCTTTGGCATAGTGCGTTGGTTTAAGACCGAGCTGGAGGCCCTGGATCGCAAAGTTCGCACTACTATGACCACTTTCCGTATGCACCACCCGCGGTCGTCTGTCATGAGGTTGTACATACCTCGGAAACAGGGAGGTAGAGGAATGCTTAATCTCACAAACCTCCATAATTCCGAGGTGTGTAAACTTCGTGACTACTTTTTGACGGCTGCGGAAAACAACAGACATATCGAGGTAGTGGCGTGCGATTCTAAGCTCACCCCGCTTAACCTGTTCGACGCGAGCTTTACGCTTCCGGTTGTTAGCACTACTGAGCGTGTGGAAGTATGGAGAGGCAAGGAACTGCATGGACGGTTTCTCCGAGTACTAGAGTCGCCGAACACGCATCTCTTGGATTCAGTTCAATGGATGCGGTTTGGTGACCTATTCGGAGAAACCGAAGGCTTCGTTTGTGCCATTCAGGACCAAATGATCGTCACGCGTAACTTCCGGAAGTATATAATGAAGGATGGATCGGTCGATACCTGCCGAGCCTGTGGCCAACCAGCTGAGACCATCCGCCATATTACTTCCGGTTGCTCGCGCCTGGCGAGCGTAGTCAAGTAGTAAGTCAATCAAGTAGCCAAAATAGTTCATCCGCAACTTGCCTTTAAATACGGCCTCATCGACTCAGTGGTGCCATATTATAAATACAAACCGGAAGACGTGTTGGAGAAAGATGGCACTAAGCTCTATTGGGATCGACCAATACAAACCGATAAGACAATTAAGTGCAATAAGCCCGATATTGTATTGGTCGATCCCAAGTCCAACGAGATCTTCCTCGTAGACATAACAATACCACATGACGAAAACCTCGACAGGGCCGAAAATGAGAAACTTATGAAATATTTAGACCTGGCCCACGAGGTTACCGCCATGTGGCGTGCACGGAAAACCACCATCGTGCCAATTGTTATGTCTACGAACGGCGTTGTCCCAAAGAATTTGGCCAAACACTTAGAAAAATTAGGTATCGATATTGGGCTCCGATTCCAGATGCAGAAAGCGGTTCTACTCTCGAACACGAGAATCGTTCGGCGGTTTCTGTCTCTGTAGCTCGGAGCGGTCTTACAGGACTTGTCCCAGGTGGGACCTCCGTAAGGTTTTCCAGTTTTAGGTTTATATTTTTTAAGGCTTATTTTTGTATTTTTGTATTAAATAATGTAAACCTAAAATTTGATAATAAATATATACTGTGAATAATAATAATAATAAAATTCTTTATTGCAATCCATACAAAGTACAAAGCAAAGGCGGATTTATTGCCTAAGGCAATTTCTAACAATCAACCCTATCATAGGGAAATTTTACAGCTTAGGGTAAGCAAAGAAAAACAACGCTTATAACTAATTAATACAGAACAATGTAGATTAAAACTTAACTAAAACTAAGCATAGCTACTTATTTTCTATACATTTAACGAAATGTAGGTATTCAATAAAAAAAAAAAATACAGTCTATTACTAACATTAACATAAACATATCTATATATACATAATTTATCTTCATAATTTTTATCTCAAAACTGAGATTATTCGCAAAAAAAGGGAAAATCGTGTTATAGGCAAAAACATGGATCCATTGTTTTTCCAGGCTTTCAGAACTATAATTTTTCGATAAAAAAACTAAACTATGAACAATGTGACTTTTACAACTTTCTCAATTCAAGTTTAAGTAGGACTTACCAGTTTGCGCAACTTGAATGTGTATGTAGCCTAAAATGTATCTTTTTAGGGTTCCGTGCCCAAAAGGTGCCAAACGGAACGCTATTACTAAGCCTCCGCTGTCCTGCCCGTCTATCCGTCTGTCACAGGGCTGTATCTCATGAACTGTAATAGGTAGGCCGCTGAAATGTGCATAGAGTACGTATTTCCATTGCCGTTTTAATGACAAAGAGTAAAAATAAAAAACAAATACAAATGAAAAGAGGCATACAAGAGGCCACATACAAAAAACGTGATTTCTTAGGGTCAAATCTTGTATAAGGTACGCCACCCTTCCGACTCGCAATTGGCTGGTTTCTTACATGAATATATTGACAGCGCTGCCGTGGATCTTTGCAGGTACAACAAGCAATTGGAGGCTCATACATAAATGTTGAGTCAGCGAAGGAGAATCACCAAGAATAAAGTTTTTTCAAGTAAAGGTACTTGAGATGGATGGCTAAGACTCCCTACTGTCAACATATGTATGTACCTACATATTTTTATATTAGTAAGCAGTAATTCCCTATGAACCATAGTAAACAAGTCCGTTGTGCTTGTAACTTCTAGCTCCTATAAGTATTGTTTTAAGAGGAATTTATAACCATTGATTATCGAGGATATTTAGGTTATTATTATTTAAGGTACTTCAGGGATATATTGGTCAGCTAATATTAATTTTGAGCATTCATAGTCGAAGTTAATATATTAATTAGTAAGGCTTATCTATCACATAATGCTTAATGTCTTTACCATGTGCCGAATAGGGAATAATGAGCCTTTCTTACCATCTTGCATTCAATACCAATAAAAGATAACAAGTGCTTTAGTAGTAAATGCCCTTTAAGTTTCGATTTAGATACATCAGCACGTGGTAAAAACCAACCTTCAATTCTTTTATATTTTGGTTAAAACAAAAAAATCCACAATTTCATTTGGCAGGAAACGTTAGATTTGTAATCGACACCCCAAAAGCATAAAGGAACAAATAATTCCACTGGACATGGATGGCTAAAAGCTCGCATACTCATACCAGAAACTTCCTTATATGTACGGATACTGGAACTCTATTGAAAGCCCAGACATGTTTATGCGTATGGTATGCGATGGTTCGAGCGGCTCGTAGCCTAGTGGCGCGGGGACTGGCCTAGCGTACCAGAGGCCTGGGTTCAATACCGATATGCACCGCTGTCTTTCTCTTTCCGAGTTCGATAAGTGCTTTTCGTCAAGAATGCGAGCTGCTCCGTGGTTCGGAATCCATGTAAAACTGTAGGTCCTCTTCCCCTAATAGGTGGTAGGGTTTAAACCCGCCGGGTTGGTACCATCGCATTGGATGAAAAGATGGTCGAAGCGACAATGAAAAATTGACCGTGTTGTCCATCCAGTTCAATGTAGCCGCGCTCATAAAGGGAAGGTCCTGGCATGGCACCTAATTCCTTCGGGAATGTGGTGTATTGGGCTAATATCATAACGGTAGTTGTGTGGTATTAGCCATCCAAGTCAGGTGGCATAAAAAAAACCAACTAGGTAAGGAACCTACTATTTGACGTGAGAGGCGACACCACGAACGAAGAATCCTTAAATCGCCTCTTACGACATTCACGGGAAGAAATACAGTGGACCCACTTGTGCTTCCAAAACAGCAAATCAATATACGTCACTCCTCAACGGCGGTAAAAATTACGGTTGCCCGGTGCACAGTGGGCGTAATATGTCGGCGAAACCAGATTTGCTACACCGGACAACCGTAAGTTGCGTAAACCGTGATTATATGCAGCGACGGTATTATCTTAAAATTTATACTCTACTACTCGCTTTAAAATGTACTTATGACTACACGATTGCTGCACAATGAAAGTGATTCCCATCTCTCTACTCCAAGCGCCGCACACATTAGTTCGTGTAAGCGAAGTCGCACTTGTGGGCTCTCCAGCTCGCATCAAGTGACTGTAAGCCGCTCTAAGAAGATTAGGAATCGAGCATGTGGCATGGAACCTACCTAAACAACTTGCCGGCGTTTCTACTCGATTTTCGTGCGTTTGGCAGCATCTTAGTTACATGTAGAATCATACGTTGAGTATATTCAATAATTACGATATTACTGTTCTCTCATTTATTCGAGGGATAGAGAAACAATAAGTTTTGTTTGTAGATGATAAAACGTTAACGATTCGGTTGGGGAAGGTGAGGGTGCATCGTCTACGTGACACTCGACTTTAGAAGGCTATAACAAAGTGGCAAGACCAAGTGAGCCTCGATGTCTACTGTTTAAGGTGGCCCATCCCGCTCATCTCCCCATACAAAAGGGGAAAGAAGATCACGCCCATATTTCTTGTCAGAGATCCAAAATTTTGATCAAAATAGTTTTATTTGATCGAACTAGATGTCTGATGACCATTGGCATTGTAAAATTGTGTTTGATTTCTAAGTTATAAGGTCCGAAAGTTCGAACTTTTCGCGCGTTTTATACAACAACTTTGGAGGTGGATTCCGCAATGATAAAGTAAGAACATCTTAAAAAGATTAGTCATCAGACATAGCTTAAATATATAAGATTTATAATCTATTTGATTTTTGTTAGATTGTTTACTACAGCGGTCGTGGTTTACTTTTAGCTATAAGTCGTTTTGAAATTGAAATTTTCGTAAATCGTACCAAATCATACACTATGTACATTGTCTTTTTTGTGGACATGTTGCATCTTGCTCATCACGGAGCCTGTCTTATTCTTTGAAACAGATAAGGTCCCAGAGCGCAACAGCACGGTTTTGTACCGTGCCCGCGAATGAGTTAGGCCCGCCGGGTTGGGCCGCCTTAAGTGCCGCTGCGTATAAATTACCTTTGCTATGAAAAACAGTATATAAATATCTTTAAGTGATTCTTTGAGCGGCTCGTAGCCTAGTGGCCCGGGGACTGGCCTAGCATACCAGAGGCCCGGGTTCAATTCCGACATGCACCACTGTCTTTCTCTTTCCGAGTTCGATAAGAGCATTTCGTAACGAATGCGAGCTGCTCCATGGTTCGAAATCCATGTAAAACTGTAGGTCCCCTTACCCTACTAGGTGGTAGGGTTTAAGCCCGCCCGGGTTGGTACCATCGCATTGGATGAAAAGATGGTCGAAGCGGCAATGAAAAATTGTCCGTGTTTTCCATCCAGTTCAATGTGGCCGTGCTAGTAAAGGAAAGGTTCTTCGGGAATGTGGTGTATTAGCATCCATGTCAAGTTGCATAAAAAAAAAGTAGGCAAATAAACTGTATTTTCGTCGCTACGTTGCAACCACAGATAAAAAGGAAGGAGATATGGCATCGAGGGCGCCTACTATGGGACCCGCTGTCACCAATTTTTAAGAACTATCAATCTAAATTAAACGTACATGCGACATGCAAAGATAGTCGCAGATGTATTGAACGGTTTGAGGTTTAAGGCTGTTCCGACCCATATAAAGTTATTTGCACACATAACGCAAAAAGTATTGCACTTTAAGCCACGAATTAATAATAAAAGTTTAATGTAGTCATATTTCTTGCAGCGAAAACAATTTCACAATTTCGGGATTATTGATTTTGTTACAATTTATTTAAATACGATTTTTATTTAACAGCGCCATCAAACGGTGTAAAACTTCTAATCGGCAATTACAACGAAACCATAAAACCTGAAATTGTCAATATGTTTTCGCTGCAACTACTATGGCTATATTTAATATTTTTGACGAATTCGTGCCTTAAAGTGCAATACTTTTCGCGTTCTGTGTAAAAAAAACATTGTATGGGTCGGAACATCCTTAAGGGAACTGACTGGACGAACGCTATTTTAGAGCACATTCGCGCGCGGTGTCGACGTTTCGACTGTGTGGCATTCGACGCGGCGCGATATTGACCGACTGCCACTTCTCCTTTCATCCTCTTCAGTGGTTGCAACTTATTCAACAACATCTCAACTCCTAATGAACGAACGGCTCCTTAAAATTAATTCACCGATCATCTTTCGGTCTGAACTTCCCCTAATTAGAGATAAACAGGATATGCGCTGTATCGAAACAAAAACATTCCATTCGAGAGAACATTGAAGATGAAGCCTCGATTCCGGCTTAGCGGAGATCGAAGGCTGTGATCCGCGAGGATGGAGGCACGAGGAGGCAGTAATGAGATCGCTTCATTGGGGCGGGATGTTGGGCTACTTAATTGGCTCGTCTGTGGGCGAGCGGGAAGAGAGAGGCTGTCGTGGTTTGTTATCGAGTGTCTGCATGAGCTGTGGTATTGCTAAGAGTTGCTTGGGAAGATTTATTCTATGCTAGGCTGGTAAAAGACGCAACCAATTCGTAAGCCTGCGAGGACAATGCAAGTACAATATAGTGTAAAGATATCAAACTGGCTGAATTAAATGACTTCGGTTAGTTTGAAATAAATATACGAGCAAAATATTTATGTTCCAGGCTGGAATGGACAACGGGTGAAATAAAACGATACAGATATTTGACACTTTTGATTTGGCCAGGTAGGCCAGATTAGGGCCGTGGTGGAATGGTTGTCAGGAGCAATAGACAGTTGTTAGAAAGACGATGGGGTCTTCGATGTTTAATTGCAAGATGTAAATAGTTGCTGAGCTTCGAGTAAGAATATTTTGTGAGTGAATTATATGTCATGAATGAATATTTATGTATGAATAATATATTAATGTAATCATAGACGTAGAAAAGGTGTGAAATTCTAAACATTTTCCACTAAACGTATACATCTAGCTTGAACTATGTCTGTATTTATTAATTTAATTTTTAATTATATCTAGAGATTACTTAACACTTTCAAATTTCAAATTATTCTACCCAAAAAATACTAACAAGCATTTGTTTTATGAAGCTGGCAAGCAGACCGACCGTAATAGCCTAACACACTACATGGGAACTAGGTGCCATGCCAGAACTTTTCTTAAATTGCTCGGCTACATTGAACTTGATGGAAAACGCGGACAATTTTCATTGCCGATTCAACCATCGTTCATTCAATGCGACGGCATCAACCAGGGCAGGGTTAGCCCTACCACCTAGTAAGTAAAGAAGGGGATCAAAAGTTCTAGGGGACTTAGAGCCAACTGATTAAATTGGTTACTCTACCTGAGTGAATTTACTGAGGGCCTATTCAGGTAAGAGTGAGTTCGAGTTCGGGAGTGAGTTAACCTAAAAATACCTGGGAAATATATTATTATTTAAATAACGGAACCGTTATTTATACTTCCAACGTATTTACGGGACGGACCAGATTTTTACCTAAATGTAATGATGTTCAAGAAGTGTGGAAACATTGACTGATTAAAAAACTGAGTTGATATTTGGTGACGAATTCGAACTCACTCTTGCCCAGAATGGACCCCGTTTAATTGTTTATTTGAAAATGAAATGAAATGAAAATATTCTTTATTGCTTACAACTATTACATTGTATGCAAAGGCGAGCTTATTGCCAAAGGCAATCTGTAACAGCTAACCATAATATTAGAAAATATATTAAGAGGTAGCAAGAAATATGAAATTACTTAAAACTTAGCACCATAATCACATTATTTGCGTCTTATGTTCAGTGAAAAGGTGCTATCCAATCTGTTTAAATTACCGTAATACATTAAAAGTAATGATAAATACTTTACCATTTTTGAGGATATTTTCACTCAGGTAGAGTGAGTGATCAATTTGATTAGTAGGCGCTATTTTAACTTAGTAAGACGGCTGTTATTATCCGAATTACAGTCAGTCACTGATTTATTTTCAGTGTAGTAAGACAGTTTTGACGGACAGATGAACAATGCATATGCAATTAAAATAAAACGTCTATCTCTTTTTAGGGTTCCGTACCCAAAGGGTGAAAACGGAACCCTATTACTAAGCTTCCGCTGTCCGTCCGTCCGTCCATCTGTCCGTCCGTCTCGTAAACCGTAATAGGTAGGCATCTAAAATTTTCACAGGTTGTGTATTTATTTTGGCGCTATAACAACAAATAGGTAAAGTTTAAAAATCAAAAAAACTAAAGGGGGGGGGGCATACAAAAAACATGATTTTTTTGTGTTCAATCTTGATCGATGTTACGAAACCCTTCGTGTGCGAGTCCGACTCGCACTTGGCCGGTTTTTTAAAACATCGGCACTTCGCTTCTTCAATTGTGTCAGCCAAAGGGGTACAATGAATGTTCGCGCGCGAGCGAACCGGTCGCGTTGTGGAGTGTTTATTGAAAGGCCACATTACTGCCGCGCGTCGCGGGCCACGTGACAAGATGGCCGGCGACGGAAGCTGCTTTCATTTCCGGCCGCGGTCGGCGCGCGGGAGCGGGGCGGGGCGGGGAGGGGGGGCTCGCGCTTTCATTAAACTGAAAAGTAGCGCGCGTGAAGTGCCGGTTGGCGGAAATGATCTCCGAAAATATTGGGTGAGAAAATCGATCGAAGGTTTAATTATTTGTCAGAGCATAGATGAATACAACTTGGTCGTTTGATGTAGGGCAGTTGGTTGGCGAATATAGTATTTATTATTTGTTTTATTTAATAATTTTTATTTTTATTTATTTATTTATTCATCATCAACATAACAGACATAATTAAGTTAAGATTCGATATTTTACAATAACAAGTATTGGAAGTTTTTTTTTATTGGAGTATGTAAGATAATTTGTTATCAAGAGTAAACCTTGTTTTTGCACCAAATTCCTTCGGTAATGAGGTGTCTTAGACCTGTGGTTAGGCTAAAATTATAACGGGAAATCAGTATCGGGCTCCATGAAATAAAATGTATGTAATATGTTCTAGGTATTATACCTTAATTCACTGCAACAAGTTTTTTTAAGTAGAGCTGGTATTTACGAGACGAGACAAACTTTACTCTGTCAGCGTCTTTTTTTTGTTATATTAATTCCATTTACATTAATTTTGGTTCACACTTAAAATCGCAGACAACCCACTATCGCTCTCTCTCTCACAAATCTCAAACACATCCTGAAACACCCCTGTTTGCTGAGTCCTAAATGTGAGACCAAGTTTCTTGACTTGTTTAAATGCACCAATCCGAGGCCCTCAGCTATTTATCAAAATACAGACATATCACATAGATAAGGACGGCCTTCGTCTTCTCACATATTATACTCTCAAACACCCGTTTCGATATCATATATAGTTTCAGAGATATTCAAGGTTTTTTTAATGTGCTAACACACCCATATCCGAGGCCTGCACGAATCCGAGACGAGGGCTCCAATTCGTGCTGTATAGCAGGTGGTGTGTATAAAACGGCTCGCTTTTGGTTTGTATCAATATTGTGTGTCAAGAGTCTCGTTTTTGGGATTGTGAAATGCCCAAATATGAGGCGGCCTCACATTTAAAATTTTCAATCAGATAATCTGTGTAAAACGTCTCGCTTTAGGCTAATGTAAGCAGTGAGCTTTTTATATTGCCAGTTAACCAAACCTGAGGCCTTAGTCTCATATTAGTATATTTCACTCATTTGTGTTTGTTGTCTGGTGCAACCTGAAAACTTGCCTTGACGGTATCATATAATTCGATGCTTGATGAGGCTTGAAGCGAGCCGAAACGTTAGCGCGTAGGAGACGGTGGCCACCACTTGTCCCGACCTCTATTGAAACCTTTCTCTACTGCCAATGGGCCCGGATATGTTCGGTGAAGCCATTGTAAGCTGAGTTATACCCCTCCTTCATCTCCATCGCCAATGTCTCCGTCGCCTAGCTTCAACGCCAGGGAATGCATCGTCAACGTATGCATCGCCAATATCTCCTCCGCCGGCACAAATCCGCCGCTAGCTATGGAGCTGAGTGTGGGCCGCAAATTAATCGCCAATGAGGTACCCATATATCCTTCTCCAACGTCTCACCAACGTACGCATCGCCATGTGTCCACCGCCAGCGAGGCAGATGGTGGCGATGCAGATATTGGCGAAGGAACTTTTCAAGGTCAAAATTACCTGTTCACGTCGGAATACGTGAATAATAAGTACATGATTTAATATTTTAAAAAAATACTTTGGATAGAAAACTTCGATTCCTTACCTATGTTCCTTTACCAAAATTGCTTATTATAATCCACTCTACCATCCCAGTTAGAAGCTAAGTTTGGCGCACTTATCTATTATAAGCACAGCCCTTTCCCATAAATAAAATATCAAAGCGACGTTACAAGTTAGTGTCCGGAATATTTTTGCAAGAAACATATTCCATTTAATAACTGTAAGTTTTATCATTTACATGTGCTTATTAATTATGTCAGAGCTTTAAAAAATTACCAATATTTTAAGCTTGATATTTCAAATTATCAGAATATACATATACCTACATAAATACTCAGTTTCACCAATGAATATGTCAAATAATCACCGACATTAAAACAATGCGCAACTGGAGCTGAAGTGGAAATAAATGAAATAGTTTTTTTGTAATCCCAACATGATGGCTAATACCACAACCACCGTCGTGATATCAGCCCATAACACCACATGAAAACCAGGTGACATGCCAGGACCTTCCTTATATTGCGCGGCTACATTAAACTGGATGAAAAACACGGACAATTTTCATTGCCGCTTCGACCAATCGTTCATCCAATGCGGTGGTACCAACCCGGGCGGGATTAACCCTACCACCAGGTTTAGTAAGGAAGGGGACCTACTGTTTCACGTGGAATCCGAACCACGAATGAAGAATCCCTCAGTCTACTCTAACGACCTGCACGAGAATTAATTCAGTGACCTAACTTCATTCAACACCCACTATTTGCACTATTACATATATTTAATTAAAATCAAAATAAAAACACGAATTTAAATATTGAGTACAATATTAGTTATATTGATAACTTTACTTTTTGTGATTGAATCGGACTGTGCTTTAATATGTGCCATAGAGATATAATAATACATATGTGCAGATTTTTGGATATTCACTACTTCTGGTTCATGTTTGCATTTTAAATGATGTCTGCTTCGATATTTACTTGTATATAATCAAGACCCACGCGCGCGTCTGCTGCAAGCTCAAGAGCAAGAGCGACTGACTGATGGATTGCCGTGAAGAATAAAAGTAGACCTAATAAGCAATAATGTCTTTCTCACACACCTGTGTGTTTGTTCATAAGGCGAAAACGAGACGGTCTCGTTTTGATCGATACACTCACACTATTATCACACAAATAAAAACGAGGCGGTCTCACATTTGGGTTCTTGAGCATACACAATTCCGACCGCAGCGCCGTCTGGTGGTCACACACTGGAACTACGCATTTTGAGTCTCAAAAATCACACTCTTACAAACTTCGAAATTTAACGAATTCGAGACTATAATTTGATGGCTTTTCATTGGTCAATGAAGTGTATGAGATCTGACCAATCAAAAGTCTTATATTTCGGCCGTTATTTCAATTTTTATGTAGTCAAATCCGAGACCGTCTCGGATTTGAAAAGGTCTCGTTTTTGGGTGCACAGGTAGGTGTGTATCCTCACATTTAGGACTCAGCAAACACACCCCCACACACACACACACACACACACACACACCCTTCCAATTCCTTTTTGTTCATTTTAATTGAGAGCGTTTCAATTAAATTCATATACTTTTTATTTGTGAAAACTTTATTGTAATTTGTGTGTTTGATGTTTTGTTAGCAGTGAGTTTTCCTTCCAATAAATAAATAAATAAATGTCTCTGGCACCGTAGGCGGCCGCATCGATGTCGGAGGCTTAGGTGCGGCCGGTCGCGGTCAGGTGCTGTGGTCGGCCGGAGGTAGCGCCGAGGTTG
The DNA here is from genome assembly GCA_946894095.1 of Incurvaria masculella. Lineage (NCBI taxonomy): Eukaryota > Metazoa > Arthropoda > Insecta > Lepidoptera > Incurvariidae > Incurvaria > Incurvaria masculella. Next base: position 23,139,762 of record OX335646.2, read on the forward strand.
TGATGCGGACTTAGCCCCGGGGCGGCGCGGCCAGGCGCGCGCGGGGGGGGGGGGGGGGTGACAGCGAGGGGGGAGGGCGGAAGGTACCAGATTAGACCGGTTCAAGGTGAAAAACACGCGCAGACCCCTAGTTGCCGTGCGGCTCGCAGCCTAGAGGCGCGGGCACTTACCTAGCGTACCAGAGGTCTGGGTTCTAATCATCGCCCCGGTGATTCACCACTTTCTTTCTCATTCCAAGTTGGATAAGTGAATTTCGTCACGAATGCGAGCTGCTCCATGGTTCGGAATCCATGTAAAACTGTAGGTGCCCTTCCCCTACTAGGTGGTAGGGTCGGTACCATCACATTTGATGAAAAGATGGTCAAAGCGGCAATGAAAAGTTGTCCGTGTTTTCATCTATTTCAGTGTAGCCTTGTTCATAAAGGGAAGGCCCTGGCATGGCACCTTCGAGAATGCGCTGTATTGGGCTGATATCATAATGGTAGTTGTGCCATCCATGTCAGATTGCATAAAAATTGGCCAATTGCGAGTTGGGCTCGCACACAAAGGGTTCCGTACCATCGTACAAGATTTAAGACAAAAAAAACTCAATTTTTTGTCCTCATTCATTTTTGTTATTTTGAAATTTTACCTATTTGTTGTTATAGCGGCAAAATTAATACACACTCTGTGAAAATTTCTGCTCTCTACCTATTACGATTCATGAGATACAGCCCTGTGATAGAAGGACTGGCGGCCGGACGGACGGACGGATGGACAGCGGAGGCTCAATTATAGGGTTCCGTTTTCACCATTTGGGTACGGTACCCTAAAAACCTTGTCTATCGGAATGCAAGGAGTTGAAATCGATCACGTAACTGCAACGCTCTGAGACTGCTCCAGATGTTCGCCAGAGCAGATGACATGCTCTGCGGCCCGTAAGCGCAGCATATGAGGAGGTTGGCCGTGCGCCAAGATGGCGAGCCTCCCCGCCCCGCCCCGCCCCGCCCTGGCGACCCCGCCCCGCCCCGGCGACACGTGAAGCTCGTTACAACTCGGTCTGGATGAAATAGCGGAAAATAAACATCGCGAAAGTTTTTTTCGGGTTGGAGTGGCTTATTTGTGAGGGCCGGCCGCGACACGTCGTGTTGGATATTTCATGTGCGGTATCTTAGTTTTAAGGTGGCCCAACCCGGCGTGACTAACTCATTCACGGGCATGGAACAAAACCGTGTAATTGCACTCTGGGGCCTTCTCTGTTTCAAAGAAAATGACAGGCTCCGTGATGAGTACCTAAGATGCAACATGTCCACAAAGCAGACAATGCGCATATTGTTTGATTTGGTAAGATTTAGGAAAAAAAATATTACAAAACGACTTATAGCTAAAAGTAAATCACGACCGCTGTGGTCAAAAATCTAACAAAAACTAAATTGATTATTAATTTTCATGAAATAAGCTAGGTCTGATGACTAATCTTTTTAAGATGTTCTTATTTTATCGTTGAGTAATCAACCTCCAAAGTTATTGGATAATTTTGATCTTTCGGACCTTATAACTTAGAAACCAAACACTATTTTACAATGCCAATGGTCATCAGACATCTAATAGGTCGGGGAAAAAGTCTTTTCGCATTATAGTATGTATGAACTTGTAATAAAATCTCTTTGGCTATACTATTTGTATCTGGCTGGTTTTGGTATCATTGAAAGTTTAAATTTTAAAGAACATAATTCCAAATTAAAATTAGGAAAATGTGTGATTCTCATTTGTTTTTCGTACTGTCAAAATGAGTGAATCTAATGAAGAAATTCGATACATTTTAAAATTTTACTACAAAAAAGGTAAAAATGCAACGCAAGCCGCGAAAAAAAATTGCGATGTTTATGGACCTAGTGCAGTGTCTTTGAGAGTAGCACAAATTTGGTTTAAGCGTTTTCAATCCGGAAATTTTGATGTCAAAGATGCACGTCGCTCTGGTCGCCCTATTACGGATAAAATGGATGCCATTTTTGAAAAAGTGGAGCAAGATCGGCATATCAGTAGTTACGACGTAGCTGAAGAACTAGGAATTGACCACAAAACAGTTTTGGCGCATTTAAAAAAAACTGGGTACACAAAAAAGCTTGATATTTGGGTACCTCACGAGCTCACTGAAAGAAACCTAATGAACCGTGTACTCATTTGTGATTCTTTATTACGACGTAATGAAACCGAACCATTTTTGAAGAAGCTGATAACTGGTGATGAAAAGTGGATCACGTACGACAAGAACGTGCGAAAAAGGTCGTGGTCAAAGGCCGGTCAAGCTTCACAGACTGTGGCGAAACCCGGGTTAACTCGCAACAAGGTGATGCTGTGTGTGTGGTGGGATTGGAAGGGCATTATTCATTATGAGCTGTTAACACCAGGCAGGACCATCGATTCTGAACTCTACTGCGAACAACTGATGAGATTAAAGCAAGAAGTTGAGAGAAAGCGGCCGGAATTAATCAACAGAAGGGGTGTGGTTTTTCATCATGATAACGCTAGACCTCACACATCTTTAGCCACTCAGCAAAAACTAAGAGAGTTTGGCTGGGGGGTTTTAATGCATCCGCCGTATAGTCCTGACCTTGCACCTTCCGATTTCCACCTGTTTAGGTCTCTTCAGAATTCTTTAGGCAGTGTCAGGTTAACATCACGAGAGGACTGCCAAAACCACTTGTCGCGGTATATTGATCAGAAGTCCCAATATTTCTATAGCAATGGGATCATGTCCCTACCTACAAGATGGCAAAAAGTTATCGAACAAAATGGTACCTACATACTTTAGTTAAATGTAAATAAACCATATTAAAAAATGTTTTGAATTTTCTTAAAAAATGCGAAGAAACTTTTTCCCCAACCAATAGTTGGATCAAATAAAGCTGATTTGAGTATAATTTTGGATCTCCGACAAGAAATATGCGCATGATCTTCTTTCTACGTTTGTATGGAAAATTGAGCGGGAACGCCCACCTTAACAGAAATTAAAGTGTGTTTTATTTCAGTACGTTTTCTTTATTTGAGATGGTTTATTGAACGGTTAGTTCATCCGTGAGATCTATCATTTATTTTAAATGCATTTCATTAAATGCAAATTATCTATTTAGAATTGTATGTATACTTACATATGTATATGTATTAGTTTATTACTTTAAAGATATTAATATATGTATTAAGGTATAAAATATTGTCTATGTATATGTATGAATATATATATATATTGGTTTTTGTCACCCTTTACGCATTACGAATTTCATTTCATATAATCATTTTGTTGATTTGTAGAATTTGTAGGTCAAAGAAATCACTTTTAGTGATAAGTCCGCCTTTGTGCAGTTCCGCTCTGTTAGATTTAATTGTTCTGTGTATAGTATTTAATGTAATTTGCACAATAAAGAATTACTTTATTTTCTTTCTTTCTTTGTACATCTGTGTCCCAAAAATATCCAACGGGCGTTCATAATTCTGCGCCAAAACGTTCGGGTGATATCTGCGGGGTACGAGTGAACTAACAAGCTAGTGACAATCTGTGCTAGTGACTCATCACGACTCCCCCGGCCGTTAGTAGTTATAGACTAGAAGGTCGCGACAAAAATGCTAACGATAACGTAAATGGCTGAAACTGGGTTCGCGGAATAAATACCAACCCTCTGAAGCTAAATGTTGTTGCGTTACGTAGATAAGGCGCCTGAAAAAGTAGTTATGGAGACAAAAATGTATATTTGATAAGTTAAAAGGATGCAAATGACGAAGCATGAAAGTATCAGTACATACTTGGTTAGCAATTAAAAAACTGAACAATTTTTTGGTTGCATTTCGTATTTATAGCCGATTTAGGTTACTGATATAACTTTAGGTATATTTAAGCATTTAATTAAAAAAACAACTGGTTATTGTTGCACAGTTAATAGGTATCAATGTTTCTAGAAAATCTGTATATTCATCTGCAGGTACATACCAACATCTATTTTATATATCCAATCTAGATAACGCAACCACTTGACGCAGGCAGAACGACATATTTAGCATCAGAGGGTCGGTCTCTCACATGTGAAACCAGATTCAGCCATTAACCTTATCGTGACCAAAAATGTCGTGACCTCCCGGGATATTATCAAGGGACACGTTACTTAGTAGATGAACGGTGTATTTGTGTCCAGTGCTTTTTTTACGATTCGCGGATTTTAAGTCGTATTATAAGTCGGAGCAACATCAAGTCCATGTTGATTTTTATTTTTTATCATAATGGTGTTGTGCACTAAACTATGCTCCAAGCGGTCATATCAATAATAATAAAATTATTTATTTTACACCATTATAAAAACAGTTTACAAAAGGCGGGCCTAATGCCAAAGGCATTCTCTTCCTACCTACCCTTGGGATGTAGGAAAGGTGCAATTCCTGAAAATAATGCGTGAGAAAACATACGCATTTTTGGGCGGCTGACGACTGGATTTTGCACTATGAGAACGCACCACAGTGCATTCATCAAAACTTGTGCAACAGGTTAAGCAATAAAATATCACACAATTTCGCTAGCCTCTGTACAGCCCCAAAATTTCCCCCTGCGACTTTGGACTCTTTCTAAGATTAAAAATTCCGCTGATAGGGCGCCGGTTTGACGACACAGAGACGATTAAAATAAATGCGACAAATGCACTAAATGCTATTCCGAAAGCTGACTTCCAGAACGATTCCTTACATGCAAGGTGTTAGGATGAATCTAGGTATTAGGTAGCTAGGGTTGATCGTGGAATCCGAACCACAAGGGCCCAAACTTGTAAGTAAAAAACCTCTTCCTTAGATGCAAGGTGTTACAATGAATCTAGGTATTAGGTAGCTAGGGTTGATCGTGAAATCCAAACCACAAGGGCCCAAACTTGTAAGTAAAAAACCACTTCCTTAGATGCAAGGTGTTACAATGAATCTAGGTATTAGGTAGCTAGGGTTGATCGTGGAATCCGAACCACAGGGGCCCAAACTTGTAAGTAAAAAACCCCTTCCTTAGATGCAAGGTGTTACAATGAATCTAGGTATTAGGTAGCTAGAGTTGATCGTAGAATCCGAACCACGAGGGACCAAACTTGTAAGTAAAAAACCCCTTCCTTACATGCAAGGTGTTAGGATGAATCTAGTTATTAAGTAGTTAGTGTTAATCGTGGAATCCGAACCACGAGGGACCAATCTTTTAGTCGCCTCGTACGATATGAATGGGAAGACGTGTATTTGGCCCATTTGTATTATTTTTGAGTGCCGGAACCCATACAGAACAAATCAGCGGATGGAAGTGTTGCAGGGGCTATATAGTACACCAGTGATATGTAACGTATTTAGTAGTGTCGGATGAAACCAATAAGATCAACAAAATATTCAGCATAATCCCAGATCGGCTCCGAGTGTAGCCGGCGTATGTGTGGCTAGTCATGTATGAGAATTTTGCGGCGACGAACTATCGAGTCCACGTCGATGAAGACATAAGGAAAGGCGCCAACTTTCACACAACTCACGCAGGTACACGCCCCCACATAAACAAGCCACACTAGTATGTTGTTTTATCCTTGAATGTGCGGAATCAATTGTGCCGAGGCAGGCGGCGATAGAATGAAATTGAATATGAATTTTGCGTATAAAGGTCTGTTTTTACTTCGAAACATACACAGATTACGATTATGTGTAACTCTCACCCTTGCAAAGGTTCTTTTTTTCATCCTTCATAGCTGCACTTATGATACATCCAAGAACGTACACAACTTATGCTTCCTATCATTTATTTCACGTTATTTTTCCAGAGCAAACATCAAGAGTATCTGTTCTGGTACCCGAGCACCGATATCCGGTCCAAGGGCATGTCTCATGTCAACCTCATTACGCCTAATGATATTGAGACCGGCCGAAAAGCTATCGATTAAATTGTTTTCGTAGACAGTTCTTGTATTTTCTTTAACACAAGTTTTCTTTCAACTTTTCACAGTTTCTGTGCACAGTTGTGTGTGTAATATGGAATTTTAGTTTACTCCAAATCATTATAATTCTTCATTGACTGGGACGTGTAATTTATTACAATATTTGTATACAGTAGATTACAGAACCGCGCACTCAAATTAATTCAATTATCCACACATAACTAGCCTTAACACAATCCCTCCAACATTCACCTAGGTACAGTACACATAATAATAACAGTAGGCCAACTGAGCCCGCGCCAAGCTATTAAGATGGATGGAAGCATAACAAAATTCAAGTAGTTTGCTATTCACTGAGTGTTAAAGCTATATCACTCTGTCATTTTATCCCACAATACAAAGCACAGGAAATGCTGTCGCTTGTGATTAGTTGTGAGGTTATGCTACCATGTTATGCATTGACTTTGCAGCTATTTTGTTATTTAGAACGAATGCCGCGACGCCTCCGTGGGCTCTGAACAAGCGGGATCTGAATGGGAGACCATTGAGATAGGCTGGGATTTCGTTTCGACGTAATACATAGATCCCCAAACTTGCGAGGTGGTGGGGTAACTCTCTCCTGAGTGGATTTAATACCATCGAATGAAACATGGTCGAAGCGGCAATGAAAATTGCCTGTATTTTTCATTCAGTTTAATGAAGCCTTGCGATACGTGGAAGGTCCTGTCATGGCACGTTGGCATGTGGTTTTGTTTGGCATAATCATGTAAGTATGTTGGAGCCCTCCATTTTAAACGGCTCGTAGCCTAGTGGCGCGGGGACTGGCCTAGCGTACTAGAGGCCCGGGTTCAATATCAACTTGCACCACTGTCTTTCTCTTTCAGAGTTCGATAAGTGCATTTCGTCACGAATGCGAGCTGCTCCATGGTTCGGAATCCATGTAAAACTGTAGGTCCCCTTCCCCTGCTAGGTGGTAGTGTTTAAGCCCGCCCGGGTTGGTACCATCGCATTGGATGAAAAGATGGTCGAAGCGGCAATGAAAAATTGTCCGTGTTTTCCATCCAGTTCAATGTAGCCGTGCTCATAAGGGGAAGGTCCTTGCATGGCACCTAATTCCTTCGGGAATGTGGTGTATTGGGCTAATATCATAACGGTAGTTGTGTGGTGTTAGCCATCCATGTCAGGTCGCATAAAAAAAAAATTAATTTCCACCAAATAAACTCCCTAAGTAAACTACAAACTAGATTGATACACAAATTAATATCTCAGTAAAAGATTACACTACATTAAATCGTATGTAATATTTTCTCCATTTGTATTTAAGTGAAGCATTATTATACAACGAGACAATTTATTGATCGTTTCTTTGTTAAGATATCGCTTGTTATTATGCTACTAAGAAAATTGAGGTTCTTTTTTAGAAATAAATAAATATTTATGGTTCTTGGAAGTCCTTACTCCAATTATAGAAGCCAAAACACATTATCAGTAACTCCGTGAGAATGTATGTCATGTAGGATTGAAGGTATTAGAATCTCATCAGTCTACGAGTATTAAAGGTGTGAACGGAATAATGAATAGTGGGCGGGATCTGTTATAAGTAACTGGACATGGATGACTAATACCAAACTGACAGTCAAATATTAGCCTAACACACCACATGGGAACCTAGTTGCAATGCCAGAACCTTCCTTATATTGGTCGGCTACATTGAATTGGGCCGCTTCGACCATCGGTCATTCAATGCAATGGTACCAACCCGGGTGGTAATAACCCCACCACCTATTAAGTAAGGAAGGTGACCTACAGTTTTACGTAAAATCCAAATCTTGGCCAGCCTCAACGGTTGAAAATGGTCACCCATCCAGGATCTAACCGCACTCAGAGGTGCTTCGCCCAGCTTAGGCTTCGAAAGTAAGGCACAATGGCCATAGATGTCGACAATGCAAAGTTTTCCTACTGAAATCTTAATTTCATTGTGTCCTAGGCCAGACATAGCATGCGTACAATCGCTGTTCTCCATAACGTCCCGGCGTTTCACATTGAATGTGCAGTGGGCTACTGCCATAATGGTACGGTCATTGAATACCTCCCCAACCGAGCTTAGCTCATATATAATTGGGCAAAACAGAAAATGCAACCTCGCCCTGCGGCCGGGGGTCGAATTTGAACTTCAACAAGCAGATGCTTTGAAAATTCAAATTCAAAAAAACATAGGTACACATTTTTGTTATTGAATTATGCAAAACATAGTTCTAATAGTTAATTTTTTTTATGGAAAACCGGTGATGCGGAGAAAAGTAAAAAACACCTCGCCTTACGAAACTACGCTCAGCGAGGCACCATGCTTGCTTTAAAAAAAACACAGACAAATCTGACATTCATATTAAGTTATAGAATAGGGAAATGAATTTGAAACGCCGAAATCTTCTGATTATAATACATAGTTATGTTTGAGGATCGGTTCTTTTGTTGCCAATCCTGCCTTCCTGCATCCCATCTCAGGTACAGGAGCTGCTTCCTGTATGGGAAGCCTCTGCAGTCCGCCTTATACACCGAGGGCCACAATAGGCGGCCGGCAGCTCTAAATAAGAGCGTATCATCCTTTTTATTTGTATTTACTGTAGCCTGTGTTTCTATACGTAATTAACTTTGGCTTGCCTCTGAAATAACATTAAATTCATTCAACGCTGCTAGCACAGCACAGTCTAACTTATTTGAATTTGACTACACATTTTTAGACCGCTTATAACTTTTTATGTTGGGTTGGTGAAAAACTAATTTTATGGGTATCCACATAAAATTAGTTTTAGTAAACTCGTTTTTATATTTTGAGTAGTATACGAAAAAGTTGTATTAGATTTATCTTAATATGTGCTCTCGATTATACAATATAATAATATCTCTGTAAGATTACGTAACATAAGGATTAATAAAAACCCATAAATTACGGACACATTTCTTCATCATTCACATTTTTAATTAAATAAATTTAAGGTGGCCAACCCGGCGGGCCTAACTCATTCGCGGGCACGGTACAAAACCGTGCTGTTGCGCTCTGGGACCTTCTCTGTTTCAAAGAATAAGACAGGCTCCGTGATGAGGAAGATGCAACATGTCCACAAAAAAGACAATGTGCATAGCGTATGATTTGGTATGATTTCCGAAAATTTTAATTTCAAAACGACTTTTAGCTAAAAGTAAACCACGACCGCTGCAAACAAAAATCTAACAAAAACCAAATAAATTATAAATCTTAAATAAATAAGCTATGTCTGATGACTAATCTTTTTAAGATGTTCTTACTTTATCATTGCGTAATTCAACTCTAAAGTTATTGTATAAAACGCGTGAAAAATTCGAACTTTCGGACCTTATAACTTAGAAACCAAACACAATATTACAATGCCAATGGTCATCAGACATCTAGTTCGATCAAATAAAGCTATTTTGAGCAAAATTTTGGATCTTTGACAAGAAATATGGGCGTGATCTTCTTTCCCCTTTTGTATGGGGAGATGAGCGGGATGGGCCACCTTAATACACGTGTGTATGTTACTGAATCCCTTCTTTATTCCTGGGCTGATTTTGATCAAATTTTGTGTGTGTGTTTGGGTGGGTTCCTGAATGGATTAAATTTGATATAGATAGAATTTGACCCGGAAGGTGGCGCTATTGTCGAGGTATTGACCCGAGAGGGCACCTCAGTGTATATAATATTCCGGTGTGTGTGTGTAATCTTTCTATCAAACGGCCTGAGGATTTTTAATTTTTTTTTCTGTGGCACCTGGGTGGTTCTTAGCTATATTTGGATCCAACAGATGTCGCTGTTGTTGAGATGCGGATTTTTTCCGACCAAATGTTTTTATTATTATTTTTCACCTAAATACGTGTCCCAAACGACATAACCCGAGCGGGGCCGGGAACTTCAGCTAGTTTTATGAAATCTATCTCAATATCAGAGGAAGGCAACGTTCAAGTAACCACGCTGACGGTACGCCGGACTTGCCGACGGTGGCGGAGCACTTGTGGTAGATTGCAAAAGAAATAAGGGAGACCGCGCGAGCGCCGCGGCGGTCGCTTCGCATTTCCATGTAAATCCGAGCAATTACACGCCGCGCCGGCTGCCGTTTTTATTAAAAATCCCCGTGAAGTATATCTGTTGATGTCACAGAAGAGAAAATAAAGAAGAAGCGCCATGTCAGCGTGGTAGCTGTCGACAAGAGCAGGATCGGGCGTGTGAGAGCATTAAACGCCAAACTGCGTGATCGTTTGTACACTCTCGTGTTTATACAGAGTGTTTGGTAATTCGTTAAATTCCTTCTAAGGGGTCATTCTAGAGCTAATTGGCAACAAATTTGGCCCAGGAATGTGTGGGTCTAAAATAAATATTTTTTGATTTATTTAAGTTTTTTTTTTAATGTTCTGTGTTATTATGAAAAAGTTTCAGAACCGTTTTACTCGATGTGTACAACACATTCCAAACGTCTCCTCCGGGAGCGAATCGGATTTTGAAATGCGTTCACCAAGTCGGGTCCCACTAATACAATACCTCTGCGACTATGTTTGCGTGTACGTTTAAGAGGATAATGAGGGGCTAAAAATGTGTAAACAAACATGCACTTATCAGTTATAAAAAAAAAACAAAAACTCACAGACGTAGCTCGCAGTGGAATTATTTAATGTGCAAAATTTCAGAAAAAAAATCCTTCATTTGACTGAGGAAACAGGCACGAACTTAATCTCTTCATTATCCTCTTAAGTTGTGTTTGTAATTTTGAAAAATTGGCGGCAGCGGGTCTCAGGCAAGATGGCACATCTCTTTATTTTTTTGATCTGAGGGTGACCTACTCCGTTGACAAGAGCAGGATCGGGCGTGTGAGAGCATTAAACGCCGATCTGCGTGATCGTTTGTACACTCTCGTGTTCGTATACTACTACTCTAAAGCCTATTCTAAATCGATTGACGTATATTTTGAAACGACTTCCAACAGTAGGGGGTTATCAATTCGTAACCTCCAAATAAGTTTTAGGTTTACCTAAACACCTGATGGGAGCCCAACCCCGAGGTATCCCAGAATTCAGAGACCCTCCAACTCCGAAGGGATGGAGGGTCTCTCTCTGTCTTCTATGAGATTTTTTCTCGTTGGGTCTATATCTCTACCGTGTCGAATGCCTGTCGGAGCCGCATAACGTTTTCCCTCTGTCATCGCCCATAGGCTACGTTGGACACCTCTTGTGTGAGAGCCTGTCGTAAGTCATGTACCGTACTTAACATATAAAAACAGTTTAAGGCCCACTGATGGAAATACTTATTTAATAAAAAATACTAGTTATTAAACATATGACTTTGGATTGCGTACCCAAAGGGTGCCAACGAAACCCTATTACTAAGTCTCCGCTGTCCATCCGTTCGTTCGTTCGTCCGTCCGTCCGTCCGTTCGTCCGTCTGTAACAGGGCTATACCTCATTAACCGTAATAAAGGTATTTTATTTTTTATTATTTCTATTGCCGCTAAAACAACAAATAATGAAAATTAAGAAATAAATATATTGTCGTAATCCTCTTAAATCTTATACAATGGTACGGAACCGTTCGTGTGCGAGACCGACTCGCACTTGGCCGGTTTTTGTGTGTACCCAATACCCATGTCTTAATAAAATAATGTGTTCACGTGCCGGGGTCCAGTTGCTACTGGAAAAAGAAGAAATTCGCCCTCGCCACGCCGTCGTGAGACTGACAGACACCAGAGCCAGACCATAAGGGTCCCTATTGTGGCTTTTTGCGATAGGACCCTAAGAATTATCAAACGTAATCGCTTTTTAAAATTTGGATTAAAATCTAGCATGATATTTACAAGCCGAAAACATACCCCTGTTTAGTGATACCGTGAAAGTTGTATGCTCTTGTTTGTGTTAATTTAGGTTTCTAGTTTACTATTCAAATACAGTGGCAGATTCAATTTAAAACGAATTGATTACGGTCTGGCAAAGTGATCTTGAATTATGAAATGTTGTGCCCAGAAATTGCTACAGAATTTGAATAACTACTACGCAGAATATGTTCATAGTGGTATTCCATTAGTATTGAAAGTTATGTCGCTATAATTTAAGTAAATTCGTTCGTCCTTATTGGTACTGACAAGGAGACTCATTGAGAGCAATTTAATAATTAAGAAGTTTTTATTCAAGTAGAAGATCTACATAATTCCCCCCTGTTATTAAAACAAAAAGGAGCGAGTGGGTGGCTGAGGGGCGCGGTGACTTGCTTTCCATGCCTGAGGTCGTTGGATCAATTCCCGCTCCATTCGTACACCACGCCATTCTGTTTCTGAGTTGGATAAGTGCATTTCGTCACGAATGCGAGATGTTTCAAGGTTCGGAATACATGTGAAACTATACGTAGGTTACTCTAGTTGGTGGTAGGGTTAAGCCCGCCCGGGTAGTTCCAAACTAGCAAAAACATGGTCGCAGCAACGTTTCCAGTGATGTTATATAACATCAATTTAAATGTAAACGTATATTGTCCGAATGAGCTCAATAAATATAACATTTTCCGTCGTTTTGGTGACTGTTGAATAGTCGCGGAGTAATGGTGTGAGAGACGAGTAAAATCGTTATATAATGTTATATTAATCACCTTTATGTGACTATTTTAATACGTGTTTGGTTTCATGTATCATACAATAGAAAACAAACCACTTTTACAAGATATATTTATTTCAAACTGATGACCGTTAGTTAAATTTGCCTTGGCCAAATAGGGAATTACATTTTTAATAGTACGTATTTTTAATATACGCAGCAAACATACAATAAAGTGATGTGTGTGGAGACGAATATTTCTTTACGCGCCCCTGATTTCATTGGGGAATTAAATTATCTCGTTATCGATGCATACACCTGTGCTAGATTTTAACTGCCCTCTTAAAATTAGTCAAACGTGAAATTAATATTATTAAAAAAATCCATTTGAAGTACGCCATTTTTAACGGAGCCGTAGAATTGTTTATCGGTGGACTAAAGTCGTTCTTTCGAGACAATGCCGTTAGCACCCCTATAAAATCCGTTTTCACGACCGAAAAATTCCTGATTCCTGAGCACGGAAATCCAACAATAGCCCTACAGAACCTTTTGATGCTAACCTACATATAAACTGGCGAAATATCTATTACACATCCTTTCTCAGTATATTCTTGCAGCAAAATAAAGAGAATACAAAACTAATGATGAAACTTTTCCTTTGAGGAATGAAGCTTATTGTATCCAACTACCATTAAATATCTCTTCATACCGCTTACCTGAAAACAAGGGATAACTTTTTTCACTACCAGGAAAAGTTTCATGGTTGCTACACAACATGGTATAATTTTGTTCAGTGCTTCTCATAATTTTTGGAATTGTAATTAATTAATTTAAGTTTGAAGTCAAATGTGTGGATAATAGAACTGTAATTCGTTTTAAATGATTGAATTCTAATTAAATTCTAATATAAATTTTATTAAAAAAATTAAATTAAAATTCGTCAGAGTCAATGGAGAAACACAAATAATCGCATGTTCATAAATTGTTACAAATGTATTTCTAATTGAATTTATTGTAGTCGTAAGTTAAGTGATGATTTAACATAAAACGGTGTGTTATTTGCTTGTAAATTTGTTGTGCAAATTATTTCTGTTTCCTGAATTTACGATACGAATTTGACAGGTTAAGTGGTTGGAATACGGAGATAATCCAGGAATTAGCAGTTAACTTTACTTTAAATTAACTTAAAAAAAAAACATGCATGAGATCGGGTATCTACCTAGGCCATTTATGACTTTTGTATAAACGTGCTGCAGAATTGTCTGCGGCTTGCACATCCTATTCAGGTCTGTAGTCTTACTTTAGATTCAACGATAAATCCATAAAAGATTATGCATATTTTATTCAACATTTTTTCAAATTTTCGGATTTCGCTTTAAGTGTCCTTCTAGCACATTTAACGGACGCAGCAATTATTGTTTTAATTAAGAATGAATGAATGAATGAATAAATTCTTTATTGTGCAATATAAAACAAGTACAATTACAAAAACAATTCGAAACAACAACAAAATTGCACAAAGGCGGACTTATCACTAGGAGTGATTTCTTCCAGTCAACTTTTGGGGTGATGAGGAGAGACAATCTAAAATATCTGGAGGTAGGTACACAATAGCAATTTGAAAGGAAAAGAATAAAGCAAATAAAATAAAAATATATACATAGAGTATAAACATACATAAACCATAATTTACATAACAATACAAGCATACTTTGAATAAAATAAACTAATATATATAATACAATATACTAAAATATATATTGTATATCAACAATTTAGGAACAAATTAAAACAAAACAAAAATATATACCTATTTCTTTGATTATAATAAAAAGAAAGATGTACAGCGATAAAAATAGTATATTCAGATTTCACTTAAATAAAACTCCTTGATTCTCGACTTGAAAGAGCCGATAGTTTGACAAGAGCGGACGGAGGAAGGCAACGAGTTCCACAGACGTACTGCATGTACAGTGAAGGAGTTGGAAAAGAAGCAAGTTGTATGGCGGGGAATCGCAAGGATACTGTCGTCGCTAGAACGTAGAGGGAGACCGTGTGAAGATAGGTGCAAGAATCGGGAACGAAGGTACTCAGGAGAGTGAGGGTTATTTAAGACCCCAAAAAGAAGAGTGAGTATGTGACAGTTCCTTCGATAACGAATGGGTAGCCATTTAAGCTGACGACGGTACTGCGATACATGGTCGTATTTACGCAGACCATACATGTAGCGAATGCAGAGATTCTGTAAACGTTCCAATTTATCAAGGAGAACTTCAGTTAAATCCAAAAAGCACACATCTGCATAATCTAAAATTGGAAGTAGGAGAGTTTGCGTCAACGTGATTTTGGTACGGATTGGAAGGAAATTCTGTAAGCGTTTTAAAGAGTGGGCGGCAGCAAAGATTTTCCTGCTGATCTCATTTACCTGGGGCGCCCATGACAGGGTGTCATCAATTAAAATGCCTAGATTTTTTACTGTTTTAGAGTACGGTATAACTACTTCATTGTAGATTACCGCTGGTAATGTATTGTGATCAATCTTCGATACAAGTCTAGGGCTGCCGACTATTATGACTTGTGATTTCATAGGATTTACCGTCAGACAAAATGATTTTGTCCAATTTAGGATATGATCCAAATTCACATTCATTTCTGATACGGTATGTGCCAAATTATCAAAGGAGCAATGCAAGTACAGCTGTAAGTCATCGGCATAAAGGTAGCAAAGAGAAGTTAACATATTTGTAATTAGATTATTAAATATAGAGAATAACAGAGGAGATAACACGCCACCCTGTGGAACACCAGCAGTTAAATCAGCCCAGTCAGAACACACATTGTCAATTCTGATACACTGATGTCGACCACAGAGATAAGACGCGAACCGGTCAAGCACTGCCGGAGATAAGTTAAGCGGTGGTAGAATACCAAGCATGATGTCAAAGTCAACTGTATTGAATGCGTTGCTGAAGTCCAACAAAGTTAAGACTGTGAGATTCTTGTTTTCCATATTTGTTCGGACATCTTCAGTTACTTTGACGAGAGCAGTAACGGTGCTGTGGCAAGGTCGGAAACCTGACTGCATTGGGTTCAGCAAGTGATTGTCGGCAAGGAAGCTGGCCAACTGCTGGTGAACAATGCGCTCCAGAATTTTTGACAATACAGGTAAAATAGAAATAGGGCGATATTGACTGAAAGAAGAAGGATTTGAAATTTTTGGGACAGGAATGATGTAAGCCCTTTTCCAGGTACTCGGAAAAGATCCACTGGATAGGGAATGATTTAGAATAAATGTAATTATAGGTAGCAGTTCGGCCAGCAGTGGTGAGAGCATGTCGAGGCTAATGCAGTCGGCACCTACAGCTTTTGTTGAAATTGAATTCAGGATCAGCTTAACTTCACGGTCAGTGACTTGGCGAAATGTAAATGAAGCATGCTCCGGAGTTGGTGAAGCTGAAATCTGAAGAAGAGTTTGACATTTTACCACTTGATCAATGGTGGTGAGAGGAGAGGAGAAATGCCTGTTAAGGGCGTTGATGTCGATGTTGTTACTGACAGTAGAAGACTTTTTACCAACTCCAAGAGTTTTAAGATATTTCCAAGCATTGACGGGAGAGCTATTTTCGAGAGTATTATGAATGTGGCATCTTTGGGCATCCCTACACATCCTGTTACACCGATTCCTGAGCAGCCTGTACTTGGTGCGATTTGCATCGGAAGAATTATGTTTAAGTTTAATCTTGGCTCTATCCCTCTTCACCATCATTCTCCGAATGCCCTCTGTTAGCCATGGAGCTGGTAAATGTTTCACACGTGTGGGTCGAAGAGGTGCGTGAATATCAAATAGAGCCGTAAGTTTGGAGGTGAAATCCTCAACCATAACATCTGTAGAAGAGGAACTAAGAACAGCAGACCAATCCAAGCCACGCGCGTCTTCCCTTAGGCGCTCCAGATTAATATCCTTGAAATTACGCTGCATGAGAACCTTTCGCCTGATCTTAGGAGGACGGACCTTGTAGGATAAATAGATTAAATCGTGATATGAGAAGCCAGGCGCTGTCAGCTGACCATGTTCACTTACATGGTCAGGTGAAGAAGTAAGAATCAGATCAAGCAGAGAAGGTTCACAATTAGGAAAGTGGTGTGTAGCATCCAAGGGAAGAATATTCATATTTACTGATGACACAAGGGAGTTAAGTTTTCTAGCGCGGTGGTCATTTTTTATTAGACAGGTGTTGAAATCTCCCATGAAAATAGTATGATTGTACTGAGGGCAGTGTTCCTCAAGGAATGATTCGAGTGATGAGAAGTAATTAATAGTGAGATTGTGACTGTAATAAACACCAATTAGAATTTTGGAGTGATTAACGATGATTTCTAAGAAAAGGTATTCTGGTGACTCCGAATACTGAGCAGGAGACTGAGCAACAATCGAATAAGGAATACAGCTTCGGAGGTAGATGGCAACACCACCACAACTTTTTCCAGTTCTGTCGTTACGGATCAGTTGGAACCCGGGAAGTGAAAAAGAAGTAGATGGCAATGTAGGCTTAAGAAAAGTTTCTGAAACGAGGACAGCATGGATGTGTTTGCTTGGAAATGACCTGAGAAGATCGGGGTAGTGAGAGGGTATGTTTGAGCATTGATATGTACAAAATTGAAATTTTTGGGGTATTTAGAAAATGTGAAGTCAAGTTGTTCATCTAGTGGAAGAACACATCCATTGTCAGAACTATTGTCACTAAAGAACTCATCAGACGAGGTAACTGAAAAATAATTATCTGAATCGTCGGATAATGTGGTCATAAATATATATATATATATAAATCAATAGTATAATATTATATATTATTAACTAATAAAAAGGTTTTCCCTGTAGGCGATTCCTCATCACCCGCCAGCAGTGCGAAAAAACAGAGCAAAGCAGAAAACATATTAAAAGTAGTTGAGGCGAACAGAACTAGGCAGAAAGATAAATACAAGAAAATATAAACTGACGGATATTAACTAACCGAAAATTCAGAAAAAAACACCCTCACAGGCCTAAGTTATGAAGGACCGGACATCAAACAGCCTAATAACTCTATACGTGTACATACGAAATGAGTACATTCTAGTTTAAGGTCCACTATAATATATATTCACGTCGTGTGCGTGTTCGGAGGTCCGCACGCACCGGATGAACTGGAAAGGCGGACCAACGTGACACGACTTCAAAGCTACGAAATATCAGATGTTTTCAGCGTATAGAGTGAGTTTTCTGAGCGAGTGGGCTCGAATGATTGTATTCGAATCCCAACCTTTTTCGGGGAAAGGTCGCGTCTTCGGAAAAAAAAAGGTTTGTGCATATTTAAGTAGGGGTCCGCGCGTTGTGGTGTGCTTACTATTATAGCTAGCATTGTGGCAGGAATTTATGTAATGTTCAACCACATAATATAATCATTTATATTACTTACTTATTATTAAATTATTTATATATAATATATTATCTATCTATAATAATGTAAATAATCTATTATTAATTATTTACTGAACTAACAACTCCACGGAAAAATAATTAGGGGTTCCGTACCCAAAGGGTGCCAATAGAATCCTATTACAAAGCCTCCGCTGTCCGTCCGTCTGTCACAGGGCTGTATCTCATGAACCGTAATAGGTAGGCAGCTGACATTTTAAATGAGTGTGTATTAATTTTACCGCTATAACACAACAAATAAGTAAAATAAAAACATAAAAAGTGATTGTTTTGTGTTAAAACTTTGACGATGGTACGGAACTCGCGCTTGGCCAGTTTTTGTGTAACAGATCTAAAAGTTAGCCAATACCACACGAGCTGTCTTGATATTAGCAAAATACCACAAAGGAACTGGGTTCTCTGTGTTATATCGTCTCTACCATGGAGAATGCTCATCACATTTGCATACAGCTGTCCCTCCGTCCTCTTTGTACCATCGCTCAACGAGGTACAGGCAGGGCATCCACATTCGAAATCCCGAAAATGAAAACCTACCGATCCTCTAGATACTGTATCTATAGGGTCGGTAAATTATGGAGTCGACTCCCTGCCGAGGTATTTCCCTCAAAGTACCACCGGGGGGCCTTCAAACACGGTGTGAAGAAGAACCTGGCCGGCCGTCATGGTTGTCACAGACACCAGCAATGTTCGACAGCCTACGGGCGTCGTCGGACACCTCTTATGTAAGATCCTGGCGTATGCCATATGCAGCGCTCAACAGAAAAAATGTGCCACCCGGGAACTGATGAAATGTTATATTAATAGCGCGCAAACTTTGAAAGTCGGTAAAACTGTTAATTTACATAAAAGGTTTGTCATTAAAAAAAATTGTACAAAATGCGTATGAATCAGATTTATCTAAAACAGGGCAACAATACAATAAATATAAATCTAGATGTCACTGTTCAACCTCAAAATTAATGGCGAACGGTTCTGTCTTCAACGGTTAATTCTAGTGTGAGTTGGACACTTAATAATACTACAAGAGGACCAACTGTATTCCTTCCCGTATGGCGTATGAGGCAACTAAAAATGAGTGGCTAAAAAAGGTGGCAATGAAAAATTTGTATGTCCAACCGTTTTTTAGGGTTCCGTACCCAAAGGGTGAAAACGGAACCCTATTACTAAGCCTCTGCTGACCGTCCGTCCGTCCGTCTATCACATGGCTGTATCGAATGAACCGTAATAGGTAGACAGCTGAAATTTTCACAGAGTGTTTAATTATTTTGCCGCTATAACAACAAATAGGTAAAATAAAATAATTATAAAAATTAAAGGCGGGTCTCATACAAAAAACGTGATTTTTTTGTGTTAAATCTTGTACGATGGTACGGAACCCATCGTGTGCGAGCCCGACTCGCACTTAGCCGGTTTTTTATACAATGATGTGTAATGCAAAGGATGATCCTGCCATAGTACCTGTTCCCATGTGGTGCATTGGGCTTATATCTCAGTAGGGGTGGTATCAGTCAACCATATCCAGTGAAAAAAAAATCATATTAGCTCACACAATGTTAAATGAGCACAGGTTCAGTTAAACTAATCAGGGCATTCGTATTTGGTGATTTACATAATAATCGACACTCGAAATAATTAATAAACCGAATGCAGTTACTCGCCAATAAATGTGAATGAATTAAATTTGTTTTTGCCACGTAAATATAAGTTTATTGAATTATTTTTTTCTTAGTATCTACTCGTTTATTTTTATTTATTTATTTGAGGACAACCAAACACATATAGATAAAGAAACAAATCAACATAATAAAAGTACAACTGTCTACATGCAACGACAGTTGCCGCAGAGTAAGAAAAAGTAGAGCTTATGCCTAAAATCTGTAAGTACCTTAAAACTAAAATTATGTTAAAAATAATATGTTCAAAAATAAAATACTAAGTTTGAAATAATGAGCAACCAAATCATAAAAATATTTATTAGAACAATTTTTGCATTCGAAAGAAATAAGAAAAAGCGTAGCGGTGCTACGAGCTAAACAGACATTATAGAGCAAATATTTTTTAAAATGCAATGCTCTGTGAAATGAACTAAATATCCAAACAGAAACGTTTCCTACACTAAAATAATAAATAAAAGTGTTAGTAAATCAAAATTCAGTCAAATAATCGCATGATATATTTGAATGTACTCACCCATATGTGTCAGGAAACGATCAACAAGTGGTTTTTAAAAAAGGCTAGTCAACCTTTAGAAAATTTAGTACGCTCTACATTTTTTACAATACAGTTACGAAAATATTTTATTGTCGACAGACCGTCCGGCCCTACACTAAGCACGTACAAAAAATGTTTGGGTTCCAAAGTTGGCGCGAGCGCGGGTGTGCGAGGCGCGGTGCGGCGGGGCGGTGGGGTGGTGGGGGGTGGCGGCGGCGGCGCGGACCGCGCGGCCCGGCCGCTGGCGGCGCTGTGAGGGGCTCGTCGCTGCGCACAGGGCACGTCCCGCGGCCGCGCGCGTAGGCGTACGTCTGGGCGGAGGCTGCCGCGCCCGCCCGCCGCCCCCCACCCCCCCAACCCCCGCCGCCCGCACCCGCGTTACGCAATGCAGCCGCCGCCGTCTGCCGCGAGTCTGACGCTACTCCGCTCGTAGTACGGCGTTGTTTTCGACACTCTAGCGTAGATGATTATTGGAAAGCACAAGCAGTCGTATTCAGAGCGTGCCTGTCTAAACTTAGCACAGGACTAACTAAGCAAAAACCGGTTTAGTCCGGCGGATTAAAGTTAGTCCATCCGCCCACTGTGAATACAGCTGAAGGTGTCCGGTTGACGTTTGACGTTAGGTGGAATATTATTTTAAGTGAAGTACACCATATTCGGTTCGTAATAATTTTAAAATTAAAATTTACAAGTCCTCATTTTTCGCCTGAAGAAGAAAGTAGATATATCTATAATAAGCATAACTATAAGACTAACCTGAGATGGTGCACCCCAGCCTTAATATACTTGTACATTCTGTAAGCCTGTTATTTGCGTATTTGTATCAAAGGTAGCTTATTTTCCATCGCTATGAAGACCCGTCCTTTTATGAGTCCAGCAAATCACCAAAACAAAGGTTCATTAAATTGCTGACATGGTCTTTGTTCAGATGAAGATTCGATGTTGTTTTATATATGTAATAACCTGCTATTTATTTCATGCCCTAATGCACATTAATAATATTTGTGTATCCATACAACTCCGTATAATCCCCATTAGCAATGGAAGTTTGAAGTAGAAACGGGTTAGAAAACTTAAAAACTGAAAAAAAAAAGATGTGCAATGCAACTGCTTACTGTTTTAGCACAGTTAAAATTCAGTAATTTATGATAAAATATATCTCATTAGTATTAATGTATTACGATAAGTCAATCAAGATAAGCCAAAACTATAAAACGTTTTTATTTTAATCCATCGAGTCAAGCGAGTCAGCGGCTGAGTAGACCAAAGCGAATCGAAGGGAAGCGAACACGAGAAGTTCTCGCGTGAGAAGCTGTCAAACTCTATGTAGAATGAAAGTAGGCATTCTTTTTCTAAATAGCTCTGACAGCTTCGAACACAGCTTCTCATGTCCGCTTCCTGAGTAGACCCACTGAGCTTGAATTGACAGCCATAAATACTTTGACGTTGCCGTTTACGCCGATACCGCGTTTTAATACAAAATTGGGAGTCTGAACTTGATTTTAATAGGTTGAAGATGTAAAAACACAGTGTTAGAAAGAAACATAGTATGGGTTTTTTTTAAGGGTTCCGTACCCAAAGGGTGCCAACGAAACCCTGTTACTAAGCCTCCGCTGTCCGACCGTCAGTCCGTCTGTCACAGGGCTGTATCTCAGTAACCGTAACAGTTAGACAGCTGAAATTTTCACAGAGTGTGTATTTATTTTGCCGCTATAACAACTAATAGATAAGATAAAAAAATATTAAAATTAATATTAACATTAAAAATACAAAAAACGTGATTTTTTTGTATTAAATCTTTTACGATGGTAACTCTTCGTGTGCGAGTCCGACTCGCACTTGGCCGGTTTTTACGTAACTTTGAAGTTCCGTAAACCCCAATTTAGGTTAGAAGTCCAACTAGGTGCTTTGAACCAGTTTTTTTAATAATCTTATATTATAATCATACTATAATATAAGCTTGATTTAAATTTTAGTTTATCCACGAGTTCATTGTTCCCAGGGACTTATAATGCTGTCATTACTCTAATGCCAGGCTGGTGGCACGGCTGGTTAACTAAATGACGAAACTTCGAATGGTTAGCTCCGACTCCTATTGAGAGACAATGCAGAAGCCGTATTCAATTCCCTTTTGTCATCGCTGGCGTTTCCCTGAAGGCATTTCAAGCATAACTAGTATGGAGACTTAGTAACGTTAATGGAAATGTCAGTGCATTTACTCTAACATGTAATATAACATACGACGCGCCGCCGGATTCCCATACAATTATATGGTCATTTTGAACATAAAGCGGAGGCGCGATACTGACTGCATGCCACTTCTTCCTTTCTCTTTAGTGAACAGATGCAACCTGACTACTACCTTTTATGATATTAGCCCAATACACCACATTACCGAAGGAATTGGATGCCACACCAGGACCTTCCCTTTATGAACACGGCCACATTGGACTGAATAGAAAAAAAAGATAAATTTTTCATTGCCGCTCCGACCGTCTTTTCATCCAATGCGATGGTACCAACCGGGCGGGCTTAAACCCTACCGTAACCCAG
Organism: Incurvaria masculella; assembly: GCA_946894095.1. Taxonomy (NCBI): domain Eukaryota; kingdom Metazoa; phylum Arthropoda; class Insecta; order Lepidoptera; family Incurvariidae; genus Incurvaria; species Incurvaria masculella. Next base: position 23,162,496 of record OX335646.2, read on the forward strand.
TAGGGGAAGAGGACCTACAGTTTAACATGGGCTCCGAACCCTGGAGCAGCTCGCATTAATGACGAAAAGAAAATATCCTTGATAAGACAACATTCAATTAGAAATGAACATGAATTAGAAACGTAATCGCAGTTAGAGTGCCACATAGCTGTTTTTGCGCGTGGCCAAAATCGGAACTAAACGAGCGCCATCTTGAACGGTCATCTTCGCAGCACGGGTATGTGTTGCCATTATAACAATGCAACTGCTAATTCATTTAAAGCTGAGGGTATTTTTTATTAATTAATTATTAGTGGTTTAGGTTAGCCATAAATACATTCACACATACCTTCACGCCGTTTTCCCGGAAGGGTAGTAGCTGTAGTGGTTTGATACCATCGCGAGTTGTACACGAAAACTCCTTGTTATATTCTTTATATATTCGTATTAAACATTCGTGTTTTAAAGTCTAATCTAAATTGGATGGCAAAAAATATCGTTTGACAGAGTTATAACCTCCGGGATTGACGTTGGGATTTATTTTCTTCATAGAATTCAAGATAACAAAACTAGCGGTAGTAAGTAACCCGATTTCTACAACCCCAATTTTTTTTATTTAAATGATGAAAGATCAAATTTAGTTATATTTTGAATGATATTATTCACCTAAAATAGTAATTTTCATTTCCTCAATTTTTGGATCAATGGGAATTTTTTTTTTCATTCAGAAGACAGTGGTGTCCTCAGCCAGGCGCAAAATAACGTATGTGGGACTACATTTCTCAAGCATACGTCTCCAATTTTCAAACAATTTCACGCAGCACCAACAAAAACGAATACATATATGTGCCCACCTATGTACAAAGTTACAAAACTCTTCCTCACGCAAGAAACTTTCGGTAGAATTGATAATGAGAACCTTCAGTGAGTATGCTTAGCGTTCCACGAGTATAGTGTACTTGTTTTTCATGGCGTGCGAACCCCTGACTTAGAACACGCAAAGTCCACAATAGGCAGTAGCGCTTAAGCGTGTCACGATGCATCGAACCGATATATCGGCGTCTCTTATCAGTAGATTTACACATCGGGGATACAAAAGTTTTGGAAAGTCGCCTGTGTGTCTTCGAGTACAATGCTAATGCGAGAACAGATTCAGATTGGAGCTCCGAAAGTATATATTCAATTTATCGTAGCGAAGAATATGCGAATATCGAAGACGAGGGAGTGTTTTCTCATGAAAGCTTACCGAAAACAATAAGCATCGGTGTGTTATTTCTGAAATTCATATTTCAAATGTTGAAATACAGTGAGAAACTTTAAACGTGGGGTTTTATTTATGAATGTATTTTTCCTCCGTAAGGTTTTTATGGTTCCGTACCCAAAGGGTGAAAACGGAACCCTATTACTAAGCTTCCGCTGTCCGTCAGTCCGCCCATTCATCCGTCCGTCCGTCCGTCCTTCGCAGGGCTGTATCTCATGAACTGTAATAGGTAGGCAGCTGTAATTTTCACAGAGTGTGTATTTATTTTGACCGCTATAACAACAAATAGGTAAAATAAAGGGGGGGCCCAATACTAAAAACGTGATTTTTGTGTTAAATCTTGTACGATGGTACGGAACCCTTCGTGTTCGAGTCTGACTCGCACTTGGCAGGTTATTTAAATGAAGGTTCGATTACCGCAGACGAAGCAGAATTGACAAGAAACTTCGCCGGGAGTCAAAATATCAATATACTTTAATTGTTATTGCTATGAAAATAGATCTTTTTACATATCTGAACAAAAAATTATGCAGAGTATAATGGCTTGAGAGCAACATTCTCACCGTCGACATTCCGAAAATATGAACCAGCCGATCATTTCGATCCTGTATCCAATATATAGGGTAAGTAAACAATTGGATCAACTCCCTGCCGAGATATTTCCCGCAAAGTACAGACATGTGCAAACATGGTGTGAAATAAAAGTACTCGGCCGGCCGGCATGGTTTTCGCAGCCCCCTGAAAGTTTGAAAGCCCATGGGCGCTGGCCCATGGGCCAAGCCCTGAAGAGGTCCTGGCGCACGCCATATGCCACGCTTATATATTATTATTTTTATGCGACCTGACATGGATGGCTAATACCACACAATTACCGTTATGATATTAGCCCAATACACCACATTCCCGAAAGAATTAGGTGCCATGCCAGGACCTTCCCTTTATGAGCACGGCTACATTGAACTGGATGGAAAACACGGACAATTTTTTCATTGCCGCTTCGACCATCATTTCATCCAATGCGATGGTACCAACCCGGGCGGGCTTAAACCCTACCATCTAGAAGGGGAAGGGGACCTACAGTTTTACATGGATTCCGAACCATGGAGCAGCTCGCATTCGTGACGAAATGCACTTATCGAACTCTGAAAGAGAAAGACAGTGGTGCAAGTTGGTATTGAACCCGGGCCTCTGGTAAGCTAGGCCAGTCCCCGCGCCACTAGGCTACGAGCCGCTCACAATCAAAATTGTTACAAATTAAAAGCCTTAACAATCAATTGTGAAAAAAACCCTTTATGAGGTTTTACACAACACCTAAAAGTTAACGGAAATCTAATGTACTGAGCTCGATACAGCATCGGGCTGTGCGTCTCGTCGACGAGCCCAAGGTATCTTTGAATTTAGATACCCTCGAACTCCGAAGGTATGTTTTTCTCTGTGTTCTACCGTCTTTACCATCAAGAATGCTAGTCGGAGCTGCATAACGCTGTCCCTCCGTCCACTGTTGGACTTACTACAAGGCAAAAATTTTATGTATACATCTTTGTGAACACTTCTACCATGCAAATACCAAATAAATAAATAAATAAATACAAACGTAGTTTACTAATCATTTGAAAACCAATGTTCCAACTTACTTGATATTTGGTATCTTATATTAGGCTACAAATATCTGTGTCTGCATGCCTTTGTTTTTTCGGTAAATGTATTCTGGGTCAAACCATAGAGAAAACAAAATTCTTATGAAGATTTTCTTTTTGCTTTCATTTCATTCGGTTTGGATTTTTCAAAAAAAACAAAAGCATGCAGACACAGATATTTGTTACCTGATATTAGATATTAAATATCAATTTAATTGGAATAGCGGTTTCCAAATTATTAGTAAACTACGTTTGTATGGGGAGCATATTTTACGGGCCGTCTGGCGTACGCCAGCCAACAAATAATGCATCACCTATTTCTTTAGAAACTGTTATGGAAGACTTTGTTAGTTTTTTTATTGGAAGCATGAAATAAGAAAATCTCGAGCGATTTTCAATACAAACAAATCGTGCGAAACGCACAATTTTTTTTTTAAATTTTATCCGATGTTCTTTATTCCCTTATCTACAATTTTTATACTCACTCAGCGAACCCATATCAATTCTCGTTCCAACTTTTTCCTCACTTAACCCCAGTCCTGATCCAACTATTTTTCAGCAAGTCAGACAGAACCATTTGGCACATACGTCTCGAGAAATGTTCGTTCGCATTCTTCTGAACTCTTAAGTCTATTTTAGATACTAGTATTGTCACGAAAAGACATTTTATTTTATTTTATTTATTTATTTATTGGCTTACATACAGGATTGAATCACATTTAAAACAACAACAACACGTATAGTAACAATATCATATGAAACATCCCACAAGTAGTAAGCACAGCATGTGCTAGCAGTATTAAGAATTAACAAAATACACAAAACAAATGTATCAATATCAAAATAGCAAAGAAAATTAAAGAAAATTAAAATTTATAATATTAAAATAAAGAAGTAACAATAAACGACAAAACTGTTTAATTTGAGTGAGTGGACAGCCACAATAAAGAAAATAAATTAAGTTAAGGATGTTCCGACCCATACAACGTTTTTTTACACAGAACGCAAAAAGTATTGCACTTTAAGGCACGAATTCGTCAAAAATATTAAATATAGCCGTAGTAGTTGCAGCGAAAACATATTCACAATTTCAGGTTTAATGGTTTCGTTGTAATTGCCGATTAGAAGTTTTACACCGTTAGATGGCGCTGTTAAATAAAAATCGTATTTAAATAAATTGTAACAAAACCAATAATCCTGAAATTGTGAAATTGTTTTCGCTGCAAGTAATAAGACAATATTGAACATTATTATTAATTCGTGGCTTAAAGTGCAATACTTTTTGCGTTATGTGTGCAAACAACTTTATATGGGTCGGAACAGCCTTAAATTAAGTGTAAGAAAAACAAAAACAACAGACATAGCTTAGAGCTGATTTTGAATGGTTAGATAAACAGCAATAGTCCGAAATAGTAAGTCCATATGTTTGTTAGTAAAATTATAGTCAGATAATTGTGTTAGAATATATAATTCTCCGGCAATGACTATCCGTCTTTTGACAAACGTGAATTTGTACTCAGTCCGATAAGTACTATCTATATACTAACCAAATAGTTCGTTAAGTTTGAAAATGGGCTCCAATCACTGTAGAGAAGAGGAAAGAGAAGTGCCATGCGGTCGATTACGCGAGTTCGCCGTATGGCCAAAGTGGCCATAAAGTTGTATGGGAATCCGGCGCTGCGGCGCGTCGTAGGCCGAACCGCCGAAACATTGCCACCGCCCGCGAATGCACTCCAAAAATGCATTCGTCCAGTCAGATCGCACATACCCTCCAATATGTCAGCGACTATGTTTGCATGTGAAGTCTATTATATTATATTACTAGCAGCCTGCCCCGGCTTTGCACGGGCATAATATAATTTAAATAATATATTATTTTGACACAATGATACACAAATAAACCCTTTTTACGTAGGGTTCCTACAGTGAAATATTTGAACAGAAAAAAAATGATATTATTATTAGATGATTATTAGATATTAGAGAGCTCCGATAGTAATAAACCCGTCCGATCGCTGGTAAATTCAAAGTGCTATAGGGAGAACCGCGGCCTCCGACGCACTATTTATAGGCACGCTCCCGCCGCGGCCGCCCCGGCCGGCCGGTACTGCCGCAAACGCTAAGTCCCGCAATTTTTAAAATATACATTTAAATCATATGCTGTAAAAGGCCATATAGATCTATATTAAATCAACAATGTATTTAAGGTATTTAATTGGATAAGGATTAATGCTGTATTGATTAAAATCGCTTCGAAAATTAGCCATTATTTTTCGTAAAAAGTCAATGACAAAAAAAAATATTGTGGGATATCCATATGAGATAGACATATACCATTGCGGAGTTTTCTGTAGACCTTTTAAATGGGTACAATACTTAGTACATTATTTTGATAAATCTCGTAGGGTTCAGCCTGCGTTTGCAATGTAAGCGGAAAAAATGTATTTTTTTACGACATCACATTGGAAACCTCAAAAATAACAGTATTTCTCCACTATTTAATGGATGTTATTCTACATATAAACCTTTATCTTTAATCACTCTATCTATTAAAAAAAACCGCATCAAAATCCGTTGCGTAGTTTTAAAGATTTATGCATACATATATAGGGACAGAGAAAGCGACTTTGTTTTAGACTATGTAGTGATTATATTATTATTGATATATCACAACACTTATTTATTTATTCTATATTTATTTTATTTTTTTGTTTTATATGATTGTCCAGTTTATTTTTAGAGGAATTTCCGAAGACAGCATTTACAACTTCACTGGGAAGACTTTTCCAAGATTCTACTACTCTGTGTCTGTGGGCAAGAAAGTGTCGTCGAGGGTTCTGCTTCGACCGATATACAGCTTTTTTGAGTGCCCTCTCATGTTTTTATTATTATCAAGGGTGAACATATCTTGTAGCTTGGTAGAGTTATAAGAAGAAGTGTACGTATTTTTTGAAAATTGGAGACAGTGGGTCTTATATTTTAGTATAGTATAGCCTCAGTGACCCAGTGGCGCGACACTTCGGCGATCGCTCTCCGAAGTTAAGCAACGCTGGGTCCGGTCTGGTCTTGGATGGGTGACCATTCGACCGTTGAGAGAGGCTGGCCGTGGTTCGGATTCCACGTTAAGCTGTAGGTCCCCTTCCTTACTTACTAGGTGGTAGGGTTTATCCCGCCCGGGTTGGTACCATCGCATTGGATGAACGATGGTCGAAGCGGCAATGAAAATTGTCCGTGTTTTCCATCCAGTTCAATGTAGCCGTGCAATATAAGGAAGGTCCTGGCATGGCACCTAGTTCCCATGTGGTGTGTTGGGCTAATACCATGACAGAACGTGTGGTATTAGCCATCCATGTACAGTCACATAAAAAAAAGTATTTTTTAAAATATGTCTTATAAATCCGGAAGTCGCCGTGATATGAAGTTATTGAAAAAAAACAAGGATACATTCCAAACACGATTTTTATGACGACGCTAATGTCAGAATTTTCAATCTTTGCTGTCAATGTCCGAAATACAGGTAAACCATTTTACTGACTGAAAACACGAATTAGGTACATGCATGTTCCTTTTTCATCTAAGCATGCATGGATATTTTAAGTAGAGTAAGTATACTACTTAAAATATTTGTGGGTACATGAATCTTAAACACTGTGTTAGTAGGAGGCATCGATTATGGGCGGAGGGCCTATAATATAATTCTAAGCTATGGGCATTGAGCGGGTGGCGGAATTGGAAGGCTCGCTGCACGCCAAAGGTTCGGTTGTAGATTCGATTCCAGCCTTGTACTAACTTGGTTAAAAAATTAACAAAAAAAATAACCGACTTCAAAGAAAAAGCACTAAAAAGTAAAAAAATATTTCCATTTTTGTAGTTACGATTTCTGTTATTTTTTGAGTCGGTGTCAGCCAAAGTTAGGTTAGGTTAGGTTAGGTTAGGTTAGGTTAGGTTAGGTTCTCTTGATTGGCGCAGTGCGTGCCCGGCTGACGCCGACTCAAAAAATAACAGAAATCGTAACTACAAAAAAAAAATTAACAAAAAAAATAACCGACTTCAAAGAAAAAGCACTAAAAAGTAAAAAATAATTTCCATTTTTGTAGTTACGATTTCTGTTATTTTTGAGTCGGCGTCAGCCGGGCACGCGCTGCGCCAATCAAGAGAACCTAACCTAACCTAACCTAACCTAACCTTGGCTGACACCGACTCAAAAAATAACAGAAATCGTAACTACAAAAATGGAAATTATTTTTTACTTTTTAGTGCTTTCTCTTTGAAGTCGGTTATTTTTTTTGTTAATTTTTTTTTATTTGTTTATTTTTAGTGAATCTGAAGTACACTTACTAATTTGTACACGTCCTTTCCAATAAAAAAAGAATCACCGAAATCGGTTAGCGTTATATTGAGTTATTCGTCCATTTGTCGCGCACATCTTAATACAAATTTAAGACTTTTATGATTTTTTCATAGATATCATTGTCATAACTTAACCAAATTAAAATGGGACCACTTGGAAAGCACTAGCTATCATTTAAAAAAATAATCATCAAAATCGGTTCACCCAGGCAAAAGTTATGAGGTAACAAACATAAAAAAAAAACAAAAAAAAAAAACATACAGACGAATTGATAACCTCCTCTTTTTTTGAAGTCGGTTAAAAATGGTTAATTTTGCAGCTTATTTTTTTTAGTTGATTCATTCTTGCTTCATTGTCGATTCTACACACACTACATATTCTTCAAATAAGTGACGTAGTAGGTACTTAGTAAGAAAAAGGATATTTTATGAAAGATAATATAGTAATTTACTGAAAGAGTATAAGCACGGAGTGCACAATCTCTGCTTTGTAATCATTTTTAAATTCATATATGTTTATCCTTATTTTTCACCTTAAGACCATATTGATACCAAATTTCATCAAAATTGGTTCAGCGATTTAGGCCTGAAAACGTAACAGACAGAAAGCGTTACTTTCGCATTTATAATATTAGTATGAACCTTTTTTTTAATGTATTTATTGTATTTGGCACCACTGGTATACTCATAATTTGGAATTTTCCTACAGTCCCTCTTCCCGTAATTAATGCCTCCTACTAACACAATGTTTTAGATTATACCTACATACATAACGCTATATATACCTACATATATAACGCTTCATCTGCGTTCCAAATCGTGGATATACACACGTTTGGTGGCGAAATTCGTAGACGCAATACCCGCGAATGGTATGCTTAGCTGGTTCGGGTCCAGCCTTGCAGTATATTCGTAAAGAATTTCTTTTTGCTGGGCCCTTTCTTCAATTAATGTGTCCTTGCTTCACGGTCGATTACACATACGTACATATAACATTCACTGTTTGTAATGTTTGCAATGTGAATGTCCAGGTGAACCTTGCCTTATGAAAGCCTGTGTTTGCAAGTTTATTATATATATATATATATATATATATATATATATTAATAATGTATTTTATTAAACATTTAATCAAGCACTGTGATTATAATTATACCCGTCAATCAACTTTCACTTAAAATTAAACCCTACGCACACACAATTGTATTAGCTTTAGCTGAAATATTTACGAAACTTTAGCGAATAAATAACGAAAACATGAAAACAGTTTGTCAGACTGGAGTGCCTTAACCTGCCTCAAACGTCGGCAGATGACGGCTAGGCTCTGCTCCTCACCTCATATATATTCTATTCTGTACACAGTCGCTGCCTGTCAAATTTCTTATCTAAGAATTATTAATTAGGTTTTTACTTGAAGTAAGCGTCGCCTTTAATAATTTTAATATATTTCATAAATAAAATGAAGTGTTGAATTTTCGTTCTTATTTCTAGCTACGAACATACATTTGATTTGGTCACGACTGAAAACATTTGACATACTAACACTGGACTTTCCGAGGAAGCATTTCATTAATTGGAGAAAGACGCTATATGAGCAGAATATGTCGCTTTTGACTATGTATAAAACCTTAGGTGCTTGGATCAGTCAACTCGTAGCTATTTACAAATGTATCTTAAAAACGGACCAAGTGGGATTCGGTCTCGCACACGAAGGGTTCCGTACCATCGTACAAGATTTAACACGAAAATCATTTTTACAATTTTTACATTTTACAAAAATCGATTTAGCTTTAGATAATAGATTTTTTAAAGTAATATGATGGCACATTTAAGGCCCTGGTACTAGCCAAATCGCAAAGTTAGACGAGGCAACCCAAGTTAACTAACTAAGTCGGACGATTAGAAGTGTCATTCTTACAATATATGATTCCTTGTCTAGAAATCAAGCTATTTTCGTTAATGTATGTTTCCTTTTTCTATACAAAATACATTGCGGAAACGGTGTCCATTTCCGCTCTTTTTTGACTAAATGAAGAAATCTAAAAGCAAATGGAATTTTTTGTTTATGCATATATGCTGTTTTTGCTTATATCTAAAAATCGAATTACTTTCAGATTTCTAATGAGAAAAATCAACTTTTTTATTATTGATTATTATTTAAATAAATGATGGAATAAAAAAATATTTACAATCCATTATCAGTCTGGAGTTCTATTTGGATTTGCTGAAGCGTTTCACTTCATATTATATTATACATATTATATTTGTTAAAAGGTGCATTTGTATGGCGCGAGTAGTTGGCTAGTCCTAGCGCCTTAAGTAAAAATGACATGATAAGAAAATTATTCAGTTTTTAATTAGATTTCTACCTTTAGTCAAAAAGTACATAAATGTACCGTTTGCTTATTTATTTTAAATGGAAACATGAGAAAACGAAACAAGTTGATCGCTAGAAGAGGAATCATATATATTAATTATGGTTATGGTGCTGTCTCTACAACAAACACAAAAACAACAATCGTTGTAATTTGGAGCACATTTTAATGAGGGCCTCAACAAAATGCACTGATATTCGCACACAAGAACATTCTAACAGTAGTATAGATTGACAATGCCATGAATGCGTGGTGCTGGCAATCGACCCTACTTTTGCCAAAATTAAAAACACCGTTGCCATAGCAAATAAAATTCAGTTTGATAACGGCGAATGCCGAAATATTACTGCTTTTCACGATCTATATGTTGTGTTTCAGGATCGGCTCCCGATTCCCGATCCTGCACTCCCTGCACCCCATTGCAGCTCCAGGGGCGCGGCTCGCGCCACCCGATCGCGGGCGGCGGCGCGGGACACAAGAGGGGGCGTTCAGCTACATAAAACCAGATTAGCTGTTTTTCTTATTTATTTACTTATTTATTTATTTATTTACTTATTTAGTTATTTTTACCGTATTGGTTCTGTAGGCAGACATAATATTATAATCTAATCCTCAGAGTGAGCCAATTTACTTGGGGTAGGTACCTGGTCAAACTTTGCGTTTTGGCAAGTACCAGCGAATCAACGCGATATTATATTAAGTAAATATACTTTTTCGTACTAAGCAGGTACGTCGCTTATTCCAAGGAATGTGACATGTATGTATGTATGTTTGTATGTATGTCACATTCCTTGGAATAAGCGACGTACCTGCTTAGTACGAAAAAGTTTATTTACTAAAGTCAACCTAGGACTCTAGCGTCTGATGCCATATACGATTTTGGTGATGACGGCAATATGTTTGATTGTTCAATCTTTGCAGTCAATGTCCGCAACGCAGGTGAAGCGTTAAATAAATGTATGTAAGTATAATCACTGTGTTAGTAGGAGACATTCATTACGGAGGACTGTAGAAGAATTCCAAATTATGGGTATACAGCCGGTGGCGAAATTGGTACACGCAATACCCGCGAATGGTAATTTTTGCTGGTTCGGGTCCAGCCTTGCAGTATATTCGTGAAGTAGTTATTTTTACTGGAATCTTTCTTCAATTAATGTGGCCTTGCTTCACGGTCGATTATACATACATACATGTCACATTCCTTGCGATATTATATGTCTTTAGAAAAGAGAAAAAAAAATCAAAGGTTAAAGGTAAGGCAAAAAGCAATGACTATCAAAACAATGTAGGAAATACATTGAAATTTTATCTTTCACTAATTCCTGCAAAGGTAAGGATAGGAATCGTCGTCGCCGGAGAGTAAACCGAGAAAAACAAAATTTTAACAAAAAAAAACCCGACTTAACGAAATTAACATGCACTAAAAAGTAAAAAAATAAATGCCACTTTTGTAGTTACGACCCAAAAAATAACGATAATCGTAACTACGAAAATGGCCATATTAATTTCTTTTGGAATACTTTTTCTTTAAAGTTGTTTTTTTTTGTTAAACATTTTGTTACTTTTTTAATTTTTAGTATATCTGAAGTACACTAACTAATTTGTACGTCCTTCCAATATAAAAAGAATCGCTTGGCGTGATATTGAGTTATTCGTCCATTTGTCGCGCACATACTTAATGCAAATTTAAGACCACCAATTTTAGATTTTTAGAACTAAACCAAACTGAAATGGGACCTCACGGGAAGCACCAGTTTTCAAAAAAAATAACATCAAAATCATTCCTTTAATAGTCCTTTTTTGAAGTCGGTTAAAATACATATTTCTGCGCGCCGGATCTATTATTCCGGGAGGTCACGACATTTTTGGTCACGATAAGATAAATGGCTGAATCTGGGTTCACATGTTAGAGACCAACCCGCTGATGCTAAATATGTCGGTCTGCCTGCGCCAAGTATTTGCGTTATCAATATTGGCTATATAAAATAGATGTTGGTATGTACCTGCTGATGAATATACTGATTGTCTAGAAATATTGATAACTATTATTTATACAACAATAACTAGTAGTTTTTTTTTTAATACTTAAATATACCTACATATAACTATACTAAATATAACTACTTTTTCAGGTGCCTTATCTACGTAACGCAACCACTCGGCGCAGGAAGACCGACACATTTAGCTTCAGAGGGTTGGTATCTATCCTGTGAACCCAGTTTCAGCCATTTATGTTATCGTTACCATTTTTGTCGCGACCTCCTAGTCTATATCCGCGCTTTCTTCGCCGATGCGAAGTAGGCAAGCCGCCGCTCTCTCTCTCATACTTATACGTGCGTTCATCACAGCTCATGATGTGGCTACTTTCAGGCGTCACCCGTACTCGCATTCGTAACGAAATGCACTTATCCAAATCAGAAAGAGAAGGAAAATGGTGCAAGACCGGCGCCAGGATTTGAACCCGTAACCTATCGCATGAGGGGCAAGTCCTCTAGCCCCTACACCACGAGCTATACAATATGTAGTGGCGGTGCAAACATTCACCGCCTGGCGTTCAGCATTTTTTTTTATTTGATAAACGAGCAGCCTAAGCTGATGTGTTCATGTCTGAGTTCAGACATGAACACATCAGCTTAGGCTTTGTTATTTGTAACACATTAGCTTTGTTATTATGGTTATTTTAGTTTAGTGATTTAGGTGTTGGCAATTCTGTTTTTAAAAGAACTAGTGGTGGGTGCTTGAACGACATCTTCTTGGAGCTTGTTCCACATTTCCACTGCTCACATATCACACATATATCCCAACATCACACACAATACCTATACACATACACTAACACAAAATCAAAGCGTTTCATAACATTCAAATCACAACTTCGGATCGATTTTCATGTATTTGTTTATTTATTCTTTCCCATGATACAGTCAAGCACTTGTTTGGGAAAAAGGGAACATTTCTATTCGGAAGGAAATGATGTCTCGGGTTTGTTGAGCTGACACTGGCATCGAGCTTTAGGCTACGACCTCGGAGATGACTATTTGTGTTTCTAGTGAAGAGGAGTTTTTACTGAATAAAATAAGGAAAAAAAAATACTGAATAAGAAATCAGTGTAAAATCTCACCCTTACGATTAATTCTCGTAATGAGAAAAAATAAGTTTTCATTCAGCAAGGAAGTTGGTCGGCGTTCGAAACTCATTTCCACCTGAAGGTAGCTTCGTGACGAGGGTCCTCGTTGTCGCTCCGCACCTGCGCCCCCAGCGCCCAGCACCGCCAGGGCGGGCGGCGCCGCGCCCTCCGCCGCCGCGCTCCGCTCCGCTTCGCTGCTATCTTCTCACGCTTGACGGCCTTGCTACTAAAGGTATGAAAATATCAAGGAATTTGACATGTATGTATGTATAATCGACCGTGAAGCAAGGACACATTAATTAAATAAATATCCCTGTCAAAATAACTACTTTACGAATGTACTGCAAGGCTGGACCCGAACCAGCAAAACATACCAATCGCGGGTATTGCGTGTAACCAATTTCGCCATCTGCTTTTGGATAAAAATCAATAAAAAGTATGAATTATGAAGGTGGTATTGTTTTGGGACAAACATGTATTTTAATATGATAAAGTGTACCTGCAGGTGGTTAATTACAAAAAAGTGCTTAAACAATCATGTATGAATAAAATGGATTATGTAAAGGTGTAGAACTTAGTTCATAAATGTAACCAAACTGGAATGACGACCTTAAAACAACAATTACATGTTTATGGTTTACATCCAGTTCAATAAACCCAAGCAATAAATTTAATATAGTTCAATAAGGCCAAGCAATAAATATTATATAATATAGTTCAATAAAGCCAAGCAATAAGTATAATATAGTTCGATAAGGCCAAGCAATAAATATAATATAGTTCAATAAGGCCAAGCAATAAATATAATATAGTTCAATAAGGCCAAGCAATAAGTATGATATAGTTCGATAAGGCCAAGCAATAAGTATAATATAGTTCAATAAGGCCAAGTAATAAGTATAAAATAGTTCAATAAGGCCAAGCAATAAATATAAGGAAAAGCATGGCATGGCATCTTGCTCCCATGTAGTGGCGGGCATGATCGCTCCTAGGTACGTGATTCCACTTCCTTTTTACTTTCCTTTTTAAGGTTTTAGCCAGTTTTAATTTAAGCCTTTTGTGAAAATTTAAGATAATCAAAATAAATCCAATTGACCACATAAAGTTTAAGAAACATATTGATAATATAGCATTCGATGAGCAAGTTTATTCTCACTCGAATTTTTTACAAAAAAAATTACAGGTGAATATTGTGAATTTTATTAATAATAAACGCTTTTCTTTAGTGTGCCGTTTAACATTTATTTACAGAATGTGTTTCCTGGCTTTTTTTTCTTTACTATTGGCTGTTGGAATGATACAAAATGTGTTAATTTTCTCAAAATCAACGAGTTCGATTTCCGGCTAGGATTTTTTTTTTTTCAAAAAAAATATAATGCAGTTTCAGTTTTTATCAAAATCGACCCCACGACTCCTTTGAGCGTTTTTCGCTATTTATTATAATTTCGGATTTGCCCATGAAGGCACGCTTGAAAATATACTCTGCATAAAAAGTATTCTTAACCGCAACAAGTAATGGTAATTTCTTGCATGGTGAAAGTTCTCCTATGTCTTTCAATTTCTACTCTCCTTTGGGTTGTTTGCAATATTTCCAAAACTGCGAAATCGGTGTGGATTTAGGACTTTAGAAAGAAGTATTATGAGGTAATAAACTCTCCCTTAGCGCATGTTAACATCGGTATCTCTCAAAGAAAAGGGTACCGGGGGTCGCGTCCTCCCGCCCGAAGCCATTAGTTGTTTATAATAAAACACAGCGTAAAACCTTTTCGATATTCTAGGCCCATGGCCATTAACGGAAAGCCATCAATCATGGAGGCCGACGCTGCGGCACGCGCCCTCCCCTCACCCCTCACCCCGCCCCGCCCCGCCCCGCCGCTCACCCTGATGACTCGAGGACTTCGAATTGACAAAAACATAACCAAAAACATCTTGGCAACAACATAGAAACGCGAAGAAATAAAATATTTGAATTTAACCTTTTTTTTTGGTTGTTGACTACGTGGAATGTCAAATCTGCCGTCAGATATTGGCCTAACACACCACATGGGAACTAGGTGCCGACCAGCAGGCTATTCCTGGCTTTCAGCAATCAGGAATCAGGAATCTAGAAAACCGCTTTTGTAGCGGTTTTCAAAGCGACTTTCGTGACGAAAATATTCCGGAGCATAGTTTTTTATTAATTTTATTTCGAATAACTCGCGTTGAAAATCACTATAAAACCGGTATTCTAGTCTAAGGATTCTTGATTCCTAATTACTGAATACCAGAAATAGACCTGCAGGACCTTCCTTATTTTTATCGGGTACATTAATCTGGATGTAAAATATAGACAATTTTCATTGACGCTTCGACCATCGTTCATTCAATTCAATGCATTTATTTAAAAGGTTGGTAGTCAAACTACACTATGTTGGGTCAAGAACTGATAGATCCGCGGATTCGATCAACTCAGTAAAGAAGAACCCGCAAACTTCAGTGGTTTGCAAACGTTTTCCGTCCATTATAATGATTTACACACTTAGATCGAAATGCGATGGTACCAATCCCGGCGGGATTAACCCTACCACCTAGTAAGTAAGGAAGGAAATTTAAAATTAAAAGTGGAATCCTAGTAATGGCCAGCCTCAACGGTCGAAAATCTATAACCCAACCGCGATCAGAGTTTCTTCACCTGCAACCGGAAGGTGTCGTCGCGCCACTGAGCCACCGAGGCTGACATAACATTAAAGTTCAGTGCTATACATTTAGGAGAAGCCTCGGGAGAAGCAACTTGATATTGCGTTCTCATCCGTCAGTTTTGAGCAGAGGGGTTAGCATGGCAAATTAAATCGCCGGGTAAAAAGACGAATGAGTGATGAAACATTGAGTTACATTTATTTAAAATCTTTCGGTAAACAATAAATATATTTGATAAAGGACAATGCCGGATTTTGTATGGAAGGTGGTGACTTTTTTTATTCGCGCGGCCATAAACCAAATGTAGTTATTTTAGTTAATAATAATGCCACAAAAAAAAAACAAAAGTTAGGTGTTTTTATTAATAATAATGCCACAAAAAAAAATGTTATGACATATGTATGCCTAAATGTAGTCCAAATTAAGTTATAAGGGTCGGAAGTTCAAAGAAATAAAAACGAAAAATTAATTCTAACTTCAATCGGACTGAGTTTAGGCGTAAACATGTCATAACAAATTTTGTTTGTAACAATATTCTTTACAAAAATAAGTCATACCTTCTGTGCTCTTGTTGGGTAGCATATTGACAAGTAATATTAACGATCACCAATGACAATGTTTTGTTATATGTGTGTTACTTTGTGTTATGCTAAATAAATACAATACAATACAATACATATTTGGCATCCACTTCTGATTGGTTTCGTAATCGATTCTTCATTGAATGGTACAATAATACAGGTTGCTTTAACTTTCTTAAATCCTCTCAACCAGTTCGATTCCCGGCTAGAGAAAAACTTTTTTCCAAAAATAGAAAATACATCTAATCATTACATCGAATCCATGCTCCATTAAATTCTTTTTAGGGTTCCATACCCAAAGGGTACCAAGGCGAACCCTATTACTAAGCCTCCGCTGTTCATCCGTCCGGTCTGTCACAGGGCTGTATTTCTTGAACCGTAATAGGTAGGCAGCTGAAATGTGTATGTATGTATTTATTTTGCTGCTATAACAACAAATTGGTTAAATAAAAAACAATAAAAATGAAAGGGAGCCCGATACAAAAAACCTGATTTTTTGCGTTAAATTTTATACGATGGTACGGAACCCTTCGTGTGCGAGTCCGACTCGCACTTGACCGGTTTTTCGCTATTTCTTATAGTTTTTAAAAAATGTATTCTTTATTTTCTGTTATTAATTTATTTTCCTTCAGCATCTAAAATGGTTGTCTCCAATGTAGAGTACCTTGTCACTTGCTACAAAGGCCTATCCTCATTAGTATTCGGATTGCATTCTGATAAATAAAATGAATGGACGAAATCGTCAGACTTGTGTAAGGCTTGAATAGAGCTCACCCCTTTGATGCTGTCTGTGAATAATGTTCTGTCTGTCAAACACGAGTCGACACCGTCAAAGGACTTCGAATATCGGGATTATTTGTGCAGTTGGAACATTTGATCATAGAAAAGATTGAATGTAGAAACAATAACAGATTTTATTAAATAAAAAAATTCACATTTAAATGTTTACATTTATCGAATAACCACTGAATGGCCGCTGTTATTTTTATAGTATTTTCAAAACTTAGAATCTCTTTTGTATACATTTCCCCGGCTCCGCTTTGAGCTCGAAGTTACGTATATATATTTTTACCCGACTGCGAAAGAAGGAGGGTTATGTTTTTCGAGTGTATGTATGTATGTATATTTCTTTGTCGCCCCC
Organism: Incurvaria masculella; assembly: GCA_946894095.1. Classification (NCBI taxonomy): domain Eukaryota; kingdom Metazoa; phylum Arthropoda; class Insecta; order Lepidoptera; family Incurvariidae; genus Incurvaria; species Incurvaria masculella. The sequence continues at coordinate 23,179,623 of OX335646.2, forward strand.
TGCAGACTAAACGGCTTGATGGATTTTAGCTTGAGAGGTGTCGTTACATTCGTCTCAATTGTGAGAGTGACACTGGGTATATCAAAATCATTAAAAAAAATCATGGCTGATTTTTGGCGCCAAATTATGTGTTTTCAAATATTTTTTTTCTTGAAACCTATCGAGTGGGGTATCAAACTAAAGGGTTTTTTAAATAGTTTACAAAAAGGTATGCAACTTATATGTTTAAATGTAATTTGGAATAAGAAATTCCAAAAACATTAAAATATTCAACGTTAAAAATTTATTCAAATGATTTTTGTTTACGCAAGCGCACTGGTCACACCAACTCAGGTCATATACTCCTCTTTTCACTACTTCCAGCTATATGGAATGTAGCTTCGGTTACATTGCATATCTATATGGTGTAACCGAAAGATAACTTTGAGATGAGTATAACTAGAAGTGGTGGATCCGGGCGATAGTCAGATAGATTTTCAACATTCTCGGTCGCGCCGCATAGACCGATATCACCATCATTGCTTTACTATCAGCATTCTGCACCTGCACAGCTCATAAGTCCATACTTCCGTTGTCAATGGGTGTCACACTGGGGAAGGTCCGCTTGTTCCACAAGAGAGCGACCCTACAGTGCCGAGATACTGTGGTGCCCAAAATCGGTATCAATCTGATAATATCTAAAAGCTTTACCAAAGATAGGAAAACTTTCCATGAAGATGTCGTCAGCCCCCTGATGAGGACCTATGTTACATAGGGTACATAAAATATGATCGTCATCATAATATCGCTGATCTTTAACCGTGCGTCCTTGGGAGCAGTAAAAGCACGGCTTTGCCAAAGTTGGGTTTATCATCATATATCACATATTATTAACACGTTATATTATTCAAAATAATAAACCAGGAGTTCATGTACGGATTAAATCATAAACGTTATATTTTGATGGGCTTTGGAGGCAAGAAAAACAATAAACGCTCAGTTGGGATGTAACAGTTTATAAGCTCCACGGTAACACATTCGATCGGGCGATTGTGGACCTCGGGCCCACATATATTTGCAAACGATGAATCCAGGTCTCTTTCGCCGCATCCAGTTAAAGTTCTAAACTGTGAAACTGGAACTTAACTAGCTCAATAATTAAATAAAAATGGCTTTAACAATGTTTTTGACTCACATTAAGCTGTCAGTCAAGAGACAACTTCCAGTCTTATGAAGTAGTGGATATAAATATTATAATCATGGTTATTATGGAGATTATTGAATTTTAATTAGCAGTTAGTTTATACATGGATGAAATCCTGTGATCAAAGCGATTACTACTGGGTCCGTCACTTGAACTGTTACTTCTATTTTTAAAATAATAATGACAGCGCGCCAAATTTTGGTGAAACGTCAATTTGTTTCATTGTTTTTAAGTGGGCGAAAAGAGCGGGAACAAATTTGAATTGTATAATAAATTTTCGCAATGGATATTAAACCTAACATTGTGATCGTTTTGTATTTGACCGGAAAATCACAACCAGTCATCGTTCGGGAGCTCCGACATTTGCATGTGAGCAAAATGTTAGTGCATCGAACCATTAAGCGTTATAACCTAGCATTGCTAAACGGCATAGAGGCGGTCATCCGAAAATAGCAGTATCACATGATATGGAAATTCAATGGAATTCAAGGAAATCCTCACCAGTGTTCTGCAAAATTTGCGTAAAGTCAGACAATACCCGACTCAAGTAATCGGCGCATACTGAAACAAAAAGAAATGCAACTGAAGCCCTACCAACAAGATACAAAAATTACAGCATCTTAGTTCAGCGCAGAAGGCAGTTCGACTACAAAGAGCTCAAGCAATGAAAGTCTTGCGTGGCGATCTGGAAAACATTGTTTTTTCTGATGAAAAAATGTTTACTGTCTAACAGTATATAAACAAACAACATTTTCGTATTTGGCTACAGGGCAAATCCAACGAGAATTTAGACGATGGAGTTCCCGTTCGTAAGCAAGCGCCCGCTTCTGTTATGGTCTCGGCTGCAGTGACCGCAAATGGTCGCTATTCACTCGTGTTTATCGAGAAGGGCGTCAAAGTCAACCAGCAAGTGGTGTTAAAGTGCAAAAGGTGTTAAATGAGGCGCTCATACCATGTGCACGTGTAAACAATGCAGTACGAAGCGCTGGACGTTCCAACAACACTCAGGATCGTCTCAGAAAGCTCTTATCTATGGATCAAAGGAGGCTTTATCGAACAATAACAATTATTGTCTTAAAATTAAATGTTTTATTGTGATATAATTTTTAACGAACCGTACTTCAATTAACTAAATAACATCATTTTCAATTGGTAACACTTCGAGTGACGGACCCTGTATATAACCAGAGGATTTGAGTGTCGAACTGTTCGTTTATAAATTTAGTGTAACTGTAATCAACGATGATGAGAGGGAGATTCTAAAAAAACCATATATAGGGTGTTAGCGGAGATATGGTCCAAAAGCTAACCACGTATTCCTCGGCATATTTGGAGCTAAAAAGGTAGAATATATTTTGTTGTACGACTTGAAAAAGATTTTCCCCATACATTTTAAATACCTACAAATAAAATGTTTATCCATTTTGTTTCAAATATGCCAAGGAATACGTTAACGTTTGGACCATACCTCCACTAAAACCTTGTATATATCGGCATATGATCAAAATTCGTTGAATGAGGGAATCTCATTCTATGAACTGATGACTTCATTAAAGCCTTAAAGATAACATGAAGAAACTTTTAGAAAATGTAGTTTTGTTTTAATATCAATCAAAAAACTCTATTTGTTACACCTCGTAGTGTAGGGACTAAAATATTGCCTTTCATGCAAGAGGTTATGGGCTCAAATCCTCGCATCTGTTATACACCACTTTATCTTGCGAGTTATTCATGGTTCGGAACCCATGTAAAACTGTAGGTCACCTTACCCTACTAGGTGACAGGGTTAATCCCGCCTGGGTTGGTATCACCGCATTAGAAAAAACTATGGACGAAGTGGCAATAGATCATTGTCTGTATTTTCCACCCATGGTATCCGTGTGCAGCCGTGATTCTGTGTAAAGGAAGGTCCTGACCTGTCACCTAATTCCTTCTGGAATTTGTTGAATTAGGCTTATATCATGACGGTAGTTGTGTTACATTAGCCATCCATGTCAGGTTCCATAATAATACCTAACCTTACTTTCGTTGGAATTTATTAACGTGCAGATATTTAAATGATAAATGCATGCTCTACGAAAACTAAAAATAATTAAAATAAAACAAACTATTTAAAAATATAAAAAACCCGACAGCGTAAAAAAATGTAACTTAAAATTGACTTAGTAAACGAACTGAAAAGATAGAAACAAGTTGAAAAATTAAATATTTGTTGTGTTTGAATGATCATGGTTGACAGTGTTTACAAACGCAGTCGGAGGCATAAGATACATTACCTACGATTTATATTTTCAATGGTGTGCCTATGCAAATTTCACGATGGTCGCTTGAATTCGCGAAACAGACAAACTTACTTTCGTATTAATTATATGACAGTTAGGAGATTATAATTTGTCTCAATAAGTTTATTTTTGCTATACCCATATCACTAAGAAAATCGCTAGTCATTAATAATGGAATGTATTGGGAAATTTATAATATATCATTATATAATTCATATTGTGCATCAAATAGTTTAACTATGATTTATATAATTTTTTTGTTATTAAATTCATTGAAAGTGTACCTATGTAAATTTCATGATGATCGGTGACACCGAGAACGAGAAGAAAAAACCTCACTTTAGACATAAAAATGAAAGATAGGATATTGGAACTTCCCCCACCACGTATTTTCTTGCTCCACCGAAATAATCCATAAAATCGCTAGTCATTTACTATGGAACGTACTGGGGCTATTTGATGCCTCCGACTGCGTTTGTAAACACTGTCAACCATGATCATTCAAACACAACAAATATTTAATTTTTCAACTTGTTTCTATCTTTTCAGTTCGTTTACTAAGTCAATTTTAAGTTACATTTTTTTACGCTGTCGGGTTTTTTATATTTTTAAATAATTTGTTTTTTTTACTAGATATTCTGGGGTTTTACTTCTTCAAGCTGTCAAAGTCAAACTCGGTCTTGAGATTTGTATGAAAACGCGAAGTCGACGTAAACGGCAACATCAATGTATTTACGGCGACGGTGAGTAAGCTGTCAAATCAAACTCGGACTCGCAAATGTTGGTTCACTTTCTCTATTCATTTGAAAACGCCAGTCGATCAGTTTGGCGCACGTTTGGCGTAAGCGCCAATTTAGGTGACATCTAGGAATAGAGGCTCTGGTGGTGTCTAGATTCCTGAAGGTGCTGGTAGCGCTAGATTCCTGAAGGTGCGGCTAGAGAGAGCTGGTGAAGCAACTCTTAGAGCGGTTGGGTTCTCGATGAGGGTGGCCGTGGTTTGAATTCTACGTAAAACTGTTGGTCCTTCTATACTTAATCCCGCCCGGGCTAGAACCGTCGCACTGAATGAACGATGGTCGAAACGGCAATGAAAAATGTCTGTGCTTTCTATCTAGTTCATTGCAGCCGAGAAATGAATCATGACAGTTGGATTTAGCTATTCATGTCACGTTACAAAAAAATGGTTTCGATGCTTACGTGTCAAAGACTCGTGTCTGAATGAAACAAGGATTTGTTAACCTATCCTAACCTAACCTTTATTGTATTTAAACCGACAACAAAATAAACTCTTGCAGTCGTATTCACAGTTCACCTGTCGAAACTTAGTACGAGATTAGCTAACTTATACGTAAACCGGTTTAAGTCTGGCAGATTAAAGTTAGTCCGCCCACTTTGAACATAGCTGTAAGTGATACATTTTCAAATGAACAACAACTTTTAAAAACAATTTTAATTAAAATGTATTGAATTTAAAATGGTCTTAAAATCAAGGCGGGCTAGACTTACCGTTTGTTGATTTACGTCCATTCGAGGAATCTAATAAAAAGCAAACATCGCAGAACGCATTTCAATCATCGATTTGTAATTGCGAAAAATACACTTTTATTTGCCTCCATTCCTCCCTCAGCGAAGTCTAAACGCTATCCCGCCATAATGTAACGAATGTCCGATGGCGAAACGTTTTCAGGCTGAAACTCTTTATTTTTCGTGGAACATTATTTCCGTTTTGAGGCGAGGCTTATCGTCGGCGCCATTTAATGCCGAGTCACGCGGCTGATGGGAGCGAGCCTGCGTGCCTGAGGGACTGACTTGGCAATGCGGTTTTTGGCATTGACATTTCTTTTTGAACGCTTTACTAGTGTACGCGTTTTAAAAAAAAGATCACCGGGGAATAGCGTCATCTATTAGTGATATTAAAATTGTATCAAAAGATGCTAAAAGGGCTACAATACTGCAAAAAAAACGTTTTCAAATGTTTTTATATTTTTTTAATGAAAAAAATGCAAAAGTCATTTTTGACCATTTCTTTAAGGACTTTTTTTAAGAATCTTATACTTCCTGAACACGAAAAGAGATATCGTTCTCAATTGCTAACTTTGGCGACACAGTAATATTCCAAATTTTAAAAACGCAAATGGAAAAAACGCGATTCTTGTAATATCGTCAGTTTGTCTGTTCGTCTACCCATATGTCACAACCATTTCATTCAGACCGTGCACTTAACTCCTAATGTAGCCCTCTTTACAACTTTAATTCTTTATTTTAACTAGCCATCTCCAGCCTTAGGTCAACAACATTATTACTGTTGAAGTCCGATATCTGTTGAAGTCCGATTAGTTTTTTCTTGAACTTTATTGAGTTACTGCAGTTGTACTATGTTGAGTGCACTAATTTCGAGTAAAATTCTAAGGTAAATGTCCTTGTCAAATGACAAGGCAAATGATATCTCGCTTGCTTCTAGATTGTACATTTTGTTTGAGGAGAGAATATTATAAGGTTTTTAAAAGAAAATACTCAGATAGAATTTAAGAAATGTGGAACTGTCTATTGTTTTAAAAACGACCTTAAAACAATTAGCATTGCTTCATTATTTTTATTTATACAGATACAGTAATATTTCTATCTCTTGTATCTACTGTAGAAAAGGGTATGTTCAAAATGTAAATCAAGCAACGATGGGTATTACTTTAAGTATTTTGTTCAGAATTAGGACGCTGACATGCCATACAATTTTTCTTACACCACATTAGACATGAAATTGTGTATTAAATCAACGTCACTAATGTCGTTTCTAGAAAGCTGTAAGGACTGAAGCAGAAAAATATATAACAAACCGGCCAATGCTCTCAGATTTTTGGCTCTGTCACAGTATAGGCAAGCAATAGGTACACCACTTAAGATAATGTGCTAACGGGACAAACATACTTATGGACAATATTTTTCCAGGTCTTTTTAAATGCGTTTCCAATCATTTCATGAAATATATCTCAATATTTGTGGATAAAAGGTTAAAATACCCGTTCAATATGTGGTAGCGCATTATTTACTGATTATCACTTTGGCTTAGTGTTGCATACCTTAAATTCCGTCTGGGTCACCTAAAAACCGAGGTATAACTACAGTGGCCTATCTTGTTCGTCCGCCCGAAGCGACCCGCCCCAGGTGTAAAGTCGACAGCATATTATTGATTCTCTGCTCGGCAAAGTACTCATCTGACATTCCTTCTAGGTTTTGGCTTCTCTTATATAAAACGTATAATACTTAGCAGGCACAACAGCCTCAGTGACAGGAGTGAGTAGGAAACAAATTTAACTTGTCCAAAAATCCCAATATTGTAAGAACATATTTAAATACCTGAGGTACCCGGCTCCACTCGGGCCAATGTCGTTTCGGACTGATGTCGGGCTAAACCTAACATTTTATGTTATATGAATTTCCGATACAAAATTTCATCCCCTTTTTCACCCTATTTGAGTTAAATTTTCATTACAAACGATAGCCTGTCTTTTCCCAAGGTCCAGACTCTTCTTATACCAACGTTCAATAAAATTGGTTGACCGGTTTAGGCGTCAAAACCCAACAGACAGACAGGGTTACTTTCTCATTTATAATATTAGTATGGATGTCAACGCCCCTATCTGCTCTCACACAATGCTGTATTGTCGTGAACTTTAAAATAAGCTCAATAATGTTTTTGTGGTATTGACTCAAGAGTACACGAAATACGCATACTGCATATATTCGCGTACTGCTTAGTACGGATTCACGGATAACTCAAGACGATATTTCTCAATGATGATTGCGTGTTACTAGGTTGTATCAGTGAAGATCATTGAGATTGAATAAAAAATGATATGACTTGACATTAATAGTTCATTCAATCGATGGCACCAACGCCGGCGGGATTAACTCTAACACCTAGTAAGTAAGAAGATCTACCTAAAATTTAACGTGGAATCCGAACCACCACATAAGCAACAAATCAACATGCACGGGAAGAAATGCAGTGTAACCACTTCGAATTGTTTTAAGTGAAGGGACGTACACAGCACATGTTAATATTTTTTCTAGATACGTTTAAAGTTCTAAATAAATACTTAGAAAGAGATTTGAAAAAGACACTTTGATAAAATCCCGAAATTAAAATTAAACTAAGTGAGTTTTGGTTAAACAGATTCGATCGTATCTGACTAATAGAACTTCAATTGCCGTAATGAAATGTCTTTTACAAAAGTTTGCAGACCTCGCGTATTGGTAGGATTATTTACAGTTCGGAGCGTTGACAAGAACTCAACTGAATAAAAATCGAGATTGGATCGACAGTAATTAAATTGTGTGTCGAGATAATACCTTGTGATTCCAAGAATGCACTTTTATACTTGGCAGAGTGGAGTCGCTTTAGCGGTATATATTTTTTCAAAAGTGAACCCAATGATCCTTCAAATTAAGTCGACTTTAGTGCGGGTGTAGCTAAAACTCGAGATCAAATAGTTTTATGGAAGTTATGAAAAATGTCTAGGATCAAAACTGGTTGCCAGAGATATATTACGGAGATAATAGCTGCAAGTATTTGTCGTGAATTAATTGGAATTCCTCCTTGATATTTATTACCAGAGAGGTGAATACTTGTTCGGGAAGGATTAGGTACCGAAAACTTGAAGCTACCGACTTATTTTCTTTCTTCACCCTAGATCGTTACAAGTGGGGATTCTCGAATATTCCGCGTGGTAACACGGGCGGTGGAGAACCTTCTACCCCTGAGAATAATCCATGCAACTGAGAAAATTGTTTAACTGCCAGAAATTAAATGTGTTACACAACCCTTGCCGTCCCTTACCAACCCAAATCCCGCACTTACGACCTTTAGGTCCCGCCTATTTTTTCTGAGACTCGGGGAATACAGCATACGCTTTGAAAATGCTTGTTGCATACTCACCCACAGTTGCTGCACCCCTAGACCCCTTCTCGCCAGAGTGTTACACCTTCTACGCTCGCCCACAAGTTATACTGGACAATGAAACGTACGTGTTTAGACCGTGATTAGCATTTGCTTCTGCTGTCGGACTTACAATTGACCACGGAGATCGTCGATCTCAGTATGCGGCCGTTTGAAGTGGATATTCTAAGCTGCGTTTTTATGTCGGTGAATTGAGGATGTTTATGGCGTGTAGAATTGTTTTATTCGACCAGACATGGATGGCTAATACCACAAAACTCCCGTTATGATATTAGCCCAATAAACCACATTCCCGGAGGAATTAGGTGGAAAACACGGACAATTTGTCATCGCCGCTTCGACCATCTTTTCATCCAATGCGATGGTACCAACCCGGGCGGGCTTAAAACCTACCGCCTAGCAGGGGAAGGGGACCTACAGTTTTACATGGATTCCGAACCACGGAGCAGCTCGCATTCGTGAGGAAATGCACCTATCGAACTCGGAAAGAGAAAGGAAGTGGTGCATGTCGGAATTGAACCCATACCTCTGATACGCTAGGCCCCGCGCCACTAGGCTACGAGCCGCTAAGATGATGTGAGCTCATTTGCAAGTGTATGATAAAGAGACTACACACCATCGTAATGATATCATCTTAGTTAATTTAAGAAATAGGAAAATAACAAAGACAAATGAATAATGTCATTGAGCACCGCATTTTATATGATTTCAGACTTGGGCGATAGTGTGGCGCCACCATGACAAGCTCGCGTACAAGAATACTGCCGCTCTGCATAGACTAGGACGTCGCGACAAAAATGGTAACGATAACTTAAGGTGGCCCATCCCGCTCATCTCCCCATACAAAAGGGGAAGGAAGACCACGCCCATATTTCTTGTCAGAGATCCAAAATTTTGCTCAAAATAGCTTTATTTGATCGAACTAGATGTCTGATGACCATTGGCATTGTAAAAATGTGTTTGGTTTCTAATTTATAAAGTCCGAAAGTTCGCATTTTATGCGCTTTTTATACAATAACTTTGGAGATGGATTACGCAATGATAAAGTAAGAACATCTTAAAAAAATTTGTCATCAGACATAGCTTATTTAATCAAGATTTATAATCTATTTGGTTTTGGTTCAATTTTTTTCTACAGCGGTCGTGGTTTACTTTTAGCTATAAGTCGTTTTGAAATTAAAATTTTCGTAAATCTTACCAAATCATACACTATGCACAATGTTTTTTTGTGGACATGTTGCATCTTCCTCATCACGGAGCCTGTCTTATTCTTTGAAACAGAGAAGGTCCCAGAGCGCAACAGCACGGTTTTGTACCGTGCCCGCGAATGAGTTAGGCCCGCCGGGTTGGGCCACCTTAAATGGCTGAAGCTGCGTTCACAGGATAAGGACCAATCCTTTGAAGCTAGATGTGTCAGTCTGCCTATTCCAAGTGGTTGTGTTAAGTAGATAAGGCGCCTGAAAAAGTAGTTAAGGTGACAAAAAATAGATATGATAAGAAAAATGGATATCTTATCATATGAAATCGGATGACGAAGCATGAAAGTATCAGTACATACTTGGTTAGCAATAGAAAAACTGAACAAATCTTTGGTTGCATTTCGAAGTTATAGGCGATTTAGGTTACAGATCTAACTTTAGGTATATTTAATTATTCATATTAATATTTTAAAACTTACGCGGGACATAACTACAATATTTAGTTTGACGGCTTACCGCGCGTGTGAGGAGCAGGACGTGCTGCTCGACGTTTCGGAGCCTCACATGGGCTCCATCTTCAGGAGAACGTGCCTGTCGCGACGGAGGTAGGCACGTTACTGGCTACCCGGCGCTTTGCTTCACTTCTCAGCGTCCATGGCAACACTCGTACATTTCGAAACGTCGAGCAGCACGTCCTGCTCCTCACACGCGCGGTAAGCCGTCGAACTAAATATTTAATTATTCAATTTAAAAATCGACCGGTTATTGTTGTATAATTAATAAGTATCAATGTTTCTAATCAATCGGTATATTCATCGGCATGTACATACCAACATCTATTTTATATAGCCAATCTAGATAACGCAACCACTTGGCACAGGCAGACTTACACATTTAGCATCAGAGGGTTGGTATCTAACCTGTGAACCCAAATTCAGCCATTTACATTATCGTGACCAAAAATGTCGTGACCTCCCGGAATAGCAAGGCCAGGGGGCCGACAAGAGACGAGACATTGTCCTCCGCTTGGAGCTTACAACGCCGCTGTCGGCTCCGACACTCGTTTGACGTTGCCGTCTACCAACCCCTTCCTAGCACCCACCCCACAACTATTATGTGTACGATGAAAATCTATGTATGTTCAATGGTTTTATTTTGTAGAAGCTGTTCCAGAGTTTATTAAGGACTTGGTAACAGCTCATTATTTAGCGATTTCTAGTTATTATTAACCCTTACGGTGGCCCTTCCCTTCGGGACTAACTCATTAGCGGACACATTACAAAACCGTGCTATTGCGCTCTGGAATATTCTCTGTTTCAAAGAATAAGACAGGCTCTGTGATGAGGAGGATGCAACATGTCCACAAAGCAGACAATGCGCATAGTGTTTGATTTGGTAAGATTTACGAAAAATTTTATTACAAAACGACTTAGTCCAGAACTCTGTGTTATCCCAGCCAGTGGTTATTTATCAACATATCGTAAAAAACCCTACTAAATCATTTGCTCATGTTTGGGATTGCCTCCGTTTGGTTAATTGGAGTACACAGAAAAAACAGAGCAAAGTCTGCCTTCGCAAGAAACATTGTTCGGTGCTCTGCCTCATATATTTTCTTCGTTTTCAAAAAAGTTCTGAACATCTGCCCCAGAATCGACCCAACAAAAGGAACAGGTCCTATGTTCGTCCTTATTATATATATTTTTAATATAAAGTCAATAGAAAACGCAGAAGCAACATTTAGGCGGACAATACACATCCTACACTAGAAATATTAAATTAGCAGAAAATCATACTTGAGTGCTCTAGGTATGAACTGAGGATGGATTTTTTTAAATGCCTAACCCTAAATGGTAAACGGGGTGGTCAATGTAGATGGAAAAAAACACTAATTTTAATCCAACTTTCAGAGTTAACAACATAAAAAATTAATAAACTCTCATTAACCGATCATAAATAAAAACACTAAGACATGAATAGGTATCAAACGACTCACGGTACACCTACCTAAAAGTATTGAGTTTAAGGTATAATATATAAACCTAAAATCGATGGTGATAATCCTATAATCATGCTACATATTCACAAACTATTTAAGTACTCAACTTATCTAGCTAGCCAATCGTTGAGAATTCAAGACTTCAATTCGAAATGTTTAATCATTGCATTGCAGCCAATGTCTACGGCGTAGGAAAAGCTTTCAAGCATTATTAATGAGTAAACACTGTGTTGGTAGGATATATCGATTACAGGGTCGACTGGGGGTCCATTCAGGTAAGAGTGAGTTCGAGTTCGGGAGTGAGTTAACCTAAAAATAGCTGGGAAATATATTATTTTTTAAATAACGGAACCGTTATTTATACTTCCAACGTATTTACGGGACAGACCAGATTTTTACCTAACTGTAATGATGTTCAAGAAATGTGGAAACATTGACTATTTAAAAAAGTGAGTTGATATTTATTGACGAATTCGAACTCACTCTTGCCCTGAATGGACCCCCTGGACGGATAATGATTAGTTTTATCGATAATCGATAGATGGTGGCGGTGATGATTGCTGGTTGTAATCATGTCATATATTATATTATCATAATGTAAAGCAGATAATTGATTTACGACCTTGTGGATACAGACACTTTGAGCTGCTAGTAGCTAAAGATGCGGGGCCATCTTCTGATGGGGTCATGGGTTCAATGCCCGCCCCATTCATGAACCATTTTCGTCCCCTTTCTGCCATCGATCGATGCTTTCTGCATTTGATAAGTGCATTCTGTCACAAATGCGAGCTGTTTCATGGTTCGCAGCTGAGCCTGTAGGCATACATGTAAATCCGTACTTAATTTGGCATCTTTCCCCTCCTAGGTGGTAGGGTTAGGCCCGCCCGGGTTGGTACCGTCGAATTTACCATTTTGAATTTTTTGAAAAACCGCATTTTGTCAATAACTTTAAAATGGCAATGAATTTGTTCTTCAAAATTCAATACTCGAAAAGTTATATAATTTTATAAATTATAACACAGGTTTGGAAGGTAGACGCTAAAATTTTGAGGGGCCCAAAATGTATGGGGCAATGGGCATTCTCCTTTAGCTTTAAATGTTTTTATACTAAGAAGTGTCATATTACGCTTTGGGAGTTTTTAATACAGTATTGTTAGCACAGTATGTTTATATAGTAAGCCTATTCATTATCATTATACAGAAACATCCAGAGACACTTTACCACAATGATACTTTCACAATTTTTTTTTATGTGACTGGACATGGATGGCTAATACCACAAGTTCTGTCATGGTATTAGCCCAACACACCACATGGGAACTAGGTGCCATTCCAGGACCTTCCTTATATTGCACGGCTACATTGAACTGGATGGAAAACACGGACAATTTTCGACCATCGTTCATCCAATGCGATGGTTACAACCCGGGCGGGATAAACCCTACCACCTAGTTAGTAAGGAAGGGGACCTACAGCTTAACTTGGAATCCGAACCACGGCCAGCCTCTCTCAACGGTCGAATGGTCACCCATTCAAGACCAGACCGGACCCAGCGTTGCTTAACTTCGGAGAGCGATCGCCGAAGTGTCGCGCCACTGGGCCACTGAGTGTATCTGACTGTATCACCACTCCGTGGTGGGATACATTCCCGCCACGGAGTATATAGAGGATCCCCACACAACTTTATTCAGATTTACAGGCATCCTCACACACACTCACACCTATTTGCATTCATAATTTATTTGTAGGACCGATTATTTGTACACCTCTTTCTCATGATACAGTCATTAATTCGTTTGTGAAAGAGTAACTAAACCAAAATGTAATCACGAATTCAAATAACTAATATGATAATATATAAATCCGACGTGTCGCACGTATCCCTCCAAGTGTACATGTTTTCCTACGTTCCTCGAGTTCATCTCAAATCCACGTGTTTGCATCCGAGGACGCTCGTATCTTCATTACGGGGTTAGTTTTTTAGGGTTCCGTACCCCAAAGGTAAAAAGGGAACCATATTACTAAGCCTTCGCTGTCCGTCCGTCCGTCCGTCCGTCTGTCACAGGGCTGTATCTCATGAACTGTAATAGGTCGGCAGCTGAAATGTTCACAAAGTGTGTATTTATTTTGCCGCTTTATCAACAAATAGGTAAAATAAAAACAAATTTTAAAGGGGAGCCCCGTACAAAAAAAGTGATTTTTTGTGTTGAATCTTGTACGGAACTCTTCGTGTGCGAGTCTGACTCGCACTTGGCCGGTTTTTGCTAGTTGTTAATACAGCGAGGTTGAGTTTAGTCGACCGCTGGATATAAGAACGAATATTGCTGCCCGGGAGACGAAACATTGCACAAAATTGAAATTAAACTGAGCGGCTCGAAGCCTAGTGGCGCGGGGACTTGCCTGGGAGGTCTGGGTTCAAATCCTCGCTCCGTTCATGCACCACTTTATTTCTCTTTCCGAGTTGGATAAGTGCATTTCGTCACGAATGCGAGCTGCTCCATGGTAAGAAATCCGTCTAAAACCGTAGGTCCCTAGTTGGGAGGGTTTAAGACCGTCCTGGTTGGTACCATCTATTGGATGAACAGATAGTCGAAGCGGCAATGAAAAAATGTCCGTGTTTTCCTTCCAGTTCAATGTAGTCGTGCTCATAAAGGTAAGGTTTTATGCAACCTGACATGGACGGTTCATACCACATACCTAGCGTTATGATATCAGCCCAACACACCACATTCCCGAAGGAATTAGAAGACACTTTTAATTATTTAATCATGTTCATTCGAAAATGTATCGAGAAAGCAGGAAAATTTGCTTCGAATTGAACATTTTGAGCGGCTCGTAGCCTAGTGGCGCAGGGACTGGCCTAGCGTACCAGAGGCCTGAGTTCAATACCGACATGCACCACTGTCTTTCTCTTTCCGAGTTCGATAAGTGCATTTCGTCACGAATGCGAGCTGCTCTATGGTTCAGAATCCATGTAAAACTGTAGGTCCCCTTCCCCTACTAGGTCGTAGGGTTTAAGCCCGCCTGGGTTGGTACCATCGCATTGGATGAAAAGATGGTTGAAGCGGCAATGAAAAATTGTCCGTGTTTTCCATCCAATTCAATGTAGCCGTGTTCATAAAGGGAAGGTCCTGGCATGGCACCTAATTCCTTCGGGAATGTGGTGTATTGGGCTAATATCATAACGGTAGTTGTGTGGTATTAGCCATCCATGTCAGGTCGCATAAAAAATTAGATCGACGAATTATCGATCTGAGATAAAATGTGATGAGTTTTCTTACATAAAAAAGTACACCCGCCTCTAGGTTGGACACGTGTTATTGGAAAAACAAAACGAAAAATATGTGAAGTTCCTCAGAATTTTTTCACTCAGAGCAACAAGGTGCTTACCCCTTGATTACGCTATGTTTTTGGTATTTGCGGGCGTCCGGAAGGATTTTTAATTGCTTGATTTTCATCAACAAATTCTATCGGACTGTTATCGAAAGTTGTAAAGATTTTTTTTGTAATCAAATAGTTCGTTTATTCGATATGGATTAGTTAAGTGTAGAGTAAGAGATTCGGTACCCAAGGTCGTAATATGGCAAATAAATCAAAATAAAAGCTATGAGGGTACACAGATAGAAACTGTTTTTTAACCCAAAGCAGCTGTTTTCCATATTAGGAAAACGATATTTTATTCACTATTAAACATGATTTTCTCACTTATATTTGAGACCAACGTTATCTAAGGCCAACCATGCTTTAGAAGATTATTATTATTTTCTTGTTTCGTAGCAGATTTTTGCTTCAACATTACCTGTTCTTTCTGTACCAAGAAAATCGCACATTGTGGCCTGGAGTAAGACAATAAATACATAAATTAAAACCGGAGAAAATTTCACTATATTAATAATTTTGTCTCATAACTACTCATGGACTAAAATCGACTCAGTATGCGTAAGAAACAAACTCGTTCCACAAAAAAATATATAAAAAAAATTGTTTTTTTATTTTAAATATAAAAAATATACTTACTATCATTTGTATACAGGAGCAAAGTAAAATCATGGCAAGGAGCTTAAATTACATTGTTTAGTTAAATTGCTAGATCGTTTAAGCAAATTGCCTTTCTTATTGCCGCGTGCACGTGGAGTGCAGCAGTCGCTGCAAACTGCAACGCTATATGTATGCTAATCTGTCTCTCGAAGAACTTAACTGCTGTATAGATAGAGTTCCACGGTTCTATTCGTAGCGCCTTAAGAATCTGCGAAGAGAATTTGTTTTGCCACATAGCGTCTGAGTTGAAGGTTACATTCTATAAGTCCTGATAAACTTGTGAAGTCCTCCGTCGGGAATTTTGATCATTAAAAGCGACTTATGCCTTGTGCGCATACTCGGTTCTGGATACGTTTGATGATAATCTGCTCATTTCTGTTCTAGTTCTATTTTACATCACTTAAAAATGTTTGCTTGAGGCTAATCAAATAGCTTATTTTAAATGAAATACTTCAATTTGTTCTTAAAATTTACTAGTTTTCAATAAACAAAAGGAAAGCTAAAATTGGTGTTATTAAAATGCGATTACTTATTAAGGGCACATGGCACCTAATTCCTTCGGGAATGCGGTGTGTAGGGTTAATACGGTGGGTGTGGCATTAGCCACGGAGTCGACCTCAGTGCTCATTAGCCACCCAAAAAAAAAGGAACTTAAATAGCCGGGTACCTCAGCTAGTACTCGTAAAAAGGTAAGGTTGCAGTGATGTAATAGCAGAAAAAAGGCTTACATATTCAATAATAAATATATCTATATATATATATATATTTTTTCGCGCGTTTTATACATTAACTTTGGAGTTGGATTACGCAATGATAAAGTAAGAACATCTTAAAAAGATTAGTCATCAGACATAGCTTATTTAATCAAGATGTATGATCTATTTGGTTTTTGTTAGGTTTTATACTACAGCGGTCGTGGTTTACTTTAGCTATAAGTCGTTTTGTAATTAAAATTTTCGTAAATCTTACCAAATCATACACTATGCACATTGTCTTTTTTGTGGACATGTTGCATCTTCCTCATAATGAAGCCTGTCTTATTCATTGAAATCGAGAAGGTCCCAGAGCGCAACAACACGTTTTTGTACCGTGCCCGCGAATGAGTTAGTCCCGCCGGGTTGGGCCACCTTAATACATGAGTAGAGGGTGTGTGTGAGGGTGTGTAGAAGAGTGACAATGAGGGAAGGTGTGTATGTGAATGAGAGCTTGTGCGTGCGAGTACATGAGGAGAGAGGAAGTAGCGAGAAAATTAAATGTGTTATAAAAGTCAGATAACTATTCGATGAATTTATTTCCACCGCTGCTTATCCCATTCGATATTTCAATCCATAGATAGTTCTTATCGGACTGATAGTACAAATTCACCCAGATTTCACCGAAATCGGCGTTTACGCCAAACCGATCGACTGGCGTCTCCAAATGTATGGATAAAATGAAGAGCGCGCGCAGTGGACGTTAAGCGAACCAACATTTGCGAGTCCAAGTTCGATCTGACAGCTTACGTATCGTCGGCGTTAATATGCCGACGTTGCCGTTTACGACAACCCCGCGTTTTCATACAAATAGGAAGTCCGAGTTTGACTTTGACAGCTTGAAGAAGTGAAACCACAGAATATCTAGTAACAACTTGCATGGAGTTTGACGTTTTTACGGAACTTCGGAAATTCGAAATTCGAAATTCGGAAATGTTTGAATTCGGTTAAAAATGGGAAAAAATCAACTTTTTTTTCTTCTTTATCACCACCTGCTTTTTCAGCACGGTGTGGAGGCGAAAACGCCCTCCCTCCTGCCCGCCAACGCTCCGCGCAACGTCTTGCGTCAATTCTGCCTGCCCATGAATAAAGGGCCGGAATCTTAAGGATAAGTAATGGCCCTTAATGTTTTCCGCGCAAAATTTCGGCGGGAAACGCTGGTGCCAGCGCGGCCTGCGCGGGGAAGTACTAACGCAAATATATAATTAGGCTCTGATTCTACGATCGGACGAAGTATAGTTCTAGGGTGATTTAAGTACAAAGGCGGCGTGGGGACTTGTTTGGATTCCATGCCTGCCCCGTACTTGCATCGCTTTATTTGTGCAAGCGTTTATTTAACTTCCAATATTTTTGTATGTTTTTTTTATTGCGACCTGACATGGATAGCTAATACCACACAACTACCGTTATGATATTAGTCCAATACACCACATCCACGAAGGAGTTAGGTGCCATGCCAGGACCTTCCCTTTTATGAGCACGGCTACGTTGAACTGGATGGAAAACACGGACAATTTTTCATTGCCGCTTCAACCATCTTTTCATCCAATGCGGGCGGGGTTAAACCCTACCACCTAGTGGTGCCTGGTAGGTACCTACAGTTTTGCCTGGATTCCGAACCATGGAGCAGCTCGCATTCGTGACGAAATGCACTTATCGAACTCGGAAAGAGAAAGACAGTGGTGCATGTCGGAATTGAACCCGAACCTCTGGTACGCTAGGCCAGTCCCCGCGCCACTAGGCTACGAGCCGCTCTTTAGGTCAAAACTTATGAACTTACGAACCACTTCCCCTTATTATTTCACGGCTATAGTAAAACAATATGTATCGAACAACAGAGAAAATCTAAACAAACATACAATTCCTCTTATCCTATAGATCAGATTGTTTATGGTTCCGTACCCAAAGGGTGAAAACGGAACCCTATTACTAAGCCTCCGCTGTCCGTCCGTCCGTCCGTCCGTCTGTCACAGAGCTATATCTCGTGAACCGTAATAGGTAGGCAGCTGAAATTTTCACAGAGTGAGTATTTATTTTGCCGCTATAACAACAAATAGGTAAAATAAAAAAAATATTACAATTAAAGGGGGGCCCCATACAAAAATCGTATTTTTTTGTGTTAAGTCTTGTACGATGGTACGGAACCCTTCGTGTGCGAGTCCGACTCGTACTTGGCCGGTTTTATTCTTTCTGATTTGGATATGTGCAATTCAATTTTACAGTTCGGGATCCATGCAAAATTATAGGTTAATGCAAGCAAGCTAGTGGTAGACTCAATCGGGTAGGTACGACCGGATTGGATGAAAAGATGGTCGAAGCGTTAGTAAAAAATTGTCAGGGTTTTCAATCCAGTTCAATGTAGGCTTCCAAAGGGAAGGACACCTAATTCGTTCAGGAATCCATTGCGTTGGGCTAATGTCAAAACAGTTGATGTGTTATTAGCCATCCATGTCTAGCTACATAAAATAAATTAATAAAGTAGGTTGATTCAGTATCTGAAAAAGAACAACTTTTGTTAAAAAAGTAAGTTAAGGTTTATATTTTTATAAGGTTTATGTATTTTACCTTGACATATGTAATTTAAACAGAGCTTAAAGGACTTAAAGGTAACTTTATAGAATAACTAGACACTATTTGATTAGTTTGATTCTGAAAAGTAAAACCTTATACGGGCGATGAATATGTGTGTATGAATCAAAAATAATGTGACTAAGAATCTAGAAAGGAGTGCTAAGATGGTTTAGACACGTGGAACGAATAGATCACGAAAATAAAACGGCCAAGTGCGAGTCGGGCTCGCTCACGAAGGGTTCCGTACCATCGAACATGATTTAACACAAAAAAACAGGTTTTTTTATATGGGGACCTCCTTTAATTCATATTATTTTTAAATGTTACTTATTTGTTGTTATAGCGGCAAAATAAATACACACTCTGTAAACATTTCAGCTGCCTATCTATTACGGTTCAGGAGATACAGCCCTGTGACAGACGGACGGACGGACGGACGGACGGACGGAAGGACGGACAGCGGAGGCTTAGTAATAGGGTTCCGTTTTCACCCTTTGGGTACGGAACCCGAAAAAATGACGAGACTTATAGAGCAGAAGTGTCGTACCCGGGCGGCCTAGAAGAACGTACCACGACCAAATCGATGTAATTCTTCGTAATGGTCTGGTACGTGGGACCCGTAATCTTAGAGGATATATGAAAAGATGTGTCTGTAGATGAAGCGAAAGAGGTGTGCTGTGATGTGTGCGCTCTATCATCTCTGCCTACCCCTCCGGGAAAGCGACGTGAATGTATGTATGTATGAATATGTGGGTAAGTTTCCCTTAACACCAGCTAACATCAAAAGCTTAGGTAATTCAATTCAAATCAATTAATTCAAAAATCGTTTGGACTCTTATTTTAAAAGAAAATAAAACAAATGAAAATGGCAATTGACTAAAAAATCTAAAACAAATAAATCAATGTGTTACCAAATACTACCTTAATAACTTTCCACATGCATACAAAACACGATCAATTTAAACTAATCAAAAATAAGATTTAGACATATCAGCTTAGGCTGCCTGTTTAAAATAAATAAATAAAAAATTGGACGCAAATATAATAAAATCGTGTTCAAATATAGCATTAATAAAACTAGCTAACCGTTAACGAATATTGACTAGTGTTTAATTGGTATTAGAGGTTATTTTTCCGTTCCTCTCCTCTCCACACCCGCATCGGGAGACTGGGAGCGCGCTGTAACCAGACTCCGGTCACCTAAATTGGCGTTTACGGCAAACCGATCGACTGGCGTTTACAAATGTATGGAGAAATTGAAGAGCGCACGCAGAAGTTCGAGTCCGAGTTTGATTTGACAGCTTACTCAACGTTGCCGTAAATACGTCGACATTGCCGTTTACGTCCACTCCGCGTTTTCATACGAATCGGAAGTCCGAGTTTGACTTTGACAGCTTGGATGTCTAGTAAAAACTTGTATGGTGTTTGACGTTTTTACGGAACTTCCAAGTTCCGTAAACGCCAGTTCAGGGGACAACTGGGATCAGGCTCAGGCTGAGATAAATAGTCGTAACAGAAACTAAGGCTGAGATAAATAGTCGTAACAGAAACTAAGGCTAGCGAAAAGTAGTACTTTGTGACGTCATTTCGACACACCTTGTATGGACGAAATCTCAAAGAGTGCAAATAGACGTCATAAAGTACTACTTTGCGTTAGTCTTAGTTTCTGTTACGACTATTTATTTCAGCCTAAGACTAACGAAATGTAGTACTTTGTGACGTCAAATTGAACTACTTTTAGATTTCGTCCATACAAAATGTGTCAAAGTGACGTCACAAAGTACTACTTTCCGTTAGCATTAGTTTCGGTGACGACTATTTATCTCAGCCTCAGATGCGGGAGAGTAAGCTGTTATAAATTACTGCCCACAAAGAACCTAGTTGAGGGCCGAATGCAAGAGGAGAGGCGAAATCCTCCACCGAAAAGATGTCATTTCGGAGAATTATGATAAGCCAGTTCGACAGTAGCAAAGTGGCTTCGATGTTTGATTAATGTTTTAGGTGATTCGAATCTAGATGGCGCGGTGCTATTATCGGAAAAGCTGAAAAATAAACGAATCATTAAGGTGGCCCATCCCGCTCATATCCCCATACAAAAGGGGAAAGAAGATCACGCCCATATTTCTTGTCAGAGATCCAAAATTTTGCTCAAAATAGCTTTATTTCATCGAACTAGATGTCTGATGACCATTGGTATTTTAAAATTGTGTTTGGTTTCTAAATTATAAGGTCCGAAAGTTTGAATTTTTTGCGCGTTTTATACAATAACTTTGGAGGTGGATTACGCAATGATAAAGTAAGAACATCTTAAAAAGATTAGTCATCAGACATAGCTTATTTAATCAAGATTTATAATCTATTTGGTTTTTGTTAGATTTTTGACTACAGCGGTCGTGGTTTACGTTTAGCTATAAGTCGTTTTGTAATTAAAATTTTCGTAAATCTTATCAAATCATACACTATGCACATTGTCTTTTTTGTGGACATGTTGCATCTTGCTCATCACGGAGCCTGTCTTATTCTTTGAAACAGAGAAGGTCCCAGAGCGCAACAGCACGGTTTTGTACCGTGCCCGCGAATGAGTTAGGCCCGCCGGGTTGGGCCACCTTAAGGTGATTTTATGGACCGCTACACCCTTGATGATTTATGTGATATATTAATCGTTGAGATCGACAAATGCAGAGTAATCCATTGTAAGACAATAAGACATTTACTAAATCATTATCATAACGGAAAATACTTATGACTCCCAAAAACCGAATATGGAACGCGATTGCGATTACAGGTGGCGTAAAAATAAAAAAAAACATTAGAAAAAATCTCCTTAGTGTACAAATGTAGGTGAGAACACACTCAGCGAACCTTGCATGCTCTCCAAGCTAAACATCGCTGGATATTATATCGGACGTTGTATTACTAAAGTGCTGATATACTTTCTGGTTATCGTGTATTGATTGCAAGCTGGTTAGAAATGCCCCTAATAGTGCCGTTCTATATAGCGTTCCTCAAGTCAGTTCCCATTAGTCAATAGTGAATCATTGGTTCCCACCCAAACAAACCCTCCAATACGTCTGCGAGTATGTTTTCGTGTGGCAGTACGTTGGATTTATAGTTTTTACAAATTGGAGACAGCGGGTGCAATAGTAGGCGCGCTCGATGCCATATCTCCTTCCTTTTTAGGGTTCCGTACCAAAACGTTGCCAACGGAACCCTATTACTAAGCCTCTGCTGTCCATCAGTCCGTCCTAGTATCTCATGGACCATAATAGGTAGGCAGCTGAAAATTTCACAGAGTGTTTATTTATTTTGCCGATATCACAACAAAAACGTGTTTTCTTGGGTTGAATCTTGTACGATGGTACGGAACCGTACTTCGCCGATTTTTATCTATGGTTACCGCTCTATTAAATTATTCGAGTTACCTAAGATTGACTAATGGTGAGAAATTAATTTGAACGTAATTATACTTAATTTTGAAGTTGAGGTGAAATTAATATAAATTACGTAATTTCATGACTGTTCGCCTCTGAATCCCGAACATAAATGCAGGCTTTGTTTAACTACAGATAATATTCTTGGTATTGTTTGCCCACACCGAAAATCTTGAAAGTTTACACACAATTCCCGGACCTCCAATCCTCAAGAATATAATAAACTAGCTGCGGTACCCGGCTCCGCTCGGGTTAGTGTCGGCTAAATTATCTCATGGATAAAAAGTAGCCCACATGACTGGTCCAAAATAGGGTCAAACTGGTCCAGGACAATGTATCCATGTACCAAATTTAATCAAGATCGTTCGAGCCGAAATAGCATGATTTAATGAGAAACATCCAATAATTCCCATTTAGAGCTTCGTTGACGTTTGGTGGCTATTTAAAAAAAAAAAACATTTGCCGCGAGAACCTTTCTGCACTTTCACTGCTACATTGCTTACCTAGTAAGTAACGTGTAACGTAGGTAAGTTTTGCGTGGACTCCAACCCACAGCCAGCCTCAACATCGAAAACAGTAACCCATCTCGAACCTGACTGCTCCCAGAGATGCTATACATTGATAAAATACGCATATAAATCAGGTAAGTGGTTCGCATGTTATAAGACTTTAAGACTCACTACTTACCCTTCTGGTAATGAAGCGTTATATTATGTAATCTATAAGTTTTTAGTAGAATCAGGCTAGACGTAGATACAATGCACATT
This sequence comes from Incurvaria masculella, assembly GCA_946894095.1. Taxonomy (NCBI): domain Eukaryota; kingdom Metazoa; phylum Arthropoda; class Insecta; order Lepidoptera; family Incurvariidae; genus Incurvaria; species Incurvaria masculella. The sequence goes on from OX335646.2 coordinate 23,202,799, forward strand.
TAAATCGAGTAATTGGTTCTCAAGGATTTTATTCTGTTGGTCGCTCCTCCGGCGATTTAGCGTGATGCCAAGTAGTCCTAAAGTTGCAGGAAATACCAAGCCGTACTTCAGTAAAAGTAAGCGCTGCCGCCGCAAAGCCGAGCCGTGCATAGCATTGCAGTTTGTATGACAGCCCCATCTTAGCGTAAGCGGAACTGAATTATATTTAGCCAATCCTAATTCCCGGGTAGTTAAATGTACATGTACTAAGTTTTACAAATCGCTAGTGCCTTGAAAATTCGCCAAACGGACACCAAACAGTCACGACGTCTGCCCTCCCCCCGCCGCCGCTCCCCGCCACCGCCCCCGGCTCCTCTCCCCCTAGTGTGAAGTATCGCTACCGGCATCGTTTTCGCAGCCCCGTGAAAGTTCTAAAGCCCATGGGCACATAAATTGTAGCCTATGTGTTATTCTGATGTATAAGCTATATTATTGTAAAGTTTCATTAGAATCCATTCAGTAGTTTTTACGTGAAAGAGTAACAAACATCCATCCATCCATCCATCCATCCATCCATCCATCCATCCATTATTACAAACTTTCCCCTTTATATTATTTATTAGATACTTAAAATGTTCATTGTTAAACGTTATTCAAAATACTCAACAAAGGACTTCACAAAAGGATAGTGGTCCACTCATCAAGACATTTGCGAATACTAATTGGGCGAGAATTCGGGAACCGAAATTACTTTTAGTTTTAGTGTTGCCCTTTGAAAGAGGCAATGAAATGTTTTTCACAATTGCGAATGATTTATTGTGTAAAATAATCTACCAAATTAATAATACTCGATGCTGAGCTAGTGGGAGGATACTCAGGGGAAAATGCTTTCATAATAATTTCAACGTTTATAATGACGATGGAATGGAGTGGCCTGTGAGAATTTCAGATCCGTAATGTATATATTTTTTAGGACGCTTGAAAAGTAGCAAATACTGAAAACAGCCACGGCGTATATGAGAATTGGAACATAAATTTGCAAGCAGGCATTTTTCAAACGGGGAATTCGCATGGAAATTCAGAAAGAAAACGCACAGAGGTCCTATGAGCAGCTCGGCGGGCATGGAGGAAAATTTCTATTTAATTTAGTATAGTTTTAGCAAGCAGTAAGTTTGCTGGTTTTATTTTGGTTCTTGTTCTAAGTGTATGTATTTTAATGAAATATATCTAGAAAGGAGTGCTAAGATGGTTTAGACTTAAGGTCGGCCCGTAAGCACCTGAAAATGTCGCCTCCCATACAAACGTAGTTTACTAATCATTTGAAAACCACTGTTCCAACTTACTTGATATTTGGTATCTAATATTAGGCTACAAATATCTGTGTCTGCATGCCTTTGTTTTTTCAGTAAATGTATTCTGGGTCAAACCACAGAGAAAACAAAATTCGTATGAAGATTTTATTTTTGCTTTCATTTCATTCTGTTTAGATTTTTCAAAAAAACAAAAGCGTGCAGACACAGATATTTGTTACCTGATATTAGATATCAAATATCAATTTAATTGGAATAGCGGTTTCCAAATGATTAGTAAACTACGTTTGTATGGGGAGCATAGCTTACGGGCCGTTCTTAAGAAACAAATTGATGACAAAAAAATGTGAGCGGAAGTGTGCTCGTGCGGCCTAGAAGAACGTACTGCGACCGAATCGATGTAATTCTTCGTACAGGTCTGGCACGCAGCACCCGTAATCGTAGAGCATGTATGCAAAGATGTATGTCTGTATATGAAACGAAAGAGGTATGCTGTGATCGTACCGTTTTTTTTTTATGTGACTGGACATGGATAGCTAATACCACACCTTCTGTCAAGGTATTAGCCTAACACGCCACATGGGAACTAGGTGCCATGCCAGGACCTTCCTTTTATTGCACGGCTACATTGAACTGGATGGAAAACACGGACAATTTTCATTGCCGCTTCGACCATCGTGCATTCAATGCGATGGTACCAACCCGGACGGGATTAACCCTACCACCTAGTAAGTAAGGAAGAGGACCTACAGTTTAACGTGGAATCCGAACCACGGCCAGCCTCTCTCAACGGTCGAATGGTCACCCATCCAAGACCAGACCGGACCCAGCGTTGCTTAACTTCGGAGAGCTATCGCCGAAGTGTCGCGCCACTGGGCTATTGAGGCTGACGTATGGGGCGCTATCATTTCAATTGAAAATTGTGTTTGGATTATAAATTCAGAAATTCAGATTTTTTTTGCGCGCTTTATGTAATTACTTTGGACGTGAATTACTCAACGATAAAACAAGAATATCTAAAAAATCTTAGTCAACGAGCCTAGCTACCAAGGTAATTCAAAATCGATTTAGTTTTTATTTCATTTTTATTTATTGTTCGTGAATTCCTCTTAGCTATAAGACATTAAGTAATCATATTTTTTGTCATTCTTATTGAATTAAAAACTATGCGCATTGCAAGCTTTGTCTTTTTTTAACGAGAGATGGAGCCATAGTGCAATAGCATGATTTTGTGCCAATAAGCTAGTTCCGTCGGGAAGGGCCCTCTTAAGGTGGCCCAACCCGGCGGGCCTAACTCATTCCCGGGCAGGGTACAAAACCGTGCTGTTACGCTCTGGGACCTTCTCTGTTTCAAAGAATAAGACAGGCTCCGTGATGAGGAAAATGCAACATGTCCACATAAAAGACAATGTGCATAGTGTATGATTTGGTAAGATTTACGAAAATTTTAATTTCAAAACGACTTATAGCTAAAAGTAAACCACGACCGCTGTAGTCAAAAATCTAACAAAAACCAAATAGATCATAAATCTTGATTAAATAAGCTATGTCTGATGACTAATCTTTTTACGTTGTTCTTACTTTATCATTGCGTAATCTACCTCCAAAGTTATTGTATAAAACGCGCGAAAAATTCGAACTTTCGGACGTTATAACTTATAAACCAAACACAATTTTACAATGCCAATGGTCATCAGACATCTAGTTCGATCAAATAAAGCTGTTTTGAGCAACATTTTGGATCTCTGACAAGAAATATGGGCGTGATCTTCTTTCCCCTTTTTAACCGACTTCAAAAAAGGAGGAGGTTATCAATTCGTCGGAATCTTTTTTTTTTTTTTTTTTTTTTTATGTATGTTCACCGATTACTCGAAGACCCCTGGACCGATTTGAAAAATTCTTTTTTTGTTCGAAAGGGTATACTTTCTAGTTGGTCCCATTTTTTTTTTATCAAAATCGGTTCAGTAGTTTGGTACTTAACTATACCAACATCGAATTTCTTAACCCTGCGAACCCAGAAATGTGATTTTTTAGATACAGTAGCTTTCTTTTCGGGTGAGATTGCTCAGTATGAGAGGTTTTTTTTTACTTCAACTGTTGGGGGTATTCAAGGGGGTAAAAGAGGGCAAATTGTACACATTTCTATCTCTAGAGCCGCTGAACCCAGAAATGTCAGAGTATGTTTGTTTTAGATGGGAATGCTTAAGAAGAAAATATTTTTGGAAATTATACTATTAGGGGGGTAAAACAGGTCAAAATGAACACATTTAGGCGAAAACCACTCATGTTGAGATCTATGAAACCAATTGTCCTCGAAACTTAAAATTTTCAGTGACTTCTTGTTAAGACGAAAAGGCTCGCTCACAACGGATTTTACAAAATTCAACTGTTAAGGGGGGATAAACGAGGCCGATATGTACACATTTTCATACAACCTCAACTTACGCAAGAAACAGACTATCCGGAACGATGTAAGGATGAGAAATTCAGAAGCTCAGCGGTTCCGGTCATTCGTTGTTTTGTCTTTTTAGGGTTCCGTTCCCAAAGGACACCAACGGAACCTTATTACTAAGCTTCCGCTATCCGTCCGTCCGTCCGTCCGTCACAGCACTCTATCTCACGTGATCTCATCGTATCAATTATCGTACGTATCAACCGTGAACTCATGAATCCAGATAGTTACCGGTCTACCTTTCGTCAGAAATGAGATTTCTCAATGGTTTCATTTCTGCTAATGCTCGTTCATTGTATTGTATTGTATTGTATTGTATATGTATGTATATCTTCTTTCCACTTTGTATGTGAAGTTGAGCAGGAGGGCTCGCCCACCTTGAGTCAAAAGTTACGCCACCACTAAAAAGCAAAAAATAAAATATTTTTAAATAAAAAAAGGACCGCCTTCAAAAAAACCGGAACTAAAAAGCAAAAAATAATTGGTTACTTTTAATTCATGTACGAAAAGCTATTTTAATTCTAACTAATTATGTACAATTTCTTAATTTTTAATCATCTTTTGAAGTCGGTGCCTTGGGTAGACGTTCTTTAAGGGCTGCAAGTAGTTAGATTAATATCACCTATGGCTAAGAAAGAAATATAAGTAGGTAGCTACTTACATTTACCTACTTGAACAAAACACAAAAACAAAAATTAAATAAACAAACAGGTCGGAAAAACGTATGTAAGTAGGTATTTAGGCAAGTACTTTGTAATTTAAATATGCCTTATACTTAAACTAAATACCTAACACAGTAAAAACAAAATATTTACAAGAAAACCCTACGAACAAACCAATATAAAAACAACGACCACTTATATGACAAATATTTAGGTAGGTGTAGCTTGTACTTTTTATTCTACCTAAATACCTACACAACACAAAACAAAAAAAAACAAATATAAAAAAGAACAGAAAACAATAGGTAGCGACTTTGAGGTGTCTGCTCTCAACTACGTGTCAAAACGAGTGTGCGGTTAGTACATATCTCACCAATTTCGGCAGAAATCGTCTCGTTAAGACAACGATGTTGCAGGGAAGTACCAATCAACACAGAGCAGCGAATTAACGTACTCCTTCACCAGTGCGCGCCTTCATAAAGCCGAAAGTACTAATAATCGTTGAAACCCAATTGCAGTACGCTGCGCTGTATCGATATCAGCTTGCACGTAAACCAACGCTAAGGGCATCTCCGGTTAGACGAACGGTTGCTTAAAATGCTCTGTGGAATGACGATGTCTGTGGACCAATCATTGCTGACTCAGGTTGTTTACGCTCTCGTAGACTTCGGGTGTGTTCGGCTGAAATAGTGTCTGTTCGGTCAGCAGCGTGCGAAGCGAACTCTACCCAAGGCACCGACTTCAAAAGATGATTAAAAATTAAGAAATTGTACATAATTAGTTAGAATTAAAATAGCTTTTCGTACATGAATTAAAAGTAACCAATTATTTTTTGCTTTTTAGTTCCGGTTTTTTTGAAGGCGGTCCTTTTTTTATTTAAAAATATTTTTGTATGGGGAGATGAGCGGGTTGGGCCACCTTAAGAAGGCATCTGATTGAAAATGTATTTAGCAAGATAATATAATTAATTTGGTAATCATTTTATTGTTATTATTTATAATCGTATTCAGAGAGAACCGGTCAAAACTTAGTTCGAGATTAACATCGGACTAACCATACGAAAACCGGTTTAGTCCGTCGTATTAAGCAGGAGTTATCACCTGATTGTATTCAGTTCCATAAGGGCGCAAGTTAAAGCTTATGTGATTATTGTTAAATTTAACTACAATTCAATGAAATTTCAAAAAGTTGAAAGTCAGTTTGATTGTGTAGCTCTTATATTTTAAACATATAATTATACATAAATATTCTTTGTTTAAACATTGTTTACGAATTTTTAAGCATATTTGCCCTGTTTGAGCAATCAAAACATCGGGGTTTTATAGTTCTGTCTTGTAATTATGGAGTGACCATCAATCTACAAATGTACTTTTTTCATTATTGAAATTAGTTGTACGAGTACTTATTTTTAAATAAAATTAAATGTTATTTTTCTTTCGCCCTCATGGAACTAATTGCAGTCAGGTGCTAACACCCCATTAAGGCTGTCGTGAAGTCACAGGAAATCTAAGATTTGAAATTTTTAAGAAATGCATTCTTTGTCCATTCACCGAGGCACAATGTTTCACGGCGACTGCCATGAAAATAGCGAAATCGTTTTCCCGGCCCTATCGTTTCCCTACCCCTAAACTATGTCAGAATTAAATAATTTTTTTATCACTTAAGAAAGCTTCATTCTGTAAGTAAATATACTTTTTCGTACTAAGCAGATACGTCGCTTATTCCAAGGAATGTGATATGTATGTACGTATAATCGACCGTGAAGCTAGGACACATTGATTGAAGAAAGAGCCCAGTAAAAAGAACTACTTTACGAATATACTGCAAGGCTGGACCCGAACCAGCAAAACATACCATTCGCGGGTATTGCGTCTACCAATTACGTTGTATGTAGGTATAATCTTAAACATTGTGTTAGTAGGAGGCATTCATTACGGGAGGAGGGACCGTAGGAGAATTCCAAATTATGGGTATACAGCCGGTCTTCCTCAGCTCCTGGCGCGGACAGGGTCAGTTCAAGTATATTAAAACATTGCAAAGAAGTACTGATTATACCCTTAGTCTATGTAATTAATCTGTGCTTAGAGCAAGGTACTTTCCCACGGTGTCTGAAAAGTGCTCTCATAGTACCAATATTTAAATCCGGAGATGTTACTGAATGTGGAAATTATCGACCAATTGCCCTACTGAGTTCAATATCCAAAATTATAGAAAAAATCATCAAAACTCATCTTGTCAACTTCTTAAATAAACATAATATAATTTCAAAGAGTCAATATGGGTTTAAAAGTAAAACTAGCACAGAGGATGCTCTTAAAACTTTGACAAAGTATATTGTAGAAACTTTAGACTCGGGTAAACAATGTATTGGAATTTACTTAGATATACAAAAAGCCTTTGACTCTGTCTCTCATAAGATGTTGATGAGAAAATTAGAAGGAATAGGGATCAGAGGAGTTGCTTTTGACTTTTTTAAAGATTATCTTACCGGAAGATCTCAATTTATCAAATCAGGTGAAACTTTGAGTGATGAGTGTCCTGTTAGTTTCGGGGTTCCGCAAGGTAGTGTGTTAGGTCCAATCCTATTCCAAATATATGTCAATGAACTTTGTGACTTAGAATTAACCAATGGAAGAATAATTGCTTTCGCAGACGATACTGTTTTACTGTTTTGTGGTCAAAGTTGGGAAGAAACTAAAAAGTCAGCAGAACTTGGACTTTCTATAGCAAAAAAATGGTATGATTTAAGTCTCTTGACTCTTAACATAAAGAAAACAAATTGCATGTATTATTCCATAACGGAGAGAGGTATCCCTAAAGATATTATATTAAAAATGCACACCAACTGCACTATCTTTCCCAACTGCCAATGTCCAACTATTAACGCTGTTGAGACCATAAAATATCTTGGAGTGCTGATTGATTCCAGACTTACTTGGAGAGCACACATAGACCAAACCACCTCAAGACTAAGAAAATATATATACTTTTTTAAGCAGATCCGAGATATATTAAAGCCAAAGCAGCTTAAAATAGTATATTTTGCATTGGTTCAAAGCACAATCAGATACGGCATCTTGGCTTGGGGAGGAGCAGCCAAAACGATAATTAATCCACTGTTTAAAACCCAGAAAGCTATTATTAGAGTAATGTTCAAAAAGGATTATAGATACCAAAGCAAGATACTTTTTAAGGAAACAGAGCTCCTCAGCGTTCGTCAAATCTATATGCAGACTGCTCTAGTTCATTTTCACTCAAGCTCTCACCTGCACGTTCTGACAAGCCATGATCATCCTACGCGAATTTCAAGTATGGTGCGCCCTCCCCATTGCCGTACCACTTTCGCGCACCGGTGCCATACATATCTCGCGCCTAAAATCTACAATACCTCCGATAATTGGGCACACATTAAAAGCATGCACACATTCAAAAAAACAGTGGTGAGGTGGCTGTTAGATAAGGATATTGATGGATGCGAGGAAATACTTTCATAAAAAATTCGATGATATCTTCCCAATTAATTCTGCAATGCACCCAGCATTGCAGAAATAAGATATTTAAATAAAATAAATAATAAAACACAATTTCTTAGAAACCAAGTTTTAATAGTTAAATCACTATAATATAATAAAGAGGTGCAGTCATTCAAGAAAATATTGTACTTATATAATAATTTAAGAGTTACTTTACTTAATTATTTTTGTTTTGGATAGCTGACTTTTCTCTATTACTTTATTTTTTCAAGTGGTGGTGGGTTAGTAACATTTTTGTAACCTATATTGCAATAAGCATGTAGCATAAGTTTAGTTTAAGTCAAGTGCCGCTTACTATTAAAAAAAAAGGACTAGCCGAGACACGGGCGACACCGCCCAGTTCGGCTATACTATATATGTATACTGAATATGTGTAAATTGTACAATTTAAAGGAAATAAATAAATAAATAAATAAATACCCGCGAATGGTATGTTTTGCTGGTTCGGGTCCAACCTTGCAGTATATTCGTAAAGTAGTTCTTTTTAATGGGCTCTTTCTTCAATTAATGTTTCCTTGCTTCACGGTCGATTATACATACATACATATCACATTGCTTCATTCTATTTGTCGATTTTTTTGTAAATGTCTGTATTTTTCAGTAAAAAAAAATGAAAATGAACGTAAAAAAGACAACTTCTTTCCAATGTTCAGTAGTCAATATTTTTCAAACTAAAAGATATATTAAAAAAATGAAAACATACAAACATAGATTTCTATAATACAATTTAGAATCCAAATTTTCCAAAACCTAGTATAACATTAAGAGCATGGAAATAGTTATCGCCCGTAGTATGTATAATTGATAGGGTAACGACTCTGTTAAGGTGGCCCTTCCCGGCGGGACTCACTCATTGGCGGGCACGGTACAAAACCGGGCTATTGCGCTCTAGGACCTTCTCTGTTTCAAAGAAAGAGACAGACTCCGTGATGAGCAGACAATGTGCATTATGTTTGATTTGTTAAGATTTACGAAAATTTAAATTACAAAACGACTTATAGCTAAAAGTAAACCACGATCGCTGTAGTCAACAATCTAACAAAAACCAAATGGATTATAAATCTTCATGAAACAAGCTATGTCTGATGACTAATCTTTTTAAGATGTTTTTATTTTATCGTTGAGTAATCCACCTCCAAAGTTATTGTATTAAGTTAGAAACCAAATACAATTTTGCAATGCCAACAGTCATCAGACATCTGGTTTGATCAAATAAGTCTATTTTGAGTAAATTGTTGGATCTCTAACAAGAAACATGGGCCACGTTTCAAATCAAATCAAATCAAATCAAAATCATTTATTCCGTGATAATATAAATCAATTCGATATTCAATTAAATTTTTCACATTGTCATAAAATAAAAATAATTCGCAATAAATCTAAACAGTATCAATAAAAAATTGTCAAATAGTTATATGTATTAGTAAAATAAATAATCACAATCAATAATTCTAAATAAAATAAAATTAAAATTATAATATTATGTCTAAAATTCTTAAATATCTATATTAAAATATGTCAAATCGTAAAAAGTTTGAGTCAGGAGCCATTTGTTAAGTTTAAATTTAAAAGAAGCCTCACTTTCTTCTAGTTGGAGCTCTAGTGGCAAATTGTTGTAAATGTTGGTGCCCTTGAATTTTAGGCTTTTTTTAAATTTGGCGGTACTGTGAGTGGGTACTAGGAGTAGTTGCTTGTGCCTGGTCGGGTAGGAGTTTGTATGGGGAGTTGAGCGGAAAGGCCCACCTTAAAGTTAGTCTACCCACTCTGATTATGGCTGTTATTGTTTAGCAAAGCCAGAATAGCTGCCACAATGTTAAATTATGCGGTTCTAATTAAGAATTAAACTAGTTTCAGTTCTAAAGTCATACTGAAAGAACCTGGATAATGGTAAGTAAAACCAGATGTAATACTTGTGATAAATTATTTTTATCAAAGTATATGCCCTTACAATAAATCCAATTTTGCATCATTGCGAACCATTGTAAAAAGCAGTTGGGCCCGTGTTCCTTAGATAGCTCTTTAAGAGCTTCGGGGAAAGCATTTTTCGAGGCAAGCAAGAAAGGGAAGGTCCTGGAATGGCACCTAATTCCTTCGGGAATGTGGTGTATTGGGCTAATATCATAACGGTAGTTGTGTGGTATTAGACCTGCATGTGGTCAGATAAAAAAATTGTTCCATTTCCATCGCCCCTTATGGTACCGATCCGAAAATGTTCACGATTTTTTTATTTATATTTACTCAAGGCCTTTTATGATTACAGCTACATTGAACTGGATGGAAAACACGGATAATTTTTAATTGCCGCTTAGACCATCTTTTCATTCAATGCGATGGCCAGCCCGGACGGTTGGAACTTACGGCTTCCTAACCATGGGGCCGTGATGAAACAGCTCGCATACGTGACAAAATGCATTTATTAAACGCATACAGAAAAAGAAAGCTGTGCACGAACGGGGCTGGGATTAAACCGATTACCTCTGGCATGAGAAGCAAAGTACCGCGTCGATTTCATTGTCCTCGAACTGAATGTCTGTCAATTAGATGAATTACTAACAAAACACCTGCATGAGTCATGCCGCCGCATCCGCGCGCTGCACCGCGATGCAATTATCTACTTATTATATGTTACAATATCGTTTACTTTCCGGTTAGTTAATTAAGACGTAAACGAAACGTCGTCGTTTCAGCTTGGGCAAAAATGCTTATGCTGCTCTCCTCTCCAGGTCGCATTTCTCAACCAATTCTCGTGAAATTTAGTGAACAGGTTATCTCATTGGTCCAAAAAATTTCATGGGAATTGCACCCGCTCAATTTAATTTTCGCTCAAATTTTTTTTTGGGTATATTTTTGGGCATTGGTTTCACCGCTTCATTGAACTGGATAGAAAACACGGACTATTTTGATGATAATTTTTAGGGTTCCGTACCCAAACGGTGCCAACGGAACCCTATTACTAAGCCTGCGCTGTCCGTCCGTCCGTCCGTAACAAACAGGTAAAATTAAAAATGGAAGAAACCTGTTTTTTTGTGTTAAATCTTGTGCGATGGTACGGAACCCTTCGTCGGAACCTGGATCGGCGGTCTATCATCCCTGTCTACCCCTCCGAGGGAGCTGCTTCATGATACCTAAATATGTGTCTATGTAGTAGCTATACAGTCAACAATCAATTTTAAACTGGACGATTAGTTTACGCAGGTCCAATTCTGGAAGTGATCGATTAAAAAAATGCATCGGTCGGCTGACTCCGAGTACATAAAAGCAATGTGCAAGGTTACGCGCTGCATATGTGCAACCAGACCGCATCGCGAAGTTTGGTTTTCGTGTGCTAATAACTACTCGGTTAATTTTTGTTGTTTTTAATTTTAGTGTATATTATCCGTTGCTGTAAATATATTTTAGGATTATATGTGGATGTCTAGTCGAAACTAACATTAACTTGACTGACGAAAGTAAACTGACTGACGTTTATGAAACAGAACTAGGAAAATAATTTCGAAGTAATAATTAGATTAAATCGTCATTTGTAACTTTAGATTTTTTTAATATTTTCATAATCATTTATCATTGATTAAAAAGGACCATTCATTTTTTGACATCTTGAAAACTAGTTACGTCAGTAAGCTTGCACAGAAAAATAAAATAATTATAAAAATTTATTTTGAAACACATTCATCATCTAGTTGATAATAATTTTGGGAAAATGACTGAGACTCAAGGCCAGCATATTTTTTCCAAATAGATTCAACGGTTTTCATACCTTGTCAGCCTCGGTAGTTCAGTGTGCGACGCTTTGCTATAAGCGCGTTTACATAAAAAAATTGAAAAATAACTCTTTCACCAGCTAGAAGTGGGTTGCCAGTTGTCGGCTGTGCTGTCATGACAGCTTGAGGAGCGTTAAGATGTGCAACAGTCGCGTAATCGTGTTCGTGCTGGCTAGCTGCCGAGCTCTACGATGTATACTTCGGGAAACCGCTGGCGGGGCGACGCAGGGAATACCTGGATGCCAACAATGGCACAGCACTGCCGTAAGTAAATTCTTGAAGTCCAGTTTGTTGTGCCATAAACTAGATCTACAAAGCATCAATTCCTCCACCGTTTTCGTAGTTTATTTTATGCAACATATTGGCCAATACCTCACAAAAACCGTTTTGATACTAGCCCAATTCACCACATTCCCGAAGGAATTAGATACGATTCCAGGATCTTCCCTTTATGATAACGGCTACATTGAACTAAATGGAAAACACGGAAAATATTTCATTGCCGCTTCGACCATATTTTCATCCAATGCAATGGGTAAATGAATGCGGGCGGGTTTACATCCTACCACCTAGTAGGGGAAGGGGACCTACAGTTTTACATGAATTTCGAACCACGAGCAGCTTTGTTTGACAGTATTTCTCTATTAGATTTAGTGCCGCTCCGCATTCCGTCTCGTGCAACTCGCAGTACGGCATTATTCCATGTTAACTTAACCTGAACTAAAGCTGGAATCAGGGATCCTATCCGTCGTATGTGTCAATTATACAACGAATCTGTATTTGACTGTGACATATTTTGTGATGACGTGCAAAATTTCAATAGGAAAGTTATTAGTGCCCTTGAACCTCAAGAAACTGTAACAATATGAACTCCTATTATTAAATTACTGTTTCTGTTCCTCGCAGGAACACAAACAGTAATTAGGTATATGTTACCTAATTACTGTTTGTGTTTCTGCGAGGAATAGGTAGGAAATAGGCGTTGTAACTTAGTTTATGTTTCATATGTGTTGATGCTGTCTATTTCTGTTTTTCCTCCAGCAATAAAAAAAAAGTTTGCATTCGTGACAAAATTCACTTATCCAACTCAGAAAGAGAAAGAAAGTGGTGCATGAACGGGCGAGGTTTTGAACCCAGACCTCTGGTATGCTAGGCACGTCCCCGCGCCACTAGGCTACGGGCCGCTCGAATACTTCTTTGAACAATCTGAAGAATTGGAAGCTGTAAATATATAGGCTAGAAAAACATTGTTGACTGGTTTTTTACACCTTATTCTTAAAAAAAAAAAAACATAAAAAAAAAATATGGAACTTGTGTGTACGTGGACAACATTTGCACCTTTTCTGGAAGCTTATAAAATAATGAAGTTATTTCCGTAATTTTTATGCCATGTGTCATACCTCTTTATTTAGTAATCCTCTTTGATTTAAATAAATGTTGTAATTTTTTTTACATACACTGTCATTTATGACCCTTTATTTCTGAGATTATGGGTATTTTGAATACATTTTTTTTCAAGTAGTCCCTCATTCATCAGTTATAGGAAAATCGCTGATAAAATGCCCAGAGTACAGTAGTTATTTTACAACTAAATTTTTCATAATAACACAGAATATAAAAAAAAAACTAAAATAACTCAAAAACTATTGATTTTAGACCCCCATTTTCCTGGGTCAAATATGTCGCAAAATAGCTCTAGAATGACCCCTTAGAAGGAATGTATCGAATTTCCAATCAAACTGTACACACCTGAGAATCGAACAGGCAGGAAATGTACGCAAAAACTGCCCACATTCCAACGATACGTAAGAATACGTCACAACTTCACAAGATTCGTAAGCAAACTGACTACAGTTAGACATTTTCCACTAACTCGTGGCTACGCTGCCGCCATACGAATATTACTACTGTAGCTATAAATAGTTACTAAGTAACTATTTTACTACCTGTAGGATTGGGCGAATTCATTTTTTCCCGACAGGCCAGATCTGACTGTTAGTTAGCGAAGCGAAAGGAAAGCGGTCGTAGCTCTAGTCAAGTCGGACAGTATCTATCGAGTGAAGAGTTAGTACTGGACGATACCTCCCCTCCGGTCACGGAGAATGGCGATCTCCGCGACAACCAACCGCGACCTAGACTAGGAGGTCGCGACAAAAATGGTAACGATAACGTAAATGGCTGAAACTGGGTTCACAGGATAAAGACCAACCCTCTGAAGCTTAATGTATTAGTCTGCCTGTTCCAAGTGGTTGCGTTACGTAGATAAGGTGCCTGAAAAAGTAGTTATGGTGACAAAAAAATATTTGATAAGATAAATGGATGCAAATGACGAAGCATGAAAGTATCAGCATATACTTGGTTAGCAATACAAAACAATTTTTTATGTGTCTGGACATGGATGGCTAATACCACAAGTTCTGTCATGGTATTAGCCCAACACACCACATGGGAACTAGGTGCCATGCCAGGACCTTCCTTATATTGCACGGCTACATTGAATTGGATTTGAAATGCATTTTTGGTTGCATTTCTTAGTTATAAGCGATTTAGGTTACAGATATAACTTTAGGTATATTTAAGTATTAAATAAAAAAACCGACTGGTTATTGTTGCATAATTAATAGGTATCAATGTTTCTATAAAATCTGTATATTCATTACCAACATCTATTTTATATAGCCAATCTAGATAACGCAACCACTTGCCACAGGCAGACCGACATATTTAGCATCAGAGGGTTGGTCTTTAACACGTGAACCCAGATTCAGCCATTTACCTTATCGTGACCAAAAATGTCGTGACCTCCCGGAATAAGCGGTCGGGTAGAGCAGCGCGCGCAGTCGCCAGTTTTTATATTCTATTTCATTACTAGTGGCTCATGCGATTGGCAAGGAAAAGCAGCGATCGTGTTGATCAGCGTGCGTAGTCACCAGTTTTTGAGTTCTACTTCGTTACTGGTGGCTCAAGCGATTGACATGGAAAAGCAGCGGTTGCGTTGAGCAACGTGTGCAGCTATTACACAGCGATTGTCGCAACCGGCGAGGGCGACTTGAGAAATATCTTGTGAAAGGTCATTGTGAGCTATGCCTAATAGCTTAGTGATTGATTGCAGGCAGAGCACGGTACGAGAAGTGCGACACGCACGAAAGGGCGCTGGGTGGACGGCACGTGCAACAGCCTGCACCACCCGAGCCGTGCGTCCACCCGCTCGTCGCAGATTCGCCTCTTACCGGCGCTATTCGGGCCCAGTCAATTTCGTTGTTCTATTTCGTTTCTCGCCTGGTGGCTCATGCGATTGACAAGGAAAAGCAGCGGTCGCGTTGAGCAGCGTGCGCAGCTGTTACATAGCGATCGTTGCAGCCGGCGACGGAGACTTGCGAACTATCTTGTAAACGATCGTTGTGAACTAGCATAGCTTAATTATTGATTGCAGGCAGTGCACGGAGCTGGTGGAGAAGTGCGACGCGCACGAGGGCCGCTGGGTGGACGGCCACCACCCTGGCCGCGCGTCCACCCGCTCGTCGCAGATTCGCCTCTTACCGGCGCTATTCGGGCCCAGTCAGTTTCGTTGTTCTATTTCGTTTCTCGCCTGGTGGCTCATGCGATTGACAAGGAAAAGCAGCGGTCGCGTTGAGCAGCGTGCGCAGCTGTTACATAGCGATCGTTGCAGCCGGCGACGGAGACTTGCGAACTATCTTGGAAACGATCGTTGTGAACTAGCATAGCTTAATTATTGATTGCAGGCAGTGCACAGTGCTGGTGGAGAAGTGCGACGCGCACGAGGGCCGCCGAGTGGACGGCACGTGCAACAACCTGCACCACCCGAGCCGCGCGTCCACCCGCTCGCCGCAGCTACGCCTCTTACCGGCGCTCTTTGGGCCCAGTTAGTATTTGTTGCTCTATTTCATCACTCGCCTGGTGGCTCATGTGATTGACAAAAACAAGGTATCCACTCTTTAGGGTCGCAGTTTTATCAAAGTTTCTGACACTTTGTACCTACTAGAAGATGGCATTTAAGGAATTTTATTTAAGGTACATGATTGAAATATTAACATTATACAGTAGTGGACAAAACTTTTATATTGTATTCTCTGCTCATAATATTATCTTGTATATTATGAGCAGAGGAAAATAATTAATGTGATTTTAGCAAAAATAGTTAAAACGCAATTAGTCAGTATTTTATGGTAGTTAATGTGTATGATAATGACCAGAATTTTAAGGAAATCTTATTTTGGTCTCAGAAGAATACATATGTTCATTTCAAGGGATCTTTATAAAAAAAACATTGTTCTTTTAGTTCAATGTTTCAAGAGTATTTATTTTTAAGCATATTTTAACCATAATAATGATTTTATAAACATGTCTATAATATATATTTTATGTCACACCACAACACATGTAGTGTTTAGTGTATTGAAGGTTTCGTGTTCGCCGTTCGTCTTGTTCAATGCCGGGTAAAAGTGGAAGATGTCAATTTTGCAGTCTCTTACCGAGGGACGGGATAGCCAGAATGCGTCGTGGAAACTAATTTTAAAACATGGCAGACAACGAGATCCGTTCGTCATCGAGCGGGGAGCCCCTGCCGCTGGTCCGGCGCGTGCGCACGCAGCTGTTCTCCGACGGGCTCGTCGCCAGCCCGCCCTTCAGCCAGCTCGCCGCCCACTACTTCGTCTCCACAACCGTCGACCTCTCTTCCCTTATTGATCTGAGTGAGACCATCGGTACCATCGTTATCATATGGGCTACTCTTGCCTCAGGAGTGGGTGGACTCGCCTTTCATCCGAGAGGTCTGGGTCCAAGTCCCCGCCCCGTTCATGAACCACTTTCTCTTTCAGAGTGGGCAGTCTGAGTTCTCACCGAAATTGGCGTTTACGGCAAACCGATCGACTGGCGTTTTCTCCAAACTCCATACAAGTTTTTACTAGATATTCTGTGGTTTTACTTCTTCAAGCTGTCAAAGTCAAACGCGGACTTCCGATTTGTATGAAAACGCGGAGTGGACGTAACCGGCAACGTCGACGTATTTACGGCAACGTTGAGTAAGCTGTCAAATCAAGCTCGGACTCGCAAATGTTAGTTCGCTTAACGCCCGCTGCGCGCGCTCTTCAATTTCTCCATACATTTGAAAACGCCAGTCGATCGGTTTGCCGTAACGCCAATTTAGGTGACAACTTAGACTACCGGCTCTGAATCGGATAAGTGCATTTCGTAACGAATGCTAGCTGTTCCATGGTTCGGAATCCACTAACGGTAAGTCCCTTCCCCCAATTGGTGCTAGAGGCCGCCCGAGTAGTTATCATCCCATTGGATGAAAATTTTGGTCCAAGCGGCAATGAAAAGTTGTATTTTTCCATCCAGTTCAACGTAGTCTTGCTCACAAAGGGAAGTTTCTTGCATGGCATCTCACTCCTTCGGGAATGCGGTGTGTTGAACTAACATCATGGTGGTGAGTGTTATAAGTCGTCATGTCCAGTTTCTTAAAAGATATTTTTGAAATTTGATATTCTCTTCCAGTAACATATGGGGTAGTGAGCGACTGCTGCCTGGGCAATAGACCCAATATGGTCAACCCGCGCTGCATTCCCATAGAGGTGCCTGAAGATGACCCTTACCTTCGTCTCACCGGCATCCGCTGTCTCAACCTCACCCGAGCCAACTCGTACCAGGAGGCCGGCTGCATTCCCAACACGCTACCAAGAGACAGGGTGAACCTCCATTTTTATCTCGCGCATAGGTAACAAGTCCAACTATGAAGTGCCTAAAGGCATCATATACTATCGCATCCGCTGAATCTCAGTAGCAACAAATTCCAGGATGCCGGCTTTATCTTAAAAACACTAGTTTATTTTGTCTCAAAAAACGCTTTGGCAGGCGCTCCGCGCAGGAGCGATTGGCTACATATATTTGCAATGAACATGTATGACATTACATGAAAATCTTGCAGTGCTAAAGGACAACTTCGTCACGACTGCGGCCATCCTTTCCTGAAACAATCAACTCAAACAATCACACCTGTAAAATAAATCCTTTACCAATTTAAGATATCCGAGAATATTAGGCAAGTTTTCGCCATTCAACCGATGAAACAACCGACGAAAGATCTATAAATACTTAATAATTTAATTATAAACACAATCGTCTCGTTAAGGATATTTATTCCAGATTAATTCACATGTCACAGGAGATGCAACTCGGCCGATGCTATATCGTTGACTCCAGTCCATTCCACTGGACTGAGGCTGCCTGATTGAATGTTTACATTCAAACACGTCTGCATAATTTTTAAACTATAATCGATTCGTACTTAAACATCCGACAACATTGATTGATTGATGATTGATTCATCTTTAAAGCTAATACTATGTTGCAGATCAATCCGGCGACGCCTCTTCTGGACCTCTCCATCATATACGGCGTGGACTCGAGTGCTGAGAAGATGATCCGCCTGTACAAGGAGGGGAAGCTCAGAATAGAGGAGAGGAACAACAGGAAATTCCCGCCTGGGAACTCAATTCTGTGCATCAACAACAAGGCTCCTAGAGAGAATCGGTGTTACGAGTATGGTAAGATGCTAGACTACAGTCTCATCTGAAGGCCAAGCATAGGGGTAAAGTGAAGTGGCTCGTAGCTCAGGACGTTCAACTTAACGTTTAGGTTCTGGCTGCCATTTGCTCTTTCTGAGTTGACCACATGCATTTCGTCACGAAATATCTTATATATATTTTCCATAGTTCGGGATGAATATGAAACTCTAGGTTCTAAATTGTAAGGTTAAGCCCAGCATGTTGCATTGCATTTGATTTTAGCGCCATTTGGTAGAAGTCTCAAATTCTCCGTGTCTTCTTTCCAGTTCAATGTAGCTGCGCTAAAATAAAAGAAAGTTCCTGGCATGGCATCTACGTCTTTCGGAAATTTGGATCTTTAAACTAATATCAGAGTAGATGCGATTGTCCAGAGATTAAGTAATTCAATCTGAAGTTTAATTGCATTTCATACCATATGCTTTCTCGTATATTTTAAGTTCACTTGGCCGAATAACACGTCATTTGACAGTTAGCATGGCAATAAGTGCAAATAACTGTTCAGTCGGGAAGTTCATTTACTATGGTTTCCCCCCCTTTTCTTGGTAACACTAATTCAGAAGTGGCTTACAGGCGACCAGCTAGGAGGCAACGTCCTAATCGGTACCAACCTGTACTCCCTGTGGTTCTACCGAGAGCACAACCGCATCGCCGGCCGGCTCGCCAAGCAGAACCCTTGCTGGGATGACCAGAAACTCTTCCAGGTGGCCCGCTCCATCAATATCGCGCAGAACTACCACATTTACTATTACGAACTTATACCCGCTATTATCGGTGAGTGGAATTAAGAGATCTAACATGATATCATTTTTTCTCGTGTGTAATATAATTGGCTAAGGTTTTCAACACCTCCAGCTACAAAAATCCCAAAGTTATCTTTCGGTTACACCATGTAAATATGCAATGTAACCGAAGATTAACCATCGGATTTCAGGTAGCTGGAGGTGGTGAAATCAGGGGTAAGTAGGCTACATTTATTAAATTGTACGAGTAGCTTGTCAATTTCATTGCACGGAAAATTACACAGCCTATATGGCTGCGCATGTCTCAAAAAATCAATGACACCAAACAGAGCGGTTTACATTATTCCTTTAATATTGTTAAACTCTTCATCAAAATTGCTAATGTTTCAAAATTACAAAAAATATACACTGAGAAAAAAGACGACAGCTATATTTTTATGATTTTAACCATTAAGTTCTACCTTTTGTACACTTTATTGAACGATTATGTTTATATTTTTGTTTTCTAGTTGAATCAGCACAGTTTAATGGACTTAACGATAAAATTCAGTGTTATCAGAAAACCATTCGGTTATTCTAGCTAACATGATTTATTAAAAGAATTTGTGTAAATTTTGGTAAATTTAGCTAGGGGTAAGTTTGATTTGGACAAAAAAGGGTAAGGAATGAATGTTTGAATGTTCAATCTTTGCAGTCAACGTCCGAAACGCAGATGAAGCGCTAAATAAATGTATGTAGGTTAATCTCAAACACTGTGTTAGTAGGAGATATTGATTACGGGACGAGGGGCTGTAGGAGAATTGTAAAATATGGGTATTCAGCAGGTGGCGAAATTGTAAGACGCATTACCCGCGAATAGTATGTTTTTCTGGTTTGGTCCAGCCTTGCAGCATATTCGTAAAGTCGTTCATTTTACTGGACTCTGTCTTTAATTAATGTGTCCTTGTTTCACGGACGATTATACATAAATCCTTATCACATTCCTTACAAAAACGAATTTGAATCATATTACATTTGGCACTACGCACCTAATATACACGGTGTTATTTTTTGTCGGGACATTTCTATTTTAATACCGATTTTTTAACTATTTCGTATATTGATCATTTTGTGGTATTTAAAAAAATAATCTAAAATAGTAACAAAAAATTGGCAGATTTACCTTAGCGACAATTTCGCTTTGGAATGGTGTAAGCACGCCATGTGTTCGCGCCACGCGTTTGCTGTCTCGCAGCTGACTGCGCGCTGCCGCCAATTTTATTGCGTCTATCCGAATGTAAATTTCACATTTATTATAAAAAATGTTCTACTTTAGAACTTTTTGTAAATGCAGTGCGATTCCTATTACGAAATACTAGTTTTTCATACTAGTATTAGAAATCGAAAATTTTAAAACAAGAGGTCAAAACAAAAAAAAAACCTACTTTTTCGGCATCAGTATGTGACCCAAAATAACCCCCTTTCGGGAATGTCGCCTACTTGGGTTAACACCGTGAATAGTTGAATTTGGCGGATAAATTTAATAATAAACGTTCAGTAACTGGTGCCTATTTGGTGTTTTGGTCTTAGAAAATAAAAAAGAAATTAATTTATAAATAAAGTGAGCTCCAGATAAAATAATCTTTCATAAAATAAGATAAATATTACCTCGCAGCAAGATTGAACGACCTTTTGATTGATTGCGCAGGCAGGGAGAGCGCGCTTAAAAACGAAATTATCTTCGAGACAAAGGGCTACGTGAATGACTACGACGAGCGGCTGGAGCCAGGCTCCTACGTCGAGTTCGTCCAGGGCACGCGCTGGTTCCACACATTCCAGGACGCCAGGACCAGGTATCGTGATAGGCTACTGACGCCCGACAAAGTATTTATTTATTTATTTATTTACTTTGACCGTTCCGTCGACAGTTACGTAAATACATTAGGCAAAGTATTATTGTAAATGAGTTAAATTAACATGAACACAAATATACTAAAAAAATACAATTGAAACCTAAGATTAAATTCAATTAACACAAAATAACTTATTAAAATGTAAACAATTATCACGGAGCTCCCGTGAAGCGGGCAGAAGGGTCAGGAACGGATGGTCCCGCGTTGAAGGAAACGAGAGTTGAGAGTTACACACTATTTATTCCTATTTATAATATATTATATCCTATATATAACTGGTATGACCGGGTTGGAGGCGGGCGGAATCCTCTCACGCCCCCGCAACCGACGATGCTGGCCAAGGCGCGAGGCCAAGATGATGGTTTCCTCAGCTAGAACACCCTCTCTCGGGCCAGCTCTCACAGCAGTCCCGTGCTCCCACCAGATCTCTCGTGACTCTTCCACGAAGCTCCGCCCGTCCCAAACGCCCTTATGTCAAGGGCAAGCGGCAGACCTCCTGTCGGCCATTTCTACCTTTAAAATGTAGGGCGCATCACAACCGCCTTAAAACATTTAGGATTTTGCATAAAATATTTTTTCTAAAAGAAAATTTTCCAATCTTTCAAACAAAAGTGCCCATCCCCACTTCTTCCTTTTGTGTTGGGTCTCCTCCAAAAACAGGCGGCCAGTCGCTTCAAACGAGGGCGGGTTACCACCGCATTCCGCATCGTGACACAATGTATATCGTAATTCATCTAAGTATCGTAACAGTTAAATATTTTAAAAGAAACATAAATAATAAAAAATCTAAATATCATCAATTCTTAAAATCACTAACAAAAATAGAAATAAAAAAAATAATCACATAAATCGCTAAAAATAAACTCAAACCATTGAATATCATACTTTAATTAATGTTTATATACGTAGATTTATTATCTTACTTAAGCGTCAAAACTTTTATTACTAAAAAAATCCTTAAGGTGGCCCATCCCGCCATCTCCCCATACAAAAGGGGAAAGAAGATCACGCCCATATTTCTTGTCAGAGATCCAAAATTTTGCTCAAAATAGCTTTATTTGATTGAACTAGATGTCTGATGACCATTGGCATTGTAAAATTGTGTTTGGTTTCTAAGTTATAAGGTCCGAAAGTTCGCATTTTTCGCGCGTTTTATACAATAACTTTGGAGGTGGATTACGCAATGATAATGTAAGAACATCTTAAAAAGATTAGTCATCAGACATAGCTTATTGAATCAAGATTTATAAACTATTTGGTTTTTGTTCGATTTTTTACTACAGCGGTCGTGGTTTACTTTTAGCTATAAGTCGTTTTGAAATTAAAAATTTCGTAAATCTT
Source organism: Incurvaria masculella (assembly GCA_946894095.1). Taxonomy (NCBI): domain Eukaryota; kingdom Metazoa; phylum Arthropoda; class Insecta; order Lepidoptera; family Incurvariidae; genus Incurvaria; species Incurvaria masculella. Next base: position 23,225,056 of record OX335646.2, read on the forward strand.
ACCAAATTGCTACACTATGCACATTGTTTTTTTTGTGGACATGTTGCATCTTCCTCATCACGGAGACTGTCTTATTCTTTGAAACAGAGAAGTTCCCAGAGCGCAACAGCACGGTTTTGTACCGTGCCCGCGAATGAGTTAGGCCCGCCGGGTTGGGCCACCTTAATGCTGTAAAATGGCCTTGCAACTAAAAACTCTCTTAGCCTACACTGGAATATTTTTAGGCCATTTGCTTCCGATATGTTTTCATTCAAATGGTTATAAAATTCTATGACGTACTCCTGTGGAATAGTTGACATTTGGGGTTGTCTGCTCTGAAATTATGGTTGTTCTTTAAATTATAATTTTGCTTGTTGCCAACTGTATCTAGTGATTCTTTATTTTTAAAAATGTTAGTGGATACCATGAAAATGTAAAGTGCAGTGACTGTAAGAATATCAAGCTTAATAAACATTGGTCTGCACGTATCGCTGTATTTTGCACCTGATATTATCCGTACAGCTTTCTTTTGAATTATTTGGACCTTTCGTACATCTATGCTATTTCCCCATGCTTCAATTCCGTATCTTAATTTAGATTTCATGTCACACAGGTCAGACCTGTTTCAGCGTAGTGTCAAAGTTCACAACAAATGACCTAACCCCAAAACTAAAAACGCTTGAAGGAGATCAATTAGTATGGATAAGTATTGATCAATGGAAATAAGCGTAGGGTTACCCTAAAGCTTAGATAGATGGTTCACCAATAGGTCAATGCCCAAGGGACGAATAATAGATGGCGCAACTGCATGAATACACGTTTACGACTATGGAAACAAGACTTTTGGACCTATAACTTGCTAAATTACCAGTAGGTGGCGCTGCGCAAACATAATACCTATTATTTTGTCAATTAAATTTCAATAAATTTTTTAATCGATGAACATATTTTTTGATAACTTATAAAATCAAACGACTTTTTAATAGATTTAAAGCACCCTGCTTTGCCGGATAGCTGCGCCATCTCTTGTTACAAATACTCTTTTTGTTGTGATCAATTGAATGGAAGTCACCATCTTAGTTCAACGTTTATTGCAATAGAGGGTCGGCTTACTTAACACATATTGTATGAAACTACCGTCACTATGGCGGTCAGCCATCTACTTACGCCAGGAAGTAACTATAAATATATGCTTAGATTATTTAATACAACAACATGTATGATTTTATAGCACGTACACGCAAAAGGGCAAGTATACAGGTTTCCGTGCGACCGTGGACGACCTGCTCCGCTCCGGACTCCTCGAGGTGAACGACACTATCGAGCAGCTGACGCAGGGCAGCTTCCGTCAGGAGTCCGCCAAGTTCGACAACATATTCGATCCCGACGTAAGTAAACAAGTACACATGGTTCCGTGTGACCGTGGACGACATGATCGGCTCCGGACTTCTTTCGGTAAACGAAACCATCGAACAGCTGACGCAGGGCAGCTTCCGTCAGGAGTCCGCCAAGTTTGACACCATATTCGATCCCGACGTAAGTACACAAGTACAATTGGTTCCGTGCGACCTTGGACGACGTGCTCCGCTCCGGACTCCTCGAGGTAAACAACACCATCGAGCAGCTGACGCAGGGCAGATTCTGTTAGGAGTCCACCAAGTTTGACACCATATTCGATCCCGACGTAAGTAAACAAGTACACTTGGTTCCGTGCGACCTTGGACGACGTGCTCCGCTCCGGACTCCTCGAGGTGAACGACACCATCGAGCAGCCGACTCAGGTTAGCTTCCGTCAGGGGTCCGCCAAGTTCGACACCATATTCGATCACGACGTAAGTAAACAAGTACACTTGGTTCCGTGCGACCTTGGACGACGTGCTCCGCTCCGGACTCCTCGAGGTGAACGACACCATCGAGCAGCCGACTCAGGGCAGCTTCCGTCAGGAGTCCGCCAAGTTCGACACCATATTCGATCCTGACGTAAGTAAGCAAGTACATATGGTTCCGCGCGACCGTGGACGACATGATCGCTCCGGACTTCTCGAGGTAAACAACACCATCGAGCAGCTGACGCAGGGCAGATTCTGTCAGGAGTCCACCAAGTTTGACACCATATTCGATCCCGACGTAAGTAAACAAGTACACTTGGTTCCGTGCGACCTTGGACGACGAGCTTCGCTCCGGACTCCTCGAGGTGAACGACACAATCGAGCAGCCGACTCAGGGCAGCTTCCGTCAGTAGTCCGCTAATTTCGACACCATATTCGATCCCGACGTAAGTAAACAAGTACACATAGTTCCGTGTGATCATGGACGACCTGCTCCGCTCCGGACTCCTCGAGGTGAACGACACCATGGAGCAACTGATGCAGGGCAGCTTCCATCAGGAGTCCGCCAAGTTCGATCCGAAAGTAAATAAACAAGTACACAAGGTTCTGTGCGACCGTGAACGACGTGCTCCGCTCTCGACTCGAGGTGAACGATTCCATCGAGAACCTGACCCAGGGCAGCTTCCGTCAGGAGTCCGCCAAGTTCGATCCGAAAGTAAATAAACAAGTACACAACGTTCTTTGCGACCGTGAACGACGTGCTCCGCTCTCGACTCGAGGTGAACGATTCCATCGAGAACCTGACCCAGGGCAGCTTCCGTCAGGAGTCCGCCAAGTTCGATCCGAAAGTAAATAAACAAGTACACAACGTTCTTTGCGACCGTGAACGACGTGCTCCGCTCTCGACTCGAGGTGAACGATTCCATCGAGAACCTGACCCAGGGCAGCTTCCATCAGGAGTCCGCCAAGTTCGATCCGAAAGTAAATAAACAAGTACACAACGTTCTTTGCGACCGTGAACGACGTGCTCCGCTCTCGACTCGAGGTGAACGATTCCATCGAGAACCTGACCCAGGGCAGCTTCCGTCAGGAGTCCGCCAAGTTCGATCCGAAAGTAAATAAACAAGTACACAACGTTCTTTGCGACCGTGAACGACGTGCTCCGCTCTCGACTCGAGGTGAACGATTCCATCGAGAACCTGACCCAGGGCAGCTTCCATCAGGAGTCCGCCAAGTTCGATCCGAAAGTAAATAAACAAGTACACAACGTTCTTTGCGACCGTGAACGACGTGCTCCGCTCTCGACTCGAGGTGAACGATTCCATCGAGAACCTGACCCAGGGCAGCTTCCGTCAGGAGTCCGCCAAGTTCGATCCGAAAGTAAATAAACAAGTACACAACGTTCTTTGCGACCGTGAACGACGTGCTCCGTTCTCGACTCGAGGTGAACGATTCCATCGAGAACCTGACCCAGGGCAGCTTCCATCAGGAGTCCGCCAAGTTCGATCCGAAAGTAAATAAACAAGTACACAACGTTCTTTGCGACCGTGAACGACGTGCTCCGCTCTCGACTCGAGGTGAACGATTCCATCGAGAACCTGACCCAGGGCAGCTTCCGTCAGGAGTCAGCCAATTTCGACGTCACATTCGATCCCGACGTAAGTAAACAAGTACACAAGGTTCTGTGCGACCGTGAACGACTTGCTCCGCTCTCGACTCGAGGTGAACGATTCCATCGAGAACCTGACCCAGGGCAGCTTCCGTCAGGAGTCCGCCAAGTTCGACAGCATATTCGATCCCGTCGTAAGTCGAAAGCTCCACAGGCAGTAGAGTGAAAGTAAAGACAGCCATTTTGTTTTTGTGAACTTGTCCTACAATTTTATGAAGATTCGATAATAGTTAATAAGTCGTAGCAGCAATATGATCCTTATTTATGTAACTGGCCATGGATAGCCAATACCACACCCACTGTCATTATTACACACCGCAATTCCGACAGAACTAGGTATCATGCCAGGATCTTCTTTTATGACTATTTATGTACTGTTTTGTGAGTCCAGGAAAAATATCATAGAAAAAATAAGGCAAACTCCTCTAACATATTAGTCAGTCTAGCAGAGCGGCTTTATATAAAACTTCGGTGAATGAAGAAGACACGCTTCTCTGACTGTTCCCTCAGCTAGCAGAGCGGCTTTATATATTAAACTTCGTTATAAGAAGACATACTCTGACAGTTCCCTCAGCTAGCAGAGCGGCTTTATATATTTAACTTCGTTATAAGAAGACATACTCTGACAGTTCCCTCAGCAAGCAGAGCGGCTTTATATATTTAACTTCGTTATAAGAAGACATACTCTGACTGTTCCCTTAGCTAGCAGACCGGCTTTATACCACACTTTGTTATAAGAAGACCCACTCCTCTGACTGTTCCCTCAGCTAGCAGAGCGGCTCTATGGAGGGCTGCAGGGTGCATCAGACCTCATTTCAATCGACATAATGCGAGGTCGCGACCTGGGCCTGCGCACCTACAACGACTACCGGCAGCTGTGTGGGATGCCACGCGCGCGCAGATTTAAGGACTTCACTGACGTCATCGATGTGTCGGTTGGTCCTGCGTTTATATTATTTTTATGAGAGGTCAAATAAAATAATTTGAGAGTCCGTATCTAGCCACATGGCATG